>CAXAJV010000013.1:18300951-19540302 GCA_963969225.1 Xylocopa violacea | reverse complement strand
TCAACGATGTCAATTGGAAATTCGTATCCACGCAAGTGTTCCGCCCGTTTTATCCACCCGGTTCAGATGGTTGACGATACGACAATCGCGGCGGCCCGCCTCTACGAGCGAAACCTTGTTCTGAATATTTATCGCGTAATTACGATCTCCCCGTTCATTTTCCGCCGATAATACACGGGACACGTGATCTAATTTGTGCAATACGACACCCGGAGAACTGTGTCGCGGACGTGTGAAACACTCGTTGCAGCGCGCTATCGGGCGTCGTGTCTTAACACAGGAGTACGATAATCCGCGTCTGAATCGTACGTAATGGAAAATACCTGACAACGGTCGTGTACGCCAGCGAGTGAGATCGTTTAAAACCAGCGAAACGAACGCAGCGGCGAACATTAGCCGTAGAAGCGGGGAAAAATCGCGAGGAACAGGAGAAACGGAATCGAGCGGCGAAAACTCGCGAAGCAATTACTTGGTACACGATTCACCGATGGCAATCGGACGCATCGATCGTTACCGCCGCGCAATCTCTGAATCAGCTTCGTCGGACGCGCGTCAATTTCTGGACACGTCCATGCGAGTCCCGTGTTCCGATGGAAAGTGAAAATGGCTGACTCCCGTCTCCCAGCCGAGAAGACGGGCTGTCGCGGGTCGCGCATAGCGCAGTGACGCGCACGACACATCGATAATGATCCACGCGACTATAATTAGTCCCGGTGGCTGCGGCTCGCCGATTAATCGGTAAAGAAACGGAGAAAGAGAACGCAATGGTCGCGGTCGCGTAATGATCCCCGCGCTCCTGCGATTAATAATGCCGCACGCGTTCACGATCCCTGGACGTTTTCGAGATCTCCCCTACCGATGAACTCTAACCCCGCTCGCGAAGCTTTCTTCCTCCTCCTGTCCGCGTGACACTTATTATTCCGCTGGTTGCGGTCGTCCGCTAACGATTCCCTCCGTTTCCGCGTTTCGCACTACCGGTTTCCTAGCCTGGGCGGGGGGGGAAGAGGAACGAGAAAAATCGTGGAACCTCGCATCGTTGGGCCCGGAGGATCGACGCCGCGTCGCTCGTAAATTTCCGCCACGGTGACACTCTCGCGTGCACTCGAGTTCCCCGCTGAATGCACTTTCATCCGCGTCTTAATTTGTCTCCAGGCGTCGCAGTCAATCTGTCTGTGTCGCTCGGAGTTTCTACTGCGGGCATTTACTCGTGTTCGATGGTTAGTTTTTGCAGTCGATCCGTTGCGCGCGCCTGAATATTATTAAATCCGCTGCCCGACGGATGCCACAGCGTCCATCGGGATATCCGCGGATTCGCGGAGTCGCAGCGTCTCGAGAGGGTCTGGAGGCGTCGTAAAGCGGAATATCGATTTTACGGGGGGAGAGGCTTATTGGATTCCTTCGGGGTCGAAGTCGCCGTGGCTCGGACGCGTTCCACCGTGTCGCGTCTCTCTTTATGTCCGACGCAATTTATCCCGCCAGCTAGTGTTACTACCCTGACAACCGGTAGTCACACTCGACTGCAGTTGACATCCTTTACCTGGATACCACAACCAGCCGCTGCTTCATATTCCTCGATTTACGTTTGTTCGTTAGCGACTCGCAGAACCTGATCTCCGGGCACGATGACATTTTCTACCCTGGAAGCGGCCATATAAAACCGCCTCGTTGGGACGGGCCCCGGCGGGAATCCGCGTTTCCTTCGCGCACCATTTACCTCGCTAACGACACGCGACTCGCGCGAATTCCATCGCTTTTCTCTAATCGCTCCTTTCCTCTCGAACGGTCCGCGACTCATTTCGCCGTCCCAGCTAAATTTCTCGACGCAACGTCGTCTCCTACCTCCGCCTCGTTCTTCGCCCTTTCCTCCAACCTCATCATCCTCCTCTTCGTCGACCTTCGCGTGAGACGAGCGCGTAAAGTTTACCACCCGCCCGTTTCGTAGAAACCTCTCGCGGGCGCAATGTCGAACGTGGCTAATTTCATGGTAATACCCAGGCAATTAGCGACCGGCATCGCTGGCTTGTATCTGCCAGCGATTTATAATACGCCGCGTTGGTACCGCTACGTTCGCCTATCGCTGATCGAGACCCAGTTTCCTAACTCGACGCATTAGTGACCGAATTCATCCTCGCTGGCACGCGATTTTCACGATCGAGTGAACCATTGCTCGTCGACCGACGAACAACGACAGCGATAACCGTGCGACCCGCGCGGTCCATTAATTATCGCACGATTTTCTCCGAACAAACCTGAAATCCATTAACCAGAATCGACCTAGTCTATGCGAGCCCAGCTCGACCTTTCCCTTCCGTTTCAGTAACGTCCGTGCATACGCGCAACACGCCGTTTATACCCGCGTTATACCTGCTGCGACCCGACAGCTAGCCAGGTCCAACCACAATCGACATCCTTTAGCCAGGAATGCATCGGCTTCTCCCGGTGTGTCGTCCTCGTCATCCGCAGATTTACCGTTGTTTGTCATTACGGAGATACGAAGCCTCGGCTATGACCCTGAGTATCCGTTGGCTGCGTCATAGTCCGAATGCTTTCCACTCGAGAACGGAGAGGGAGGCTCGTGAAACGCCGAAAAATGCTCGACAGGTTTCTCCGAGCGATCGTTGAAATTCTCTCTCGATCGCTACCCCGCGGTGGAAACCGCTTGCCGAGGTTTCAACGATTCCAATCGGAAATCGAGCGAACCGTGGAAACACCGCGAGCGCAGTCGCGATAATAGCCGGATGATGCGGACGCTGTTTACGGCGTGTGTCGTAAGCGATAGCGCAACGGTATATCGCGAAATGCAGCGCGGATGGTTTACTGTTACCGGTCTGTAATGTCATCTTCATTGGATTGCTGGACATTGCGTAAGGTGCGAAGAGGTTGGATTCATAAAAACGGTAATTGGTATTGACTATTTATTAGCGGTTTCTATGCTGCTGTCGCAAGGTGGGCTTTCGTAACGAGCTACTCTCGCGGTATCCTTAATCGGGTATTCAATTACATAAAACGCGTGCTTCTTTTTTTACATCCCCGACAATTATATAACGCGCGCGCTCTTTTTCGCGATGGCATGCAGCGAGAACAAGAACTGTCTCCGCGTGCGACTCTCGTTGGTCCTCGAATAGGGTAACGCAGCGATGGAAATCGAACGTGTAAGAATTCTCAGCGTGTCCTCCTGAAAAGTGGCCGCAGCAGATCTCGAATAGTTTCGGTTATGTCACGTTCCATCGGTCTCTTCACCTCGTTTTTACGTAATCCATAAATACCGCGAGATTGACCGCCGCCATTAGCGAAACGGCGCGAACACGGTCAAACGAGCGATTCGCGCTAATCGTTCGCGGATTCGTGCAAATTACGAGCGATTCGACGGGGTTTCCGTTAGCGTTCGTGAGGGTATGCAAATTGGCAGCGTTACCCGTGACGCTGTCGTTCGGTCTCCTTGGGACGCGCGTCGAAATCGGAAATCGAACATCAACCACGCCGATCGGACGATTTAAATGATGATTCCGGTCGGCGTTTAATAATCGCCGGGTCCTCGCGTGTTTAATGGGCCCGCGGTTGCTTTCCCGCGCGAGGCATCGTTAACGAGGGGGCTGCGGCCCGTTCGCGTGGCGCTGTTGCGCGCAAACGCGTCGAGGATAAATAAAACGGCGAACGAAACGAAAGTAAATGCATAATGCATGCAGCAAGAGTAACGATAACTCGGCGCGCTCTATTTCGCGAACGGGGACGATCGTTTTAACGGACAATCAGGAGCAATTTTGCGGGAATGAAATTACGGCCGAGCATTACAACGTCCGCGGTGTAGAGGCACGTCGTCTGAGGCGCGCGGGCAATTTTAGCCCCCGCCGCAGGAAATTGATTAACGACGCGTACGATCGCGGAGGCAATTAAAACGAGAGACGAGAAACTGTGCCCGCCGTTGCTGTCCCTCGGGTGAAAAGAACGGGTGTTCCTCTCTGTTCCTCGCTCCTTCGAGCAGGGAAAATGACTCAGTTACCCACCCCGTGTTATTGAAACGCGGCGGGAACGCACACGCGCGCGCGCGCGCGCGCACATCCGACGCGGAGACACCGGAAAGCGTAAATCCGCATTAATTGAAAAGTTCCTGGAAGGCCGGCGCCGATAGCACCGACAAGTGCAAATTAGTCCGCTAGAAGGCGCGTAATAAATAGGGATTCCTGCCGTTTCTCTCGCGGCGATGCTAAACGACGAGGATAGGTGCGAAATTATTTTCAGAAGCGAGTGCGAAACGCGTTACTTCCTGCCGGCTCGGAAATTGCACATGCATCAAGCGCCCATTAGGGGATACGTTAAAACTGGACTTGGAACTTGACGCGGATCAATCTCGAGCGTCATTTCGGACAGGCGACGCCACGAATTGCTCCAAAATTTGCCTTCCTTCGCGAACGAGCGTATCGAGCTGTCGATATCCTGCAGGACACGATCAGTGCACATGCACACCCGCTGATTGCATCATCAGCGACCAAAGAGAGGTTAGAAGCTGAGTGCAGGATCAAAGCACAACCGAGGGGGATCCATAAGGAAACGAAGGGACGGTCCCCTTCCTCTGCTCGCTGGTCGTTGGTATACGAGCGTAATGGACGAACGGGCAGCTGCTGGCGAGGATTTAACGCGGTGGTCTGGGTGGTCCCGGATAGATACGTATTCACGAGAGTTATACGTGCTCGCGGCGCTACGTATTCATAACCTTATCCACGCTCCGCAGAAAATAATACCGCGCGCCATTCATTATGTATACGTACGCGCGTGTGTCCGCGACCAGGCACCCTCCCTCGGAAGGGAGGCGGCGACGGTTCGCGTCGTCGACGCCGTTGACGGGCCTGCCGCGACGATCACGAACTCAGCTTCCTCGCGCGGAATCGATGAATGCCAGATAGAGAGGCCGCGGGGGGATCGAGGACTGTTCGATTTAATAAATCACGAACGTGTGGCCACGTGAGAACGGAGGAACGTGCAGCGAGTACGAACGAACAGCGTCCAACTTGATCGTGAACCACCACCACCAACCACCACCCCTACAGCTTACTTTCACTTCCCTCGTTGCTATCGCGTGGACTTTGATGTTTTTGGAAGCGACGGTGTTCCTTCTACTTTGGGAACTGGTTGACGGTTAATTAATGTAGGAGGAATTGATAATTTGGGATTCAGACGCGAGTTTCGTCCAACGATCGGAATTCAAAGCGTCTCTAAGCGGTTTCTAGCGTTCTTCTTTCTCGTTAAAAGCGACTGACGCTAGCACGCCCGTTCAAGTACGTGCAATTAGCCCGAACACCACGGCTAATAAGCAGTGTTTACTTTTACAGATGGAATGATACGTTTTCCCCCGCGGTGTGAAAGAATCTCCGCAGCCGAGTACAAAGACCTCTATGTATAACAACTTCCTTTCAATGACCCCTTATTCACAGGTCTTGGCGCCTATCTGAAATCTTTCCCACGGCCAAAGGAGAAGCAGAAAAAAAGAGGATTCGTTTCGTTTAAAACAACAAAAAATACCGCTGGTATCGCGGCCGCATCTTTCACGAAGAAATCCCCGTTACTCTCACAGTTTCACAAATTATATCAACGATACTTCATTGGATCGGTTGATTCATACGTTTCCGAGCTTCCCTCCGCTCCTTTGTTCCGTTCCGTTTCTTCCTCCCCCTTTCTCCTCGCCTTCGTCAGCTCGCAGCGAGCGCATACATCTGGCGTATTTGTCAAGTATCGCTCCGAGGTGAATTCGAGCGTAATTATACATCGCGGCGGTCATCGTTGTATAATTACACCGTGGTGGACGCGAATTTAAACCGTGCGCTGCGGACCAGCCACATTTTTCTTCGTGGCTGCTCGGTAGGTGGACGCATCCTCCCCCGCGCGCGTTCGACTTCATTGTTGTTGCTCCCGATGCTTACAATGCAGTCACGTTGAATCGTTGAGCGCAACGGAAATCGGCGTCCTCGGCTTCTCGCATCGCGTGCCGTCAGATTTAATAAATCGCGAAAGCGTCGCGTGTAATACGCGCATCTGTTCCATCGATAACGCAGATAAAACGCAGATAAAACGCAGATAGAACGCAGATAGAACGCAGATAGAACGCAGATAAAACGCAGATACGCGCGAGCGACTCAACCCCTCGGGATCGATTCTTTACGGCTGCGAAATCGCTCGTCGGATCCACCCCTAAACAGAGAATCGTAAATTCGAAAATTACACGGTTCGATCGCCCCTTCGAAACGTTCACCAGGTCGCTGACAACGAGTTACGTTAATAGCAGTAATAAACTACGCTATCCTAACGATAGGTCTCGTTTCACCATCGTTTTTAGCGATACTTTATTCGACACATCTCGCTGCAGCGAACAGAACAAACAGCGTTTCGAGCGACCTCGCACGCGTTGATCCGCGATAAGCTCGGCATTACCACCCCTTTTACTCTCGACGAGGAACGTGGCTCGCCCGTTGTCACGTCCACCAGTAAATCAACCTAGCGACTCAACGAGACGAGCGACGACCTTTCGGAGTTGCAGAGACGCGCGCGGCTCGGCTCGCTCGCTTTTAATTACCTAATTTCTCTTTACGAACGTCCGGCTCTATTTGGCGTTCCATTAGGGGCGCGCGCTCCGCGTCCGCTCGATCGCGGTTGCACGCCGCGCACTCGCTTTCTAGGCGGTCGACGACGAGGCTCCGCTGCATCGCGCGGCGGGCAACAGCCGGCGAAGAGAGCCGGTGCTACATCAAAAGGTCCGTGGCAACGGTTAATATATGCGTATGCCTCCTCTTCTCCTTCGTCCGTGTCTTCCCTCGCGTATATACGCGATTCGACACCGTACCAACAGATGGATGAATAACGACAGAGTGGCAAATTGATGTTACAACGGATCGAAAGCGCGCCGGTGATTTATCCCCTCGTAAAAATGGTACCTGTGCAAATATTCCGCGTGGTAGCGTCGTTCGAGCTCGCGCGCGCGCGCGCGCGGGGGGAAGCACTTTAGATCCTGACAAATATTTATGCACGCGAAACGGCCACGTATTTATCGACGAGCGAGAAAAAGATGGGGAAAAAATGGGGGAAAAGAGAGGCATTATAGTTGAGAGAGCACGATTCTCCTAGCGCACGATCCGACTCCTCTCCGGTCTTGCCGTGGCGCGCGCTATTATTCATCTTTCATAAACGCCGTTGTACGCTCGTGTGCACGGCACCGGCACACCGGGCACGCGTCCATATATCCCGGATGGCTAAACAGATTTTCTTACGGCCGACGGTATGCCCGTTGTACGCGTCTCGCGTCCCGGCTAATTTTATTGTAAAACGAAACTCTCCGACTGTGATAAACTCGCGATCTCTCTGAACCCCCTCGGAAAATAATGTTCTCCGCTTGTACCCGCTGAGAAAATAATATACCGGCCCGGGACCATTACTTTGACTTTCTCGATTAATATTTCGTGATTTCCAACCGGAAGCCGGCCGATACTTCAAGCGTTTCGAACAATGGCCGTGGGGGAGGCGGTCAGATTGTTGGGTTGCGCAAGGTAAAACCGCTGCTCTCGACCTTGAGGAGGAATTACGTACATCTCGCTGTTTAATTGAAAGGCTAACGGGACGAAGGGGTTACGCGTTACGCTCTCGAGCACGGAGGTTTCGAATAAATTGAGTTTAAAGTTCGCGCGGTCGCATCGAATGGCGTGTAACGTATCTCTTCTTCGGGTACTCTGCGCCGTTCTACCCAAGCAACGTATCTCGTCGATGTCTTGAAAAAGTTGTCACGATGTCCGATCGAAATTTACGTCCTCCGGTTGCGAGGGACTTCTGGAAAACGCGCGAGGCGTTCAGCCGACGCGTTGCCCGAGGAAAGAACAAAGCGAGGCGAGAAGCGATATTTTTTCATTAAGAGAACGTTTAGGAAACTTTCATCCTTTCTAAGCAGCCCATTACGGTTTCCGACCTCATTAGGGGATAGAGTGATGTATAGGAATTATGCAAACGAATTGTATCCTCGTCATACGCTTAATGAGGTGTGGAGCGTACTCGAGAGGCGGAGAGAAAAAAAGAGAGGCGACGGACAACGTTGATGCCTGGCCAGCAATTAAAGCCGTAATTATCGTGTTCAATTTTGAACGTGTAACAGGCAAGAAAGAAATTACCGCGGGCTTATCTGACCAGGCGATCCATCCTCGCCTTTCCCAAGCCGCGGTAGTCCTCTTCGCCCGTGGAAGATGAACCGTGCGGCCTACTTTTTCACCGTACCATGGAGCATCAAAAGCAATCCACCCACGATATTCGAATGCGTGAGATCTTGATCGTCCCGTTATTGCACGGCAATTAATAGCAAGTTCATCGTGCCAGCACGGGTGTCGCGGAGTCTATTCGTCTCGATATACCTACCTGTGCGAGAAAACCTATAAACCTGACGTCGAGGCAGGACTTCTTGCTCGAGGAACGACAGGGGGGAAGCACGGAGAAGAACGCAAATATCGAGCAGCGGGGATACCCGATAAATTCTATCGGAATAGCTCCGCGGGACGAGGCAATCACTTTCTTCGATAAGGCTGAGCATTCTTTGGGGACGCGGGGTATAACTGACGCAAGGAATGCATTTAAATTGCTCCATTGTGAGGAACGCCCCGCGAACAGAGCGGCGGGGACCCATGAGCGACTCGAACAAACGGTTCTGCCTGGCTGTGATAAAGCGAACGGATCGATGAGAATTTATACCGATAACATTGTCGAACCACAAAGAAATCTTATCGCGGATCTCCCAGCCTCGAAATATGGCCGGCTCCTTGGAGATTTCCGATCGAGGGTGTATCTTTTCCTTGGCCTTTACAAGCCGGCGTATTTTAGAACAAATCGGAGATCTGCAACGACCGTTCCAGTTTGCATTCGCTGAGGGGGATGAGGGGGGGATCGTCTATCGGGAGACGAGTCAATAAAACCATCGAAGTCGAAAATGAGGCGACGCACGGAACGGCTTTCTCTCGACACGCGCGGCAACGAACGGAATCGCGAAGGATCGTCGAGCGATCCTCGTGTCGATCTATCGACGGATCTGGATGGTCAGTTTCGAGGGACGCGCGGTTAACGGCGAGGCTGGTGTACGACTGACGGCGACTTAATGAGATCCGTCACGATGCAAAGACACGCCGATGAGTCACACCGCAGGAAGTCTACCCTGCGCGACGCGGGACCGGATGTCTTCCGTTCTCCAAATTGGCACGAGGTGAAACGGAGTCAGTGACACCGCCGGTGACATCAGTTCTTCTCGAGGAATCCCACGGATCTCGAATCTTCGAACTTTCATCTTTCGATAGCACGCATTACGAACTTTTCATTATCTCTTGGACGCGTTAGACCGTCGATGATCGATGGCGACGCGAGCCTAGGACCAGAGCTCTCGGCTAACACCTTCGCGCGGTATCGCGAGACAAATTCGATTGGTCATAGTCCTCGAGATTCACCGATGAATCACGCTGAAACAAATTCATTCTCCGCGGCGCGTCACCACGCCCCTCGTTAATTAAATTAGTGGAAATCCGAACGACCGTATCGAGCATGCCCCGTTTCACCTCTCGTACCACGAAACGGTTCCACCTACTTCCTGTTTCGTCCTTATCCTCGGACCACCGTGGAACGCGTTACGCGAGCCAAGGAATTGCTACGCGTCCGATGACTCACGGCGCAGCACGGTTCCTTTTTTCCCTTTACACCTGTCCGTTTTCGTGGTTTTTAGTCGGACGATATCTAGGCGAACCGGCGCGAGGTGAAACGGAGGAAATTAAACGGGCGTAGCGGGCAAAAAAATGTAACGGAACTATTTTGCCTGGCGGGGATCGCGTGTCTATCCGTCATTTACATCTACATTTCTAGCATTCAGCCGGCGCGACACGGGAGAAAAAGTTTCGCCAGTTCCCAAGATCGCCGCGATAATAAATTATGACGAACGGCGTGCTAATTGAACGCTGAGAAAGTTACGTTGTTCTTCCATTAACACCGGCTTTGTTTCCAGCGTTTCGCGCGCGGAAAATCCTTCGCCTCGCGATCATAACTCGAAATTAGCTGGTCGATAAAATTTAATTCGATTCCCCCTTCTGTCGCGTCGCTTGTTCTCCGTTGAAGAGACGCGTCGTGGCAACGAAAAAGCATTCCAGCAGCGCAGCCACCGCCGGATCTTTTTCCACTCGGCCCCTGCGAGTGGCGTCAAAAAGTTTGCGAGGGGCAATGAATTCCGGCTGAGCCCGGCGAGCGAACGAGCGCGGCCCAAAGGGAAGAAAACGCTCGCGCACGAAGACCACCGACCGTCTGAATTTCTTCTGGGCGAACGCAAACTGCGCGAGGCTGTGTTAGAGGAATTGTCTGAATCGACCGCGCGCTGGACCGTTGCCAAAGGCGCGAGATTACTTCGTTGATTCCTTCCAGGCCTCGCAATTCGATGCGACCGTAATTGCCAGGCTCCCGTGCCAAATTTATGACCGGGAGGAGGTCTAGGCATTTTAGAGCGTGTACCTTGGCACGTTGTAAAGCAATGCAATATTCAACCACCGCGCTATCGCTCGGATCTCCTATTTGCAGAGAGGCCATTTTTCTCCAGGGATCTGCATTCTGGCTTCGAACTTCGGAGCTTCGGTCCTCTGGATGGCAATTTCTTTTATCTCTCTATAAATCCAACACCGTCTCGCCTCTAAAAACTATCTCGAGCCGCTCTCTATTATTCCTCCGCTATATCCGAACCTTGACGAGGTTAGCGAGAAGAAATATCTACGGAGGAAATACCAGCGTGAACGCCCTCGCGCTGATTCAATCATGACCCCTTCGGACATAATTCTCGCCAGAAAACGCCCTTTTCCCTCTCCTAGCCCTGCACCATTTTCCAAGCTCCAGTCCCACGGCGGTCACGTGGAATACTACGGGCAAGATTCCTCCGACGCGCTGATGACTAAAGGGAGAGGGCGTAAATCAATTAGGCGGCCGGCCTGGTAGTTGTTGATACAATAAAGAGAAACGTGACGTTGCCTCGCGGCCGGCAGGAAATGAGAAACGAGGCAGAGGGTGGAATCGAACGTGACGCGCTCCGGACTCAGGCGTTTCCTTTCCGCGAATTTCACTCCTCGCGTCTTCTTTCGTGCGCGTTCGCTGCCAACACGCCTTATTTAAAGGCCGCTCGATCGTTTCCCCTCGCGGCGGGTTTTCGCGGAGGAATTAGACAGCGACGCGCGGTACAGCCAACCGAGCTGTTCAGCCGCGGGTTTATGTTCGCGATAATCGTGAGGAACGTTAAGCTTATTGCAACGCGTCGTCCCGCGACCACTTACAAATCGATTCCAGGCGTTCAATATTTTCCCAGGGGGGGGGGGGGCGTTTAATTAGTTTTAAAAGCCGCTAATCGGCCGAGCGCGGCGATTCGAGCGTTCGCCGAACGGCCACGGGGCACCGGTTCTCCGAAGCGATCTTCGCGGCCGTAATGTAACTAACGCAAAGTGCTGCTCGAACGGCCCATCCATCCGTCTGGCCGCTGATAGTGTGCGTTGCACTCGAGTTTGCGCGAAAGTTTCGCGAACCAGGATAACGGTACGGTGAACTCCGCGAGTGTTGTCGTGCCGCCGCGTAATCGCAGATAAGAGTTATCGCGGGAAAGCCTGGGCTGCGTAAAAGGACCACGGAGATCTCTATCCGCTGGCTGGAAACCAGAATCCGTCGATGGTTTACAACGCAAACATTGTACATCCGCTTTCTATCAAGTTTACGTGTACGCTCGACGAACGCCTCTCAGCTCCGCTGGTCCCTCCACGGTTGCGCGCGCGCGCGCGCGCGTAGACAGATCGGGAAAGCGGCGCGTTACCGAGCGACAACGCTGGACGCGTAAGAGTCGAGAGCACGATCGACGTACACGCGGCTCCGTCGATCGTTTCCCAGTCGAGAGCTGGACCGCTACGTCGGAACCGCATTAACGGGCCCCGCTTTCTGTTTTCCAGAACCCGTGATGCCACCGCCGCCGAGCGTTTGGAATCGTTAGCAGAGGGCCTCGAAAAATGGCCTCGATCTTGGGAGACGGGACGGGCCCCGGGGGCTCGGGACCCTCCCGATGCCTCTTGCTTCTACAAAGGTCCCTGGCGATCCAGCTGACCAGGGGCCCGCCGCCTCAGGTTCTGAACGCCAGCCAACGGGAGAGTCCCAAGGAGCATCCAGCCGACGAGATGTGGATGTACGATAAGGGTTACAATTTGTTTCAGGTGAGTCCTTTTCGCGCGGCATCGCGACGCGTTCCGTTCCTTCGAGCTGGCTGACTCCTGCATTTCTCGGTCCAACGATCTGTCGCGAACGCACCGCGGCTGCCGATCGTCAGCGTCCATTATGCGGACGATCTTCCGCCTCGAACGTAAACGTTCGCGGCTGGTTACGCGGTTTATAAACCATCCAGATTGCAGAGGACAAATTACCGCCGCGTATATAGCCTCTCTTGATGATAGCAAGACGTTTCGTCACGCTGTCGGATCCTCGTTGTGCATCTAATACGCGACACGAGGCATACGCCGTGACGCTCGAAATTATTCGTGGAAAACGGCCGACTTAGGTGGCGACAACCTGCCTGCACGCGTACTCCAGCGCAGGTAGCCGCATAGACGCGCGACGAAACGACGCGACGGTACCTCTTTCGAACTGTGCGACGACTCGTTTTTACAACTCAGCGTTTCCGAAGCGAGATTGGCGTTGATTGGATGCACCGTTACGCCGGAATGAGACAATATGAATTACGAGCAATTTCGCGAGCCGAGCTTAACCAGGAGGATAGGACGAGGCAACGAGTAAAGTGGCGGATGTTCTACGGTCTTGGCAACTCTTCGACGTGTCGTAATCCTTCCCGAGAAGCTTCTTTTTTTCTCTCCTCTACCCCTAACCCGCGTCCGCTCTAACTTTACGCGTCGCGAACGTGACGCTGACGCTCGAAGCACCGCGAACGCGTCCCGATCTCGCCGTGAACGACCCACGAAACGATCGATCGCCAATTGAACGTATCGACGCTCATCCGCGCAGCCAGGTCGTTTAACGACCACACCTAACGATCGTTTCTTTTCTCGTACGTGCGCGGTTTACGCAGGGGTTGCTCGTCGAGGCTCGCGCCGCCAGCCAAAGGAAATCGAATTGGGACACGCTTTTCAACCGACCGAGTGCCCTTCAGTTTCAATGAGCACTCGCCAGGGGTGGAGAACCCTCCGGGAGAAAGTTAACCGTGGCTGCTGCTCCTCGTCCCTATTTACTTTCCCGTTTGCTCGCCCTCCATTTTCGCGAAAGCTTTCGTTCGTGTTTTCCGGAAATTAAATTCCATTTACGGGAACAGTGTAGTGCTTTATGCTGAATTTGCTTCGAAAACGGTCAGCGATTTTTGAGCGTTCAGCAATTTTTATTCGCAATTTCCTCGTTTCCGCACCCCATTTTTCGCTCTCGGTTAGAAACAGTAGCCCAGTGTCGCGGGCTCGCTAGTTTCGAATCCGTTTGTGTGTTAATGCTTTTCACTTTCGTTAAAGTTCAATGGTACGCGAACAGCTGGGTGAATTGTTCGATCCCCGACAATGGCATCTTTGTATCGGCTCGCCCGGTAGCCCATCGCTTCCTCTCACCTGCGCCTCGCTCCAGCCCGACTTCCTTTCGAGCTCTCCCGCTTGCTCCTCGAGCGTAAACTCGACGACGGACTGCGCAGCCTCCTTTGTCCTTCTCGCGTAAAAACTGCGAATATCCTAAGGGTGCTGACTTCGAAAGGAAGGTATCGCCCTCGCCAGCATTCGACACGGACGAAACTCGCGGCACGGTAAAAGTTTGGGATCGAATAAAGAGAGGGACGAGGGCTAACTTTTTCACAGGATCAGAGGGAAAGCCAGGCTCTGGTGGAAGGCGATGCGCGAGGAGAGTCGAAGGAGACGTGCTTCCAAGGTCGTTTCCCGGGGGAAACGAAAGAGAACGTAGACGCGAAATTGATGAATCGGGTGCGGACAGATGTTCGCGCCCCGCTTAGCAACGAGCTGAAGCCGGTCGAGGAAAGGATCGATCGTCAAAGGGCAAACGATATTAGCACCAGCCACCCCTCGCCTGTTTAGCATATCGCCGCACGATCGCACCCCACGGAAGCTTCCTTCCCCGCGCTCTTACAACTTCTTTCGAGCTTCTCCCATTCTCGACGCGTATCGCGCGGATTAAGCTCGCGCGCTGGCGGAGCACGCGCTCCTTGCGACACTTTATCAGGGGTCGTTCCTTGCGCAGCATCGCAACCTGAGAGGGCGAAGCGACTCGAATACCGCCGTTGGATCGTTAGGAAAGAGTGTGAAATGGTACCAGCGTGGAACTGGATAAGGGGGGGGGGGCAGCATAATCTCTCCGGCGAATTGGATCAACGCACCATAATTGTCGGACTAATTAGACCCGCGGCTGAGACCGGCGCATTTACAACCGGCGTTATCGTTTCACAATACGGAGGCCAGCTTATTTATTGCCACCGTTAATTATTGTTCGCCGCAAACTGGCTTCCAGGGAGATATTATCGACGTCGGACGGGGAACGATCGGGGCCCCGCCGCTGTAAAGATTCCATCTCGTTTAAGCGCGCGCCGTGTGTACGCGCGCTCGACGTTCTCTTTAGAATATTATCCAGCTCGCGTAGCGGACAGTCGATGGGCCCCTGGCCGGGGCCCAGATAAATATCGGCCCGAATCTAATTGTACTTTTGCTCGTAAATAATCGGCTAATTGTACGGGCGGTAGGTTTTAGACAATTAACGGTGTAATTGGCCTGGACGGGTAATTGAAGGGATCCGTCGCGTAGCTCTTGTCCACGGACGGATTAGCCAATTATTGAGACATTAAATTAGAATCGTTTGCGGAACGCTCGGAAACGAGGGCGTATTATAATTAGCAATATCTGGGAAAACGATCGGACATGAAATTGAACCTGTCCCGCGGAGTGAAAGCGCGACACACGAGCGCGCGATCGACCGGCAACGCGCCCGTCGATTTTGCCGTGAAACGACAGGATATTCAGAAAGAAACGCGCGCGATCGTTCGACGGAATTCATCGAAGATTCGATCCTCGAACGCGATTACGTCGTCTGCGAGAAGCGACGGAGTATCGACGCGAGACGACAGACTGACGTCCCGTCGTGTTCCATCCATCGAGGAAGAACGTTGGCGAATCGCGAGGCGAAACGGTCAACCTCTTTAACGTCCTCGCTAGGACCATAATCCAGAGATCACACAAGGGGCGAGCGGTTTACTTAGGGCGGACGTAATCGAGTCAAGTTCGACGATCGTCGTCGGGGGAAACTTTATTTCGAGCCCGTGGAAAGCACATCGTTCGGCTGGAAATTGCCCCGATGCGTATTTAGATAAGCGAGACTCGGTTTATATTGAGTAAGTAATTTGGCCACGTTTTATAAGACCGGAGTGCCGTCGTAACGCTTATTTTGCAACGATTAGGGTGCCCACCTGCTCGATTACGAACACGTTGGGTCCCGAGCGTAGGAACAGCGTGCTCCATTACACGCGCCAAGGTGGAAGGAGTGAAATCTCGTTTCGTTTTATTGCGAATATTATGCCGGGAGCGCGCATATTTAAGATACATTTTCCAGCTGAACGTGAAACACGATCTCGGGGCAGACACCGCCGGTGCAACAACAGCGACTGCATCGCGCGATGCTGGATGCACCGTGGACTCGTGTTACCTGCACGGTGTGCGCCGTCTTACGCGGAAATCGGCTGTAAATAGAGGCAAAACCGACGGATTAATAATACGAGCCTCGTAAACGGCGAGGGAGGGGGTGGTGGACGTGAAAGTACGCGTCGACTTCGACGACCGATAGATTCCTCGCAGAAAATCGAACGACCGTAAAGATTACGAGCGCAGGTCGGGTTGGTACGCGCATTAAAAGGCATCGATTCTAATTATACGCCGTGAAAAGCGTGGCCATAACTGTTCACCGTTGCATCGAAAGTTTTAACGGCGACGCATTAACGTGCTCGACATCCGCGTGCGCGAACTCGTTCGACGGGTAAACGAAGGAACCAATTTATCATCGATCTATGTAGGTATGCAAATGGCCATTGATAGTCCCACGCTACCGCCACGAAAACGCGCGAGTTAGCGTTATTCGTTGCCGATAAACGCCCGGATGGCGAAGTAATACCAGCGCCGGCATTGTTTGCGTATTCAGATAACATCCGGTTAACGGTAGCGGCGGTTAAATTAAGCACGGTCCGGGGCGATGCTGAAATCTTGACGCGCTCTAGACGCTTCGTGCCGCCATTGATACCCTCGGCATCGTGGAACGGACCTGTGTACGCGAGCGTCGCGTTGCGCAACAGTACCGCATGCCGTATTATACATGCGAGACGCGCGTAGATCACATTCCGCGTGTGCCTCGCATCTGAAATGCGGACGCGCATTATGGCTACGCCTCGGAGCCACCTCGACGACCCGAGCGTACGACTGATAATCGTCGACGATCCGCGCGAAAATTGAATCGCCCATTTCGAGACGTTTCGATTCTACCTGCAGCGCCACGAGCGGAAAGTGGAAATTCGCGAGGCAACAGTGCGTCGCGGATCGTTAACCCTTTGCACTCGGTTCCTACTTCGACGTTGGCGAAACAAATTATTTTAGCAATGATTTCTATTGCTAACGTCTTCCAGGAGTAGAAAATTTCAATAGAAAACTTCATCAAAGACGTGCGTTTCTCAAAAAGCTTATCCTCCGCGATCGCTGATCAAGGCTGACGTCCCCTCGGAGGGGACATCCGGCTGCAAAGGGTTTTACTCGGCTAGCGAACTACGAACAACCGTTACCAAGCATCCCGAGACTCGGCTACCATTTGACCCAACGATTCGTCGTCGGAAAAACGGTCGCGAGCATATTACTCTGCCGCGTGCCTCCCGTATTACAAATAAAGCATCCCGATAAGACGATAATTTCCTCGGGAACGGGCCTCGTTAGACCGCGAACAGTTCAGTTCCTGGTCGATCTTGGAAATGGTGTTCGCGGCAACTGGTCGGACAAGTATCGCCAGGCTGGAACACGCGTGTACGACCGGGTAATGTTCCGCGCGGTGTGTTTCCACCGGGCGCACGCGCGCACGTGCACACGCTGCATCTCCACGGGAAGGGTTCCATCCGCGGCGGGCGAGTCGTAAAGATGCAATGCACACGCGGCCCTCGGTTCCTTGTTTCCGCGCGAGCGTTCGCCCCGCCGCGGCGCAAAACGCCGTGAAATATGCATAAAGATAAGGGACGCCCCCTTCGCGGCGAACGAACCCGCTTGCGCTTGGTCCGCGGCTGGTCCACGGCTGGTCCACGGCTGGTCCACGAGCTCGCGGCAGCCCCAAGGCGGTTTAGGATCCGTTCAGGCTGATACGCCGCGAACAACCCCGGTACCGAGAGTCCTGGTGTCAGTTTGAAGAGAACAATGCCTCTCTCCTGCCTCGCGAACCGATACAATGGACCGTACGCGTAGAAGGCGCACGATACTTTTGCAAATTTCGACCTGTCCAGTTTGGTTAACCCTTGAAGATCCGCGAAGTCTGAGAGATTCGACGGAGAGGTTCTTAAAGGCGCTTACTAGGTACTTAACCCCTCGGCTACCAACGCGCGGTTATCCATGGCGCCGTCTATAACAGTGAATTCGTTCCGAAAAGGCAGCGCGAATACCTCGAGCGGAATATGTATTAGCAATCGAAGATAATGAACACATACGTACGCTTCCTAAACCTCGTAACGGGCCTCGCAGAAATGCAAATTACCGTGTTCCTTTGAAATAACCGTTATTACGTCTGGTCGTATTGCTTCAGCGACAACCTACCGCTGCAACCAGTCTACGTGGACGTCGGACCGAGGCGCGCGGATGACGATTTCGGTTCCGGACACCGCGTAAAACCGCCGGCCCACGTTCTCTCACCCAATTTGCATAAACATCGCGGCGACCATAAACAGGACACCTCGATGGCCGGTCGAGCTGTCCGCGCGGCCGTACGCGGTAATTCCTAATTAGGATTTCGATTTTCCTCCGCGTCGTCGCGGTCGCAACCTTGCGAGCGCGCGATACACCCTCCGCTTCCTCGTCGAGCCGCGCGCGGTTCCGCGATCCTGCGAATCGCCAACGATCTGTCCTTAAATGACCGTTATTACGATACGTTGATCACGTTACCTTGAGGATGGCCGATGCAGCAATCGAGCGAACTTTCCATCCGCACGGCGATTTCTGCCACGAGCACCGCCGCAAAAACACCGTGCTTTGTGTCGGCCTTCTCCGCCCATAACCGCAGTGTAACCAAGGATACCGGTTTGTTACATTCACTTCTTTAGAATCCCAACGGCCGGGACTTCTCGATATTTGATTACAAACATTTTCTAGCGGGCCAGCGGCCGATCGAGCGATTCGCGCGATGCGCGGCGCGCGAGGCATCGCCTCCGCCGTGGATCGCCCGACCGGTCCCCGTTTTTCTCCGTCTGCCCTCGAACGGGAAACCGATCGAGGAGGAAGCGATATCGGCTCGGAAAATCGTTCCTTTTTCGTCGCGTTTCACTTCGCGCCGCTTTTTCCGCCCGTACCCTCGATTAACCGTGAAGAGCGCCGTTTCGAGCGGCGGCGCAAGAAAGCGAAATAAACCGGGTAAACGGACGAAACCGTTCGCGGACGCGACTTTCAACCGCCCCGCCCCGGACCGGTCGCGCTCTCCGTCTCGCTTCCGTCGTCGACGCCGCGTCCTTGTCGGAATTAAAAAAACCGCGGCGCGACGAGGGGTAATCGACGGCAAATTTCTTCATCAAACATGCAATTTCCGAGCGCGTTAATCGCGTCGCGGCGCTCAGCCGCGCTTCTTAATATGCCGTTCAGGCTACCGATTTCCGATCGCGGACGCGCGCAACGAGCCTCGCGTGTCTCGGTCCGCGTCTAATTTATTCCAGTCCTCTCTAGCCCGTTACGCGTACGACGGAAAACGAGCGAAGATAAGAGCGGAGAGAAGGAAAGAGGTTGACGTCGCCCCGAGCCGATCCAAGATATTAATTAGGAAAAAGGAAGCCAGGCTTGATGCACAGTTGCGCGGCGACTTGAACGGTTAAACTGCAGCACCGCGGACACACTGACAATACCGCATCGAAGCTCGCACGACGATTTAGATTACACGTTCGCGGCGGCGCAACGCTATCGAGCGATCTGCTAAAACGTGCTCTTTTCCGCGAGTCTCTGTTACGGCGCGGCTCTACGGCTGTTTACATCGACGAACAGCGGATAGTTGGCCGCGGCATCGACCGTTTTCCCAGGTATAATTATTAAAACGAGATCCCCGACCGCTACCACGTCTCTCAGCGTCGTGCGTCCGCGACTTCGTAAATCAGCGCGCGCGCGCGCGTGCACCGCGAACAACCGCGACATTTATCCGTTGCGCGAGAGAACTCGTTTACCCGCGGGATGCCCATTCACCTCTCGCGGCCCTCTCGTCTTCCTTCGTTCGTTCGCCGATTTAATTGCAAAAAAATCAACGAGAGAGCCCCCTGCCCGCCTGCGACCATCCTCGTCCACCTCGCGGCGTGCCCCCTTTCTGTCCGCCGGTTTCGAGTTTACGATGACATAGAACGACGTTCCAGCAACCCTCGCTGACCAATGGCGTCCGTCCGCGAAACGTTCCTCCGTTACGCGACGTTCTTTCTTCAATCGTGGCCATTTGTGCAACGATCGCGTTCGATCGTTGCAGATTTGGGGAATTCCAATTTCAGGATTCCTCAGGCTTTTGGTTCAGAATGAACGACTCCTTTTTTACGATTCTGTCCGACGTCGTCTCCGAATGTTCGACGCCTATGTCGAGTACCCGGGTACGCGGTTACACCCGGTTAGACCCCTCGCTTTTGTACAGCGTTCGCGCGAACGCTGCACCGCGTATTAGCATATAAATTATGTTATCGTGATTTATGATCGCGAGCCGCGTGCCCACACAGGCAGAGGGGGGCTGCTGATTAAAATTCGACGACGAACCGATCGGGAGATCTATTCGGGCAGACGGCGAGCGCGCGGAACGCTCCGATTTTCCATCTCCACCTCCGAGGGAAAGACTGGTTCTCCTTGGTCGAGCTGAAAACGAAACTCTCGCTTTCTAACGTCGAAATGGAACCGAATAATTTGCATTAACAGAGCTACGTTCCCAATTATTAATATCTCCGATCTCCCCCGGCACACTCCACGCTTTCTTTCGACGAGACTTTTACTTTTGGCGTCCATCGTGCTCCGTTCGACGAGCGCCACGCGAGCCGCGCTAATCGATCGTCCACGATTTCCTATCGTCCGACCTTGACCAGAGAGACCTATTCGCGTTTCACTGTCACCAGCGGGACCGACAAAAACTGGTCGCGAGACGAGGACACCCATTGTCGAACCGGAGGAAGCCTTCCAACGACGTCCGTTCGTTCGACTCGTCGGTCGTTCGCGAGACCTCTCGCGCGGTCGAGCCTCTAAAAGGATAAGCATGCTCGCGGGAGCATGGCTAGCGTTATTGCATAATAATTAGTGGGCAGCCAACGACCGTATACCCTGCGGAGTGAATTGCCGCAAGTTCATTGCCGGCAAGGAAATGGCAATATAAACGTAACGCGCACCAGGAACAGCGCAACCGATTAGCAACGCTATTGCAACAGCTCTCCCAGGCCTCCCAACCCTCTCGCCACGCATTTCCTCGCGCCAGGTGTTGATCGCGAATATTGTTTACACGGTACCCGACCGCTTTCTTTGCGCCGCGTTCTCAGACCCGCCAGTTTTTCCGACGCGCCGCCGTGGATTTACGCGTCGAGGGTTCCTTCAGTTTCCCCCCGCCCTTGAGAATTCTTTTCCGCATTGTGCCCGCTCGAAAGGATTTATTGTTCGTGAGAATCCACGAGGAGAATCGGACGGACGCGATTTAAAGGTCGAGGGGCCGTTTTTGATGCGTTTTTAATTGGCCTGCCTCGAACGCGGAGCACGCTGTTTGATATTAGTCGTTCACCACGAAGTTTCAGCTGGAAGTTAGCGATAATGTCTAGGTTGGAAGGCATTAGAGAAAGTTTAGCGTTCTCTGGAAAATAGCAAAGGTCGACCTCCTCTTTCGACCCTCCAATCGAAATTATCTCGTTCTCAAGAGAAGAGTAGAATTGCAGTACGTTTCGCTTTGTTCTCGAATCGACGAGGACAAAAGAAACTTCGATTGTGCTCGTGAAATCGAAGAACGCCGAAGCGTTAAGGGGTTAGTGGACGTCCGGTCGAACCGCAGACGAGTAACGCTTCACGCTCGTGACAGTGTAACGTAACGTAAGGATCGAGCTTGCAGCGAAGAAATCGATTTCTTCCCGCGGACGTGCGCAGCGGACCAAGAAAAATTGCGTTCCGACCGATCGGAAGAGGCGAAAGAACGGACGCCTCGCGAAATCGACGCGGTGCGTGTTGGAGTTACGCGTCCGCGACATAATCGCGGTAGTTTCACCTGCCGAAAGGAACGCTGGGGGTATCGAACGAGCGAATCTGCGTCGAGAAATCGAAAGATCCGTGGCCATCCTTGGGGACGCCTTGACACGAATAAATCTGTTTAATCATCGCGTTAAGCAACGCCTGGACGAAAGTTGAACTTCTTAGCATCGCTAGGAATCAAAGGAATGACGATTCCCTTTTTTTCTCTCCCTCTTTTTCACCGATCGAAGATCGAACTCGCGATTGTTGTTGGGCGATTCTCACTTCCAAATGACGGAGCTTTTCCATCGCGGCGAATTATATCTGTCGATCGAACTTCGATAGCGTCGAGCACTCGTTTTGTGCCTGTGCAGTCGTGCAACGCAAAATTCCCTCCGCTGAGACCGTTCCGTGCATTTCGAACCGCGACGAGCAACGGACCAAACAGTTTGGATTTACTTTCTGAAGTGTTATGAAGGATAACTGCTTTCTTGTCTACCTCGAGGATCAATACGAGAAATATTTCCCGTTTCCGCAATGAACACCACCGATACCTTGGCGAACCGATAGCATTTTCAATGTTAACCTCTCAGCCTTACGATTATTTTCGGCACGAAATAAAATTTCCAGCTCAAAGTGGGTATCGTTATTGGAAAGTCACGCCTAGGGAGCACAAATGGCATTACGGTCGATACACGGTGGGATTATTCGCGACGTTTCGGGGAGGGAAACTCGTTGAACGGTTTGAATCGGGGCTCGAAGTGAAAAATGTCCTGTCAGGTGCAGCGAGCCAGACCCTATCGAGGGTCCTCCAGCATGGTCCGCGTTCAATGCGCGAAAAATACGAGGGAAAAACGTTTCGTCATTGTTCCCTGGCAAATTGGTCGCGAGATCGACGGAGAATTGTTCGCGTTAAGGAGTCTAATTAAAAGCGAACAAGTTTAAGGATCGACGCGAACGAGAGGCCAGCTCCAAACGAGGGAGAGATTGATAACACCGAAACGGCTACGGGCGAGCACAAGTTTCTCGGCTACGAAATTATTCAGAGCTTGCGTTATATCTTGATGGATTACGTAACGACGCAATGTAATTAAATTAGTTGTAACAGGAATTCGATCAATCTGCTACGCAGGAAAGCGTACTGAAATCGGGCAACTCAGCGCTCCGTCCAGATTTGACAACCGAAGCGATACCATCGGCACGTCGATTAATGTTTTAGGAAGCGAGACGGAGAGGCCCAGAACATCAGATAAACGACGGCGAGAACGTTTTAATATATTCTTACCGGGACGAATGGTCCAATAACCATTCTCGCGGCACGAAAACGACGACATCCGCGCTCCTATCGCGATCGTTCTTCCCGAAAAAAGGGATTCGAAACGAGCCCCCATATATCTCGATATAAATGCATTGCGTAAGAAAATATCCGCTTTCTAACCCATTATATAAACCGGTAACATGTGCAACATTGTGCGCGCTGAACACGATCAATTCCCGATTCCACGAATTCTTTCGGCGAGCATCAACAGCTGGCGCTGATTTACGCTCGTGCGTGGCTCCTCCTCTTATCTCGAGTGGAGACGAACGTCGCGAAAGGGACGGGAGCATAATGCGCTGTTCGATCCGCACAAAGGCCGCAATGAATCACGTGAGGTCGTGGATCGACCAATCGATCCGTGCATCGTTCCTCTAATTTCATGGTTTCGCCGTGAAGCGCCGGAGGGTTGAACGACGCGCCGAAAGCGCGTTGCGACGCGGAGAAAAAAGGGGAGGCGGGCGACGGTCGGTGAAAATCCTGCGGGGCCATTCGTTTATGAGCGCTGTCTGGCTTATTCGACCCCCATCATGGCTTACGCCTATATATAAGGGTAGCAACCACGCTGGGGATTCGGGGAAAACTAGGAGGGTGGCACAGTTTCGGTTAGATTTTACGAGAGGGGTGAACGCCAGCCGGCACCCTCTACTCCAGAGGCAGTAAACACTTAGCTAGGTCGACCGTATATCAGAGGACGGCGCTCCCAAGATTCTATCTTCCGTGCCATCGTCATTCTGGTAATGGAAGATGTATCAGTGTTACCGCGTTGTAGCCGACGATTGCTCGAGCTTATATTTCCCGTGATCCATATGTTGCGCGACGCTGTATATAGAACGCAATATCTCGTCCCTCGTAAATAAAATAGACTCCCGTGTAACGTGGTTGATACGTTACGCGTTTTATGGGTTTGCGTTCTAGAAAACTGCGCTGTACAGCAATTCGCCGCGTTTTTCGGAGACATGGCGTTGCATAAAAAGAAAAAGTCGCGATGTCTTTGACGCGCTAGAAGAATTCGCGTTATACGAGAGTCCGCTAGTATTCGAGAATCGCTGCATTCTTGAACGACCCAACTAAACGTGGACGAACTGTTTCAGAGCTTCTTGGAGGCGAACTCCAAATGCTGGTGGAACGCAGCCCTGGTGGACGCAACCCGGCAACTCAGGTACAAGGGTCACGTGTCACCAGGTGTACTAATGGTCGGTGGACCACCCTGTGCCCTCGAGGTCTTGAGGGCAGCCTGGGCTCGGAACGTCCTACGACCGCCGGCTGATCACGCGATCACTTGTCTCGGTAAGTCCGCCCGGCTCCCAGCCACAATTACTCGTTACTTTTACGACCGTCCGCTCCGGACGAAGTTGTTACGCGCGCGAACGAGACCTGTTCTATTCGAGGCGATTAATCACCGGCGGATGCATTTCGAATGCTAATGAAACTCGAATCGACAACCATCACCGACATCAACGACAACCATCGATCGTATCGCCGTCGCGAGCGAGCAAAGGAGCGACTTACGTCGGACGCGGACGGTAAACAGCCGCGTAATAAACCGAAATGCCGTGGCGCGCGGTTTCATTTCGAGTCCCCCGTGCCATAACTGCGCATTGGTAAAAACGAACGCCAGAGGCGTTAAGTGGACGTCGAATCGATCGCCTCTATTCGAGTGGCCGCGTCGAGTATCGCTATCGCGTAAAAAAAAAAACTGGCCAAGGGCGCGAAAAACGCGGCGTTACGGCTCGGTCCGCGCATTCACAGATAGCCGGTGATAATGCAAATTGGACGTGGCGTTAAGTTCTCGTGCGCGGATGGATGCCCGCGTCGAGCATCGCGTTTAAATCGAGGAGGCCCCGGCGTATCTCGTCGGGTTTATCTTTACGCAACCACGGTTCCCGGCATTATCAGGCGCCGCGTTACCGCGTTCCTTTGTACCGAGGCATTCGAGTTTCCGAGGGAGCCAACCCGGCGTGCTCCACGCTCTTACGCGCTACCACGTGCTACCGAGTATTGTTAGCTGTCGTCGTTTCGCGTGTCGCCGCTAAACGCCCCGAGGAAACCCGCTTCGACGAGCACGGAATAGAAACACGGAACGATACTGTGCACGTCGATATCGCGGCGTGTCGTCGCGTGTTCGTTGCTTCTTTCCCTTCTCTTCTTTTCTTCTTTTCTTTTTTCTTTTCTTTCCCCTCGACCGTCTCTCTTTCCGCGGAGCCACCAGTTATTCATCAACGGGCGGCGCTTTCCGCCTTCTTTTTCCATTCCGCGGCGGCGGCCCCACGCCATTTTTGCGCATCGCGTCCCCGCATCTATATACACCCACGCGCCGCTACACCGCATACCGAGCGTATGCTAATGCGTGTAAGTTCCTGAGGCGCATTGGCGTAACGGCGCAATTAATAACACCGTGCACCGGTTGCTGGTCGGATCACCTGCGCGGGCTGCTCGATTTTCGAGTCGATCGCGTACCCCGCTGGCTCGCCGCCACCCACGCTCGGAACAATCCCGACCGATAAACGCGAGTCGGCTGTACGATTCGAGCGGGTCGATCGAAGCGCGTAAAAATATCGCGACGCGGTCCTCGAGACGACTCCGAGCCATCGCGGTTTCATAAATACGACCTCGACTGTCCGTCCGCCATGAAACTGGACGCCTATCGCAACGACATAGCTGGATATTAACCTTGGCAGTCGCGCGACGCGAAATCTTCAGATCGCGCGTTTCGTTCGTCGACGTGGCCGGCTAAGATTCCCGCCTCGTCAGCCTCTCTCGTCTGTGATAAACGCGGTCGGTGCAACGCGGCGGTTGCACGCGCCTATGCGCGTCCCACCGATTCCCAGCCCCGGCAGTGTCCCCTTGTAAGAAGAAGTCAACGATAGCCAGCCGCGTTCTGCATCGTTTATCCGGCGGGATTATAGAGCATCCGCGGTATCCACGGGTCCGCTTTCCTTATACGCTCGGTTTTCGTCCCCCGAGCCTGCCGCGCGCGCTCCTCCTTCCTCATTTCCCGCGTTCCTTCGCTTCCTCCCCGATTTTTCTACCGCGCCGTTTCCCACAGGCCGGCTTTTATACCCCCGGACAGGCCCCGCACCACACCTACACGGGTGTATCTCGCGTATCGGGTTTATGCTAATGTATATGCATTCCAACATGCCCGGACACGGGCATATAATTAATGATACCTTGTTCTCGCGGCGACTTCTTTCTACGGGCGGCCTTAGAAAATTATTCGTACATTGTTCGCGGCCTCGTTCGTTACCGCGTTCCCGCCTCGGGTAGCAACGACGATCCCTGGGCCTTAATACGAGTGTCGTTCCGATCGTACGACGCGTTTAAGCCGGGAATTGATCGCGCGTCGCTCGGCCCGCGAGTTACTCGACGTAACAAAGCCTCTCCCAGCCTTCGACGAGGATCGATACGGTCCTCGCGTTCAATCTCGCGTAGACATTTCTTTCGTCCCGTCTCGCTCGCGCGCTCGAGGATCTTTCAGAATTTCTGTGCCATCGTATCGATACGAATCCGCGACTAACGATGTTTCTCTTATCGACTTTGGTATCGCGTGTTCGGTACAAGTGTTCGTAATCGTCGTCAAAATGACGCGAACAGTTTAAGACGAGATACTCAACGACCGAGGTAAGTATCGCTAGATCGATGCAAATTAAAGACCAGTTTGCGGCACGGTAATTTATAAGAGTCCAGTTTCGCGAGTCGCTTCGATCGTTTACGTTGCGACACGCTCGCGCACCGTCGGCTCGTTATTTTCGAATTCAGCGGAAATATTGGAAAATGTCGGACGTATGCAAATCGGGTGACATGTAAATTTCAAAACGGCGCGCGCGATACCAGGCGAGCGTTTTACTTTTTCGCGCCGTCCGCGTTGCATAAACCGAATCGAATCCACGGTTACGGTGGTTCACGGCGTTGCAACAGTCGGACGGGACGGACGAGAGAGTCGAGGAGAGTCGAGGAGAGGCACGAGCTCGGCTCGAGGAGCAGCGATCGATCGGCCGATTCAACGCGGGACCTCGAGTGGCTCGCGACCGTTTTATCGAAAAATTGATCGGGAAAAGGGGGCCATTGAACAACGCGGCGTTATCGCGGATCGGTTAAAGAGGCACCGATGGAAATGTAAATGAGCCGTGGCGCGAAGTTCCCGCCTTCCTCGCGGGTAGATCCGCGGCAACGGCGGCGGGAGTGTTTAAATCGTGGAGCCCGGGCTTATCTCGCGTTCCTTATCTTTACGCGGGCACGGTTCCCGCTTTATCGGTACCAGTTTACCAGCGCCACGGATAGATGAGCCTGCGCTCGCGACTACGGGACACGCGTCGCGTTTGCACTCGCGTAACGACGGCTCTCACTTATTAACGACCCACTCCGCTCGAGAACCGCGGGGAAATCGTTTCCTGATACTCTGGTTTACTGGTTAACCGCTGCGACACAGAGAATCCCCATGCGTCTTTGTCCTCTGAGCGTCGATGCCATCTCTCATCTGCCGCGCGCGGTGCTTCGGCTACGAAGATTGACTCCAGGGACCAAACGATGAGTTCGCGGTTCTGTATCCGCGTAACGAGTATAACTTCTGCGACTGTAAAGATCTCTGAATGTTTTATGTCACTCCACGCAATAACCCTTCTCGTTTCATCCCTCCCATAGACGTCTATAGCTCGCCCAATTTTTTCTTTCGCTCCCTATAACGCTTCTTCCCCATTTTTGTTGCGCCGTGCTCCAAATCCAACATCAAATATGCGTCGCAGCTACGCGTATCTGGCCGAATAACACGCGCTGACACTCGCGTGCCTTCATTCTCACCGACTTTTCTCCATTTTTCCATCGTCCCCGCGTTCCTCCTTTCTCTTTCTCTCTCCCCCTCTCCCCTTCCAGCCAGCATTCTCCTTCTTTTTACTCCCTTTCCACTTTTTTACGCTCCGTCCGCTCGTATCTACACACGCCTACGCGTGACTATCTCGCATACCAGGCTTATGCTAATGCACGCGCATATCCATGCACACTGGCGTAGGAGCCCGCTTAATATTATCCCTCCGCCGCCGTGTGACCTTATTTTTACGAGGCCGTTCCACGAAATTACGACTCCGCGTTTCCTTCTCTTGTTACCGCCTCTTCGAATTTTTCCCGCATTTTTCTCTTCCCCCGCGCAGAGCGTCGGGCCTAAAATACAGAAAGATTCGTTTGGACGACCGCCAACGGCGAGGCCGGACGAATCTTACGGGCGATCGGACGATTATTCGGCAGGGTTTCGGGTCGTTCGTGTGAGAAATTCAAAAGAAACGACTCTCAATCGTCGTGCACGAACGTGTCGAAGACACGAGCCAGCGGATTTCATCGAGTCGCTTCGTTGCTCCGCTTTTCTTTTTTCTTTTCTTCGACTTCTCGAATTCCATAAAACGCCTGGATCGTAGCAACGGAAATCGAAGGCGCGCGACGATCCGAATAGAAAGCGCGCCCGCTGTCCGAGAGGATTTATCGCGGACGTAAAAAATAATCGTAATCGACCAGCCGGACGAGCCTCGATGCCTTCGATCAGCTTGAAAGCGAAAAGTGAATCGCGAGCGATCGCGCCTGGCTTCGAGATGATTAAAGTGGGTCGTTTAATTTCGGTGGATCGCGCACGTCCGCGCCGAAACGGAAGCGCCTATTACGCGTGTCGATACCCCGATAAATTCTCGATTTCTCCGGCGTCGGTGACACGCACACGTACCAGGCAGGCGTAGACGCGACGCGCGGAGCGAGTTTCACGCCGGCCAACATAATTGGTCCGTCGTCCGCCTCGCGGACAGCCGGTTTACCCGATCTCTCTATTTTCCCTCCTTTCGCCGTTTCCTGGCCACGAGCACCGGGGAGGAGGATCCGTAAACGCGGTGGTAAGTCGCGCGACTCCGCTCGATGGCTATCGGAGGTGGCTTCCTGAAAGATACGCATTAAGGACACGCATTACGCGTCCATGCTAACTACCGCCCTACCCCCGCCGCGACGATAAAACGAGACCCGCAATCTGCGCGTCGAATCGACCGGCTCCTAAGCTTATTATAGAAATTGCGCCTTGTAGAAACGATGAGACGCTTGTCGTTGCCCCGGCTCGTGATTTATCTCGGCGAAACTATTCTTCGAGGGAGCGTACGCATCGACGGT
This sequence comes from Xylocopa violacea, assembly GCA_963969225.1. Classification (NCBI taxonomy): domain Eukaryota; kingdom Metazoa; phylum Arthropoda; class Insecta; order Hymenoptera; family Apidae; genus Xylocopa; species Xylocopa violacea. The sequence goes on along the minus strand of CAXAJV010000013.1, from coordinate 19,511,409 downwards.
TTGCAACAGAAATATTGCCTGTCCTCGTTTTCTTCAATTTACTCGCCGGCTCTGTATCTGGCGTTCCATAAACAACTCTCGAGCGCTTCTTTACGGCGCGCGCCTGTGCTCACCCGCTTCAGCATCTCCATACGCGCGACGCGAGTTAAACAAACGTTTAGTTTATCTACCTCCTAGTGTCTCCGACAATATAATTCTCCCGCCAACGTTGCGAATCCCCGAATCCCAGAAGAGCCCGCGAAAAATCGGGGAATTAAGTTCGCCGTCGCCGCCGACAGGAGAATTCCGCGGCTGCTCGTTCAACCGCTCGATCAGCCCAGCAAGGCTAACTTCTTTCCCGCCCAGCAACCCCGCGCGCGAGTTCCGCTGCCTCCGCAAGAAGCTCTCAATCATAAACGCGTCGACATTTGCCGACGAGTTCGATCGGGTACGCGATCCGCAGCCAGGCGTGCCGATAACCGAGCCCCGATAAGTATCCCCGGCCACCCGACGATGTTATACGAACCTGTCCTGTAAAACACGCGCGCGGAACAAGGCAATTGTGGCCCACGTACGCGCGGGCCCAACCCTCCTATCGTTTTCTAAATAGCGAAAGGGACGTCGAATCGGCCGGACAGAAATGCTGTTCCTCCGCGTCCTTCGCTCCCCCGCCCCCGTCCACTTGGACGCGTGGTCGTCGCGGCACCCCTAGCTGAAAAACCGGCGCGCTGGGTGCCGCCGATAAATCAAGCGTCCGTGGCACCGTTGCCAGCATTCCGTGGCAATTGATTAAGCCGGCGCGCGGCGACAAGCCACCGGCGTTTCCATGCATAATTTTCGCCCGTGCGCGATATATCGGCCGTTTAGGTGGTCCGTTGATAATCCGACTTTGAGGCGACGTATTAAAACCACCGCGCGCTGTATTACGGGTCACCAGCGGACGGCTATTATTCACTGATAAAACGTGGAAAGATCGCCGGCTGATTTACGAGGAGGTTTCACTCGACGAGCCGCTCCGGTTGCTAATTAGAATATCATGCATGGTACGCGCGTGCTCCACTTTTCCGCAGGAGCTGCGCGACGCGTGTAGTCTCGACTCGACTTTTTCTTCCCTTTTTCGCGTGGGCGTAGCGTAATTCGACGACGAGCCATCAACGAAACCCGCCGCGTTCTTGGAAATAGAATTCCTAGGGTTCCATTATCGATGTCGCGCGAGCAGAGCGGCGGTTCTCGAGTATCCGATCCGCTGCATCAGCGTTAAAGGACGGTCACGCGTTCGACGGTGGACGTCGACGATAATCGTTCGCCTCGCTCGAAAGTCGTAATCCCGATAATAAATCGTTGAGCCGAGAGACAGAGGGGAACGAAGTAGAAATCTCGAGGAGGTTATTTGCGCGGGTCGAATCGAGCATCGATCGTAATTAACCAATTATAGCCAGCGTTGTCCCCCCGGTTGTTCCCGGTTTTTCTCTTTTCCCGCGGAACGCTCTCGCCTGGGCCTATTATTTCGATACCCGAGCGATCAATTATCACTTTTACCGGGTGAAAAGCGTGGCCGCCTCTAATGGACGGTTGCGACACGGTTTTCGTTCCGCGCGCGTGTCGCGAACGCGTGGTACCACCCTGCGCGTGCACGCGACAACGAAACAGAGGCGCACACTTGTACTTTCACGCCCGGCGATCAGGGCCCCCCCTGATGGCTTCCGGAGGCCTGGGCCCGGGGAAAACCGTCTAATTCCCCATAAATCGAGCCCGTGGCTGTCTTGTACGCCGTTGCATTAGCATACGCGGGACGCGTCTGGTCGGACACCTGGAAAGAAGGTACCACCGGTTATCGCGGCAACAATGAGCGGCGACGGGCGGGCACGACTTGGAAAGTGGTTTACGAGTCTCGTTCTCCCCCGCGCGACGCGCGGCTCGCGGAATCGCTTCAGGTTCGCCGATCTCGCGTCCGGAATTGGCGCATTCCTTCCAACGAGATATATATCGACGGCAGCACGCTTCTCGTGTACGCGGGGACAACCGCGCCGCGTCGCATGCATTATGCTGATAGATGCTTGTTTCGCGGCTCGGTTCGGCCGCGCGGATCGTTCTCGAAGAACGAGAACGGGCCGATGCTAATGCGGACAAGTTAATACCCGTGGCATGGATAAGCGAGAGAGAGGGGGGGGGGGACTCGTAGGGGGCCTCCATTTCGACGGATAATTCATACGTCGCGCGCAACACGAGCGAAAGAACAACCGGCGCCGTTTGTTACGCTCTCGATGCGGATTAACGGAGAACGCGCGCGGCGGGTACACGGCGCAATTAGATCGGGCCGGATAATTGCGCGCGGGAGGGAAGAATCGCGGCGGATACTTTGGCTTTCACTTGGGGCGCGGGGGAGGGTCGACGCCCCGTGAATTGGAGCAAAGAGCAATTTTCGCGGTAGATCCTTATCGGCTAACGAGACTAATTTGGATTTCGACGGAGGAATTTTTACGGAGATCTACCACCGAATTAATCGTCCCGACAACGTTCTATATTGGGGGCGATCGCTTTTTTAACGGCGATTGTCTCGTTAGAAAATCCTGCCGCGAGAGGTGCGGTGGGCGCGCGCGCGTGGAATTCGCGCGCGGAAAAAAATGGAAACCGCGTCCTTTTACCGTCGAATTACCATCCGCGGCGGTTCGGCTCTGTTTCTAGTGGCGGGGATTAATTTACGTCCGACGGGCGGATAGAACCGGCGATCGAAGAAAGGCGTAATTCCCCGACAATAAACGTATACATACAACCTGTCAGACAGGCCTGGCACGCAACCGTCGCGACGTGTTCGTAAAATTTAGAGCCGATGCGAAAGTGTATCGCGTTCCAGCGTTGGGCTTGGCGACCGATTAATTGATTACATCTCGAAAACGGCCCGCGGGGACTCGGCAAAACGAGCGCGAGAAACGTTTTCGCGTGCAAACGCGCCCGTGCGTTTGATGCATACTCTCGGCCGCATTAGACGCGCGTACAACACGTCAAAGCTGCATGAGCGCGCGCGTTCAGCCGGGAAACGCTCGCTCGTTCACAATGCTCGGGGAGTTATGCGGGCCCGTGGATCACTCGCGATCACCGTGTATCAAATCGGTTTCTAGCCGCGTATTTATTTGTTCTGCCAGTCTTCGAGCGGCCCCGTGGGACGCGCATGTAAATTGCCATTAGTGCGAGCCACGCTGCTAGCCCGCAAGACTTTGTTCGCATACACGGTGTCCGATGCTGATCTACCGTTGCAATGTTTTGACAACTATATGCTTTGCGCTTTTCTCTAAACGATGGAAAGTCGTGCAAAAGGGTTGTTCTCCGACAGGATCGATTTTTCTATTACAAAGTTGTTTCAAATGCTTCTAGTCGAACAGCTTTCAGAAGCTCTCTAGTCGATACGATAAAGTTTCAGTTTCAGTAAAAGTATTTGCTTCCACTCAACGTGCTTCGCGTACTATTCGAAATATTCGCGATGACGTATTAAAAGCAGACACTCTGTAGATGAACCGAGCGACAGAGGCTGCAACTGGTCCCACGGTTCCACCGTTTGATTCTTCCGCCAGCACCGTCGGAGCTGCACAAACAAAATAACGCGGAGCAACGTGTCGCAAGCAGCCATCTATTTGCCGCGGTGTAAATGTTTATGGGGCCCCATCGCGCTGGCTGGCCCACGGCGTTTTCGAGTGACAACTTCCTGTCGGGTGGCGGAGAGCTGCCTTCTCACCGTCTTCCAGGAGCGACAATTGAACTGATGACGGTGGGATAGAATCGCGGCACGGCGGTACAAGCGTCTTGCTATCAGCCTGCTGATAGATCATTCGTACAATAACGATCCCCGCCGATGATTGCGTTAACGGCCTCCGCGCGGCGAAAAAACCACCCCGATCACCGTTACGAATAAATAGAGGAAACGGTTGATTTTGCCGCGCAAATTCATTTGCAATCACACGCGACTCCCCGTGTTTGACATCCGCGTACACGGCGCGCGCTTTTTATCGAGTCACGCTGCATCCACGGCCGTGTTATCGAAGCGGCTTCTCATATCCGCTCGCGCGGCAAAAAGGAACCCCTCGACGGTCGTCCATTCTGTCTAATTGAAATAACTTTATAACTGTACCGGCTACGCGATACCTGTAATCACGAGGCAGTTATTCGTATCGTTCGCCAGGAAGTAACGTCGGGTCGCGCGAGAGGTTCCCTCGCGAGGCTCGTCGCGGCGACGCGACTGCCGTGTCGTTCGCCACCCGAGGAGATTAGAGGCTCGAGAGAGCCCGAGCCTAAGCGTAGCGCCGCATAATAAGATCGCAATTAAACGATTATTTAAGACCGGTAGCGGGCAGGCTCTCGTCGTGACGTTGTAACGAACCCAACGGCTTTAAATCAACATCGAGTTTGCAACCATTGATGGCTGGACGCGGAGCGGCGCGCGCGATTTATACGCGGTGGCCGCATTGAGTAACGGATAATTGCGCCGGCTAATAAATTAATCCCAGATCTCCGTAGGGCACGCCCACCAGAGAGACGTATAGCGTCGTCTAATCGTCTAATGGGTACCTTGCGCCGTTCCAATTGATCGGCACCGCCAGTTTCAATTGACGCCGCGCGAGGAAAAACTGCGAGCGCGCGCGCGGATAGTCCCGGCGACGTGAGAAAACGCGAGGCTTAAATTGTGTCGGTTCTAATTGAACGATCCGCGCGTGGTTCCAATAACAGAGATTCCAAGGACTCGCGAACGAACGACGGAGGGGGATCCAGTTCTCTGCTCCCTTCTCGATAATATCGGAGAAATTAGTTCGGTCTAATTGCTCGTACGGACATGGCGAGCCTAATTCATTAAACTTAATTGCCGGCCGATAGGGCCCGACAAGAAAATTGTATTACGCGGCAGAAAAAAGCCTACGGTTTTATCTAACAATGAGCAACGACTTTCATCGAGGTCGATAAACTTCGTTACATATCGAGCAGAGTAGAAGGCGTAATTGCTTCGCAAACGGACTGGGTCACTCCGCTTGGCTCCGTTCGATTTTAAGTAGATTCGGTTAGCCGCGCTGCCCGTCCAGTCTGTCGACACGCTCTGGTCGAATCTACTTCGAGTTAGCTCCGAATCGACGCGTATCTTTATAAGCTGCATTGGTCCGCTCCGATCGTAATTGGTAGGGTACGTCGACGTCGATCAGTTAATATCGCCACGAACCGAGCACGTTCGACGTTGAACGTTCGATACGCGTTAGATAATCGCAGCCACCTTTCGCGCAACGAGAAGGGGTTAAGCAACTCGCTGGAAGGTACCACGAAATTTCTAACGAAACCGCGAGACGTCGCGAGAATGGATAACGATCGCTTCAGCCTCGAAATTTCATTCTCCCTGGCGACGATTTATATGCTGGCTGCGAGCTCGCCTCGCGAAACGACTCCCACCGCTTACGTGTTCGCGTTACAGAGACCGCGACGAAGGGGGAACGGGTAACTTTTATTGCCGCAATCTAATTTAAGGGCCGTCCGAGTTTCTCACCCCGCAATTTGGATTAATAATAAATGTAAATCAGCTGCTCCCCCAGGCAGGCGTCTCTAAACACGCTCCCAGGGACCGGCCGTTTTCTCACACGTTGTTTGCGCGGCCACAACCGACGCCAGTCGCGGCCGCAGCCTTATTCGATTATTCCCGGCGAGGGGCAACGCTTCCATCGTTCGCGCGCGACGCACTTCGTCCGCGCTGGAACAAACGCAGTTCCTTTTGTGCGATTTATTCGGCTCCCTCCGATTAAGCGATACGGACCACCGCCGACGCGTTTCGTGTATTTTAAGAATTCCGTGGAAGAATAAAGCGCACGGTTTACGCCCTCTAAAGCCCGCTACTTTACAACGTTTCTTTCAAACAACGCCCCATTCACGCGGACGCGGCTACCAGTAACAACGAGGATATATCAGCGGCGCTATTCGCGTACGCGCGTTTCTTCGCGCACTTTATAGCTAGACGCGAGTCGCAGCGCGGCTAAGAGGGAGCTGACACCTAATCGACCGGGTTCAGGATCAAACGGCGTGAAATACAATCCCAGGTACGGTATAAATCGCAATCAGCGTTCCTCGAACGCCGCGAGCCAGTCACCCCCTTCGCGACGACGATTCAGTGGTTCGAAAGAATCGAGACGCGAGCGCCCTCGAGGACGAGGACGCGGCTGCGGGCGTCCTTTCGCGAGCGACGAATTTCACGGGGAATCCTGGGAATCTGGTGTCGATCGGGTCCGCGATCGCGGCCAGCAATAATCCGTGGGATGCGCGGAGAAAACGAGTGGAAAATTACAGTGCAGAGGAGCCGCGGTTCGGTCAACGAGAAAAAGGAAGAGAGGCATTCTGTCCGCGAAAGGGAAACTCTCGGTTATCGATGAAATATCGCGTGGTACGACTCGGCGATTCCTCGTCCGAGCCTCGTGCTCTCCCAAGCATGATGACGCGGCATCGTGTCGCGGTAAAAACTCGTCCCCCCCCCCCCTGATAATGATAATAATAATAATGACGATAATGACGAGGATGAAAAAAAGGCGGAGACAATTTTTCAACGACCAAGAGGAGAAACCACGACGACGCTCGAGAGCCTTCAGACGCAGCCGAGACGGGAAAAGACGAGGGGAAAAACGATCGACGGGAGACGATTCCCGGGACTCCGTGTCTCCTCCTCTGGCGGGGAGAGCACGCGCCCAATTGCATATTATACCGCGCGAGTTTTCACCCGATCGTTTATCGCGGTGCTCGTAACAGATTTGTAATAGATGGGCCCTGCGCTTTTACCGCGTTAGACACATAAATAGCTACGGGCCGGACAGAAATCTGGGCACGTCCGCGCGGCGTAATGCTTAATAAGAAGAGAAGGATACGGCCTCTCGTTTGTCGAGGGGGAACATGATGCAAAGGGTGCTGGTTTATCTTATGCGAAGTATAACAACGTCCGTTTACTTTCGAGAACCGCGTTGACTGTTATCGTTGCATCTTAACGAGAATCGGCAATCTTCACAGAGTGTCGTGCACGGACGGCCTTGCGGACTCCGGGTACACCTGCGTACTGGGTGTCGGTGAGTTTCTCGCGTTCCGTTCCAATTTTATGCGATCGAATCGAAAAGCTTACCCGACGGACGTCTCCTCGCTCGAATCGCAGCGCGTCTCGCGGAGGATCGAGCGACGAGGCAGGCGAAAAATGATTAAGGCCGCGCTCGAAACTTTCGATCCTCCCGACTCGAGCGCGTCGCGGGGACGCTGAAAATGTTTAACGCTTCCCGCGATTTTTCACTCGCCTCGCGTTATTCAGGCCATCCGTCTTCCCAGCGGTTTCTCTGTACGAGCGTAATTTATGCAAACAATCGATAAACACCATATGGGTTCCCGAACGCGTAATCGGTCGCCGGTTAAGATGAATTATAGTAGAAAGCCGGATGATGCTCGGAGCCGTGCGGGCGAACGAAACGAACCATTTCATTTCACGTCATAAACGACACCCAGTATACCGGATGGGTCGCTGGAGCCGCGCGCTGCCTACCGTACACGTTCGCGTATTTAAACGAAACGAAGTGGATGAAAACCATGAGAAGATCTATGCGCCGATTCAGGTTTCCAGCGGATTCGTAATTGGAGAGAGTGAAAGTGCACTTTCAAAAGGTACGGCCCCGGTATTCATACAAATTTTCCAAAACAGTACCCTCGTTAACGGTGCTCTGATTGCCGGCAATCACGTCCACGTATCGAGCGTGCGCCGCCGTACGAACAGGAACAATACGAGGCTACGAATCCCACCTATACCGTATCGTGGCCGCGAAAACACCACTTTCCACCGTCGAATCGAACCGATTACTCGTGACGCAACGTAAAGACCGCGCGTCGCTAAAGACCGTGCGATTCGGGTTCGCGAGTCCCGCCAAGTTCGATCGTGCCCCCCTGTCCTTGCTCGAAGCGCCCAAATCTCGACCAATTAGAAAGTTAGGACGTTTCTAGAGGCGCTTCTCGAGGGTCGAAAAAAAGCAGCGTCGCCGCACGAGCGTCTAACGCGTATAAATCACAGTTCTCCGCGACGACCGCGCGGACCACACGGACGTTCGCTGAGGAACGTTCGCCAAGCCCATATTAAGGGTCGCCAAGCCGAAGTACCACGGCGGGCACGAGGAGGAAACATATTTCTCGTCGGAGAAGGCACGAGGAGAAAAGACGCGTAGCCGGGACGATCCAGTTCCCATGGATGCTCGAGCGTGTGCACACATAGACGCGATTCCGCACGACTTTGCGCCGGAATGGATATTTGTTATTCATAAGCCTGCCAGTATAACTTCTGGCCGAGGCTCCTCGTTTGCCGATACTGACCTGCACCACCCGAGGCGTTGCTCGCTCGCGCGCGATCCCCGTTCAGAGATCGTGGATCCGCGATCCGTATCTCCTCCACCCAGACGTCGTCGTCGTCGTCGTCGTGGTCGTCCTCGGGACGAGTTTCTAAATTCGACGCGTCACGAGGCGTTAGTTAGCCTCGTTGTTCGGTAGTGGATGCGCAAAGAAAACGGGGGCGGTACGTAGCCGATAAATTGGCCAGACGCGGTTTCCTCTTCGCGCGACTTCGCGCCGCGACACGTCCGCGATTCGCGCGAATCTAGGCTAACCGTTTGGCGGACGTCCAACGCGAAAATCGCAGGAAACGAGTTTAATTCCCGTCCTCCCGCGTGTCTGTGATTCGCGCGTTTTCGCGTGACCGAACGGAATAATTGCGTCCCCCTTCGAACGCTTTTATAGTCGCGGCGTCACGTTGGTTCGCGCGATACGCTACGGATACGGCAGGTAGCCGGATTCTCGTTGCTCGTTTACCGCAAATTCGATTAAACCTCGTTTCACGCCGTGCGCCGCGTTGAATAGAATTTTTCGGCGGACACGCGAGTCCGAGAGGACGCTTTCGATGGCGCGGACACGCGTGGCATATTTAACGAGCGAGACTGTGGAGCTGCGGAGGAAAATCTAATTACCCGCTTCGAGCGCGTTGATTTCGCGAGAGATCGATGTCATAACGAAGAGATGCAATTACCGCGAACGAAAAATAAGGGTGCGCGTTTTTCCGTCCATCCGCGGGGGTTCGTGAAGATCCTCTCCCTGCTCGCCCACGGTACGCGCATAAAATGGCGGCGGAACGGTTTAATCTCGATCGTCGATCGTGCTTGTAAAACAATATTCCGTTTCTCTAATGTATCTCATTGTTCCGCGGAGAAGATCTCCCGAGTTGCTTGTCACCCGGGCATGAAACAATGTCCGATCGAGTATAAAGATTTAATCTGGTATTCACAATTGCCTTCGACTCGTCTCGGTGGCATCGATTCACGGCTGGCCGTAGATCACCGGCGTTGAATCAGTTTCGTGGATCTCCCCTGATCCTCACTCGTCCCAACGAATTTTATTACTTCGAAAACGCCTGTACGATATTGCCGATAAAATATCTGCATTTCGCTCACGGTTCGCGATGCATACGATTGTTTCGGAATTTCTCTCGACATTGCCCGCCATGCTGCTTTCGTCGTTCCAGCGCGAACGCGTCGACCCGACGACGCGCAATTTCTTGATTCTACCGCGAAATTCGAACAGGGGGGCCCACGTTACAGCAACGACCTGGGTGCCACGCTCATTACGGCTCACGACGCGTATTAAATATAATCGAGCAACACCGGTGGAAGAATAACAAATAGAACAATCGCACGGTGCGCAATTTATGGTACACTCTCTCACTACTCTCTCCCGCAACTCTCGCTGCGAGGACTCTCTCGATGTTGTCTCGTTGCCCTCCCGCCTTGCCGCCGCGTATTTCAGAACCCGTTCACTTTTACACGCGCGCGTATTTCGAGCAGCCGGACGGACACCTACGTGGCTATTCGGCAACGAATTCTCGAAAAGGTTGCGCAACCTCGCAGCTAGGATCTATTACCTTCAATTTTCGCCACTTTCGTGACGCAAGGCCGTGGAACGAGCGTGCCTGCGCGCGGATCAGGAGCGGAGCGCTTCGCGCGAGCCGTGTTGAATTAACCGCGCGCTTGGCCGACGAAGTTTCGAGTATCCTCGAAACCGTGTTTGTCGAACGAATTAGGCAAGCTCGAGACTTTTTACGCGATGTCGATCGATGAGCCACGCGCGTCCGATCGCGCGACGATTCGATGGAGAAAGAGTGGCTCGCGGACATTAAAGAGGGATATTAATCGGACGAATATTTCCTCCCATTGTTCCGGCGCGCGAAATTAGAGAGAAGATTCGAAAGTTCAAGCGTCGATGGAAAGTTCCCTCTGGCGAACTCCGAATCAAGGAAAACTTGAACGGCACTCGGCAAGGTCGGAAATAAACTTTCCTCGGCGAACACCTGTTTGCATAGTTGCGTCCTTGAATGTCTGAGGATCAGCGCGGAGGCATTCTCGGCGGCACTCGTCGCGCGCACAGAAGGCGGCGCACCGAGTGGATTTCCATGTCTTGCTTTCACCCGTTGCGATGTCCTTTGAATCGAGTGGCTTGTCCCGAAGCAAAGAAACGGGACCAGAAAGAAGGAGCGAACGAGAAAAAGACGAGAAAAAGACGAGAAAAAGGCGAGAAAAAGGCGAGAAAAAGACGAGAAAAAGACGAGAAAGAGACAAGTGGGGTGGAAGCGTAGAGAGGCGTATCGTTCGCCACGACAAAAGGTATTTTTAACGCGGCGTTACGTGGACCAGCGCGAGCGCGAGCGGTTTCGTAATTGCGAAATTCGCGCTTCCACGATTCCGGCCTGAATTCCGGCGAGAAATCGAAACGTCCGTTTCGCAAGCGAGGCCAGGAGATGCTGCCCCGTGCAAAAATGCCGAGTGAGACGTCACGGGTGCACCTTCAGCTACGGCGAACGGACGAGCCGCTTTTTGCGGCCGCGCGGACCGGATTTGGGGAACTTCGAATTTCGACGAACCGGTAAATGCCACGGGAGAAGTTCGTTAAATATCAACGTTTAATGGGTTTTAGCGACTTCGACGCTTGGGACGGGTGACGCTGTCGCTTCTTAGAAGTCGACGAAGCGTACGAATTTGTCGTGGAAGACGTATGTGAGCGGCGTTTCGGTCAAAACACGATAAAAATAAGCCGCCAGGCGGGATTCGGAATGTTAAAAAGAACACTCGCGCGGAATCCGTGCCGATTGCGCCACTCGCTCGGCGGTTGAAAAATATCGCGGCCAAAAAGCCAGCGGAGACATCTCACCGGCTTAATATCGAACGAGTCGAATCGAGATTGGAAGTTTCATAAACGCACCACTCTATCGCGCCTCGCTGCGAAGCAGAAGAGCGGTTTCGCCGATTCACGGGTGCGCTGGAACGATCGCGAGGCGTTCGACGCGGCGACGCGAAAAGTGCCGCGGTATCCGCGAAAGAAACGCGCGTGATTCCATAGGTGTGACCGCAACAAGGGACATAATTGCACCGGGCGTGCACTAACCTGTCCGTGGAGGTGAGAGGCGTGGCAGAGAGGTGTTGGTAAAACGGGAACGTTCGGTCCGACACGGGCCGCAACACCCATTAATGCCATATGTAGGCTAATGTCAAGAAAGCATGACAGACCGCGCGAATGTTCGCGATGTGATTGATGACGCGCATCATCGCCCACTCTATAATGTCCAATTTACTACGCGGGGCCAATTCGCGGCTGAGATTGCTTGTTAAGTCGCAGCGAGCCGCGCATCTCCATTTGCCAAAGCGCGTCACGGTATTGGGTCAAAACAGCGTGCCCACGCTACACCCCGCCGCCTCCGCGTTTAGAGAAAGTTCGCAAAAATTCCGCGATTCCGTTCCCGGTCCCGAAATCGGTTTCTAACCGAGTCGACGAGCTACTTTTTTCGTTTTTTTTTTCTTCCTGCCCGACACTTTCTACCGGGTCTAGCGTAATAACGGCGACACGAGGCATCATCGCGCGCGCGGGGCTGTCTCGTTGCACGACAAGAGCGCGAGGCGGGTCGTCGAACGGCCGGACGGAAACTCGAACCTGCTCCGACAGCGTCGATTTCACTTTCCGCGATCGGACGATTGAATTGTATAATGACAAAAATCGCCTCCCCCTCCCAGGGACGGCGTTTAGTTTCTAGTTAACGGCGACGCGAGCACGCGGCCCGATAATTTCCATGTAAACTCGGCGCTTTGCACGCGGCGGGCGAATACGCTGCCGCGGGACGCACCCTCTCGACGCTGGCCAATGCGATCGGGTGAATTGCGTAAATCGATTGCGACACGCGAACAGGATCCTCGTGCTGTGCATAGATAGGCAGGCTCGTTACGGTGAACCCGAGAACCTCTTAAATTTCCCCGTCGAAGAAAAGTCTCCGACCACGCCACCGGGCGAGCCGAGCGTAAACGATTTTCTAATTAAAACGCGTGTCCACGCGATCGAATCGCTCATGCTAGCGCCTTCAACGCGATCGTAACGAGAGTCGAAAGCGCGAGTTACACGCGAGCAGAGATATATCATTAGCGCGCGTTTACACGCGGAATACGAGGCCGGTTATTAATATCGGCCGCGATTCTGTCGTTACTTGCGTTATCCTTGATACATGAACAGCAACAACCGGTGCATAACTTCACCGACTATCGGTGAACGTGTCTCGCGCGTCCGATCTGGAAACACCACCGGGGGCCCTAGGAACGTTCCCCTAACCGCGATCGCGCGTAACTCAAACCTTATATAACGCGTCGAGAGCGCGACCTTTGCCAATCGCGATCCACGGAAATGCTTCGAGGAACGTTTCCCCGGTCGAGGATAATCTGCGACGTTGGAAAAGTGAAAATGGTTCGCGCGCGGCGTCGACGACCGATAAAATGGTGGTCGCGCGGCCAGGGTGGCGCATTGTCGTCCGCTCGCTGGTCGAACTTTCTTCCACGATGCACGGGCTTTAGAAAAAATACAACGCGAACTTCGGAGACGTGAAAGGAATACGTGGATACGTAAAATCACGATGCATTTCTACGATACATATTTTATAGAGAAAGCGACGATAGATAAGCCGATGTTCGCTATCACCAGTTAACGCGGTTCTCTACTTTTACGCGCTGTAAACGACGCCCGTTAAGTATCTCCACGTACGCGCATTCCGCGCGGGATATTGGGACACTTTGCCAACTGTAATAAATGTCCGCGACAAGTTATGGCATCGATCATGAATTTCACTGGACGTCGCGTACTTCGTTTTACGCCACATTAGAGGACATGCGCGATCGTTAAGAGAACGTCCCACTAATATCGTTAAAAAACGATTGGAACGTACCTCGTGGAAATTAGAAAATTAATTCCTCCGTGTGTATCGTTCCCTGATTTTTATTATCTACATAAGTCTTACGAGAAGGGAGAGGGAGAGAGAGAGAGCGGTAACTGTCTGGATGAAATTCAAGATAAAAATCATCGACGCGAAGCATTGAATATTAAACGCGCTGCATAAACGATCGATGCGAGACCAGGCGAAACCGATCAATAACGATAATGCAACTTCGATTTACCTATGAATTATTATATTTACCGATGGAAACGTCTCCCGTAATGGTACACGGAAATCGATCGTAACGTTCCCATCCTGTTTCACGGACGGCTCTCGAACGGGCTCGCTCCATAAATCATACAATAGCCAGACCGCGCTGTTCTCGCGGACGTACCAAAATGGCTGGCACGACAATAATTGCGGGCTCGGTATCGCCGCGGCGCGAAATAAACGGCGTATCGCCGGATAATTCCGAATTCAATAACTCAAATGTGACGCGGTATCGTCTATATATAGCGTGTGCCGATCGAGATTGCGCAACCGGTTGCCTAAGAAACAATAGCGAGCGGAAAGCAATAAAACCGTCGTAATGACGGGGAGCTCGTTCGTGGATCGTGCCGCGGCACGGCCCAATGCTTCATCGCGGCGAAAAAGCTCGCTAATTATCGCTAAAACGGCGTTACCGACCGATACGAATCCGGCGGAATTTATTGGCAGCTATCTCGAGGGTGAAACGAGGGTCGGTCCCTCGGAGGCGGCGGTGTGGCCGCGCCATTATCGAAAACGATCGCTCGTGATCGGCTGACCGGCCTGTGTTCCAACAAAGAGGCCGGACCTGTTCGCTGCTCCCTTTTTTTCTCGGCTCCCTCGCTATCGGATGCAAGCCACGGAGTCTGGGCTCTTTTTCCTGCATCGCCTGGTCTCGATATAGGTTATTGGAATAATCGCCAGAACGGAGACAGAGGGACGATGAACAATACGGCTGGAAGAATGATTTAAAGCAGCAACTTTGTTGAGCAACCTTCCCCGCTCGTTTCTACCGATGCTATTGTTTCGCCGTACTATTTAGCGAAGAACGAAAGTAGAACGCGCGATTATTTATCCATTATTAACAGTAAAATCCCGCGCAAACCTAACCCAAAATTTCTCAAGTCCAACATCCAACATTCATCCTTCTTTGGAAACTACGCGAAAGTACCACGCGTAGACCGCGAATTGCTCGATCATTGACCGATTCGAGGAGGATCGAAGGTATCAATAAAGACGAGAGAGGAACGATTGTTCAGCCTTGAAGAAACGGCTCGTCCAATATTTTTGACCGGTCCATTAAGCTCGATCGCGGAATGCGCTCGATATTCGCGGACGAACGAAGAAGGTATATCTCCCGCGGCCGCTAATAAACGTATTTAGCGTACGGGTAGACGCCATTTCCAGCAACGGGCTGCATCAGATATACGTAGGAACCGGCGGCTACGCCCTTATCGGAAAGAGCTAATGGTACCGGTACACGCGGCGCAACCTCAGACGGCGGAATCCAGGCTAGCAGTCGATTCTCATGGCCTCTCTCGTATCCTCGTTCCGGGCCGCGAAAAATCGCGACCGTCGGGGGATTCGTTTTAATCGAATAACCGGCTGACTTATCATCGTGCAAGTTTCAGCCGGTGGGCTATTTTTAACCCGCGCGTGTACACACGCGCACCATTTAGCCGGTGAAATTAAGTACCTGTTGCGCAATCGGTAATATCGAGCGATACCGCGGAGGCTGGATTAACCCGTTGAAAAATTCAACACGATAAATTGATGTTAACAACTGCGGATTTCGTTCCCACCCAATTGGCCGCTCGCGAGCCTTAAGACACTTCGTTGAACTTTACCACGCGAAATTATTTGCTTAACCCCGATGCATGCCATTAAACGAGCGCGGCTCGAGCATTACGTTTTCATTTGCGCATGCAATCGATTACGCGCGCGCCGCAACGCGCGCGCCGGCATAAAGGCAACAAGTTGTACATAAATTTGTTTAACCGGGACACCCCGTGCGGTCTGTGTATCGTCGAATCTGCGAGAGACATTTTCATTCTCACCGCGCGGCGTGTAGGGTCCAATTGCGCAATCGTCGCGCGAAACCCTACGTGGGAGAGCGGAAAATGGGCTGGTTCGAGAAATAAGCAACCTGGGATTGGTAAAAGATAGCGGTGGACTTAGAACGACCTACGCCTCGGTTCGCTGTACATTTTCGTCGCCTTGGAGAACCGTATCCCGCGCTACTTCCGTTCTCCATCGTTCCGACTGAGAATACCGTCGCTGAAACGGTGACGCACGATCGGAAAATCGTCGCGTTAATGGCGACACATTGTTACCGTCTTTAACGACCTCCATACGCGACTGCGTGTAATTGGCCTTTTTTAAAACCGTCGCAGCCATTATCCCTGTACAAGATGATTAAAAAAGTATCGCGATAAAAAACCGCGGACCAACTTGGCGGAACTTTTAGCGAACACTCGTTAGCTTCACCGTAGCTCACCGCTGAGAGCTCTTTCGAAACAGTTCCAATCTCTCATAACTGATTTATGCGAGAGGCACATCGAATCTGTTGAACGATAAAAAAAGAAGCGAGATCTGCTCTTTGAAGCGGTAATTTTTCCGTTTCGTAGCGAAAGAGAGAGGACGCTGCGCCCACCGCGCCCAACTTTCAGGGCGGCTCGTCGAGATCGGCTGAGAATACGGGATAGATCGGAGCCCAAAGCTGAATCTTCGCGAGGCCTTAACCGACGATCATTAAGAACGCGAGGATCGTCCTCGCCGCGCAGTAACCACATTGTCGCGACCCGGATCCGATCGCAGACTTCTCGAGGAAGATCACGACTCCCATCACTCCTCGTGACTGTCGTTACTCAAAGGTTACCTACCTAGGAGACCGTCTTGCAACCTATTTGCATCGCGCGGCGATGTCGGTCAGTAGTTCCTTCCGAATGTTCGATAACCACGTGCAGCGTTCCAAGACGAACCACGGTGACACGGATACGCGCGCGGCTTGGGATAATTGAAGCTACGTTGCTCGATATCCGGACAATTGCGTATTTTTGAGACAGATGAAAATGAATTTTTGTCATTTTGTGCAGCTGTATCGTCGTTTGAAAAATCAAGATTCCTCTATGGCCATTAAAACGAACCGATTGGTGAAATTGAATGAAATATTCAAGCGCTATGCTGCCAAGGATCGTCTAAAGTATCCTGAGAAACGTCCTGTTAGCCAAATGGTACTATAGATATCGCACGGTGTACAATACAGGAGATTCGATGGTACCGTTAACAGAGAATTTTAATGGAAGCGAGGCCGAATGGTTCCGCCGATCCAGGAAACGTAGAAAAATGATTAACTAACGGTATCGGTGACGAGCGAGCGATTACAATCTCGTAGCACGATTTGATGAACTGTTCGCCGCGCGCGCGAGTCACGTAATCGTGAATAAATAACAGGAAATTCGGTATCGAGAAAATACGATACCGTAAAAACCCCGGAGGGGATGGTTGCGCGTATCCCTCCATTGTGTGTCCTGCGAGCGCGCGTAACACCAGCGCCGGGTGAAAGCTGACGAATTCGCGTAAAGCCGAGATTTGCATGAAATTTACAACGACAGGCCTGGCGGACTCTTCCCTCGGCGATTTTGTTCTTTAAAGGTCGCGGGTTACCTCGATACGTTTCTGCGGGTGATACCATCTTTCGTGACCGTCCGCGCGCGCGCGCGCGAAGGCGAAACGGTGCGGGCGCGAAGATACACGGGCGCCCCGAGAGTACCGCCGATTCCGCGAGAACTGCCAATCATCCTCGCGACGCGGTAAATCGGTGAACGAGCCATTGTTCTCGAATCAATATACGTGCGCGCGGGGCCCACTTCTGTGCACGCGCGTGCACGCTTAATGGCGAACGAAATCGAGACGGCCGTCGAGGCGTGCGACGCGAACGACGATCGCGGTCGTACCCGGGACGACGGTAATCCTGTTACGTGGACGAAGAAACGTTTCGCTCGAATCGTCGTCCGGGATCAGAGCTACCTCGCCAAAGCCACCTTTGCATAAGTCCCGATAAATTGCTATTCCCATTTCCTCCTCGAAACGATTCGGACGATTAAGCCGCGCAACGGTCGCGGACAACGCGGTTATTACCACCGTTGGACGGACACGTGCTCCCATCGACGATTGACTCGTGCATTGACGTTACGCAATGTATTTGCATTCCGCGCTCGGATAACAAAACGGTCGGCAGTTAACTCGGTAGTGTATTGATTGCCGACAGGAATACATAAATCGGCTAAGCAATGATCGAGCCGCCTAGCCCAAGCATCTG
Source organism: Xylocopa violacea (assembly GCA_963969225.1). Lineage (NCBI taxonomy): Eukaryota > Metazoa > Arthropoda > Insecta > Hymenoptera > Apidae > Xylocopa > Xylocopa violacea. The sequence continues at coordinate 19,493,818 of CAXAJV010000013.1, read as the reverse complement.
GCCAAGGTGCCACCAACCACACCTTCCTCGAGAGAATCGTACATAAAGACAGTCGCCAGGGTGGGGATAAAGATCTGATTCCGATGCCGATTCCGAGCGTTCCTTTACTTTCTCCGCGGTTTCACCCCGTTTCCCTCGGCTCCGTCTTCGCGCGCGTCGGTCGCTCTGCTCCGGGAAATCGTATTTCCCCGCGCTATGAAATCCGAGGCTTCCGCGCGGAAGGTATCCGTTCGCATCGTTAAATCCCGGGACAATGAGACATAAAGGGGTACACGCTTGCGCGGTTACGATGGCTCCCCGCGAAGTTTATTGCTAATTGCAGTTAATATACTCGAACCGCGGGTCCCATTTCCCGGCCAGACTACCGTACCCCATAAAGACCAGCCGCTCGCGACCGAGAAGTGAAAGGTAAAACGTTTTCCTAATGAATACCGCTGACTGTCGACCACGCAAATACGCGTCTAATATAATCTATCAACCCGGGGCCCGGGTAAAATTCATTACTACGCAGCCGCGGCTCGAGAGAACGCGGCTCGACGACCGATACGTGCCTCTCTCGGTGAGAACGTCGATCCGCGGCCAGGGAATCCTTCCGAGAGTCGAAATTCGAAAGGCAGAGGGAAACACGGCTGACGAGGAAAGAAAGACGGAGAAAGGAGGGCGGTTGCCGGATAGGAAATCGAAAAATAGGGCGGGGGAGAGACGAGCAGCGTCCTCCGGATTTGCATAGAACAGCGTCGCCGGCTGGTAGAGGATAGGCCGGGGACTCAAAGGTCGTCTTGTTACGAGGTGATTCCTTGCAAGTGGTCTTTGCCATTTCCCATGGGCAGACCCATAAAGCGGCGGAGGTCGGCCGGCAGACACGATGGATCACGGCGATAAGGATATATGCATCGTGTTCTGCATCGTGTACCGGTACACCGGAAGTGATCCCGTGAGCTGCGCGGCTCCAAGTTCGAAGCGCGGGCTCGCGCGAGACGCTCTCGCGGGCGTCCTTCTCTCCAAGCCGTGCCACCCCGCTCGTTGATACGCGGCGATATTCGCGTGGGCGAATCGACCGAATACCAAAGCGCCCCCTTGCCTCTTGCTCCGCGCGCTATCTACGTGGGCCGCGTTCGGATATTATAATAAAGGCCTCGCGGAATGATAGAAAGGTACAGGGGAGCCCGGTAATAATAGCGGCCCGCGAGACCCCGCCAGCTTGGCAGGTGTTCATCTGTGTCTACCGAGGGACCGAGCTGGCCTGTCCACCTTCGTACTTACGACAAAACGCTAAACTATATTTTACGGTACGTGGGTACCCTCTTGGATACCGGTGATTTCTGGCGGATACCAAGATCGAAATTTCGCGATAAAACGAGCCTCGTCGAAGCCGCGGCGGGCTAGAGTCGACTGGAACTCGATGGTTCGCGGAGTTTTCCGGAAATGACTCCAGGCGAGTCGACTCGTGAAACTGACGAGACGCGAGTCCGCGAAAGAAGGTATCGTAGGATCGTTGTTTCGAATGATGGACGACGCGAGGGTGGTTCTTCGAGAGGAAAGAGAAGATCGCTCGCGATCACGACCGTTCCGTTGTTCCCGTCGTGATATACGGAGGATCAAGTGAAATATTCCCTCCGCGATAATAAATTTCGTTGCGTAACAAACGAAACGTACCGTTTTCCACGATTCCCTCGCCTCCGTCCCGCTCTTTCTCTTCCCGATTCTTGACCCGCTACGCAGAGAGCCAGCGGAGGAGGTTCGACGCGAGAATCACGATGCAGCCTCGCCACGTTACGTGCGATATACGTATAGACGGCGTGCACGGAGGCGCGTATAGTGGAAAGCGCATTCAAAACGCGTCCGGGACAAGATTCTCACGGAGGAACACGATGTTCCACGCCCCAGAAACTGACGTATCGAGTTCCACGATCCAGCTGGCCTCGCCCTTCGCGTTGGCTGGTCCCTCGTCCCCGTCGTTTCGTCGTCGGACAGCCCCGTCGAAAATTGTGCAACCGCGTACGTTTCTCCGTTTCCCCGTGATCCCCCGGCGCGTTCGCAGCTCGCGGTGTAACGACGCGGGGCATTATCCCGGCTCTCTTTTCCCGAGCGTGCCCGCGCCGGATAAGATCTCGTAAACGAGATCGAAACTGGCCTCTCCCACGCAGGCATTACGCGGCCTTAGTTGGCCCGTTTACTGCCCCTACACTTGTATACACCCGTGCTTCCACGTACCAAACTGTCCGCGGCCGCAAATAAATTTCGCCGGACTCGTACGTCGCGGGGCGAGAAAAAGGAGAGCCCGGATAAATTCGTGCGCCCGTACCTCGCGCCGCGCCAGCTTTTTATTGCTCCCTTCCGAGCTGCGATCCGTGAATGAAATATTTCCCGATTCGTGCGGTGCCATTCCGCGGAACCTGCGCCACCACCGCGTCCGCGCCTATTTATGCGTGCACCATTTCTGCCAGAGGGAACTGGTTATCGGCGGATAGAGATATCCCCGGGGACGAGGCATACGAAATCGCATTATCGTCGGGACGAAATACATATTCCCGCAACGATCGCGCGCGAATAATCTCAGTCGTGACGCGTGGCAGGTAACAAGAGAAACGCGATAAATAACGCGAACGTAACCGGAGCCTCGGGGTCGCCGCTTATCCCGCGCCCCGTTCTAATATCTTTTGGCGAGGGCGTCGATGATTGATCGCGAGTTAACGCGACGCGATAGCCGGGCAACGTTTTCGACGGCGAGCCCCGACGCGGTTTCCCGCACCTGTCCGTGCCGTTCTCAGACCACCACGTCTGCTCTCGGCTCGTCGTCCGCTGGTTCCTTAAATGGCGCGCGTGGGTGGGCCCTACCTCCTTGCATAATTACGCGCGCAACTCCCTCCGTGGGCAGCGCGCCGGTGAAATTCCAGGGAAGTGGGCAACTGGACCTCGCGCGGCCGCCGTTTCCAACTTTTCCGTTTCAACGGCCGACACGAGCGAATGCCTAATCGCGTGAGAAAGCCGCGAAAGAATCGCAATCGACGCCGCGCGAGGCATAAGAGCGATTTCACGACGACCAGACGATGGAGTCGAGGTGCCTTGCGAGTGACTGCGCGATTTCGAAACGTTCGAGCAGTTTGACAAAAGAAACCGGTAGATTCAAGCGTAATCAAATATTATCCAACGCTGGGTTACGCAAGTAACAATAATCGAGCCCCATCGACTGAAACCTTTCGACCGAAATCGACTCGGGCACCGGAGGTATCGAACTTAATCCCGCCTCTAACGATTGCGGTTCGAGACGATGAACCCTGCGAGCCTCTCGTCCCGCGCGCTTCGATTCCCCGACAGAAATTGAAAATCTAATATCATCCGATACGTTCGAGTCGTCGTCGTGCCCGGTGCATGCAAACAGGTTTCTCGCGGGCGTACCGGAGGAACGTTCGAGGAGGATACGGACAGCTGCGGCGCTCGTTAATGAACAAACGCGAAAACTCGCGGTAGCACAGGAAGTACAACGAGGTCTCGCCGGTAATTCCATACGGAGCCTGTCCGGCCTATTTACGGCAACCCTTTTAACAAGAATACGCGGGAGTAGGCGTAGTTTTCTGGCGTGGCTGGACACGTAATTACAGCTCTGTTCCTCGCTGGCTGTCCGCGAACGAGGGCTCGAAGCAACTAGGGGACTGGAGCGCGCGGTGATCGTCGTCGGACGACGCCGCGGAAATGGCAGTGATCCGTGGTCTCGACCTGTTCCACCGCGTGGATCTCATTGTTGCACGCTGGCCGTTTAACTGAATTAAAAATGAGGGGGGACGACCTTCGGGAAATTGCATGACGCGCGATTTCGCGCGACAGATACTGCTTGGAGGTTGTAGCGTTTGCTCGCGAAACGTGTATTTTCAGCTGAGCGGAAAAGCTGCGGATAATGGGACAATTGTCCGACTTGTGTGCATTGCGCGCACGGAGATTGATCGCATCCTCTTTGTACTGATTCTTTTATCAATGAGATTCGCTATTTCGTGTATTCGCGCTGCTTTTTTTTAGTACTACAACTCCGATCTTTTAACGCTGTTCAAAAAATGTGCACCAGAGAAACGAGAACCCTTCCTTCTTAAATAATGGCACGTCGAGTAGTCACAGAATTGCTTCGTGCAACATTTACGGGGCATTTTTCAATCTCAAAGCGGACGATCGATATCTGTCAAGGGTCAGCGCAATATCGCGCGTAGAATCCTGGGACCACCCTCTGAAATTCACATATGGCAGCCACGGGCGAGGGTGAAATATATTAAAATGCATTTCCAAGGTCTAGCGTGGGTCAAAGTGAGGCTGGACGAATAAAAACTATTCAACTCGCTCGTATAGAAATGCTAGTCAACTTTCATGGTGGAGGTTGTGTCTCGCCATCTGTGCCAGCTCTTAATTTACCAGCGCAAAAAATCGTAGCGCAGTATCGTTAAACGCGCGCGAACTCATTTCTTACATTACCGTATAATCGCAACGTGTTCTAATAAACTACAATCACCATTAAGGATTGAACGTGCTGACGGGGAAATTTTCCGCGCATTAATTCGAGAAAAGATTGAGAATGATTCCAAGCATTACGCACCCATTAAAAAGCACTTTTCGCGTATGATTCGTAACGTTGAATCGCGTTGAATCGCGTTGAATCGCGCATTATCTTTGGATACCCGGATAATATATCAAGCTAAATAACGGACGATTTGGCTGGATTCCAGCTCGGAACGCAAACTCCGCTCGCGAAGCGCATTTTCCTTTAATTACTCTGAGAAGTCGTGGCAACGGTCCTCGATGCCTCCTGCATTCTATCATTATGTCATACCAGAGAGCGGCGAGCTAAAAATCACTGCGCGGAAAAGGCAGGAGAGAATAGAAGAACTATAAACGCGACGATCTTCCTACGTGTCTGGAAAAAGCAACCGCACGTTGCAAAGGACACGGTTGGTTGTAAGTTGCAACACAGTCCCTCCTGATGACAAGTCGTTTGCTACACATTGTGCTCTTGACGGCATTGAATATTCCCGGCACGAGCGTGCGGATACCACAGAGGAATTTCGAAGTCCTTCGGAGTCGCGAGCTTAGAATAATCCGTAGTCTTTTCGTAGGCGTGGACCGAAATGTATGAGAACGGAGGCCCCTGGGGGTTGGAAAGTCACCTTAAAACGTGACCGGAAGAACAAGCGCTTCAATTTCGCCGCGAACACTCCGTGCACTCTCTCTCTCTACCTTTTCCCTGAAAATTTTCAGTTTCCATCCAGTCTTAATTACCTTTCTCCGTGGCGCACGCGTTTATGGAGCACCGCTTGACTGACGTTTAGAACGCTAATTAGGTATTGTTAGCGCGAAGTAGATTCGCTCTGGTATACCAGTTTTCCCTGGCTCGAGTCGAGAAGTAGACCATTTTGGTCCGGTTCCAGTTCTACACGTGGGAACACGAGTCGCGGGGCGTTTCGCGAAAATTGAAACCGCAACTACGCGGATCTGCGTGCGTGCACGTACGCGGCGTGTCTAATTTAGAAATAACAGATGCCACCGTCGGGCGCATTACAGGTAGGCGTAGAAGACGTTTGTCAAGAACAGAAATCCACCTACCATGGCATTATCGGCAACCGATTGCCCGCGCTCGCAGCCGCGATCGAGCCAACATTTTTCCTCCACCTGCGTCAAAGGTTGGGACACTCTCGCATGACCAAGTCGGGAAACGTGATTATTACACCCTTCAGCATTTAATGAACGTGTATTAATAATACTATCGACGAGTCGCCCCGTTCGCCAACAAGCGAACGCTCGGCTCGATTCCGATAAACGACGATTTACGGACCGTCCGAGCCGCGCGATCGTTTAAATTTTCCGCTTTCACGAAGGCATACCAACGCGGGCATCGCCGCGATTCTATGCACGACAGATCCGCGGGAATATTCTGTAAGTGGATTTACAAGCGTACGTCGCTCGCATGCGAATGCAACGCGGTTTCGCGCGGCGTGTATACGTATGTTACTTGCCACGGACTTAATATCGGCCCGCGTCCCTATCCGTTGAAAATGAAATTCGATACGTTACACCGCGTTAAACCATCGTCCCGTGAAACGTGTCTACAGGTACCATACGTGGGTACGTATCGACGGTATAACTATCTTATGGCATTACACGGAACGATCCGGGTACAAAAGAGCTTGGCGCGTTTCGTCTGCCTCGCCGCGCGATCGTATTGAAAACAGGATCAAACGAGATTCGAAACTGAAATTACGGCCTACGATATCGCTTTTCGATGATACCGTTCCCCGTCCGTTCCATTCCCGTAGATATCGAGCGCTCCGCGCGGCCGTACACTAATAAGACGTAATTAACTTGGTTCTATACGAGACAGCAGGTCGGAACGGGAAATTTTCGACTCGACGGTAGAGCGTTTCCGCGGTGCCGCGATGGGACGAACCTTCCTGCATATTTTCGCGTAAAAGGAAACGCGTTCCAAACCCGTTCGAAAGCGCGCCTTTAAATATTACGTTAGACGAGCAGAAAGTTACATGTGTTCGTTAATGAAATACCCTGTTTGTAGCCGGTACACGCGTGGAAACCCGAACCGTCTCTCGGTTCAGGCTAGAAAGGCGAAGTTACCTGAATGTCGCCAGCTCCTTGCAGGCAGCTCGGCTATTACGGTTTCATTCTGTCGAGCGGACATGCGCCGGGAATTTCAATGAACGCGGGAACTTTTAAAAAATCCGATAGCCACGTCGTAACGCGCGCTCGCGCGCGATCTTATCACTCACGCTTCTGAGAAGTTCTACGTCCGCGGGGTATTTCGCGGCTAGAGCTAGCCTTGATCTCCTTCGGCCGGCGTCGAACGTTACACTTGAGGAATATGGAGCGAAAAATGTATCGGTCACGGGTTAAGCGTGAAATACAGCGACGCGGGCGTTACGCAGGCCAAGTATGAAATATCAGGCATCGCATAATGGATACGCCGTCTAGGCGGTGATTAAAAGTTTCGAATCGGATCGCGAATTCCTTCGCTTTGGACTTTGCGCCGCGTCGCTGACACATGGAAATGGGTGGCTACTTTATGAGAGAAAAAAACGAAAAATGAGGTCACGATTGAATCAATTTGAAAGCAATTTCAACCGTCGATGTAATTCGTTTCGTCCCGCATTGAACGACCGGACGTCTAATTGTAATTTTCCGTCCTGTTGCAGGCGACATCGAGGATTGCCTGGTTGCCCCGGTGGCCCAAGGACAATTCACGCCGCTACCGGAAGCGCTTTGTTGGGCAATTTTGGAGTTAACCTCCCAGAGGCAGGCGGCGACGCTGGACACGCTCAGATCGGCGCTCAGGAACGCATTCCCGGCGATGCAGAGACCGAGCCGCGAGCTGGTCTACGACGCCCTGGCGAAGCTGATGCAGGAGCGAAAGATCTATCACACGTCCCAAGGCTACTTCGTCGTCACGCCCGAGACGAGGAGGCTCAGGCGCGACTCGAGCAGCTCCAGGAGATGTTCCAGAGAGGTGAACGGATCCAGGGGTCAAGGAAGCATGCTCATGTCCAATGACGAGGCCATGGCGCTTGTGCACGGCGAAATGCTTACCCTCAGGGACGGCGACGTGACGCATCAAGCTGTACAGACGAATCTGGCAGACGTTATTTGCGGAGGTGAGGGATCCCACCGACTTCTACCTCGATTTCCGATCGAACCTCGCGGCCAAGTAGATTTAACGCTCGTCGCGGTTTCGTGAAATTGCCTCGCGCGGGCCCCGTTCGATACAGAAATTTATTTCGCAACGATACCTACGCAGATTGCGCGGAAGGCAGGACGGATAAGGGTTAATCGCGTACCTGCAGGGAGAGAACAATAGTTGCGATAGCAGCGAGGAGATAGACGCGACACGAAACCAACTCGAAATTCCCTCGGACGCGTTTTCACGCGAAAGAATGGCCAGGAAACGAACGAAGCGGTGCTCGTCGCGGAGAGTAGACCAGTCGATCCGGGCAAACCCGTTCGGCACGTGTTCGGGGATCGTTCCGAGTGTCCAAGAGGAGGCGCGCGTTCGCTGGCACGGCTTGCACCGGGAGACCTTTTTCACTGAACTCGATGGACGAGTCCGGCGCGTTTATGTTGTTGTCGTCCTTGGCAGCCACGCAGCCCCGGCGTCGGAAGACGGCGCGCATTCCATCGGCGGGTCTGATCGAAAAATTGCCGCCTCGATTCGATTTAAATTGCGCTACCCTTATCTCGCCACGCGGAGGTGGCTGTCGCCTGGATCGCGAATTTATCGCCTCGCGCGCGCTTTAAAATTGCAAATTCAAATGGAAACGCGTCGAAAACGTGGGGAGGAGGAGGAGGCGTAAAGAAAAGTCGAGATTTTCTTTGTGACCCACGCCCGGTTTGGTCAACGGCGATTGCCGTATTGTACGATAATACCATTTCCATATATTGCCAGCCGCTATCACCGTCTCCGCGTGAAACATCCGGGAATGCTCGGACGTTGCGTGCAGCGACGTTACATTGTTATACCCGCGCCAGTGATCGCCACCAGGTACCGTGCATCCTTGCATGCGATCGCATGGCGTTCGCCAGGCTGAAGGCGCACACGCTCTCGCCCCTGGGCCTGCTTGGTCCCCGTCTCGTTGTCTCGCGTTCATCGCGGGGCCGTAGCCGTGGCCGTGATCGGTCAAAGTTTCGAAGAGCCGCTTAAACTGGAATTTTCTGGCGCGTTGACACGGAAACACCTTCCAGCACCTTGCTTGCATGCCATTCGCCTCTTACATACATCAAGGGGGCCCCGTGTGTATGGAGGACGTACACGCGAGCATCCGCACGGTGAGGGCCGGAGGGAGAACGGCGTGTCCGTGCCAACTCGGCGATCCATGGAAAGCGTTTAGCGCAGCCGATATATTAGCTATTGGTCACGACATTGTCTACCGTTACACACGCTGTCGGGATCACGTGGGGGGCCACGTACATAATCTTCCTACTTTTCTCCGACTCGTTCCACGAGTGATTCTCACGCTGCTAACCCACAGTCGGCCGTCGCCGCCGCCTCTGGCTGTGTACCACGATGAAAATCAGGGACGAGGGTGTTCCACTTTTTGAGGACACGATTCCGAGGCTCGCGCGCGAACCGTGATGAGAATCAGGGATCCGGTAATGGTTGTACGCGAGAATCGTAGCCTTCTTTTTCTTTTTTTTTTTTCGTACCTCGAAGAGTATAACGAGGAGAACGCTACTGGCCATTTTGTTCTCCTTCAAATTATATTCGTTCCCGAGCGCAACGGGAGACAAGGATGTGTGTGATTTGCGTATGCGCGTCTTTTCTTTTTCAGGTAATCCCAACGACAAGGTTCTGTTCGCGAGATGTCGATCGATGCCTGGTCGCCTCGAGAGGCGACACTCGCTCCGGCTCTGGGGATCGGCCAGACGCTTGCACAGAAGCGGAAGTTCGCGGTCTTTGCCACGAAGGCCGGAGAGGAGCGACACTTCGTCGAGCGCGGAGTACGCGAGCACGGACAGCGCGCCCCATAGCCCAATCAGTGAGTCGAATCGGGGAAGGGATTTGTTTTGGTGATGGGTGATCTCTTAATCGAGACTCGTTAGCTTTCCGCGCCGAAGCTAATGCACACAGAAGAAAGTTTTTCGATCGAAGTTGCGCGATGGAAATTCTTGTTTCGCATTTTTTTTTCGCTTCGCGCGTTAAAGAAAGTAAAATACACGATCGGAATTTAGAAGAAGTCGGAAAGAAATTTTAACGTAGAGATAAGAAACAGGAATGCTTATCACGCTGGGATGAGCACCCGTGTTACAACTTTCAGTTAACGAAACTTTCTTTCCAACGCCGAGTATCTTTATCCTGAACGAGTAAACTATTTATCCGTGCTTTCTCTACAGCTCTACCACCTCCTATCTTCAAAACGGAAATCCTCTTGGTGAAAATTTCTTGCGATTCCCCGCGCTCCTAAATCCTCGACCACGCTGCTGAACATTCCAAAGGCAAAGAAAAAAAAAAAAAAAAAAAAAGAAAAAAAGAAACGCAAACGAAGCTTCTTAGTCACCCTTAGCTGGCAAACCCTTCCTCGATCCCCGATCTCTCATTACGAAATGCAACATCGATTCCTCTTTTTTCCTCAAGGTTTCTCCGGGATTTTTTCAGAGAAAATAGGCCTACTCTCGAGGCTGTTCCGGCGCAGCACACGAAGGAAGGGCGCACCGTTAATGGGCACGTTCAGCGCCCAGTATCCTCCTACAGAGTGGTTTAACCCGCGTGTCGTTCACCTACACAGCGTGGCCACGCAAACGAGAGCGGCTAGCCCCTCCGTGAGTATCCGAACCCGAGGCACCGCGATGCTCTCACGCTGAAAAAAGCATCCCCGTTGTTTTTACTCCCAACAGACGGAAATTGAACGCGAGCGTCGAGATTAAATCGCGGCGTGCACGAGCGCGGCGCGAGCCGGGCCAGCTTTACCAACGGCGTAACGTTTTCAGATGATGGAGGGTCTAGATCAATCGCAGGCCAGTTTCCAAGTATGGGACGACTCGAGCTCCGTGCGATCGGCCACGCTCCCCAGGCGACATCGACGCCAGGCAAGCGGCGACTCCTCCAGTTTATTGGCGAACTCGACACCGAGGAGCTCCAGACGGCATCGATCACCGTGCTCGACGCTGCCCAGATCGAAGTGCTCCAGCCTGAGCAGATGCACGTCCAGAGCCTCCGTTCTACCGTCGAGCGGGAACCAGGAGCCGTATCAGACCCGTAATCAAACGCAGAATGGCAAGAACTCGACCAACTCGTCGCCCAGCAGAAGCGGCGGAAGTTCGGGGTCCGTTAGAACCGCGAACGTTAGCCCGGCGAAGACGGCCACGTTGGGCAGATCCAGCGCGAGACAATCCAATTCGAGACGACCGAGTCACGATTCCACTGGCAGCGTTACGAAATCGAACGGATCGCCTCAGCATAAGGTAAACTATCGCAGTTGCAACTCGATGTCTCGAAAAATGCCTTCGAATTCACCGTCGAATCACTCTTTACAGCTATTGCAAAAGACGTCGTCCGGTCATTCGTCCCACTCCAGTGGAAAATCGATTTCGAGCGGCAAACTCTCCTCGTCCCCGTTGAAATCGTCCACGTTGCCAGCGAAATCGTCCCCTCTGAAGGTGGTCCAACAGGGATCCCTGACGCCCCTGCAGGAGGCGCAGAATTCGATAACTCTGCAGGTATCGACGAATTTAACCCCGGTCAGTCCGTCGCAGGAGCAACGGGCGATTCAGAACAGCGTGACACTGGCCTCGAACGCGACCAGCACGACCACCATCTCCGGTTCCCCGGGCACGAAGATTTACGTGCAGCAGAACAACTCGCCTATGAGATCGGTGATCACGTTCGAAAACGGCACGGTGAAGACCAAAGTGGCCGAGAAGGAAACGATGGACTGCAAGGAGAAACAGGACCGGGAGCTGATCGGCGAGAAACTGTACAAGAGCAAGATAGACGAGGAGAAGCTGTTCAAGTCGAAGCTTGACGAAGAGAAGCTGAACAAGTCGAGCAAACTCGAGCGTCCGTCCTCGCTTTACGCTTCCAAAGAATCGAAACCGAGCCATCTTCTCTCGGAGTCCGACAAGGAGAACAAACCAAAAGCCGAGGAGGAGGTGCCGAATAAATTGAAACTGACGAATCGCCTCAACAACAGCCAGGCTCATTTGATAGACGGATCGGCGAACAACATAGACAAGAACTCTCTGGTCAACGAGCATCCGCCCTCCACCTTGTCGAGCATGAAGAACACGAACGATGCCATGAACAATTCACGAAAATTGAGCTTATCGTTATCGAAGGACGCTCTCAGCTATAGGAACCTTCTCCGTCCGGGTTCGAAGAACAACATCGCCTCGAATCCGCCCTCGCCCACCAAGTCTTTCGACGGTTTCGGTGGGTCGTTCAACAACGTTTACATAGAGAACCTCGAGGCGACGAAACAGCAAAGAGCGCCGCAGGGCTCCGAGCCGAATCTCGAGAAAACGGTCAGTCGGGGCGATTTGTACTCGTATCCAAGCCTGAGCGACATGCAGGTTCAGTTCACCAGCCTGGCGGCGCAGAAGATCCTCAAGGGTTGCCCGATCAACAGCGTCGATACATTGGTCGAAGTAAACATGGCGGCCGCGGAGAAGCCGAACAACTGCGACGTTACCGTTCACACCGACTTTGGACTCGTTTAAAGTTTTCTACGTCTCGATCAGGGAACCGGACCGTTTCCGGAACACGTTTCGTACAGTGAAAGGTTGAACTTTAGCGCGACGAACTTGTCGGTATCTCGTATGCTTGCGTCGTGATGAGAAATGTTAAATAGCAAAACGGAAGAACGCTGTACTGCTTAAGCATATAGAGAACATTGTAACAGTTACCAATAAATAAACGTTTCTTATGTTCATTCAACCGTATATATATATATACATGTATATACATACATATATGTGTGTATATCGTAAGATCGCACGTTGTCACTTTACCCGACCGTTTTCAAGATCTGAATAATTATTCACTCGCTCGTGAACGTAGCAGAACAATTATCGTCCCAGCGACACTCGAACATTGTGCTTCCATTGATCATCTATATGCTTACGCGGCTGAACGTTCGAATAATGTGTAAAATAAAGCCAGCCATTCCACAGAGAGTATTCATTAGCTTATTCCTAATTGTTCAGAGTTCAACGCTCAACAATTCGGTGAAACATATTAAATAGCTTTATCCGCGCATACAGTTTTAGTTACAAGAACACATCTGAATGCTCGTTGCATTGTTATCGGATTCATCGTTAACTTCACTGATTGTCCGTTTTGAGAACCAATTGAAATACGTTTAACTAGAGTAAAATGATTAAAAATTGCTGCTTTTTCGATAATTTATAAAATTCATTATAAAAAACAATGCATCGCGCGTGCATCAGACTTCATCGTGCCTCCATTGCCTCCTTTCTTGTCTTAACTTAACGCATAATAAACAAAATGAACTATAAACGGGTACCACAGCGTCGTAACGTTAGCAGTTTTGCATCGCTTTACCGAGCTAAAGCGATTTGCTAAAGCAATACTTCACGTACGATAGCCTGACAATTTGCCTTACTCGAACGAGAGAAAGAGAAAGAGAAAAGAGAGATGATAATATTTTATGCAAATTCCAAATACTGCCAACTCCTCGTAGCCCCGAGTTAGAATAGAGATCCGCCTAAACGAAACTAGAATCTTCTTGGAAGATGTGTAAAAAGCGATAAATTAACTTGTACCATTCGTTCGTCCTTAATTGCTCGTCAATCCGAACAAGAGTCTATAAGCGTTAAACGATATTTTGTTTCGGTTCGATATGCCAAAGTAGAGAGGAAGCGTAGTGCAGTCAATTTTCCGTAGAGTTTAGACAATAGTTGTTGACTTCACACGTACGCAAGGAATATATTATGACTATAATTAAAGCTTATTATACGATTATTATATTCGTAACCGACTCTCTTTGAAACGGGTAAATATTTTCGGCACAAAATTCTCACGTGATTAAAGAATTCACGCGTAAATTTCATATCTAAATTATATATTCCACTTGTGAATTAATTTCGAGAGATCAGAATTCGTGAAAGAGTAGCCGCCTTTATTCGAATTGAATCCTGCACACGCGCAGAACGTTTATACCGAATGAAACGATCCTGGCGCGAAATATAAATATCATTTGCCTATGATAACTATCGTGGCGAATACGTGTTACAAAAAGAGGTGCATTTCCGTATCCAGGAAGTAAGCGGTACCATTTTATAATTAGTGCAATGGTAAATCTAAGTGCCAAAATCGATAATAGTACTTAAATCGCCTTAGACTATTTGCAACGCGACCCCGTGGCGTTGTACGACAACGAAGTCGCGATGCAAACGAATTCTCTGTTTAAAGAACGAATTACAATATTAACATTAAACATCAGACATGTAATCGTAAGACAGTAGATAACTGGGCGCCCAATGAATGGTGCCTGCTTTGTACATTTCGTACCTTGTATTACCGATTAACCGATAGTAATTTCGATACAACTCTACGTCTTCCAATTTTTACGGAAATGGAAGGACAGCCGAGCCTTTTACGCCCTTATTTCTTATCAAAACTAACTTGTAGAGTACTTGTGTAATCTTGCTCTATATTAATTATAACAACGAAATCGTATGATAATAAAGAAGACAAAAAGATATACGCCTTCGTCAATGGTCAAACCTCCATTACTAACTATATATTATACGTCCTATAAGATAAGTAATTTATTTTATATCGTACCTCATAAATGTCCTTGAATCACTTATTTCTTGCGGCAGAGTCAGATGCGATAGTGTTTAAACTATTAACCGTAAAAATAAAATACGATATGCGAATGCACTAGCATCCTCCTATTAAATTCATATCATTTCCAACGTTATCGACAAAGAGAAAAAAACGAGTACCATCGACGAGAAATAACAATGAATCACCCACCCAATGCATTTCATCCGGACCATCATTCAGAAGAATATAAAGTTTGCAATTTAATATTTTCTACTGAATATTTTAGTGCCAATAAATGGCGTTTGGAAGAGCATAAGGCTCTTATTTTGCCCAACGGAGAACTTTCTCTCTTCTACTATTTTAAACGATCTTTTTCCTATGTACATTTTCTCTTCCCTCTCTCATAATTTTCTCATCGCATACTCGCTCCATGCATCCTCTTTGTATACTTTTTACATTCAATATCCTTTCATACATTATTCTTTTTCTCAACTAAAATTTGTTACTCTTTTCTACATCTTCGTTCACCCTTTCTTCCCCCTATTAGTCGCCTCTTACGACAAGCAGGGGATACTGTGGGTGTATTCTGATCCCCACCGCACAGGGATACGGAAGAATTTACCATATAATGATTGGAAATGTAATTAAAAATAATTTCGATAAAAAAGTACGATTAATAGTACATAATTATCTTCTAAGGGGATAAATATAGCTTTGATTTGCAAAAAATGTATGTATAATTATGCATGTTACCGCAATAAATTGTAAACAGTAAAAATTTGCAAAAAAAATATGAAAATTAATAAACAGAAAGCTGTTATAATATAAAAATTATTGAAGCGTGCAGATCGAGGGGTGGGGAGGCCTTTTGATGCCATAAGCGGGGTTGAAGTAGGGGGTATAAAAGACCGCGCACGCCATCGGAGCGACCAGTTGCCTTTGAGTCGTCATACAAGCTGGTTGGAAGGGAGGAGGACCCGGGGATGAGCGAGCAGAGCAGAGCTGAGCTGAGCTGAGCTGAGCTGAGTTGAGCGGAGCTGAGCGGATCTGAGTGGAGCTGAGCTGAGTTGAGCGGAGCGGAGCGGAGCCGAGCGGATCTGAGTGGAGCTGAGTGGAGCTGAGTGGAGCTGAGCTGAGCTGTGTTGAGCGGAGCGGAGCCGAGCGGACCTGAGTGGATCTGAGCTGAGCTGAGCTGAGTTGAGCGGAGCGGAGCCGAGCGGAGCTGAGCTGAGTTGAGCGGAGCTGAGCGGAGCGGAGCCGAGCGGACCTGAGTGGAGCTGAGCTGAGCTGAGTTGAGCGGAGCGGAGCTGAGTTGAGCGGAGCTGAGTTGAGCGGAGCGGATACCGAGCGGATCTGAGCTGAGTTGAGTTGAGCGGAGCCGAACGGATCTGAGCGGAGCTGAGCGGAGCTGAGCTGAGCTGAGTTGAGCGGAGCGGATCAAATTGAAGCGGAGCGGAGCCGAACCGAGCGGATCAGAACTGAACTGAAGTGGCTGAGCTGAGCTGAGCTGAGCTGAGCTGAGCTGAGCTGGGCGGAGCGGATTGAAGCGGAGAGGGTGGTGAACAATGAATGATGGCTGGTAGCTGATGGAAGACATCGGTTGGTGAGTGAGCAATTTGAATTTTTAATTGCTCGGTGGTGGGAGTAGTGGTAATTTTAAGATGCCTGTGACATGAGGGGGCTATCAGCTAGTACTGTCGGCTGATACTAGCCCTAATATGCCCCCTCTACCATGTCATATCAATAAAATTATATAATTTAAATCCATTAAATAATTTCTATTTCATACTTTGGAATTCTAAAGAAACGAAAAGTTTCTTATCGTTAAATCTATACATAAATAAGCTTATGTAAATTCATTTGATAATTTTTAGCAACTTAATAATAGTTAATTATGCTTATTTAATGTTTCGGAATTTTTAGAGAGCTAAAATTTTGTTATCGTCAAATGTATGTTTGAATAGACTTATGTAGATTCGTTTGATAATTCTTAACAATTTAATATTCAATTATTTTTATCCAATATTTCCGAATTTCGAGAAAATTACAATTTTCTTAACATTAATTACGAATATGCAATCATTACTATACGAAGTGAAACAGAATTTCTTTTTACGCGATTAATTGTTCCTTCAGCTTCTCAAGCAAATTTTGTTTATTATTAAATAGTTTTCTTGCTAAATTTTTCATTTACTTCTGAACAATTACCTTGAAACGTTCTAATTAATTTTACTAAATTAATTTGATGTCCAAATACAACTGAACTTGGGCACTCAAGTTCCAAGACTGAGTGCAATTATTGGGTCCTTGCATAGTCACCCCTATGGGGTGGACCCCAATCCTTGGTAACGTTTTCGAGAGATTCCTCTCTCCAAAACGATATCAAGCTAATGAATACGTAGTAGATTTAGAGTAGTTTTAGTGTAGATGCAGACTTAACATTAGAACTATCAAATCAGTCAAAATGATTGCGTTTCGTAACTTATAGAAACAATTAAACTTGTCTTAATATGTTACAAAGATTTTATAGATTCATGTTTAGACTTATTTCATTTTCTATAGTTTCTTATTAATTATTATTATTTTCAATTCTTTATTCTACGCTTCTTTGCTTTCTATTTTAACTATTTTCATTTTTTTATCTACTTGACCATGTTATACTATTTCTTAATCCAAGAAATTAGAATGTTTTTATCGCGGATAGTTCTAATGTTGAGTCATTTGTAATTCAATTAAAAATTTCCAAGTCCTTTTCAGGACTCTGAAATTTTAAATTGAGTTACAGGTAGTGTAGTAGTTAGCCGAGCATAAGGTATGAATCAAGGTAAGTTATATACCTTCACCGTGGGATCACCGCGAGATCACCGTGGGATCATCGTGGGATCACCATAAATATATCAAAGGATTTTAACTTTTCTCTATTTTATTTATTTAAACGATCCTATTACCCATATAAAAATTCCACATTCCTCAGTTCCCTAATTTAATAAATTAATATCATGAGGATTTTGTTTCTAATATTGACTATCACTGTAAATAGTTTTCGAAGTAAGAATTCTAAGTAATTGCTTCTTATTTTATTCCGATGACGCTTTAGAGGGTATTTCGATTTCGTTCTTGATTGTGAGGATTTGTACTGTCGTTTCACTTCTTGTACGTTCTTCTACATCAAGAAATGATAGAATAAAATACTTTCCTCCCTTGATAAGTTTAATTATATTGTTGGAAATTCTGTGCATTTATTCTTTTGTATCAGGGCTTCGTTTTAAATCGAAATTGATGAAGGCAGGCATATCGAAATTTCTAATAAAATTCTTTTTACCTCAATTTTTACTAAGCTGAGTAAGGTCTAGCAAGAAGATGTATTATAGATTTCAATTTTAAATTCAAGTAGAATCAAATCTTGGCATCCTCTGTGCTAATGTCACATGTATGTAATGAAGGGTTGATGAGATTAGGGGAATTAGGGATGGGTCCCTGCGTAGTCACCTCCACGTGGTGGACCTGGGTACTTGGTAACGTTTTCGAAAGATTAATTAATCTTTCTAAAACGATATCATGCTAAGGACTACGCACGTAGAAATAAGTATAATTGTAAACTCGATACTAAAAGTGCCAAACCAGTTAAAAGATTGTGATTGGTAACTTCTGATAGAGACAGATAGATTTTTCAATTGTACAAAGATCTCATAGATTCACTTTTAATAATTTTTCATGATGCTAGTTCATTCTGTTATTTAATTAACTTTGCAAGAGATTAGAATAATTTAATCACTGGTACTTTTAGTATCGAGTATTTTGTAGTACGATTTAAATTTTCCAAGTCCTTTTCAGGACTTGGAAACTTTAAATTGGACTGCAAATAGTTTAAGTTAATTATTGCTATCATATTTGTACATTTATGTAATGTAATTTTAATTGTGTAACCATCCCCTTTTATCCCGACTTCCCTCACTTTTATTATTAATTATATATGGTCACTTATATCTCTCTATGGTGTCCCCTCGATGGAGGGTCGTTTGATTGTTCAATGTTTGATGGTTCGACGTATGATGGGTTGATGTTTAATGGTTCGACGTTTGATGGTTCGATGTATGATGGTTTGATGTTTGATGCTTTGACGTATGATGGTTCGACGTATGATGGTTCGACGTATGATGGTTCGACGTATGATGGTTCGACGTATGATGGTTCGACGTATGATGGTTCGACGTATGATGGTTCGACGTATGATGGTTCGACGTATGATGGTTCGACGTTTGCTGGTTCGACGTTTGATGGTTCGACGTTTGATGGTTCGACGTTTGCTGGTTCGACGTTTGATGGTTCGACGTTTGATGGTTCGACGT
Organism: Xylocopa violacea; assembly: GCA_963969225.1. Lineage (NCBI taxonomy): Eukaryota > Metazoa > Arthropoda > Insecta > Hymenoptera > Apidae > Xylocopa > Xylocopa violacea. The sequence continues at coordinate 19,475,203 of CAXAJV010000013.1, read as the reverse complement.
TTGATGGTTCGACGTTTGCTGGATTGATGTTTAATGGTTCGACGTTTGCTGGATTGATGTTTGATGCTTTGACGTATGATGGTTCGACGTTTGCTGGACTGATGTTTGATGGTTCGACGTTTGCTGGACTGATGTTTGATGGTTCGACGTTTGCTGGACTGATGTTTGATGGTTCGACGTTTGCTGGACTGATGTTTGATGGTTCGACGTATAATGAGTTGATGTTTGATGGTTCGATGTTTGCTGGGTTGACGTTTGATGGTTCGACTTGTGATGGTTCGACGTTTGATGCTTTGACTTGTGATGGTTCGACGTTTGATGGTTTGCTGATTTGATGGTCTGAAATTTCCTTGACTTCTGCTTTATTCTGATTTACTTTAATCTCTCTATTCGCCGCTGGATATCTTGATGTAACTTATTACATATTCTCAATTAATACAATTTAATCGTATTCCATCTTTCATTTCTTTTCCATAATTGTTTTCGTGTTAATCAGTTCGTTCGGTATTAATGATCTGGTCAGTAATCGGTACATGAGTTATCTCGAGTATTGCAACTGAGGAGAAGTGTAGTTGGAATATGATTGATCATTTTCTGGTTAAAAAAATTTATGCGACGGTGGAAATTCAGGGAATTGTTTAAACATTCCGGCATAATCCATGGTGTTCTGTCTCTTTCTCCCTCTCTGTCTCTATGGTATCTTTTCTTGGTCGAAGGTTGACTCTCGAGTTCAATAAATAATTTCAACAACAAAATATTCTATTCTATAGTCGCAAAGTGGCTTCATTACTCTTTAGATTTGGAAATGAGAAAGTGATGTTTTCGGTGAATACAGCGTTGGAGTTGTACATCAAAAAATTTCCATTTCCACATTTTCCATGATTCTTTCCAATTGCTTCACGCACAGGCAATAGGGACTTCTAGTCGAGAATGACTATTGAGAGAATCTTGAAATCTGACGTTTTTTCTCCGTTCTTGTCAAAAATTCAATGGTTCTTGATCGAAATTTCAATGGTTCTTGGTCGAAATTCCAATGGTTCTTGGTCGAAATTCCAATGGTTCTTGGTCGAAATTTCAATGGTTCTTGGTCAAAATTTGACGGCTTCACCAACTTCATCGAGAATAATTCCCCTAATCCTTTATATTTCCTTTATCCTATCAAATTTTTATGATTGCTGTCAACATTAATTTCTACTTTCACAGCTAGATCGCCGTTGGATGCGTATATTATTAATCATAGATAATAGTGTAGATGTATAATAATAGTAGTAATTATAATTAGATAATAGTAATTGTAATGAAATTGTAATGAAATTGTAATGAAATTGTAATGAAATTGTAAGGAAGTATATACATTCTCTTATCCAGAGCGAAACCATAGAATATTTCCCCAAAATCGCCGATTTATCGAAATAGAATCTAATTATTCTCGCGTATATTTCATTTTTCATTTGCTCGCTGCTGATATTTATCAGTAACAGTTTGATTAGTAATAGTTTTATTGCTCTGCGTACTCGCTTGCATGCATCGCATGTGGCAAGCAAGTAGTGAGCACGCTAACTTGATGTTATACGTAAGTCGCTGCCATGAGTAGCTCCATGGGTCGAAAAGACCGTGGTTTGGAAAGTGGACAGCGCCGGAAACATTTAGTTAGCAAGATCCACGTGATTACGTAGATCCACGTGAGTACGCAGAGTAGCTTTGGTCGCGTCGCGAATATTATTTTCACTTTTCAATTGATTTATCACAAGTTTGTTCATATAAGTGTTCAATTGTCTAAGGTGTTGATAGAGACACTTTATAGATATCTCTCTGGATAAGAACGTGATATGTACTTCCATTCCCTTTTTCCCTTTCGCGTTCCGTAAGATCCACGTTGCAATTTCTAAAAATCTCCGATAGATCTTGGAAAATGCATCGTGGATTTCGTTTTTTAATTCAAGTAGAGTCAGATCTCGGTACCTTCTGTAACGAGATCGTAAATATGTAATGGAGGGTGGATGGGATTAGGGTTTAGGGATGGGTCCCTGCGTAGTCACCTCCACGTGGTGGACCTGGGCCCTTGGTAACGTTTTCGAGAGATTGCCCTCTCGAAAACGATATCAAGCTAAGGACTACGCGCGTAGACATAAGTACAATTGTAAACTCGATACTAAAAGTACCAAACCAGTCAAAAGATTGTGGTTCGTAACTTCTGATAGAGATAGAGAGATTTTTTATTTGTTCAAAGATTTCGTAGATTTACTTTTTAGAATTTTCTATTATTTCATTAACTTTGCGCGGAATTAGAATACTTTAATCACTGGTACTTCTAGTATCGAGTATTCTGCAGTACAATTGAAATTTCCAAGTCCTTTTCAGGGCTTTGAAACTTTGTATTGGACTGTGAATGGTTTAGTTTAAGTTAATTATTGCGAACCAATTTGTACATTCATTTAATGTAATTCTAATAAGATAATCAACCCCTTTTATCCCAACTTCCCTCACTTTTATTACTAATTATATATGGTGACTTCTATCTCTCTATGGTGTCCCTTCGATGGAGGGTTGTTTGATTGTTTGATGGTTTGATGGTGCGACGTTTGATGGTTTGATGGTGCGACGTTTGATAGTTTGATGTTGCGACGTTTGAAGGTTTGATGGTTTGATGTTGCGATGTTTGATGGTTCGACGTTTGATGGTTCGACGTTTGATGGTTCGACGTTTGATGGTTCGACGTTTGATGGTTCGACGTTTGATGATTCGACGTTTGATGGTTCGACGTTTGATGATTCGACGTTTGATGGTTGGACGTTTGATGGTTGGACGTTTGATGGTTGGACGTTTGATGGTTGGACGTTTGATGGTTGGACGTTTGATGGTTGGACGTTTGATGGTTGGACGTTTGATGGTTCGACGTTTGATGGTTCGACGTTTGATGGTTCGACGTTTGATGGTTCGACGTTTGATGGTTCGACGTTTGATGGTTGGAGATTCACTCAATTTCTGCTCTATTCTGATATATTTTATTATCTCCGATCGCCTCTGGATCGGTATTATCTCTTTCAATTAATCCTCAAATTGTGCATCTATCTGTTAGTTTTTAATAACTCCCCTAATCCTTCACATTTCCTTTACTTTATCCATTTTTTATGATTGCTATAATAAAATTGCTATGTTTATTGTAATTTAATTGTTACAATTACTGTACCAAAATTTGTACATACATCCTACTGATTATTGTAATAAAATTGTACGGAAACACATTCTTCTTACTTAGAGAGTAGCACCCACTTTCATTTGTTCAGTCTAGTTTTGAATCGATTTAAAGTAGAATAATAGAGTTTAGAGTATTGTTTCATGTTGCTTTTTGTGAAGCACTTTAACTTTTGTAAAATAGAATCATCGTATATTTATTTTATAGTAATATAGCTCTCTAAGTAAGAAAATGTGTTTCCCTTTACGATTCGTAAATTCCATACTACAATTTCTAGAAATCTTTAATAGATTTTGGAAAATGTATTATGGGCCTCGGTTTTTTAATTGAAGTAGAGTCACATCTCGATACCTTCTGTACCGAGATCGTAATTGTCTAATGGAGGGTGGATGGGATTAGGGTTTAGGGACGGGTCCCTGCGTAGTCACCTCCACGGGGTGGGCCTGGGCCCTTGGTATCGTTTTCGAGAGACCGGTCTCTCGAAAACGATATCAAGCTAAGGACTACGCACCTAGATTCAAGCGTATATATGTAGTTTAATTAGAGAATAAGATATATTTTAAGTTAATTTTTGCGTTCGCCGCTGGATCGCCGCTGGATCGCCGTTGGATCGCCGTTGGATCGCCGCTGGATCGCCGCTGGATGTGATATGATTTATTACCATCGATGGAGGGTTGTTTGATTGTTCGATGGTTTGATGTTTGGTTTATTCTGATTTATTTTAATCCCTCCTTTCGCCGCTGGATCGCCGCTGGATCGCCGTTGGATCGCCGTTGGATCGCCGTTGGATCGCCGCTGGATCGCCGTTGGATGCATGCGTTTATTAGTCATAAGTACTTATATATTGTACATGACTGTAATTAAATTTTAATTAAATTGTAAAGAAGTACATTCTCTTATCCGAAGGGAGACCACTCCTTTTTCTTTCAACCCCCGTTTCTCAAGATAGAACATTTAACTGTTCCCGCGTAAATTAGTTCGCGTTTATTTCCTCGAGCACTCTAACTTTCTGCTTCGTAAGATCGCTTCACGTAGATTTCCTCTTTTTTTCATCTCTTTCCTTTTTTCCTCTTTCCTTCTTTTTCTCTTTCGCTCGAGAGTTAGATTTTAATCGTCACGCAGCGAAACAGTCGGGACCCAATCAAACCGATGCGTGTTTGTCGTGCCCACCTGGATTTTCAAGGGTTCAACCGTGGACGCGCTCACGATGGAGAGGGCTGAATGGTTCCCAACCCGTGGCGCTGGGGTCTGACCTGCTGTAAGACGGATTCGGGCGGTCCCACGAGGTTCATCTTCAACGCAGAGCAACCCTCGCGTTGGGCCACATTGGGGTTCAGATGGACATCCCACTCACAGTCGGGGAGAGCGCGGTTGCGATTGTCCGACGTAAGACGTGACATAAAACTTGCTCGCGATTCGCGATTCGCGTCGGGTACGGTTCGCCTAATGGCTAACTCGGAAGCATAGGGTTAGAGTGCTCTTTAGTTTGCTCGTATAGGTCGCGTCGCGAATTTTATCTCCATTTTTTCTTTCAATTCAGTTTCTTCTCTTAACTTTAGTTTAACTTAACTTTGCTTTCATTTTTATCGAGATCTGCTTCAATTTTTATTAGAGAATATAGAATTCCGTACCGTAGAACCTTTTGCGAGACACTTTGATTTATCTGAAGTGTCAGTAGAGTCACTTTACGAATTTCTCTTCGGGTAAGACAATGGCATTTCTTGTTACCCCTTTCGTAAAGTCCATACTCCAATTTCTAAATATCTGATAGATTTTAGAAAATGTACTATGGATCTCGCGTTTATTAAATTCAAGTAGAGTCGGATCTCGGTACCTTCTGTAACGAGATCGTAAATATGTAATGGAGGGTGGATGGGATTAGGGTTTTCGGGATGGGTCCCTGCGTAGTCACCTCCACGGGGTGGACCTGGGACCTTGGTATCGTTTTCGAGAGACCGGTCTCTCGAAAACGATATCATGCTAAGGACTACGCGAGTAGATTTAAGCGTAAGATAGTGTAATTAGAGAATAAGATATACTTTAAGTTAATTTTTGTGTTCGCCGCTGGATCGCCGTTGGATCGCCGCTGGATCGCCGTTGGATCGCCGCTGGATCGCCGCTGGATGTGTTATAATTTATTACCATCGATGGAGGGTTGTTTGTTTGTTCGATGGTTTGATTTATTCTGATTTATTTTAATCCCTCCTTTCGCCGCTGGATCGCCGCTGGATCGCCGTTGGATCGCCGCTGGATCGCCGCTGGATCGCCGTTGGATCGCCGCTGGATCGCCGCTGGATCGCCGTTGGATGCGTGTGTTTATTAATCATAAGTACTTATATATTGTACATTTCTGTAATATAATTATAATCATGTTGTAAAGAAATACATATTCTTATCCGGAGAGAGAAACAGCCAGCCTCTTTTCTTACATCCCTCGTTTATCAATACAGAACTTTAAATTGTTCTCGCGTAATTCAGTTCCCGTTTGCTCGCTTGTGCACTCTATTATTAGTGCTTCATAAGTCGCTTCACGCAGCATGTTCTCTATTCGCTCGAGAGTTCGACATTTATCGCTGCGCAGTGAAACAATCTGGGCTCAATCAAACCGACGTTGTTGCGGAACTCATCTGGACTTCACGGGTTCAGCCTTGGACGCGCTCACGACAGAGTTCGAGCTGAGTGGTTCCTAACCCGATGCGCTGGGGTCTTCGGACCTTTGTAAGACGGATTCGGATGGTTCCATGAGGTTCGTTCTTTGGCGCAGAGCAATCCTCGTGTTGGGCCTCGTTGGAGTTTAGGTGGGAACCGCACTCGTCGCGGCGAGCGAGCTTTCGATTGTTTCGACGTAAGACGTGGGATTTTTGTTCGCGGTTCGACGGGTACGGTTCGCCTGGTGGCTAGTGCGGAAGGATGTAGAGTGCGCTTGTGAGTGAACTTTGTTCGTTTCGGTCGCGTCGCGAATTTTACTTTGACTTTTTTTACATTTTTAATTATCTTTGCATCAATTATTTTATTGAGTTTCGAGTCATTTTTAGAGTAGAGTAACAAATAACTTAGTATATCGCATCGTATCCCCTTTTGTGAAACACTTTCGCTTCTCGAAAGTGTAGTAGAATCGCTTTAGAAATTTCTCTTCGGGTAAGACAATGGCATTTCTCGTCATCCCCCTCGTAAAGTCCGTACTGCAGTTTCTAAATATCTGATAGATTTTAGAAAATGTATTATGGATTCCGCGTATGTTAAATTCAAGTAGAGTCGGATCTCGGTACCTTCTGTAACGAGATCGTAAATATGTCATGGAGGGTGGATGGGATTAGGGTTTTCGGGATGGGTCCCTGCGTAGTCACCTCCACGTGGTGGACCTGGGTACTTGGTAACGTTTTCGAAAGATTAATTAATCTTTCTAAAACGATATCATGCTAAGGACTACGCGCGTAGACATAAGTATAATTGTAAACTTGATGCTGGAAGTACCAAAGTAGTCCAAAGATCATGATTCGTAACTTCTGATAGAGATAGATAGATTTATCACTTGTACAAAGATTTCAAAAAGTCACTTTTATGAATTTTCTATTATTTCATTGACTTCGCAAGAGATTAGAATAATTGAATAATTGGTATTTCTAGCATCGAGTCTTTTACAGTACAAATTAAATTTTCCAAGTCCTTTTCAGGGCTTTGAAACTTTAAATTGGACTGCGAATAGTTTAGTTTAAGTTAATTATTGCGATCCAATTTGTGCATTCATTTAATGTAATTTTAATAAGATAATCAACCCCTTTGATCCCAACTTCCCTCACTTTTATTATTAATTATATATGGTGACTTCTATCTCTCTATGGTGTCTCTTCGATGGAGGGTTGTTTGATTGTTTGATGGTTTGATGGTTCGACGTTTGATGGTTCGACGTTTGATGGTTCGACGTTTGATGGTTCGACGTTTGATGGTTCGACGTTTGATGGTTCGACGTTTGATGGTTCGACGTTTGATGGTTCGACGTTTGATGGTTCGACGTTTGATGGTTCGACGTTTGATGGTTCGATGTTTGATGGTGGGGTTAGGTTAATTTCTGCTTTACTCTGATTTATTTTAATCTCTTCATTCACCGTTGGATTGCCGTTGGATTGCCGTTGGATTGCCGTTGGATTGCCGTTGGATTGCCGTTGGATTGCCGTTGGATTGCCGTTGGATTGCCGCTGGATCGCCGTGGGATGCGTGCGTTTTTAGTCATAAGTACTTTTATATTGTACATCTTTGTAATTTAATTGTAATCATATTGTAAAGAAATACATTTTCTTATCCGGAGAGAGAAACAACCACCCCCTTTTCTTCCCACCCTCGTTTATTTGGATGACAGAACTTTTAGTTCTCTTGAGCATTCTAACTTTGTGCTACGTAGATTTTCTATATTCGCTCGAGATTTCGACTTTCATCGTCACGCAGTGAGACAGCCGGAACTCAATCAATCCTATGTGTTGTCTGCGATGCTCATCTGGACTTCAGCAGGATTAGCCGTGGACGCGCTCACGACGGAGACGAACCGTGTAGATCCTACCCCGAGCCGTTGGGGTCTTCGGACCTTTAACGGTTCGGGGTGGTCTATTTCGGTTCGTCTTCGTCGCAGAGCAATCCACGTGCTTCGCCCTGTTGGATTCCAGGTGGGACCCGCACTCACCATCGGGGAGAGCGATGTTTCGGTTGTTTCAACGTAAGACGTGACATAACTTGATCGCGAATCGCGTCGGGTACGGTTTGTCTAGTGGCTAATGCGGAAGCATTGGGTTAGAATGCTCTAATCGGTCGCGTCGCGAAATTTATCTCTATTTTTGCTTCAACTCAGTTTCTTTTCTTAACTCTAGTTTAACTTAATTTTGTTTCCATTTTTATCGAGATTCATATAAATTTTTTTTAAAATAGGGTGATAGAATGTACAGTATCGTACCGTAAAACCTTTTGCAAGACACCTTCGCTTTTCGAGAGTGTCAGTAGAGTCACTTTAGAAATTTCTCTTCGGGTAAGACAATGGCATTTCTCGTCATCCCCCTCGTAAAGTCCATACTGCAGTTTCTAAATATCTGATAGATTTTAGAAAATGTACTATGGATTCCGCGTATGTTAAATTCAAGTAGAGTCGGATCTCGGTACCTTCTGTAACGAGATCGTAAATATGTCATGGAGGGTGGATGGGATTAGGGTTTTCGGGATGGGTCCCTGCGTAGTCACCTCCACGTGGTGGACCTGGGTACTTGGTAACGTTTTCGAAAGATTAATTAATCTCTCTAAAACGATATCATGCTAAGGACTACGCGCGTAGACATAAGTATAATTGTAAACTTGATGCTGGAAGTACCAAAGTAGTCCAAAGATCATGATTTGTAACTTCTGATGGAAATAGATAGATTTATAAAATAATAAATATCCTACATTTACTCGAAACGTCAAAACGACGAACCGGGAGCACGACGCTTTTACGAAGCTTAATAAATGCATATAGAGAAACAATCGTCGTTGAATTACTATCGTTAACTACTGAAAATAGGGTCAAGAAGCCTTATTAAGTTCAAAATGTTAAGTAAATTTCACGTATGCAATAAATTTGACAAATAGGCGAGGAGCATATGCAAGAATGAGGTTGGTTCCTTTTCTTCAACGAAACTGCATATTTATTAGAATTTTTTCGGTTTGACTTTATTAAAAATGCACGTGGCACTTCATTTTACTTAAACGACTATGAAACGTGAATTTACGATTGCGTATTTCATAGTTTATTAAAAAAAATAAGAATATCTTGTTTGAATACTGTCATTCGGCGGTAACCGTACGGACTGATATACCTCTCCTCCTTTAAAACAGTACGGACTAATATACCTCTCCTCCTTTAAAACGGTACGGACTGATATACCCCCTCCAGTTTTACCATATGTTAGACGCTGCGCGCGCAACTTTCCCATACGGGGTTTACCTCCACGGGAATCCTCGACGTCACGATATCATTCTGGGGATCCAGTGCACTTTACTTAAACCAACAAATTACCCATATATCTTCTTCGAACGAATAAAATGAAACACGCAATGGCAAATCAGGGCAGTTCCAAACATCTATGCTTCATCTTGCCAACTATAATCGTCTCCTTCGATTATTTTACGGTCTTGTAACGAATAGTGTCGGCAGGTTGATAGTCTCTAATTTCTTTACTTTCGCAATAAGCTGAGCCTAGTAGTACAGGGTTTTAGCGCAAGGTGTCGGCAGATCCTAACCAAAGCCTGCCAGCGAGCAGGACACCGTCAGAGACCGAACAGAATCTGACAACAGTGTCGGACTAATAAACACGCGATGATCTGACCATAATAGTAGGACACGTAGTAACGTAATAACGCCGTGGAAAGTGCAAAATACGTGATTACGGCCGTTAAATACGTTTATACGATTGAAAATATAATAAATTATGTATAATTATGTACAATAATAATTATGTATACATAAAAATAGTAAATAATAAGGTATATTATATTACATATTATATAAAATACATGTTCTTCCTCGTTTTTTTTTTTTTTAAATAATTCTTTTTAGTACATTTAGCATAATTATTGTAGGACAATAATCTTAGATATCCTTGTTTAATAATTTAATATCCTTGTTTGTTAATCAATAAATCATATTAATCAATAATTTAAGAGTTTCAATTTTTATGTTATGGGATATTCAAGAATGTGAGCGAGAGCGAATGTGCATGTGAATGAGTCTTTCAAGTAAATGTTTTTAAACAAATTGAGTCAGTTATTCATCGTGAATTATTGAGGAAACATATAGTTATAAAGATGTTCTTAATCTCCTTCTATCTAATTTTAAAATAATAAATATCCTACATATATAAAAATATATATGTAAAAATAAATATTTACCACTTGCGATTTTGTATTACATATACCTCTTTTTCATATAGCCTTCTTATAAGCGCACAAGATGAGGCCAACCTCGCTCTGATGCGATTTCCAACTTTTTTCACGACCAAGACTCATGTCTTTCCTTCCAATTCTACATGTTTATAGTCCAAAGAATTACTTGAACTGAAGGAAGGCATAATTCTTCCCACAGAATCCCCAGAATTCTCCCAAAACGCCGAAACCGTCGATAATCGTACAAGATGAGGCCAACCTCGCTCTGATGCGATTTCCAACTTTTTTCACGACCAAGACTCATGTCTTTCCTTCCAATTCTACATGTTTATAGTCCAAAGAATTACTTGAACTGAAGGAAGGCATAATTCTTCCCACAGAACCCCCAGAATTCACCCAAAACGCCCAAACCGTCGATAATCGTACAAGATGAGGCCAACCTCGCTCTGATGCGATTTCCAACTTTTTTCACGACCAAGACTCATGTCTTTCCTTCCAATTCTACATGTTTATAGTCCAAAGAATTACTTGAACTGAAGGACGGCATAATTCTTCCCACAGAATCCCCAGAATTCACCCAAAACGCCCAAACCCTAGAAAAGCGGACACGATGAGGCCAACCTCGCTCTGATGCGATTTCCAGCATTTGTCGCGTCCAAGACTCATGTCTTTCCTTTTATTTCTACATTTTTATAGTCCAAACAATTATTTAAACTGCAGGAAAGCATAATTCTTCCCACAGAATCCCCAGGATTCGCCCAAAACGGCCAAACCGGAGAAAAGCGCACACGTTGGGGCCAACCTCGCTCTGATGCGATTTCCAGCTTTTGTCGCGTCCAAGACTCATGTCTTTCCTTTTATTTCCACATTTTTATATTCCAAACAATTATTTAAACTGCAGGAAAGCTTAATTCTTCCCACAGAATCACCAGAATTCGCCCAAAACGCCCAAACCCTAGAAAAGCGCACACGATGAGGCCAACCTCGCTCTGATGCGATTTCCAACTTTTTTCACGACCAAGACTCATGTCGTTCCTTCCAATTCTACATGTTTATAGTCCAAAGAATTACTTGAACTGAAGGACGGCATAATTCTTCCCACAGAATCCCCAGAATTCACCCAAAACGCCCAAACCGTCGATAATCGTACAAGATGAGGCCAACCTCGCTCTGATGCGATTTCCAGCATTTGTCGCGTCCAAGACTCATGTCTTTCCTTCTATTTCTACATTTTTATAGTCCAAACAATTATTTAAACTGCAGGAAAGCATAATTCTTCCCACAGAATCCCCAGAATTCGCCCAAAACGCCCAAACCCTAGAAAAGCGCACACGATGAGACCAACCTCGCTCTGATGCGATTTCCAACATTTTTCACGACCAAGACTCATGTCGTTCCTTCCAATTCTACATGTTTATAGTCCAAACAATTACTTGAACTGCAGGAAGGCATAATTCTTCCCACAGAATCCCCAGAATTCTCCCAAAACGCCCAAACCGTCGATAATCGTACAAGATGAGGCCAACCTGGCTCTGATGCGATTTCCAACTTTTTTCACGACCAAGACTCATGTCGTTCCTTCCAATTCTACATGTTTATAGTCCAAACAATTATTTAAACTGCAGGAAAGCATAATTCTTCCCACAGAATCCCCAGAATTCGCCCAAAACGCCCAAACCCTAGAAAAGCGCACACGATGGGGCCAACCTCGCTCTGATGCGATTTCCAGCATTTGTCGCGTCCAAGACTCATGTCTTTCCTTCTATTTCTACATTTTTATAGTCCAAACAATTATTTAAACTGCAGGAAAGCATAATTCTTCCCACAGAATCCCCAGAATTCGCCCAAAACGCCCAAACCCTAGAAAAGCGCACACGATGAGGCCAACCTCGCTCTGATGCGATTTCCAGCATTTGTCGCGTCCAAGACTCATGTCTTTCCTTTTATTTCGACATGCTGATAGTCCAAACTATTATTTAAACTGCAGGAAAGCATTAATTCTTAAAATTTTATAAACCCTTTGCAGAACTTGAAAACTTTATATGGGGTTCCAGTAATGATTGTATATAATATAACATAATATAATATAATATATAGGTTGAGCTATTTAATTGTAACATCTAAATTCCAAACAAATAGTGTGAAATATTTTTTAATGCGACGAATGTGTCACAAATAAGTTTATACTGTACGATTAATTGGCTCACGATATGAGCGGGAGCACGACGACGCTTTACGAAGCTTAATAAATGCATATAGAGAAACAATCGTCGTTGAATTGCTATCCTTAACTAACGAAAATAGGGTCAAGAAGCCTTATTAAGTTCAAAATGTTAAGTAAATTTCACGTATGCAATAAATTTGACAAATAGGCGAGGAGCATATGCAAGAATGAGGTTGGTTCCTTTTCTTCAACGAAACTGCATATTTATTGGAATTTTTTCGCTTTGAACTTATTAAAAATGAACGTGCCACTTCATTTTACTTAAACGACTATGAAACGTGAATTTACGATTGCGTATTTCATAGTTTATTAAAAAAAATAAGAATATCTTGTTTGAATACTGTCATTCGGCGGTAACCGTACGGACTGATATACCTCTCCTCCTTTAAAACAGTACGGACTGATATACCTCTCCTCCTTTAAAACGGTACGGACTGATATACCCCCTCCAGTTTTACCATATGTTAGACGCTGCGCGCGCAACTTTCCCATACGGGGTTTACCTCCACGGGAATCCTCGACGTCACGATATCATTCTGGGGATCCAGTGCACTTTTCTTAAACCAACAAATTACCCATATATCTTCTTCGAACGAATAAAATGAAACACGCAATGGCAAATCAGGGCAGTTCCAAACATCTATGCTTCATCTTGCCAACTATAATCGTCTCCTTCGATTATTTTACGGTCTTGTAACGAATAGTGTCGGCAGGTTGATAGTCTCTAATTTCTTTACTTTCGCAATAAGCTGAGCCTAGTAGTACAGGGTTTTAGCGCAAGGTGTCGGCAGATCCTAACCAAAGCCTGCCAGCGAGCAGGACACCGTCAGAGACCGAACAGAATCTGACAACAGTGTCGGACTAATAAACACGCGATGATCTGACCATAATAGTAGGACACGTAGTAACGTAATAACGCCGTGGAAAGTGCAAAATACGTGATTACGGCCGTTAAATACGTTTATACGATTGAAAATATAATAAATTATGTATAATTATGTACAATAATAATTATGTATACATAAAAATAGTAAATAATAAGGTATATTATATTACATATTATATAAAATACATGTTCTTCCTCGTTTTTTTTTTTTTTAAATAATTCTTTTTAGTACATTTAGCATAATTATTGTAGGACAATAATCTTAGATATCCTTGTTTAATAATTTAATATCCTTGTTTGTTAATCAATAAATCATATTAATCAATAATTTAAGAGTTTCAATTTTTATGTTATGGGATATTCAAGAATGTGAGCGAGAGCGAATGTGCATGTGAATGAGTCTTTCAAGTAAATGTTTTTAAACAAATTGAGTCAGTTATTCATCGTGAATTATTGAGGAAACATATAGTTATAAAGATGTTCTTAATCTCCTTCTATCTAATTTTAAAATAATAAATATCCTACATATATAAAAATATATATGTAAAAATAAATATTTACCACTTGCGATTTTGTATTACATATACCTCTTTTTCATATAGCCTTCTTATAAGCGCACAAGATGAGGCCAACCTCGCTCTGATGCGATTTCCAACTTTTTTCACGACCAAGACTCATGTCTTTCCTTCCAATTCTACATGTTTATAGTCCAAAGAATTACTTGAACTGAAGGAAGGCATAATTCTTCCCACAGAATCCCCAGAATTCTCCCAAAACGCCGAAACCGTCGATAATCGTACAAGATGAGGCCAACCTCGCTCTGATGCGATTTCCAACTTTTTTCACGACCAAGACTCATGTCTTTCCTTCCAATTCTACATGTTTATAGTCCAAAGAATTACTTGAACTGAAGGAAGGCATAATTCTTCCCACAGAACCCCCAGAATTCACCCAAAACGCCCAAACCGTCGATAATCGTACAAGATGAGGCCAACCTCGCTCTGATGCGATTTCCAACTTTTTTCACGACCAAGACTCATGTCTTTCCTTCCAATTCTACATGTTTATAGTCCAAAGAATTACTTGAACTGAAGGACGGCATAATTCTTCCCACAGAATCCCCAGAATTCACCCAAAACGCCCAAACCCTAGAAAAGCGGACACGATGAGGCCAACCTCGCTCTGATGCGATTTCCAGCATTTGTCGCGTCCAAGACTCATGTCTTTCCTTTTATTTCTACATTTTTATAGTCCAAACAATTATTTAAACTGCAGGAAAGCATAATTCTTCCCACAGAATCCCCAGGATTCGCCCAAAACGGCCAAACCGGAGAAAAGCGCACACGTTGGGGCCAACCTCGCTCTGATGCGATTTCCAGCTTTTGTCGCGTCCAAGACTCATGTCTTTCCTTTTATTTCCACATTTTTATATTCCAAACAATTATTTAAACTGCAGGAAAGCTTAATTCTTCCCACAGAATCACCAGAATTCGCCCAAAACGCCCAAACCCTAGAAAAGCGCACACGATGAGGCCAACCTCGCTCTGATGCGATTTCCAACTTTTTTCACGACCAAGACTCATGTCGTTCCTTCCAATTCTACATGTTTATAGTCCAAACAATTACTTGAACTGTAGGAAAGCATAATTCTTCCCACAGAATCCCCAGAATTCACCCAAAACGCCCAAACCGTCGATAATCGTACAAGATGAGGCCAACCTCGCTCTGATGCGATTTCCAGCATTTGTCGCGTCCAAGACTCATGTCTTTCCTTTTATTTCTACATTTTTACAGTCCAAACAATTATTTAAACTGCAGGAAAGCATAATTCTTCCCACAGAATGCCCAGGATTCGCCCAAAACGCCCAAACCCTAGAAAAGCGCACACGATGAGGCCAACCTCGCTCTGATGCGATTTCCAGCATTTGTCGCGTCCAAGACTCATGTCTTTCCTTTTATTTCTACATTTTTATAGTCCAAACAATTATTTAAACTGCAGGAAAGCATAATTCTTCCCACAGAATCCCCAGGATTCGCCCAAAACGGCTAAACCGGAGAAAAGCGCACACGATGGGGCCAACCTCGCTCTGATGCGATTTCTAGCTTTTTTCACGACTAAGACTCATGTCTTTCCTTTCAATTCTACATGTTTATAGTCCAAAGAATTACTTGAACTGAAGGAAGGCATAATTCTTCCCACAGAATCCCCAGAATTCTCCCAAAACGCCCAAACCGTCGATAATCGTACAAGATGAGGCCAACCTCGCTCTGATGCGATTTCCAACATTTTTCACGACCAAGACTCATGTCGTTCCTTCCAATTCTACATGTTTATAGTCCAAACAATTACTTGAACTGCAGGAAAGCATAATTCTTCCCACAGAATCCCCAGGATTCGCCCAAAACGCCCAAACCCTAGAAAAGCGCACACGATGGGGCCAACCTCGCTCTGATGCGATTTCTAGCTTTTGTCGCGTCCAAGACTCATGTCTCTCCTTTTATTTCGACATGCTGATAGTCCAAACTATTATTTAAACTGCAGGAAAGCATTAATTCTTAAAATTTTATAAACCCTTTGCAGAACTTGAAAACTTTATATGGGGTTCCAGTAATGATTGTATATAATATAACATAATATAATATAATATATAGGTTGAGCTATTTAATTGTAACATCTAAATTCCAAACAAATAGTGTGAAATATTTTTTAATGCGACGAATGTGTCACAAATAAGTTTATACTGTACGATTAATTGGCTCACGATATGAGCGGGAGCACGACGACGCTTTACGAAGCTTAATAAATGCATATAGAGAAACAATCGTCGTTGAATTGCTATCCTTAACTAACGAAAATAGGGTCAAGAAGCCTTATTAAGTTCAAAATGTTAAGTAAATTTCACGTATGCAATAAATTTGACAAATAGGCGAAGAGCATATGCAAGAATGAGGTTGGTTCCTTTTCTTCAACGAAACTGCATATTTATTGGAATTTTTTCGCTTTGAACTTATTAAAAATGAACGTGCCACTTCATTTTACTTAAACGACTATGAAACGTGAATTTACGATTGCGTATTTCATAGTTTATTAAAAAAAATAAGAATATCTTGTTTGAATACTGTCATTCGGCGGTAACCGTACGGACTGATATACCTCTCCTCCTTTAAAACAGTACGGACTGATATACCTCTCCTCCTTTAAAACGGTACGGACTGATATACCCCCTCCAGTTTTACCATATGTTAGACGCTGCGCGCGCAACTTTCCCATACGGGGTTTACCTCCACGGGAATCCTCGACGTCACGATATCATTCTGGGGATCCAGTGCACTTTTCTTAAACCAACAAATTACCCATATATCTTCTTCGAACGAATAAAATGAAACACGCAATGGCAAATCAGGGCAGTTCCAAACATCTATGCTTCATCTTGCCAACTATAATCGTCTCCTTCGATTATTTTACGGTCTTGTAACGAATAGTGTCGGCAGGTTGATAGTCTCTAATTTCTTTACTTTCGCAATAAGCTGAGCCTAGTAGTACAGGGTTTTAGCGCAAGGTGTCGGCAGATCCTAACCAAAGCCTGCCAGCGAGCAGGACACCGTCAGAGACCGAACAGAATCTGACAACAGTGTCGGACTAATAAACACGCGATGATCTGACCATAATAGTAGGACACGTAGTAACGTAATAACGCCGTGGAAAGTGCAAAATACGTGATTACGGCCGTTAAATACGTTTATACGATTGAAAATATAATAAATTATGTATAATTATGTACAATAATAATTATGTATACATAAAAATAGTAAATAATAAGGTATATTATATTACATATTATATAAAATACATGTTCTTCCTCGTTTTTTTTTTTTTTAAATAATTCTTTTTAGTACATTTAGCATAATTATTGTAGGACAATAATCTTAGATATCCTTGTTTAATAATTTACTATCCTTGTTTGTTAATCAATAAATCATATTAATCAATAATTTAAGAGTTTCAATTTTTATGTTATGGGATATTCAAGAATGTGAGCGAGAGCGAATGTGCATGTGAATGAGTCTTTCAAGTAAATGTTTTTAAACAAATTGAGTCAGTTATTCATCGTGAATTATTGAGGAAACATATAGTTATAAAGATGTTCTTAATCTCCTTGTATCTAATTTTAAAATAATAAATATCCTACATATATAAAAATATATATGTAAAAATAAATATTTACCACTTGCGATTTTGTATTACTTATACCTCTTTTTCATATAGCCTTCTTATAAGCGCACAAGATGAGGCCAACCTCGCTCTGATGCGATTTCCAACATTTTTCACGACCAAGACTCATGTCGTTCCTTCCAATTCTACATATTTATAGTCCAAACAATTACTTGAACTGCAGGAAGGCATAATTCTTCCCACAGAATCCCCAGAATTCACCCAAAACGCCCAAACCCTAGAAAAGCGGACACGATGAGGCCAACCTCGCTCTGATGCGATTTCCAGCATTTGTCGCGTCCAAGACTCATGTCTTTCCTTTTATTTCTACATTCTTATAGTCCAAACAATTATTTAAACTGCAGGAAAGCATAATTCTTCCCACAGAATCCCCAGGATTCGCCCAAAACGGCCAAACCGGAGAAAAGCGCACACGTTGGGGCCAACCTCGCTCTGATGCGATTTCCAGCTTTTGTCGCGTCCAAGACTCATGTCTTTCCTTTTATTTCCACATTTTTATATTCCAAACAATTATTTAAACTGCAGGAAAGCTTAATTCTTCCCACAGAATCACCAGAATTCGCCCAAAACGCCCAAACCCTAGAAAAGCGCACACGATGAGGCCAACCTCGCTCTGATGCGATTTCCAGCATTTGTCGCGTCCAAGACTCATGTCGTTCCTTCCAATTCTACATTTTTATAGTCCAAACAATTATTTAAACTGCAGGAAAGCATAATTCTTCCCACAGAATCCCCAGAATTCTCCCAAAACGCCCAAACCGTCGATAATCGTACAAGATGAGGCCAACCTGGCTCTGATGCGAGTTCCAACATTTTTCACGACCAAGACTCATGTCGTTCCTTCCAATTCTACATTTTTATAGTCCAAACAATTACTTGAACTGCAGGAAGGCATAATTCTTCCCACAGAATCCCCAGAATTCTCCCAAAACGCCCAAACCCTAGAAAAGCGCACACGATGAGGCCAACCTCGCTCTGATGCGATTTCCAGCATTTGTCGCGTCCAAGACTCATGTCGTTCCTTCCAATTCTACATTTTTATAGTCCAAACAATTATTTAAACTGCAGGAAAGCATAATTCTTCCCACAGAATCCCCAGAATTCGCCCAAAACGCCCAAACCCTAGAAAAGCGTACACGATGAGGCCAACCTCGCTCTGATGCGATTTCCAACATTTTTCACGACCAAGACTCATGTCGTTCCTTCCAATTCTACATGTTTATAGTCCAAACAATTACTTGAACTGCAGGAAGGCATAATTCTTCCCACAGAATCCCCAGAATTCTCCCAAAACGCCCAAACCGTCGATAATCGTACAAGATGAGGCCAACCTGGCTCTGATGCGATTTCCAACTTTTTTCACGACCAAGACTCATGTCGTTCCTTCCAATTCTACATGTTTATAGTCCAAACAATTACTTGAACTGAAGGAAGGCATAATTCTTCCCACAGAATCCCCAGAATTCTCCCAAAACGCCCAAACCGTCGATAATCGTACAAGATGAGGCCAACCTCGCTCTGATGCGAGTTCCAACTTTTTTCACGACCAAGACTCATGTCTTTCCTTCCAATTCTACATGTTTATAGTCCAAAGAATTACTTGAACTGAAGGAAGGCATAATTCTTCCCACAGAATCCCCAGAATTCACCCAAAACGCCCAAACCGTCGATAATCGTACAAGATGAGGCCAACCTCGCTCTGATGCGATTTCCAGCATTTGTCGCGTCCAAGACTCATGTCTTTCCTTTTATTTCTACATTTTTATAGTCCAAACAATTATTTAAACTGCAGGAAAGCATAATTCTTCCCACAGAATCCCCAGAATTCTCCCAAAACGCCCAAACCGTCGATAATCGTACAAGATGAGGCCAACCTGGCTCTGATGCGAGTTCCAACATTTTTCACGACCAAGACTCATGTCGTTCCTTCCAATTCTACATGTTTATAGTCCAAACAATTACTTGAACTGCAGGAAAGCATAATTCTTCCCACAGAATCCCCAGGATTCGCCCAAAACGCCCAAACCCTAGAAAAGCGCACACGATGAGGCCAACCTCGCTCTGATGCGATTTCCAGCATTTGTCGCGTCCAAGACTCATGTCGTTCCTTCCAATTCTACATTTTTATAGTCCAAACAATTATTTAAACTGCAGGAAAGCATAATTCTTCCCACAGAATCCCCAGAATTCGCCCAAAACGCCCAAACCCTAGAAAAGCGCACACGATGAGGCCAACCTCGCTCTGATGCGATTTCCAGCATTTGTCGCGTCCAAGACTCATGTCGTTCCTTCCAATTCTACATTTTTATAGTCCAAACAATTATTTAAACTGCAGGAAAGCATAATTCTTCCCACAGAATCCCCAGGATTCGCCCAAAACGCCCAAACCCTAGAAAAGCGCACACGATGAGGCCAACCTCGCTCTGATGCGATTTCCAGCATTTGTCGCGTCCAAGACTCATGTCGTTCCTTCCAATTCTACATTTTTATAGTCCAAACAATTATTTAAACTGCAGGAAAGCATAATTCTTCCCACAGAATCCCCAGAATTCGCCCAAAACGCCCAAACCCTAGAAAAGCGCACACGATAAGGCCAACCTCGCTCTGATGCGATTTCCAGCATTTGTCGCGTCCAAGACTCATGTCGTTCCTTCCAATTCTACATTTTTATAGTCCAAACAATTATTTAAACTGCAGGAAAGCATAATTCTTCCCACAGAATCCTCAGGATTCGCCCAAAACGGCCAAACCGGAGAAAAGCGCACACGATGGGGCCAACCTCGCTCTGATGCGATTTCCAGCTTTTGTCGCGTCCAAGACTCATGTCTTTCCTTTTATTTCCACATTTTTATATTCCAAACAATTATTTAAACTGCAGGAAAGCTTAATTCTTCCCACAGAATCACCAGAATTCGCCCAAAACGCCCAAACCCTAGAAAAGCGCACACGATGAGGCCAACCTCGCTCTGATGCGATTTCCAACTTTTTTCACGACCAAGACTCATGTCGTTCCTTCCAATTCTACATGTTTATAGTCCAAACAATTACTTGAACTGTAGGAAAGCATAATTCTTCCCACAGAATCCCCAGAATTCACCCAAAACGCCCAAACCGTCGATAATCGTACAAGATGAGGCCAACCTCGCTCTGATGCGATTTCCAGCATTTGTCGCGTCCAAGACTCATGTCTTTCCTTTTATTTCTACATTTTTACAGTCCAAACAATTATTTAAACTGCAGGAAAGCATAATTCTTCCCACAGAATGCCCAGGATTCGCCCAAAACGCCCAAACCCTAGAAAAGCGCACACGATGAGGCCAACCTCGCTCTGATGCGATTTCCAGCATTTGTCGCGTCCAAGACTCATGTCTTTCCTTTTATTTCTACATTTTTATAGTCCAAACAATTACTTGAACTGCAGGAAAGCATAATTCTTCCCACAGAATCCCCAGGATTCGCCCAAAACGCCCAAACCCTAGAAAAGCGCACACGATGGGGCCAACCTCGCTCTGATGCGATTTCTAGCTTTTGTCGCGTCCAAGACTCATGTCTCTCCTTTTATTTCGACATGCTGATAGTCCAAACTATTATTTAAACTGCAGGAAAGCATTAATTCTTAAAATTTTATAAACCCTTTGCAGAACTTGAAAACTTTATATGGGGTTCCAGTAATGATTGTATATAATATAACATAATATAATATAATATATAGGTTGAGCTATTTAATTGTAACATCTAAATTCCAAACAAATAGTGTGAAATATTTTTTAATGCGACGAATGTGTCACAAATAAGTTTATACTGTACGATTAATTGGCTCACGATATGAGCGGGAGCACGACGACGCTTTACGAAGCTTAATAAATGCATATAGAGAAACAATCGTCGTTGAATTGCTATCCTTAACTAACGAAAATAGGGTCAAGAAGCCTTATTAAGTTCAAAATGTTAAGTAAATTTCACGTATGCAATAAATTTGACAAATAGGCGAAGAGCATATGCAAGAATGAGGTTGGTTCCTTTTCTTCAACGAAACTGCATATTTATTGGAATTTTTTCGCTTTGAACTTATTAAAAATGAACGTGCCACTTCATTTTACTTAAACGACTATGAAACGTGAATTTACGATTGCGTATTTCATAGTTTATTAAAAAAAATAAGAATATCTTGTTTGAATACTGTCATTCGGCGGTAACCGTACGGACTGATATACCTCTCCTCCTTTAAAACAGTACGGACTGATATACCTCTCCTCCTTTAAAACGGTACGGACTGATATACCCCCTCCAGTTTTACCATATGTTAGACGCTGCGCGCGCAACTTTCCCATACGGGGTTTACCTCCACGGGAATCCTCGACGTCACGATATCATTCTGGGGATCCAGTGCACTTTTCTTAAACCAACAAATTACCCATATATCTTCTTCGAACGAATAAAATGAAACACGCAATGGCAAATCAGGGCAGTTCCAAACATCTATGCTTCATCCTGCCAACTATAATCGTCTCCTTCGATTATTTTACGGTCTTGTAACGAATAGTGTCGGCAGGTTGATAGTCTCTAATTTCTTTATTTTCGCAATAAGCTGAGCCTAGTAGTACAGGGTTTTAGCGCAAGGTGTCGGCAGATCCTAACCAAAGCCTGCCAGCGAGCAGGACACCGTCAGAGACCGAACAGAATCTGACAACAGTGTCGGACTAATAAACACGCGATGATCTGACCATAATAGTAGGACACGTAGTAACGTAATAACGCCGTGGAAAGTGCAAAATACGTGATTACGGCCGTTAAATACGTTTATACGATTGAAAATATAATAAATGATGTATAATTATGTACAATAATAATTATGTATACATAAAAATAGTAAATAATAAGGTATATTATATTACATATTATATAAAATACATGTTCTTCCTCGTTTTTTTTTTTTTTAAATAATTCTTTTTAGTACATTTAGCATAATTATTGTAGGACAATAATCTTAGATATCCTTGTTTAATAATTTACTATCCTTGTTTGTTAATCAATAAATCATATTAATCAATAATTTAAGAGTTTCAATTTTTATGTTATGGGATATTCAAGAATGTGAGCGAGAGCGAATGTGCATGTGAATGAGTCTTTCAAGTAAATGTTTTTAAACAAATTGAGTCAGTTATTCATCGTGAATTATTGAGGAAACATATAGTTATAAAGATGTTCTTAATCTCCTTGTATCTAATTTTAAAATAATAAATATCCTACATATATAAAAATATATATGTAGCAATAAATATTTACCACTTGCGATTTTGCATTACTTATACCTCTTTTTCATATAGCCTTCTTATAAGCGCACAAGATGAGGCCAACCTCGCTCTGATGCGATTTCCAACTTTTTTCACGACCAAGACTCATGTCTTTCCTTTCAATTCTACATGTTTATAGTCCAAAGAATTACTTGAACTGAAGGAAGGCATAATTCTTCCCACAGAATCCCCAGAATTCTCCCAAAACGCCCAAACCGTCGATAATCGTACAAGATGAGGCCAACCTCGCTCTGATGCGAGTTCCAACTTTTTTCACGACCAAGACTCATGTCTTTCCTTCCAATTCTACATGTTTATAGTCCAAAGAATTACTTGAACTGAAGGAAGGCATAATTCTTCCCACAGAATCCCCAGAATTCACCCAAAACGCCCAAACCGTCGATAATCGTACAAGATGAGGCCAACCTCGCTCTGATGCGATTTCCAGCATTTGTCGCGTCCAAGACTCATGTCTTTCCTTTTATTTCTACATTTTTATAGTCCAAACAATTATTTAAACTGCAGGAAAGCATAATTCTTCCCACAGAATCCTCAGGATTCGCCCAAAACGGCCAAACCGGAGAAAAGCGCACACGATGGGGCCAACCTCGCTCTGATGCGATTTCCAGCTTTTGTCGCGTCCAAGACTCATGTCTTTCCTTTTATTTCCACATTTTTATATTCCAAACAATTATTTAAACTGCAGGAAAGCTTAATTCTTCCCACAGAATCACCAGAATTCGCCCAAAACGCCCAAACCCTAGAAAAGCGCACACGATGAGGCCAACCTCGCTCTGATGCGATTTCCAACTTTTTTCACGACCAAGACTCATGTCGTTCCTTCCAATTCTACATGTTTATAGTCCAAACAATTACTTGAACTGTAGGAAAGCATAATTCTTCCCACAGAATCCCCAGAATTCACCCAAAACGCCCAAACCGTCGATAATCGTACAAGATGAGGCCAACCTCGCTCTGATGCGATTTCCAGCATTTGTCGCGTCCAAGACTCATGTCTTTCCTTTTATTTCTACATTTTTACAGTCCAAACAATTATTTAAACTGCAGGAAAGCATAATTCTTCCCACAGAATGCCCAGGATTCGCCCAAAACGCCCAAACCCTAGAAAAGCGCACACGATGAGGCCAACCTCGCTCTGATGCGATTTCCAGCATTTGTCGCGTCCAAGACTCATGTCTTTCCTTTTATTTCTACATTTTTATAGTCCAAACAATTATTTAAACTGCGGGAAAGCATAATTCTTCCCACAGAATCCCCAGAATTCGCCCAAAACGCCCAAACCCTAGAAAAGCGCACACGATGAGGCCAACCTCGCTCTGATGCGATTTCCAGCATTTGTCGCGTCCAAGACTCATGTCTTTCCTTTTATTTCTACATTTTTATAGTCCAAACAATTATTTAAACTGCAGGAAAGCATAATTCTTCCCACAGAATCCCCAGGATTCGCCCAAAACGGCTAAACCGGAGAAAAGCGCACACGATGGGGCCAACCTCGCTCTGATGCGATTTCTAGCTTTTTTCACGACTAAGACTCATGTCTTTCCTTTCAATTCTACATGTTTATAGTCCAAAGAATTACTTGAACTGAAGGAAGGCATAATTCTTCCCACAGAATCCCCAGAATTCTCCCAAAACGCCCAAACCGTCGATAATCGTACAAGATGAGGCCAACCTCGCTCTGATGCGATTTCCAACATTTTTCACGACCAAGACTCATGTCGTTCCTTCCAATTCTACATGTTTATAGTCCAAACAATTACTTGAACTGCAGGAAAGCATAATTCTTCCCACAGAATCCCCAGGATTCGCCCAAAACGCCCAAACCCTAGAAAAGCGCACACGATGGGGCCAACCTCGCTCTGATGCGATTTCCAGCATTTGTCGCGTCCAAGACTCATGTCTTTCCTTTTATTTCGACATGCTGATAGTCCAAACAATTATTTAAACTGCAGGAAAGCATTAATTCTTAAAATTTTATAAACCCTTTGCAGAACTTGAAAACTTTATATGGGGTTCCAGTAATGATTGTATATAATATAACATAATATAATATAATATATAGGTTGAGCTATTTAATTGTAACATCTAAATTCCAAACAAATAGTGTGAAATATTTTTTAATGCGACGAATGTGTCACAAATAAGTTTATACTGTACGATTAATTGGCTCACGATATGAGCGGGAGCACGACGACGCTTTACGAAGCTTAATAAATGCATATAGAGAAACAATCGTCGTTGAATTGCTATCCTTAACTAACGAAAATAGGGTCAAGAAGCCTTATTAAGTTCAAAATGTTAAGTAAATTTCACGTATGCAATAAATTTGACAAATAGGCGAGGAGCATATGCAAGAATGAGGTTGGTTCCTTTTCTTCAACGAAACTGCATATTTATTAGAATTTTTTCGGTTTGACTTTATTAAAAATGCACGTGGCACTTCATTTTACTTAAACGACTATGAAACGTGAATTTACGATTGCGTATTTCATAGTTTATTAAAAAAAATAAGAATATCTTGTTTGAATACTGTCATTCGGCGGTAACCGTACGGACTGATATACCTCTCCTCCTTTAAAACAGTACGGACTGATATACCTCTCCTCCTTTAAAACGGTACGGACTGATATACCCCCTCCAGTTTTACCATATGTTAGACGCTGCGCGCGCAACTTTCCCATACGGGGTTTACCTCCACGGGAATCCTCGACGTCACGATATCATTCTGGGGATCCAGTGCACTTTTCTTAAACCAACAAATTACCCATATATCTTCTTCGAACGAATAAAATGAAACACGCAATGGCAAATCAGGGCAGTTCCAAACATCTATGCTTCATCCTGCCAACTATAATCGTCTCCTTCGATTATTTTACGGTCTTGTAACGAATAGTGTCGGCAGGTTGATAGTCTCTAATTTCTTTACTTTCGCAATAAGCTGAGCCTAGTAGTACAGGGTTTTAGCGCAAGGTGTCGGCAGATCCTAACCAAAGCCTGCCAGCGAGCAGGACACCGTCAGAGACCGAACAGAATCTGACAACAGTGTCGGACTAATAAACACGCGATGATCTGACCATAATAGTAGGACACGTAGTAACGTAATAACGCCGTGGAAAGTGCAAAATACGTGATTACGGCCGTTAAATACGTTTATACGATTGAAAATATAATAAATTATGTATAATTATGTACAATAATAATTATGTATACATAAAAATAGTAAATAATAAGGTATATTATATTACATATTATATAAAATACATGTTCTTCCTCGTTTTTTTTTTTTTTAAATAATTCTTTTTAGTACATTTAGCATAATTATTGAAGGATAATAATCTTAGATATCCTTGTTTAATAATTTACTATCCTTGTTTGTTAATAAATAATTTATATTAATCAATAATTTAAGAGTTTCAATTTTTATGTTATGGAATATTATCTACGTATCCCACAATTCAAGGACTCTATCTATCCATCGTATCTTTTTAGTGTTACTCACTAAATAGCACAGAATGATCGGAACTAAAACTAAACTAGTAGTTTTACTGGCACGACCGACGTCGTCAGTGACTACATTAAAATGTACTACCTAAAAAAATCATAAAACATTTGCCTCCAAGTTCGAAAAAATTACTACTAACAATTTCATTCGCAAAACTCTTTTATCTATTATAACTAGGTTTACAAAGTTTTATTCTAAATAAATTTAAATAAAACTAACCTATGGCAGCCATTTGCTTCTAATTATTTACTATATAATTTTTAATTGTAGCGTATCGTTATACAATACAATTAATAATTATATATTAAATAAATAGTGCCCGGGTCTCACCACGTGGAGGTTGCTGCGAATGGAGACCCACCCTAACCACGTCCCATCCACCCTCCTTTTATACAAGATATCATTGAATAAAACCTCCTTCCAATGTGCATTTGCAACAAGTTCAATGTTTGATCCCTATGCAAACGCACAATAGACGGAGTTTCATAAAGAACTTTCGCGAAAAAGAATTATTGCGAATGAAAGAAAATACGAATACCTTGCCTAGTTGATACTTGACTTTAATTTTAAAATCCTACGTATGCAAAGATCTAGGGGAACACATTACGTGACATTTACGTGTGTTTTCATGAACTCAAAAAATTTGGAAAAGCAAACACGAGTAAAACAGCTCAAAAGGAGCAGCAGAAGAAGTTAATAGAAGATTTTACATAGATGAACAGAGACGATCAAATTTACAAAACGCGAGACAAAAGACGACAGAATTGAAAGTAATGTAATATTAAGAAGCAGCACTGGAAACACTGGAACACCTAAAACAGCACTGGAAACACTGGAACACCTAAAGTAGAACTGGATACACTGCAATATCTAAAACAAAAATGTGCAACATATGGAACCATAACACAAGTTAATACATTTCGCAAAAAATATATCCACGAAAAGAAACACACACACACATATATATATATATATATATATATATATATATATATATATATATAAATATAAGACATATATAAATACATATAAATATAAGATAGATACATATAAATACGTATAAATATAAGATAGATACATATAAATACATATAAATATAAGATAGATATAATTAAAACGACATGTGATAATAATAAAATAATAAATAGAGCAGGAAACTCTGCAATATCTGAAACAAAAATGTGCAACATATGGAACCATAACACAGATTAATACATTTCACAAAAGATAGGCCCAAGAACAGAAACACATGCACCCATGCAAACTTATAAAGTTACATAGAGACATAGAAACATAGAAACAAATTTACAAGAAAGCATGCATAACATTTATATAAATATAATACCGTTACATATCGCGAGAGCAGCCATCTCAGGGCGCTATTTCATAATATAATATAACATAATATAATATAATGTAATGTAATGTAATATAATATAACAATATAATATATAGGTTGAGCTATTTAATTGAAACATCTAAATTTAATGGTAAACTATCCGTTGTATAAAAAAATGTTCCAAACAAATAGTGTGAAATATTTTTTAATGCGACGAATGGGTCACAAATAAATTTAGACTGTACGATTAATTGGCTCACGACATACATAACATGTAATAGAGTAAAAGCAGCCATCACAGGGCGCTATTTCATAATATAACATAACATAATATAATACAATGTAATATAATATAACATAATATAATATAATATAATATATAGGTTGAGCTATTTAATTGTAACATCTAAATTTACTGGTAAACTATTCGTTGTATAAAAAAATGTTCCAAACAAATAGTTTGAAATATTTTTTAATGCGACGAATGGGTCACAAATAAATTTAGACTGTACGATTAATTGGCTCACGATATATATGACATGTAACAAAGTAAAAGCAGCCATCACAGGGCGCTATTTCGTAATAATATATATATAAAAATATATGTAAGAATAAATATTTACCACTTATGATCTTGTAATACTTATACCTCTTTTCCATATATCTTTTTTATTGTTCATCCTCTTTGATTCGTATTATATATATGATCATATCTTCATCTTCGTACCATCATCCAATTTATATACATTATCATCCTGATGTTGTACTATTTCAATCAAATGAACGTCTCTGTAAAACTTCAAAGCTGCAACAAACTCGTACAATGGATTAGTAATAAAAAAAAAAAAAAAAAAAAAGAATTTGACAAACAGTACATATAAATTACACATAGAAAAACATTTTATCGAAATAACATTATAGAAATGATGTATGTAACGTGTAACAAAAGCAATGTGTTTGATTATAATGTATATTGACGTAAGAAAAATAAAAATTTACTATTTGTTCTATCTCGTTTCTTATTATTTTTCATTAAATTAATTAAATTTTGATTCTTTTCAAAAGAATCGTTTCGACAGTCAAAATATTACCAATTTAATAATACTTTTTAAAAATACTTTGATTTTGACATGTAACTACTGTACATTTTGATGTACTTTGCGATTTTTAATGCTTACGAATTCTGATTCACAAAGTACACAATGGAATGTTTAAATATCAATCACAAATCAACAACCATCAAATGAATGGTTGTAAAAACCAGATAATATCTATTCGTAGAAAATAACTATATTATTCTGTAATATTTCAAGACAAACGTTCGATCAACAGAAACAAAAGCAGTTCATCTGCTTTCTTTTATCGTCGTTATTATATATCGTAATGAAGTATTCTTTCTTTTCCGTATCATGAATTTATTAAACGCGAAGCAAAGGATATCTCAAAATCAATGCACATACTTGCAATAACAATTTATTGAAGTAGAAATTAGCAAAATTATCGCGAGAGCAACCACGTAAGTGTGCTTTTTATAATTCGCAACACTAATTCATTAAAATCATGAAAACTAATCGCGATAGGTGCGTCATGAAAAAGCAATGCGCGAGCAGCCACTTTAGGGCGCTTTTTCTAATTCGCAACGCTAATTTATGCACCCTAAATTTAAATACGCAACACTAATGAAGAACGATTTTAGAACAGTGATCTGTATAAGTGCAATGTCACCACGGTGCAATGTAGCCCTTTGGCTACTCTGGTGACTTTATACGTGTGATCACATTTCCACAGTGCAAGTGGAAAATTTTATAGGCGCATGTCACCATAGTGCAATGTAGCTCTTTTAGCTACAGAGGTGACTATGCGCAGGATCATTCTTCCACAGTATCAGTGGAAGACTTGGGCATTTCATTAATCGCAACACTATCGTGAAATACGCGATCATTCATTATCGCAACACTAAATGGAATTAAAAACTCAACAATTGAAAACTAATACTTCTACATGAAACAAGAAGATGCAATTACTCGCGAAACGTATAAATCGCAACACTATAAAACTAATTGAAAACTATTAGTACGTATTAAAATACAATTTCTCAAAACAAATATTAGCAAATAATAATTATGATTTCAGCAAACAATCGCGATTTCATGATTCGCAACACTAAAAGAGCAATCACGATTATTATTTCCACGCAACTCTAATTCAAAGCCCGATATATTAATACGCAACTCTAATAAAAATCGCGATCTGGAATTAATCGAAACTCTAATTCAAAACCCGATATATTAATACGCAACTCTAATAAAAATCGCGATCTGGAGTTACTCGCAACTCTAATAAAAAACGCGATTTGGATTTATTCGCAACTCTAATAAGAACCGTAATTAATTATTCGCAACGCTACAATTGAAACCGCGATTTGCCCAGAATTCGATGGGCCAGCATTCTGCTGGCTAGAATATACTACTACAGAAATACGAGCATAGTGACAAAGTAGTAACAAAGAATGACTTTGCATTCAGAGAATTACTTCCGAATGCATAGTCATTAGTAGTTGCCCTCTTCTCCGGGCCTCTTCGGCATATAGCCTCTTCGGCAAATAGCCTCTTCTTTCTTCGGGCGTGAAGCCCAGTATCCTGAAACTTATATCTAAGCTCGAGATTTCCTGGGCGCAAACCAAAAAATAACATACAAAGGTGAAATAAAAATATAAATCGCGAAAACTCTGCGCACGCAGACGAGCAACGATTATAAATAATCATTGTTCGTGCAAACGTGCTGAACCTCGAGCAAGAAACGTTCGTTTCGGCAAATCGCGACCGCGACCGCGACCGCGGGTTGATTCGAAAAATCGATAGGGTAAAGCCAGTGGCGAACGGCATTCCCCGTTCGCGCCAACTTTACCGTCGATCATTCAAATCTGATTTCCTGAAACAGGTTGAACACGCGAGAAACGCGCCTGCCCGATCGGAGACTGTGTCAACCTGCCCGGCCCTACCTACTTATTGCTAGCAAACACACCAGAAGTAAACTACCTGCCTACCTAATCCTATATTTAAAAAGAGCAAAAGATTCACACCAACACATACATTCAACCCCCGGAAATTCTCACTCAAACACTCGGGCGCAATGACCTAAACTAGAGAGAACGCCCCGGGACGCCTCCGACACCCGAGCTTGGCATACAACCTCGCACACTCTAAGGTACGTACCAGGTGCTGCAATCGGCTGACGAATTCTAGTGACCATTGCGTACAACGCCAGTAAAGCGTTTTAATCTACACTCGAAGGTTTAATGTGACATTTAGAACGTTGAAGAAATCTGTATTTTTCATAAAACACAGAAGTTATATCGGAGACAGAGATGATATTGGAATTGGTACTATTTGTGATTAAGAATACATTTTGGTACCATTTGTAAGTAATAGCGAGTTGTTTTTATGGAAACGACGCAATTCCACGGCCTAACCACACACACAACGTGGAACATACGTCGTGCACGATACACTAGCACGTCAGCCGCGAAAAAAAGTCTCATTAGTACACATAAATAATCAGATCATCGTGCCCGTCGCCTTTTCCCCACCCAAGTAGCACCTGGGCACGTGAATGGGGTCCTGGCAACGAACACGGAAGGGGTTAAACCTGAAAATCCTGATCTGAATATAATGATTAGTGATTAACCGATCAATTATATTTCTATTATCCTTTGAATCTATTCAGAACTCTACTTTACTCGTTTCAATCAAATACTAATATTCTAAAAGCAAAATGATCATTGAGAAGTTAATTTATTGATAGTTACATTGCGCTGCATAGACTTTTGGAGTTTTATTTTCAACTCCAACTCATACATTATCCGCGATCCAAAAAAATACCGACGACGCTTTCAAAGCGTACCCTCTCAGATATGATCTCAGAAATGATCATGGCAAATATCTACGAGATTGCCGCCACAGCCACCAGTATGGTTGACGCATTTTCGCGTCCGCGAAAATGGTTAACGTGGCCGGAATGTCATCGAGTAACATTCCAAACACGGCCTCCCATGAGGCAGGAATTGAGATACGCTCAATTAGCGCGCCGCGTATCCCTAAGCGAGATCCGAAGCTACCAATAACCCTTGGTGAGGGTGGCGGGCTGCCCCGTCTGCCCTTCGGAATAACCGAGGGCCTTACGGTCGGGGCAGGGCGCCCGTTCTGGGACGCAATAGCGGCAATCGGATGCTAAGCTAATTTATTTATCGATAAAAAGAAATTTACTACTCTATACAGTGGAATAACTAACTATCAATTATTAAATATTGATCGAGAAATGGAAAAGGAGCGTCCCAATTCATTTTAATATTATAACGTATAGAATGAAATGGAAATCGCGACGCGACGCGACGCGAACAAAGTGAGGTATTGTTCACCCTCGTTCACCCCTATTTGAAATAGTATCGACATCCTCTGGGATGTAATCGTTCCTTCGAAGCGGACCCTCCCTCAACGGGATCTCAAAAACAAGCAAAACCACCCATAGGAGGTTACTACTACAGCCACCAGTACCAGTTGACGTATTTTGACGTCCGCGAAATGTTTAACGTGACCAGGTGCCGTCGGTGACACGCCAGGCACGACCTCTCCTTGAGGTTGGGATTGAGATACGCTCAATCAGCCGGCCGTGAACCCAGTGCAGTAATCTAAGTACGCAGTCCAGTGCTACCAAAGCCCTTGGTGAGGGTGGCGTACCACCCCGTCTGCCCGTCGGAATAACCGGGGGCCTTACGCAACGGGGCAGAGGCCAATACTGGGACGCGATAGTGGTAACACCACGCTACTCGACAATGAACGTGCAATGCGTTCATTTATTGGCAAGAATGATTAAATTCAAATTTAAAATTATATTTGAAACTGAAGTTGCGCTTCAAATCAAAAGTAAATTTAAGATTCAAGTGAAATTTTAAACTACAATTGAATTTAAAGTCGCAGTTCAATTTCAAATTAAGATTAAATTTAAAATTAATTATTTCACATTCCGTACATTAGAATGGTAGAAGGAATTGGTAAGCGTCCCTCTCTCATTGTCTCGACCGATATTCAATTTAATATAACTATAGTATGGAATTTAATTTTTACTGATCGATAAACGAAACGATTGTAATTCTATGAGAAATGTTACGTTTACAAGCGATCCCGTCATCGAAGCAGTCGTTCTAAAATATGAAAGTAGTATTCATGTTCGATGCTTCGATTTCGAAATCTACTCGTCGCGAAATGTCTTCTTGCACATGTAACATAACATAGTTTTCGTAATCAAGCAAATAGACTTTAATTACAACGAAAGTTATACTATATATATGATATTATACATATCATATATTTCATATATTCAATTTGCAACAAATACAAACACGATGAATAATTTCTATCGTGTGCTATTAACACGAATATTAAACGACTAAAACATTTAATATTTTCAGCAACTATAAATTGAATAATCAATTTCTATTAAATAGTAAATATTATATATCAATGTATCAATAATGATACACTTCGTCAACAACCATTGCGCAATAATTGTTACAAAAACGAAGTCGGAGGGCATCCGACTTCACCACTATGCGCTACTGCAAGAAAGCAGTTGTAATATATTCACTCGTACACTCATTTATTCACAAGTACATATTATATCCATATATACATACATGTATATAATTAGAAATATTCATAAAAATATTTCACTTTCATAGATATTCATATCTAATATACTAATTTTTGTTAAATTTTCCAAATTTGCATACTACGTGTGGACGAATTATAAATATTATAATGCCCGTACTTATTCATTTAATAATCATCAATATTATTACTATTATATTGTGACATTTAAAAACGCGAAGTGCAAGAAGACCCTATCCTGATCTAATAAATAATACACACAAAATAAATGTTACTACTCACGGGTATAATTGTATACCCATGGTCACTATGCTCGTCAAAGAAATTCTACGTAAAATACAACCAGTCACCCGTGCCGATTTGGACCTTTCGTCCTACGACATGATTGAGTGACCAGAGGGACTTGAAAGCATGCGACTCACACGATGAGTAGAGTAGTTTAGGCAGAAGTCATCAGAGATGTTGCCGATGCCTGGGAGAAGTCATCAGAGATGTTGAAGCCTCCATGAAGTCGTCAGAGATGCTGAAGCCTCGATGAAGTCATCAGAGATGCTGAAGCCTCGAAGTAGAAGTGGTAGCTGAATCCATAGTAGAAGTAGCTGGAAAAAACTTTCACAGAAACCACATTATTATAATTTGGCCTTTTAAAGCTCTTATTGAAATGTTTGTATATTAATTTCCTTTATTCTGATTAATTTTTTGATTGATTACAATAAAGCAATGACAATTATGTTAATTTTGTAATTAAAAATACTAAAAGTTTAACAAATTTGGAATTGTAAGTAAAGTACGAAAGATACTTACATTTTTGGCTTCTGGAGCACAGCTAAATCCTTCAGGCAGACAGCAGACTCTAATACCGAGGCAGCAAGTATTAAAAAAAAATTAGAAATGAAAAAAATATAAATAAAAGACTAATATACTATTGCCATTTACGAAGCAAACACTGACTCTACTCTTTCGCGTATGAATATTATAAAAAAAATGAATGTAATTCTAATTAGAGCAGCTGTGCTCTAAGAGATATTGAAACTATTTATCGTAGCAAACACTGACTCTACCGACCGCATTGCGCGCGGTCACCAAAATTTTCTGAAAGAAACATTATTAGTGGGGGAACAAAGGGTAAAGAAAAAACAACACACAG
The DNA here is from genome assembly GCA_963969225.1 of Xylocopa violacea. Lineage (NCBI taxonomy): Eukaryota > Metazoa > Arthropoda > Insecta > Hymenoptera > Apidae > Xylocopa > Xylocopa violacea. The sequence continues at coordinate 19,440,794 of CAXAJV010000013.1, read as the reverse complement.
TTTACTTTCGTATTATTTTTCGTCGTTCTCTGATCGAGCGTTTGTTCAAGAAAATATTACTTCCTTCTTAAATTATTGAATCACGTAAAAATATGTGTATGTATGTATAAAACATGCATAAATAGATTATAAAATTTAAATATATTGCAAAATATACTCAAATAATATAAACTATTTATGAACACAGTAAGAATACATGACTGATCTGTAAAAATTCAATTGTGATTATTTGTTATCAGAATTTAAAGCATATTCAACCTTCCTAATTAACGAGTTATATTATATGTTATAAATATTTGGAATTACGTTATAAACGTAACACAATTATGTTATAAATGTTTGAAATTCCTTGCAAGAATAATTATTAAACAAATAACTCAATACTTGGTACATACATCATCAATTATATATCAAATGTTACCAAACGATCAATAAAAAGGTAATATAAATTTATACCATACGTCCAGCGTTCTTATAGTCTTACGTCACACCTCTTTCAGTAATAAATGCAATATTACCAAATCTCCATGAAAGATATCATTGGCCATTGTTGTATTAATGATCATGGATGTTCATTACTCGTTATATCCAATATTTGAAAGATGTAACCCATTAGGAACCTGTAACAAAACGAAACAAAACAATTTCAATGAATATCCAAAAGTAAAACCAGTTGCATTAAGATTTTATAATAACTAAGCTTATCGATCATATTTTCAAAGTTCAAACAAAGTCTATGGATAATTACAACAATGAAATGCGCGTAATAGAACGAAAAGCGAAAAGAAAATTCAAAGATGTATTTATATTTACAATAATAACGTTTAGTAAACAGTTAATCGAGTACGCGATGATTAAACGAAGGTAGTAATAAGAGTGTGAAAAGAATCGTAATTGAGAATACTACGCAGTCGATAAGCAAGGCTACGTACGTACCTCGAAATCAGAAACGCGTCGCGACACGTGTTACCAGCAGCAGAGGTCGACTCGAACTAACGGGTGGTACCACTCTCCGCGCAACCCGTACGCGGCCGAACGTAATCCCGAACGCGACCGAACGTAGTCCCCACTTCGTTTCTTTGTTCTACCCAGTGGCCTCGCTATTTCGTCATCTGCTTCAACTATAAACAACGCAGCAACTTAGAAGTCTACGACAAAGGAACCACGTTCAAAACAAGGAATTCCAAGAAAACTCTCGTGCGTATTTTTCTCAGAAAAATTTCAAGTTTTGTTGTCACGTACACTTTCCTAAATATCTATCGCAGAAAAATTTCTACTGTCCTATTAGGATATACATTTACGTGTATAACGCACAGATAATACTTCACTATACGTATTATTTTATTATCTATACCATGTAATTGCGAACATTGTGGTAGAAGAAATTTATTTCAATAAATCTCTCTGTTTCGAGGCAAAATTCATGAGTCGGAAGGAAGAAATATTTCAACTTAATATGTATAATTGATCCACGAATCCCAGAAAATAAAATTCTACGATCTTTATGAACTTCAATGGTTGAATCGAATGTAATTACATTTCTCGTTCTCTCCAAATTGAAGAGAGCATAATAGTTGTAGTTTTCTACGTATAGCAATAACAATCTTCAATTCGATAAGGAATTTACCGACTTATAGGTAATGATTTTACCAGGATGAACTACCAAATACAATCAAAATGACTTTCATTCTGTGGATTTGACCATTTTGTGGAGTCATTATTACGAGTTTTCTTTAATCCATCTTTTCTTTCTGCCTACGATTCTACTTTCTCTATACAAGAAATTAGAATACTTTTATCGCGAATGATTCTAGCGTTGAGTTCTTTGCAATACATTTGAAAGTTTCCAAGCCCCTTTCAAGACTTTGAAACTTTACATTGGATTGCAAAATATGTAGTAGATTAATTTATAATACAAATAAAGTTAGCATCATTCTAGCTGTGCAATATCTGTGGGATCATCAAGTAATTGTTCTATTTGCTAAATGTGCTTTCGAGAATCTTCTGATTTCGCCTTCGATTCTGGTGATTTGTAATGTTTTTATCTAATCGAGCATGTATTTACTACATAAACCCAGAAATTAGTAAATTACGAGCTTAAGAATACTCGACACTTACTACTAATTCGGTCATTTTCAACGGCTAATTATGTTACAAGAGCGTATATATACCTTTAATTTACATAGAATTTATGTACAGTCTTATGTACTTCTAAACTATATAGCTGAGAGCATGTATTTACCATATAAAATCGGAAATTAACTAATTACCAGCAATTATAACATAAAGATGCACTTCTGGTGGTGGTGGGGGTGATCAATCAACCATATCAAGGGGTTTTTCTTCGCAAACTCGACTCGCGCCCATCAGTTCTCTCGCGGCCGCGGATGTGATCGGGTGATTTTCTGGGATGGCCTGGACCACTGGATGGAGGACCATGGCTACTGGTGGAGGATCTTGGCCGATGGTGGGGGACCATGGTTACTGGTGGAGGATCTTGGCCGATGGTGGGGGACCATGGTTACTGGTGGAGGATCTTGGCCGATGGTGGGGGACCATGGTTACTGGTGGAGGATCTTGGCCGATGGTGGGGGACCATGATTACTGGTGGAGGATCTTGGCCGATGGTGGAGGACCATGATGCGGTTGCTGACCTTCACGATGGCGGGTGTCTATGCGGTGGATGCTGATTGCTGATGATGTCTGCTGATTCCTGATGACGTCAGCTGTCTACTGGAGGGTGAGTCGTTATTTAAACAATTTTTTTATGGTGGTGGGAACAAATATGTTCGTTCTACGATTTGAACGATCACGAAGGTGACTCATTAGCACCCTTAGCTGGGTGCTAGCCCCGCTGTTGTACTCCCTTCGCGTATTACATATATATTAGACGTGATACGAGTTCAATTAGAATTTTTTCCGCGATTCAAAGTATCTGAATACTATTTAATATTAATTATAAAGTATCTGAAAAGTATTTGAATTGCTATATACACTTTGAATGGTTCGTCGTTTTTATAGAACCATAATTGAATAGTAGAGAATTAAAATTCGTCACTTTTGCTATTTACTTTTTATTTACAATCAAAATATTGTAACGATAGTTATTAGCTGATGTTTATCGAAAGAAATATTGCTTATTCCTTATTAAATGGATAATAGTTCCTTTATTTCGCGTCATTTACTGAACGATATTGTCTCTTTTAATTAACCCCCAAACTGCGTATCCACCTGTTAACTTTTACACTCGTATTCGCGTACCTTTGATTTTTCATCCCGTTATAAATAATAAATTAATTACACGCGTAATTATCTATACCCGATGCAACGTGCTGCCAATCTTTTTCTTATTTAAAAATAGGAGAATAAAATCTCCGATTCTCAAGTTGCGTGTAATTGAAAGGGTGGATGGGTCCCCTATTCTATTATTTTATTAACTTTGCAACAGATTAGAATAATTTAATCACTGGTACTTTCAGTATCGAGTATTTTGTAGTACGATTTAAATCTTCCAAGTCCTTTTCAGGACTTTGAAACTTTAAATTGGACTGGAAATAGTTTCGTTTAAGTTAGTTTTTACGATCATATTTGTACATTTATATAATGTAAATTTATAATTGTGTAGCCCTTTCCCTCTTATCCTGACTCATTTAAGTTAATTACCGTGATTATATTTGTACATTCATATAATGTAATTTTAAATGTATAACCTTTTATCCCCTTTTATTCCGACTTTCCTCACTTTTATTTATTAATTATACATGGTCACTTCTATCTTTCTATGGTGTCCCCTCGATGGAGGGTCGTTGGATTGTTCAATGTTTGATGGTTCGACGTTTGATGGTTCATGCTTGATGGTTTGATGCTTGATGGTTTGACGTTTGATGGTTTGACATTTGATGGTTTGATGCTTGGTGGTTTGACTTCTGTGGTTAAAAAAATATATGCGATGGTGGAAATTCAGGAAATTGTTTAAACAATCCGAGATAATCTCTGGTGTTCAGGGGGAAATTATATTTTTTATGCATACAGCGTTGGAGGCATCACTATGGTATTGTTTTATCTGGTTTTCTTATCAAAAAGTCTCCGTTTCCACGTTTTCCAAGATTCTTTCCACTTGCTTCAAGCAAACTGAGGCACACTACTTTCGCCGTTCTTGTCTCAAATCCAATGGTTCTGGGCCGAATTTCGACTGCTTCACCAACTTTGTCTCGAATAATGCTCCTAATCCTTTACACTCCTTCTATGTTATCGAATTTGTATGATTATTATAATAAAATTGCCACGATTATTGTGATTTAATTATTGTAACTGTAATTTAATTGTTATAATTGTTGTACCAAAATTTGTATATGTATCTTACTGACTATTGTAAGAAAAGTGTACGGAAACACATTCTTTTTACTCAGAGCGCAGTACCCACGTTGATTTATTCTGTTTAGTTTTGAGTCGTTTTGAAGTAGAGTAATAGAATTTAGAATACCCTTTTGTATTGCTTTTTGTGGGACACTTTAACTTTTATAAAGTAGAATCATCGTAAAATCATCGTAAAATCATCTTACAATAATGTAGCTCTCTGAATAAGAAAATGTATTTTCTTTTGCGATTCGTAAAGTCCATACTACAGTTTCTAGAAATCCTTGATAGATCTTAGAAAATGTATCATGGACCTCGTGTTTTTAATTGAAGTAGTGTCAGATCTCGGTACCTTCCGTACCGAGATCGTAATTATCTAATGGAGGGTGGATGGGATTAGGGTTTTCGGGATGGGTCCCTGCGTAGTCACCTCCACGGGGTGGGCCTGGGCCCTTGGTATCGTTTTTGAGAGACCGGTCTCTCAAAAACGATATCAAGCTAAGGACTACGCGCGTAGATTGAAGCTTATGTAGATAGTGTAATTATAGAATAAGATATAGTTTAAGTTAATTTTTGCGTTCGCCGCTGGATCGCCGTTGGATCGCCGTTGGATCGCCGTTGGATCGCCGTTGGATCGCCGCTGGATGTGATATAATTTATTACCATCGATGGAGGGTTGTTTGATTGTTCGATGGTTCGATGTTTGGTTTATTCTGATTTATTTTAATCCCTCCTTTCGCCGCTGGATCGCCGTTGGATCGCCGTTGGATCGCCGCTGGATAGCCGCTGGATCGCCGCTGGATATTTATTAGTCATAAGTACTTATATATTGTACATCTTTGTAATTTAATTATATTCGTATTGTAAAGAAATACGTTTTCTTATCCGGAGAGAGAAATAACTACCCCCCTTTCTTGCACCCCTCGTTTATCAAGACAGAACTTTTAATTGTTCTCGCGTTAATTAGTTCGCGTTTATTTGCTCGAGCACTCTAACTTTATGCTTCGTAAGATCGCTTCACGTAGATTTTCTCTTTTTTTCCTCTTTTTCCCCCTTTGCCCCCTTTTTTCCTCCTTTTTTCTCTATTCGCTCGAGATTAGATTTTAATCGTCACGCAGGGAAACAGTCGGGACTCAATCAAACCGATGCGTGTTTGTCGTGCCCACCTGGATTTTCAAGGGTTCAACCGTGGACGCGCTCACGATGGAGCGGGCTGAGTGGTTCCCAACCCGTGGCGCTGGGGTCTGACCTTTGTAAGACGGATTCGGGCGGTTCCACGAGGTTCGTCTCTATCGCAGAGCAATCCTAGAGTTGGGCCACGTTGGGGTTCAGATGGACATCTCACTCACAGTCGGGGAGAGCGCGGTTGCGATTGTTTCGACGTAAGACGTGGCATAAAACTTGCTCGCGATTCGCAATTCGCGTCGGGTTCGGTTCGCCTAAAGGCTACCGCGGAAGCATAGGGTTAGAGTGCTCTTTAGTTTGCTCGTATAGGTCGCGTCGCGAATTTTATCTCCATTTTTTCTTTCAATTCAGTTTCTTTTCTTAACTTTAGTTTAACTTAACTTTGCTTTCATTTTTATCAAGATTTGCTTCAATTTTTATTAGAGAATATAGAGTTTCGTTCCGTAGAACCTTTTGCGAGACACTTTGATTTATCTGAAGTGTCAGTAGAGTCACTTTACGAATTTCTCTTCGGGAAAGACAATGGCATTTCTTGTTACCCCTTTCGTAAAGTCCATACTCCAATTTCTAAATATCTGATAGATTTTAGAGAATGTATTATGGATCTCGCGTTTATTAAATTCAAGTAGAGTCGGATCTCGGTACCTTCTGTAACGAGATCGTAAATATGTAATGGAGGGTGGATGGGATTAGGGTTTTCGGGATGGGTCCCTGCGTAGTCACCTCCACGTGGTGGACCTGGGTACTTGGTAACGTTTTCGAAAGATTAATTAATCTTTCTAAAACGATATCATGCTAAGGACTACGCGCGTAGACATAAGTATAATTGTAAACTTGATGCTGGAAGTACCAAAGTAGTCCAAAGATCATGATTTGTAACTTCTGATGGAAATAGATAGATTTATAAAATAATAAATATCCTACATTTACTCGAAACGTCAAAACGACGAACCGGGAGCACGACGCTTTTACGAAGCTTAATAAATGCATATAGAGAAACAATCGTCGTTGAATTGCTATCGTTAACTACTGAAAATAGGGTCAAGAAGCCTTATTAAGTTCAAGATGTTAAGTAAATTTCACGTATGCAATAAATTTGACAAATAGGCGAGGAGCATATGCAAGAATGAGGTTGGTTCCTTTTCTTCAACGAAACTGCATATTTATTAGAATTTTTTCGGTTTGACTTTATTAAAAATGCACGTGGCACTTCATTTTACTTAAACGACTATGAAACGTGAATTTACGATTGCGTATTTCATAGTTTATTAAAAAAAATAAGAATATCTTGTTTGAATACTGTCATTCGGCGGTAACCGTACGGACTGATATACCTCTCCTCCTTTAAAACAGTACGGACTGATATACCTCTCCTCCTTTAAAACGGTACGGACTGATATACCCCCTCCAGTTTTACCATATGTTAGACGCTGCGCGCGCAACTTTCCCATACGGGGTTTACCTCCACGGGAATCCTCGACGTCACGATATCATTCTGGGGATCCAGTGCACTTTTCTTAAACCAACAAATTACCCATATATCTTCTTCGAACGAATAAAATGAAACACGCAATGGCAAATCAGGGCAGTTCCAAACATCTATGCTTCATCCTGCCAACTATAATCGTCTCCTTCGATTATTTTACGGTCTTGTAACGAATAGTGTCGGCAGGTTGATAGTCTCTAATTTCTTTACTTTCGCAATAAGCTGAGCCTAGTAGTACAGGGTTTTAGCGCAAGGTGTCGGCAGATCCTAACCAAAGCCTGCCAGCGAGCAGGACACCGTCAGAGACCGAACAGAATCTGACAACAGTGTCGAACTAATAAACACGCGATGATCTGACGGTAATAGGAGGACACGTAGTAACGTAATAACACCGTGGAAACTGCAAAATACGTGATTACGGCCGTTAAATACGTTTATACGATTGAAAATATAATAAATTATGTATAATTATGTACAACAATAATTATGTATACATAAAAATAGTAAATAATAAGGTATATTATATTACATATTATATAAAATACATGTTCTTCCTCGTTTTTTTTTTTTTTAAATAATTCTTTTTAGTACATTTAGCATAATTATTGTAGGACAATAATCTTAGATATCCTTGTTTAATAATTTACTATCCTTGTTTGTTAATCAATAAATCATATTAATCAATAATTTAAGAATTTCAATTTTTATGTTATGGGATATTCAAGAATGTGAGCGAGAGCGAATGTGCATGTGAATGAGTCTTTCAAGTAAATGTTTTTAAACAAATTGAGTCAGTTATTCATCGTGAATTATTGAGGAAACATATAGTTATAAAGATGTTCTTAATCTCCTTGTATCTAATTTTAAAATAATAAATATCCTACATATATAAAAATATATATGTAGCAATAAATATTTACCACTTGCGATTTTGCATTACTTATACCTCTTTTTCATATAGCCTTCTTATAAGCGCACAAGATGAGGCCAACCTCGCTCTGATGCGATTTCCAGCATTTGTCGCGTCCAAGACTCATGTCTTTCCTTTTATTTCTACATTTTTATATTCCAAACAATTATTTAAACTGCAGGAAAGCTTAATTCTTCCCACAGAATCACCAGAATTCGCCCAAAACGCCCAAACCCTAGAAAAGCGCACACGATGAGGCCAACCTCGCTCTGATGCGATTTCCAGCATTTGTCGCGTCCAAGACTCATGTCTTTCCTTTTATTTCTACATTTTTATAGTCCAAACAATTATTTAAACTGCAGGAAAGCATAATTCTTCCCACAGAATCCTCAGGATTCGCCCAAAACGGCCAAACCGGAGAAAAGCGCACACGATGGGGCCAACCTCGCTCTGATGCGATTTCCAGCTTTTGTCGCGTCCAAGACTCATGTCTTTCCTTTTATTTCCACATTTTTATATTCCAAACAATTATTTAAACTGCAGGAAAGCTTAATTCTTCCCACAGAATCACCAGAATTCGCCCAAAACGCCCAAACCCTAGAAAAGCGCACACGATGAGGCCAACCTCGCTCTGATGCGATTTCCAACATTTTTCACGACCAAGACTCATGTCGTTCCTTCCAATTCTACATGTTTATAGTCCAAACAATTACTTGAACTGTAGGAAAGCATAATTCTTCCCACAGAATCCCCAGAATTCACCCAAAACGCCCAAACCGTCGATAATCGTACAAGATGAGGCCAACCTCGCTCTGATGCGATTTCCAGCATTTGTCGCGTCCAAGACTCATGTCTTTCCTTTTATTTCTACATTTTTACAGTCCAAACAATTATTTAAACTGCAGGAAAGCATAATTCTTCCCACAGAATGCCCAGGATTCGCCCAAAACGCCCAAACCCTAGAAAAGTGCACACGATGAGGCCAACCTCGCTCTGATGCGATTTCCAGCATTTGTCGCGTCCAAGACTCATGTCTTTCCTTTTATTTCAACATTTTTATAGTCCAAACAATTATTTAAACTGCGGGAAAGCATAATTCTTCCCACAGAATCCCCAGGATTCGCCCAAAACGGCCAAACCGGAGAAAAGCGCACACGATGGGGCCAACCTCGCTCTGATGCGATTTCTAGCTTTTTTCACGACTAAGACTCATGTCTTTCCTTTCAATTCTACATGTTTATAGTCCAAAGAATTACTTGAACTGAAGGAAGGCATAATTCTTCCCACAGAATCCCCAGAATTCTCCCAAAACGCCCAAACCGTCGATAATCGTACAAGATGAGGCCAACCTCGCTCTGATGCGAGTTCCAACTTTTTTCACGACCAAGACTCATGTCTTTCCTTCCAATTCTACATGTTTATAGTCCAAAGAATTACTTGAACTGAAGGAAGGCATAATTCTTCCCACAGAATCCCCAGAATTCACCCAAAACGCCCAAACCGTCGATAATCGTACAAGATGAGGCCAACCTCGCTCTGATGCGATTTCCAACATTTTTCACGACCAAGACTCATGTCGTTCCTTCCAATTCTACATGTTTATAGTCCAAACAATTACTTGAACTGCAGGAAAGCATAATTCTTCCCACAGAATCCCCAGGATTCGCCCAAAACGCCCAAACCCTAGAAAAGCGCACACGATGAGGCCAACCTCGCTCTGATGCGATTTCCAGCATTTGTCGCGTCCAAGACTCATGTCTTTCCTTTTATTTCTACATTTTTATAGTCCAAACAATTATTTAAACTGCAGGAAAGCATAATTCTTCCCACAGAATCCCCAGGATTCGCCCAAAACGGCCAAACCGGAGAAAAGCGCACACGTTGGGGCCAACCTCGCTCTGATGCGATTTCCAGCTTTTGTCGCGTCCAAGACTCATGTCTTTCCTTTTATTTCCACATTTTTATATTCCAAACAATTATTTAAACTGCAGGAAAGCTTAATTCTTCCCACAGAATCACCAGAATTCGCCCAAAACGCCCAAACCCTAGAAAAGCGCACACGTTGGGGCCAACCTCGCTCTGATGCGATTTCCAGCTTTTGTCGCGTCCAAGACTCATGTCTTTCCTTTTATTTCCACGTTTTTATATTCCAAACAATTATTTAAACTGCAGGAAAGCTTAATTCTTCCCACAGAATCACCAGAATTCGCCCAAAACGCCCAAACCCTAGAAAAGCGCACACGATGGGGCCAACCTCGCTCTGATGCGATTTCCAGCATTTGTCGCGTCCAAGACTCATGTCTTTCCTTTTATTTCTACATTTTTACAGTCCAAACAATTATTTAAACTGCAGGAAAGCATAATTCTTCCCACAGAATCCCCAGGATTCGCCTAAAACGCCCAAACCCTAGAAAAGCGCACACGATGAGCGCAACCTCGCTCTGATGCGATTTCCAGCATTTGTCGCGTCCAAGACTCATGTCTTTCCTTTTATTTCTACATTTTTATAGTCCAAACAATTACTTAAACTGCAGGAAAGCATAATTCTTCCCACAGAATCCCCAGGATTCGCCCAAAACGGCCAAACCGGAGAAAAGCGCACACGTTGGGGCCAACCTCGCTCTGATGCGATTTCCAGCTTTTGTCGCGTCCAAGACTCATGTCTTTCCTTTTATTTCCACATTTTTATATTCCAAACAATTATTTAAACTGCAGGAAAGCTTAATTCTTCCCACAGAATCACCAGAATTCGCCCAAAACGCCCAAACCCTAGAAAAGCGCACACGATGAGGCCAACCTCGCTCTGATGCGATTTCCAGCATTTGTCGCGTCCAAGACTCATGTCTTTCCTTTTATTTCTACATTTTTATAGTCCAAACAATTATTTAAACTGCAGGAAAGCATAATTCTTCCCACAGAATCCCCAGGATTCGCCCAAAACGGCCAAACCGGAGAAAAGCGCACACGATGGGGCCAACCTCGCTCTGATGCGATTTCTAGCTTTTGTCGCGTCCAAGACTCATGTCTCTCCTTTTATTTCGACATGCTGATAGTCCAAACAATTATTTAAACTGCAGGAAAGCATTAATTCTTAAAATTTTATAAACCCTTTGCAGAACTTGAAAACTTTATATGGGGTTCCAGTAATGATTGTATATAATATAACATAATATAATATAATATATAGGTTGAGCTATTTAATTGTAACATCTAAATTCCAAACAAATAGTGTGAAATATTTTTTAATGCGACGAATGTGTCACAAATAAGTTTATACTGTACGATTAATTGGCTCACGATATGAGCGGGAGCACGACGACGCTTTACGAAGCTTAATAAATGCATATAGAGAAACAATCGTCGTTGAATTGCTATCCTTAACTAACGAAAATAGGGTCAAGAAGCCTTATTAAGTTCAAAATGTTAAGTAAATTTCACGTATGCAATAAATTTGACAAATAGGCGAGGAGCATATGCAAGAATGAGGTTGGTTCCTTTTCTTCAACGAAACTGCATATTTATTAGAATTTTTTCGGTTTGACTTTATTAAAAATGCACGTGGCACTTCATTTTACTTAAACGACTATGAAACGTGAATTTACGATTGCGTATTTCATAGTTTATTAAAAAAAATGAGAATATCTTGTTTGAATACTGTCATTCGGCGGTAACCGTACGGACTGATATACCTCTCCTCCTTTAAAACAGTACGGACTGATATACCTCTCCTCCTTTAAAACGGTACGGACTGATATACCCCCTCCAGTTTTACCATATGTTAGACGCTGCGCGCGCAACTTTCCCATACGGGGTTTACCTCCACGGGAATCCTCGACGTCACGATATCATTCTGGGGATCCAGTGCACTTTTCTTAAACCAACAAATTACCCATATATCTTCTTCGAACGAATAAAATGAAACACGCAATGGCAAATCAGGGCAGTTCCAAACATCTATGCTTCATCTTGCCAACTATAATCGTCTCCTTCGATTATTTTACGGTCTTGTAACGAATAGTGTCGGCAGGTTGATAGTCTCTAATTTCTTTACTTTCGCAATAAGCTGAGCCTAGTAGTACAGGGTTTTAGCGCAAGGTGTCGGCAGATCCTAACCAAAGCCTGCCAGCGAGCAGGACACCGTCAGAGACCGAACAGAATCTGACAACAGTGTCGGACTAATAAACACGCGATGATCTGACCATAATAGTAGGACACGTAGTAACGTAATAACGCCGTGGAAAGTGCAAAATACGTGATTACGGCCGTTAAATACGTTTATACGATTGAAAATATAATAAATTATGTATAATTATGTACAATAATAATTATGTATACATAAAAATAGTAAATAATAAGGTATATTATATTACATATTATATAAAATACATGTTCTTCCTCGTTTTTTTTTTTTTTTAAATAATTCTTTTTAGTACATTTAGCATAATTATTGTAGGACAATAATCTTAGATATCCTTGTTTAATAATTTACTATCCTTGTTTGTTAATCAATAAATCATATTAATCAATAATTTAAGAGTTTCAATTTTTATGTTATGGGATATTCAAGAATGTGAGCGAGAGCGAATGTGCATGTGAATGAGTCTTTCAAGTAAATGTTTTTAAACAAATTGAGTCAGTTATTCATCGTGAATTATTGAGGAAACATATTGTTATAAAGATGTTCTTAATCTCCTTGTATCTAATTTTAAAATAATAAATATCCTACATATATAAAAATATATATGTAAAAATAAATATTTACCACTTGCGATTTTGTATTACTTATACCTCTTTTTCATATAGCCTTCTTATAAGCGCACAAGATGAGGCCAACCTCGCTCTGATGCGATTTCCAGCATTTGTCGCGTCCAAGACTCATGTCTTTCCTTTTATTTCTACATTTTTATAGTCCAAACAATTATTTAAACTGCAGGAAAGCATAATTCTTCCCACAGAATCCCCAGGATTCGCCCAAAACGGCCAAACCGGAGAAAAGCGCACACGTTGGGGCCAACCTCGCTCTGATGCGATTTCCAGCTTTTGTCGCGTCCAAGACTCATGTCTTTCCTTTTATTTCCACATTTTTATATTCCAAACAATTATTTAAACTGCAGGAAAGCTTAATTCTTCCCACAGAATCACCAGAATTCGCCCAAAACGCCCAAACCCTAGAAAAGCGCACACGATGAGGCCAACCTCGCTCTGATGCGATTTCCAGCATTTGTCGCGTCCAAGACTCATGTCTTTCCTTTTATTTCTACATTTTTATAGTCCAAACAATTATTTAAACTGCAGGAAAGCATAATTCTTCCCACAGAATCCCCAGGATTCGCCCAAAACGCCCAAACCCTAGAAAAGCGCACACGATGGGGCCAACCTCGCTCTGATGCGATTTCCAGCATTTGTCGCGTCCAAGACTCATGTCTTTCCTTCTATTTCTACATTTTTATAGTCCAAACAATTATTTAAACTGCAGGAAAGCATAATTCTTCCCACAGAATCCCCAGGATTCGCCCAAAACGGCCAAACCGGAGAAAAGCGCACACGATGGGGCCAACCTCGCTCTGATGCGATTTCTAGCTTTTGTCGCGTCCAAGACTCATGTCTTTCCTTTTATTTCCACATTTTTATATTCCAAACAATTATTTAAACTGCAGGAAAGCTTAATTCTTCCCACAGAATCACCAGAATTCGCCCAAAACGCCCAAACCCTAGAAAAGCGCACACGTTGGGGCCAACCTCGCTCTGATGCGATTTCCAGCTTTTGTCGCGTCCAAGACTCATGTCTTTCCTTTTATTTCCACATTTTTATATTCCAAACAATTATTTAAACTGCAGGAAAGCTTAATTCTTCCCACAGAATCACCAGAATTCGCCCAAAACGCCCAAACCCTAGAAAAGCGCACACGATGGGGCCAACCTCGCTCTGATGCGATTTCCAGCATTTGTCGCGTCCAAGACTCATGTCTTTCCTTTTATTTCTACATTTTTACAGTCCAAACAATTATTTAAACTGCAGGAAAGCATAATTCTTCCCACAGAATCCCCAGGATTCGCCTAAAACGCCCAAACCCTAGAAAAGCGCACACGATGAGCGCAACCTCGCTCTGATGCGATTTCCAGCATTTGTCGCGTCCAAGACTCATGTCTTTCCTTTTATTTCTACATTTTTATAGTCCAAACAATTATTTAAACTGCAGGAAAGCATAATTCTTCCCACAGAATCCCCAGGATTCGCCCAAAACGCCCAAACCCTAGAAAAGCGCACACGATGGGGCCAACCTCGCTCTGATGCGATTTCTAGCTTTTGTCGCGTCCAAGACTCATGTCTTTCCTTTTATTTCCACATTTTTATATTCCAAACAATTATTTAAACTGCAGGAAAGCTTAATTCTTCCCACAGAATCACCAGAATTCGCCCAAAACGCCCAAACCCTAGAAAAGCGCACACGTTGGGGCCAACCTCGCTCTGATGCGATTTCCAGCTTTTGTCGCGTCCAAGACTCATGTCTTTCCTTTTATTTCCACGTTTTTATATTCCAAACAATTATTTAAACTGCAGGAAAGCTTAATTCTTCCCACAGAATCACCAGAATTCGCCCAAAACGCCCAAACCCTAGAAAAGCGCACACGATGGGGCCAACCTCGCTCTGATGCGATTTCCAGCATTTGTCGCGTCCAAGACTCATGTCTTTCCTTTTATTTCTACATTTTTACAGTCCAAACAATTATTTAAACTGCAGGAAAGCATAATTCTTCCCACAGAATCCCCAGGATTCGCCTAAAACGCCCAAACCCTAGAAAAGCGCACACGATGAGCGCAACCTCGCTCTGATGCGATTTCCAGCATTTGTCGCGTCCAAGACTCATGTCTTTCCTTTTATTTCTACATTTTTATAGTCCAAACAATTACTTAAACTGCAGGAAAGCATAATTCTTCCCACAGAATCCCCAGGATTCGCCCAAAACGGCCAAACCGGAGAAAAGCGCACACGTTGGGGCCAACCTCGCTCTGATGCGATTTCCAGCTTTTGTCGCGTCCAAGACTCATGTCTTTCCTTTTATTTCCACATTTTTATATTCCAAACAATTATTTAAACTGCAGGAAAGCTTAATTCTTCCCACAGAATCACCAGAATTCGCCCAAAACGCCCAAACCCTAGAAAAGCGCACACGATGAGGCCAACCTCGCTCTGATGCGATTTCCAGCATTTGTCGCGTCCAAGACTCATGTCTTTCCTTTTATTTCTACATTTTTATAGTCCAAACAATTATTTAAACTGCAGGAAAGCATAATTCTTCCCACAGAATCCCCAGGATTCGCCCAAAACGGCCAAACCGGAGAAAAGCGCACACGATGGGGCCAACCTCGCTCTGATGCGATTTCTAGCTTTTGTCGCGTCCAAGACTCATGTCTCTCCTTTTATTTCGACATGCTGATAGTCCAAACAATTATTTAAACTGCAGGAAAGCATTAATTCTTAAAATTTTATAAACCCTTTGCAGAACTTGAAAACTTTATATGGGGTTCCAGTAATGATTGTATATAATATAACATAATATAATATAATATATAGGTTGAGCTATTTAATTGTAACATCTAAATTCCAAACAAATAGTGTGAAATATTTTTTAATGCGACGAATGTGTCACAAATAAGTTTATACTGTACGATTAATTGGCTCACGATATGAGCGGGAGCACGACGACGCTTTACGAAGCTTAATAAATGCATATAGAGAAACAATCGTCGTTGAATTGCTATCCTTAACTAACGAAAATAGGGTCAAGAAGCCTTATTAAGTTCAAAATGTTAAGTAAATTTCACGTATGCAATAAATTTGACAAATAGGCGAGGAGCATATGCAAGAATGAGGTTGGTTCCTTTTCTTCAACGAAACTGCATATTTATTAGAATTTTTTCGGTTTGACTTTATTAAAAATGCACGTGGCACTTCATTTTACTTAAACGACTATGAAACGTGAATTTACGATTGCGTATTTCATAGTTTATTAAAAAAAATGAGAATATCTTGTTTGAATACTGTCATTCGGCGGTAACCGTACGGACTGATATACCTCTCCTCCTTTAAAACAGTACGGACTGATATACCTCTCCTCCTTTAAAACGGTACGGACTGATATACCCCCTCCAGTTTTACCATATGTTAGACGCTGCGCGCGCAACTTTCCCATACGGGGTTTACCTCCACGGGAATCCTCGACGTCACGATATCATTCTGGGGATCCAGTGCACTTTTCTTAAACCAACAAATTACCCATATATCTTCTTCGAACGAATAAAATGAAACACGCAATGGCAAATCAGGGCAGTTCCAAACATCTATGCTTCATCTTGCCAACTATAATCGTCTCCTTCGATTATTTTACGGTCTTGTAACGAATAGTGTCGGCAGGTTGATAGTCTCTAATTTCTTTACTTTCGCAATAAGCTGAGCCTAGTAGTACAGGGTTTTAGCGCAAGGTGTCGGCAGATCCTAACCAAAGCCTGCCAGCGAGCAGGACACCGTCAGAGACCGAACAGAATCTGACAACAGTGTCGGACTAATAAACACGCGATGATCTTACCATAATAGTAGGACACGTAGTAACGTAATAACGCCGTGGAAAGTGCAAAATACGTGATTACGGCCGTTAAATACGTTTATACGATTGAAAATATAATAAATTATGTATAATTATGTACAATAATAATTATGTATACATAAAAATAGTAAATAATAAGGTATATTATATTACATATTATGTAAAATACGTGTTCTTCCTCGTTTTTTTTTTTTTTAAATAATTCTTTTTAGTACATTTAGCATAATTATTGTAGGACAATAATCTTAGATATCCTTGTTTAATAATTTACTATCCTTGTTTGTTAATAAATAATTTATATTAATCAATAATTTAAGAGTTTCAATTTTTATGTTATGGAATATTATCTACGTATCCCACAATTCAAGGACTCTATCTATCCATCGTATCTTTTTAGTGTTACTCACTAAATAGCACAGAATGATCGGAACTAAAACTAAACTAGTAGTTTTACTGGCACGACCGACGTCGTCAATGACTACATTAAAATGTACTACCTAAAAAAATCATAAAACATTTGCCTCCAAGTTCGAAAAAATTACTACTAACAATTTCATTCGCAAAACTCTTTTATCTATTATAACTAGGTTTACAAAGTTTTATTCTAAATAAATTTAAATAAAACTAACCTATGGCAGCCATTTGCTTCTAATTATTTACTATATAATTTTTAATTGTAGCGTATCGTTATACGATACAATTAATAATTATATATTAAATAAATAGTGCCCGGGTCTCACCACGTGGAGGTTGCTGCGAATGGAGACCCACCCTAACCACGTCCCATCCACCCTCCTTTTATACAAGATATCATTGAATAAAACTTCCTTCCAATGTGCATTTGCAACAAGTTCAATGTTTGATCCCTATGCAAACGCACAATAGACGGAGTTTCATAAAGAACTTTCGCGAAAAAGAATTATTGCGAATGAAAGAAAATACGAATACCTTGCCTAGTTGATACTTGACTTTAATTTTAAAATCCTACGTATGCAAAGATCTAGGGGAACACATTACGTGACATTTACGTGTGTTTTCATGAACTCAAAAAATTTGGAAAAGCAAACACGAGTAAAACAGCTCAAAAGGAGCAGCAGAAGAAGTTAATAGAAGATTTTACATAGATGAACAGAGACGATCAAATTTACAAAACGCGAGACAAAAGACGACAGAATTGAAAGTAATGTAATATTAAGAAGCAGCACTGGAAACACTGGAACACCTAAAACAGCACTGGAAACACTGGAACACCTAAAGTAGAACTGGATACACTGCAATATCTAAAACAAAAATGTGCAACATATGGAACCATAACACAAGTTAATACATTTCGCAAAAAATATATCCACGAAAAGAAACACACACACATATATATATATATATATATATATATATATATATATATATATATATATATAAATATAAGACATATATAAATACATATAAATATAAGATAGATACATATAAATACGTATAAATATAAGATAGATACATATAAATACATATAAATATAAGATAGATATAATTAAAACGACATGTGATAATAATAAAATAATAAATAGAGCAGGAAACGCTGCAATATCTGAAACAAAAATGTGCAACATATGGAACCATAACACAGATTAATACATTTCACAAAAGATAGGCCCAAGAACAGAAACACATGCACCCATGCAAACTTATAAAGTTACATAGAGACATAGAAACATAGAAACAAATTTACAAGAAAGCATGCATAACATTTATATAAATATAATACCGTTACATATCGCGAGAGCAGCCATCTCAGGGCGCTATTTCATAATATAATATAACATAATATAATATAATGTAATGTAATGTAATATAATATAACAATATAATATATAGGTTGAGCTATTTAATTGAAACATCTAAATTTAATGGTAAACTATCCGTTGTATAAAAAAATGTTCCAAACAAATAGTGTGAAATATTTTTTAATGCGACGAATGGGTCACAAATAAATTTAGACTGTACGATTAATTGGCTCACGACATACATAACATGTAATAGAGTAAAAGCAGCCATCACAGGGCGCTATTTCATAATATAACATAACATAATATAATACAATGTAATATAATATAACATAATATAATATAATATAATATATAGGTTGAGCTATTTAATTGTAACATCTAAATTTACTGGTAAACTATTCGTTGTATAAAAAAATGTTCCAAACAAATAGTTTGAAATATTTTTTAATGCGACGAATGGGTCACAAATAAATTTAGACTGTACGATTAATTGGCTCACGATATATATGACATGTAACAAAGTAAAAGCAGCCATCACAGGGCGCTATTTCGTAATAATATATATATAAAAATATATGTAAGAATAAATATTTACCACTTATGATCTTGTAATACTTATACCTCTTTTCCATATATCTTTTTTATTGTTCATCCTCTTTGATTCGTATTATATATATGATCATATCTTCATCTTCGTACCATCATCCAATTTATATACATTATCATCCTGATGTTGTACTATTTCAATCAAATGAACGTCTCTGTAAAACTTCAAAGCTGCAACAAACTCGTACAATGGATTAGTAATAAAAAAAAAAAAAAAAAAAAAGAATTTGACAAACAGTACATATAAATTATACATAGAAAAACATTTTATCGAAATAACATTATAGAAATGATGTATGTAACGTGTAACAAAAGCAATGTGTTTGATTATAATGTATATTGACGTAAGAAAATTAAAAATTTACTATTTGTTCTATCTCGTTTCTTATTATTTTTCATTAAATTAATTAAATTTTGATTCTTTTCAAAAGAATCGTTTCGACAGTCAAAATATTACCAATTTAATAATACTTTTTAAAAGTACTTTGATTTTGACATGTAACTACTGTACATTTTGATGTACTTTGCGATTTTTAATGCTTACGAATTCTGATTCACAAAGTACACAATGGAATGTTTAAATATCAATCACAAATCAACAACCATCAAATGAATGGTTGTAAAAACCAGATAATATCTATTCGTAGAAAATAACTATATTATTCTGTAATATTTCAAGACAAACGTTCGATCAACAGAAACAAAAGCAGTTCATCTGCTTTCTTTTATCGTCGTTATTATATATCGTAATGAAGTATTCTTTCTTTTCCGTATCATGAATTTATTAAACGCGAAGCAAAGGATATCTCAAAATCAATGCACATACTTGCAATAACAATTTATCGAAGTAGAAATTAGCAAAATTATCGCGAGAGCAACCACGTAAGTGTGCTTTTTATAATTCGCAACACTAATTCATTAAAATCATGAAAACTAATCGCGATAGGTGCGTCATGAAAAAGCAATGCGCGAGCAGCCACTTTAGGGCGCTTTTTCTAATTCGCAACGCTAATTTATGCACCCTAAATTTAAATACGCAACACTAATGAAGAACGATTTTAGAACAGTGATCTGTATAAGTGCAATGTCACCACGGTGCAATGTAGCCCTTTGGCTACTCTGGTGACTTTATACGTGAGATCACATTTCCACAGTGCAAGTGGAAAATTTTATAGGCGCATGTCACCATAGTGCAATGTAGCTCTTTTAGCTACAGAGGTGACTATGCGCAGGATCATTCTTCCACAGTATCAGTGGAAGACTTGGGCATTTCATTAATCGCAACACTATCGTGAAATACGCGATCATTCATTATCGCAACACTAAATGGAATTAAAAACTCAACAATTGAAAACTAATACTTCTACATGAAACAAGAAGATGCAATTACTCGCGAAACGTATAAATCGCAACACTATAAAACTAATTGAAAACTATTAGTACGTATTAAAATACAATTTCTCAAAACAAATATTAGCAAATAATAATTATGATTTCAGCAAACAATCGCGATTTCATGATTCGCAACACTAAAAGAGCAATCACGATTATTATTTCCACGCAACTCTAATTCAAAGCCCGATATATTAATACGCAACTCTAATAAAAATCGCGATCTGGAATTAATCGAAACTCTAATTCAAAACCCGATATATTAATACGCAACTCTAATAAAAATCGCGATCTGGAGTTACTCGCAACTCTAATAAAAAACGCGATTTGGATTTATTCGCAACTCTAATAAGAACCGTAATTAATTATTCGCAACGCTACAATTGAAACCGCGATTTGCCCAGAATTCGATGGGCCAGCATTCTGCTGGCTAGAATATACTACTACAGAAATACGAGCATAGTGACAAAGTAGTAACAAAGAATGACTTTGCATTCAGAGAATTACTTCCGAATGCATAGTCATTAGTAGTTGCCCTCTTCTCCGGGCCTCTTCGGCATATAGCCTCTTCGGCAAATAGCCTCTTCTTTCTTCGGGCGTGAAGCCCAGTATCCTGAAACTTATATCTAAGCTCGAGATTTCCTGGGCGCAAACCAAAAAATAACATACAAAGGTGAAATAAAAATATAAATCGCGTAAACTCTGCGCACGCAGACGAGCAACGATCGTAAATAATCGATGCTCGTGCAAACGTGCTGAACCTCGAGCAAGAAACATTCGTTTCGGCAAATCGCGACCGCGACCGCGGGTTGATTCGAAAAATCGATAGGATAAAGCCAGTGGCGAACGGCATTCCCCGTTCGCGCCAACTTTACCGTCGATCATTCAAATCTGATTTCCTGAAACAGGTTGAACACGCGAGAAACGCGCCTGCCCGATCGGAGACTGTGTCAACCTGCCCGGCCCTACCTACTTATTGCTAGCAAACA
The DNA here is from genome assembly GCA_963969225.1 of Xylocopa violacea. Classification (NCBI taxonomy): domain Eukaryota; kingdom Metazoa; phylum Arthropoda; class Insecta; order Hymenoptera; family Apidae; genus Xylocopa; species Xylocopa violacea. The sequence continues at coordinate 19,419,482 of CAXAJV010000013.1, read as the reverse complement.
CACCAGAAGTAAACTACCTGCCTACCTAATCCTATATTTAAAAAGAGCAAAAGATTCACACCAACACATACATTCAACCCCCGGAAATTCTCACTCAAACACTCGGGCGCAATGACCTAAACTAGAGAGAACGCCCCGGGACGCCTCCGACACCCGAGCTTGGCATACAACCTCGCACACTCTAAGGTACGTACCAGGTGCTGCAATCGGCTGACGAATTCTAGTGACCATTGCGTACAACGCCAGTAAAGCGTTTTAATCTACACTCGAAGGTTTAATGTGACATTTAGAACGTTGAAGAAATCTGTATTTTTCATAAAACACAGAAGTTATATCGGAGACAGAGATGATATTGGAATTGGTACTATTTGTGATTAAGAATACATTTTGGTACCATTTGTAAGTAATAGCGAGTTGTTTTTATGGAAACGACGCAATTCCACGGCCTAACCACACACACAACGTGGAACATACGTCGTGCACGATACACTAGCACGTCAGCCGCGAAAAAAAGTCTCATTAGTACACATAAATAATCAGATCATCGTGCCCGTCGCCTTTTCCCCACCCAAGTAGCACCTGGGCACGTGAATGGGGTCCTGGCAACGAACACGGAAGGGGTTAAACCTGAAAATCCTGATCTGAATATAATGATTAGTGATTAACCGATCAATTATATTTCTATTATCCTTTGAATCTATTCAGAACTCTACTTTACTCGTTTCAATCAAATACTAATATTCTAAAAGCAAAATGATCATTGAGAAGTTAATTTATTGATAGTTACATTGCGCTGCATAGACTTTTGGAGTTTTATTTTCAACTCCAACTCATACATTATCCGCGATCCAAAAAAATACCGACGACGCTTTCAAAGCGTACCCTCTCAGATATGATCTCAGAAATGATCATGGCAAATATCTACGAGATTGCCGCCACAGCCACCAGTATGGTTGACGCATTTTCGCGTCCGCGAAAATGGTTAACGTGGCCGGAATGTCATCGAGTAACATTCCAAACACGGCCTCCCATGAGGCAGGAATTGAGATACGCTCAATTAGCGCGCCGCGTATCCCTAAGCGAGATCCGAAGCTACCAATAACCCTTGGTGAGGGTGGCGGGCTGCCCCGTCTGCCCTTCGGAATAACCGAGGGCCTTACGGTCGGGGCAGGGCGCCCGTTCTGGGACGCAATAGCGGCAATCGGATGCTAAGCTAATTTATTTATCGATAAAAAGAAATTTACTACTCTATACAGTGGAATAACTAACTATCAATTATTAAATATTGATCGAGAAATGGAAAAGGAGCGTCCCAATTCATTTTAATATTATAACGTATAGAATGAAATGGAAATCGCGACGCGACGCGACGCGAACAAAGTGAGGGATTGTTCACCCTCGTTCACCCCTATTTGAAATAGTATCGACATCCTCTGGGATGTAATCGTTCCTTCGAAGCGGACCCTCCCTCAACGGGATCTCAAAAACAAGCAAAACCACCCATAGGAGGTTACTACTACAGCCACCAGTACCAGTTGACGTATTTTGACGTCCGCGAAATGTTTAACGTGACCAGGTGCCGTCGGTGACACGCCAGGCACGACCTCTCCTTGAGGTTGGGATTGAGATACGCTCAATCAGCCGGCCGTGAACCCAGTGCAGTAATCTAAGTACGCAGTCCAGTGCTACCAAAGCCCTTGGTGAGGGTGGCGTACCACCCCGTCTGCCCGTCGGAATAACCGGGGGCCTTACGCAACGGGGCAGAGGCCAATACTGGGACGCGATAGTGGTAACACCACGCTACTCGACAATGAACGTGCAATGCGTTCATTTATTGGCAAGAATGATTAAATTCAAATTTAAAATTATATTTGAAACTGAAGTTGCGCTTCAAATCAAAAGTAAATTTAAGATTCAAGTGAAATTTTAAACTACAATTGAATTTAAAGTCGCAGTTCAATTTCAAATTAAGATTAAATTTAAAATTAATTATTTCACATTCCGTACATTAGAATGGTAGAAGGAATTGGTAAGCGTCCCTCTCTCATTGTCTCGACCGATATTCAATTTAATATAACTATAGTATGGAATTTAATTTTTACTGATCGATAAACGAAACGATTGTAATTCTATGAGAAATGTTACGTTTACAAGCGATCCCGTCATCGAAGCAGTCGTTCTAAAATATGAAAGTAGTATTCATGTTCGATGCTTCGATTTCGAAATCTACTCGTCGCGAAATGTCTTCTTGCACATGTAACATAACATAGTTTTCGTAATCAAGCAAATAGACTTTAATTACAACGAAAGTTATACTATATATATGATATTATACATATCATATATTTCATATATTCAATTTGCAACAAATACAAACACGATGAATAATTTCTATCGTGTGCTATTAACACGAATATTAAACGACTAAAACATTTAATATTTTCAGCAACTATAAATTGAATAATCAATTTCTATTAAATAGTAAATATTATATATCAATGTATCAATAATGATACACTTCGTCAACAACCATTGCGCAATAATTGTTACAAAAACGAAGTCGGAGGGCATCCGACTTCACCACTATGCGCTACTGCAAGAAAGCAGTTGTAATATATTCACTCGTACACTCATTTATTCACAAGTACATATTATATCCATATATACATACATGTATATAATTAGAAATATTCATAAAAATATTTCACTTTCATAGATATTCATATCTAATATACTAATTTTTGTTAAATTTTCCAAATTTGCATACTACGTGTGGACGAATTATAAATATTATAATGCCCGTACTTATTCATTTAATAATCATCAATATTATTACTATTATATTGTGACATTTAAAAACGCGAAGTGCAAGAAGACCCTATCCTGATCTAATAAATAATACACACAAAATAAATGTTACTACTCACGGGTATAATTGTATACCCATGGTCACTATGCTCGTCAAAGAAATTCTACGTAAAATACAACCAGTCACCCGTGCCGATTTGGACCTTTCGTCCTACGACATGATTGAGTGACCAGAGGGACTTGAAAGCATGCGACTCACACGATGAGTAGAGTAGTTTAGGCAGAAGTCATCAGAGATGTTGCCGATGCCTGGGAGAAGTCACCAGAGATGTTGAAGCCTCCATGAAGTCGTCAGAGATGCTGAAGCCTCGATGAAGTCATCAGAGATGCTGAAGCCTCGAAGTAGAAGTGGTAGCTGAATCCATAGTAGAAGTAGCTGGAAAAAACTTTCACAGAAACCACATTATTATAATTTGGCCTTTTAAAGCTCTTATTGAAATGTTTGTATATTAATTTCCTTTATTCTGATTAATTTTTTGATTGATTACAATAAAGCAATGACAATTATGTTAATTTTGTAATTAAAAATACTAAAAGTTTAACAAATTTGGAATTGTAAGTAAAGTACGAAAGATACTTACATTTTTGGCTTCTGGAGCACAGCTAAATCCTTCAGGCAGACAGCAGACTCTAATACCGAGGCAGCAAGTATTAAAAAAAAATTAGAAATGAAAAAAATATAAATAAAAGACTAATATACTATTGCCATTTACGAAGCAAACACTGACTCTACTCTTTCGCGTATGAATATTATAAAAAAAATGAATGTAATTCTAATTAGAGCAGCTGTGCTCTAAGAGATATTGAAACTATTTATCGTAGCAAACACTGACTCTACCGACCGCATTGCGCGCGGTCACCAAAATTTTCTGAAAGAAACATTATTAGTGGGGGAACAAAGGGTAAAGAAAAAACAACACACAGTTTACTTTCGTATTATTTTTCGTCGTTCTCTGATCGAGCGTTTGTTCAAGAAAATATTACTTCCTTCTTAAATTATTGAATCACGTAAAAATATGTGTATGTATGTATAAAACATGCATAAATAGATTATAAAATTTAAATATATTGCAAAATATACTCAAATAATATAAACTATTTATGAACACAGTAAGAATACATGACTGATCTGTAAAAATTCAATTGTGATTATTTGTTATCAGAATTTAAAGCATATTCAACCTTCCTAATTAACGAGTTATATTATATGTTATAAATATTTGGAATTACGTTATAAACGTAACACAATTATGTTATAAATGTTTGAAATTCCTTGCAAGAATAATTATTAAACAAATAACTCAATACTTGGTACATACATCATCAATTATATATCAAATGTTACCAAACGATCAATAAAAAGGTAATATAAATTTATACCATACGTCCAGCGTTCTTATAGTCTTACGTCACACCTCTTTCAGTAATAAATGCAATATTACCAAATCTCCATGAAAGATATCATTGGCCATTGTTGTATTAATGATCATGGATGTTCATTACTCGTTATATCCAATATTTGAAAGATGTAACCCATTAGGAACCTGTAACAAAACGAAACAAAACAATTTCAATGAATATCCAAAAGTAAAACCAGTTGCATTAAGATTTTATAATAACTAAGCTTATCGATCATATTTTCAAAGTTCAAACAAAGTCTATGGATAATTACAACAATGAAATGCGCGTAATAGAACGAAAAGCGAAAAGAAAATTCAAAGATGTATTTATATTTACAATAATAACGTTTAGTAAACAGTTAATCGAGTACGCGATGATTAAACGAAGGTAGTAATAAGAGTGTGAAAAGAATCGTAATTGAGAATACTACGCAGTCGATAAGCAAGGCTACGTACGTACCTCGAAATCAGAAACGCGTCGCGACACGTGTTACCAGCAGCAGAGGTCGACTCGAACTAACGGGTGGTACCACTCTCCGCGCAACCCGTACGCGGCCGAACGTAATCCCGAACGCGACCGAACGTAGTCCCCACTTCGTTTCTTTGTTCTACCCAGTGGCCTCGCTATTTCGTCATCTGCTTCAACTGTAAACAACGCAGCAGATTGGAAAGCTATAACAAAGGAAACACGTTCAAAACAAGAATTCCAGGAAATCGCTCGTGCGTATTTTTCTCAGAAAAATTAGTAGTTTTGTTATGATGTACACTTTCCTAGATATCTTTGGCAGAAAAATTTCTACTGTCCTATTACGATATATATTTGCGGGTATAACGCACAGATAATACTTTACTATACGTATGGCACAATATATTATGATATATCTTAAAATCATTTTTGTATTCCTGCAATTTTTACAATATTTGGATCTCTTTTTCCTAATTTCTATAGAGTATAATACAACTTGTTAGTTTTTACAGGATCTGTATTTCAAAACGTATGATAAAAGCTTTCTATAGCTCGCATCGATAATGATAGACATGTACGTACTACTCGTTCAACTGCTGGTATATGAAAACTTACTGAATTATCGACAATAGTGGAAGTTAAAAGGATGCTATGTGAATAACGCAGTTAATTTCACGTTCTTTAATTGAAAATAGAATATTATAACAAAAAGTATCGAACAAAACCTTCTGGTTTAATTGGGAAGCTCCAACAAAAGAGATTATGATCTATATTTTTCTCATTCAGGCTTCAGGTCCTATTAATTAAATGCTTTAGAAATACAACCACAAAATTAAATATCAGTTCATTACTTAAGGTCTATCATTAAGCACAAGCTCTAGAAATGCAACCTTCGATTCGTTCTAACGTAAAACAAAATCCTGTCGTTTATATCTTCGGTATCTCTGGTCTCGTATATGACCCTGCAAATTTCAACTCCTTTCGTTCATAATGGCACGAATTGAATAAAGTTACAACATTGCTAATAATATAACGTTTCAAAATTACTTTATCCCAAGTTATATTTGAAATTGTTGGACGCGATGAACGAAGAAAGTTCGAATCCATTGGCCAAAGATTCGTTCGACTTCACGGCGTCGTGCAAATCTCGTAAGAAACCCGGCGCGTGGGATTCTTTCGACAGCCGGAACACTTGGGCGCGAAACTAACGGCTATCCAATAAGAATCGAACGCATTAGTTAATCCCGTTTCCGCTTTCCTTCCTAATTGCTTAAATTGCCGGAAAAGTTTAAGCGAAGCTGCGGCCACGCAGGCGCGCAGCGAGGCGCACGCTGCGCCACTGCCGCTCCGCCAGGTGAGGTTAGGATGGATTCCACATCGTTTTCCAACCCTCTTCTCGTGTTCAGTACACCCCAAGCCATCACTGCGGTCGGTAGGTTCCAACCATTGCACACTCCTCGTCGACGAATGCACGCGCACGCATAACACACACGCGCGCATCCCTGCATTTGTTTATACGTTCGCATGGTCGAGCACTCGTTCAATCGAGTATCGATCCGCGTATCGATGCAACGACTCGCGTGGTTCGTCGATCTGATCGGTGATCGGTAATTGGCAGGACGAAAACATGAGATCCCCGATCGGGAGCGTAGTTTGAACGCGATACGATTTTTAATCTCACGCGAAACTGGTCGATCGACGATTCCGAATTCCCGGACACGATCGTTTTTTATTTGATCGAGACTCGTATTAGTACGCCGATGCGAAGATGCACAAGAAACTTTAGTTGGACCAAACAAACTTGGAGTGTGTTATCGCGGCGGTGGTTGTGGAAGTGGCCGTGAAGATTGTTACTGCGAGGCTCACCCCGGCGGAACCAGTTACACAGGGTGAGTGGAATAATTTACACCTCATAAGATTGATGTTTACCCGTGGTCCCTCCTGAAAGTTTCACCTCGGAGGGATCACTGAGGGATCCGACGTCGTGCACCCTTAACGTGATTGATTTAAGCTCCGTGCCACGACTACTTTGGACGTAAGAACCTTTCGTTCAAAGTGAATCTGCTTAGAAATTATACGGTACCATCCCCTTTAATGTCGTTTACCGGAACGTTCGCGTACAACGCGCCCTGTTCGTACCGCGACACGTGAAGCTACGATCGCGATCTCGGGCATCGTTCGCGGTGTAATTATATTCCCATCAAGCGTCGAGGAAGCTCGCGGATGGAGCGAATCCGGGGGCGAGAGAATTCGCGTGTTTTAAATCTGCCGCGCACACCGATGCATTTAATAGTCGTTATAGAAATAACCGGCGGCTTCGACGCACAATTGCGGTCGGTCCTATTAGCGGTTCGCGGTACCGAAAGATCCGTGAAAGGGGGCCAAAGGCGTTAAAAAAAAAAAACGCGGCGGAAGGGCAAGCGGAACGGCGAAGCGTGGCGGTGAGACGTGTGGCGGGTAGCGGGAAATTAAAAAGGGACAGCTAGGTTCAGGATGAATTGGTATAGAAGAATTCCACGGTCCTGGCTGCGAGTGCAGCACGCGTGGGATGAATACGTGGGTAGACAGCCTGCATAACCGTGGCCAGGCAGGTGTGAGTGACATCTACGTATAGCCGGTGGTGTCGCGCAGGCGCCTCCACCTGTAGATACGCTGGTATACGGTGGTATACGCGAGACTAAATGCTAGATTTATCCGTCGGTGGAACAGAGCGCCGCCGGAGTATGCGGATCAATAGGATTACTTTTTTTTTTACCTTTTCCTCTCCTTTTCACGGTGTAACGCATCTTTTTACCGGGCATTTTTCACCGTTTCGTCTGAACCGTCCCGGTGTCACGGAATTCGATAACGTTTCACCCACTCGTGCAGCGTTCGCGGGGAGCCAGCTAACGACGAGGAGGATCGATAATATTATATATATGTCCGTGTCTCATTGAAGGAGTCCGCTTTCGCAGTTCGAATCTCCCGTTACCTCTCGTCCTCCGCTCTTTCACGGTTCCCTCCGTAAAGAAACGCGACCCGACGATCGTAGACACCGTGGAATTATCCTCCTTTGAGGATATCTCCTCTTTCCCTCGATTTCTACTATTTCAACGATCTACATCATTGAGGGGAGGGGAGGCAACGTTTCTTTCGAACCCTAGCCCTCTTTTTGCGCGATTTCTTTCATTTCTGACGCCAAGGGGAAAGTCGTAAACCACGTGACGCGGGAAAGGAAACGGGGACCAATTGAAACGATCCATTTCCGGCGGTAGGCAGAATTTAATCTCGCCCGCGGGCGAAGCGGGGATTTAGTAAAAGGAATAGCCGAGTCCCTGCAGCCGCGATTCGAAAAACAATCCCGGACCACTTTCGACCGAAAAATATTTGCTTTCGGGCGAGCTGTTCAGCGTTTCGTTTGCTAACGTGAAAATTGCATTTGCCGCGGAATTAAATAAACCTGAAACACGCGACGCGACGACACCCTCCCGCACACTCCGTCCCCTTCATCCCACCCCACCGGTTCGACGTTCGTTTAATCGAAATCGCTGACATTTTTATTTATTTAACGCGATGCGATATACCCATCGGGCGGCGATACGCGGGAAGCGTGATCGATCCGTTGGAAAATTGCCGACACCCGTCACGAAATATTTCCGCGCGAGGAAAGGAAAAAGGGGACAAAAACAATGGCCACGTCCGGCGCGTTTCACTTTCAAATTATAGCGCAGGGGAAATCCGCGAGTGATCTCGTTGAATAATTTCGCAGGGTCCAGCTCGACATCGGTTACTGTTCCAACACAGTCCGGTTCCAGCCCACCCCCGCGACGCGGTTTCCTTCCCATTATCTCATGCTCATTGCTTTCGTGGTCGTTTCCATTACTCTCGTTATCGTTCCCTATGCATCGAGTCTCTTTCTTCGTTTGTATCGCGACCGCGATCCCCCGGCCCGCGCGCCGCTGGCGTTATTAACATTAGCATCTTTATGATTATCAGCGGTGGTAAGCATTATTATTTTCAACAGCGCAGCATCACGAGCCGCGCGGAAAACAGAAGCGGAACGCATCGCCGTGTATCCGTTATGAATTACATTAGCTTTTCAAAACAGCTATGCATTATATATGTAAAGGCGCGCGCTGAAGCGGAGGCCGCATGCGAGGCCGTAATACCACCCCCGCTGGCTAGGCCGCGCGGGGCCTGTACGCGTAAAATGCGAAGTTAAAGGGAATAAGGGTAACCGAACCGAACGGGACGCGTGTCGCCAGGCACAATGCTCGTCGCCGGGTCAAAAGTTCAGAACTTTTGTCATGCAGCTACACGGTGTAGCTGAACTAGGAGCCGTATTGATCTCCAGCGAGCGGCACCGGTGAAAAAAAAAAGTTCTCGGAGATTTAACGAGAGGCTCTTGGCGATGAGCTGCTTTCCAAACAATACTACGTACGCGCTGCCAGAGAGTCCGAACACGAGCGCGCTTATGCTCGGAAGCACGCTGCACCACCGGCTCGTACATCGCGTCGCTCGCTCGCCAGACTTTTCGCTCCCCCCTCCTACTTTTTTTTTTTCTCATTTTCCACCCCGTTCTTTGAGTCGCCAGCACTCGCCACGCCATTATCACCGGCTTTTTGGCCGCCTTCAGTGCCCGATCCATATAATGCCTACGCTTTTACCTCTCTTCACGACCTCCGAAACGAGCCAGAAATGTCGCTGCCGCGGTTTGTCGAGCCCTACCCCCGGCCCGTCCTCCCTGTCCCTTCTATTCTAGTCGCTCTAGCTCCAACGCGACCCTGTAATGTCTTCTTTGATCGCCTCTCTCAGTGGCGGATCTCACGTTTTTCCCCTCGCCCTCGCTCGCCAGATTAAACGTCGAACTGTTGCTTCGAAAGACGTCCGCTCTACCGTGGATGACTCTCGCTCGTCTTTGATTCACCGGCATCGTTCCATCCCTCTGATACGCGGTACGGAACGCTGATGAAACAGACCGGAGAGTGGCAGAGTGTACGCGGCAGCAGGTTTCCGACTTCCGCGCGGCATACTAGCTGGCAGATACGAACGGGATCACGATGAAAGGCAACGGCTGATGGCGGACTTTATTGGTGTACAGATGATATATAAAACTGGGGGATTCCAGTAAACTCGAGCATAAAATCGAACAATGTTGGGTAACAAACACACGCTCGTTCCGGCGACCGTGCGCTTGTAAACTTTCTTGCCAGTTTAAAGTAAGCTCGGCTTATGCATTTATGCATACCTCGGGCACGCGGTAACGCCTAATAGCCGGCCGTGATGCATCGCCGTCGGGCCGTTGAGCTGTGCAAAACTGTGACCATATTTATAGTTATTGTACGTCCCCGCTGCGGAATGGTGCCATAATTCTTTTCTAATTAAAACGTTAAATTCTCCCGAAACACGGTCCGCGCGTGCGACCGCCATCGGCTCGATCCCAGCTTTGTTACCGGTAATTCACGACGATCAAAGATGCTCGCGCGATAGACGGGTCGCGTTTGTTATAACGCACGGCCGAGAGAAACGACGGGAAATCTGATTTTTCGGTCCGCGGATCCGATCAGCGAACGACCCTATCGCGTGTACGCGATTCAAATTTATTCCACCGCCTCGGGGCGACGGTAAAAGACACATCAGAGACGCGCACAGACAGAACGTGTCTTATCGATCCGTCCTATTGCGATGGTCATAACAAATTCATGGAGGAAAATACTCCGAGGGAAACGGCTGAAGTGCAACGACGTTCCCCGTGAACGCCGGTACTGATTTCGTTTCTTATCGCTAATCGATACGCGCGGTAAAATCGCCGGAAAAATTACCGACCAGAGGGGGTTTTCCCCGCGAAACTGCTTTTAAATTAAGACACAGCCGCAATTAAGGGTAACCGGAATCGATAAACGCCCGGCACGAACTTAATCGTAAAAATGCTAACTACTTCGCCGGTGGAGCGCGATTTCTCGAACACCTCGAAGACGAGAACACCCTCGTCGCGGCCATTGCGAACGCGCGCGAGGATCCGTTCTACGTTTCAATCTCGACGTCGATAACACGATTCGTATAAATTGTTTAAGAATTCGTTTCAATTCGCTCGGTCTAGTGACATCCCTGAAATACAATGTTCATCGGTTACCTACCGTATCCATTTTTAGTCTCCATTGCGCCTTCGTAGTTCCTACCACTCCGTGGATAGGAAAAAAAGAAAAGAATGGTTTCCACTATGTTATTATCGTCCACTTATCATCCAGGAATATCTGTCGATGATAAAAATACACAGGGCAGTAGCCTCGTAACGGCGACTGCCGTGCCGTACGTACATACGGTGAAACAATGTTCCGTCTAGCTATAAATACGGGAACACGCTATAACCGCGCTGCCTTCGTATCATACTTATGGAAACCGGCCGTGTATTTTCGCCCGACTTTACGATAGCCCGTGTTTCGCGTCGCGTTCCTCTTTTTTTTTCCCCGCCCCGTCCTTTATTTTCCATCCCCCTGCCTAAAAATAAACGAGGGCGAGCCCCGCGGTAATCTGGAACGCGGTGGAACGATATCGCGGGACCAGGACGCAAGGAGCAGAAACGCGCCGCCCCGTGTTTGCGTAGCGTGCGGATCCACGCGCGATATCAATCGCGTGGCTAATACGAATCTGGCGAGTATTAAACGATCGCGAACACGACGCCGCGCACGTGTTTTACGTGGTCCGCCGTCGTAATTACTGCATCGTTAGAGCCTCGGTTACCGTTGTTGCGTTCATAATTAATTCCCGCCCGTTTCGATGAATAATCCCGGCGATACGCACGCTGTCCCGTGCCGGGAAGCGACGAGTGAAAGTGGTGCGTTGCAACCCCCGCGAAAATACGCATCGCGCGTTAAATACCGGCCATTAGCGATAGCGCGATGAAAATTCATGCGAAACTACCGAATACCGGCCGCGTAACGATTTATTCCCACGTTAAATCGCCTGTTAATCGACTGCGCTAAACGCCGCTCGACGCTGTACGAGACCGTCCCGACGGCCCATAAAAAAATCATTAAACATAGGCGAAAGGGGACGAAACGGATTGAAATAGCGGAAAATCTGTCGGTTCGTCCATCGTTTTCTGGTCGTGTACCGCGAGAGGAACAGGGGGCCGACCGGAAACAACCGCGTCGCCATACAAGTGCACCCCGAATGCATGGGGTAAACGCGGTTCATTACTGCGGCATTCATTAACCGCCTCCTCAAGCGGTGACCCTTCACTGCTGCTTTCACGGTTAATGCAAGATTGAACGAGGCCGCTTTCGGACAGCGGCACTCTTACGGCGTTCTTTAATAAACGAACAACGCGACGTGCAACAAACGAGCCTATACGCTCGAAAATAACCCCTTAAAATGGGACCAGTGCGTATATACGGCGTGTCGAAGGAATAGTTTTCACATTCTACCGACGTACCAGTATTTAGAGCTTGTAAACGCGGAGCCGTGTTCAAAGTTTGTCGTCAGCTCGACGTTCGTTCGTTGCGCAGGAACGGTGGAATTCGTGAAGTTGCTGAGCAAAGTAAGCCTTATTCCGTTTCATTTGTAAATGGTATTTGCATTACGAAACGACCTGCCGCGGAGGCATTCTGTTCGCCCGCGTTTCGCGCGGCACGCTGGCTACGGTAAATATTTCCACCAATTAATACGAATCCGTCTTAATTGCCGTTTACAATCGGCCGTACGCTGTATTTTATCGCGTATCGTTTACATTCGCCGGTCTATCCGGTTCCCGCTCGTTGTCGACTCCATTATAAAAACGCAACGCGGTGACTTTAATTCGCGAAACGCGCTCACTACGCTGGGAACACGTACGGCAAACTGTTTGCCAGCGCGCACGCAGCGATCCGATATTATACGCGTACGTGTCCACGCATATACGTCGGCCAGTTTGATAGCGTCGCAAAAATATGATAAATAAACCTGGAACGATGGCAAAAAGGATTCGAACGACACCCGAAACGCATAAATTCCGCGTGCGACGCCGCGATGTGGTGAAAAAAAAGAGAGAACACGAAAGCGGCTGCGAACGTTTCCCCCGCGGACATAATATTTCGCCCACGCGTCATTTGCTGTCGATCAAAGATTAACAAGTAATATAAAACTCAGTGTCTTCGCCGTCCCCAAAAGCTGTCCGTGCCGTCGCCATTTTTCAGTCTCCTTCGATCGACCAGCTCCTTCCGTGGCGTTTTTAAATCGTGCGCCAGCCCTAAATACGCCATCAGCTCTATGAAACCGGTGGTCGCGTTCAGCTCGTACGACCCCAGCTCCGCAGCCTTGTAATCCCACGGGAAAGAATGATGGTAATTATGCCAACCTTCACCCAGTGCGAAGAATGAAACGGCCGGGTTCTCCGTCGACCTCAACGCCCTGCGGCGGGATGGAAACAGGGTTAAATCGCGCATGAAAAACGGCCCCGTGTCAAAGTTTTAATTAACTACGGTGTACACGGCCGTCTAGAGACTTGCCTGTCGTACGGTCGATTCCCCCACATGTGGGCGAAGCTGTTCACGGCAAAAGTCGCGTGCAACGACCAGACGTACCGAATGATCACCGCGGAAACACTTACGGACCAGGTTTCACGCCAGCCGAGCGCTGGCACCAGGGTTGGGAAAACGAAGCACAGCCAAATCATGATGAACTCGTAATATCTGAAATGCAACAAAGGGACAAAAAATTGGATTGAAATAAAATATAATACACGCTGTTCTGGCGTGAATCGAATCTCAGAAAGTCTGTGAAATTATTGCTAAACTATGCGATACGCTTGCTGACGAAGCTAGCGATAGAATTGAAGAGAGAGACGAAAAGTATATAAATATATATGAAATTGTAGAGTGAAATGAATGTTAACGTGACGGATCTCCGGTACAGAAATGCAGACGCGAGCATATTTCGAGCGTATCAGTTGCAGCGCGTTTAATATCTTACTTGTCGAAAAATTGTATTACAGGATCCGCGGCGATGTCGCTCATATCGATTTTACTGCCGTACTCCTTCACAGCCGGGTGTCGTTTAACCATCAACCAGCCGATATGAGAGAAGAAAAACCCACGAGACGCGTCGTGCGGGTCGGCGCACGTTTCCGTGTATCTGTGATGGGTTCTGTGGTCCCGTATCCACTTGTAAAAACGCGTCTAATTGAACGAAAGGTCTCGATTAAATTACCAATCCATCGTTCCTCGACGCGAGCACAGAGAGTTGTGAGAAATTCGCGCACCTGGCCAGCCATGCAATATAAATAAGCCAGAAAGATTCGCAGGGGTGTCTTGGCGGAATAGGTTTTGTGAGCCCACAGTCGATGCGCTCCAGCTGTTATTCCCAAACCAGTCGCAAGTCCGTACGCGATGGCTTGATGGACGTGCGATGTAACAGAAAAAGGATACGTATCGTCGACGGTTTATTAAATCCTCAACTTGGACAGCGCGGAATCGAATGGAAATCGGAACGGGGTTCTGGCCAGGAAATGTTTCGAGGAGAAGAATGGCCTATCAAAAATTCTAAACGGATAAAAATGGGAACGGGGTGGAGGAGATTCGGGAAGAGAAAACGAATTTCCGGGACGAAGTGGATACGAGGCACGATGTGTACTTACTCCAAATCCACGTCCACAGCTTGGCATCTCGATAGCCGTTCACGAAACCGTAAACAGGGAGGAAATGAAGCACAATGATACCAATCACATTTCGCCATATTATCGGTTGCCTGGCTGGGATTCGTTCTGTCAGCACTCGAGGTGGTTCCGCGCCATCCTCCGCCGTCTGACTGGCGTCTTTTTTCTCCTCGTACCGAGACATCGTGGAGCTGTACATGCTTGGGGCGGCTCGCTTAATTTTCACCCCTAATATGAAAATCGATCACTTCGTTTCTGTTGGAGCCTCGATAAAAATGATTCCCCCCATTTGCCGCTCCCGATTTTACGACGGACCATCGCCCAAAATTTCCAGTCGTTAAATACATTACCGGCACTCTTAATTATCTTCCCATATGGCTGTCTATTAAATTAATTCATTCATTCGCTATTAACCATTAAACTGATCATGCATCGTGAATTAACGAATTAATAATAGAATACCATTATTATGGATTAAAATATTATATTATATTATTAAATTATATTATTAATTAATCAGCGTTGCTAAAGCGTTAAGCCGCCTATACGACCGTCAATTAGGTCTACGATGTAAAAGCGGTAATCGCATCTACGTCGATCGCATCATCGATTCTCATTTCTATACTTACTTATGCGCGCGTATATAGCTACCCGGGTACACGATCTGCTCGTTAGGCATAATTTCCCAGGCGTAAAGAAATTACTGGAGGCGGGCGCGCGTGCAGGCGTATTTTAGGGAATTATAAATATATATCTTGGAGATACAATGCACGGTCCCGTAATATAAATCACTGGCGGAATTTTTCAGGGGTAATAACCACCCTTAATAGCCTTACCGCTTAATGCCGTCGATAAGAAGGATCGAGGAAAATAGAGCGAGCTGCGAAGTCGCTCTCGAAACTATTTGTCATTCGAGGCGATTGCCAGGGCGGCCTCCTAAATAACGCCCGCCAAATGCGCCGTGAACGCGATAAAATAAATAATGCTCTCCACGTCGCAATTAACCGGTATCATTTTCCCGTAAGTAATCCGCGAGATTTACCCGGACACGGATACCGTAAGCAGCCGAATCGAACGTCGACGAATATACGGCACGACGCGACGGGCGACGCTCAGGTGATTAAACGTCGCTGCTGCACCCTCCAAGGTGGTGTCTCTTAATCTCTGACACCCTTTATTACCCGTGACACGACTAAGGACGGCCTTTTTAGCCAACAAATCCAACGCTTGTCGCCGCGACCGGATACGCCGATGTCTCGACGAACACCGTTGCCGTGAGTCGTCCGCGAGGGTTGTTTCGAGGGCGAATCGCGGTTGATTCGTGGAACCGGAAGCGGAGGCGGCGTTCAGTGACGTTGCTCGAATCTCGCCCCGAGTTCCTGGATTTAATCAAAAGTTTAATGCATTCAAGAAAGATTTCGTGCGGCACGAATTACGCTGGACTGGAATTAGAGAGTCTGGCGGAGATTCTGAGGATTCTTTCCCGCTCCGCCATTGTCGATCCAAGATGAAATCAACGCGGCAACGGCGGAGGGCGGAATTTTATTAACCGATCCGGATGCCGGAACGCGGCCGAAATGCGCTCGAACAGTTGTCCGAGTTTGCATTAATAATTCAATAAAGCCAAGAGGACCACACATGCGACTACTCCGTGGCTCGCTGCGTCTGATCGGCGCATAAAACTGCCGTGGACGACATCTGCGACTTCCGGCCGCGCCCGCGCGCTCTACAAGATACATCCCGCGATATATGGAAAGCTTTCTGCTCTCCGAGCAATCCCTAGGTATGCCTCTAATAGTTTAACGTCAAACAGACCTACCGTCCTGGACAATTTTATTTGCGAACAATTAAAGCGCACGAGTAACCTCAAAGAAATCTCTTCTTTACAACAAACGAATTTAGATGTAAATTAGACAGCGGGGACGGCGAGATTCCTGATAAAGAAACTATAATTAAAACAAACGCAGATTCATTCTTCTTTAGAGTACGATCCCTAATGTCGATTACGATATTTCTGATTCAGTTTCAATTGAGTCCAATCGGAATAAAAAGCAGCAGGATCCAGATTCCCAGCCAGCGTTGCCACAACATAATCTCCCGGCTCGTTGCCCCGAAACCGCCGCGTTACAAAGCGTATGTACCAGCCCGCTAATCGCTTCGTCCATTAATCGGTTACACGCGTTCTTCCATGTGGTTATGCGTGCCCGAGCGTCCGTCGAAACCCGGCAGAGCAGTGATTTACGGTAGACCGCGTGAACCGGGCATCAAAGCGGGCCACCCCTCTCGAGCTGCCGCTCGTAAAACCCCGTCTTTCGACAGGGCGGCAATTTCCTTCCCGTTTTCTGCGACCGATCGTAAAAATCCACGCGGGACGAGCCGCGGTCAGCGCGAGTATCGCGAGATTCGCGACGCCCCGCGGATGATGGACCGTGGTAACGACGGGATCGACGCGCTCTGCTACGCGGCGAGCGTACGCTGCGCTGAAATTATCACCCGTTCCTCGCGTCGTTCGCGTCCGATGCGACGGGATGCACCCCGTAGCGGCGATGTCAGCGACGATAACGCCGCTGATAAACGGTGCACGCCCGCGGGTGCGCGCACCCCATCGAAAGCAGTTTAATGCACAAGGCAGAGGACGAGGTTGGAACAAAGATTTATACGGTGGAAATAGAATTTTTCCATACGCGGCTCTTGCGCTCGGGTCAGGTCCGCTCCAGCCGTTCGTGAGAGGGTGCGGAAGAACGCGCTTTCAACCCTTTTCGTATCGATTTCTATTCTTTACGGAATAAACGGAGGAAACGAAAGAAACGGAAGAAACGAGAGGTATTTAAATTCTCTCGAGAGGAACGGAACGGGAACGACTTTTCTCGGGCCTGGGGAAACGCGTGCAGGTTCGGCTATGCCCAACGAATTATTTCGAAAGTTCATCTCGCCGAGTGCATCCTGACGCGATCGCACCGTCGACATCCGTTAACGAGCGGGTTTTTGCGGGCCGCTCGAACCGTTTCACACCGGCTGCACGCCTTTCGTATCAATGGCGCGAGCGTGCAACGAAACCGCGGCGGCTATACCCGGCTGCAGTTGAATCCGGAACGCGATCGCTCCGAGCGCGCCGTAGATAACACCATGCAAAACCGTCGCACGGTGACGCTTTGTAATTATCTTCTCGTCTGTTAATGACGCCTTCGCAATTTGCGAAACCGTACGGCCGTAATGGGTGTTACAGAGGGAAATACCAGTTTGAGAAATGCCGCGCGAAACGTTCGTTACGAGCGGGGGCGGAAACAAAAATTCGCTGGGAGCCAGACGAGGGGCGCGAAAGTTCCCGGTGAACGCGTTCAACGTCAGTTCAGAGACGAATTGCAGGGTTATGCGCTCCGTTGTCTGCACGATGGCAGGGCTGAAGGATTGATAATGAGAGAAAGGCAGGAATTGGCGAGCGATGCCACGCGTCGTCTTTCTTGCGCGACCGATCTTTTTCGTTTCTTTAACGTCGGCTCGAGTAAAAGTTACTTTCGCGTTCTAACGCTGTGAAAATGTTTGCCAATCGCGGCCAGGCAAGAAATCACCCTGCAATTAATTTGATCGGGGCTCGGGGAAAAGATACTTAATTGGTCGCATCGCGGAAACTACTTTGGGAGCACGGTTCGGGTGCTTGGCTAGCCGTTACAGCTCATTTGATCGAACAGCTCGTTTAGTTTCGGTGGTACACGTTAAATAGAAATCACTTGGCTATGTTACATAAATACGTTAAGCGAATAAGTT
Organism: Xylocopa violacea; assembly: GCA_963969225.1. Classification (NCBI taxonomy): domain Eukaryota; kingdom Metazoa; phylum Arthropoda; class Insecta; order Hymenoptera; family Apidae; genus Xylocopa; species Xylocopa violacea. The sequence goes on along the minus strand of CAXAJV010000013.1, from coordinate 19,401,373 downwards.
TTAACTCGATTCGAGCACCAACTTCGATTTCGCGCGGGTCCACTCGAAGTGATAAGGGTGGCAAACTGTTCGAACACGGTTTCATAAATGATTAAGTTTGGATTTGCATTAAAAGCACGGGTAAAAGCGCCAAAAAAGTTGCGCGGGTAGCCGCGAATATTTGTCATCCGACAAATGGATCCCGCGGACCGCTGTGAATAAAGCTAACCGGCGATATGCCTGTTGGAAACCAAAACCAAAGTGAAAATTTCATTTGCTAGAGTCGCACTCGACGGCGCGTCGCAAAGGAAGGGGTTACAATAGCGAACAGTCCAATCCATTAATAAATTTAATTGAATTTTATCGATTCTATTTAAACTTTCCGCGCGAATGTTCGATGACAATTAATCGGGATTAAACTCGTGCGAGAGCTACCATCCCTGTACAGGCTGTCCCGAAAATAAGGTTCTCCACTTTAGTAGGGCGCCCTAGTTGCAACGAAACAACCGCGGTATAACCGGTTGCGTTCGAGTTATAATCTTTCAAAGTTCCAGTATTGCGGAAAATGTTCACAGTGGCTTGTTCCAGGGAGGATACAACCCTCGTAACATCGTCTCGTAGATTGCCGAACGTGTTCGGAAATTCCTCGAGCGCTTCGGATTGTTTAACAAACATCCACGATGCGTTCGCGTAAACGCGGCAAAATTAATTAGCAACAAATTCTCTGCCAGCTTTTTCAACGTTCCCCGACGTTCGCGTCGAGGATTACAGGCTTTTTCAACTTCGTGCTTTCCGTTGAGCGAAATATCTCGACGAACGCGATCTCTGAAAACCGTTCAGGGAACGTGCGCGCGTGTCGTTAATAACAATGGAGTTGATCAGGAGATCTCGAATGAAATATACGCGAAATATTCCCATCGCTAACATAAACAGCGCGCATCCGTAGGACTGTCTGGCATACTGATAATGAGAACTGTTTGTGTGCTCGGGCGATCACGAACAACGCTGCGGAATTGTTACACAGCCGATCGGGGTGCGCACGGGTGTAAGTGCATATTGTTCCAGTATCATACATCGACTTTGATGAGCAAATTAGGATTCTAACTGGTTTATCGTAGCGCAAACTCGCCTAGTTAACTACGTGGGATACCAGGCAACGATATGCACGCGTCTACAAAGCGGAATCGTTGTTCGCGCCGTCGTTTTCAATTATCCGAGTTGCGATACTTCCAAGTGCGATGAATCGTTTTCTATTCCCGCGTGCTCCGGCCTATTTCGTTAACTCGAGTTCGCGGCCGTTGGCGAGGTATCGTCGTTTCCCTCTCGACGCCGCAGAACCTGTCAAGTCGCAATCAGTGTGCGAATGATTTAACGCGCCTTTGCGCCGTGAACGCGGAGAGCGTCCCAATTTCGCCAGCTACTCGATGTTTATTCATTACCGGCCATCAACGATTGAACCAACGGCCGGGCACACTTTAATACCGGATCATTTATCAAATGTTAACAGCTGTACACCAGCTTATCAAATACTCGACTGGAGCCACTGTATTAGCCGCCGCGAATTATCAGGCTGCACGTACGCACGTGTAATTCGCCAGATACGTCGTAATGGAGCATCATCTATCGATTATCGATAATTGCCAAAGACGTTACCGCCGTGTTTTCAACGCGATCAACGGGACCAGCCGCTTACAACGCGGCCAGCCTAAAACGACCGCGCAGACGATTCCCGCGTAATTAAATAACCGGTTCGTCGAGGTTCCGGAAGAATTATTAACTCGCGCATCGATTCGCGACCTGTCGTAATTAGCTCGCGCTGCGAGGAGCCCTCCGAGCGATCGCTCTCGATGCGCCCCTGTTTTTTCGTACGCCGTTCCTTTTGCCCTTTTTTCCCCCCCGGCTTTTCTGCCTGCAGCTCTAATTGCGCGTCAATCGAAACAGCTAATTACCTGCGTTTGCCCGAAAACCGAGCGGCTGACGGTTTGTTCGGGCCCGTAACCGAGGGAAAACGTTCCCTCGCGCAACTTGCCAGCCCGCTTCCGCTCGCAAAACACGACGGCAGCCGTCCGACTCGTCGCGCACCGGTGTGCTTAAGTATCAGTAATCGATACATCTTGTCTGCGCCGATGTCATCGCGAGCACACCGTGGCCCCGTAGGGAGCACGCGTTACATCGGGGACAGTCGAGGAGTTGCACGGTTATTCCACTTACCCGCCGCTACGACGACCACCCGCCGCCAGCTACTTCGAAGGCCAGTTTAAACACCACGGAACGAGCGCCAACAGCGCGGGCCAAGCACAATCGAACTTCGCAGGGAAGGTCTCGTTACGATACCCACGGTCTGGCCAGTCGTTTATAAAGTGCCTCCTAATCTCCCGTTGTCCGGCTAACTATCGGCGAGCCTCGAGCCGGCTGGAAGGCGAAAGTGTCGAGAGCGTACCCCTAATCCGTGGTTCCCAGCTATGATGGTGGGACTGTCCAGGAGAATAGGAAGGAAAAAAGGAGTCGCTTTGCCCACTTCAGCTCTCGCTCCCTACCCTTCCTCTATCTCCTGTAATCTCGTTCTCCAGAGCCTCCCAAAACCATCCCATACAGAGGGGTTATACGTATCCCCCAGCAAGCAGCACGTACGCGGCAGCATCCACGTACACATCGTACGCGTGTGGACGGCCGCGCACACGAAACACACGTAGCTTTTCGTATTTTTCCTCTTACGGCGCAGCCATCTCGCATCCCGCTTATCCACGCCGAACTATTGCCCTCGTATGCCCGCCCGCTTTTCGGATCCCCCGCTATTTATCTAAACGTCGACGTAGCCGCGGGAATAACGGGCTGTCCGCGTCCGCGACTATGATCGAGCGAGATCTTATCGAGATTGCGGCAGTCAAATTCGAGAGACACGCAACGGAACAAGTGTATTAATCTCGCGGCTGCGTTTCGTTGTCCACGGAGATTTATGTCAGCCCAAGATGGATTCGTCTCCTCGACGTCTCCGCGCAGTTCGACGGGACCAACGATCTCTCTCTCTCTCCCTCTCCCATTCTCTTTTCTCTTCGAGTAATGGAATTTTATTTAGACAGCTCGAGAAGTTTTATTATTTCCGCGAGAAGTTTGTCGCGTTCCGCGATCGGTTCCGGAAGAAGCGTAGATTCAACTTTATGGCGTGGTATATTCGAAAAGTCGGGATTCTAGAGTTAGGGGAGCTTTAGGGTAATCGATGTGATGTATTGCCCTCGAAATCTCACCAGAAATTGCATTCCACTGAATTTTCGAATTTCCCTGTCCGGCGTGCACCGAATTTTCTATCGCGACAAATTGACGGTAAATCTACCTGGGAATCGAGTGGATTCGAAAATCCAGGTGGAATCCACCGCTGGAAAGAATTCAAGAGCAACATATTTCGTCGAGGACTTCGAGTGTGCAATACTATTGGTCCAAGATATTTTATCTCTTTTTTTTTTTTGGTTCGAACACCATCGATTCTCCGGCGAACACCAAAGGTACCATAAATGAAGCGTATAAATAAACGCCTCGGTACGTTTCCTTTTTTTTTTTTTTCATTTCCGCGAAATGTATTTGCATCATCCCCAAAAATATACTGTTTCAATCCTCCGATTTTATCTGATTTCCGGTCGTGAATGGCTCTTTTATTTTTTAATTGAAATGCTCGCAAAAATCTGCAGAGCCACTATATCCGTTCGTCCGTGGTCGAATAATTTATCGTTTCCCGAGTGAAAAATGTTTAATATTTAAAATGCCTACAGGAAATATAGTCGGTCGTTTGGGATATCAATGTCTGCAATTATTTGTGATCGTAAATTGTCCACGATACTTGGACACAAAATAATTGTCCCCTGCAGACAGCTGCAAGGAATATTGCCCTAAAACGGGGACGACGCGTTAACCATGAAAGTTCATTAGCGCGATGCAATAACCATTCAGCGGCACGCACACAAAACGACCGGCCCCGCTCTTGCATCGATGATTTATTACAGTCGCATTACCAGGGTCCCGTGAACGCGAAACTTTCACTTGCCGTGCGTTTTTTGTCGCGCTCAATCATATTCAAGAATCGCTTTGATTGCAGATCGCTGCATCGCGCGTGCACCTCTTCTCGACGAGCGAGTCGCAGCGGGTTGCAGACTTTCAGCGCTCGTTTTTAATAAGGTCCTGCAAAATTCCGTTGACATCATTAATCCCGTAGAATTTTATCAGGAAATATTACGCTGAAAATTTGTTAGCTCCGCCAGTAGCTTGAACATTTGCGAAGTCATATTTTTGCCCAGCAAATTTCTCTGGCAAATACGTCCGGATATTCGCGTATTTTTATGCATCAAAAGTTACGCGAATTGTATGTAAAATGCGGGCGCGTTGATACGCGCGAAACGTAGATCCGTAATTAATACGCGAATATCATTAATTATAAATCAACATTATTAAGCCCGCGATACGGCCTGCAATTAGATGTACAACGTAAAAGCTTATTCCGTTTTACGTCGTCCGCGTTCGCATCCACGCATCCACGCGAACGGCAGAAAAATGCATTACTATTCTCGCGAATTCGTAATGCGCTCAACTGACATAATATCTGAGGTAGAACAAATTATGCGGCTCTTCGGCGGTGGCAAGCTGCGTTTCCGCTGAAAAGGAATTGCAGGATCGAGATCGTAGCGCTCCGTTCGCAAATATACTTCGCAGAATTATAAACATCGTGGAAATACAACATTCGAGCCCGTAAAATAAATCGCGACCGGCACTTTTAAGAAGTAATAAGCGACCTTAATAGCTTTACCGTTTAATGCTCTCAATAAAGGGGATTAAGGGAAATAGAACAAACTGCAAAGTCGGCCTCGCGATGGTTTTTCATTCCAGCCGATTGCCAAGGCACCCGCTGAATAATAAAATTCAAACGTTACGCGAACGCGATAAAATAACTAATGCTCTTTACGTTGCAATTAACCGTTTCCCTTTCGCGCGTAACCCGCGCGATTTACCGCGATTTATCCGGACACGGTTACCGTGAATAGCTGAATCGAGCGTCAACAAATGGCGCGGAACGAGCCTGAATGGCGTCGATGATTAAACAGCGCCGATGCACAACTCCATAAAGTTATCTCTTAATCTTTAACATCCTTTATTATCCGTGCACACCGAGCTCTGTCCCCTGGCAACGAGCGGATCCGCCACTTGTCGCCCGTTGCTCGGTCCTCGCGATTACCCATCGATTATGGATAATTGCCAAAAACGTTATCGCGTTCTCGACGTGTTGAACGCAGCGCACGGCTTACGGCGCGTGCAGTTTAAAATGATTACACAAACGATGCTACGTAATTGAATACCCGTTTCAAAGGGGGTTCCATGGAAATTTATTAATTCTTCGCCAAACAACCGTGCACAAGCTGCTCGAAATTCTACGAACTCTTACAATTAGCGCGAAAGATTTAACGTCCGGTTTGCCGGAAATGAAGTTGCTTTTGATTTTCGTCTCGTTTCATCCCTTAAAATCACCCCTTTGACTTTAGTTCCACCGATTTGATTTTCGTCTCGTTTCATCCTTTAAAATCACCCCTTTCGCTTTAATGCCTGAATACCCTGTATACATCCCCGATTTTTTTATAAGCAGCTTACGTTACTATTTTTTTTTTTCGTACCACTCTAATTGCTAGCCGATCGTACTAGCTAATTACTGCCTTTCGCTCGAAAACAGACGAGCAGTCGCGATGCTCGGCTTATAGAGAAAGGGAAAAGCCTTCGTGTAACTTGTTACGTGAACAACAATGGTCTGCTCCGCTCACAAAGCACGAGGATAGCCAGCTAATCGCACCCTGTTGTGCTTAAGTATCAGTAATCGATACATCTTGTCTGCGCCGTTGTTAACGCGAGGAAGGGCCATACGGGTGTACAACCCGGAGGGTCGTCTATTTGTCTCGCCAAAATCACGTTCCACCGAGTTTTCGAATTCTTCTAATCGATCGTGCACGTCCGAGTTTTATATCGGCACAGATCGGCGATAGATCGAGGAGGAAATCGGGCGAGTTCGGAAACCCAGGTAGAATCCACTTCTGGGGAGAATTCAAGAGCAACATATTACGTCGAGGACCCCCGACTGAACCACGTTCCTGATCCAAGATGTTCTTTCCTTGAAACACCATCGATTCTTCCCCGAGCAACGATAGCGCCACAAATGAAGCGTATAAAGGAATATCCCGAATTCACTTTGCTCGCGTTATCGGTATTCCCGCGAAATATATCGCTCCGCCCTATCTATTTTATTTCATTCTCTAAATTGCACCCCGACACAGTTGTGCGCGCGCGAAATCTGGCGGTTCGTACTCGAGCAGCTTATAAAAAAATAGGCGACAACGAAGCGAGCGTAATTAATTCTGCGAGGAGTTTTTCCACGCGGTCGCGAAACGTTCGTGGAAACTGTTTATCGTACGGATCTAACGAAACAAACAGGCATCGCTATCGGGACCGTTTAGCATCCCCTGTAATTAAAACATAGTTCATCAGTTGGCACCTGTTGAATACACGCCGAATAAAATTGCGGTTGTACTGGTTTATTTCTTAGACAGCAATCACGTATTCGAATTTAACGTTCGACAAAAGCACCGCCGTGTAATTTCGATAGGACGATAATATTCCGGGCGATCGTAAACGTCGGGGAGGCACTCCCTTCGTCGTTTCGGTTCCTCCTTGAAAAATTTCCCGAGCGGAGAGGTGGTTACCCGGCGAAAAAATTACAGCCCGTTGAAAGGAAGCGTTCACTCCATTTTCGCGGGCCCGCTCCATCTCGGTTTCCGAGTGGCTCGTGATCGAAGATTTTTCGCCCACTTCGGATCCGAATCCTTGCATAATGCTGGCGATGATAAAATGCCCGCGGTGCCTGGAAATCGAAATCCGAGCGTGAGACCCGTAACACGTACACGCGCCTACGCGCGGCGACCTCCTTCCTCGCCAGCTCCTAGGGGTTGGTTATAATCAAAATGCAAAACTCCGCGGCTTTCAATTGCATGGAATATCGGAATATCCGGGGGGCGCGAAGTGGATATCGAGTTACCCTGGACACGTTGAAAAACTGCGCGTCCCCGGTGCATGAAATTTCCTCGAAGACGGCTGGTTCGTTTCGCGACTCGCAGAGCCGCCCGTCTGGCCGGATTATTCTCGACGTACGAGCGCGCTCCGTGCACACGGATGATACACGAAAAGCGAGGAGAAGCGCGCGACGCGATGAAACCGCTTTATTTTTTCCCCGTGTCCTATCCTTTCGTTTCTGCGAACGGAATAAGCAATTCGCGAAAGAGACAGAGAGGGAGGGAGGGAGAAAGCTGGAACGCACCCCCGAGCGGCGACGATCCGGCTCCTGCATTCGTACAAACTACCCCCGAGCATCCGCCGCTCGCATAAAATTTCGTCTGGCAATTTGGGGAATCGCCCAATCGCTAGGGATGAATGGATCATAAAACACGATGGGACATGGTACCCGTGATTACCTCGGGTGGATCCGGCTGGAACAATGGTAAAACTTGGGCTGGCTCCCGCGGCGTAACGCCTCTGAATCTTCCGGCACGACTTCACGAATCCCCTTTTCTATGCAAATCCACTCTGCAGCTCACGTGCACGGAGGCGGCAGACAGTAAACGGCCGTCTGCTGACAGGGATTGGGACAAACGGAAGGGAGAGTGTAAACGCAGGCTGGTGGACACACCGTGGGGCAGACGGTCGGCGGCGACGCCTCCTTCGGCTTCCCTGCGAACGCGAGCGTATCCGGCCGGTTCTTCCTCATCTCTTTCATCAGAGCCAGCAGCTTCTGCACGCGGTCCAATCTTGCCCAGAAATCGAGGTCGCTTCTGCGTCTTCTCTTCTTCTTCGTCTGCGTCGCCTCTTCCACGCGATCCTCGAGCTCGTGGCACCGACACCTGAGATGGTCGGGATGAAGCGGGGGGATGATCGTCTGGCTGCCCCAGCAGAAAGATTCGAGATCCGCCGTGGTTAACTCGCGGAACTGGTATCTGTAATGCTCGTCGGTTTCCTCCCGGGCGTAGAACGCCTTTTTCAAGTCCATTGGCGTGTGTATCTCGGTTATTATACACTTGCCCAAGTAACTGATGCGTACGTACAGCTCGATTGTGGCCTCGGTTTCCTGAAGATCCTCGTTAAGCAGAGTAAACGTGCCGCGCGTCGACCTGGACGGTGAACGCAATTTCCTCATTTTTTTTTCGCTCCTTCCCTTTTATTTCTTGTTTTTTTTTTTTTTCGTTTCTGAATTCACCCGCGCGGAAAAGCGAATTTACGAGCACCTGTCGAGCGCCTGAGCCGCGTCAGCAAGCGTCCCGACATTCTTTGAGGACGATGAAACATTATCTCTTAATTCATGTCCCGGTAATTCGTGTATTATACTCGAGGGAAAATTTTTCAACGTTGGAATTTCATTAAAAAGCTATTTAACATTTATACCACTTGTGTACCACGTCTCGCGTCGTGTAGAATGTTTAGGATGAACGCGATCGCGGAGCCAGGCGCGAAGCTGTTCCGCGACGAGCTGAAGAGCTCCGTCTTAACAATTTTAAATATGTCAATTTCATGTTACGTTCTCTAAAATGTACGATATTAAGATCATACTTTTAGTCCACGTTTCTCTAACGATTTTTTCTAAATAATTGACGAGGGAATACTTTCGGTGCTCCTTCGTATGAATTTCAAAAAATTTAATAAGGCGACTCGACGTCAACCTCTGAAAACTGACTCGATACAGACATATTTAGAAATTGGTTTCCATATGCTCATCGATTTCTGGGAGGAAGATACGCAAAGTTTGCGAGTTCAGCATCTTATGGTACACTTAAGCCGGGATAGTAGTATTAGCCGATACGGGTCAGACGCGCAGCCGGTTTCTGATACAAACGTACGTACGAAACGAGCGCGACGGGACTCGGTACAGCGATTTTTTAAATTACATTAGCCAGACTGGGATAACATTTGCCGTCGGGTAATCCGTTTCGCAGGCGCATTTGCATAAACGCGAGGTTCGCGTATTTAAATGTATTCACCTTGATATAGGTTCCCGCTCCAGCTCGCTCGAAAAATAACCCTCGAGCTCCTTCCGTTCGCCGAGGTCCTTTATAATGCCGTTAAATAGGTCGTCCACTTTGACGAGGGTGAATCCGAAATTCCGTCGTTGCTCGAGCTCGAAATACTTGGACACCCCCTTGTAAACGGACAACTGAAGATCCACACCGGACATCTGCTGCTCGAGCACCGTTTCCGGGACGGAGAACAGCACGGATCTGCCACCGTAAAACGGCTCGTTCTCGTAATTAGAGCCCCGATAAGAGTGATAGTCCCGTCGATTAGGCATCAGCGTCGTCCATTCGTCGTCCAGCATCCGAAACATTACGACCGTCTTCTGTAGAAGCGCGGCGTCGAACACGTCGATCTTCGGCATGTACAGCTGCATTGTCAGAAAATCGTATTCACGTTTTAGTAAACTATCGATGTTCTTCGTGGTGGAAAATATAGGTTACGCAGTTTGATTATTCAGCGTTTTTTACGTTGGAGATGGTTTTTTATTTTTAATGCAAGCATTACAGTATTACGCTTCAAATACTTGATTCGCGAGGGATTTCATGGTTCTTCATGAATAATACCGTCTATTTCCCGTTTTTCTCACGCTCCAGAGGTAACGATTCTAAGAGGAGACGAACAAGCATCGAGGTAATACTTCTTAATACAGTATGATGTATCCTTACGTTCTTATGTGACGCATAGTCGACGTACCGTTACGTGACTTCCTCGGGATACGCCAGGTTTAAGAGTTTCACGGAGGTAAAACTTGACAAACGAGTAAACCGTGTATAACCGCGTTCGTATACGTTTAAAGAACTCTCTGCAGGAAAATGATTTTTCGCTTCGAATGCACGCGACGCGTACGTACGCGAGTATTTCTCGTTCTTCCAAGACCCGTGCACAAAGAGGATTTCGAGGTAAGAGAAAAGCGAAATAAAGTAGCTACGTCAACGTCGCAGTGATTTACAGCGTGTCAACGGTAATTACTCACATTTTCCACGGCCACCTCCAGCAGTATCATCCGTGAATCGTGCACCACGATCAAAGAGGACATCGTGCCCACCAGTGCAATATATCATACGCGTTATCCGTTTCACGCTTCCTTCAACGAGTTCGCGCGGGCGTCCTGGCAAGTTTGATTTATCGTCGATAAAGCGTCAAGAGCGTTGGAGATTCCGGAATTTTTACTTGTTACAAACTATTTTTCTGTGTGTGAATGCGCGGGGTTTGAGGTTGGAGCGTGTCGCGCTTTCCAATTCTGCGACATCGCTACCAGACCGCGCGCGCCCCCCCGCCCCCGGTAAACCCTTCCCGCGTTTCCCTTGTTCCCCGACATCGCGGTGCCTTCTTTCGAGAAATAAATTTTATCTCGCTCCAACTATCCGCTAACTTCATTTCCCAGTCCTCGACCCAGCGCCACCTCACGCCCCCCTCGCCCCCTGAATAATAAACCGAACAAACTTGCGCGCGCGCTGCAACCTCTTCTAATCGCGTTCAGGAATAAATGTTTAACAGACAGCTTCGAGGAACTTTAATCACGAGATAGATCGACCGAAGAATAAATGGATTTTGTCAAAGTACCAGAGGGAGTTTGAAATTCACCTCATCAATCTTTCAATCTCTCGTTCCTTTCTTTTTAATCTTTCTCCCATTCTTCGCCCCTCGCTCCGCCCTCGCCCTCTCGATCCTTTCTCCTTTTCTTTTTTTCACCTTCTCGAGCGGTTAAACGAACATAAATTTATGGCCCCGATAACGTCTGACGGATACGTACAACGTCGCGTGTCGGTCTAACAATGTTTTCCGCGTCTTCTCGCGATTACGTCCGGGAATCGTTCGTGGTGCATCGAGACCGCTCGAGGAGCAGCTCTCGTGTCCTCGTCCCGGGGATGGAATCGCCATTAAAAATACCTGAAGAGGATGGGGAGCATCGGGGCGTGGCGTGGCAGGAAATAAAACAACGGGAGGAACGAACGGGGGTGAAAAAAGTGGAGGCTCCAGGTGGGGGGTTGGACCGGAAAAATCGTATTAACGACGGAGATGGATAGGGAACGGACGAGGTAGAAATCGGCGAAACACCGGCAATTTCTGGAGGCCGGAGAATACGCGAAAACGCGAAAACGCGGACGCAATTTATCGGCCACGTCCATGGGAATCTTACCCTAAAAGTGGCCTCGTAAATCACGCATCGTTCCGCGTTCAGCGCGCCTCGCCACGGCGAAACGTCGAAAATCGCGCTGTTGCAACGCGGAGGAAACGTGATAACCCGAAACTCGATAACCGCGTGCTCGCGACACCCTCGGATGTGACATAACGTCGCGGGAAAACGGGAAGCCGAGGCCACGGTTCCCGGGGACCAGCGTTCGCGAACATTCGTCCTCCGCGCGAGCACAACGGAGACGAACGGTTCCTCGGAAGTGTGTGGTTACGGTAAATATCTGCTCCGACGAACCGTCGGTACCGTCCAAAACGGATGACGTCGATTTTTCTATTTGCGAAATTCTTCGTTGAAAGTGTCGCGAGTTCCCGTAAGAATAAGTCCATTTTTGGCGTGGCAAAGGTTTCGAGAATGTAAAATAACGGAGAACCTGTATTACGACTATCGACAGCGAAAACACCAGTGAACACGGATGAAAGATCGATTGGATAGCGCGATATGAATAGCGCGATATAACCGCGGGCGTAAGAATTCGTTGTACATTTTAACTGCTCGCGCGTTAACTCGCACGATGGATCGCGCATCCGGTGAATACGCGACGCGATGCACGCGGTGCATCCGTACTAAATCCGCTTGCGTTACAGTCAGACGCGTCGTAAAGAAATATTGTGCAACGTTTTGTAATATTTTCACGTTGACGCTTCTCGCGTTACAGCGACAGCGTGCGTAAAGCAGACGGAATTAACAATTGCTAGGAAATCCGCGCCGAGGAAACATTTTTACGAGCGCGTAGAAAGAACGCGTTACGTGCGAGCGTCTCCCTGAAGCGCGCCCCGTTGTTCGAGCTCTCGTTCGACCGAGAGTTGCCGTTTTATTCAAGGAAATTCACTCAGCCCGCTGATAAAAATGATGCTTGCCGATAAAAAATCGAACCGGCTGGGTGTCGGCTCTTCGGCCAGCCGTGATCGATTAAATAGATCCGGTAACGCCAGGGGGGGAAAAAAGCGAGAGATTCGACCGTTGAGTGACGCTATCTGACGCTTTTAATCGAGCCACCATAAATCGCTCTTTCAGCGGGCCGCCGTTTTCGCGATCGCTAATGGTGGCCCGTGATGGGTCGAGGGGCGAATATATAAATCGCTGACACGGTTAATTCAGCCTTGACGCCGGCCGATCGCGAAATAAAACGCGTTCCGATTGAATTCAGCCTGAATTGGAACGTCCTGATTACGCGAATTCGTGCTAAGGTACGTCAGCCGGAGGCGGGACGTATTTAACTGCGATTCTTCGGGGCCGTCTGCGAAAGAACACGATCGACCGATGGACTGGTTTGAAATGTGGAGCGCGATCACCGACGCCGAAGTTCAGCCGAGGTTCGACAGCCGTCGACGACGGCAAAGGGACAGAGGCTTCCGGTCGCGAGCCGTCCCCGATTCGCGTCCCGTTTTAACGATTTATCGTGGCATTCGCGCGCTAATCGCCGCGTGTCGGCGGATTGCACGCGCAAATCATACCGTGAAACGTGGCGACACGAGCACCATGCGACTGCTGCTGATTATATGGTCGAATCGACCGCACGACCGAGCGTTTCGAACGTAGAGGGATTGTCGAAATTGACAAATTGCCTGAATCCTGCTGGCATAGCAAGAATTCCTCGACGGGGGCAGAGGGGGACTCTCGCGAGCTGTACAATTAACGAAGAAATTTAGCTCGAATCACCTTTCCCGCTGCGTTCGCTTCGCGTTAATAGAATTTTCTCCCGCGACATCTCCAGGAAGTCCCTTCGGAATTAAACCGAAAATAATTCTGCAATCAAACGTACATCCCCGTCGCGTCGTTTTAGTAAATACCGTGCACCGCTTCGCCTCGCCCCCTCTTGTTTTCTGTACGCGTAATAAAGATGTTAAACTTGAATTAATCGCGCTGCACATCCCATACGTATTCACGTTGCGTAGCACTTTTAAAGCGGTATTAACTAAAGTACGATTTAAGGGATTAAAGCGTGGGGGTAAGCTGGGTGTTGTTCAAAAATAATGAGGATAGTTCAACGCGACGCGCGGTACTGTTTGTAATTATTTAACTGCGAATACTGCGCCGTTGTTACCGTAAATTACGCTCCATTGGCTTTTTTTACCGGTAACGAGAGTTTTAATGAAATCTTACGTCCACTTAAAAGGGAAGCCAGCCCTTTTTGTTCAGCCAGCCGATTCTTGCATCCCCGCCTTTCATTTCCCTGCACCTTGAATATAGATTATTAAAGCAACCTTCGCATCAGCTTTTGAAGACGTTCAAATAATTATGTAATAACAACAGAATAATAATAATGTGAAATTTGTATAGAACCTCTGTATAAACCAGCCCGAGTAATTAAGGGTAAAAAAAATTCGTAGACCAGATACCTGCACCGAGCCTTTCAATTCCGCGTACCTCGAATCTGTATTTTTTAAGACAACATCCGTCAATCTTGCAAGTCGATCCGATAATTATGAACGCCGCGAGTTCTGTGTAACAAGAACAGAGTAATTATCGTAACAATAACAAGGCGAGCTCTGTATAAGATCGCTATGATCCGACCCGATTAATTAACGATAAAAAAGAAAATCATCCCAACCCTGATTGATCGCCCGCAGATCGAAAACCCTCGTCGCACTCGATCCCGTGGAGAACCCGAAGCGCTTTGTGTTGAAAGAACGAAACGTCAGGAACGTACATCATCATGTCCGCCCGTTTCCCATCGATCGACGCAATTAGAGCGATTGCAAGTTCCACCGGTGCTTGACCCATCTTCGGCAAATTAATGCAGTCCAAACATCCGGCGGCCCGCGTCCCTCGTAGGCTCGTACACACCGTGAGTAATGGTAATCGCGGCCGCGTAACGCGATAACAGAGAAATTCCCTCGTTGTTTCTTAAGCGGCACCGAAATTCCGCGCCGTTTCCGGCTTAACGAGCGACACTCGAGCAACAGCTGGTGCCACGAAATATTTCCGCTCGCTGGCAACGGTGCTCGCGCCCCGAGACGGTATCGATGCACCCATCCGTGCCCCGTTCCGTGCGACGACGAGCGCTTCAATTATGGTAATTGCAACTTCGAGAGCGACGGTTCGTTTAAAAATTAATACAATTTAAACGCTGGCCCTAATGGCCGCGCCCTGTCCGGGATGATAATTACAACCGCGTCGAGTGTAAAGCCACTGATTCAGCGCGACTACCGATCGCGAGTAGCCGCGAAAGTTCGAAATGGTAAGCAGAGTTTTTGGAAATACGCGTCACGCTCGAATCTGCTCTCGAACGCTCCTTCTGCCTCTGAAACGTTTGGTGATAATACTTTATTTAACGAACGAGAACCGAACGAGAAGCCAACGCGGAATTTTAATAAATTATTTGTGGAGGAAGATGGTTAAAATAGAAGTTCAGAGAGAAGACGGAGCAGCCGCGGATCAGAATAGTCAATATCTCTGGTAAATTTACTTGCAAATGAAAATAATCTATTTATACCGTCGAGTTCGTCTACGGTGAATCGATTCGATGCAATCTGGAAAAGATTCGATGTTACGTTTCTTGATCGTATACAGCGTATTAATAGTGGACATTTTCGAATCTGTGATTGCGTTCGTGGAATATTATTGGTTTCAATTGACGTTACAGGCAAACGAGCCGTTTGCTGCGGAATATTTCCGATGAAATTCCTACGTAATTCCCATATTCCGATCTTAACTCTGTTTTATATCTAATAAAACAACGCCACGCGTATACATGAAAAAGCTCGTTTCATTCAAACAACGAAGGGCGCTCCAAAGTTTGGAGCGGCGCTGGAACATCGAATAATAAAGCCAAGTGCTTTAGTGTAGCGAGCACTTGATAGATTGAAAGTGATTGGCAAATATTTAGTATTTCGAACGCAACGATGGATATAATCGGAATGGAAATCAAAAATATCGTTCGCGCGAGAAGCGAAAAACGCGCGTGAAGTTGAAAAATAATTCGTTACATTGCCAGAAATAATCGTTGGATAAACATATCGAGTTGAATCCCTGGGGAAAAAAGGGGGAAAAAAATGCCGCCCGATTAATTCTGTAAACTGTAAAAGCATCGATCGCGCCGGTCGCAGCTGCACGCGGAGTTCGCGCAACAACGGGCCAACAACACGGGGACCGTGGAGTATTTTTTCGGGCGCGATTAATAGAAAGACCAGCCAGTCGAGTAGCAATTTAAAACCGCGAGAATGAAATTCATTTAGACCCGCGGGTACGGGAGCTGCGGGGGAATAAACAGGGCGGGCCGTGTGTATTCAAATAACACGTAACTGCTCGTTAAGTCTGGTCCCGGAGAAAAAGTTAGATTGTTTTGTCAAGTGGAATGCTAATGGGAAGAGAACGTTTTCATTCGTGTCCTGTTATGGCGGGAAAAAATCAGCCGCGTCGAGCAACTCCGTGGAATTGATTCGGATCAGTCGTTAACGAGGTTCCAAGTATCCCTTTGCTGGGGTCAAAATGTACACCCTAGTTCGAAGATCCTTCGCGTTCGGCTAATTACAACCTATTTCTGGGCTACCGCGTTGGGACGCTGGAACTTGCATGATATACCTGTGGTCGCAGAAACGCGACCGCGAGGCAACTTCCGGAACTTCAATTTCCACTCGATCCATCGAATTCTGTAAACGCCTCTTCTATTTCTTACGGAGAGTAACGGACCCCAGTTGTCCGTATCGTAAATCTGATGTTCAAGATATCCCAACAAGTTCGTATCACGAGCTACGAAGCGTCGAGCCGCGGATCGCATAGTTCGCGAATTCTGATAGCGATTCCGGGGGGCGGAAACTCGAGCGGAACCCGCATCGTCCCCATTATCTTCGCACGCAATAAACCATTCCAGCCGGCTCCTCCATCTCCGCCTCGTCGAGCTTCTTCCTTCTCCCCAACCCCTTCGTCGTTCCCTCTTCCACGTCCGTCCCATGAAAAAATATCAACCATCTCGGTGGTTCCCTCTCTCTCTCTCTCTCTCCCTTTCTCTCTCTCTTTCTCTTTCTCTCTCTCTCTCTCTCTCTGGTCTCCTCGTCCACCGTTTCTCTTTCTTCGAATAATTACAGAGCCGTGCGATTCGTCTTCCGGCGGCGGAGCTTTTTTAAACGGGACAAAGATACCGGGGGGATGTAAATGAGAGACATCGCGCGGGCTTTCGTGATTAAGCCCGGCCGGAATGAAAAAGGATCCTTCGATCTACGGAGACGAAGGAGCCCCGTGAAAACGTATTCGAGTAGGTGCGCCTCTATCCGCTCTTTTGGTGACGGATTGAATCGTTCCTCCTCGAGGGCGGCAGACGTTCCTCGTCGACGGTCGAACGAATAATCGCCGCGATACATCCGTACCCAGGGCGCTCGAACAAATTGAACCTAACCCAGTTTCCACCGCCTCTAATTTAGTAAACCGGCAACACGCGAAAGAAACAGGGCTAACAAGGTAGCCCCCGCGTTGCTGTGCGCCGATGAAAAGTTGCTCGGCTATTTACTCTGCCGATACTCCGACTGCGGGGGTTGGGTGGCGCACCTACGAAAGGGCGCGCGAGATGTTTAATTAGGAAGGGAGGGCGGGAACGTTCGCGGTAGGGCGAGAGAAAACGGTCGCGTAGGCAACCTTCGAACTTTTTCAATCACGTTTCAATTTCCATCGCGGTAAAATGGCCGGTTCAGCCGACCGGGTGGTTCATAAAACTCGCCGGAAATCAGAATGCTAAACGGACCGAGAAGGACTTACTTAAGGGATCCGGAAGCGGGGATTCGCCGTGGCTTTAAAGATAAGACCGGCGGAACATCAAGACGATCCGGACCCCCGTCGTTTTTCCGCTCAACCTCGAAGTCATCGTCGTCAGCGTCATCGTTGTCGTTCGCGCGAAATGCTCGCGTCGCGACGGAAACGCAAACGCCACGCGTGCGACTGGAAGCCTGAGCCGAGTTCCAATCGATCGGTCGTTCTTATTCGTTAGAATGGCTTCTGCTCTCTCTCCCCCCCTCTCTCTCTCTCTTTTCCTCTCCCTTCCTCCATTGTGCTCTTTACGAAGATAATAAGAATCTCCCTTGCACGCCGGATCGGCAGGAAGATTTAACGCGGGCCAATCGTTTGCCGTATAAACGTTTTTCGAATATACTGCCTGGGCGCTGAACGGTCGCCGGCTTCGGCCAATAACAGTATACTTCCGCCTTTATCAACGCTATTTGTCTTCGAATTGAAAAGCCCGGAATGAATTCAGAAAGGGCGGGCACCTAAGTCGAGAGAGCGACCTAAACGACGGAACGGTCTCTCCCCTTTCCGGGCACCGCCGAGACGCCCCCGATTTACGACTCCGACGCTGACACGTCCACGGATTTATCTCTCGCTTCGCGTGGATTAAACAGGTTAAATAAAGGATTGCGTATCGCCCAGGAATATATACGGTCAAGGGGAATTCGTTTTTCACCGTACAGTTATACGGCACGCGCGTGAGAAAAATTTGATATCCGTCCCCTGAAAGGCAGCTCGGGAACAGAGTCGTGCAGCAGAGGAGAAACGCAATCCGTCTACTCCCCGGGACACTTTGGCTCGCGAAATATCCGGATAAATGGTTTTCGGACCGGTGCGGGATCAATCCTGTCAGGGGGTGGAGGGGGTGAAATTTTATTTTAATCACCGCGCAGAGAGTGGACACGTTTCAATCGATTAATGGGACAGGTTTCGAATTGCACGCCGGAGAGGGAAAAGAATCGAACAATACGACGCGGAGATGGCGGAGGTGATCGAGTTAAATCGTCCAGCTGAGGGACGACCAAGTGGACGTATTAAAATTGTTTCCACCTTTTTCCCGCGGCGGATTGCGTGGAGATAAAGAGACGAAGTTCGAAAGATTCGTCGGCAGAAGATTTTAATTAATTCGGGACTGCATCGTTCAATTAACAGATATACCGTGACGCCGATACTTTATGCGCGAAAATGTCTCGATTCGTCCACTTTTTTCGCTCGACCGGCCAATTAGATGATTGAACCTAACGTTCCGCGAGGGAAGGAAACAGAAACTTCAAGTTGACAGAAATAAAAGGCGACAACCTGATCAGACGTGCCACTTGGAAGTACGCAAAAGTCGATTACGATCGTAACTTGAATTTTCATTTTTCATGAACCGGTTCCTCTCCGCGAAACGCGGCCCACTTATAATTCTCAAACGTCCGGCACATCCATTTGCAAATTAAAACAGGTCGCACTGCCGCGGTCCACGTAAACCGAGCGTTTCTTAAAACGTAGCTCCATAAAAATCTACATGCACACGCTATAAGCGCACGTCCGTCCGATGCTTCCATAACCGTAACGCGTTAAAATAATGACAATCTGCCGCGATGCGTTTCGTCGAAAATATCCCAGCCGTTTCGACGGTGCATCGAGCAGTCGAAGGAGAAAAATTCCCGTCGAAAATCGGCCGCTCGCCCGGAGCACGAGCTTTCGCGTCGAATGAAGCGCGGGCTGGTTCAAAGAAAAAAAAGGGGAAAACAGAAAAAAAGAACAGGCGACGGCACTTTTAATTAATACATCTGACGCTTGCAGAGGTCTTCATTTTCTATGCCTGATATTTGCGAGCACGACGAAGCGGGTCACGCGGAGACGCGAGCAGTTCGCGAATCGCCTTTGCGATAAGGCGATTAGAAATGAGCAGGCGCTGCGAACGTAAGTTCTTCTGCAGCATGATCGCGTCGCAAGTTTGCCGTGCGTACCATGGACAAGGCGATCACGCGTTTCGAGCATCATTTCGGGATCCTTTGTGACGAGAGACTTTTTAAAACGTTCGCGCGTTCGCTCGACTGGAAGATCGAACGGAACGAGTGGACTTGGATGAACATATGTGGGCCGATTTGATTGAAAAGCGTAAACTGAACCGTGTAAATCACCATTCGATTGAATTTGCACGCGCTAAGAGATGCTCGCGAGATCTCTACTTCTGTCGGATACGATTAAATCTGCCGCGGACGTAGGTGCAGCGAAATTGAACCGCGTGTTTTCGGCTAAAGCGAAGAATGCAGTCACGAGTAAATATCGTGCAAACAATTAATTCCCAGGCCGGAAATTAAAGAGTAAAAAGATCGTGCTGGTAGATCGTCGGTCGGCAGAGAAGCGTTAAAATTCTAGGAAACACTCCGTACCAAGGACCGTAGACGATTCTAATCAAAGAGGATCTTGTCCGCCGGTTAATTGAAAACCAGCTACCGTGTGACTTGATAAACATTTATTTGCCACAATCTGTCTGCTGATAAATTAAACGAATCTTTTCACATCGCGTTTTTTTTCCCCTTTCTTCTTTTTTTTTTTTTTTTTTTTTTTATTTCTTTTCACAGCGCGACCGTACAGATTTGATCGACGATTCGTCGCGATGGAGAAAATGGAGGGCAACCACTTCGCGAACATAGACGCAAATTCGTCTTCTTCGCCTACCCGAACGGATACGTCGAACTATTAAGTCGTAAAATATTAACTCGGTCGCGAAACGAAACGCCCTCGCGTATTGGCCGTTTCGATATTCCGCGGTATAAACGTCGCGATCCTTATGTCAGCCGTAAATCACCGGCGGATCATTTAAACGCGCTTTTATTCCCCGCGCGGTAAAATATGTCACGGTCGGATTGTAATTCAAATCGTTCGATTTCGCGAGCGTATTCAGGGGGACGTTTCTATTAAAGGCGGTTACATTTGTTCCAGATGAGGCGGAAATCTGAAAACGCGGCCCTTTGCTTCCTGCTGCTGTCGATCGGCTCCACCTACGTGGTCTCCGTCGCCGGTTACAAGGTGAGTGTATCGAGGCTTCCATCGCGGTGAGTACAGACCCCGTTTAACATAATTATCGTGACCCAGATGCTCGACACGAAACCGTTTACCCCGAGGAAAAAATAGAAACGCCGGAACCGGATAAAATCGCGTTCTACGTGAGCCTGTTATCAGCCGGGTCGCCTAACCGCTCGCCAGCCACGAAGACGCACAATATTCCCGCGGCCAGATTTATGGATCAACACGACGGATCCTTCGAAATCCTTTTTCCCGCGTCGTCGCGTTTTTGCACCCGTCGAGTTGCACCGAGTTATCGACGTCGAGGCTGGGACAGCGAGCGAACAAAACGGAGCCGCGAGCAAGAAACTGCCAAGAGAAGTCGTACGCGGGAGCAAAAGCTAGGCGGGGTCCCTGATAAATTCGATCGACAATGGAACGGCGCCTGATTCCCCGCACGAATTAAGGGATGCAAAATATTATTCGACGCGGGAACGTCGACGTGCCGCGATACGATAAGCGGCAAGGCACATTTGAATTGTACGCGTTTCGCTCGGAGCAACGAAGTCGATTACAATGGACGTTCGACAAAGGATAGGCAAAGAGCCGTTGGATACGTTGTCGAAACCAGCCTCCCGGCCGAATGCGCCGATGTATCCCAACATTATTCACCTGACAACCTCTCTTCAGGGCAAGAAATGTCATAACCGGGTTCTTCCAATGGATTTCAGCGCACAGTGACCCACTTGCGTTGCTGGTGATAATCGATCAAACTCAAATACCATTTACTAAAATAGCCTGCATTTTCTGTTAGCCGATATTATTTGTAAACCGGCCCAGAGAAGTGGAATACATAATGCACGTCGAGTGCATAGCGGTATTAACTATTACCAGTGTGGAATAATACAGGAAAATATAATATTCTATAGCAGAGGCTGGGAATACGCATTGGAAACGTTTAAAAACTATTCTATGCGAAGTATTCTGCGGTCGAGCGGCTCTAATAGGGTTTCGGTTGTCTTTAGTTCCAGAACTACTGCTTAAGATCCTTTACGAACCACTCTAGAGTCGCGAGACCTATAATGGGCCACCGCGGAGGAACGAAGCTCATACCAGTCCACCTCGAGCTCATAAGAGCAGCTTCAGACCACCTTGGGCCACGGTATATATTTGCCTGAGACAACGATGGACTCTTGGCACCTCAAATCAAACTGCTCCCGAGTCGAGGACGTCGTCAAGGATCAGGCTGCAGACATTGAACCAACAACAATCTGTCTCAAACTCGAGGGTCCTCCATTCAGTGCCATCTCGCGCTCCAAGGGCTCATCCCCGTATATCGCAGCAAAGGACTCGACTTCCGCCATACCTCTCAGTCCATACGAGATACCCTCGTCTTTCGCGGAATTATTAACAATTCTTCGAAATTGCGTCGCGATCCTTTGATTCTCGTGGCGAGTTCCCCGTTTCTCACAGAATCGCACCGTAGATGTCCGTCTAGCGCGCCGTCATCGCCGTTCAAGCGTGTGCACGCGCGCGCGCGAGTATGTGCTGGCCATTCCGCTAATGTTGACCGGAAGTGTTTGTTCTGATGCATGTGCACCAGCATGCTGGACACCGCTTGCACCATGGATCGTGTAACGCTGTAGTCCAACATAATTGTCGGCGTGTCAGAATTTACCCAGCGCCATAGGTGGCTGGACCGCTGCCGGCATTTGTCCCCGTACGTCCTGGTGCACGCGAGGATAATTCGCCCGCGCAGGCCTGAAGCGGATTTGATTGCTCGACGCCCATGATAAATGTAAATGCAAACAACGTCTGACAACTGAATTCGAGCGCTGCGAACCGGCCAATTTCCATGCGGATTCTTCTTCCGATTTCGAAGCCACCGACGACGCACCCCGCTACGACCCTTCGCTCGTGCGCCCGCGTCCTCGCGCGTCCAACGTCATCGAGGCACCCTCGACGCGGCTTACCCGCGGCGCGCGTACCGTCATCAATTAATTACCGTCCTTATTCAAGAAGTTGCCGCGCAACTGTAAACGCTAACCGTTCCCCCGCGGCATTTAATTATCTCGCGGAAAATAATAGCCGTGTGATTTCGTATACGCGGAGGCAAACTTCACGGCGTTTAATTTCACGACGAGGAGCATTCCGCCGTTGCCCCGCCGACTAGTTTCCTACCTGCGATCTCGGTCCCATAATGAACGTCTAAGCGCGCCTGCTACGCTATACTTTTCCGTATATTTGCCCCAACTTCCCCTGGCACGACGGTGCGCCTCGAGTTCGCGAGCCCTCGCGAGCGTTCGCGCGGAACTCGAAGCCCGCTCGGAGAGGAGCGGCCAACTTCGACGAGCGTGGAACGCGCGTCGTTAAAAGCGCGACGCAACGCCGTCCTGTAATCAACGACATCGGACTCGCTGGCGACGTTGATCGATAGTCGAAAACGGCACGCTCGAACGCGACAAGTCGCGGAGCCAACGGAATCGCCGGCCGTAATTGGATCGGACGCGCGGCGTCGGGCGCGTCGCGGCGGACGCGCGAACGTATCCTCGCCCGGAACGAAATCACGATTCGCCCGGGAACGAATTGGCTGTTCGCGTCCCGATGATCGATTTAATAAAGCCGCCCGCGAACGACGAAGAAACGACGCCGCCATTGGCGTTTCGTGGAAGTGTCCACGGGTCGGATAGGTAATTTGGACGAGAAATGAAGCGAGAGACACATTGCTCGATTCCAGTGGAAGTGTAGCTGGAGATATTGGTCTTTTTTACGAACCCGCGTCTCTGCCAGACCAGATGAACGTACGTTCCGGGTTTATATATCGAACTCGATGTAAAGGAAACGCGCGGACTCTTTCCTCGCGAAGGGAAAGTGACGCGCTCTTCTTCGAAATCATCTTTATCCACGTTTAGCTTAATCGACTGCGTTTAATCAATCGGGCCGAGTTGAAGCGAAAAGTTGCGCTCCCAGGGCGTCGAGATTGCGAGGGCTCACCGAAAGCTCGTTAGATTCAAGCACCAATAGCTTTAAGAGACAATGACTCCGCGGAATGGCCCCTCACGTTGCATGTAAATGTGCGCGCCGTACATCGGTATAATAGCCGGGCAGAAACGAACGAGTGTGTTTAGAAAATACGGTACGGAGAGAAAGGCGGCATTCCAACGGGTAAGCGGTTCACGGACCGCTTCGAGTTTAATGATTCTTAAAGGCGAGTTCTCGGACTATCCGAATTAATTCTTAAAGTTCCCCCGCCTCAAAGAGTTGTTCTCCCCGGCGGACGGTAATTTCAGGGAGTAATTGAAAACACCCGTTCTGTGAATGAACAATTTTAGGCGACGCTAATGGAGATACGGAAACGCGGCGCGGGGCGCTCATAAATTCCGACGGTGAAATAACGCGGCCGCGGGAACGAATGGGGCCCTGGAACTACTCATATTTCCCGATGTCGCTATGATATTTCAGCCCCGTATATTAACCCAGACGCGGACCCGGCTGGCGCGCGCCCCGTTTGATCGCTTTGAGATATCCGCGGACCCAATTCGTGTTTTCCTTTGGTGCTTTTCCGCGAGGACGCGGCGGCCATCCCAGGCAGCGCACCCTGTCCCGCGCGTATGAAAAATCGAGCGTGCAGGAAACTCGATGCCCGATCCGAGCTGCTCCTCTAACGGGTTTGCCTCCCGCCATTGATACATCGTCATCTCTCGTACAGAGGGAGAATATAACGCCGGACGAACGTCAAACGCGGCTGCGACCCTTTATTTTCAGACGAAACAATCATGGACGAAAGTAATATAAATCACACACCGAGGGATCCCGCGGTGGTCCCGGTTCGCTTCTCTTTACGCGTGCTTTTTTTCTTTATTTCTGTCGAAATCGTTCGGTTATAAAACTCAAAAGCTCGCGACGATGCGAGGCGAGCCATACGTCCCCCTCTGTCTCGAAGCATCTCCGCGGCAATTCTTTTCGCTATTCGTTTCATTTTTCTGAGAAGATTAATTTTCGCAGCACGGGTTTCGTATCGACAACAGGCTCGAGCATAGCAGAGATTACTCGATAACAAAGTTTGCTAATAACGCCATGTTTTTCATCTTTTTTTTTTGTTCCCCATCGTCGACCGGTTCAGCTTTTTAATAAGAATGGAAAGAGCGGGAGAACTCGAGGACCGACAGAGGTCCGACTGTGGTTGAACGCGAAGGAAATTTCCGTGGTGTTTTTTTTTTTTTCTTCCCAGGGAAGAGCGATAGAGTGGCCTGCTCTAATTTTCGTTAACGACGGCACTTCCTACGGAGCCCGATCGTGCCTAATCTGAACGGCCGATCGCTGCCTCCATCGATTCGCCCTGGCAACGACAGGCACACGAGACTTATTTCTTGACCCTCTCGCGCCTTTAACCCAGTTTCCACTCTGCGGTTCTTACGTATGCATCTTTCATTCCTTTCAGCACTCGAGGCGACATCGGGACTTCACCGTGGCCGAGAGCTACGATGCGTCATCGTCCAACGGTGACAGCCTCTCGATGACGATACCGCCGCCGATCGATCGATCCTCGCTTCCTGAAGAGTCATACGTTCCTGAAAGTAAGTTGACGATTCTTAATCCAAACGAGACCAATCCGCCAACAGCTTCGTTTTCTCTTTTACGCGCGTCGTCGATCGTTCGTCGAGGGTTTATAAAGAACACCAAGGGGTTGCGCGTGCATAGAAAGTCTAAAAATGGAAGAGCGTTGTTAACGTACGAGGGAGAAGAAATTTGCGCGAGTCTCTCTCCGAGAACGTAACAATTTCCGAAAATAAGGGTACCTCCGAACCGGTGCTGCTGCGCAGATATATGTAATTTCCCTTAAAATCCTTGGCATGTGGATAGCGCGCGGAAAAAGGAAAACGATGTGGCTAAAAAAAAAAAGAAAAGAGGGAAAGAGAGAACAGAAGCAACGCGGAACGAACGTACGAGTTCTGTGCGCTCTCTCTTTCCCGTCGCGGGGAAGAACGCGAAAATTGAAAGGCCAACAAACTGGCCAGCATGCCGGAAAAAATTAATGAACGCGTTTACACGCGGCGTGCATTTGATACAGCTTGGCGGAAGAGTAAAATAGAAAGAGGGTGGAAAAAACGAAGGAAAATGAAAAATAAAAAGGGGGGAACAAAATCACTGGCCATTCCCGTGATCTGTACCGTGAACACGCAACATTCGCCGCGGCGAAATTTTCTAAAGCGAATTTCGCGTTATTCTTTCGGACGCGCGCGAGCCCGCTACTTTCCCCCGTCGCTGGCGTCGCGTTCAACGTTTTCTTAATTAAACGATTCCACCGATGAATGTATAATTCGCGACGTACAATGGGGCCGTTCGAGGCGGCTGGAGTTCCACCCCCGAGCGACGGCTGCGTAAAACGGAGAACGAAAAGGGAGGAGAGAGAGAGAGAGAAATAGATCCATCCATTTATATACTTTCAACCGTATTGAAAGTGGAGAGAGGGTCTTATAAGAATTGTAACGTGAGGACCACCATGACGGTGATAATCAGCCCTACGACGATCTGAACGCCCACGGATGTCTTCATGGTTGTTTCCTTTCCTCCGCCCTCTTCTCGCGTTTTAATTCCACCTCGTTCCCCTCGTCAAACCAAATGATAAGCGGCGAGGATCACGTAGAATACGAGCGCGAGGATTAACGTCAACGCGACCGCGTAAAAGATCGCGCACATTTGCAAAACGGGCTTCGCTCCGTCGAGAAGCGAATTCGATGATTTGCATTGGCAACTACTCTCCTCGCGGATAAACAAACGATCCGTGGGAATCGTACGAGTCGATTATTTTCTCGCATCACCCGCGTTGCTCACTTTTCAGCGTACTTGGTGAAATGAAGCGCGATCGAGGCGACTGCGATCGGTTCCGATCGGCGACGTTGAAATTATCAGGAAACGATTGAATTTGTACAAACATATGGAGTCGCGCGAGACACGCTACCAGTATCGCCTGTATAATTACTCGCGAGCGCATCGCAGGGGAAATTTCGCGAAATCCGGACGCTGATTAACGTCGATTACCGCCGGCGCCCGTATTAATCGCAACGAATGCGCCTATGAAACATTTATTCCGGCCCGCTGGACGCGACAATGCCGCGGGACGGATTTATGTATCCAGTCGCCGCTTAATTAAGAATTCAACTGTGCCCGCTCCTCGATATAAAATGTATAGGGAACGCGGAATTCCTATCCGAGGCCCCGTAATTCTTTCTCATTTAATGCACGCGTCCCGTTCGTAAAAGCCCGTGACAGGAGAGAGCTCGAAACCGTAATGGACGATGGAGGAAGCCCCTTTTAATAAAACATTCAAAGGTCTCTTTGATGAACAAACGAACTCCGCCGAATGACAAGAAGATCGTGAATTCCGCGGCGGAACGGAGGGGCTGACGAAAGGGGAGAGGTGCGCGTGTACCCTCGTGTCTGAAAGATTTAAATAATTCCAGTGCAGAAGGATCCTCCTCGAATCGGTTCGAATCGTGCCATGACGGTATGAATCGCACGTGTATTTGCGGAATCCATCGCTCGAGGATGGCTCCCCCGTTGCGTCGTCCGAAGCTGTTGGGCGAAATCGTGACGATCCCCTTGTTTCCCTTGCAGGTACGCGCGCGATCGATCCCTGCGCGCAAAAGTATTGCGGGGTGGGCAAGGAATGCGAGGTCTCGCCGGACAACAGCACCGTGGCCCTCTGCGTTTGCATACGGAAATGCCCGCGAAGGCAGAGGCCCGTCTGCGCGAGCAACGGGAACATCTACGCGAACCATTGCGAGCTGCACAGGGCCGCCTGCCATTCCGGATCGCCGTTGACCAGGAGCAGGCTCATGCGATGTCTGCACCACGGTACAGGGGCTGTTTCATCGTTTAAACGAACATTGAAACACCTTCGACTAACAGTCGACCGTTGTCGTTAACTGAAACTAAGTCCTATCTAGCATCGTCAGATGCGAACTCTGCGCATAGCAAGTTGTAGCGTAACCGAACTTGCGCCACCTGTGTCTAATCGAAATCCTCCTCTTTTCGAATCCCGCTTTAGACATCGTGAACGCGCACATCCGGAGGACCCTGCACGTGAACAGAACGTCCCCCAAAACGGGCAAAATCATCTCTTACCCGAGGTCCAGGAGCCGCAAGAAGGACGCGTTGAAGGATAACTTGATACCGGAGAAGAACGATTCTGACTCGAAGGAGTGCTCGAACCAAGAGTACGAAATAATGAAGGTAGATTAAAAAAAAAATATATAGACAGCGAAACTTAGACGCGTTCGGAAGCTAAATCAAGAAGCTCCGTTCTCGAAATTTCTCTAGTTTACCGCGAGAGTATAGTAATCAGCGTTTAAACTTTGCAGAAACCAAACGATCGACTCTCATAGAGTTGACCAAGTTTGGCTTCCAAGTGGCGGCTATCCGATTCCCGATGATCGGATGCCGCTCGATTAACAGCTTGGTTTTTCTTTGCCAGGATAATTTGCTGCTCTACAACCACGCGAGATTAATGTCTCAAGACAACCACAGCAAGGAGTACCTCGTCAGTATAATGTTCTCCCATTACGATCGGAATAATAATGGTAATTTGGAGCGCGAAGAATTGGAACAGGTAAGACACCCTCCCGTATTGGTATTCTATCGGCGATCGGCTCGTACGATGTTTACACGTGTGTTTTACGTGATAGTTCGCGGAGAATGAAGATTTGGAAGAGTTATGCAGAGGCTGCAATCTGGGACACATGATCAGCTACGACGACACGGACGGCGATGGGAAACTGAACATGAATGAATTCTACGAGGCGTTCAGCAAACTTTACAGTGAGTATTCTTCTCGAGATTGTTGTCACAGTGGAAGCGAAAGTAAAGAACTTCGCGAGAGTCTTTCATCCGAACGTTCAACGGCATTCTTCGCTTGGTAACTTCTGATATAAGTCAAGATGTGCCAGTGTTCGTCTATGTACGCCGTGCGCGTACATGCACAGAGCGATGGAGACGCTCTGGAACTTTTAATAAAAATAGCACGAGCCGCAGAGTTGACGAATTAAATGAAATTAAATGAAATTAAATGAAATTAAAGGAGATTAAATTAAATGAAACGCCGCAAGGCAAAGAGTTAAACCAGGACGATCTCTCGCAGGTGTCTCGGTAGTGTCGCTGGACAAGTCCCTCGAGGTGAACCACATTTCCGCGAGAGTCGGTGATAACGTGGAGATCAAGTGCGATGTCACCGGCACACCGCCTCCGCCTTTGGTCTGGCAACGCAACGAGGTCGATTTAGAAACGCTGAACGAGCCTGAGGTATGATCGACCAGCGCCTCGATAATTAAACCGCGGTGGCAAGCCAACTTTCGCGTATCGGCGACGATCAACGTTACCCGTTTTCCTCCGACAGATTCGAGTATTCAACGACGGCAGCCTCTACCTGACGAAAGTGCAGCTGATACACGCCGGGAATTATACTTGCCACGCGGTCAGAAATCAAGACGTTGTTCAGACGCACGTCTTAACCATTCACAGTAAGCTGTTCCGCGCGCTGATTTCGAGACCCGTCGATACGAGAACGCGATTGTTCCCAGTTCTCTAAACTCTCTGTTCCGCAGCTATACCCGAGGTGAAGGTGACGCCGCGGTTTCAAGCGAAACGTTTGAAGGAGGAGGCCAATATCAGGTGCCACGTAGCCGGTGAACCCCTTCCGCGGGTCCAGTGGTTGAAAAACGACGAGCCACTGAATCACGATCAACCGGGCAAATACGACCTCATTGGAAACGGCACTAAACTGATCATCAAGAACGTCGATTACGCCGACACGGGCGCTTACATGTGCCAAGCTAGCAGCGTCGGTGGCGTGACCAGGGACATCAGCAGTTTGGTGGTTCAAGAACAGCCTACTCCGAGTAAGTGGCGAAAGTTGAGGACTGACGCAGGTAGAAAGAAGCGAGAACCGAAATTACGAGAAAATGTCTACGCGCTGAGGTGCTACTGGCATTGGCTTATTGATTCTGCGATAGGGGATACCATAACTTAGTTATCCGCGTCTACGGACTCGTTCGTTCTCAAGGGACGGTTCCCTCGTCGCGCATGAAGTAGATCGAAAATGGCATAGACAAAGATAAGTAATTTATTAAACACATGGACAGATTAATGACATTCGTGTTCTATCTAGCGACCGAAAACGAGGAACGGAGATTCTTTTCGTTCCACGAATGGGGCATTTTGGTGTACGAGCCATCCGCGTGTCGGCCGCGACACGAGATTCGCTCCACGGATGTTATACCTGGTACTCAGGTAAAATTGTATAGTTATTGTATGGTTGTTTATCACATAGATGATTTAGTTTCACCTATTCCTTTTAATCTGGTCGTTCCAGGAACACGTATGCGGAGTCGCAGGTGTTCCTTGTTCGTGGGGACGCGCGATCAATGTCGCGAATCGGTATGTATACGTCAGTCAACCGGACAAAGATCGCGTACTCGTCATCAGCGAAATACAAATGGTCATAGTCGACGTGAGTAAACTTCGATTTGCTAATATTATGCTGCAATCGTTTAACTGCGATTGTTAATTGTTAAAAACTAATCTCGTCCGTGCATTGACAGATGGTGCCAACGGATAAGAATCCTGTTCAACTCTGGTACGTGTCTTCCCTCGACCAAGTGTGGATACTGAACTGGAGAAACAAGAAAGACATCGACGTGAAGACGGTGCAGGTGATCGAGGATGCCGCGCAGAAGAAGAAGCATCGAGCTATTCGTCCAGAACCCATCGATGCGCAATTCGATATTATTCAAAACATTTATATACCCGAACAACAAGTGAGTTTCCTAACTATTGGAAATTATCGTCTACCCCCTGATCCGTCTGAGCAAAACTGCTACTGCAATGTGTTCTTCAATCCGTTTAGGATATCGATAACAGGTTCAAGTACGGATACGTCAGCCACACGAATCAACGTAACATGTATAAACTGGATCTGAAGAACATGAAGTATACGCGTAGCGCTGATTTAAGCGCTTACAATTGCGTTCCAGTGAACGTCCAATTCTCAGCCCTATGTGAGTTGGTCTTTCCTGTAGTCTATCAATCTGGTGAACGTCTTTTGTAAGTTTACAAGAATTTCCTGTTACTTCTCAGATGGATTCGTAGTGATCGAATGCCAGGAACCAGTTACCAACCGACCAACGGGTCAACTGTTGTTGGATTATTTAACAGACACCGTTCTTGCTCACAAACCAAATCTGTTGGGAAAACCGACCATCTCGCCTGACTCTCGACACCTAGTCACATTGGACAAGCAAGACACAGGCGTAACTCTAGTCGTACAAGAGATATTACGTAATTAGAACGCTCTTTATTCCACGCTAGAAGGTAAATAACGAGGCAGTGCTCGCATAGATTGACCAATAATTGTATGCTTCCAGCCGATGGTTTAAAATTCGCGTTCGACGTGAAAACAACATTGAACATCAGCGACATCGCCCTCTATCCGTCGCAAACGACGCATGGCTACGATATTTACGCGTCATCGATCGACAAAGAGAACATCCTGTTCCTCGACCTGTCCACTGGTAAAATGAATCACCACGACTATGTGAAACTTAACACTGCCGTTATATTGGATACATGAAAAAATTCCTTTTCTATCACAGGTAAAGTGGAGATGATAACAGGAGTGGGTAAAGCAACGCCGCCTGATCTAACGAAATGGGGAAACCCAAACAGGCCGATCGTACAGAGCGGGATATTTGGCAAGTACATGGTCAGTCCGTCGAACGATGCGCTGTTCGTTTTAAACGGGGAAACTCGAACGATAAACTGCGAGATCGGCGGCCTAGTACACCCCGGAGCGCTGGTATGGTTCACAGTGTCTTTAAACTAAACGATCGAAACGATGTTTCGGCACGAGCTGCGAGACGCGACGAGAAAATAAAAGAAAAAACGTAGTCGAACGCTGTTGGAACCAGTGATATACGGAACAAAAATATCATGTACATCACCGTTTGAACGAGAGGGTAGAATAACTGTAGTTTTTTTTATGTTAGAAGAAGGAACGGTTGAGAAAAATTTCGAGAAATATATATTCTAACACCAACATACCATTATTCATGGTTATCGTTAAAATATTTAAAAAGTTTCCGAGTACCGCTCTTCAATAATTAATGGCGTATTTTTGACACCATCGAGCGAATAAACGTTTTTGATCGTTACATATTTATCGCGAAACATTTATCAATAAGATTTTTAATGTACATACCAAAGAATCGTCTTTTACATACATATTTAACGTACCTAATCGTTATCCTATCGGTGGCCTTAGTTTCCCCTCGATTTTTGCATATCTCAACTCTTTGTACTTATACATTTCTCTCTCGAATAAATTTTCGACGGCTATAAAGATACAATTACACTCTTTCAAATAGTAATTAGAACGTTTGTTATTTCTTTCCCGAATACGAACTGCAAATTACTAAAACTCAACATCTTACTCGATATACCTGAACAATTTCAAAACTTTGACATTTCTTCCTTTTCTTTTTTTTCTTTTTTTTCCTGCTTTCCAACGATATATTTAAAGACATTTCTTTTTAAACGATGTCACGATTCAAGAATATATTATAGTCAAAAGGTCATCAGTGACTTATACATGCTAGCTAATTAGTTAATTAGGAAACGAAAAAACAGTCACAAAGTTACACGAGCTAAGTAAACACAAATATAATACAAGTATAATCAACTTTCTAGCCTGACAAGTTGCTTCGACCGGAAAAATTGGAACAATTTGATTTACCATAATTTTTACAATAACTTATACGGCAAAGACATATATAATAGAGTTATCGGGCCACAAATAGCACACTAACAACGGGTATGATGATTATGTATTATAAACGCATGCGTGTGTTTCTGTACGCGTGTGGATACGAGCGCATATTATAACAAGTAAAATGAATTACCTTGTAATAAAATTACAAACAAAACTAATTTAATAAATAATCTGCAAATACAACGTTCTTTTTGCTACAATGTACATGCAGATTACACGTAAAACATCTCAGCAGTCTTGTATCCGTTCCGGGTAAAAAGGAAATAATGATACAATGAATGGTTACACACCATCGTTAACGATCGTACTCTTTAAGTGTCTTTCTAGTCGTAACGTTCGCCTTTATTCACTAATAAATTACGTCTGTTCAAAATCTCAATGTCTACGTTTAATCACCTACTGTACAAATTCGACGTAACCGTTTACGCACTATATCTGGTATAAATACGCTTTTAGTTCTTCTCAAATCGTTTTAACTGTACCACCCCAACACACAGCTGCTGTTTTCACAGTTAAGTGACATCAACAATCTGACAACTGCACAACATCTTCGAATGGGATCAATGATCACCAATTAAACTCACTTCATCGACAGCGACATTCGACAATTAACAAAGTTCCACGTATATACAGTGCACCCTGCACAATCTGTTTTGAAGAGGTTTACCAAGAATTCGAAAACAGCGGAAAAGCTGGACAATGTGTAAGGAAGAAAAGGAGACACAGAGGCGAACCGTGGGGAGATCACTAGGAAAAATAGATCGTGAGATTTTATGAGCAGTTTTCCATTCAATACGATGTAGCTCGATCAACTTGTGAACGCAACATCTCGTAAGCCATTCTCTCGAGTTCCAATATCCTATTCTCTTCCTTATTCTTCTCGTCTCGCTATCTGTTTGTCAGTTTCTTTGTTCCAGCACTGGTTATATATTGCACGATTTTAAATTGGTCCCTTGCCGACTATAAAAAAGTATATAAGCGTTGCTAAAGTCTTCCTCCTGAGGTTTCTGTCTGCTCGTAATCTCGTCATTGTAGTAGTACCACACATCGGTGCGAGGATTTTTTGCATACGCCGTATAGTGTCCAGCCGAAACCCCTATGGTAATATTAAATACGTAAAGACATGATATCACGCACGATCACAGCAATAAGAATGAATGAAAATAACGATTATACCTCCAAAGTGACAAACGCAGGCGTATAGATCGTATAAGTGTTGACCTACGCTCAAACCAACCAAAGGGAATGTAACTTTATCATCCAATTTCATACTAGCGCACTCGTAAAATACAAATCTGTAATTTACATAAAGAGATCACAGTTGCTATATGCAACAAAATGATCGTATTACTGTTAAATCAATTATATAACCAGAAATCGACATACCGTTTCAAATATACTATAAGGAACTTGGGGTATCTATGAACTGTTAGGGTTTTCGTAGCACATCGATTTCGTTCGCATTTGGGACAAAACCAAGGATTGTGTTCGTCCAAAGTTTCACTACGAAACATACAAATCTCGTAAAACCTTACATTACCGATTCAACGTTAACAGACCTTTAAAGTAACAGAGCTTAATCGTTCATAGTGAATGCTACCTTTGACTAAATGCTTGAAGACAATCGTATAAAGACAAAGGATGATGAGGCCTCTGTTTGCTGACGCTGACATGATCTATAGGAGACGCGATCTTAGGAACCTGCTCCGTATAACGCACAGCTAAAGTATCGTCGTTATACAAGATTACCATGCCCGTTTCGGGTACGCTACATCCCGTGCAATGTTTAGTGTAGATGCAACGCGAACAGTGGTGACCCTACGTAAAGAAATCCTATATTCATAAACTTATTTTCACAAGAAAAAATAAATAAATTGTATATAACCGTATGCACAAACCTGTCCTGTAACAAAATGAAGCGTGTAATTTCCTTCCTGCGGCACATTCTTTCTTACAATATCGTACAAGTCCTTAGCGTTTACTCTCGAAGGTAATCTTACTAAATGCGGGTAACCGAAAAGTTTCGTCCCTTTACGGTTGTTCGTCGTTTCATTTGTTGTGTCGTGACGCAGAACCAACGGTACATTTAAGATCCTAACCGCAGGCCTCGGTCGGCCTGTTTGATCTATTTTAATAAAAGACGACGCGGTCATGTAGGTTGAACACATTGGACACATTTGCGGTTCCGTTTGATTTTTGAAATAATTCTGTTGGATTGAAAGTAAAACAATCATTTACATAGTATCGCTTGTAACGGACAACAGATTTAAATATACGTGATCGAACGAATTTTTCTAGCGAGAAAAATTAGAAAACATCAGTACACGGTATGTAATACCCTCAGTATACGGCAGCCTCAGATTAGTCTGAATTGAGTTCCAGAACGTAAATATTCTGGCTTGCGGATTGTACTCAAATCGCGAATCATACGGGTTTCCATCTTTCCGTTACCAAACACCTCTACTTCAAACGAAGTTTCCCAGGCTAAGCTGGCAACGGAAAGCTATTTCTGGTTCCCGTACGTACCCTTATGGTACCGTCCGGCTAGAACGTTCGCTGATTTAATCTCAGACCTTCCCGAGGTGAAATAGTAGTAACCATGTACCTTGCTTGTACACCCCTTCCGCTAGATTGAAGCTGCCGTTTTTCATCATCGGGTTTTCTTACTGCATCAATTACGACTACAAGTATTGGAATATCGATAGCGATTTGAAACATTAATAGCACTTTGAAGTGATAATTTAAATATTCATATTGTTTACAGTATGATCTTTTACTGAATAAAAATGAAACGAGAAACAGCTGTTTACCTCGATGCAAGCCTCGCACATAACGAAGTTACAGCTGTTCCCACTGTGCCTCTTTAGATCCCCGTCCAATTCCTCGAGGCAAATCGTACATGGAATTTCCTCTCCGGTAACTGTACACTTTTGACAGGAATCAGCCTCCGCTAAACGATCTCCGCCCGCGTCCGGTACTGAAGTGTACGCATCAGGAGGTTCCGTGAGTTCAAAGGCGTATATAGAACGATTCGTATCATTGATGTGTCTCAAGAGTGTATTGTCATCCTTAAATGTAAAACCTTGATGTAGAACCCGACAGTGACAATTCCGTCTAGTCTGATAAGCTACAGCAAGCAAAATACATAATTCTCGATACATCTACGGTGCAAGGGTAAAGTAATATAGATGAGGAGTAAAGACCGCGGTAGGGCAATATCAAGAGGATGCAATATATCAAGAAACGAAGGAAATGTAAAAGTTCAATCTGTTTGATGGAATGTAGCCTCGTAACTAAGCTCTGCGCTACGAGAGTGTTCTTCCACAACATTTACTCTTGGAGGGCAGTATCAACGATTATCGAGGCTGCGCGATAAGCCGCTTTCTTCACCCTCCGTGATTGAATTCGTATCAAAAATAAAAAAAAAAACCCACGCACCGTTTTATTTTTCACAACATGGAATATGATTACGATACTCGGATTTTTACTCCTACCGAAAATACATATCCTCAAAAAAAATTATGATTAAAGTCGTATTATCTGAACAATCTCAGATCGTTTTCGAAATAATACAGAGCCAGAGTGAGTTGACCAATTGAATAAAAATTTCTTGAAACATACGTACAGGCTGTACTTGAATGAGAAAAATTGCATTGAAAATGCGACTACTCGTACATACTTACATAAAAAATGAACTAAGCTTCGTATACTTACCAGAATCTTCGATATATGATTTTCTAAAACTTCAGCGAGTGCAATGTTCGCCAGTGCAATATTTTCCTTGCCAAGGGTTTTTAACAGCTCCTCCTTCAATTTTCCAATTCGCGACTGCTTGTTTAATGAAACAACGCACCTTATAGGTTGATCGCCATTGGCAGGAACGTACGTAACGTTTAGTTGTCTCTCCATTGCATGAGGTAGCGGCACTGATAAATACATAAAAGGCTCATACGTTACTGATACATGATTACATACCGCGCAAACGACCTACAAAGAGAGAAAAACATAAAAATAGAAGTGGTTCGAGACTTACGTTTACAGATACATTATTGAATAGTTTGGGCATTGTTATGTATCAGCAGAATGAGACTTGTTTTTAATGCTTCTTAAAACAAGAAGGTATAACAACTGAATTATAATATAGGAGACATTTTACGGTAAAAACAAATTGATTAAGTTAGTTACCCCAACGTACAGTCTCCTTAATAGTAAAATATTAAGTACTATTCAAATTTGATTGCAAATTTACCTTGCTCTTAAACTGTCCTTGAAAAGTATCGACGATAATACTTCTATTGGACTTTAAATGCTTAGCCCAATGTTTGTCAGCCTCCATCTCATCTTGTGCTTCTATAGTGCCGTTCCCGTAACTTTGTGAAACTCGTGTGCATTGGGAGCTAATGCTTCCCTGACCATCGCGTTTATGATTCTTTTCTTGATCATCGAGCCTCATACGTTTCACGTTACATTTTTCCAAACCATTATCGTATTCTATGTCTGAGCCGCTTGACGCATAGTCTACGCCACAATTGACTTTCTGAACGTTAACCTCTTTTATTCTTTTCACACTGACACTTTTATTGTCAAAATCGTGATTTTCCATTAGATTTGAGTTATCTAAAGGCATCCTACGAACATTCTCTTTTGGGAACTTTTGAGAATCGTAGTGAATCTCATTGTTACACTCTTGCTGCGTTACTAAGAAATTTGCATTGCTCGTTTTTGCTTCTTTATGAATATCATAGAGACCGTGATATTTTGGAACATTTTTCGATAATTCGATCAATGTTTCTAACCTTAAAGAAGGTGTAACATCATTTTTCTTTCCATCGACTTCATTGTGAATAAACGTATTTGATTTTGCCTCAACAGTTTCGTCAGAATCGAGTGTCTCTTCATCGTCGTCGCCATCATTTAAAGGTGATCCTCGCGGTGAATTTGCAATGCTATCTAATTCACCTATCGGTGAACCTAGATCTAAGAGACAAAAATTAGTGAATAGTTATTACAATTTTGTGTAACACTTTTTATCTGTTATAAGTCTATAATAAATATCTTTACCCCTTGGAGAACCTGCCATTGTAACATTAGGACTATTTGGGCATTCCGGTGATGGTAAACAATCATACATTTCCAACAAATCTGTATTACAATTGGAATTACTAGTGGCAGTGACTGGGGACATGGTTTTCCCGTTTGAATTCTCAAATGAATTAATCGCGTTGGCAGTGGTAGTAGATGATGGAGTTTGACAATTTTTTATACACTTTGCTGTATTCATTTGTTCATGTAAAGAATCCAGTAAAAGTGCGAGAAATTCTTGACAATCATGCTGTTAATTATTATTATAATTACCATTATAATTATTCAAATTCTTTACCGATCATTATTTATTCCAAATTTACCTGTCTATAATCTTTAAATTGTGAGTGATATGCTCCTAATGTCTGTTTAAATTCAGTAGGCCTGAGAACACTGTATTTGCCAGACCACATTTTGCCAAGGAGTACACTAAAGTGTGCCATCAATGACCCAGGAGGAGGTAATTTTTCCCCCCTTTGCTGTAAGTCCAAGAAATGACGCAGGACCGGTGGTGTTGCAGTTAAACATTGCAAACCAGCTGCCATAAAACAAGTATTACCAAGATTACGCAGACCGCATACTCCAGCACGTAAAACTACATCTTCTATAACATAAATACAAGCAAAATATTGTTTGTCAAACAAATTTAGTTAGTATACAAATCTATTTTTAATTTTTACTCACCCATAGGCGAATCATCTTGAGAATCTCCACCTTCTGAAAACAGATTATTCAGAGCTGGGGTACCAGGAGGTAAAAATGGGCCATACTCTATAGCTGTTCCACTATCGCTAATAGGATCTGCGCCAACATCTGTGAAATCATTTAAACCTGGTGGAGGTGGAAGGGGAATCGCATAATCTGATGTAGAACTATTCGCTTCAGTCCTGCAATGAAATTATCCAATTAGAATGATGATGTAATTAGCTATGTACAATATTAATTACATGATATAAATAACATAAATTATAGTACCATGTATCTTCTATGCCCATATTAACTTCGGATGAAAGCAATTTATCCTCCTGGAGAGTTAAGGTGTGATCTAAAGAAGAAGTCAATGGACTGAGACCTGTAGAATCTAACACCTCTGATATCTCTGCGACTTCAGGCAGATAAAAAATTTCAGACGATCCGATCATTGAAATATTTTCTACTTCTGAGGCATCCACCTTATTGTCCATTCAGATAATAAAATACCAAATATTACCTAAAATTATAATTATGTATGACAAAGGAGAGATCAATGTATTTTTCTTGATAGTTATATTACATTTTGCACTAGCATAAATATATTTTCTCTAAAAATTTGTTTTGTATTTATGTAATACATACATATATATTAAAATAAAATGTTATATTTAATCAAATAAAATTTTTATATAATTTATAAGTTTTATACACGTAACATGATATAGAGTCTAACATGTCAACATTACATTAGAAAAATTATATTTTTGCTCATTGAATATGAAGATTTCATAAAATTCATTTGTTGCTTTGTTTTCCCTCTACATTTTTTAAACATTTAATGTGTGTACGTATGCATTATTTAAGTATGCTTTGTTCAATACAATATTAACGGTAAACAAATGTAAGAAGGATGTATATGACAATATAAAAAATACTTCGAACCATAATCCTGAAAATTGCATTTGAATTACATGAAATCATCAAACAATGCATAAATCATCCTAACCTAAGATGTCGGGAAAGATTACCGCGAATTTTTTGGCGTCGTATTCTTGCAAGGCGGTAAACTCCTCGAGGAACAATTACTATCAATAACTGGATTTTTTCGCTTTTTAGAAGTAAGATTACGTTATATTGGCTAGCACACTGATCAATATGGAAGAAACTGAATTCTGTAGTCTATAAAAGTATAACTAGACCTTGCCCATTCAAATTGTAATCATCCTGCAACGTTGCAATAGCACAAATTTTACATAAATAATCACATAAAAACACACGATTCTATGCTCTTACATAGGTATACAAAGAAAAAAAAAAAAAACAAAAACAACATTCACTTACTTTGCAGAAAATCTACTTTCTTCTTCATGAGATACCAATACCGCCATTGCAGTAAACGGCATGGTCAATGGATGCGCTAGAAAAGGAAGATTCGCCTGCGGCGCTTCAGGAAGTCGGCTTCTTTTTCAAACTGGGAATTTTCTGCACGCTAGGGAAATAATAAGAATTGCTGAGAAATTTACTGCGATGTATTTGACGCGCGATAAAAGTATCGTTTGTACAAGAAATTGTTTCTTACGCGGTAAGAAATATAGAAAAAATTAAACTTATTATATTTTTCTATTACTTGTCTCGTTTCATGAAAACACTTTGTATGTATGAGTAGTATGTAAAATTTGGATACCTCGTGTGACACTATAAACAGAAATACAGCTAACTAATGAGAAACGATTCCACTAGATAGAATTCCCTCTCATTGGACGACCATCAGTTTTGGGGAGTGTTAATTTCACAAAGCGCCAGAATCCAAGATACTATTTCCACAAACATGTATACTGTGATGTATACATGCATGTATACATATATATATGAAACTATTTACAAATCTATATACCACTGATTTCTTTGACACATAGGAAGGAAACAAATTTAATCATGCCTAACGTCAATCATAATACTTTGCCATTCCTATTCGTTTAATAAGATAATTTAAACCATTTAGATTAAAAATTATTTAGTAATAGCACTGGGACGTGTTTTAAAAAAATGCAATAATTTACAGTTTATATGAAAATATAATTGTACTATAAGTATTTTCTAATGCAGATAAGATAAGGTAATGTGTTATACAAATAAGAAAATAATTTATAGAAAAATTACTCTATATCTAATCGTACGTTAAAAGTTACATTTATGTTAT
Organism: Xylocopa violacea; assembly: GCA_963969225.1. NCBI lineage: Eukaryota > Metazoa > Arthropoda > Insecta > Hymenoptera > Apidae > Xylocopa > Xylocopa violacea. The sequence goes on along the minus strand of CAXAJV010000013.1, from coordinate 19,361,599 downwards.
TATCAATGTTATACTACATACACATACTATTCCGTATAATATTCCAATAACAAGTATCAGTATATAAGTTTGCTAATATTTTACATTTCACATGAACAGATTTGTATATTATTTAAGAGGTTTGTGTTAAGTGCATTGGAATATTAATACATAATGTCATCGATAAATATGTCATCATCGGAACAATCAATCATAGTGCAATCAAAGTTTGTTTCAGGGGAGACTGTATTAATTGTATCCTTTGACAAAAAGCAATATTATCGTTTACGTTGCTTTCAATGAGCATGCATATATGTATATGTATTGTATCTATTAAACCTTAATCATATGTAAAGGCAATGGAAGCATCACTGATACAAGGTTGGATGAAAGCTGCACGAATTGTAGCACTTCTTAACAAAGGAACCACTCATGCATTGGTTATTTTAATTACCTCAAGAACGCCTCCTCAAGTTTATAGTGATCTTACCATAGAAAGAGTATTACCCATTGATCAAGACTTTAAATGTAATATAAGTACGTAATTTTGTTTTATTCTTTGTTTTATGTATTCGGTAATAAATAGTATACATTCATTATGTATTTGCAGTAAGATTAATATTATAATACATAATTTTACATGTTATCTAATCAATATTATTCATTAGATACTGATGAAAAGCAACAAGACGGTTTAGATGTTTATCTGAATGTCACATCAAGGAAATTACATTTAGTATTTGAAATGAGGCCTGGAGTAGTAACTAGTTCCTTAGTATCTGAAATATTTAGAGTTATAGAAGGTAAACATATAGTATTAATAGACTGTAAATGTTCATGCATTTTTGTTGAATTTAAATATTCAAGAAGTACAAAGTATGCACATAATATACAAAAATGTATAAAATATTCAATGTAAAATACATGTTGTAATATTTCAAGAATGAGACAAATTTCTACTTAAGTTCCATTTCTATAATTCTGTTTAGAGAAATACATATTTGCTTCCACATCTATAGAATAGTTGTTAGTTATTTTATTTGGTATTTCTAGATGATGTATGTATTTTAATTATTTCAGTGTATCAAAAAAGTAAGAATTCAGCATCAGAATTTTCATGGGTTCAGAAATTAACAGGAAATACACGAAATTTGAATTCCAATACTGATGAAGAAGTACAAGATAATACTGATCCTGTTAGTACATCGTATACTACAATCAACACATACTTGAAAATTGACAACAATAGACATTCAAAGATATTTTTTGCAGCTGGTAGATTTAGAAAGTCCAGTATTAGTTGTAACAAGACGCAGCATTGCGTCTGGCAAGTCACCAGTAGCTGCCAGAGAATCAGCAGTAAGATATCAGATGGCATGTAAAGAGGATGATTATACATACAGTAAAACATTTCGGTTTGTTTTATAACGTTTATAAATTAGACACAATATTTCCACTTTCCATATTCTCTAACCATTTTATTATAGTATATTTATTGGTACATGGAATGTAAATGGTCAGCCACCGAATGGTATTGGATTACAAGAGTGGTTGTGTTATGATAAAACACCTCCAGATGTATATGCAATTGGTTTTCAAGAATTAGATTTGACTAAAGAAGCATTTCTTTTCAATGACACACCAAGAGAGGAAGAATGGAGGTACTGAATTTGCAACAGAATATTTGATTTTATAAATATAAAGAATGAAAGATCAAAAAAGTCCATGAGAGTCTGCTTTTACTATCTTCCAGAGAATGAAGAACAAAGTTTCATGTCCCCTATATTTTTGCCACTGTCTTGTTCTCCATTGTACAAATTCAATTTTGTAGGATTAATATTATTGTACATGCTTTCTCTCATGCTAGCAATACACTCTGAGAACCATAACAAGACATTGGTGTAAAATTTATCAAAAGTGGATACAAATAGTTGTTCTTCCTACTCTTCATAAATTACTAATCAATATTTCAATATTACTATTATTAATACTATTACTATGTTTATAGACAAGTTGTAGCCAAATCTCTTCATCCAGATGGTGTTTACGACCAAGTAGCTATTGTAAGATTAGTGGGTATGATGTTACTTATATACGCTTTACACAGTCATGCACCATACATAAAAGATGTATCAGTTGATACAGTAGGCACTGGTATCATGGGTAAAATGGTAATACTCTTTATAATTGACCAATCTTAAAACTCCATATGTACTTTAACAAACTTACTTTTATCAGGGTAACAAAGGAGGTGTGGCAGTAAGCTGTTCCATTCACAATACATCTATTTGTTTTGTTAACGCTCATCTAGCAGCACATTGCGAGGAATATGAGAGGCGAAATCAAGATTATGCAGATATATGCACGCGACTATCTTTTGCAAAATATGTTCCACCTAAAAGTTTTAAAGATCACGAGTAACTTTCCTTCTCAACTATTTTATTTCAAAATATATTGTAATAGAAGATTATTAAAAAAAAATTAATTTTTATCTATTTCTAATATATAGCCAGATCTATTGGTTAGGAGATTTGAATTATCGAATAACAGAAATGGACGTTGTAGTTGCTAAACAATACATAGATGCAGGAGACTATGCTCCTGTCTTAACTTTAGATCAATTAGGTCAACAACGACGATTAGGTCGGGTATTACAAGGATTTCATGAGGCTGAAATTACATTTAAACCAACGTACAAATATGATCCAGGCAGCGATAATTGGGACTCGAGGTTTGTCGATAGCATTAGGAATTTTTATATTCATATTTTTCAGTGCTTTTGTTTTTTATTATATGGAATTTGTTTAAATCATAGTGAGAAAGGTAGAGCGCCAGCATGGTGCGATCGCATATTATGGAAGGGAGAAGCAATTAAGTCAATAGATTATAGAAGTCATTCTGAATTAAAAATTTCAGATCATAAACCAGTTAGTGCAATCTTCGATTCTCAGGTAAATATAAATTCTTAAATCAAGAAGTTGAGTACTATATACAGTGTTAAATTTTACCATCTGATAACTTATAGATTAGAATCATAGATATGGCAAAATATCGAAAAATTCATGAAGAAGTTATGAAGAAGCTGGACAAATTAGAAAACGAATTTTTACCTCAAGTGATGGTTGATACAACAGAAATCATATTTGATACGTTAAAATTCCTTGAACCTAGCAGCAAGGAACTAATTATTGCTAACACTGGACAGGTAAGTTAGTTTTAAAAAAATAAGGATACATATCATTTATATAATAATTATATTATTTATAGGTACCAGTTCAATTTGAATTCATAAAGAAATTAGGTGATACTAGTTATTGTAAAGACTGGTTAGATATCGAACCATTTAAAGGTTTTATAAAACCAGGTATAATATTTTCATCTTACTTTTAGCATAAATTAGCTACTTCATACTCTTATGTACGTATATATATGTACATTATATTTTAGGAGAGAAGTGTGATACTAGATTTGAAATATATGTGGACAAAAGATCAGCTTGCAAATTAAATTCCGGAGAAGATAAATTGTATGATATTTTAATTTTACATCTTGAAGGAGGAAAGGATATATTCATAACTGTTACAGGTATTAATATGTGAGATGCTCTTTTTTTTTTGCGTGTGTCCTTCGCTGCAATTACCCTATATCTGTTTACGAGGGTTGACGCTAACAAATATTTTAACACTACATCACTTTTACGGGAAAAAAAAAGGCAAATTGCGTAATTTTTTCAGGTACTTATGAAAGGAGTTGTTTTGGTTCTTCAATAGAAGCTTTGGTTCACCTTCCAGTACCAATCAGAGAAATTCCTATCGGTAGATTAATGGAACTTGTAAGTATCTTAAGTTAATTGTATAATATATGGTAACAATTTGTGCATAGATAGCAATGATGTATAAGAATAAACAACTGAAATATTATAGTAAATTTAATATCATTTTATATTATAACTTCATAGGAAAATAATAAAAATCTTTCTCAAAAACCGTATGCTATACCAAAGGAAATTTGGCTACTAGTTGACAGATTATACCGACATGGTATAAAAACAACAGGACTTTTTGAAACACCAGGATTGCACAGTGAAATTATAGCTATAAGAAATTGGTTAGACAACTGGAGTCAAGATCCAATGCGTATCCTAATCTAAATGTCTAACTCTCAATTTCCTATATAAAACATTAACTAATTTTGTAATTCCTTAACTTTTACAAAGCTGGTAGCGTACACTCTGTTGCAGAAGCATTAATCCTACTTTTGGAATGTACAGCTGAACCTTTAATCCCATATAACCTCCATAGTGTTTGTTTGTCTGCAGCGACAAATTACTCGCAATGCAAACAGGTATAGCTCCGTAAAAGTGAATCTAGGCAGACACTTGACAAACCTTTTTGGTACATTCTTCACTAGGTTTTTTCAATACTGTTAAATGCTGTTTTAATTATTTTCCAGATTGTAATGCAACTTCCAGAAATACGGAGAACGGTATTTGTTTACATATGTTATTTTTTACAAGAATTATTAAATCATACTCAAGATAACGAATTGGATGCAAAAACTCTCGGTAAGATTTTACTTAGCTCTTCTTCAATTACATATTATTATGACATTTAATAAACTCACTGATCATTCGTTTATTTTATAGCAACCATATTTGGATCAATTTTCTTAAGAGATCCACCACGAAGTAGGGGCGATAAAAATCACAGAAGCAGTACTCAAATTGTACAGGCAACAATTGACCGCAAAAAGGCTGCATTTGTTTATCATTTTTTAGTGAATGATCAAAGCGATTTTATTCTTAGTCGATAGTAATATTTAAAACTGAAAAAAATTATTCCCTACCTATTATTAAATGCGATTCAGCTAAATAACACGCTTCAAGAGAAACAGAACGTTTCAACTATTTTGTTTAGTTGAAAAGGATGATATAATCAGCTGCATGTTAAATAAACATCTTACGACATTAATATTTCTGTAATAGTACTTAATAATTGTACGAACAACATTTTTACTTGCCAATTCAAAAACATATTTTGATTAAATACCGCGTGCTGATTAAATACTCGTAATTAGATAATAAGTAAGAAATTCAAGTTACAATTTCATCTAGTCTTTGCAGCCTAAAGTGGCTTAAATACTATGACTAAGTATTATGTAAATTTATTTATAAGAAATTGTGTTATTTGAAACAATTTAACATCTTACATTAACTTGTAATTACTATTAAATGTTCGCAATTTACAAATAGTCTGGATTTATGCATAATAACTAATTTGAAAACACATTCTTGTTTAACACTTATGACTGTATTGTATTATAATATATACAATTACTGAAAACTATTATTATCAACACATGTTAACTTTTGTATCAAAATTTTATTAAAAAATACATACAAAATGTGATAAGTAATGCGGCATAAATGATTTTATTTTCAGCCACGCAATTTAACAAATCATGACAGATACAAATATAATAAAAAAAAAAACATGAAAACACTTGATAAATAAAATTGTAATATATCGATGATCAGATCTGAAAATAAATTGTTTCAGTAAATGTTATGAATTTAAAAGAAATGCAGAACTCAAGCATTAAAATAATATTAGAAACAATTATTAAATCACAAAATACATAATGTGTAGAGAAAAAGTGAATAGATGGAACTAAAACTAATTTACCAGGAATGATAAAGGGATTTGTAAAGAAATGGCAATTTTAAAGCTACACATAAGAAGGAACATCAAATGGAAATTGTTGTCGTTAAATATGCAAAATTGGCAATAGAGTATTAATACGAAAAGAACAAAAAAATTCATCTTTACTTTTTGCTTGCAAAGGACAAAAAAATGCAATCTATTTACAAGATGAACTGAAACACACTCTAAGCATATTAAATAACGTAAAACTGATTAAGAGATATTAAAAGTTGAAATCCTTTTGTGCCGTTGTTTCAGTTGGTTTAAACTCCAACTGACCATCAGTTGCCGTGGGTGTTATCGTTGATTCCTCGGCATCCTATGGAATACATTTTTTATATAACTTTTTATTAACATATCTAAATTATTAACGGTAAAGTATTATATTCTCATAAATCTTCTTACCGCTTCTGAGAAGAAACTGTCTATCATTGCAATAGCTTTTTGATAGACTTGTTCTGCATCATGGTGCTGAAGGGCTTCCAGCTTATCCAGACCTCCGACTTCTTCTATCATAATAGCTACCCGTTCAACTTCTTTCATTTTTTCTGCTGCATTCAAAATATTAGTTAAACCATCAAGAACAACAACTACTATTTTCCAATCCTTGGCTTCCAGAAGGTTACAAAATGGTTCAAGTACTCCCATTTGTACTAGTTGCGCTAGCTGTTGTACCGATCCACCTGAAGTTAAATTTGTTACAGCCCAAGCAGCCTCTTTTTGGGACTTAAAATCTCCCTACAATATACATAATTAATTTTCATTAAATAATGACATTCTTAACAATTGAATATTTTATAACTCATATTATTTACATACAGATTGTAAAACATGTATTAAAGGTGACAATAATCCATTATTGATAACATGTTGAATTTGTTCCATGTTACCAGCAGTAATATTACTGATAGTCCATGCTGCTTCTTTAACTATGTTCATACGATGATGTTGAAGTAACAATCCTAAATGTTGCAAACCTCCTGCTGATATTATTGCATCTGTTTGCATATCATTGCCTGTAACTATATTTCCAACGGCTCGAAGCGCTGGCGTTAGGACTGTCACCTCGGTTGAAGCCAATAATTGTACAAGCTTTGGTATAACTCCACAATCAATAACCGCTTGTATTTTATCATTAGAACCATCAGTAAGATAGGAAAGAGCCCAGCAAGCATCAGCTATATAACAACGAATTTGTTTATAAAATTTATATTGCGATAAAGGAAAAATATAAGCTGCAAATATATCAAATTTACCAAGTATATCTTTATCACTGTTACTGAGCAGACGATTTAACACTGGAAGAGCAGTTCTTACAACTTCGAATGATGGTGGAGGATTTTTATTACGGCACAAATTTGACAATGTCCAGACGATATTGCGGGTAAAGGTTACCTACAACAATAACAAATGTTGTAATAATGTTGCAGCTGTATTGGAACTAATATATATACTGTACGTACAGAAGTATCAGGTTTAATTAATTCTAGTAAAAGTGGCATAGCATTGTATCCAAGAACAAGATCACGCGCTACTGGTCCATCTCCAGCAATATTTCCAAGAGCCCATACTGCTTGTTCAGCAACATTAGGAGAAGCAGATTTAAGCAATGCAACCAATTTTGGTATAGCGCCATGTTTAACCACAACATGAGTTTGTTCTGATGTACCGGATGCTACATTGGTTAAAGCCCATGCTGCTTCAAATTGTAATGCAGGACTACAAATTTAAAACATAAATCATAAATAAAATGTGCAAATTAAAAAAGACTAGAACAAAATTGATACATGTATATATATGTATATACTTGTGATGATAATCTAGAAATTCAACACATCGAGGAACAATTCCACTCTTTATCATATTTTCTATTGGTGGATTTTTTTCCCGGCTTAACATTTTTCTACATGCTTGCGTTGCATGAAGTTGAACTGCCTGAACGGAAGATTCCATGCCTTCAATAATGTCATCTATGGATATTGAAACAGCTGAAAGATTACTTTCATCCACAGTGCTTTGCAACTCTTTGCCTATATCCAAGTTTCTACGTTTTAACAATTGTTCATCTTTTCTAGCTTTACGCAACTCCACAGACATTTCACTTCTTCTCCTACGTGCTTCCTGTAATAGAAAATTATGTAATACTGTATGAAACAATTCCGGCACAAAAATTCTCGTGTGCTGATAAATTCCAAGAAATTTTATCACATTTTTTGTACAATAATATATAACATACATAAATAATGATTTACCTCATGTTTGGAATTGAATTTAAAATTAGCCTTACGACTATGGCAATCTGCTTCTGGGGCTGGCATATTTGTGGTTTAAGTAAATTAATGTTATGAACCTTTCTCTGTAAAAATATAAATAATCACGAATTTAACTCGCTAGCAGTTTGTAATGTACTAAAATATCTTGTAAAAAAAAAGTATTCTTTTTTTTTACTAATTAAATGGATCGTAATTATGACGCAATTAAATGCAATAATAGTCTGTTAGAAGTTAATATGAACACAAACATAATATTGTATCGTAAATCATATTAAAATATTACGTTAATTCAAATTTACATTTCCTAACGGTTATTCGCTATTTTTTCACGAATCTCCTTCGTGTCAAATAGAATCTACCAACAACGTAGCTTAAGATATATATTAGAATTAAAAAGCTTTGCTTACCGTAAGTATGTCAATAAATATTAGGATATGCAGAATAGTACGTCAATTATTGAACAGTTCACTAGCTGATCGCGACCCGCGCGTCAAATGTATAATGGCTGCTCAAGAAGTTTCTTTGTACGTAGAACCTGTTGCTGTTGATCGAAGGACGAAAAAGAAATTATTGTTTATCTTCATCCAATTAGAACTCCCATCTTTCTATGACGAAATAACGCATTGAATTGTGATTGGTAGTTGCAAATATGGCAATACACGATTGGTTATTCAATGTGCCACATTCATTTTTTAAATCGAAATGAGAAGTAATCACAATTTATATTTATAAACCTCATATCAACTTGTAATATTAATACAATACATTATGTTCGCAACTTCTGCTAAATATAAAATTAAATATGAACATGAAAACGCAAATAACATTTGACGAAGTAATGTAGTTGATGTTATAACGAAGAATACCGACCGAATTCATGTTTCAGAGCTTTCTTAATTTTTGTTTTGAAGCGTCGACATTTTTTATTAGAAAAAATAAACTTTAGAAAATGAAATACTTATCTCTACAGATAAGTTTTTCGTTAACTTTATTGAAGGTCATGTCAAAGCGAAATTTAAATGTATATATATGAATGATGACATGCATATGAATGAAATTTATATATCAAACAAGAAATAATTTAATACTTATTTAATGTACAAAATTACTTATACTATACAAAAATTACATAATAAATAATACAAAAGAAACAGAAGATTATAAGAATATTATATATTTTATGTTAACTGAGTAGATTCATTTAGTTGCAATATTAAACGAAATATTACAATATTAAATATATATTCAAAAGTATTTCATCATATTGTTGTCAATGAGGTACAGATGTATTTTAAATGTTAGAATTTCTGTTTAGTATTACATTGTGCTTTATGACAGCTCATAACTTGTGTAACATTGAATAACAATATAGAAGTTTCAATATGCTTATTAAGTGAAATGTTTCACTGAATGTTTTGTGGGCTTTTTCACATAATACACGATTCCATAGTTTTTTTAACAGCATCACGTGCATAAGGGATATAAGATAAAGAATACCATGTCATTGCCAATGATTGAATAATGATAAACAAAAGAGCCAATCCAGGATTCTTCAGCTAAAAATATGCATGTTAATAGAGAAGCAATAATGTTACTTGTATATTACAATTTTCAATGCGTTGTACTCACATGTAAGGCTGCAAATAATGTCATTGCAATTGTTACAAATACTAAAATAGTTGCAATCACCCTTGTTGCTGCAAACATCTTCTTAAACTGATTGAATGGACCCATTAAAAAACATGTGCTATGAATAAAATAAAAAATATTTTTTTAACAAAATCATAATTACAGTTGTAATAAATTATAAATTTTATACAAAATATTTTTATGTACAATTATAGCATGACACAGGATTATTGGGAAAATGATTACACTGAAATCTATGATAAAATAACATTTTTATGAGATAAATCTTATTACAGTTATTGATCAATTTTACTAAATCATTTAACATTATGATTTATTTGGTGAATAACTAGGTTTGTAAAGAAAATATGTATGTTCAGATGAATGCCTAGATAAAAATTTAAAACATTTAATATCTATATATTATTCTACCTTGCTAACGAGATGATATTCCCTAATGTATAAAATACAGCGAATACTGTGAGCCCTTTATGTAAAAATAAGGCAAAAGATCCAAGGAAGGAGCACAGAATACCAACAATAAAACAAATAGCGAAACCTTTTATTCGAGTAGACCAACTTAATGTAGATTGGTCCATAACCTAGAAATAAAACATGTATAATTATTCATTTAAAATGAAAGTGAGAATAATTTTATTATTGTTGAATGAGGTGATTGAAAAATATGTAAATTTCTTTTTTTTCACTTGCTAGCTTACCATAAAATCCACATCAGTCTTCCATTAAAAAGTTGTATGCATTCGAAACAATAATATGGTACGAATACAATGATATTACATATCATAAACTTAATATTATGAAAAATTATAAAATTTGTATCAACAATAATTACCTGAGTAATAATACCACTTTCTTCATCGCATTGATCACTGCCACTCAAAGCTCTTCTTAGTTTATCCATCTTCTGTTTTTAATTATATTATCCTTAAAGGCAATACTCTTTTTTTACTTTAATACTATTCTAAATAAATGCAATATCCTTTTATAAAATTAAGAATGATCCGCCTCCCGTAAATATGTGACTCATTTCAATGTCCAAGTTTCACAATATACCATCAATTATATTAATAGTTAATATTGAAACAATAAAAAATATGCAATATAACCACCAAATATACGACAAATTTGTTGTACTAAAGCGAATAATACATTACACACGTAGCAGTTGTTCTGTGTATGTATTCCAAAACACTGATGTATACCTACACTTTACTTACAAAAATTTGTTATATATTCTGAATATATAAATTTGTGTATGTTCAAAGTGTCTTCAAAATATATTCAGTGTTGCAACCATAATTAACGTTCTGAAATTTGTAAAAAAAAAATTTAACTACAATACTTTGTCGGATAGGTTGAAACAATACGAAAGATATGTTAGGTTAACATATATAATATGTACAATTATAGGTCAATGTTATGTAGGTTAAGTATATCTTATATTACCTATACTATATATTATATACTATATACTGCAATAAAATAAATTCTATGCTATATTCAAGACTTGAATATAAAATAACTTTACAGATAAAGACAAATATAGAAGTTGAAATTGGGAAAATATGAGGGACCTTTATTATGTGTATTATAATAAAAATATTTATTTAATACAAAATAAGAAAAAGATAATGAATATTTTACACGATTATGATATATATTATAATTACATGTATAGTACATAATAAATAATCAACGATAAATACAAGTATTTCATGAATATATAGATGAAATTTCATTAACATAATCTGCTGCTTCTTTCTGTCCAATTTCTTTTAATACCATTTCCAGTTCTGTGAGAGGTAACAATGCTTCGATCTAAACAATTTTTTAATGCATTTCTTATAAGTATAAAATATTAATAAAATTTGTAAAAACAATATGTGCATAACTTACCTCCATGCAACTTAAAAGAACCAACGATGGGTTTGAATTATGCTCAAGTGTTTTTAACAGGTATTCAAGGTTTAAATGCCTTGCAAGTTTTTCCCATCCTCGTGTCTTGTTTAAAAGAATAGATAATCTTTTTTTGTGTTCACTGCTTAACCAATTTGGCTCTAAATTCTCATCCTTTAGTTCTAATTTTGTTGAAACTGAACATATTTCGTTCTCGAGTTCCTCAGTTTGGCCGCTAAGAACTTGTAAAATCTTTAAAAAGCAATATTTTTTTAATTTAAAAATCTATTATATTTATATACATAACTTTAAAATTAATAGCTGTACTCATCTTTTCTTTAAATCTTTCATGTACAGAAATAACAGTAATATATACATATATAGAATAATTACATTTGGTTTATTCATTGCCAAATCAAATGATGACTGCCCGGTAGTTTCTTCTGCATTTTCATCTTCTGAGTCCACTTCGACTTTTATATTAACATGTGATTCTTTCTGTTTATCAGTCTATTAAATAAATGAAAACAAAATCTTAAATGTTCGGAACGTCTGCAATAAGTATTCCAATATTTTTATAAGAAAGAAAGGAAACATACATCATTTGACTCGCGATTGTGGTTTTGGATATGTGGATCTGCACCATGTCGAATTAGCAACGCGCATAATTCTTTTGCTCGTGCTCCTGTATGTACAACTGCAGAATGCAAAGCAGTATTTCCACTGAAGTTTCGTTTATTCACAGATATTTTTGTCTGTAATCGTAAAGATATTGAAATTGAAGATATACGAAAGTGGTCTAAAAGTAATTTCGTAATTGTGATAAAGCAATCTGTATCATGCCTTTTTAAGTAAATATTCTACAATATTCTTGTGTCCACCTTCAACAGCTATATGTAATGCTGTACGACCATAAGACGTATCAGTATTATTGACATTTGCACCTGCACGAACAAGTAAATATACTGCATCATATGACCCTGCTTCTGCTGCAAGATGTAATGCTGTCCATCCAGCGTCATTACGTGCTTCAATGTCAATTCCATTTTGTGATAATAATGCATCCACACATACACCAGCTTCTGGGACTAAGGTATATGATTATTTCAGAGTTGTTTTTATACTTCTTGTTTAAATTTAAGAAATTCTGATGTATGAGATAAAAGAGTTTCAATATAAAAAATAATTTTTTAGTTTATATATATTAGCATGTGCTAATTGCATCATACTATTATTTAATAATAATTTCACTTACTTCTTACCGCCGCATGTAGTGGAGAAAATCCATATTCGTCTGTTCGATTTGGGTCCGCTCCAAGCATAAGTAAGCCGTTCGTAATTTCTGGCTGATTTTGTAAGACAGCATAATGTAACGGCGTCTAAACAAAATATTCATTAAAATGTATACATAATACGGATAAATATATTAATTTATAAAAATTAATGCAAATATAAAAAGATATTTTAAAACAGAACATTTACTTTTCCCAAACTATTTTGCACATTGATAAGCGTTTTGCAATCCTCAGTGGTACTTATTAACATTAGAAGATATTTGACAATCTCACGCTGACCATATCGAAGTGCTGCATGCAATGGAGAATCTCCATAGGTTGACCGATCTTTAAGGAGTTTCTGAATATGTTCTTTCTTGTTTTTTAACTCCATTTTCATACATTGTGCAATTTCAATAAGTATGTTTCTAGCAAACATTGTGTCATCTTGATACTAAGAAAAAATATTTATGTTATTTATTTATTGACGAGTATGTTACATATGAGTGAATGCATAAATTAAAAGTTAAAAATATATGTACTTGCATAGATGATGGGCCATCGGCAGTTAGCTGATTATCTTGGCCAAGTAGTAGCAAATATTCTATAAGAAAACGCAATTAAAAAGTCCTCCAACATAAATATAATTTTTTAAAAAGTAAGAAATTGTCTACTTACCACTATAGTCTGTAATTGATAGATCTAAGTCTTTCAATGATGGCACTTTCTTCAATTCGTTAGAAATTTCTCTACTGACATCAAAAACGCTTTCTTTACTACTATTTGAAGTTAATAACGTATGTGATAATTCTGAACTTCCGGAATAAGACATTCGTTGACGTTTCCTGCCTAGATATATATTACTTTAATTTTAAGTTTGTTTTAAATTTTGAGAACACAATACAAATTTTGCGTATTTATAATTTACCCATAATTCTATCTCTTGGTTTATAAGTAAACTTTATTGGCTCAGAACAATCTCCATCTGATGGTCGTTCTAATTGAATGAAAACTTCTTTAGGTGAGGTAATATCAAAATCTTTGTATGGAGGAGTCCTGCAAAAATTAAGATATGAAAATTATTGTGTGTTGGTGTTAGTTAAAATGTATTCACTTTAAACGTTAATATACCGAAATGCAATAGCATATTGATGATGTACGTCTAGTTCTGAAAAACTTCCGTAAGCACTCCAAATTTCACTATCGTCATCGTTTAATTCGAAAAACTTTATCTTAATATTTTCTGTAACAAAAAGTATTGTGTACTAAAAGAAATTTTCGTAACACTGCATTGTCTGTTTTATTTTCTGATGCTAATATATTTTTAAATCTATACATATTGACATAAAAATAATATTTACTTTTTCCAACTTTTTCTACAAAAATAAAAACTTCCTCGTGTCCTTCAACACTGCTAGTGTACTTATCAATTCTGCATATTTTAAGCTCTCCTGTTAGCGCACTCTCTGTTAAAGTGTAAACACTGTTTCAGTTATTCTGTTGGTAGAAAATACTTATTTAAGCATGATATTGTTTTTTACTTACTGAGATTGTTAACAGGATTCGAATACACTGGTTTTCCTATTGGCACCTTAATTTTATCATTCACAGTAAATGCTTGGAAGCATAATACAACACTATTTAGATTCACACTCTTTTGATAGCACTCAGCATTGGCCTTAATCTTGAGCAAATGTGTAATTAAATAAAAGCTGATATTTTCTTTGGAACAGATTTTTTAATTATACTTTGCAACAAAAAGGCAGCACATTCATTCAAACATTGTTAATTATTGTGACAAAATTATCTTTATTTAATGCTAACTACTAATTTTGAATCATTGCTAATTCTAAAATTCAATTTTATTATTATTATTCCTTGGTATTATTCCTTGGAAGTGTTACCTTTTTGTAAGGAAATGAATTATATAATTAAAGAGTAGTAAAATAATTAGTATAAACATAAAAAAAATAACATACATCGGCTTCTTCTCGAATAGTAAGAGTTGCATTTGGATTAGTTCTTCTTTTTATTTCCAACATTTCTTTTCTCAACTTTTGTATTAGTTCATCTCTAATATTCTTCTTTGCCGTGTGTATAATTGCCATTCCGGGAAATCTAAATATCATATTAGTAGTGAGTAATAAGAAAATAGACATAGAGTAATATAGATTGTCAATACATATAGTTTAAGTAAATATAATTTTATAAAATTAACAAACAGATCAGACATTACATACGATGCAACATAGCCAGTTGCTTCAGATACCTCGACTTCAAATGGATCATCGCAATCCAAACCTCCATCTCTGCGGACCAATCTATGAGGATGAGGTACACCCTCGTCAGATGTAACCAATGTACATCGTATCACTGCATTATCCAAGAAATTGCATAACTATAAATGATAGATTGAAATTATTTGCGGAATGATTAAATAATTTGAAAATACTTAATGTTTTATTTAGAAAGATATTTTTTATAAATAAACTGTGCAAAATAGTTTTATGCATATTGTTAATATAAGATAAACGTTTTATGAAAATATAGTTACATGTACATACTTCTACAGTTGGTGCATTTTTACTGCGAGTGTTATTACTGCTCGATCCCACTAAACTTCCATGTGTTCCTACCATTTCTGATTTATATCGAAATCTAAATTTTTCTATTGGTTGCTCCAGAATTTTTAGATATGGTGCTCCAATAACTTTATCTTAAAGAAGAAAATGTAAATCTTATAGTATTTCAATTAAAAAAAGATACAAATAAATACAAATAAAAAATAAATAAATGTATTTCATAAAGTGCCTTACATGTAGTGTCATTAAATGATATAAATTCATTATATTGTGATGGTGACAATGTGGATATAGGTGAACCAACACTAGCTGATCCTTGGGATCCCACAGGTGGACTATAAACACCTTGATTATTCATGGTCGGGAAATCTTAAAAAGAAAAACATATGTGCAAAAATACATTTCCAAAATAACTTAGATATATATAAATAACTTGACTCGCAATGATGTGATATAAAATATTAGAATAATTTTGTAACAATTTATTAAAATTGTTTGAGAAATTGAAATTGTAAATAATTCAACAATTACCAGATCCATAAGGAAAGAAGTCCAGGTTATCAGGAACGGGGTCTAAAATTGTGTAATTCGGATAAATTTCAGGCATTGTGAATTATTTAAAAATTCTCGCACAACCTAACAAATATATTCACTACTTCAAATATTATATGATTTACAAAATAAGAAATAGCAAACACTAACAAAGAAATTTAAAAACAGACAAACTCTGATAATTCGATACTGATCTTAAAAGGCTCACGTACTCGCAGAGTACAAATGCTACTAATCGTAATAACACGTCAGAATATAACCTTGATACCACTTCTAGGTTTTTCCCCGCATATACGCATTAATATTAATGAATCATCATTCCTTAAACATTAATTTTCCGCGGGAAAAGGATAGTAGCAGGTAGTTAAAGGATCATCTGCTCAATATTTCGTTTGTTTATAAGGAATTTGTAAGAAAATATTAAAAACCTTTCCACATTCGTAGTAACGTTCATCGATTATAATATATGATTATATCTTTGTAATTATAATTTCATTAATACATTAAATTCTTTCGAGAGGCTAATAGCACTCCGTATCGTTAAAGATAATCAAATATAATAATCGAAACCATATCGTACATTTTAAAAATGACGATGGTGGGGATATCTCGCGAAATTTATATATATATATACGTGTGTACATTAGAAAGGCAAGTTACACCGCATATAGCTTGTTATACGTCGTGTTACTTACACTTCAACTCGTAGTTCTGTAACATAACTTTATAGTACTTTAAAGTGATTTAGAAAAGGTGTCATCCAACAATGTCTGTAAAGAATGAAAAAATTGGTATAATTGGCAGGTAATTAAATTTAATCGAATACAATCAACTAAAAACGTTAATAATTATATTTTTTCTATTCAATTTCATATAAGAGGAATATGTGAAATAGTGTAAATATGCAACTAATTGTATATGATTATATTTGAATATTCTTTTATTACGTATAAAATAAAAATTATTTTTATTTAGTAATAATTAAAATACAAGTTCAGTTAAAAAATTCTAACTTATTAATTTTACAATGTTATCGGTAAGAAATTTTGTTACCATTTAATATTGTTTATTATATAATCATTATTTGTAAAACATTAATACATATCAACAATACGTAATACAAGAGTATAAAATATTTTTATTAAAAATATTTATGATACGTGTCACTTATAAAAATTGTATTTGTTTACGAGATATATTTTTAAGCGATAGATTACTATGAAATCAAACTATTCCTGTATTGAATCGAATGTTATTTGATAAGATAGTAGCGAAAAAAATTGACGATAAGTACTACAGTGATTGTTAAAATTTTCCACAAATCGTTTCAAATAACAACAACTTCCAACACTATACGTTGTTAAACACGTGGTATTAAAAATTGTAATTTCATTTCTATACATTTCCCTTACGCGTTTTAATTTAAAAAATTAATACATAAAAGGATACGTTAAGATTTATTATATTTATAACAATGTATATAATTATTATTTTAGCGGCTTAATTGGTCGCAGTTGGGCCATGCTTTTTGCTAGTGTAGGATACGAAGTAGTCATTTATGACGTTGTTAAAGAACAAATTGCTCGTGCCCTGGAAGATATTCATCAGCAATTGAAGCGTCTCGAAAAGAATGGCCTATTAAGAGGCACACTTACCGCCGATCAGCAATATCAACTAATAAAAGGTTCGCGCGCATATTTGAGAGTGATGAATATACATCCATACATGACGAATCACTCATAAAATTTAAATAAATATAATTAGGAAATATATATTGCTCATTAATTAAAATAATAATTAATAGGATCCTCTAACTTGGTTGAAACTGTGAAAGGAGCTAAACTTATTCAGGAATGCGTTCCCGAAAATTTACCATTAAAACATAAAGTTTACAATGAGCTTGACAATATAGTCGATAATAAAGTAATTTTATCTTCTTCAACATCTACTTTTCGACCATCCTTGATCAGCGAAAAGTTGAAACATCGCGACCAAATTATTGTATCACATCCGGTATGTATACTTTCAAACTATACTTATAACAACAATGAAAATTACAGTCTACATTAACGTATTTAATGATTAATAAAAAAAATTTCCAAATGAAATACTTGTAGGAATAACTAAAATTTTGTGTATTGCGTTAAATGTAGGTAAATCCTCCGTACTACGTGCCTCTTGTAGAAATTGTACCAGCTCCTTGGACGCGAGCTGATATACCAATGCAAACGAAAGCTATTATGACGGAAATAGGCCAAAAGCCTGTGGTATTTAGTAGAGAGATTGATGGTTTTGCACTTAACCGAATACAGTATGTAATATTTTTTTGTTTAAGCCCGTAAATAATTTTCTTAACTGGTCGCAATATATTTATTGGAAAAAATTATTATACATCTAGATATGCTATTTTGAATGAAGCATGGAGATTGGTAGCTGATGGAATATTAAGCGCAAAAGATGTCGATGCAGTCATGAGTGAAGGTCTCGGAATGCGATACGCGTTCCTTGGTGCTTTTGAAGCGGCACATTTAAATGCTGAAGGTAACATCTTGTAATTGGTAACAAGTAGAACGATTTGTTACATCATTTAATTGCATATTTATATATTTTTCTTTAAGGAATGAAAAAGTACTGCGAAACATACAAAAATTCGATTTATGATGTGAGCATGACATTTGGTCCAGTTCCTAAATTCGAGGGTGAAATGGCAGAAAAAATTAGTAATGAACTGAACGAGATGTGTCCGCTAGACAAACTTCAAGAAAGACGTGCATGGAGAGATGAAGCTTTGACTAAGTTATCCTTGTTGAAAAAAGAACTAAATAAGAAGTAAAGAAGTTATGTGTAATAACATATTGAAACTAAAACTACTGTTTATTAACTAATAAAGTTGTAATAAAAATTATATCTGTAAAATTAATCTATATGATATCTTTTTAATTATCTACACATATTAGGACAATATGAATAATTACAAAAAATTATAATTTCACTACAGATGCTTAAGAACTTACTGAAAAAAAAATGTTTGCGAGAAAATAAAAAATAAATTCTTTAAATATAAATTTCTTTTATTTATACAGTACTGGAATTTAACGTTTTCCTCCAACGCGTGGTGCTGATTTTTGAGTTACTTTTGTAGCTTTATGCTTTGGAACAGTCTTTGTCTTAGGAGGTACAACTGCTTTCTTTGTTGCTTTTGCAGCTTTCTTCTGTTCCTTTGCAGCTCTGAAACAAAAGATAGATTTAGAAAGAATAAATTACAAAAGCTTCAATATACTGTGAAATCTGTATGAACCCGCAAAAGCCAGACAGTGTAAGAAAATATATACAATTCTGGGTGAAGCAATTCATTTGCTTTAAGACATCCTGAAATCCAACATGACAAAATATCATGTTCGAGGAACAGGCGTCTATAAGAGATTTACAAATTTGTCTTTTTCCATTTGAACAATACTTACTTAATTGCTTGTTCTCTCTGTGCTTTACGAATTTCTGGTTTCATATTACGTTTCGCTAAAATATCTGTAAGCGATGCACCCACAATAGCACGTTGGAATTTTTGAGTACGTCTTGTCCTCTTCTTTGCTTGTTCTTCTTCTTGTCCCTTCCTGTGTCTCCGTCTATAACATTAAATTATGTTTTAAAAAATTGATTTTCATCTTCAACTTAATAAATTGAAAATAAGCTTACCTATACAATACGGTCCATGTAACTTTCCTTGGATTCCGTCTCATTAAATGTGAGGATTCACATTTTGAGTTTAAGAAAGTGAACGTCTGAAATGAAACATGGAGGTTATGTTCCACAAAGTAGACATAAGCAAAGTAAGAAATTTTTATACTGCTCAAGTATAAAGTAATAATTATAATAAAAATTTAACATTACTGCAATAAGTACACATGTCAGTTTTGTTATACATACTTTTCCATCCACTTTAACCATGGTTTTACCATGGCCGGGATATATTTTGTATCCACTGTATGCACAAAGACCGATCCTAGAAAGATTGGCATCATATTTATATAAAATATTTTAATATCATGATTTTTCAGATGTATTAGAAAAGTTCTGAATGATCGCACGTAAGTTAATGGATATATATTTCATTAAAGTCTTCACTTACTTCATGTTGAATTATGAAGAAAAGACGGATCCTGCAAAAATGGCCGACTTCTTGTAGATACAATATGGTGCAATGTGTATTAAACAGTGCCAATATTGTGAAACTAAATTCTGTATATTTTGAATAAAATCATATTAATTAGAAATAAAAAATTATATAAGATACGCATGTAGTATCGTATGAGATCAAAAATTATATAAGATCCTTTTTAAGATCATAAATTATAAGATTCTTTATAATTATGAATGTTTTCTAAAGTTGGATGTACTGATTACCAATTTAACGTGTATAATCGAGATGAAAATGATTTTTCTTTAATTATTTTCCATTACTTTGTATCTAGGATCGTATTATACAATTTCTTATAACGTTCAGTAGTTATTAAAAATATCTCTGATTGAAAGTTGTCATAAATTGTAAAATAACATCACGTGTTGTGGTCTATTTTTAAGGTTAATTTCTACACATGTGTTATTATTAAGGCAAACTACAAACCCTCAAAATGACAGACAATACAAATATTGAGGGTTTTACTAATCCCGAAGAAATAAGCGATAATGATGAAGAGAACGAAATTACTAATATCAAAAAGAAGATATGCAAAAAATCAGGTGGATTTCAATCCATGGCTCTTAGCCATCCCGTATTAAAAGGAATACTAAAACGTGGATACAAAATACCAACACCTATACAAAGAAAAGTAAGTTGTACTAGCTAAAATAAACAAATGATCTTTGTAATTTGAATGCTGACAAATTTATACACTAATCTTTCTTATCCTGTATTTTCATAGACAATTCCTTTAGCTTTAGAAGGTCGTGATGTAGTGGCAATGGCTAGAACAGGCAGTGGGAAAACTGCCTGCTTTTTAATTCCTTTATTTGAAAAACTTAAAGCAAGACAAGCAAAAACTGGTGCAAGAGCTTTAATTTTGTCACCTACTAGAGAACTGGCATTGCAGACATTAAAATTCATAAAGGAATTAGGCAGGTTTACAGGCCTGAAAGCAGCTGTAATTTTAGGAGGTGATAGCATGGAAAATCAATTTAGCGCAATTCATGGAAATCCTGATATTTTAGTAGCAACACCAGGAAGATTTCTACATATATGTATTGAGATGGACTTACGATTGAATAATATAGAATTTGTAGTCTTTGATGAAGCCGATAGGTAAAAACATACATGAGTGTTAAATCTTAGTTTATTAAAAAAATAAGGAAACTATAATTTATATAAATTATATTACAGATTATTCGAAATGGGTTTTGGTGAACAGATTAATGAGATTACGAATAGATTACCAGAATCAAAACAAACATTATTAATTTCTGCAACATTACCTAAACTTTTAGTAGATTTTGCAAAAGCTGGACTATCTGATCCTGTTTTACTGCGCTTAGATGTAGAGAGCAAAATACCAGAACAATTAACACTTTCGTTCATTGTGTGTCGAGCAGAAGAAAAATTGGCAGTCCTGTTATGTTTATTAAAGAATGTTATTAAAAATGATTCTCAAACAGTAATATTTGCTGCAACAATGCATCATGTTGAATATATTCATCAGGTATGCAAATGAAATTTGCAATACAAGATTAAAATATTTTCTTGTACATACTGTACTTTGATAATAGGTATTAGAAAAAGCAGGAATTTCTAGCACGTTTATTTATTCAAATTTGGATCCGTCAGCTCGAAAAATAAACGCAGCCAAATTTCAAACTGGAAAAATTCGAGTTTTAATAGTAACAGATGTTGCCGCCCGAGGTCTAGATATTCCACATTTGGATAATGTAATCAATTTCAACTTTCCTGCAAAATCAAAGCTCTTTGTACATAGAGTAGGTAAGCAGTTAGATTAGATTTTAAATTAAAAGTTCAAATAACATAATTAATTATTACAACAGGTCGTTGTGCTCGAGCGGGACGCACTGGTACCGCATACAATATTATAAGTCCGGACGAATACGCTTATTTGTTAGATTTACATTTATTCCTTGGACGTTCATTGCGTATTATACCACATTCTGGATCTATAGAAAATACAGATGGTGCTATTGGTAGAATGCCTCAAGCTATGATAGAAGAAGAACTTGCGGAGTTAATAAATTGGCATAATTGTTCCACTGATCTTGTATGTATTTTTTAACATATTTATTTGAAAGGTATATTAGTAAAATTTTCCATTTACATTTTATGTCATTTATGTATAGGAAAATATGGAAAGAGTGTGCGATAATGCATATAAGCAATATATTCGGTCACGACCTGCAGCTTCGTCAGATAGTATAAGGAGGGTAAAAGAATTACATATTAGCGAAGCAGGTGTATTGCCAGAATATTCTGATGTTTCTTCTAGTACTACGAATTTATTATCGAAAATAGTAAACTACAGACCTCGAGGAGTACGTATATTTTGAAAATTTGTATTAGTTTGATCATATTCGTACAAATTGTGCCTTGCCATTGAATAGAAATATGTGTTTGTCATAGACGATATTTGAAATTGGAGCCAAAACAACGTCTATTGATTATAAAATTATGAAGCAAAAACGTACACTTCATAAAGAGAATATTCAAAATTTCCATAGAAAGGAGGATGACCTAAAAACTAAACAAAATTTAGAAGGTAAATGTAAACTTGACGCTAATATTAATAGTGTAGCTTCCGATTTAATACTTGATAATATGTTCTAGACTTACCGGAAAGAGCGAGTCTTCCATCGAGCACTGCTGATGAAATCAACGCAGCATTTAATACTGTTGTACTGCCAAAGAAACGAAATCTCGAAGTTTTGTATAAACTTCCGAAAAAAAAGAAACGACAGTTAACGCAAGACGAAGAATTTTTTATTCCGTATTCTGCCCCAGATAAACACACAGAGGAAGGGTAAGGGTTTTTAGTAAAATCGTTTATATATTTAATTATATAATCGCATTTAACCGTATTCTTACAGTTTGGCAGTTAACTCTTTTAACACAGAAGCAGAACGAATACAAATGGATTTAACTGCCGATGACGAAGAATCTTACCGACGTCAAACACAGATTAAAAAATGGGATCGGAAAAAGAAGAAAATGATCACTGTTAATAACGATGGAAAGATTAATAAAATACGAACAGAATCTGGTGTCTGGATACCTGCTAGTTACAAATCAGATCGTTATAAGGCTTGGAAAGAGAAGAGCAAAGTTGATGCTGCGAATGACGACGATAGCGAAGAAGAGTCTCCGCAAATGCTGAAACGTAAGTGAAAATAATATTCAGATCTAATAGTTCTTTAAACACACATATGCTATATACATTGGTTTCTATACATTTCAGTAAAAACAACTCCCAACACACATTGGGCCCGACACAATCAGAAAATAAAGGAAAAAATGAAAAAGAATCATGAATTAAAACGTCCAGAACAAATTTTAAAGGCACGTAAATTGAAGGAACAAAAACTTAAGAGAAATGGCAGAAAAAATCGTAAAGGTCAAAAGCGTAATGCTAAGAAATATTAACGTAGACCTTTTTACATTTATGTATATTTATATACAAATTGTAACTGTGAACCATGTTGTATGATATAAGTAATACAAATTTATATTGTATATGTTGTTTTACTCTGCCTCTTCCTACACTTTAATTTTCTACAATAACATGTACGCGAGTGTAAAATAAAAATTAACAGTATAATATAAAATATGATAATAATATAGGAAAAGGAAATTGTTTTTACAATTATGCAAAATTAGAAATAATATAGTGATAGATCTTCGTCAAGCAGTAATATACAATTTGTGAAGATTTCCGTTGCATCATTGCAATTTCCTTGCGTAATTGTTGGGTTCTACGTCAGAAGCTTATTACGTAGAGTTGGTAGGTGGTTCTCGCGGAAACGATGGAAGCCTCAGAAAGTTGCTCGTACCGAGGTAAGTATAAACCCAGGCGCCGTATATTCTTTATGGAAGAAAGAATAAAACAACTTTTGAAACTTCATCAGTAGCTAATCTCTTTGCATGCGTATGCGATTTTAAGTAATTTATGAAATTTCTCGTCGCAGACTTGATACTTAATGTACACTTGATACAAGTGATACTTGATTTGTTAATTTTATTGTACCATAAATTTCGCCATAACTTAATATATAATTGAATAATGAAGTAGAAGAAGTAAGAACAAACGCTATGACATTGTTCGTGAGTCACAAATGATAAACGATTTGATAATAATTTCGGTGGTATACAAAATGCTGACACTGAAACAGCATGAGTCACATATGTTACATAGCGTTAATCATCGTTTATTTATACATACCCACCGTCGTATATAAATATTGAAGTCTTACAAGTTGCTCATTAATATGAATTACTTTTAAAGACACGTCTAATTTAAGTTTGCTTGCGATCGAACGTTAAGAATAAAAAGAATTAAGATAATTATCAGCAGCCAGGCCTGAATCAATTTAATTTACGAAATATCAAGGCGAGGCAGAACTTCTTCAGTATGTTTTTGAGCAATTAGGTACCCACGATCAGAAATTTTATCAATATCGCAATGTATCGTAAGACATATTCCTGCATCAAATATTCGTCGATCATTGACAAGACTTCAGAGAACGTAGCTACTTGCCGGGGAATATATGCGAGAATAAGAGTATTCTGACAATTATTCTCTGCAATATTGATCGATGCAAATTATGCAGATGGTTCAAGTGTTGAAAACCTGGGGCAAGGCCGCGATAGTCATTCGCACGCTCAAGGGTTTACATTCTTCTGAAATGATCAACTCCTCTACTCTTAAATTGACTCGTTCGAAACTCTTGCGAGACTCTGTTCGAAGGTACATACAAAACGACATGTCTTCTAAAGATTCGTTTGATAAGGAACACGTAACATGTACAATGCATAAATGAGTTCCGTGTTTAAAAATACAACCTGGTAATTTTCTACTTTAATGGCCGTTTAAAAATCTCTGGAAATTCAATCGTTTGGAAAGTTCAGTCTACGGCCGAGATCGGGGTCAAGGTCAAGGATAGGAACATCTCGTATCCCCGTTTTACGATAATATACATCGTGACGAGTGCATTATGTAGTTATGTATTCTTACCGAGCAAAGACGAAATATGCTAGTTACCATTTGCTTTCGGATGTAAGTAAGCTGAGTTCGTTTCGAACGATTATCCTATCTTTTCCCACATGTTGCAACTTACTTTATCAGTTGAAACAACTCTTTTAAGAGGATGCTGCCCTATTTGTACTCTTTATTCATTTCAATTTCTCGCATGACGCCTAAACGTTCGCATAAAGAAGCCTCGCGACTGTGAAATTTGTCAGTTGCTCCTGAAACGGGAATTCGTGCCAAGGTGGTTGCAGGCGTTGCCTGGCCACGATCCCCGATGACACCAATCGTGGAAATAAGTCTATTCGTAACCAGACGATCACGTCTACTATCTGCCGTTCTCCGTTCGTGCCGTTACCGACTGTCTCTTGCCTCTACGTCATTAGGTTAAAAATACAGACCACTGCTCAACTCGAGCGCCCGTACGTAGACCGATGATGTCGTGCCTTTCTGTGAAAGTAGCGTCACGCCGGGCGCTACGCGTTATAGTAAGTCGTTACAAATCATCGCGGATAGAAAAACGCTTCGCGTGCACTTTGCATTCGTCATTCGATGACGAACGCGATCCAAAGGTCCGTGGACGCAAGTGTAGTTATACGTAACGGAGGCGCGTTACGTCAAGCTTTAATTAATACCTTTTCGATCGATCCATTCAACGGCGTCGATTCACTGCCGAGTAGTCGCGAAGCTACGACTTCGATAACGATCCGAAACGGGACGTTTCAATATCGATAAACAGCGAAAGTTATTCGTTCATAGAAAGCGTACGGTAGCGGATAATTGAACGTGGATATCCTGCTGCGGAAAAGTATGCGTTCCCTCTGGTCCCCGATGCACGTTCGAGCGATCGACTGCCAGCGTGGAATCGTAACACTTGTAACGTATATGTACGTATTTGTAAGCGGCTTTCGTATACGATACGATACACTTATTGCTCAACGTCCCTGATTTCGACAGTTCGAAATTTCTGCGGGCGATCGTGAAAGAAAGAAAGGGGAAATACCACACGCGAATGAACGTTCGCGATTCTAATTAGATAACCGGTGCGATTCGGTACGATTGAACCGTACGATTCACAAAATCGCGCGCGAATAGCGAATAGCCGGTTCGCGTACTGTTTTTTTCTAAATAAGGACGCGGCTGGTTCATCGAGCGATATGCCGCGGTGAACGATCTAATGCCACCCCGTGCGACGCCTCTTTTTCCTCAGACAGCATTCCGCGTATTTGCGCAATTCCTTCCAAGTACTTACGGCCACGTGCACCCTTTTCCCCGGCGCGGACGCGTTCCGGTTATTTCTAATACCGGAAAATTAACGCAAAATTGACCAACTATTTTTATAACGGGACGAGTGAAAACAAGCTCAACGACACCGTGGAAAAATTGCCGCCGCGCCTCGTTATAATGAACCGCGTTGCTTCAACTTGCCTCGAGTTCCGTGCCCGAGAATAGACGCTTTGACTAGAAGAGTAACTCCATCCCCGATACTTGATCCGATTACGAGGTAAACGGTGAAATTTCTGGAATATGGAGGATATTGCGTTTGCGAACGGTGTTAACAAACAATCTCGCTGGACTGAGAAGCCCATCGGTCTTTCATAAGTACTTGTGCCTACCGTTTTACCATTTGTTAATAATACCTGGGTCTACTAAAGGTTCTACATTTTCCATACGCAGCCGTCTGTCTTCGGACAGTCTTGCGGCGTGGATCGTATTTCACAGTCCGCAAACATTTTTTTCATTTTTAATAACGACACAATGCCTCGTGAATCTCGAAGGTTCGACTCGATGGTTTTCAAGTTACGTTCCGAGAGAGTCATCGAGTAGAAATTCATGCGGTACGATTTTACGCGCTAGTGTTGACAAAATTTGAACGCGGAGTACGGTCGATCGGTTCGCAGTTATCGGCTGTCTGTGCAGCCCTGTGTAAGAATGAATGGGATGTCGCTCAACGATGGACAGGCAACACGACCGTATGCTATGCACATCCGACTATGCATACGTGTCATCTTGTCTGTAAGGTTGCCACTCATGGTGTCCGCATCTTACTTGATTACGACTAAACCGTACACGGTACGTACTCTGAAACCACGTTAGCGTTCTATGAATGGACGCACGTGCATCGTATCGATCGCATCGATCAAAAGGCACGTACGTGAAAAGTCGAAAAGAGACAACGAGAGGAAGAAAGAGACGAACAATGGGAACTGACAATTCAAAGAGCGCACTACCGGTAATCGTTACGATTAATCGTACAAATTGATGTGTCTGGTGAATTTCAGCTGGATTTAATGCAATTATTTTCAGTGTTTTCTCCCTGTTTGCTCCGCGGAAAGGATTGAAAGATTCCTCAGACCTGTATAAGTTCAGAAAGCGAAGTAAAAATATGAGGCATCCCGTAGAATTCATCATGCACTTCCTTAATCTGGCAAACATATAACGTTGGAGTATTCCAACGTCAACAGTCGTAAAAAAATCGTAAAATTAAACGCAAAATGACCAAAGATATTACGGAGAGTTGATATACGAGTTTCTAAAGGCATATTGAGCCGATGGTAATTTTAGCTATGTTCAAATAGAGAATATAAAATCGTATGCTTGGAAAGTTATACTGTTATGTAATAATATATCTATGAGGGGGTTTGATTATATGCAGCGGACTTTTAATGGCGTGGCGAAAAATTAAGATAAATTGGCAGTATGATAACGATCGCAGATCTTCCGTGACAATAGTAATTATAGTAGATAAAATGATTAGCAGCGATGAGTATGAGATTCTTGGAAACAATTAATTTCATGGAGGATACATCTGCGACGTTCAAAGTTGTTCTTGACTTTTGAGACGTCTCCATTGTTTATCTCTGCGTATTTATCGAATCTATTTTTTAAATTATATTGTGCGCGTTTTCATCAACAATTATATATACCTCAGCAATGTAACAACTATCTATGATACACAGGAATTTTTTAGAGTTGAATTAAATTTTACTTTGATCTTAAAATTTCAATAACTTGTAACAATACTCGTTGCACTTGTTGCAAGACTGACATCTATCGCTTAAAAATGCTTGCAAGCGTGAGCTATATACTTAATATCCTAAGAAACGATGTCTGTGGGAACGAACTGGAAATCTGATATTATGTATGTGGTGTTGTAACTTTATGCTCGTTATACTGTTTATGATATACACCACGGGGAAGTTTATGATTTAAGATTCAGCAGGAGTAAACTACATAAAAAATCAACTACAACAGCTTCATTCATCGAAATTCTTCGTCGAACAATATTTACGTGGCAGAATAAAATGCGTACCCTAATGTACCAGTTGTGCCTGACAATATCATTGTGCAAGAAACATTTTTCTTAGCTCCCTATAGTACGTATCCACACATGCTGTTGGTCTAACGTTACGAAGTGACATATGCATGCTAGGCAATTAATTGAATAAAAGCGAAGTCTGATGCCTCGTGATACTCTTGCGCTCCTCGCGTGATTGCCCGAGAGTACCAACGACCTGGAATTCGCGTGAATTGAAGTCAAATGATAGAACATTTTCTAGGACGGTTTCTGTTAAATAAATTTGTGGTCGCGTCGTTGCGTGCACTCATTTTTCAGAAAGCCCGTTGCTTCTTTAGGCTGAAACGCGGAATATTCTTGAAGCATTTTCCTTTCTTATCTTCGAAACGAAGCTCGAAACGAATTTTAAACGAAGTTGTTATTGGAACCGGTGACATGAAACAATTATAGGAACATCGCCAACAAAATTGTTTCGAGTCGTTACGATTGTATGAAGTATCGTTACGTTTAATCTTACCAGGCTCAAGTACATATAATGTATACATACAGCTGGACAGTCATGTTAGTAGACCACTTCATTCTGCTTTGAAGGCCATATTTAGCGGATGTCGCTACGTTCCATTCATTCTTTTTTCATTTACGCTTACTACTTCGTTTACTTCCTCGACGCTTTTACAGTGTCCTTTGTATTTCCCTCACGATTTCAATGGCGTCCTCGTTCTACGGTACTGGTAGGGGTTTCCAGTGGATCGTACCTGCATTATACATATTTGAAGAATGGAATACAATTTTGATGACAAAAAGAGTAGCTAGTTTTTCCTTCTCTTAATTTCGACTAGTCGTTCGCGCTTTCTTCTTTCCATAAACAGCTTACGCGTACGACGCCCACGATCTCCGGACACGTGTTTCCTCGAGGAACTGGTCTACTTCATCTATTTGTCTATTAGTCTCTCGAAAATACGTAGCGCCAGGTCCGACCTTCTCCCCCAAACGCTTTTAGCTCGCCAGTGAACATCTGCACCTACAACGTGTAGCCAACCCTCCGACTGAAAATAGAAACTATTATGATGGAGCATCTGCACCGAAAGTGGAACGAGGAGAAGAAATCTTAGCGAAATATGGGATCGAGCGTTTAATACGCCGCTTGCCAACATTGAAGGAATTCAGGCAAACAATCGGACGTACGATTCGTTCGAGATTTGCGTACGCGCGTCTGCACGAGATTCGACGACGCTTAAAATTTTGCGGAAGTCGTCGCCGATAGCTGCGAATAGAAGAAAACGCGTCGTCGATTATACGTTTACAATCACGCGTTTATGAATGCCTCGGATCGCGTCAATGATACATCTGAGAGCAGGAAGGACGTGCAGCAATACATTTGCAAGTCATTCACGTACAGACCTTATCAGTAAGGTTAACTCGAGCGCATGGGGAATGTTCACGATAAGAGACGAAGAAGAAAACGTATACTTGTATACGTCAAGGACTGTACGAAGAACGCTGGCATAATCGACCTATAATCGATGCTAATAGGTAGAAAAAATGTAGTGAATCACTGATAACTCCTGCTTATGTAACAAAATAGAAACAATGAGATTATTGGGTTTCTTGAAAACACTGTAGTTTGAGGAATGTGCAGGTGCTAATGTAAACGCGTATCTAATTCTTCGGATGTTATGCAATAGTGCAAGCGGACGCGCTGTACGAAATTTTCGATTGTGGATGTTCCCTGAAATTTCGAAGCGCGCGCAAAAAACTGTTGTTAATCGAATCGAACCGGTTCGAGAGAATCGTCTGGTATAAGAAAGCTCCTGAATCTAATTGGTGTTATAGCAGAAGGTCAAGGCTGCAGTGACATGGCGCGACACGCAAGGTTCAGCGAGCCGTCGCGACGGTTATCTCTCCACTTCTAGCGTTATTACTTACGATCCATCGTCTCCTCGGATATCCAGTTCTCCGTGAGACACGCATGTGCAACAGAAATAAAAATGTTCGCAAAAATATTGACCAATCGCGTTACTCCTAGCCGCTGTCGACTCACGATCTTCATTTTTTCCGCTAAATGGCGAACCAATCTGAAGCGACGACTTTTGGTAATCGACGTTTTATCTCTTTTATGGACAATTGGCGATTTAATACAATGAGTCGAAGTCGAAAGGAAGACTCGGATTATCGAACGGTTTTTGTGCGCTTATTTGCGCAACGAGCGACCTCAGCACTTTCTTGTTCAAGCATTTCGTATCGCGCGGGTACATTCGTTTTTCGAGCGGTATATGTTTAATATCTTCCGCGTTTAAAAAAAGCCTATGCGCGACGCAGCGTAGTATCGACAAATGCAACGACAACACGCGAGCCGGTGATTATATGAGCACCGCTGTTAAGGTGACTACGTATCATCGTTGGATGCGGGTATATACCGTATGCCGTATGGCCACTATACGTTATACGGTGTAGGACGTATGCCGTACGACACGGTGAGATGCTAGAAGAGGGGTAAGGGAAGTCCATGTTGGTTCCTGTCCTGCAACATAGACAGCGGAGTTGCCGTTTGAATATCCCGTTTCCAACAGTTTCCAGTATGCAACCAGTGGTGCTTGACGAGGAAACGTTTCGTCCGGCCTGATCGAAGAACTCGCCGTGCAGCTAAGCGATTATAGACAGGCCTTTTTAAATCGTAATCGCGCAGTCTTTTCTTTCAGTACCGCGCCGTATTCCCAAGTTTTTCCGACGTTCGTTGATACGTTGAACAGGTCAAGGATTATTGACACGGCGAACACGGAAAGTATGGCGAGATTTAAAGCGCGGCACGGTCGATGTGGCGGTTCTGTTTACATTAGCGGATCGTACGGAGCGTCCTTTCCCGCTGCTTAACGATTACTCCGCTTCCAATGACTAATTCTTCGAGGAAGACCCGTAGGTGCGAACGAGCGGAGCTTCAGTAGGCGCCCTAGGTTATTTTTCTGTTTACTTGATTGATCGTTCCGCGGTCCCCAAGTATAAGTGGACGGGTACGATTATCTTAGGTTTGCATATTTTGCAGTAGATATTATCCACACGTGTTAGAGAATAATGGTAGAATTCTCTTGCAGTGTTTACGGGCTTGGCGCCAACGTCTTGCGTGTAAAATTGCTGCCAGCACTAACAATAAACGAACAATTTTTGTTTTCCCTTGAAACAAACACGATTACACCTGCCGCTTCGCACGCAAGTTACGGGAACCGTAAATATTTTCGTTCCTTCTCTTGTCGCAATTAGTTTGCGCTTGTTTTACATGCGAATAGTTCAAATATCGCATATTCAATATGCATAGAGTCCTACATTGTAGACAGAACGTATCTACTGTTTCGTTTCTTCGAACGTCAGCAGCAGTTGAGAGAAGCATCTGCCGCGTTTCATCGGTATGTGGATATTTCGTAACGCCTAATGGAAATCAGTACCGCGAATTTAACCGCGACTAACGACGCTGCATGGCGGAAAACTGGAATGTACGATAATTGATAAAAAGTGAAATCATCCTGCACCCGTCAAGGCAGTGGACGCTGATTATTGTCAAGCAATCGATGACAAATCCAGCTACGCGTGCTCTTCGCTTTTATGTACGATTAGAAAGCGTATAAAATTGCAGGAAGCATCGACTGTTCGCTTTTACCCCGCAGATTCACGGACACTCGGCGTGCTGTAGAAGCAGAGCAAGGACGAACGAACGTAAAATTTTACATCCGAAATGGACAATCTGTGCTGTTCGCGATACGTAATTTGCGCATGAACAGATTCTGTAATGTTCTACAGTTCAAAGTCCGTAACGCATTCATCTATTAAAAAAGTGCGATTACCTCGTTCGCAGATACAAGCGTTATAGAATATTACGATCGTGCATATGTTTCGGACGAGATACGTTTCCTCGATGGCTCTGCAAGTAGCAAAAATTAACGGTGTCGAACGATTTACCAAACGAGCGATCGTCACGATGCGAAGTACACATGTACAACTTTCTTACCTACGCACGTTCTCGCACGTGTGGAATGAAAAAAAAGCCAGCGTCTCACGAGTAGCTCAAACAAAAGATTTCATGTTTGTTTATGTACAATGGTATGCAAATACATCTGGAGCGCGAATTCCTAATGGTTCCAATGCCGGTCTTCGGTTTGATATAGTAGAGTGCAGCTGCACTTACGGTTGTACGACCTTTCCTATTCGAGCGCTCAAGCAGTCACTGCCAACCTAAACCTAGTCGTTCGCTAAATCCCACGAGAAAAACAACAAATATAATCGGCCCCCTGTCCACATTTTCAACTTTTACTTCGCGACGTCGTAAAAATGTACGCGTGTGTGCGACTTTTTCTGGCGAAGATCGAAGTGAAACGATTTTCAGCGCGTTCAGCGATCGTGCCAATTTACATTCCACCGTTATCACGACTTGGTTTTCTCGATACTGACAGCTCGCGTCATATTATCATCATATTATCATCTTATCATTAACTACAAGTGCGTTGATGTAAATAGAAACACGCTGATACTGTCAATCTGGCTACAGTATCAAAATACCCACACTAGTGCTCGTATGTGTAAGTGTACGTGTGTACGGTACATGTGCGTTCAGGGGCGAATAGTTCCGTTTACTTCCAATTGCAGCATAATATTCTTTCGCAACGATTACAACTTTATCTCTTCGAATTACTAATAATTTCAGATATTTATAATTGTTTCGTTTAAAGAAATCTTTAGATTCAATTTTTTGAACCGCAAGTTCGTTTCATGCGTTATCTCCGACTTATTGAAAGTGAACTTTTAACTTGAAAGTTGTAACGATAAAAAGTGATATCGTTCAGCGCAAAATCAGCAAACGCTTTCGCAATTTCAGAAGCAAATTGTAACGGGATATCCGATTTCAGATAACAGAAATCCAAGTATCATCGCGTTCGTTATCGAGCGCGGGGCCCCCGTGTACCGTAGTCCGTCACTGCTTAATGGCAACCTGGACTTTGCATCTCTTTCGTTGGCAGCAGTGCGCGGAGTAGTATTCAGTGCGTCGTGCGAAAAGCAGTCGAGCTTGGCGAGGTCGCCTTTTGCGTTAGCACGAAGATTCGTTCGTGCGTGTTTTTAGTCGCGATACCGGACAGAGGAAAAAGGGCTCGCGCACATATTCATCGTCGCGCCCGTTGCAGTTCGACGGGACAGAAACGAGAGTGATGAAGTGTGATTCTGTGCGGGAACGTATAGGGCGTAGCCAGGCATTGTGCAAAATCGTCTGAAAACGAGCGACGACAAGGCGGTGCGTGACAGTCCGGGTCTGCCATTGGAAAGGATATCTTGTTGTCTTTTTCGCACCTAGTGGCATTTTGCGTACTCGCTGTGTTCGCTGCATCATCGTCATCCTTTCTCGCTCTCCCTCTGGCTGCCCCCTACCTCCTTCTCTACCTCCTTGTTTCGTGTACTACTCGACCGTGCTATATCGTACGCGCTCTACGGACAAAATTGAAGACGTCCACGCATGGTGCAGCCCCGATCTCGACGAACTTCCGAATTTAAGTACGAGGTAAGCTCTCGCGTACGGACGTTCCGTAACCCCGACGTATCGGGCCCCGCGATATACGACGGGCGAGACGGGTTCGCCGCGTTCGATTGATTGAATCCAGCAGGAATACGAATAAGGGAGAGAGGTATAATATCTATGGGGGTGTGGATTCCATTGGCTGTCAGCGTAGAGGCAGTGCTTTGGTTTCTATGCCTCTCTGGCACACCCATCCCTGCGCGACCGCTGGCCAGCGTGTGAACACGAGCCGAACGGAAGGACGAGACCCTGAGCGAAAGAGGGAGAGTAAAAAGCCGGCATACTGCGGGCATAGACGTCGTTCCATTTTTCCACCTTATTGAATTATTCCTCTCCCAGGGATTTCACTCGGTCGCGTCGGCTCGTCGATTAATCTCGCGGGAAAGGAACACGGTTTCGCGTGATTTTCAGCCACGATAATGCGCGAGATATTGTTCCCCCGTGTAGAAAGCGATCGCCGACGTATTTTTGCTCTCGTTGGAAAAAAAATACTCTCGTTCTCGGTCGGGGACGGGGGGGAACTAGAAAAATTGACAGACGAACCGAGAGGCAAGTGGAAATACCGCGGGCACGTAAGAACAGTCTGTCGTCGTGGTGTAGGGTAGGGAGTAAAATTCTGACGTACGCTTTGTTCCGACTGGCATTCGACTTTCTCGTACCTAGCACGAGTTTCACGTTTCTGTCACGGTGCCGCCTTGTGTGCGGCTGTGTCGTCGTTGCGCATTTCTAAAGGATGACTCCTGTTTTCGCGAGAGATTTCGGGTCCGTCGTGCCGCCTTGGACGAGATCGTCGGAAACATATGTTTCCGTCGATCCGATCCCGTCCGAGGGGCGGAGGATCGGTCGTCGTTTCGATGCTCTTACCACCGATTCACAAACGAGCTCGCGGCCCTCACTATTTTTACGCAATATTGTTTGTAATCAAGATACGCGCGTCATGGAATATTAGATACCAAGATACACGCTGGCGCGTTACACAATTTTCCTTTGTACGATTAGATCGTTTAAATAGGAATCGCTGTGTCAAGAGGTAGCTGGCAAAGCAAGACAACGCAATCGTAAGACGAGTACAAACGAGCACGATTGATATTTTCTGTCAGCGTTTCAAATCGTTTCTTGCCTGTTTACTTTCCCTATTTCGTCCCGTGAATCTTTCCAGCGCACAACAGCGCACAGCGGACTTTTCCATTGAAATCGGCGACGTTCGACGTCACGTATACATTAATTGCCGAACGCGTCGACGATCAGGCGTTTTTTTCTTTAAGTACACCTAAGATACGAATTTCTTTATCGCATTTCGAACGATACCGATAACCGAGCCGCAAAACAGCCGGCTTTAAATTCGTCCTCCTCGACACCCGCGCACAGACGCGAGGAAGCCTCGTTGCGATCATTTTGATTTATCGTCGTTAAATAACACGTGAAATACAACGCGCGATCCACGATCGCGTCTCGCGGAGGTTTCTGCGCGTTCGTTATCTACGAATTGTCTGGGACCCGGTTTAGACGCGATTTTCGCGAATGCAACGATACACGTTTCCCCTTTTTCGATGTCCATTCATTTGAACGACACGAATTGCGACGTTCTCCGTAGGTGGACCATCAACATGAACAGCAGATGACTGTTAGCCGAGCTGATGCTCGTTCAACTTTAATATGAGTGAAGTAGTGGCCGTAACACCTAGTGGTGGACCGACACGCCAGGAAAACGTGGCGCACATCAAAAGGCATAAATTAGCCAACTGTAATGTTCCTCTTGTGCACGGACGGTCGAACCCGCCGATCAACACCCGTAATAGGCTGACCACGCATCAACGAAATCACAGCCTGGACTTTAGGTATGTAAATGAAGCGTCGCGGGTCGTCTGATCGTTACACGCTTCCGGAGAATATTTATAGACGCTGATAATACGATTTTTTGGCTCCGGTTTATCTGCAACATAGTCGACGACTTGTACTATCTACGAGGCTGAATGGTAGAGCCGCGCGCGTACAGGGACGTTACCAAAGTCCTACAGAACCGGCGCGAACATATTTATTTCGATGCATTATACTTAAGCGCACGCACACACACACACACACACACGCGTATCGATCGTCCATGGTGTGTGCACTTTATCCTGTTTTATTTCATGCGTCATCGGTTCGAAATGATACTCCGCGAGTTCCACGCTATTTTCCTTGAGCGTGTTTTCCTGCAACGGATGCAGGTTTCGCGAGCGGCGCTGAGAAATTGTTGCGAGAGAAAAGAACCCGTTCGATCTATGTTCCAGCGATTATCGTTTCCTTTGATACGCACTGGTACGAAGTCAAAAAGCAATGGGAAATGTTTCTAGTTACTTTTTACACGAGTACGCTTCCTCCAATATGCAGACGGTACTTTTATAGAACAGCTATAAATATAGAAGTATTACCGCGTCAAAAAACAGTGGATAATGTTTGTATTTACTTTTTATACGAGTACGACGCTTGTGCGTAGCCATTCAGAAGAGCGACGTTTACTTTCCAATGAAACAGAGAGCAACAAGAATGTTGCACTCCGCCAGTAGTTGAAACACGTAGCGACGAGGAATATTCGTAACCTTGGTACCATTCCGGACGCCTCGAACGTAACGTTTGTTCGCACGCAGCTTGGTACACGAAACGGTTCGACTGATTGCAGGTCAATGGGTATTCTGTTGCCGCCGGTTCCGCAGGCGGCCGCGACCACGCTGACGCATCATCACAGAAATCGAAGCCTCGACTCCGCGCTCCAGCGTATCCCGGAAGTGGACGTGACGCCCAGCCCGGAATGCGAGACGACGCCTGCCCCGGTAGATAAAGAGGCCGCGGTGCCGGCCTGCAAGGGCCGCAGCCGGGAACGCGAGGATCTCGCCAGCCTCGGCTCGGACGACTCTGGTATACTCTGCGGGTCCGACAGTGGGTCCAGCGACGCGACGAACGCCGCGACGAGAGAGTCGAGCGTCGACCACCTGCACAGCCGCGAGAGCCTCGACTCCGCGTTGTCCCAGCCAGGTGACATGGATAGCGTGGATGCGGTGGACGGCGAGGAAGCGATTGCCCCGGACTCAGTGTCGGTGTCGGTGCCAGTGTCACCTGTGGAACTGGTGCACCTGAGTGAACCTTCGTCGAGAAAGGGTGTCGATTGTAGCGGCAGCAGCAGCAGCAGCAGCAGCAGCAGCAGCAGCAGCAACGGCAGCAGCAGCAACAACAGCAGCAGTAGTAGTAGTAGTAACAGTAATAGTAGTAGTAGTAGTAGTAGTAGTGCTGGTGACGGTGATGGTTGTAGTGGTGAGACGTGTAAACATGAGAACGCGACCAGTGGTGATCATCACGGTACGCAGGAACCGCGCGGCAATAACGCTTGCACGGTGAAAGAACTCGAGAGCCACGAGTACGTGCACGAGGAGCAACGAAGGAACGAGATGGCCGGTGTGACGGTCGACGCGCGAGATTACCAAAATTCCATGGAGGTCTCCGCTGTGAACGATAAACAGAGTGAACTGACCGGCGCGGCGATGACGTTGTGCTGCGGAACGGCCGTGCAATCCGAGACTAGCGAGGCAGCTGTGAAAAAGCAGTCCGGTGTCGTTTGTCAGAGACAGGAGACGGTGCAACCGAAACCGTCCGAGGGATGCTTGCTCAGACTGTTCGAGAGCCAGATCTTCGACATGTCCATGGCGATCTCTTATCTATTCAATTCTAAAGAGCCTGGCGTTCAGAGCTACCTTGGTAAGCATCTTCTGCTAGGTTTTACGAGCGTTCATTTTCGTATGTCACTAATTATGATTTGTTTCATGTATCTCCATTAACGTGGAATAGATTGTGTAGCCCACAATACCTAAATATAAACGGTTGCAGTAATAATTAATAGTGGTTTGTTTTAGAATCGTTGAAACATAAAGAGTACTATTTTCTAGGGAACAAGATGTTTAGTTTCCCAGATAACGATGTGGACTTCTATTTGCCACAGTTAGTTGTAATGTATATACAACTTCACGATGTTACAGAAGTCCTTTATCCATATCTTGTCCATAGGTACGTACATTGTATCGCTCGGAAAAAGAGAGGTAAAAGAATCGAATGAAAAAAAAAAGGGAAACGCTGCGAATGACGCTTAAAGTGTTACGACTTCTTTGTTCGTTAGGTGTAGACAGTCGGCTGATTTTTCGTTAAAATGTGCCTGGCTATTAGACGCGTACAGTTCCGATGCTCATTTGCCATCCAAAAAGAAGTCTCATGGGACCAAACTAAAAAATCTTATTCTCTCAGATGAACTCAGGTAAGCATATTGAAATCGTATTTAAGAATACGAAAACGTTCCACGAACGACGCTGAAGATATAACGTTTCTTGTACTTGATCCTTTCACGCGAAACATTAGGCCAAAAGGAAATGAGAATAAAAAACGCGTAACTGGATTGCAAACTCCCGCACCGCCGCTACTAACCCCGATGCAAAGTGTTACGTCTCCTAATAAAAAGACACACCAAAGATCTCAATCAGATGCCACTGGATTATTTCAAACACTACGTCGTAGCCATTCCGGTAGATGAATTACACAAATTAATTGTGTTATCTTATTACGAAATAGTAAAAGTAGAAATAGCGATCGTTGCGTAAACGAAAATTTCACCGCATGCTTACGTGTAATTTATTTCAAGGTACAATAAATAAAGTAAGTCTTGGGGACCTGAGCTCTGGTCGAGCATTTGACAATGGTTGTACCTGTTTTTATTCCTGCCAAGGTGTGGTAAATGATTTGCGTGGACAAAAAACTGACTGCTTTTGCAATGTAATTGAACGATTCTTTTCATTAGATACAACGATTCTTTCTCTAATGTATAAATTTAATGAAAACAAATACGTTTCTATTTATAGGCGCCACGACTTGCTCCAGAACTCGAATTTATACAAGCATTAATATCAATTGGTAAATTACTTGGAACTATCCCAACAAAAGAAAGTAAAACTGTTCAATTAATAGCGGAGCTTAGTACTCTCAATTTGAATCTCCCTGCAAGGGTGTGGCTTCCTTTGCACAGTTCAATACCGCATCATATCGTACGAGTGCCACCGCAATACGCTGCTGTCCTTAATAGCAAGGATAAGGTGAACAATTTTAACAAATCTATCATATTTCTCTTTATGAATGTACATTAATCTGTTTTACAACATGTAGGCACCATACATAATTTATGTTGAAGTGTTAGAAGTAGAAGATATTTATACGTCACCTGTACCGACAAAAATAATGGGATGCTCGCTGAGGCATACTAAATCCGAGGAAAATTTAACTGGAGGCGAACAGTCTAACGTAATGAGTTCATCAAACATATCCACTTCAGAATCACAACAGAACATACCACCACCGATTAGACAAACTCCGGTTAAAAATATCTCACCGTATTCGGTCAGAAGTACGGAAGTTGCATTTAGTTTTCCTGATGACGATCCTAACGATTGTTGGAGTCAGGAAGACGATGAGATCACACAACAGGTTTGTTCCTC
Source organism: Xylocopa violacea (assembly GCA_963969225.1). Classification (NCBI taxonomy): domain Eukaryota; kingdom Metazoa; phylum Arthropoda; class Insecta; order Hymenoptera; family Apidae; genus Xylocopa; species Xylocopa violacea. Next base: position 19,322,099 of record CAXAJV010000013.1, on the reverse strand, counting down.
TTTATACAATATTAGCTTTTCTACCATAAGATGGAATTAATTTTTGATCATTTTCGTTTCCCCAGTATTTACAACTTCGTAAGCCAAAAGATAGAGATACGATATCTCAATTGAGTCAAGAATCATCAGACAGTAAAGAACCAATATTTGTACCTGGTGATATAAAGAGGCGATTGAGCGAGATGGCTGCTGCGCCTAGCGCTACGTTTAATCACGACCCGGAAGATCCATCGGCTGCTGTTCTAAAAGAACCCTGGGAGTTGAAGCAACGTCGAATAAGATCTTCCAGTCCGTATGGTCATTTGGCTTCTTGGAAACTTCTCGCTGTTATCGTAAAGTGCGGCGACGATCTGCGACAGGAGCTTCTTGCTTCACAGTTACTGTCGATGCTGCAAAAAATCTGGCAAGACGAAGATGTACCTCTTTGGGTGCGGCCATATAAAATTTTATGTTTATCGAATGACAGCGGTTTAATCGAGCCAATCTTGAATACTGTATCACTCCACCAAGTGAAGAAACAGTGCCAATTAACGCTTTATCAATATTTTGAGCGAGAATTCGGTCCATCCACGTCGGAAGCGTTCACTGTTGCGCAAAGGAACTTTATTCAAAGTTGCGCAGCCTATTGTCTCGTCTGTTATCTCATCCAGGTTAAAGACCGCCACAATGGGAATATTTTGCTTCATAGTGACGGCCACTTAATACACATAGACTTTGGATTTATACTTTCAACATCGCCAAGAAATTTAGGATTCGAAACCAGCCCATTTAAACTGACACCCGAATTCGTAGAGGTAATGGGTGGAAGCCAATCTAAGCAATTCCAAGAATTTAAAACTTTAATTCTCCAAGGATTAATTGCAGCACGGAAACATATGGACAAAATTGTTAATCTCGTGGAGATCATGTTATCGGGTAAATATCTTATACGCAGTGTCGAGAATGATAAAATTTTAATTGTACTTTTAATTGCCTCAGTTACGTATATTGATGTTGTAAAATTACTAAATATTTTCTAACTGTTATCAATTCAGGCTCGCAACTTCCATGCTTCCGTAGCGGTGGAGCAGCAACGGTTCAAGGATTAAAAAATAGATTTCATCTTACATTGACGGAGGATCAATTACGTCGACACGTGGAGGACTTGGTTGAAGCCAGTATCCATTCGTGGTCTACTAAATTATATGATCGGTATCAATATTTCGCAAATGGCACCCTTTAATAATAATATAAACTTTTATCCATGTGGCAAGGATAATGATTTTTATAAGAAAGAAAAAGAAACAAACTTGCATTGATTATATGGTATTTCTTCCAGAAAACGTTTAAACTTTATAGCATTCCGTATGCACAAATTATCTTTGGAGCTAATTCTTCGATCACATAGAAATATGATCGATACATAGGAAATGCTAACAAACAAACAAAAAAAAATAGATTTATTCCATGTAGAATAAGCTGATTTCATTAGATTAATTTTACTCTATTCTGAATTATTCCCCTTAGTTTCTTGAAATATATAAATCCTATAGTGGTCTTTGATTAAAAAAAAAATGAAAAAAAAGAAAAACTTGTACAAATACCACGTTTATCAATACTCGAAAATGATTTATGATAACTATGTTTTTGCAAAAATTGTATGCCTCGAACCTGTTAAAATATGATAAACGAAACGGGGAATAATTTACGAAATTTTTTATTGTTACGTTAAGTATTATATATGTATAATTGATTTTGTTGTGTACGTTAAAATGACTATGTATGCCTTATTGGCAACTACAAGTTAACTATTGTCGGTGCAGACTTTGTGACATTGACTGAATGTTGGACTGCTAGATCGTTATTAGCCTATAACAGCGTAATTTGTTAAAGGTGCCTTATTTGTAGAAAATGGCGGAACGATCAAATCTGAACACAGTGAAGTGATTACGTGCGTTGATATCTGCTGGGGAAAAAACTGAACTATTACAAAAAGGACAATCTATAGTTTGTACATAAAATACGTTGCGTGAACTTTTGTCGAATTCTTTCCGTAGTTCACTATCGGCAATAAATAATCCCACCACGATGATGATCCGAAGAAATTATATGGTGTTTGAGATTCGCATGGAATCTTGGAGTGAAAGAAGCGCGTGTACACAAGCTCAGATATTAGCAGGAGACGAATACTCAAAATATTTCCTACTTTATAGAATACTACTACTATAAATACATTTAATTGTAACAATACGCTAAGAGTAACTACATAGTAAAACTTAAGGGTCACATTTGAAAGTTTTTACATGTTCTTATTACACACATACATTTAATAGTCATAATGCGAAATATCTTAGTTGTGTGAAGATATAGTTATTTAATAATATTTCTGCGTTACGTACGTTCGTTTTAAGTAAGTAAATTATAGAGTAAAGAAGTATTGTATATAAACTGACAAATTTTATCACTTATCGGTTAAGATTTAATTGAGAATGAATGTTTGAAGCAAAATCAAAGTCATAGCGAGCCAGCCCACGTATGAAACCTGGGCCCTCTGACTTCCAAGTGTCTTAACTCTCTTTCTTCTGTCGTAACCGTCTCATGATAGAAAGGCGGATCAGAGATTAAGAATAATTGATATTGTATAATGCTCAATATACTTCGCATTTTAACAACGTACTTTTGCGTAATAACATTGTGCTAGTTTTTGTTGAATATTCAGTGCAATTCTCCTGTTCACTATAAGCAATTGTAAATGTTATTAAGATTTTTCATTGATTTCATATAAAATAAATTCTACATTTTCTGTACAATACGACATATTAATATCTCTGATTTGCCTTGTTCTTTCGCCACCAATTCTATGAGCTACTGATAATATCAATTATTAAAATAAATATGAAATCTAATCAAATCTATTGTTGATTGATGTGTGTCCAAATATCCTAGATTAGATAAAATACATTTTAAGAACGAAATGCCAACGAAGAAATACGGGATTAATTCAAAAGATATTCAAATTTTTTTTTATTCATTGTACATTGATAGCTACACGACGTTTCCAACTAACAAAGTTAAGTAAATAATTGATTCTATAAATACATAGATATTAGGATATCAGTCGTAAGAAATTCGGGAAGTTACGAATGTACACATATGGTTGATGTATATGACAACGAAAGCATAAGTATCATAAATATCACAATAATGTCATGATTGCAGAGATCAAACAAATGTCTTATATTCTAGAGAGCTGCTGTAATAAATTAGAAGGTAAAATTGCTTCCAGTTTGTCTAAAATATAATAAAACGGATGCGAAAACCAGGCAAGCATTGATCGTGCGACTACACCCATAGTATCAGGATACTGATACGTTAAAAGTGCCAAGAGCGCTGTAAACGAACATAGACCAGCTGTAAACAAAATGAAAAACGGCAACTCTTTTTTTGGATAAACGCTTACATCGTGAAACGAGGGTAACAGTTCGCGATCTGCGCATTCTGTGCAAGTTGGATATGGATAAAATAAATGACCCCTTTCCAAAGGATAGGGCAACATCCTAAATGTACCTTCCCAAGTACAATGTAATAAATTAAGAGCCCCTTCGACTTGTTTCCAATGAGCGAGATGGAAGAATGCATAAGCAATTGCTTCCGAATCTCCCCTTTTTAATACATGTTCCGGAGGCAAAATTAGTGGTTTCATTTCTAATAAATATTTAGGTACATGAGGATTGAATTCAACAGCCCTATGGATAGCTTCAACCGCTATCATTTCAGGAGTAGTCAAGCCCCTTTTGCTAGCAATGTCTGTGGAAAACTTGTCAGCAACTACTCGCGCTTTTAACAATGCAGCTGTATAGCAAATAGTTGCCGATTTTGGTAGACTTATATCATCGTATTTTGCTAATACTGCTTGTACGTCAGCGTACGCTTGAGATTCTAATAGAACTTCGATTAAATTCTCATGAATGTTCAATACATTCATAATTGGCGGGACTTCTTTCGTCAAGTCTCTAAACATTTTTATCGCCTCTTTCAATTTTCCTAATTTCCTTGCGCACATAGCTAATCTTCGTTTAACGTATATTAATACATTCGTATCCCTTCTGTGTATAGCCTCTGCAATAGCTCCCTGATGTTGCGTACTTTGAGACTTTCTATAATTATTTTCAGCTACTTTTAAAGCTTGCTTTAAAATCTTTTCAGCTTCTACAATAGTAGTAGCTTCCTCTTCGGCAAGCAAAATATACGCAGGGGCACAGTCAGGATTACGTTCGAGAGCACTATGCGCAGCTTTTATTCGCACTACTGGATTACGTTCTCTCCAAGCTGTTTGCATAATCTCATACTCAGCCTTACCTATTGAAAGTGAATAACATCATTACTACAGTGTTTGCAGTATTCTAGTGTCGCTCCAGTAACATTTACCTGTATCACCTTCGCAAGTAAAGAATGTCTGATGATCTTGAGCAGATAAATTCATATCGTAATACGTTAACGGTTCTTTGTTCGTGGTCCAATAAAATCTCTGATATTCGGCCCCTCTAAATAAATTTATCGGATTACGCCAAACTTTACATTCTGGAACATTTTGTTGATTCGAATTTGAACCATTTAAACTTGAATTACTACCATCTGATCCGTTGTCACCACCACCGATCCACGGTGAAATGTGATTTATGGACACTTGTTCGATAAAAGATGTGCCGTATTTTCGAAAATACCACCATTCGAAAATCAGAATTAATCCAGAAATCAAAGACGATGTTCCAGTAAGAGCGACGTAAAATTTTGGGGTTAAGGTGCTCAAAAACATTGTAGAGTCCCACATGCTTGTAAATAATAGGGCCATTTATAATATAACACTGAAGGAAATATTATTTCTTGGATCGTTTCTGTTTATATTATTTTAATACTGTTACACGAACAGTTCTAATTAATAAACATGGTAACGTTGTCAACGTTTTTACTGCGTTCTTACATCACTCGGGATATGTTACCGGTTTTATTTGATCTTAAATAATACAACTAAAAGAAACTTTACGGATAATCTCAACATTTACACGTGTTTCTTTCACATTTAAAATAATACATAACCGCTATCATTGTATGTAACTGGTAAATATGGTAGCATTTATTTTGCCTGAAGTTGCCGAAATTAGAAACCCATATCGCAACGATACTTTCCGAGATTTCTGGCGCTCATTATGCGCGTGGCTCGAAGTTTTAAATTATGTATCTGTCGATAGCCATTTAATATTAATGACCCAATTATATAATATTTTATTGTCGACTTATAAAGTATCACGACGTTAACAATATTACGAGTGTTTTTTGCTATATGAACACAGTTATTTTATTATACATATCGTTCAATCGAGTATTTGGTTGAACGATGTTTCATATGCTTTAGTCTAGATTAATCGTCTTTGTTCACAGCTTAAATCTTATTGTAATATTTATGCTTGAAATAAAACAAGAAAAAAACATTTGAATTTCTAATTTTTAATTTAAGCTACGACAAGTACTTATCGCGGAATTTGAATAATGTTACCGCCATTTACTCAAAAAGTACTTTGATCAGATGGTAAAGTTTGGTTAGCTAGGAGTATCTTGTATGACTTGATAGATGGCACTGCAAGTGCAAAATTTGACACAACTATATCATAGTACTAATTATTTGAATGATACATTCAATAGTTATGTATAATGAAATCACAGAACAAAACGATTTGCTAATCAACTCTACAACATTTCTGGTAAATGGTATTAAGAACAATAGCTGTTTTCATTCTATGCGCTATTTTACGATGAAGGGAAAGTTTAATGTGTTTTAAATAAGATTATGACAACTTCGTTTTCTATATAAAACTTTCAAATATATGCACATTTATACAGAGTTACACAGAAATTTTTCATCTTCTCATTCTTTGTTTCTCGTCATAGTTCAGCTTCCTTGTCCTAATAACCTAGTTATCAGTGCAGCTGAAAATCGAAATTATTAATTCGCGCTACGCTGTTTCTTCTTCACGAAGCTGATGCACGAAATGATTCAGACATATACTTTCTGAAGAGACGTGCTCTTTACTATGTAAATAAAAACATATCCTTTAAAATATGAAGAACGATAACTCTGATCGATCGTCCGTGAAAAGGTTATTTACGTTACTTGGATACCAATTTACTTACGCTACGTGAAAATAACTTCTGTGTTTGTGAATAATACGTAGAATACGTTCATTAAAAGTTTGTTACCTTGTTATTCTGACTAAGGCTACCGCTTCGTGCACGTAAAATGTGATTCAACGTTTGGAGAAACACGTGTGAACGTACATGTATGTATTTACATTGATGCGCGCGTTTGCAGAGGCACTGATACTGACCTTAACACTGTCACTCACCGAAAGTGTACTTCGCTCCCGCAAATATAAAAACAACACATTCCTTAACAAAATAAAATTGGAGTAAATCACGTGCGCGTGTTTTCGAATATGTACGCGAGCATTTTATTCTACGCACTAGTCATAAAATATCGATTTCACGGTTCGATCGCGGAACAGAAGCGTACAGCAGAAATCGCGGCAGAAGTTACTGCTTATACGTCTAGAAATCCCTATCATTATTCAGAGGTACAAATATAACGTGCGATTAGTACATGCATTCATAACAGATAGTATGTTTAACACGCACGAACGGGCATACGTATATTACGTACGGTTAAAACATGCACAGAAACCTGTACGGAGAACGCGATTATATGCTTATGACAGACAATTAGATGCTACACAGCGACACGGGCAATATCGATTTGCATATCTACGCAAGCACGTGCGTTCACCGATGGTGGGAGCAAAATGCGCTCGCCGATCGTTCTCGCGGAATGCGGATGAAACGCGACCGCGAGGAAAACGACGAAATCACCGAGAGAGGACGAGTCGACGGACAGGTTAATTTTAAGTTGAGGTGAAATCGACGAACCTCGAACGTACAACAGAGGAAGATGAATTAATATCTAGAGACACATACACTCGCGCGAACAATACGTGTTCTACGACTCAATTACTCTAGCTTCCGCAACTCTGTCGATTGCGAGGTTAAGGTTTCACCGTGTTTCCTTCGCAGTGTCAAGTTCCCGTTCGATCGCACTTGAAACATTTACGAAACACAATTTACCGTTCGTCTTGGTTTCCTTCCTCCTTCTCGCAGGTAAATGAAACTTCGAAAAAAAAAAATAAATAAATAAATAAATAAAAGAAAAAGCGTTTCAATCCGCACAGCTTTGGAGATTCGAATTCGAGCACGTCATCGTACGATGTATAACGACAACTGCACATTGAAACGATAAACCAAAACGGACAAACCGAACGCGGCGCACGCAATGGACGCGATAAACACGGGTTAACCGCGGCGACTGTGGCGCGTCGCGTTATCGATTCGAAATGATCGACGGCGCTTATTTATTTTCGCGTGCCGTGCGCGTCGATTTCACGGCTTTTCGTGCGAGGGAACGCGCTCGGTATCGGCGCGTGCGCGCGCGCGCGCGTAGCCGTGTCGTCGTTGCGAGGTCAGTGGAACGGCGACGGCATAAATCGGGCGCTCGTTAAAACGTGACTTACGGCACTTTCACGACCGACCGAAGTTACCAGCGTGCTTGCAGCATTCTCGCTACCCCCACCAACGCTCGATTCGCACTCCATCCACTGGCCTCTCGTTCCCTCTGCTGACAGCTTCTCATAGCTCAGTCTTCTCCGCCGCGTTAGCGATAAAGTCGTGGCTCCGGCTACAAGTGCTAGCGACACCTTTCCGCTGTAATCTTCTTGTCAATTTTACATTCCGCATGCACTCCTCGTCTCCTTTTTTTTTTTAAGGACGCGACGGAATAATTAATACGCGCGACACGAAAGTAACGATTGGCGCGCGCAGCGAATTGTATTTTACTTAAAAGTGACATCAGGAAAGTTGAATCTTTAGTTATTTTGTTCGTCGGAAATTCAGGCTCTGCTGAATCCTTTCGATGGAACGTCTCGACGAGTTCTTACTCCCCTGTTCTTCGTTCATTCGAAAGTAATCGATCATAGACATGTACAAGGATTCGCTCGGCGGGCTTGGGCGACCGATAACCGCGTTTTAAACGAGTCGGCGCAATATTCCATTATGTAAGACAACGATAGAATTCTCGATGGTCGAGAGCCCGATGATCCCAGGTTGCTCTATTAATAGACTGACCTTCCTTGCGCTCTCTAAATAGGTGTGTTAGTAAGATAGCGTGCGTTGCGTCCGCGATTAGACTCGTTTCCTTTACAGGAAGGAAACAGTTGAGTAACGAGGGAAGGGTTGGCTGATCCTCGAGTGATAGAATAAAAGAAACTGTGCTTACGCATAAGAAGGAGTCGACCTTGGGACGGGAAAGGTCGCTTAATCAAAAATTACGTCGCCCATCTATCGTTTCATCGTCGATTTCATTGACATGTAGCTCGGCTCGGAAGTAAAATCGGATGGTTCGCTGTTCGGACGTCCGATTGGTTGCGAATCTATCGATCGCGCGATACGAGATGAAAGCTCGATCGTATCCCAAATTTCGAATTTGTATAGTTTAAAGTATCAATTTTCGCTCGTTATCCCCGTCAATTACGTCGCGCTCGCTCTCGTTTAATTTGCACGCGCGTACACGCATTTTAAAGCGGCCGTGCCGGTCGTCGGGTCGCATTTGCATGATTCGATGTTACGCGTGTTCGAACGAAAGCGAACTAAGTTCGTTTCGATGGCCGCGCGAACGAATCGACACGTATGTCGTTTTCATTCGCCTCGTGGATCCCCTCGGAGAGCGAAACGTAACACCGGAGGAGGAGGAAACGATGGAAAGACCAGCGCGAGGAGTAGGAGTAAGAAGGGAAATTGTGTAATTTATTCAGCCGAGCAAGGGGCCAGCAGCGGTGGTTCGGTGTGCACGCGTAGGTGAGCCGGGCTGACGTAAGGGAGAGGGGTGGCGCCAACGTTTGTATCGCGCGGGGGAAACTTTTGCGTGCTTTCGAAAATTGCATCAACCACCGCGGCGAAACAGCAGACCCGAATACAATCGTTCGTCGCAATCTCGATAGCTTACGGCATCCGAGAAAATCTTCTTCGAGGCTTTTCGATCTCCGCAACGGACGATACGCTCGCTGCACCACTTACGTAATTGGAATGTAGACGAGGCTACGAGCGAACGTAGCGTTTTGCCTTTTGAGCCCGCCGCACCCTTCGATGTTAGTTGAAACTCTGAATAATAATTAGCACAACTCGCGAACAAATGCTGCGGCGCGTCGATACTTCCCGTGGGCGCCGCGATTAAAAATGCAACCGTAAATGGCCGCGCTGCGCCGCGGCGGGTTCCCGAACGACGAGGGAGGGTTCTGTTGGCGTTAATCTACGATACACAGTCGCGGTGGCGTTCCTCCTCTTTGTCATCGATGCGTCGTCCCGGTGCAAACGATATCCGCTTAAGAATCGAGTTACGAGACCGCAAGTAGCGAGACGAGCACCACTTCTGAAACGAAGTACCCACCCGGGGAACCCTTCTTGTGTCTCTCGTCCCCCACCTTTTTCGCCTTGCTCTTTCTCCCGACGACGCGGTATAGCGAGTAGTCGATCGGTCGGTCGGTCGGTCACTGAACCGCCCGCGCCGCCTTGTAACTCCATGCCATTCCATCCCATCCTGCCCCGCGATCGAGCCGCGGTACCGTTAGAATCTTGTCCCAGTCTACCTGGAAACTAATTCGACGACGACGGCCACGACTAAGCGGACGGGCTACGTCGGCTACGCGTTCACCACGCCCCGCGGACAGAGACACACACCGGGACACCGCCGGACAAAAGAAAGAGCTTTATCTATGCTATTACACGGCAGACAACCTTGAAATTGCAGCGAGGAAAGTAGCCAGCGCGCCCGCGTTTCACGCTTAATTCTCGGCGAAAAAAGGGAAAAGGAAAGGAAAGGAAAAAAAAAAAAGCAGGAAAAGAAAATACGTTTCTCTGCTCTGCGGAATTGTACTGATAATGAAACGGAGATTTTCCTTCTCCTTCGCTCCTTCCTTTTGGCATTCCGGTTTTTTGCGCGCCGGAAGTTATCCGAGTTTAACTCGAGTGCACGTTGGAAGATTTTTATCCGACGATGACAATAAAGTAGCCGATGAGCGGTCTTGGATGGGTAAAAGTGAATTCAGAGATATTGTCTTTGCTGTTCGTACACGTAAGAACGTGATTGTCTGGAACCGTGGCTAGAAGGAAACGCCGCGGTAATCAGCGCTCCAATTACAAATTCCCTTCCCGATTCTGGAATTAAATTTCGTTCGTGGCCGTTGCGTTCGTAATTATGCGTTGAAAGTTCCGTGTAAACTTTCTTGCTCACATCCTTCTCCCTCTTTTTGTTTCTCCTAGTCAACTTCTTATTAACTGGCCTGGTTAGGTCGGTCTTACTCGCGGCGGATACAAAGTTTGCCGAGTCTAACGAGGAAATCTCTTGAAAATTCTAATCTGGGGGAAATTGCGCGACCGCGCTGGGACGTTTCGTGTTTTTAAACAACACAATGGAAAATGTTGTTGCGAACACACGTTTCTGCGTTCTGGCCCCCGGTTTACGAGCGGAATCAAGCTTACTCGAGAATTAAATTTATTCAAGGAAAATGAAACTAAACTTATTAAAAAAAAAAAAAGAGAAAAAAAACAGAGAAAAGAGAACGACCACTTAGAAGTAAACGTTGCGCTCGATAATTGGTGCCATCGAATGCCAAATTCATCGATGAACCCGCGCATCGATTAATAGCATCGAACAATCGCGAGAACCCTAGCGACATTTGGCGCGTTCGCTATCAATCACGAGGCGCAACAAATAATCGAACGATCGTACGGTAATCGATATGGTGAATTGATATAGGGACGAACGTCGTCGACGAACGGCATCGCAAGAACGCGGAGGGATGAAAAATGAAAAAGATCGTCGAAGAAGGAAAGGGAGGCAAACGCGAAGGCAGGGGATGGACATTGGTGGCGGATGGTAGCAGCGGTGGTGGTGGTGGTGGTGGTGGTGGTGGTGCTGATGGCGGTAGTGTGGGCGTCGGCAGAGCAAGGGGTGGAAAATGGGCTACGGAGGGTTGTACGAGGCAAGTACGAAGAGGGGGATGGACGCGGTCACCATGGCAACCATGGCTGGGTTTCAGGGCCCCGGCCGATGGTTTGGGTAATGTTCCGCGCCTTGGAATGGATTTCTCTCGCTTCGCTACCAAATGGGGTTAGTCAGTGTGCTAAGCACACGCTTGTTCCTTCTCGTTTCCCACTTTTCTATTCCCTTCGCCGTTCTTAGCCTCCTCTCTATAATTGTTCCTCCTCAACTTCATATGTTTTCGCGCCCGTGGCCGTTCTTGTTAATCGAGCAACATTCCACTCTTCTTCGGCTCGCAACAACCGGATCTGTTGCATTCTTGCAGTTAAACGGGGATTTTTTCCTTTTAAATCGCGTTGGGAAACGTTTTCATCAACGACAGACGCTCGCGAGGGGGTGAGTAATTTGCCGTGATGTTAATTCGCGAACAGTTCGTATCTGGGATTCCTTGGGGAAGATGGCGCGCTTAAACGGTGACATAGAACTCGTTCGCGATGGGGCCAGGATTTACAAGACCCGAGGAAAGTAGTTGATTAATTTTCCCGGGGCAGCCTTCCAAACAGCCTTTTGATTCAGCGTTCTCAAAAGTGAACTTCGCACGGTGAGTCGGAGGATCGTAAACAGCGGTAAAACTGTCGTCGAACTATGACGGTCTGTTTATTTTCCCGAGAGTTCGAGTCCTTTCGAACGGTTGATCGTTGTGTCCGCGTTCTGTCGCTTTTGGTAAGCTTCTTACGCGTCAGAAGAAATATACAACTTCTCGTAATTACGTAACCGACGGTTTGTTTTTCTACGGTAAAACGGCGGGTAGTTACGAGAAATTGGTTGCGATTATTTTTCACGACGGTATCGTTACCGACAACAACGTCGGAAATATGTCGCCACGTGTGCCATTTAACTTTCGAACGCGAAACGAACATTTCATGAAAGTTAATTACCGACGAACAGTAATAATAAGACGCTTAAGTATAGGTCATCGAGGCGGTTTCCCCGTGAAGGGGTTGCATTGTTAATTCCGAGCAGAGGATTGCGGCAGCGCGTTGCAACGGCATAACGAAATCAGCCCGCGGTGTAGTGTGGCTGATATACCGGCGTAGTCATGTACTTGATGGGCTTTCCGCTAACGAGAGTTAATTGCAGCATAAATATGCCCGTTATGAACGGGTGAAATGATTACGATAAACTAGAGAGCTGGAACGGTGCTGGAACGAAGGAAACACTCGTAAAATCACGAGGGCAAATAATGAACACCGATACGCGGCGCATCGGTGTCGTTCGAATATCTATAAGGCAGTAAAACGATTTATTTGTTTCCTATCGAGTTTACACGATCGTTCATTACTCCTCTATTGTCGTTATTCAACGTACACGCGCGTGCTACATACCTACACGCATATAACCACGTACACCACGGATAAACCACCGTCACTCGCTTTTATTTTCGCTTTCTTGCCTTCGATCGGTCGTTCCATTTCTTTCCGACTCAATGGTCTAACATTGGTCTACATATAACGTTCGACGTTCCGAGGAAGATTTGAAAATCGTTATTCGCGATACGTAACTTTTCGCACGAGTTTATACGCTACGTTTGTTGTCCATCGACGACTATCTGGCGATTGATAAGTAAACGTGAAAGAAATACTCGTCCGTTTGCTGCCCGTTTGACCTGGATATCTACAACCCGTTTCTGTCTCGTGTCCACGGGCTCTCCCTCTCTTTCTCATTGGCTCTTTTACTTTTCTCGTCATCGTCGTTTCTCTCCACCCTTCCGTATACCTTTTTCCTTTAGTAGCTCGTGAACACGAGGAGCCTTGGAGCACTTTACATAAATAACGGGGCTCATTTCCGTGTCGTGTGAAATGTTAACGATAATCATCGGTTTAAGTATGCTGACAAACCACTCAGTTTCAATTTACACGCGTAATATACACATAGTTACATCGAACAGAGTGGATAGCTGTATTCATAAACCAATTTAATTTATAAGATACACGGTATTTTGCCCATTAAATGAATTGGAAACCCAGTATAATTCTATCCATTTATATGCATACGTATCTACGTATTCGTAGTATTACCACGAATCGTACTATGACTAATGGTAAACTGGCTCGTCACTGAAACAACCATCCTTTCATCTTTCCACCTTGACTACGAGACAACCGTACAATGACGTTTATATACATAGGTAATAGCTATTCGAACACAATAGAAGCGCGACTCGTTCGAGAAACATTCCCTTTGACCAGGAAGCTTTTCACAATGCCGGTACGTACGGAGTGTCCCTTGGTAGATAATGATCGACGAAAACACTTTGAAATTCCAACTTCCTTCGACTTTGTACGTCTGGGACCTCAAGCATATCGAACTAAAACTGTTACCAAGTCGGTATCATGGTTTTTCCTATTAGCTTAATATTTCCTTTCTCATTCGAGTGCGCACGTGCTCGGAAGCTTTGATGTTCGAGATGCATTAGCGTTTCTTTCACCGTGGCAGACGTCGTTAAAGCGAGAACGCGTGGAAAACAGAGATGTGGCGCATGGGAAGGCGAGTGTGCCAGAAAACAGTCGGAAATGCCAGGGCAATCCATATTTTCTATTTCGATAAAGTCACGGCCGTGCACTTGGTTCAAGGTCACGTGTACGGCCTCCACGATTCAATCTGACCTCCTCCTCGGATTGCAATCACGATCAGAGTGTCAGGTTTAGACGTGACTTGACCTGCCTTGACCAAGACTCGCTCGGCTCGTAGTTGACGCCGTGTTACAATCTCTTTCTCTCCCTCGCCATTCTCAGCCAGTTTCCGTGTCCCTACGGCGCAACACCTATCGTTTCGAATAATGTGCTCACCTTCAATTTTCATCTCACGACGACGCTTCATTTCTTGCCAGAGTAATTGAAAGCGCGCGAGAGGTCTCGAGGAATATAAATGCAAGCAGAAGTTCGTCTACCATGTTGAAACCCGGATGATTTCATCTTTATCCGGTCATTTCTAGCTGGCCTCGTTTGTTCTCCAAGGATCCAGAATCGAGCCTACAATCTCAGCGTGTCTCGTGTAGGCTGAGGTAACATTTAGTGGATCCCATTGATTCAGAATCGCCTCTATCGCGGCCATATTTACTCGGTTCCAGGGATTTGAATCGTTTGCAACGTGCATTTCCCGTGTTAAATATTTTATATCTTGACAAACGTTCGTGACTTTAGTGCAAAGTAGCAACGAGATTTGGTAGTAAAATTGTTTCAGCTCTTTGTACCGCGTGTTTTAAAGCGTGCGTATACTTGTTGAGTATAAATTGGTGTAAGAACAAAAGTGTATCGAGCACTTTGGCAATAAGTAATGCGTACATCTAGGTCATCTAGGGGTTAACACGATTATAAATAATCGGTGATTCCTTCTTCAATGGCGCGCCATTCGTTCACAAAGTAAATAAATACTTGCGTACATACAAGTCAGACACACGTACGATAAGTTATCAGCAATAAGTTACGAGCTCGTTTAGGAATTCTAGTATTTAGTCACGAATTCGTCGAGTGAATCGCGGAACGTATCGAGAATTCACGATAGATACGCGTTCGTGAAGTTTCCGCTACGTCGAGGCTAGTTTAAATAACGCAGTTGCAGTTAATTAAAGAAAGTAAATTGATTCTTTTTGACAGCGCGTGGTTAAGAAAATTACGCAGGCGCAGATAGCACGGTATAAAACCCAATTACATTGATTATTTATATTCTTCCCGACTTCAAAGCGAGCGTACACCTGCGTCGTTTGTAAAGCGGACAGCATAATTAAGCTGTTATGACGCGTTCGGAAAGATGGGCAAGTGTGCGTGTTTCCTTTTAACCGACGTACTGACCTACCCTCGCTTAGACCTTGGAGAGTCTGTTCGCAACTCGATGTTTCATTATCCGCAAAGGTTCCTTTTTAAAAACCACGCGCCGTGCCATTCCGAAATTTCTTGCGATTCGTGCTCGTAACGGCTGTACATCTCTGTCTACGATCTACCGATGTTACAAGACGCGAAACGATTCTGTGAAATTTATTGCACGCACCGTCGTCCGATGACTGCTTCGATGGGACTAGTCATTTTACTGCTCTCTGGACGAATTTCATTGCTCGATCTTGACGTCATTTACAACCTATAACATTACATCGATGTATCTTCGTGCGACGCGTGCGGCACACGAAACTAGTTGCATCATAAAGCGGAGCACAAAATGCCTATCTGTACACCGCACACGGTACGGGAAAGAATAGCCCAGAGAAAGGAACAAATCGGAATACACCGTTACGAAAGTTATTACAGTTACACGTATATTTAGCACGGTTGACTGCCACAACCGTGGCCCTCGACAGTGGACTCGAACTGGCATTCAGCCACCATTCCCACGCACCGTCACTATGCGAAACTATGTTATCCAATATGTATCCCTTCGTGCGCGCGATTCATCCCGACGTGGCTCCCGATTCGCCCGTGCTGGCTGCGATAAACAAAGAATCGCGAACTCTAGCACCGCGTACGCGTAACGAAATTCGAACGCGTAACGCGGCCGTAATTATCGCGTTACTAAATCACACGGCCGGCGGCGTCACACTGGGCGAAAACTGCGCGTGGCAGCGACCGACGCGTTAATACATCATCGGCATCGCACTCGATTTGCCTCGAATCCAACCGGATCAAGTCGAGCTGAATGTAATCTGTAAACAAAACGGCGTACATAACTACTAGCCGCGGAAACGTGGTTGGCCCGTAGGATTTCGCTCGACGGCCCGCGTAGTCGCGAAGTTTGAAGGCTGAGAGCGCGGGCTCGCGTAGCTCTATGGGAATGCCGGTTGATCCGAGATGGCTTGGCAACAACGCGCACGGTTACGGGTACGGTACGGCGACGGTGCACCCGCTGCACGGCAGGCAACGCTGCAACCGTCCTGTGCACGGGCTGGCCGTGTGTGCACGCGTGGATCGTTGTCGGCCGCGTATATACCTACGCGTGTGCGTGGACGTGGCTGACGACCGGGAGAAAGACCGAAAGAGCCAGCCAGCCAGCCAGCCAGCCGACCAGCCGACCGACCGACCGACCGACCGAGCCGTACGAGAGACGAAACGTCTCTGAACGCGCGCGCCACCACCGCCCAGAGAGCTTTCTCGCGTGTTGTTGCCTTGTGCGTTTTACGAGGCACGCGCTCGCGAATCAAGTGCACTTTCAAGGCTGCCGGCAGAAATTTCCTCTGGCCTCGTTCGAAAAACACCCGGGGACACGTGTTACGGCTCCGATCAGTCCCGTTCAGGAATATTCCTGGCCGCCGGTTTAACGCGACGCGGAGGCCTACGAATTGCGTACGCGTTTCCTCGAACGAGTTTTTCTTTTTTTTTTTTTTGTTTCTACACGCACACGCACACGTGTCCGTTCCAATTGTCAGCAGAATGAAACGGGACGCTTTATTAGGTGATAAATTTCTCGCGTTTATTTCCCCGCGAACGTTATCGAGAGGATACGATCGAAGTCCAGTCTAGCGGAACGGAATAGTAGAGCGGATAAGAAATAGCGTACGTAAGAAGCGCGGTGCCCTATTGTAAGGATACGAAGAGGAAGGTTCCGTGCCGGAACATGAAATATCTACGCTCAAGCTCCGACAAGGAATATGTATATCTAATGCACGTCTGGCACACGGTGGTTTTATTTGAGGCACCGCTCGAGATTCAATTGGAGAAAACGAGGAAAGCTCACGGCGAAACAGCGCGTCTACTGCGCCGGGGCGGGGGCTTTCGAAACGCTTTGGGCACTTTCATGCATTGCGAAAGATTCAAACGGAGGCCGGAGGAGAATGATTTGGGTCGTGACCTAGATTTCGTATTCCGCTCCGCTCTTTCCCCGTCTTTTCTTTCGTTTTTGCGCCTTCCTCCACGTACGCCGCTTATTCGCGTTGCTACATCGTCGAACACCGTAATTGGCTCCGGTTGATCGCCGCCCTTCCATAAGAGTCGTCGATAACTTTGCAACTTTGCCAGACTCAACGCTCCGATGGTTACCAATTAATTGTAATACAATACGGACGTGTTTCACGCGGAGCTAACACTATCAAAGGAAAGCTTTAACGGCCTGTCCCTCATTTACGATGTTCTCTTTTATTCTCAAATTGCTGCAATCTCGTTATTTATCGCTTAATCAAACGCTTCGTTATTTGCGTTATTCGCGCGGCTTTCTCGTTTTATTTGCAACCGCGGAACGGAGACGGATTCGTAAGTGTTTCGCTTTAACGAAATGACTCATCTTTAAGCGGCGCTACAAGGGATACGAACGGCTGTTCGCACTTCCGTCGGTAATCTTCGCGTGAAATTTCCACTTTGGAGAAGTGCCAATTCATTCGCGCGTTCTTAACCAGGCGCTCCTCAAAATTGGCGCTAACACTTATCTAGAAGATCGAAAACGACGCGATACCGTTGACAACAAATAATCTCGGTGATCAATGTCGCGTATTCCCTGTCAGCCTCGTTTTTTCCCCCGCTCCGTACAGCGACAACTTGTTGGACACTAGCGCGATCGCGACTAGACACGTACGAAGATTAGCCAATATCTTTGGTACGACGTAAGCGAAATTTCGCAGTTGTACGTACATACCGTCATGCCTGGGTTTTCGACGGTGGTGCAAAAAAAATGAATACAGACGCGCGGAACCTGTAATTTATCTATTATTGTGGCGATTACCGCGTGCGAACGCCGATGGAATACGACGAGATTATGTGTAGATTTTATTAATTCCGCGTAATTCAAGGAATCCCGGTGGTACTTTGCAGTTGCTCATTCGCGCGAATTTTTTTTACGGAAATGAAAGATAATCGTGGTAATGTTTCTAATTGCTCGTTATTGCGTACACTTGTGTACGGCTTGTATAATAGAACGAAGTGGCACAATAACGCCACTTTTGTTTCGGCTTTTTTTAAAACAGAGACTTTTGAAGGTATTACTGCGAGAGGTTAACGCTATACATCTTCTGGATAGTTTCCAGAGGCAAGCAGGAGCCACGGTAAAGTAATGATCTCTTTTTTGGATACTTTCCAATGTTTCGCGATTCGATAGTTTTTATATTTCACGATGTTCGTGATATTTTATGCGCAAAGATTTACGCGTAAACATGCTTGTATTATTTTGCTACATATCCAGAAATTCCTGCCCATTCACGTTTGCGGTGCTCAGTTGTCAGTTTTGGAGCAAAATTGCTTGTGTACAGATTTTGGAGCACCAGATGATCGCGTACACATCGATCGAGCACTTCTCTGCTTCTACCTACGGAAAGTTAAAAGCACGAATATAATCTATCAGAAGCTGTTGCATTTCATTCTTAGAGATGTTGTAAACATTAATTAATTGAAGGAATTTGGAACGTCGTGTCGCGCGATATTGGATCCACACAGCTGTTCGCGAGCAGCTTGCGAACAGGTCCTTTGATGTACCGCCTTCCAAGCGAACACTGTTCGTTGATCAACTCGTTGCACGATACTTGTTGTTCGCAAAAGTGTCTTTATTGTCGGCGACTTGGCGCAAGTAGCAGCGCCACGTTGTTTTCAGCACGCATTTTTATGGTTATGTTGTTTCATCGATGCTTAAATTATGCCTATTTATGCTCTAATAAACGAGAGTTAATAAGCGTAAGCGATAAAGCAAAACGTACTTACATTTTGTTGGTTTTGATGATCACTTTTCTTGTACCGTTGCTGCTACATACCTGCTACATAAAGTGTTCCAATGTACTCGTGTAATAACCTATCTCCGTCTTGTATCGTTTAGCGTATCATTCCGAGGCGAACGGGAGACACGAGCGTGCAACCGGTGCATGATTAGTATTCGTGGCCGAACCTCTTTACCGATTCCCTGAACAATTTTCTCGGTAAGCATTAAACACTACGATAGCTTTTCACTGAACTTCTTGCTGCAACGTCTCGACCGGCGACGACATGCCTGGCAATTATCGACGTCTTGTATCGCATTCATTGAAAAATGGCTTTTAAATGGTTGAGGTTATGTACTTGTTCCGGAACGATTTGTTTGTATACCGAAGCGTGTACCAATGAGAAGAAGAAGAAAAAAAAGAGAAGGCCCCCTCCGTCTGATTTCCACGATTAAATAGCGCGCACAACAGTCAGGTTCCCGTTGAATCGATAATTAATCGTTTAATCTCGGCACGATCGACAACGTCTCGAGAATCGAAAATGGCGTCTGATTATCGATTATCCTTCGATGCATCAAAGGAACAACGTTCACGGGGATCTCTTAAAATCCGTTACTGCATACCGTTCGCGTCTATTGGTATGCTTGTGCGCGGCATTATCGCGGTGCACGCGGTCGCTCACGAATTCGGAGTAACGAGTAAATTCCGATAAGTTACCGGTGTGTCGGAAAGTTTGGTGGGACGAGCCGGGAGGGAGCTGGGTGGTGAGGCTCGACGGCGAGCTTGTTTGAGGGGAAAGAGCGGGAACGCGAGAGAAGCAAGCGCGAGGACTAGAGAGGAGTGCGCGGCGAGGAAGGTGGGCCGAGAGTCGAAGCGAGGGAAGAGCAAGAGGCAAGAGGGTGGCGGCTGTGAAGCCGCGGAAGGCAAGGGGTGGCGGTCGGCGGGAGGGAGCCCGTGTAGGAGGGATAGGGAGGGGGAAGGAGCGCGCTATCGGCGAGCGCCTCGGTTCGGCCGAGTCGGCCGTCGTCGGCCTCGATCAGCCGCTCGGCGCTCAGTTCGAGTCGGACCTCCGTCGTAGTCGGATTGTGTCGTTCTGCCGCCGCCTGTCTCTCTCTCTTTCTCTCTTTCTCCTTCTCTCTTTCTCTCATTCCCTCCCGTGGGCACGCGCGCGCGCCGCCATTGTGTATGTGTATACCTCGTTCTCCCTCTGTGTCCCCCTTTCCCCCCCCGCGACGACAACGAGTTCCGCCCAGTGAAAAAGAATCGAGCTTTCCTGCAAACAAGACGCGTCCTCGACGGCAGTTGTTTGTTTTCTGGTTTCGCGGTGTCGCGGTGACACAAACAGCGAAGTCGAAGAAGCGAGGGGCCGCGCGCGCGGAGGAGAGGAGGAGAGACAACGAGCCGCGTGTACCGTGCCGCCAGTGTGGGTCTACTCTTGTCGTTGTCGTCGTCATCGTTGTTGGTGCGAAGAGTTTCAGTCAACGGAAGGAGAAGTAGGTTAGCACACGGTGCCTTTCGCGTCCGCGGTAAAATATATCCGGTTCTCCGACTAGCACTTCTCTCTACACCTTTTACCCGGTGCCGCGGAGTGTGTACCATCCTGATGCGGTGACGTTCAACCAACGCGCACTTCTTTTACGTAACGAAAGCGCGTTAGAACGCGCGCGTGCGCTCTCTATATGTAATCCGTCTTCGGTTTCTATCCTTCTCGTTTCTCGGTTGGAAGCGAGAATCTTCGATCATCGGTAGTACGTCGCGTTCTCGTGCGTGCTCGTGTTCCATCGGATCGGCCGATCGGTCATTTTCGTCTTGTTACTGGTGACTCTGTATGGGATTTCGTGCCGCATTGCTTTCTCGTGTTTCTTGCGCGATACATCGATCACGGTGCGCGCTTCGATTTTCGCGCTTTCGTCGCGGTTCGTTTCCATTGTACCCGAGTTACACGATTCGACGCGAGATTCCGTTTCTTTCGATAGAGCCAAGTTCACGTAGTAAAGCGCGCGCCTTGTTCGCGAACACGTCAGTCCTCGTTCGGCTGCGTTACCAGTGTTATCGGAAATAACGTTTCGTGCTTTTGCAGCAAGGAGTTCTCTTCGCTCGGATACGTTACCCAGGCGGCCACATACGTACGCACAGACATTGGAGACCGGTGTTATTCAATCAACTTCTACATCGAGTACTTTCCATTGATCCGTTTTCGTATTGTTTTGTGGTGTTTCGTGAAAGATGTGTTCCTTCAAACTTCCAAGTGGTGCGACTGTTTTATGTGTGATTTGAATCAGTGATTTGTATGAAAAGCCGATTACTCGGCGGGTAAAGAAAAAAAAAAAAAAAAAAAAAAAAAAAGAAAGAAAAGAAAAAAAAAGTGAAAGTTTTATCAGTGCTGTACTACGCTTATCTCTGTGGATTATTGGATATACTATACACTACTCTGCGTCCTGCCGACGGAGCGCAACATCACGGCTCACAATTTATGTAAGTACTAAAATGCTGTCTTAAACGTTACTTTCGTGATTGCGATCGATACGAGTCCCGGTCTTGTCAACCTCGCGAGTGCTATCTGTTTTTCGGTCAGCAACCATCCCGTTATTTTTCTCCGCTATCCTCGATCTTCTATTTACTTTTCCATTATCTCTTTCTGCGCGAGATTTTCGAAAATTTCTCGACGCTCGGCGTTTTTTTTCTCTCCACGGACGTAACCACAAGACGAAAGAACCTACAAGTATGCGTAATTGCGTCATCGACGGAGTCGTTCGTTACGAACGCGTTCGTATTTCGTCGCGATACTCTGTACGAACCTTTAAAAAACATCATATCGCGTCTGAAGTTGGAGTCGCAGCGTATTCCATGCGTTTCGCTAATGTCCGCCGATTCGTGAGCCACGATTGTCGTTTGACGATCATTTTTAACCGTGCGCGGGACACGCTCGGTGTTCTGGATATTAATTAACGAATTGCGGCTCAATTTCGAGCCGTAGGGAAATTGAATTGGCTTCGACGCGGTTCTTGGCAGCTGTCACGGGACTCGAATATTTGGCCGCTGCGATAAATTCCATCCCGATGACTTTTCCCTCGCGAGCCCTGACCAGAGGCTGTTTGCAAACAGATTTTCCACGGATTCACGGCTGGATGGTCCTTTCGAAAAACATCGAGTTCATTTCCTTTCCTTCGCGGCTCGAACCGACCACGTCCTTGCTGCTCCGCGTTGTTGTCAATACCGATGTTTTTCCTTGGAATTCGAGCGACTGAACAGTTGCGCGGAAATATCGAGCGATATGGAGCAAATGTTCACCTGTTTCGAAAACACAGCAACGGAGCGGAATCTTATTGTCCTTGAAATTGCCTGCTTTACGCAGAACGTTGAAGCATAATCTCGAGAGTATTTGGAAGGCGTATTAGAAGCGATAAATATCAAGGATAAGAGTTCGTTCGCGGCGATACGAGTGCAGTATTATCATATCGTTAATCGCATAAACACGTAGATAAAAAGAGCGTGGCGAGGGTAGGATTGCATAAATTCGTCGGGAGATTGGATGGATTTATTTGTGCCTTTTAGTGTTTGCAATTACCTCGACGATTAATGGGAAGTTTTAATCTGCTCGCGCAATATGTACCTCGGGATGGGAATGTCGATGGCCGTTCGACGATCTATTTAAAATTCTTCACGCGGAAATGTTATCTTATCGGGGAAAGAATGTTTCGCTGAGAAAGCGAAACTTCGGAAAGTCGTCGCGATCGTCCTAGACTCTGTTCTTCGTCGTTGTTTACGACTTGTATCGTTCTTTTATCAAAGAATTATTACCGAGAAGTGCAATGTCATCGATATGTTGGTATTGCGGTGCACTCGTCAGAAAATTGACCTCTCGAAGTTATTTTCTTAGGTGAACGTTGTCGTTCATTTATTTAGTGTATTTCGAAAAAATAGCACGTACCACTACATAACATTAGAGAAATACCAATAGTTAGACTAGGTGTATTAATTCGTATCGAAGGAAGCCAAAGTAACGAACGCGTTTAGTAAAATACGTGCAACGTGAAATTTTTCGATTCATTGTTGTTAATGTAGAATATTCGTGCGAGAAATCGCGAATAAATCCACTCGGCTTTGGTCGTTCTAACACGACGTATCCGGAATAAAATGGAAATGAAATAAAAAATATTTCGTACAATGTGTACCGACAATGCTCGCCGAAATAATTAATGAAGAGTGTTCGCGGACCGATTAATTGAATGTTTCGTGAAATTCGTTGTAACGGGGAATTTCCATTGGATCGTAAAACGTACAAAAAGATAAGTCGCGAACGTTCGAATGAATAGGGTCGCAAGCTGCTGTGAATGTTTGAAAAGCTTGCATAGAAACGAGATAGAATTGAAGGATCCCAGCGATACATGCTCCGGAATTCCGGAATGCGTAATTAAATGCAGGAGGAACTTTTAATGCATAACTATTTTGCGCATCTATATGGAGAATCGTGCGGAAACCGCGCCGGCGATTCTATTCGCCTATTTTCCGGTCCTTTTTTCGCGAAACGTTTCGTACGTTCCAGCAAGTTTTAACGACGCCCGCTATGCGAACGTTAGCGAGACACGGTTAAACTGCTAAAACCGCCGAGAGTACTTTCTTTTTAATTGTATTTTAATGAAGCCCGCGTGCGCTCTTTAATCGACATCGATTGACTTTCGAGCCTGTCGAATGCGAACCGTCGCGGAGCGTTGTTATTCGACTTTCGTTCAGAGAAAAAGTGTTCGTTCGTTGGTCATTCCTATCTGAGCGCGTGGCTGAAATGTTTTTTAACGAACGTAATCGTACATCAATAGAATCGCGACCGAGGAATATAAATCTATTATGCTCGGGAGTCTCCGACATTGATCGAGACATAAATACAGTGAAACACAGAAATGCGAAAAGAACGGTTCGGCTAAGAACGTAGACTCGATTAAAACTCGATCGTAATGTATAAATAGCGTACCTCTAGCGACAAGCGCGTTTTAACGCGATATTGTCGATGCCATCGTATCAACCCTTTAAGTGGCTGCACTTTGCGCAGCCAGAAGCTGGGACTTTGAATAATTATTCGCAGAGCGTAACCGTTTGCAAGCAAATTAATTGTGGGACGTCCCGGTAACCTCGTTACTCTTGCTACCCTCCTCCTCTTCCGCCTTTTTCCTTTTTCGCGTATCCAAGGGTCTTCACGTGTAGATCGACCGAGACGAGAGCCGTAAAACGTTGTAACAGAGATTCCACCAAGTTATCGACGTTATCAACCGTATAGTGCCTTCGTTAAGAGGTCGTGCTTTCAGCATTTATCGCATTACGCGTGGCACAACAAATCGAATGACGCGGTTCGCTTGTTCTTCTTTTCAATCGTATCGGGCAATCCGAATAATGACAATAATAAGATACGCGACTGAATAACAAGGAGAATCTATGTCGATTGTCCTATTACGGACGCGAGCAATTAAAGATACTTTCTAGTCACGTCGTTGCGCGTAGGTATTCGTGTGCGTGCGATCGAAGGGAGCCACGTCGCCATTTATCTATCGCATACGCGAACGACGTCAACCTTGCATTTTTATCGCGCGCTACGGAATTAATTGTTCCGTGGAAGCGTGGAAAACAATCGGAATCAGTCATTTCGTATCAATTTTCTTTATAGTTCGATGATATTAAAAATGGCCCTGCACTGTGAGAGATTTAATAGGAATATTTTAATGCTTCTTTTATAGAGCCATCACCGATTGTAGTAGCACGCATAAGAGCACGCCCACACACGCACGTGCTTCTAGACTCCGAAGGTGCACGACGCTGCGTCGAAGGTTCGTCTGAAAAGACGAGCGCAGGTTTCATTCTCAGCACCTGCTCGCAGATTGCGAGGACAATGTTCCGGCGTCTGGAAAATTTCCCTGCTCTCCATCTCTCCCTCTACTTCGACTCTTTCATTCACAAAGGGGAACAGGGTTTCACGAATGTTCGCTGACCTTTGTAACCTTTTATTATACGTACACGCTCGCACAATGGAACGGTTCCTTGCGCTGCGCAGCGTCCTCGTAAAGTCTCGCAAAGAAAAAAATCGTGACCGAGATGGCAAACGTTAATGGCGTTCCCTTTCAACGTACAATTTTTTACCGTGACAAAAACCGCCCGCCCGCCCTTTCAGGAGACTTTCGAGTTGAATTCGATAGGAAATTGCGCTCACTCTTTTGGACCGCGTTCGGAGCACAGTCGATCCTAACGTTTCGAGCGTGCGAAGTCTGTTCGTGCGCTCTACGATCGAGTCGATTCGTTCTAACGCGAAGGAAATGTACGTTTAAAAACAGATGTGGTAATATACACGGGTGGAAAACGTTCTATCGATTTCGAGGTAAGAACGGAGCGGTCCCTATGACGAAGCCATCCTGCAGCTTACGGCATAAATCTCGTCAGCTTAGCCGAAGTAATGCTGAACACGCGACCAAGGATCCTTTTCCGAATGTATATATACGCTCATACAGGAACGTATATCTTCATTCTCCTACGTATTTTTGCATCGGAGCGCGCGCGTCGCATTTCAGATGCTCGATAAATTCACGAGCGAAAGAGGAAAGCAGACAGGGCCCCCCGCTTCGTATCGAGCTTCGTACTCGAAAACAAAGAGAGCAATTTCGCTCGTTTCCCTTTGGAATTTAATTCCAGTTCCAGCCGCGAACGTATGTCCCCTTCCTTCGAATTAAGATCGACCCCGCGCTCGAGCTCGATCATTTTTCAGTCGCCACTTGTGTCGATCGGCGATGCCCACTTACTCAGTCGAACGGCAAGAAACGACGACGGTGATTCATAAAGGGAATCGCGACGGAAAGAATGGTTAGACGTCCTTGCGCGCGTGAAAAGTTCAATCGAAGGAGCGGCTCGATGGGCAGATAAGTTGGATAATGCGCGTTGTGTAGTCGTGTGTCGAAGCGATCGGAGAAGATCGCCGGAGCGGCTCCTCTTTCTCGTATCCATCGACCTTGGGTAGCTGTCGGGCTCTCGAAGGTTACCTGATCGGTTCGGCGTAAATGAATCCAGGTAATCCGGCCGTAGCCAACGCGGACTGTTTCAACCGCAGATATTCCTCTCGTTCAGGTAGCGAAAAACGTCTGGGCTCGAGATTAATACAGAGAAAGAGAGAGCCCCGGCGGCGGCGATATATCTCGACACCTATCGCGAAAGATTTTAATGAAATACGAGTGCGCGTGTTCCTCGTGTAAAACGTTACCGGTAACGGATAACGCGTGACGTTTTACGAGCTCCCCGGCCCGTTCGCATTTCTCATATTTCCGGCGTTAAAAAATCGTCGAATGTCACGCGTTTATCGCGGTCGTTCTTTCGGAATTCTTCTGGGAACGGAGCGTTCGAGCCGCGCGTTTTTCGCGGTGGCCCGCGTCCCCCGCGACCTTCCCTGAAAAATGGCCGCGACTTTTCACGCGGCTCGCGGGGGGAGCCGACTTGAGCGACGCGTAAAAGGACGACGCGATATTCCGCGACGTTTGCACGGGGATCTTTCGAGCTGTCCCCCTTCAAACGTGGCGTTTTTTCGCCGCGTGAAACGCGAGAAACAGAGGACGCCGCGACTCGCGGTCGATCCGCGACGCGTTTTATCGACTCCGACGCCTACGATTTAAAACGCTCGCCCTCGAGAGGAGCGGACACGTAGACTCTGCGCGGTGGTTTTTGCTCGACGAGGGCGCGGGGGGGCATCGTTAAAATTGACATCGAGGAATAACGTAGGAACGTTTCGCCGACGCGGAACGGCTAGACGACGGAACAAAGGGAGAAGTGTCGAGGTTGAAAATACAGTCCGCGACTCGTTTTTTACAACCTTTATGGGATAGCAGACGGATTATCATAATGGTAGCTAGTTCCGCGAAACTTCTTTTGATCGTACTCACGAGAGACGAAGGCTCTCCATTGTTGAGCGTAGAGCAGATTTATGATGCGATCCACTTTGCCCTCGCTTCTCGCTTCCGGTTATTACGCGAAAGTCGGACAAGAAAAGCTCAACTAGGATACGCCGGCATGGTTAGACCCGGCCGTGGGTGGCCGGAGGGTTTCTCGAGAGAAGGATCTTCAGCGAACGGATCCAATCTGAGAAGAATCGTTTCATATTTTTCGTGGAACGCGTCGAACGATCGGGGAAAGAAAAACCGAGGAGTTCCTACTTTTCGATCCGATTGTTCGATAGGTGTACACCCTCTTTCCACGATAACGTTGTTGTTTTTATCCTCGAGCAAGTAGGTACTTGTCCACTTTTTCCCCCTTTGGTACGTTAGATCTCGTTAATGCGAGCAATTTCAACTTCTCGATCCAGTTTTTAAACCACTTTCCCCGGTAATCCAGTTAAACGGATTCCGCTCCATTTTTAAATCTCCGCGCGCGCGACACAGGACCCCGGACACCTAGGCGAATGAATTGTTAACAGGGCGCTTATTCGTGTCGCTTAAGTTTTCCGGGCGAGTTGACGCTCGCGTTAAACAACGCGCGCGGCCGCGGGCTGCAACGCATTAACAGAATTCGTATCCCGATATTTATACCCCATTCGAGCCGACAGAAATAATCCAGAAATTGCGTTCAACCGTTAACTTAATTGCAATCCACCGTGTCAATCCATTAACCGTTTCTCTCCGTCGTTCGACGCGTTCGACTCTCTCGCTCTCGCCCCTCGTTCGCTGTCCTCCTCCTCGCGTGAGCGCTATCCATGCAAATTTGCTCGAACACCGTAACAGACGTTCCCCCTGCGGATCGTCTCTCGAATCGAACGCCGGAGCGGCGCGCGGAGCCCGCGACTTGCTATCAGTTTCGAGGGATAGAGAGCATAATGGTGAAATAAAATGAGCGCGACGGAATAGAACGCCGTAGAAATGGAGACATCGAACTACCAGATTTATCGTCGGTACGGGAAGTCTCTCTCTCTCTCTCTCTCTCTCTCTCGTCGTGTACACGCGCGTTCACGTAACGTATCGCACAGTGTACCGGATATCTCTCACCGATACGATACTCGGAGGTATTTGTGTCATTCTCCGTGAAACAGAGGGATATCGTCGAGGGCAGTTGTTTGCTCGTGAAAGGAGTATTGTGCGAGAGATGTTTCTCGGGGTCACGGTGCTCCAAGTTCCAAAGTAATTCATGCGTCGTTGCTCTTGACTTTGACTGGGTAGACAGTTCGGAATACGGAGTTACGTACGCGAACGTACGATGTCGCGTTCATTCGATTAGATTGTATCGATAGATCGGGAGAGAAAAAAAAATAGTTTTTCGCTTTCCACCGTAGCCTCGAGTGAAAGTAAACGCGAAGGAAGGGTACACCTTTCCGTGCGTCATACGAATTCACTCGGCAGCGAGTGGATGTTGGATCGCCGGATGCTTGACGTTGAACAATGATTGCTTAGCCGTGGCGCGATGTGTCCGTGCGGAGTCTATCGTTGGTGAACGTCCGTGAAAAATTGTTTCGCGAGCGTGTTTCGCCTGACGCGACGAGCAACCATGACGCGGCGGGACGAAAGCGTACGAGGAACAAGGTCTCGTCGATTGTCCCGTCGAATATGTATATTTTGTCGCGAGTCGCGCGCCTTTATCGAGCGAATCGGAAGCACTTCGCGCGAAGGATACCCGTGGCGGACGATTAGGTAGCGGGTAGGGACAGATGGAGTATGGGAAGTATGGAAAATGAAATTTCGAAGCTTTTAAAGGTTTGTTTGGCGCGTAACAACGCCCCGACGATGTCGGAGACCCTTTTTTGGAGGCACACGCCGGAGTGACGAAGCCCTTTCAACCCTCTGCTAACTGGCTAGGGTGGCCCTGGAATGGCCTACGTTATTGCGGAGCATTGTATCCGACTGGTTATACCAATTACCTGCCTGGAACCTCGTATATTTCGTGCCCGCTCTAATAAACTTTTACCATATTTTTTGTATTTCGTGTATCGAAGTCTTGCTCGAATAGCCACGCTATTTTCTTCCGAAACATCGTTCGCACAGTATCTTCGAACTACTCCTGAGATTCGAATTCGTTTAGTTGCTTTTAATTATCTTTGAATTACGTTGAAAAGTCTGCGTGGACAGAAACGAAAACGTTTAAACGTTGTTGGCCGGCGAACTACCTCGCCCATTTGTCATTTAGTAATTTAGGAATATTATGCAGGACGATTCGGAGAATTTGTAACGAGTATAATCCTTAGTTCGAGATCTTCCGCCGCCCCTTCTCTCCGAGGAAAAAACAAAAATAAAATACAGGTACTCTGACAAAGGATAGAGGAGAGGCCATTGATATTTCCGGCGCTATAATCCTGCTTGTCGGACGATTCCGAGGGTGGGCCGAGAGAAGGGTCGCCGGTTTGGGTAGAAGGCGGCGGGACAAACCATCGCAATAAAGGATTCGTCGACCGTGGAAAGCCTTCCCAGCGGAGCTGGCCGAGCCCCGGAAAAACTCTCGGGTTCCTATCGTACGGTGTTTCACGGAAAATTATACCACGGGAAACTAATTTCAATTTATGATTTCGTCGTCGCGTGAAACTGCCGCGGACTTGCATCGCACCCCGATCGGTTTCACCCTGCATTACGTAATTAAAAACGTGCAGCCTCGTGACAATTCCAACTGGCATTAGGATACTACCTCTTTCCTCTCCTCTTCCCCCCTTTTCAGTTTGTTTTCGTTCGCATCGCTATCGATTTCCCGTTAACCGGCATTGTTACTTCGATCAAAAATAGCAACACCGAACGCTCTTTCGTATGCACGATATCATATCGATCCCTGGCACGTATTTACTTCGTCCTTTTTAATTCTGCAAGGAGAGACGGATTCTTCAATTATTCTCAGTCGGTATATTTTTATACTCGGCTCTTCGATCGGGACTTCCGCCGATATGCTTTCCCAGCGGCGATACGCGGCCGATCTGCAATTCCGTGATTACACGGGGCGGCCGCGTGAAAGTCTGACTGATGCGTTTCGCACAAAAACTTTCCCTTCCCGGCTGTCACAGGGAAATCGATCGATGCATAACCGTAAGACCGGCGCGCGGCCACGCTAACGAATCGAAGAGATTGATGGATCGTTTCGGCGCCCGTTTCGACCGCGGGCCAGCAGGTTTCGGAAACGAAAGCGACGGAGGATCGACGCGTCTGGATAGAGAAAGCGCACCGAGATTTGTTTGTACGTCTGCGATACTACCGCAATTTATCACCACGCTCGGGGGCGCGAAAGAGGACCGAGCGAGGGTGGGACGATAGAGAAGCGCGCGGTCGAGGAGGGCCAGGCGGAGGGGTGGATAATCGCAGGCCCTTCGGTAAATAAGGTTATTCCTCCGTCGAGTCGGCACCCATTCCATTCTGTTCACCGCTATCTCGACCCATCTTACCGGCTTCGTGCTCTCCCTTTTCGTTTCCTCGTCCATATTCACACTCGGCCCCGTGGAGGTACGATTTGTTGGAATTAAGCGGTATTTCAGCGCGCCGCGCGACTTCGTACCGCGGGACCTTTCCTCGTTGAATTCTAATAATCGCACGCGCGCGCGCGCTGGTCGTCCCGTTTGTTTATTCAACGACGGAATATTTCAACCCCTCGGTCGATCGTCATATTTTTACCGTCGACCGGCCGGATATTTCCTTTCCCCAGCGGTCGAGCGGACTTTCGCGAAAATTACGCGATGTTTCCAGTTACGTTGCCCGGTAGCTCGAAACAGCGAATCGTTGAAAGCTGAATCAGACGTTTTAAATTTAATAACGCATCGCGATACGTTTAATTCCGCCGTTCTAATTGAAACCACTTTGCGGGGCGATACAAAATACGGCACGATACATCGATACCGTGTATCGCGAGCCGAAGCGTACGAAATAAAAGCAGCCGCTCGCGGGTATCGTTTCGGTTTTTCTGGCTGCTTGAGCCAGCTCTCGTCCTGGCCAGTCCTCTGTAGTTTGTTTTCCAGTTTAACGAGCCAGTCCTTGCCACACGATCGAGTCCTTTGAGCCGGTGTTCTTTTTTCCCTTCCTTTTATCGCCCGCTTTTCACCGTCTCTCCGCCCGTGTCCGTTCCGCCCGCCCCTACGGCTTTCCGTGCCACCGCCACGGCACTCCCGATCCGTTCTTTTCTATTCGCTCGCGATTGGCTTAACGAACTGTTATTCGCTCTATTAGTATGTTTTCTATTATTCCGGTTAGCGGCGCTCGCAATACCGATGTATCACGTACCGTTCTCACGGAAATTAGCGGATTGCTCGCCGCCAGCTCGACCCTCGGAGATCGATCGCGCGAGCAGCCTTTGCGGGCTCTGAATACGTCCGTTGCGGAACATTATACCGTGATCCCGACTTTATTATTTAACGCGTTCACCGCACACACGGTGCCAGTTCGGTAGTCCAGTTTCATCCGGCCAGCTACGTTTGAATCGCGCGAGTTACGGGCTGCGTACCACGGAGCGTTGCCTGCTCGAACGCAAAAATTTGCTTTCACGGGCGCAAAACGATTCGACTCGCGGGAAATGAGTTGCACGAAATTAGTATTTAATAGGCTGAGAGGTGGATTGGAGTACGCGTCGCGTGCAAGGTCGCGAGAGCAATAATTTCCATCTCGGCGGGCAACGGTATTCGATTCCGACTAGTCGAGCCGAGACCGGCGCGCCTCGAATCTCTTCTAAATATTCTCGCCTCGACTAGCTGCTAGGTACTAATTAGTCTCGTCGAGGCTCCTCCCCGGTAGCTTCTCTGTTTATCTACGCGGAGCGCCCCGGAAACGGAGTTTAATAATCGAGCGTGAATTCGCTCATTAACGTTTCGCCCGGGAATCAGGTGGAACCGAAAGGGGGACAGCCATTAGGCGAGAACGAGCTGATAACCCTGTTATCAGTGATTCGTGCCGCGTGACAGGCGAAGATAATCGTATCGGCCATTGTATTCGTCTCGATTCAGTAGGAAGTTGAAGCGTAGCGAACGGAGCTAATCTCGGTTAGTATGTAGACAGACGGACAGAGAGGAGGACAGAGAGCGAGAGAGAGAAGCTGTTAAGGCAACTATTTCAACGTTTCGCTGACCATTAGTCGGACGCTATCTAAACTTTATCGTTTTTTCTTGGCAAATGAAATACTGTCGCGCAGGAAATCGCATTGCCGCGACAATATATACCTAGAAAGTGACGTTCCGTTGAATTTTCACCGTTGCACAATCTGGGGCACGAAATTGCAAGTCGACGCGAGACGAGGGAAGGAAGAGGACAGAGAGATCTTCCGTCGGTCCGCTCGAATTAAGGACGAAGATAACACTGTTCGATTTAATAGAAGATTGCGGTCGATCCAACGAAATCCAAAGTGAAGAGAACAGCGCAAATTACCATTCGATCATACCGTTCAATCAAATCGTAATTCATGGTATCCTTTTTCAATTTCGTTGAATCGATCGAATTACTTGACCAAAATGGACCGTGTACTTCCGCCTTAACCGCAGTTTTACGGGGGTAGCTCGGTGCGAGATCCTCGGCTCGCTTATTCCCAGCCTCGAAATGTTGCACGGGCGAGCGTGACCGCGAAAAAGTAAATCTTTTACTGAAAAACAAAGAATGGAAAGAAAAAAGGCTGAAAAAGGTTGGTCGAATTGAATTTTCCCGTCCGTGTGACGCGGAGGCAGCGGCCGCTTAACCAACCATGCACGACCAATTAAACGATTTACTCGATTAACCGCTTAACCGTGTCGCTGGCCTGCGAAAGATAAATTCTTAATAAATAGTTAACGACCGATAGAGGACCGTCTGAAGCGCGAAGAGTCGCGGAAAGAGGAAGCTCGCTGGCCGGGGATGCGTTTCAATTTCCGCTTTCGCTTTTAATTTCGCTAGTCGCTTCTCAGCGCCCGCCTCTCGACGACTGGCACTGCATGCCTCGCAGCCCCTGGCCACTGAAATTTTCCTCGTCTCTTCCCTTGCATTCGCCACCCTCGCGGCTTGCCTGGATCTCTCTTTGTCCGCTTTTCGAGAGATCCGTAACCGTTCTCTGCCCGCCTTCACCCTCTCGGTTCCCCTGCACTCCGTCTTCGTCCGTTCGCGACAACTTCTCCGCAATAATGGCAGGAGTTACCGTGGCAAGGGCTCCCACGTTCTGTCGGTTTCTAAACGCGTCCGTCTCTCGTCTGGCGCACGGGACTTCGTTTCTTTTCTTCTGTATACACTCGTTCCTCCTTTTTTCGTCGCCGCTCTCTCGTCGTCTAGTTTCTTGTCGCCTCACCTTGCCACAACAAGTGTCTCTGGCTGGTGTTTTAAAGATCGTCACTCCCTGTGTGCGTACGGTCTCGCTCCGAGGCGTCGAGATGGTTGAAAGGATTAAAGCTTTTTCCCTTCGCCCCGTGGCATGTGTTGCCCGAGTCGTTTCGTCGAGAAACATAATCGATATTACTTCTAGCTTTTAAGCGACTCGCTGGCGGTGTTGGATTTAAACAGTTTGATAACCGTAAAGGAGCGGGCGATTCGATTGGCAACGGTGCTACGCGGCTCGAGAAGGAAAATGTGCAGTAAGCGGAGCCAGGAACATTATCATAATTAAATGCTCGAGGAGATCTCTCGTTTCGTTGCTCTGTGATTATGTTTGTATCACGGTCCGAGCTCGGAAGGGGAGGAGGAGAAAAATCGATTTCACGGCGTGATAAAGTTCTTTTCCCCGGTACCTGGTTGCTTCCTTTATTCCACGCTCTCCTTTCCGACGATTTGAGCGCGCCAATGTAAATGCAAATACGGCTCCTCTCTCTAGACCGTCGTCCCGTCGTCCCTGCTGGTCCTCTTTAAATTCCTCCGTGCTGAAGGACCGTCTGCCTTTCCTTCCAGCTTCGTGCCTCCCTTTGGGAATTATTACCACGACTGACACGTCGCTGACTGGGACGAAGGTAACGCGTTCGTCACGTCAATGACTTGGTAGTTTGCGATGTTTCTTTTTTTTTTTTTTTCCCCACCCTCGTTCTTTCTTTCTACACGTTTTTGTTTCTAACTCGCTGTTTTTTTTTTTTGCCCTCACTCCCGCACCTCAGCGCCCCGTGCTCGCCCTTTTTTATTTGGTATTCGTTCCATCCTATTTCTTTGTTCTCGACGAAGCGTCCTCGATGGTGATACACGCGTGCACACCGGTGGCGGGTACGATCGATCGATATTTTCCGGCCGACGTATCGCTTTAATAAATAAAAGTTCGCTGTAAAAGGTAATCCGAAACACGGGAATCGGTTGAAAACGAAATAAATAAATATCGCGGGCGCGAGAGGGTGGAGACGATCGAACGAAAATAAAACGCGCGGGGCATATCGGGGATGCGCGCGGCGGTGAACCGGAATCGATGAAAGGGGTAAAATTTGAAGCACGTACATCGAATTTACGGGAGGCTCTTATTAAAGCGTGTTACACACGTCCAACCTTTTACTCCCTCCCCGACTATTTTTATTTTTATTTATTTTTTCTCTTTTCAGTCGATATCGCGCCGTCGTTATTAGCGTAACAACGCGCGTGATATCGTTAGTCATCGGGATCCATTATTAAAATAATTCGCAATGTTTTTCGTGCGATTAATAATGCTTGTTGAAGATCTGTCGTTTGTTTCGCCGCCGTGTAAATAACCGGATTTTTTCCAGACCGTAAGTTCCGCCACTTTAATCGATTTACCGATTTAAATTGCTTTAGAGATTGAATGAAATATGAATTATTCCGAACGATGTACTTCCCCCGATCTCTCCCTCTCGTTCTCTTCCTCTCTCGCACTCTCGATTCCCAGAAGTGGTTCGCGTTCTGTGGAAACGTTCGGACGTGAGATATGAATTATATAGGTGAGAAGATATCGTAGCGATTAGCGTAACAGCAGGGTTGCTTCGACCGTCCGTTAGCGTGGACGAACCTCTCGTGCTTCTCTAAAACCCTCTTCGCATCCGTTCAAGTTCACCAACTATCTGCAAACTGCTCACGAATAGGGAACGTGTTCCTTCGTCGTTCGCTCGGGAGTCAACTGCTTCAAAGGAAAACTCGCGCACAAGCTAGACGAGCCGTTTCCTCCGTCAAACTCCGCTGTATTTTCCGCAATCTTTATCTCCCCTGCCAATCTTCTTGGTCGAGCAAAACAACGTTATTAAGTACGCCTCGTTTCAACTAGAAATAACAGCCACGATACTTCTGTTTCCCGTTCGATACGTGCGATTGACTGTAAATAGGACGATTAGTCGGATAGGATTAAATAGAAGGACCTTTCGCATAATATTCAACGGTATCGTACGAGGGAAACGCAAATATCCTTATCGCGTGTGTCCACGGCGGTACCATTCAATTTCACATTCCCCTCGCCGAGGGCACGATTATCGAGAGAGCGGAACGGCCCGGAAGAACGTAATGTTTACTTAGCGGAATCCGATCGAATTCCATTAAAGTTCATTTTTGGGTCGAATCTCTTCCCGATTTAATTGTTCCGGCGAACAGAGGGGGAGGAAACGCGAGCGAAACAAAGCACCGGGTTATCCTCTAAACTCTCGCGAACTTTCGACTTCTCGAGCACTTTGCGTCGCTGCCATTCCAGTGAAAATTTCGATCGTAAATCCGGCCTCCAATCGTCGCGATCGAAGCTCGTCGTTGCTTCGTGGAAACTCGCGGGATATCGCGAAACGTTCTCGCTTGTTCGTTACCAGGAACACCTTACGCACCTTGCACACCGGTTCCACGATTTTTGCACGGGAATTCCTTCGTCGACGGGTTTCCGTATCATTCAATTATCCTTATCCCCATCGCGGTGGCGTCGAGGACTTCTCGACGGGAACGGGAAGCGAGAGAGAGAGAGAGAGAGAGAGAGAGAGAGAGAGAGAGAGAGGACGCGGCTCCGTGGAGAACGCGCGGTGGGTACGGTTCGTTGGTGGAAGTTGGACGGGAGCGAAACCCGTTTCATCGGATACCAAAGAGAGTCACGAAGAGAGAGGCAACGTGGATGGAGGAACGGGCAGAGGGAACCGCGTGCCAAGAGTGACGATGTAAACGTCATATATCCAGAGGGAAAGGATATTTCGATCTCGATGGGTGGGCCGACTTGTCCCTGCGGTGTATCCATGGGACTCCACGAATTCCATGCTGCGTATCGAGCCTGGTACGTGTACCGTTTCGAGGATCGGGACCGCGGCACGCGTTTCACCTCGCCTCGAGATCGAACCGAGCCAATTTCACGGAAACGCAAGCGGGACGTGCCGAATCGATCCGTGATAACGTAAAATTGTTACCAGCTATTACAGCAGCGTACATCGGAATACGAATCGAGGCAAAAACGTCGGAACGCTCGATCGACGAAGTAGCATAAAAAGGCATCGACGAGGCGAGAGAAACGCGCGACTATCGAGAGTCTCCGCGCGGAAGCTGCGAGTCTCGATGAAGGGCGGAGGGGAGACGCGAATTGGCGACGGTTGGGAGAAAGTCGTTTCAATTTTCGCGGTTTCGAGATAATGAAATTTACCGGTGGCTTGATTCCGTTGACGAGCGCGAATCCAGTTCTGCCCGTAAGTGGGACGACTAACGGCGTAACGGTGTCTACCTCGACGACTCCGACCGCGTTCCATCGTTGTTTTCCTGCTGTTTCCGCGATTCGCTGCCCCCTTTAACCGCTCCCGGGATGGTAACGAAGCCCATCTCGAAAACGAAACGAGCGGGAAAGAGAAAAGAAGAAAAGAAGGGACGGGGCGTCGTATTTTAAACGCGTCCTCGCGATACGCTGAATCGTGAAAA
Source organism: Xylocopa violacea (assembly GCA_963969225.1). NCBI lineage: Eukaryota > Metazoa > Arthropoda > Insecta > Hymenoptera > Apidae > Xylocopa > Xylocopa violacea. The sequence continues at coordinate 19,285,609 of CAXAJV010000013.1, read as the reverse complement.
CGACTTTCGCGTGGCCTCCGATAAAAACGGGTCCCGCGTAGTTCATAATTAAACCAGCGGATGGTAAAGGATCGCCTGGCGGAGGATCGTAAACTTGCCCGGAGATTTGCATACGGTGAAACGGGCTCGCGGGAACCAGCGAATAAAGTTCTCCGTGCGCGCGAGGAAAAGTTGAGAGATAGGGAGAGAAAGAGAGGAGGGAGAGAGGGGTCGTTTCGAATTTTCGATAAAAGGTCCGACGATGTCTCCTGGAAGTATCGCGTGATCGATAACTGGTCTGCGGAAACGAGTCGCACACCTTACCGCGCCTCGTAAAACACGCACAAATGGATGTACCAGCCCTCCCGACTACGCTCGCGCGTAAAATACGGACTGGTTCTCCGGCTCTCTGTATTTCCCCCGTTTTTACGCGGCGCGCTCCGCCGCGTCTTTCCGCCGCTTTTCCTCCCTCCTTCTTTTTTTCTTTTTCCTTCGCTCCTCCCCTCGCCCCCTTTCGCTCGCACGTCGGGGACTGAAACTTTAATTGAAGGTTGTGTAGGTGTTTCGCCTGGGTGCGAATTCCTACTGCAAATGGACGAACGCGTCGCGTTGTTTGCCGAAAGAGCAGACTTCGCGGAGCGAGCGTCGCAGTTCCGCGAGGAGGAACAGGATGGGGAACGGGGGGACGCGTTCGTTTCGCAATTACGAGCGCGTAACGCCGCTTCGCCGATGACTGTGCACCGAGTCTCGCGAGAACTGGCTGATTACGTTGTCGAGTTGTTATTTTCTGGCGATAAATCGCCGGAAGAGCGACATCGTTCGAGGTCGAACGCTCGTCGCGATCGTGAAAATCGGCTTTAATTAGAAAAACGCGAGCCTCGATGATCGGATCGCGACGTGTGTCTGCGCGCGCGCGCGCGCGCGAACCGCCGCGGTCCCGCGGTCTCGAAAGAGAGAACGTTTCCGCTCTATTTACATACGATTCTATCGCCCGTCTACGGTAGTTACCGCTCGTCGATTCATTCTTCGCGTAATTAGCGCGCACCGAGATTCCCAACGCGAGCCTCGTTGATTAACCCTCGAATAATATACGTACAGTAACGTGCTCCGACACGTTTCCACGGTCCTTGGATATTAACCCGGACGAAACTCTAATTGAACGATTTCGAACAGCCTCGGGTAGGAAATTTTCCGAGAATTCGCGTTAATAGTTGAACAGACGTATAGATGGGAGCTTGAACTCGCAAACAAATTACGAGGGAATTTTAACGATAGCGTGTAGCGAGGTGTTGGTGAATTTTGGAGTAGTAATTGCATCGGTACGGAGCGTTAAATAGTTTTTAATTAAAGAGAATCGTAGAGAAATCTCTCTCGCAAGATGATTTCAATTTGCTAGATATTAATTGCACTCGAGCAGTTCCGTGAGCAATGAACGATTCACAGAGCCTCCTCGTTGGCGTTGAAGTTTCTCCTTTTATACGAGATCGCTGGGCAAAAATGATTCTTTTCTTTTTTTTCCTTCTCGTTTTCAATCTCGCTCACCCGTGCTCGTTCGGTCTTTTCATTTCGCTCTCAGCAGACTGCCTGGATCTCACCCGTACGCGTGTTCCAGGTGAATAATAAAGGCAGGCGTTGTCGCGCGCGGTTGTCGCATTGTTTTCTTCCGTCGCGTTCAACCCGCGCGAAACCGTTCGCAGGATGGGACCGCGGATCTATAACAGGCGGTAATTTCCGATTGTTCCACGGCTGGATGTCCCACGGAGGATCGCAATTTCACCGTTACCAGCTCTAGCCGCGTTTCAACTCCGACTCCTTTCACGGCGTCCTGGCTTTCAAGGACGCTCCTCCGCGGGATCGCGTAAATCACCTGAAATACTAATAGCGGCCACCGATACGCATCTCCCGCGCTTCCATTCATTCTTAATTGCGCTTTGTACACTGGATCTCTCGTTACCGATGCTCGTAAAGATACACGGCCCCATAACTCTTATCAAACCCGACGTTCAGCCGTAAACACCCTCTCCGAGAAGCTACATCGACCTCCTGAAGGTGTCGTCAGCCGGTGGTGCTTTCGTAATCGAAGGCACGAACGCGTCGCGCAATTTTTGTTTCACCGTTTCTCCTTCGCGATCAGCGGACGAGTGCGTTCGGCTGAATGACGCGCAAAATCTCTCCTCGCAGTTGGCACGAGGAGGACGCCGCGGCCAGCGCAGCGGCCATGGCCGAGGGTGGGCGAACACTGGCAGCGATTATTCGGATAAAACGTCGATTCGATGTAGGGAAAACGCGTCCCGCTGATTTCGTATTCCGGCAAGGACCTTAAACGGAACGGAGGGGTCGGGACGGATGGCGAGAACGGGGTAGATGGAGCAGGAAGGGCGGGGCGCGCGTGTCTGTGACAGTAATAACTGGTCCCCCGCGTTGCAGTTGCGCCGTCCACGAGGGCACTTGTCACCGAGGCTCGAGCTAGTTCGAGTTTAGTTGGCATGCGCTAATGCATACAGTCGTGGCGCGCCGCATACAATTATAAACGCGTTTATATCCGTGGACGTCTGGCCGCGGCTGGCGTGCACGAACATCGACTTTCTCTTTTGCTTCCGCGGAACAATACACCCTGAACCTGCTCTCGTTACCCGTTGCTCCCCTCCCCCAGCCGTTCATCGCTCAATCTCGTTGCTTCTTTTTCGCCCCCCGTCTTTCCTTCCATCCCGCGCGTACTTCGCGTCCCGTGTTTTTCCTACCCGTTTGATCATCTCGACGATTGTTCGTCGAGCTGCGAGGAAGGGCGCTCGGGGGACTGGGACAGATCGTACCGCGATAGGGTTGCGAGGGTTTCTTGGATTTCGTAAGGAGATTCGAGGATTTCGTAGAAACGAGCGCGTGTAATCTAGCCACCCTTCGGTTGGAATTTTATTCCACGTCTATTCGGCGGTTCTAAGATTACTCGGAGCGTGAACCAGTTGGTTATACAGTGCGCGCTGTTTTGTGAAACAAATTCTGTATCCTTTTGTGGCCTCGTGACGCGCAACCTTCAATTAAAAACGAGAACTGCGGTATCACGTCCATGAATTAATTCTAGATCGCGGGAGTTAATTTTAGACCGGCGATAATTACTCGAGCTTTTATTGTATCATCGAGGTATTTGCCAACGACGCGCAGCGGATCGTGGTGCGTTTCCAATTTGCTAGACCACCGTCTGCGTTTATTTATTTTGCGAACCGTCGACGCGGCTGGGGGATATATATCGGTGGTGGTCGATACCAGCGCGGGCGAACGGTGTTCCGAGGCGGTGGTAAAAGTTGGCTCGATTTTGTTTCGAGGTCCCGTGGACGCGTTGTTGGACGGGAAGGGATGCACAGCGCCGCGGAAGAATGCGTCGGACTCCGTCGAACCGATCGGAACAAAGATGAGGAGCGAGAAAGGCCGTCGGTGCGTCGTGGCGAGAGATGAAAGACAGGGCCAAGGGTTTTCTCTCGACCTTTCTCTCCTCTCACCCTCCTCCTCTTCTTTTTTCCAGTGGTCGATGTACGCGTGTGTCGTTCGCGGAACTTAGGTCGAGCACAATGCTTCTCGTTTATGAGAGGGACCCCGGGGTGGTAGGTTTACGACTTCAGGCTGCGCCGTAGACCCAGCGAGGCGAGGGCCGCGGCACGGACGGGACAGAGTCGAGGGGAACGATGGAATAAAGAGGGAAGAAGCTATCTTCGAAATTTCCTGCGAGCCTCGTGGGCCCTTCGAACGTTATTTCGAAAAATCCCGGAGCTTAATTGCCCTCGGAGTAGTCGGCCAAATGTTTACTCTTTTTTGTATTTTGTTTTTTTTGTTTTTTTTTCCTTTCTTTTACCTCCGCCGTTTCTCTTTCTGCCTTTGCGCGGCTCTAGTCGGAGAATAGGGGAGCCGTCGAGTTCTCCGGACGAAGTTACGAAGAAGTTTCTCGGGCTTAAATTGATCGTTCGACCGTGAGCAGCGAAGGATTTCATAAGTTTGCCTTTCAGAGAATAATGATCACGGCGATGGTATTGCATCGATCGATCCTTCTTTCGTTTTGATTGCGGAATTCATTGTTACTGTTTTCCTTCGCGGCGAACCGTAACCTTTAACTTTTTCAGTGGCGAGCCGTTCTTTCTTTCAGACGGCAGCGAACGCTTTTTCACGCGGACGGATTGTTTAGCAACGGTGTAACGCGATAATTATTTGGTTCGCGCGAACAATTCGCGGGAAGATAAATCGGGACCCGGTACGTGTAATTAGCACGTGCAGATAGACTCGAGCGTGGACACAGTAATCACTGACAATGAAAGAGTTAAGAGGAAAAGTTCGAATCCCAAGTTTCGTTTAACGCCGGAACGCCGTAGCAAACGTAACGAGAGCCGAGAGTAAAGCTACCCCGTCAAATAACCCGGCTCCAGCTTCCGTTCTGTGAATGCAGCCGGTTTGTTCCGTCGAAGTTTCCGTACGAGTTCGAAAAGACAGTTACCTCGCTGCGGCACGATTTTATCCCTTTCGATCCGAGGTCGGGAACCGCTGCCGCGAACGATTCTCGACGCGCGTTTGCACGATTATTACCATGGAAATTATATAATCAACGCGCAATTATCTGTTACCACGCTTTATCGAGGCCCGTTATGATAAATGCACGCGATTACCATTGAAACAGAGGCATCAAACCAGCCGCGGCCGCGGACGGAATCGAATAATTTAAACGCAGCCCAACCTGATTTTCAGAGCGTTGCATCTGTATTTTATAGCGCGTTAAACGCAACGCGGATACCGCGATGCTTCGCGGTTGCTTTCTTCCATCGCTTCTCGCGTTCCTCGCGTTTCGTTCGACGGAGAGCCCCCATGCACGCTGCGTTTAATCGTTGGAATCACCGGGAACGAGAAGATATACGCTCGAAACGAGGCTGCTCGTCGCAGATGAATTGGAAATACGAGAGGTTAATGTGTTTCTCGCGTTTTGCCAGTTGTATATCCGCCACCTTTTCGTGCTATGTTCTTAGGGAGAGGAATATATCGTCCTTTGGGGACGCATCTGTTGCGGGGTCATAAATTTCCACCCCCGCTTCTCGGGGTCCCACCTTTCATTCCCGCCTGCACGCTTCCTACCCCCTCGCGCGATCGTTCGCCCGCGACTCTCGTAAATCATCCGGATCACAATTTTTCTAATTTGATACCTCGACCCTCCGCCGTCCCGCGCGGATTATCGGTCCACGTCACGGCCCAACGGCCGCATAAATGTTAGCAGGCCGCCAGCAAATTGCCCGAGACCTTCCAAGGTCCACCTCAAACGCGAGAGCGTACACTACCCCTCAAAAGTATCCATACGGATCCCCGCTTGCACGTTTTCGAAATGTCATCGTCGCGTTATCGAACTGCAGATATCGCGTATCGTCGCTGGAAATCGATTAAAAGCTTCGGATAAGTTACGAGCGACGACGCGCCTGAAAGAGGGTTCTCACGGGACACGGGAAAAGCCAGAGGCAGTAACAGTTCTCGGTTAGCTCGAAGGGAAACCTATAACTCGAGCGCCGCGAAAATGCTGACGACTCGAACGTCGATTCGTGCCCTTAACGAAAACACCCCGTGGCGCTATCGTCCGGGCCCCATTAACGGGTCCACGGTTCTTCCGCGCCGCGACCACGAAATTTCGAGGCCGCGACGTCAACTTCGCCCGTTAAAAGATATCTCGCCGACGATAAGACCGAGCTCGACAGCTCGACACCCGTCGTAACAGCGCGTAGATCCGTCGCGACGATTGAACGTCCGCCCGTGGCCGAACTGTGCTCGAAGTTAAGATGGAGGGTAAGATTTCATCGAGGCTGGAAGAGGGGAAAAAAGAAATTAATGATAATCGACGGAAGGTAACCTGGTATCCTTCGAAGGTCTGGTTCAGGGCTTGGTGTGTATATATATATACATATATATATACTGGAAGAGGCTGCGACGATCGTGCCGCTGGCGATGGCGATAGTAATATCGATTTAGCAAAGGTTCTTCTCCGCCTCCTCTGCCTCCTTACCTCTTGTATATACTACGTGCTCCGTAACCGAGATAAACTCCCACCGTATTCCTCCTCCTACTCATCTTTGCTTCCAACCCGCTTCGTTCGCTCGCTGGCTCGCGCGCGCGCGCGCGCTCTTCCACCCTGCCTCGTTTTATCCGGTTATTTATTTCTCGTTGCTGGGCTCTCTTTACCCGTTACGCGTTCCCCAACTTCTTTCGCGCAGCACGGGATCCGTTGCTTTGGCCTCCCGTTTAAAATGCGCGCCGCTAGGAAACGAGCGCGGGAACCCCTGGGGAACGATAATTACGGTTCGTCCGGGAGCGTTTTCGGTTCATTCAAAAATCGCGAAGGGTCCTCGCGGTGGCCGTAGAGTGAACAAGTTTCTGGGGCCTCTTTGCGTTGGTCTTTCGTTAGTCGACGTTGCTAAATCTTGGTTCTAATTCGGTACGAGTCGCGAATACATAGTCGATGGTTGCTGCTGATTCGCGAGACCCAATTATCTTCGATCGAAAAGTCCTTCCGCTGTTCCGAAAGAAAGTCAGGTCAAACGGGAGAGGAAGTTGCACGGAGTTTCGTAGCTTGGAAGCGTTTACACGCGACATATCGGGGCGTGTGCCGCGTCAGATGCAGGTCAGAGTCGCGTGCAACGTGTTGCTCGGCTGTTGATCGAATCCGTGCTAACGTTTACCCTGCGTATCGAGCGCGTCTGGCAAACACCGTGTCCTCGGCCGCGCCGCGGGCTTTCTCGCTGGTTAATGAATTATTTAACGTGTCTTCCCTGTCGATTGTCACCAGCGAAGACAATCGCACGATTTCGCTCGCCCCTTGTCGTTCTTTCGCGCGATCCTCTCGACGGCTTCATAACCGCCGCGATTTCGCCTGGTTCTGAAATAAAATTTCATTAGCGGGTAATTCCTCCGTTCGCACTGTCGATACTGGGCGTCGATAAATTCTGTACGCGCGAAGAATCGGTCTCGATCTCGAATTTCCCTTTAATTTCATTAGCGCTCGGCTGCGGCTTACGCGGAACGAGATCGATCGATCTCCGGTGAATTCCGCGCGGCGTCACGAACGCCCCGAGTACGGTTGCTCGATCGATTTTCGTTAAGCTCGACACGCGTTCGCGACGTCTCCGCGCACCAGCGATATAACGAGAAGTAATCGTATCGACGGGGCGCGGGGATAAACCCTGGCTGTTTTCGGCCTGGTTTTATTCGGCATCGAAGCCGGGTTCGAATCCGCGGAAAAACGGCACGGCGACGCTCTGAAATATCTCCGCCGTTTCGCAGCACCGCGTCGCCGTTTCATAATTTAAACTGTTCCTCCGGTGGCGCCTCCGCCACGGCGCCCGGCTGCTCGATCGAACGATTGTAATTTTCACAGAAATAGAAGCTACTCTTCGGGGGAAACGCAGCTCCCTGCCGTCTGCCGTATCGTTGGATGCATTATGGATGCGTTTCTCGCTGGAAGACGCGCGAGGGCTCGCGTTCGATTTGATTTGTTCCAAGTTTAGCGATCGACGCGTCGAAGAGGAACGGTCGCGCGTCTCTGCGATCGAGATCTTTGACGAACGATCGCGAGCAGGCAGTCGAGGGCCATCGAACGAGAAGCTTTGTTACGCGTGGCTTTTGGAGCGAACAGGAACTCTCCTCAGGTGGGACACACGCGGAAACGCGGTTCCGCCGATCGAAAATGTGTACAAACGGCGTGAAACACGTTCGAGGGGTGAACGATATCGTGGTCGCGGCACCGGTGCATCGTCGGAGCGCGACGCGGCGTGTCGTGCAGCAATTTGCTTAGGATTGCGACAGGAATAGAGGACGGGTGCTCGAGGGAGAGGTAGGAGTAAATGGGAAAGAGAAAATTACGTCTGGCGGCAGGGAACTCCGCGGCGAAGAGCAGCCAGAGAAGGGAAAGGCGCACGATACCTCGACGTCTTTGCTACCGTGTTCTTCGACTATTGTCCTCTTTGGCGAGTCGCTCTTAGGCGAAATCGTACCAGTAACCAGGGAAGCGAGTCCTCGTCTCAGGAATTAGAACGTTCGTCTACTCTTTTCCCCCGCTGTCACCGGTTCGACTCGCCTAATCCGCGCGAACGATAATGCTCGGTTGATTTTCAAATCGCGTACCCGCGCTTCCACGCGCGGCACTTTTCTCTGGTTTTTGCATCCTCGTTCCCTTCCCCGCCGCTTTGTCCCGATACGTAGACCCGTATCTCTGGCTCTTTACGCTTTCAACTTGCGAACCGGCTACCGTTTAACGGGCAGCCTTCCTTTTTTTCCTTTCGTCCTGCCCGACGCGGTACGTTTAATTGTTAACGAGACACGCTACTCCATTTGTCCGGGAACCACTTGCTCGCTTAACTCTAATCGAAAGCTGGACGTAAAACTGGCTCTATTTGTTAAGGATAACACCAGTTATCCTGTTAGTTATCCAGTTATTTTCGTGGCTCAACGGTTCCCTAATTTTTGTGCACTTCGAAGCGTCAGTGCTAAGAGGTCTTAATTCATGGAGCAAGGCTTTTACCGTAAAAGAAGATGTCGCTTTTACTATCAATTTTTACCTCGATCTTCTTCGAGTGCTCGTGAAAGTGGATACCTTTCGGGGACGGAGGATTTTCATCGAAACGTAAAATCGAGTTTCACCGTTTATCGACTGGTTTCCGTATTGATCTTGCAATTGGCGTCTTTGCAAGAAATCGGTCGCGGCCGGCATATTCCGCCGGGTCTTCCGCTCGAGATCGAGACGAGTCCTGGAGCACTAAAAATAGCCGGTTACGGGGACTAAAAATAGCGAGCTCTCTTAACGCGGTACGTAAATATGATAATTGGAGAGTCGAGCGCGCGGAACAGCCGAAGGAAGAGAAAGGACGGAGGATCGCTCTGAAGTGGGGGCGCGGAGGTAAAGTGGATTAAATGGAGTAGAAGCGCGATTTTCGACGATTCTTGTTACCCGGAGCTTCGAGGTTCGAGTTTTCATTACGGATTCGTTCATTGTCGCGTTTCACCTTGCACGAGAGAGAGAGAAAGGGAGAGAGAGAGAGAGAGAGATGGAGAGAAAGCTAGGAACGTTTCGACGCTTTTAACGACCTTATAACCGTTGTGTTTTACTGCGGCAACATTTTCCTGGCTACCGTCTCCGTAAAGAATTCAAAGCCACGGCTCTCTCCTTTCCCTTTGGCCTCTTTACAGCCTCAGCCGCGTGAAAATGTATTCGCGAGGGAGAAACGAGGGTGCTGTCGGAGATTTAATTCAACGCGATAAAACGGCCGTTCGATCCGTAAAAACGAGGGGATTACTGTTCTTGCTCGGGTTGACCAACATTCCCATCGTTTAATTCGAGCACTCGAACTAACCGCTCTCGGAATCTTCGGGGCACTCTCTCGTTTCGTGCGTGATTACTTTAACCTCGCCGGTTTCCGATTGGCTTCTCATTTAAAAACAGCTCGCATTAACGCCAACGAGACAGATACAAATCGATCCGTCATTATACCCGCCTCGTTATCCGGTAGCGCGACACAGTTTCCGCTGCTTACTTACGTCTTTCTTCCATTAACTTTCATTTACTCGAGACGTGACATAACGAGCCGACGTAATTTCCATTTCATTATGATCATCGCACGAGACGCGTTCTACCAAAGCGCTGTTAAATAAGTAAGGGAATTTAAATGCTAAAACAAACGGGGCGATAAAAATACGCTGTATAACCGTTGTTATTTTTAGATAGCACGTGGCTGACCTCTGCTCCTCTCGCAGCTAGTCTTCAGAAATCGCTGCTCTTTCCTTCGATCCCGTTGAGTATACGATTAAGAATTATCTAGTCGTCGGTCGCGCGTAATTATTACCTTCGCCGGAGCGATAATTGCAGCGCGTACGCGGTACAATTTTCTATCGTGCGTCGTTTCCTGCGAGGCCACGTAAACGTTTCAAAGTTAACGCGAAGCAACGCTCGATTTCCTCCTCGCTGCCGTCGTTATCACTGTGCAATCACCGTCACCATCGGTGTCATCGCTATTTTCACGCTGCACGCGTAATCTGATCGCGGAAAAATCAGAAGGAAGGAGCTAGCGAAATCGTTGCTGCAGATACGCGCGCGCGATACAGATTTCGTAGGATCGTCCGCGGTATTAACTACGAACAGCGATAATACGTCGATAACGATCCGGCTGATCGCGCGGTCGACGCGATGGGATCGGTTCGATCGAGGCAGCGCGCAGGATATTTTGGCAGCCGCGGAATAATAAAAATAGTTTCCACCACGCGGTAATGGAATCTGGTGCTGGCAGCGAAAACGGCTGTATTAATAGCCGCCCCCGTATTTTTAGTTAACGAGAAATACGGCATACAAATCGGTCGGTTATTGTTTCGAACGGTCGTGCGGGCTCGAGCGGAAAAATTCGACGTATCATCCAGCGCGATAATTAAAAGCGCAACCGTTACAGTCCGACTCGGTCAATATTACCAGCGATTTTTTTCCTCGCCAGCGTAATTTCGTCTAAACAACGCTCGGAGATAAAGTATCTGCTGGACGTCGGGACTGCTCTCTCGTTAAGACTTTATCGTTAAAAAAAACCGCTTATCAACATCGCTGGTGTTTCGCAACTTTCGAGAATCATCGCCAGGCGCGCGTCGATTGCTCGAACCCTCGACCGCTATTGTTCCTTCCCTCGTCTGAACGAGTCGCGCCGTGGAATCCAGAATCAGCCTGGAATCGCGCGTGTCGCAATCGTCTCGATTATCGTCCGCGAGAACATCGCGCGATACGAGTCGTGATACGTGCCGGCTAAAGCGGCGAACAAAAGGAGGAAATCTCGGAAGCAATTTCGTCGCTAATAGATTCGTTCGAGTGGCGGCGAGCGTCGTTCCTCTCGCAGCGTGTCCCTCTTCTCGTGCGCTGCACGAGGCGAGGCGAGCGAGCGAGCGTTCCACGTTGTATTCCGGGAGCCTCGTTCGCTCCCTGGTTATCTTTCTCGGGGCGATCGGCTGGCAACGGCTCTCTCCACGGGTCAACATTCTCGCGGGCGAAAACCGTGGAATCTGGCGTGCCCGCGCCTCTCGTTCCGCTTGTATTCAGGCCCGCGCGCGCGCTCGTATTAACCGGAACGGGGTGTACGCGAGTGAGCGCGCGCGCGCGCGCTCGTTCCTCCTCGATTTTACTTCCATTCGCTCGTTCGCACTTCCAAAGGAGATATCGATCGCTTTATTCGCGCTGTTCGCCGGGTTCGCCTCTGTTTATTCGTCCCCGATCGTCGGCTAGATACGCGCGCTCGCCCGCTACGTGCACGCGCGCTTATTCGTTTAACACTTTGCGGTGCGGGCAGCGGGCTTCATCCGAGCCCGATAAGCGAGCTTTCCTGTCTCCCAATTTTTCTAATCACCAACGCGTATTCGTAATACGTTTATTCGCGGGCGTCTCTGGCGTCGCGCGAAGGGGTTGAAACGAAATCCATCGAGTTCCGTTGCGCCCCTGCGTAACCGGATTTCTTGTTGCTAAACAGAAATTCCCGACGAAACGAGCCAATAAATTAGCCGTTAACGACGCGATAAAAAATCCCGACACGCAGGAATGCGACGTAAAACTTGACACCGATCGGTCTATTAGCGTTACCTGTCAGCTGCGGTTATTAAACGACTCTACGGTACGGTGACGTCGAATGTATTTCGATCTGATTCGTCGCCACGGTTTCGTCGACTGGACATCGATCGTTTCGCTCTTGTTACCGGCTAATTGTAATATCAGACGCGGATCAGGTCGATCTGTCGATTCCGATTCCGTTCGTCGATTTACCGCTCGGCTGACGTAAGACCCGTCGATCATTCGATCCCGTCCCGTGTTTCAAATTTTAATTGCCCCGCGAGTCGTTGCTCCGCGTTCGTGCTCGCGACACGGGCATCGATCCGACGCGATTCTTTCATCCGCGCGCCGTGTCGATGGCGGCGGTGCACGCGTCGATGGACGCGAACCTGCACGGTCACCGTCGCGACTGTTTCTGCTCTTTACGAGCCGCTGAGTAATTAGTTACAAGGTTACGCGGCTCGTGCATACGCAGACTCGATCGGGACCGCTGGAGAGAACTTATCGCGGAGCAATGGGATCAGCTGTGCGACCGCATTTGCCTACCGTACGAACGCCTGAATCTAGGTTAAAACGTTGTAAAACTCTTATCGGATTTCTCCATGTATTTTTACGTCGACGAAGGAATACGCGCGGCGCGTATCCAGCGGCGATAAGTTGATACGAACGTTGATACAGCAGGCTGTAAGTTAGTCGAAACAGTACGTCTAATCTGGAAGAAATAATTTAGCGTGGCAAGCAGAGATAACGAGAGAGAGAGAGAGAGAGATCTCGCCAAGTGCAAAGATAGCGAGCGCATCGATTGCCTGTTATCAGAAGCGCATCCCGTAAACCTCGACGAATTTCTTTATTAGTATCGTTCCGAGGCGAACGTCGTCCGACTCGGTGCGAGCCACTAAATCGCGGCGATATCAACAGTCGTTTACGTACCGATCGCGCGCGTATCACGGTCTTATCCTCGCGTTTCACCTTGCCGAGGGGAAACGGGGAGAAAAAAGGCGGAGTTTCGCCGGGAAATAAACGCGGCAGCTCGACGCAGGCGCTGAATAAAGACCGTTTTGTCGCGTTTTATCGCGCGCACGGCCGCGTAATTACAGAAGGGTGCGCGCCACCCACTTGCGTTCCTGGCTGGTACACGCGCTCATTCACGCCGGTCGTTGTCGGGGACACACTTGGCTCTGCAAACTTACTTTACGCTCGTTCGCGGCGAGCAAAAGCCGAGAGAATCCTGCGTGGGCCGCGAAGGACGCTGGCAGAGCAACGACTTCATTCGTTATCGAGCTCTCATAGGAGAGGCTCGCGACTGTTTAGCCGTTTCACGGTTCGCACGGGAAAAAATATCGAGTCCTTTTTCGGCGTTCCGCCGCGTTGGCCCCTAATATTTCAAGGAGAACTGGTTTCACCCGGGGAGACAAAGGCGGGCCTTTTATAGCCTCGAGGTGTGTCTCTGGATGGACATCTCGTTCGCCTTTTTCTCGGATTAATTCAGGTTTAATCGCGAGGTTCTATAATCGAGGCTTTTCGGTGACGAAACAGGCAATTTTCAAGTTCCACAGCTGTTGCGATGTAAACCACGGGACGCGGTGTTGTTTGTTCGTTCTTTGTTATCGGTTTTTTGTATGCTTTGGCTGTTCAATTTACGGAGAAACAGTGGCTGGCCGGGTATTCGCGTAGGCGCACGATGCGGAAAAATGAAACGGGTACGATGTAAATGAATTTTAATTTCCCCACGGACAGTAACTTTATTCAATCGCGTTGTTTCGGCTATTTTCGCGTTACGCCAAAGCAAACGAGGGTATCGACGTTTTTCGATACCGTGCGTTCCCCATCATTGCCTGTATGGAGATTGTTATACAACCTGGCTCGTATAATACGATACCCAAGTTCGAAATCCCTTTGTTGCATTCGCTCGGATCGGAGTCCGCTTTTGGGCGCGCATTGAAACGCGCGATGATAACTTCTCGCGCGCGGAGACACGGAGCGACAGCTCGCGATTTTTGTTTTCCGCGCGAAAATTTGATCAACCCCCCGGCTAATGCAAGCAGAAGCGTTCGAGCGCGACGAAAACTACGCTCGCACCGTCGAAAGCGAACTCGCAGCATCGCGTTCCGCCGCTAACACTCTCACCCGTTTACTCCCATAGAAACAAACACGATTAACATAATAATTCACTCTCGCAATTATAAACAGAATTACTCGCGCTAATGCATTTCCCCCATTACGCTCGCATGCATACGGACGCGAAGTGATTTCCTTTGGATATCGAAATTGGTGTACGAGAGCCAGCGAACCCTGGCGAAAAGAGGGTCGCGCGAATCACGCGGTCAGAAACGAGCGGCGATACTTTGGATAACGCGTTCATTCCTACCGCGTTATCTCGAACGTGTAATCTTATCCGCGATCTGTAAACACAGAGAGATAAGTACCACCGGATAAGCGGTTACAGGTGGTTCCACCCTGTTCCCCCCCACCGTTTCACCCTTCGCATTTCCTTCTCGCCCGACGTTTCGCGGTCTCTCCACTCCCCCGTGGCAGTTTCTTCTCTCGTGCTTACCACCCGTCTTCGCTCTTCTCGCTCTAAGATTCCCGCTTCTCTCTGTTTCCAGTCAGACAAACTCGGAGCAGGTATTCGCGCGGAGCGCGCAGCGATAGATGGCTGTCCCGATCGCCAGAGTCGTTGTTTCGTCCGCAAACGGTCGATTTAAACGTACGATTGCGCAGCGAATGGGTCTATACAGATCGAATAACGATAAAACGAGTTCGCCGAACGACGTACTAAATAGGCGTAATTGATTCGAACGGGAAGCGCGCGGCTATCGGCGTCGTTTCGTAAACGCGCGATTCGTCGAGTCACTGTCGCGCATTAAATCGATATTACTCGTTATCAGGGGCACGCGTGTCTATTCTTAAAATAACTGGTCAACAGCGTCCACCTAACCTGTTAATCGGATCGTTCCTCCGCGAGCGAGAACCAGTTTTACGCGCGCGAGGCCAACAATTAATTCGATCGCGGCCGCGAACGTGAATCAATCGGCGCTCGTGTCGCTCCGCTGTTGTTATTCCTCGAGGCTCGTCGCGCGAACACGCACGTGAAAAACGCACGGGCGTTTCCGTCAGCGTAAACGACGACGGGCTATCCTAATCTTAGAATACCATTTGGCGCGTGCGGCGAGATCTCCTCTTCTTGGTCGAGCGCGCGCGCGCGCCTGCTCGAGCGCCGCGCCGCGGCATTTCAAAAAGAGCAACATTCGAATTGGCGACGATCTCGAGGCGCGCGAAACAGCCCGCACCTTTTGTCCCATGCGTCCCCGCGCTCCACGCTCGCCCCGTCGAAACAGCACCACTGCAGACGAAGCCGAAGGCGGCTCGACGGCGGTGGTGGTGGTGGTGGTGGTGGTGGTGCACCGTGCAACGCGCTACTTTAGGGTCAACGCATTGCCAAGGTGGCGGCCATGTGGCACGTTCCGGCGCATGGCAGAGCGCTTGCGTGCACACTCGACCCGGCTTATCCTTGATTGGCCGCCTCTCTACGTGAACGCATCGCAGCAGCGTGCCGCGGTTCTGCACTCACCGCTATTATTAATCCCTTTAAGGGGCCACGGGCTCTGAAATCGGCGAACGTCCGCGCGCCTCCCTTTTCTCTAACTCGATGCTCCTCTCGATTCGGTAATTAGACACTGGACAGTTTCTTCGAAATCGGGGTTTGTTGAAGCTATTGAGAGCTTCTCGAGGATAGAAAACTGTTCAGCCTCCAGATGGTCGAATTTTTAAGTGGGACTTTCTTTCTAATGTCACGCTGACCTGCGTGGGACACTTGGGGTATTAGGGAAAGAGTGTTCGTGGGGTAAGGGTGGAACGGAAAGCTCTTTTTGCCTGGTTTTAGTCTAAAGTCGGGTTGGTTGTAAGCTACTCGACGATTGCGCAAGATCCAATCGTTTCCACAAGCTATTTTCGTTATATATATATACATCACGTTTATCACGGTATCCTTTTCCTTTTCCAAACCTGGAAAACCTCAACACGATTGATCCGCGTAGCAACGTTTTCCACCGCTTTTCATCGTCGCAGTTTTGTCGCTGCCAGCGTTTGCTGATCCGTTTCATCCGTTACTTTGGGGTCTTTTCGAAGGCAAAGTTAATATGGTAGCAGCGCGTTTGTTGCTCCGTTCAGTTGAATTGGTTTCGGAGCTGCAACTCCCGGTATTTCTCGTGTCGTTTCTCTCTCGAAAACTCACGGAATTTCCCTGACAAAAAAAAAAAAAAAAAAATAGAACCTTTCGAAAGGCGCGTAAACTCGTTCTCGTTGCCTATAAACGAGCTGCTGCTCCGCAATTATCCCGAAGAGGTAGAAAACAATTTGTATACGCTTCAGTCGCGCGCTACGGTTAGTCGTCGGTAACGATCAATTCAATATTTGCTGACGCCACTTGGAATACTGCCGACTCGTCTTATATATCCACTGGTTGCGGAATAAAGTAGACCAATTTCTCATATCCCCACGAAACGCAGGCACCGCAAGGCCGATTGAAACGTGCCAGTGTATCACTGCCGAGAGAGCTGTATCTCTCATCGTAGAGAATCGATACGAGCCGTTTAAAAAGATTCGAGGAACGCGGCGAGGAGACAGACACAGAACCAGGCCGCGAGTCGAGTAAAAATCTGGCCAGCGAAAGGATTAAACGCATCGAGGCCATCGCGTAAGTAGCGCGCGAACGTGTCGATGCGTCGCAGACGCTCTGTCGTCATGATTCGTAAACACCTTTCTCGATCTCCTTTGTGTCCAACTTCGAGGCTTGTTCGAGGCTTGTTCGAAGCTTGTTCGAGGCTTCTTCGAGCCCTTCGCCAGGGATCGTACCATAATCCGCGAGATCGACGATTCGCTTCGATCGTAAAGTAGTTGCGCGCGCGTCCGCGATTCGATTAATTGGACACGAGTCCGCGATGCGTTCGATTCATCGACGACGCGCACGGTACGGCCGTCTTTATGGCGTCGTGAAACTTTATCGGCCCTCGAAGCGGAATCCTGGCGATGTTAAGCCGATGCTGCGACTTCCGTAACGTTTAACCTACATACGCGCACGTACACACGTGCTCGTGCGTCGATGCTCGTCTCCTCTGTCGGCGACAGTGCCGCGACGCGCGGGTTGTCGTCGGTCCCGTTCACTTTCTAAAATCGTTAAGGGATAAACGCGCGTGCCGAATCGGGCATTGTGCGTGGCCCGTTCGTTTTCGCGTGCTGTTACCTAAGCCCCCGAGAAGGAAAGTCGAGAGAGCGACGGGGCTCGATTTACTCTCTCGGCCGCATTCTTCGACGTGCTCCGGAGGAACGTTCAGAGGAGCGTTTCCAAACTCCGCGAGCATCCCCTCGTTGATTTATCGCGGGTTCGACCGGTGAACGGAGCTGGCAAGTGTCTGGCACGCCCGAACCGAACGCTGGCTGTTATCGGTTACGCTCGCACCGCGTGGCTAAAGGTCGTAAACGGTTATGGAAACGCGGTTGTTATACGATCGCAATAATTTTTCCAAATAAAGAACAACGGTTTCGGTTTGCGCGAACAGATTGAATTAAATTCGGTTAAATAGAGAATCGGAGAGGATATATTTTTCCATTTAACGCGCGCACACACACTCTGTTTATTTTATTGCCCGCGCTATGATAAATTCCAGCGGAAAGAGCATTCGTGTTTTTCGCGTAACGCAAAATTTCGAGATAGACAAGGGGGACGCGATGGCTGTTCACCATCGCTCGAATTAAATCTATTCCACGACGTATTAATTAATCGAGGCACTCGAGCGTTCGTCGACGTTTAACGCAGCGAGGAATTTTTACCGCCACTGGCGTTAAATTAATTTCGATCATCGGGAAAACGGAGCCGTGCCTCCGTGACTCTGTCGTCCCTTTTTCTCGACGCGGCGCTCGAAGGCACGAAAACGTGAAGTAACGGCAACGAGCGGTCGGTTCTGTGTCACGCGCGACGCTTCTCATAAAAGAATCGTAGCGTTATACATCCGGATTTGCGTACCGTTACGCGGGATTGCTGTTACAATAGGGCCGTGCGAAAGCGGCCGCCACGAGTCGAATAGTTATCCGCGGCTGGGTAACTCTCCTCTGTCGTAACGGAGTTTACCCACGGTGCACGTGCTCCGGACGTTTTGTTCCGCGGTTCTAAAAGCGATCAATTTAAAGGTGGTCATTTAATATTATCTCGACGATCGTTCCCCGGCTCGACGCAAACGGATTTCCTCCGGCTCGCTCGGCTTTGTTCGAATTAGGAGCGCATTACTCGAGACGGTTGTCCCAGTTTTTCGACATCCCCATAAACGGGGGCCATTCATAGGTATCGTTTGTACGGTGCACAAAGGATTGTCCCGTTTCGAGTAATCAAGAATACAGTTTAATGCGCGATTGTAATCGGAATATCGCGTTTTGTTATCCGAGGGCACAAAGGGAGGCGAGGATACTTGGAAAATGCGAACGCTCGAGCGGATGGATACCTTTCGTCACGGATGACCCCGATATACAAAATGGCGAGTCGTTAAATTGTTTGCGGTTGCTCCCACGTGTATTATCCCAGCCGTCGCTCGCCGTGGCTCTCCCGCGATCAACCGCGACGCAACAGTTGACGACAGACATTCTTCCCGTTTCGTTTTTTCCCCGCCGTCTTTGCGCGCTACGCGGATCCTACCTAACGTTCTCCTTCCTTCCTCGATCGTCCTCGATTGGCTTTCTTTAGGCCGTCATTCTTCTCCCGTCTTAATGGCTGCCAGCTCCTCGTCCCTCGATTCCATTTCCGTGTCTCCAGTCAACGATTTACCGAAGTGGAACGCGATATACCGTCGCCGCTTAATCATCTCTCGTCCCTCTTCGTGATCTCGCTCTCGATCCTTTCTTCCCTCTTCCGTTTTCCCATCCACCTGTACCTCCACCGACTTATCTCTCTCCCTCTCTCTCTCCCTTACTCTCCCCCTCTGGTTTTTCCTTTTCCATCTCCCGTTACCCCGCGAAAGTTTTCACTCGAGCCAGCAAGGACTCGACTAACTGGATGTTGGCTCCTTAGTCTGAGCTTCTGGCGCGGAACTTCCATTTAATTAACCGGCAACTCGCGTCGCGATACTTCACTATCGTCTCCCCGCCGCTTATCCTCGTTCATCTCGACGTCGACGTGAAAGTTCCACGAGAGAATGCCTCCTCTCTTTCTCTGCTCCACTCTCCGCGGAGAACTTGGGCGGTTACAGTTCGCTGCAGTGCGTGCACGCAAAGACGGTCCCGCTACGATACTCGTCCGACAGATTCGCGCTGTTTACCGTCAGCGCGCGTTCGCGAGCTACCCGAACGCGATAAATTATGGATCTCGCACAGTAATTTTTATTGCCCGACACGCATTTCCAGCCAGATGCATTATTCATCGCCCCGTCATGGAAACGCATCGCGATTAAAAGTAACAGGCGTCGTCGCAGATGGGAACAGGATTTTTCCTTCCCGCTCGCTCCGTCCAATTTTCACTCGGGCTCGAGGAAAGCGACCGCTTCGCCTCGTGAATAGCGACCCCTTTACTTATGAATTCCTTGCTCGTTTTTAATTCGAACGGAACGGTTTCGACTGACTCCAAGGTTCGATTTTACCATTTCAAATGCCTGCAATCGAATGGGTAATTACACCGTAGTTCCTAATAACAGCTTGTTTCGAGCGGTTGCCAGACGCGAACTTTGCCTTCGTCGATTCTATTTTCTAGACGTTCTCGCGCATTTCTCGAGGATCGATCAATTTTCCGCTCCACCAAACGGTCTCGCGTGTAATTATCGACCAGAAGGACCGACCATGGTAGTCCGTGTTGTCGCATACCGAATTGGTGTTGCGTTTGGTAACAGGAACTGGCTGGGTGTTTGATATTTCTGGACGTAACAGTTAGCGGCGCGATACAATGGGCGTTAAAGTGTTTACATAGGTACCATCTAGGAACTGGCTGCGCTATTGGTACGAGTAATTTGAGGCCTATCTAGCCCTATAGATCCACGCCCGACCGAGCATAATGCTCGGTAAACGTTATAATCGGGGACGATTAGTAACAAAGTGCTAAGTCGAAAACACGTGGCGTTGTTACTTCTGCAGCAATATCAGTCTAGACTGTAAAGAGTCAACGTTGTCGTCGTCGTCTGCTAATCGCTGTGACTCAGTACTCGTTTCAATCATTTTTCTTACTAAAACGCGACGAGCTTCATACCATTTTTCCATTGTGTCTTACGCGTACAGGACTACTGCGAGGTTGAACGTTCGAATCGTTGGAATTATCCGAATATGCTCCAGTGGAAGCGATATCCTCGCGAACGGTGCACAGCGTCTCCCCTCGTCCTTGGCTTCAATGGCGCGTTTGGTGGTGAAATTTTCAAACGGTGCGCAGCGTTCCGTTCGAACGCGACGACTGCCAGTCGCGGTAACAAGGCCGCGGCGAAATTCCAATGCATCGTGCTCGATAAAACATAGCTGCTCGAGTCGTAGAAAAATTCGATGGGAAACCGCGACGATGCGTCTCGTTCCACGCTCGCGAGAGCTACCACTCTGCTGGAATAAAGGGTGTCACGCGTCCTTAGTTTATCCACGTTCTTTCAACAGGGAATCTCGAACTCTGAGCTCATTTTCGCGCTAGTTTCAATACAAAAGTACAATAAGCGTATCGCAAACGTTTCTCAAATTAGTCGCGTTGCTCAAATTAAGTCTCGATGCGCGCGTAGACTCTACGTCCTCGTGGCTCGCTTTGAGCCACCCTCATCGAACGGAAGGGCAACGTTCTTGCCCCGAATGGCTTAGCCAGTGAGGTTAATTTATCCATGTTCTTTCTACGGGGAATCTTTCAAGGAACTCTGAGCTAATTTTCGCGCTAGTTTCAATACAAAAGTACAAACAGCGTATCGCACACGTTTCTTAAATTAGTCGCGTTGCTCAAATTAAGTTCTCGATGCGCGCGTAGACTCTACGTCCTCGTGGCTCGCTTCGAGCCACCCTCGTCGAACGGAAGGGCGACGTTCTCACCCCGACTGGCTTAGCCAGTGAAGTTAGTTTATCCACGTTCTTTCAACAGGAAATCTCTCAGCTAATTTTCGCGCTAGTTTCAATACAAAAGTACAATCAGCGTATCGCAAACGTTTCCCAAATTAGTCGCGTTGCTCAAATAAAGTCTCGATGCACGCGTAGACTACGTCGTCGCAGCTCGCTTCGAGCCACCCTCGTCGAACGGAAGGGCGACGTTTCGCGCTAGTTTCAACACAAAAGTACAATAAGCGTATCACAAACGTTTCTCAAATTAGTTCTCTTGCTAAAATTAAGTCCTCGATGCGCGCGTAGACTACGTCGACGCGACTCTCTCCGAGCCACCCTCGTCGAACGAAAGCACGACGTTCTCGCCCCGACTGGCTCAGCCAGCGAGGGACGCGAGCGCGTCGAGGTCCAAAAGTCGTCGCGCGGTTACGCAACGCCGCGTTTCCTTGTTTTTCCACGATGCCCGGTTTTTCCTCGTGTCAGCGGTTCGTGCTCCGCCGCCGTTTCAAAGAGACAGGGCGCGCGGGGAACGCGGCGGTCTCCACGCTACGTTGAAACGCCGGATAAATATAGACCGACCGCGGCGTACCTCACGGACGACGATGAACAGGCTCCCTGGCCGCGAGCGCGCGCCAGCTCCAACCGTAATTACACGACAATTAGAAAGCAAGGACACGGTTCGCACCGTCGACGACGCGTGCATCGAGCCTCCGCGTTACAGTTCCGTGGCCGCCTTCCCCGCGCGCGCGCGTCCGCCCGTTTTAACGAGCTACCACGGAATTTCCGCGGCGACGAGCGTCCGCCGGTAAACAGCGGCGCTAACGCTATCAAAAGTGTCCGCGCGGTTCGACGCGCCCGTTAATAACCGGCTGCCAGTCGCGGCTCGAGCGACGGCCACGTTAACGCAATCTAAACGATGATTCCGTTCGAGGTATCCGTGACCCAGTTGATCGCGCGTACGCGTATCGGTTTTCGTAACGCGCGCAAAGTAGTTCGACTCGTAGTTCGACCAGGCGGACTCGAAACGAGGACCAGGTACCGTGGGAAAACGTATCGTGCGTTGGAAAACTCGAAGCGTCGACCGGATTGTTGACTTATCGCTCGCTCGCGATGAGTAACAGCGTGCGAGACATCCGCGCGGAAGCTGCGCGCGACTCGACGTCGAGCGTCGTTCGCTACTTTCCTCTTAATCATCGTGACTTCACGAATCGCGCGTATGCGTGCGATGGCGTGTTCGATCGAGGTCGACGTCGGGGCCAGCGGAATCTCAGCCCCCCTGGGATCCGCGCTGTTCGAGCGGATCGAACGGAACGCTCGATTCGTCGATAAAATTACGGGCAATCGAGATCCGCCGTGATCGTAGTTACGCTCGTTCGGGAAATAAATATCCGCCGGATTGAATATGCCCGCCGTGTCGTTTGCCGCGTTGAAACACGGCTAATTGTATTTGTATCGGGGGCTATCGTATAATATTGACGCACGGCCGATTACCGAAAACGGAATTAGCGCACGGGCCGACGGGTTTCGTACGTTCGCGGTTCATTTGCCGGTGAAAATCGATTCGGTGAAATTTTAATGCCCCCCTCGCCGCGCGCAGGAAAGGCGAGCGAGTCAGTTTTCGCGGCGGCGAATCCCGATCCGGGATCGTTAATTAATTATTTTATATCGGTCGCGGTATCTCGGCCGGAAATTACAGCCCGATTCCGCGGAATTACGCGAACGATCCGCGGTCCGGTGTAGTTTCGAATTCAATTCTTTATATCGCCGTTTAACTGTTTCCCGGTTGAGCCAATGGCAAGAAATTTCGTGCCGATTTCATCCTACGCCCGACGATCTCGCGGCTCCGCCTCGCGTTTCGCGATTGCGCGGCAAACATCGTCGAGTTATCTGCGCGGGAACGCGGTAACCGTGTTCCTCGAAGTGCGGCTGAATCGCGTAACGAGTACAAACGAGTCGAACGGCGCGATAACCTCGGCGATGTTAATTTTATTGTTGAGAATGTAAATCGCGTGGCAGAGGCGAAAGGGAGGATTCAATTATCCTGCCTGTATCCTTGATCTTCGCGCGAGGCACGTGAAAACGTTGGAACAATGTTATCGTCGCCGCGTAGCCGGAGCTGCGCGAGTTCAGCCGCGTATTTCGAACGGCTCTTTTCATTATCCAGAACATCGGGAATCCGTTTCGAGTCCCGCTCGCGATCCGCCATCACGTTGCCGCCGTTCGATCCTCGACACCGATAAAACGATTAATCTCCCGCTCGTGGGATCGCGCGGGGAGATCATTGAAAATGACAGATTTTTCATTTCGATAGCGTGGCGTTCGATTTTACGGCAAGTTCAATAACACAGCGCGGCATTGTCGGCGGTCGTCGAGATAAAACGGGGCCAGGGATTCGAGGAGAGGAATAAAGATCGTAGAATTGAAAATTGAACTTTCCCCGTCGTCTTTTGCTTGCAGCAGGAAAGGGAAAAGGGGTCCGAGATCGATGCTCGATCAAGAGAAACGCGATTCTCCCGATACCGTTTCGCGGAGAATGGATTCCCCTCGATCGATCGATTCGATCGGAATATTCGATCGAAGAGGCGAAAGAATCGAGTCGCCATTCTAACGGCTGAAAGACGATTCTTTGGCGAAGACTTTAAACGATAGCGGCGATAATCGTATCGATCAGAGTGGCGCGGGATCGGCTCGATATTCGCCAGCGTCGCGGTCAAATATTTACCGATATCCCGTCGCGTCCTCGTCTCCTGTGTCCCGCGATATTTTCACGGGGAACGATTAAGGATTCCGGCGTGTACGCTGCGCCAACAAAGGGGTGTTTAACGCGTGACGGGGTTACGAACAGCCAGTTTTCGCAGATGTTCCGGGTCAGCCGGCAGCGAAGGGAAATAATCGGTTGAGCGGAATCTCTGGCAGAAATTACTGAAACGCGCGGCGAGATAGGGTCGACGCCGCTCTCTCTCTCTCTCTCTCTTTCTCCCTCTTTCTCGCTCGAACGCCAAGATAGCGATCCTTCCGCGGTACCCTAATTAAATTGAATCACGAAATACCCGGAGCAGGAAATACCCAATGAAGACGTACATTAACAAATTAAAGTGCCTCCTCGTTCGAGAGATCCCTGGACGCTTGCCAGTTTTCATCCGAGCGCCGGTAAAAACCCGATTCCCCTTATGAATTTCCTTCTCCCGCGACCATCGCTCTCCATCGGCCCGCGTCGATCTCCACGCGAACCTGCGAGGCCCGCAGCTCGTTCGATTCGACGAAGGACCCCGTTGGTGGCCGCGTAAATTCACTTTGTCGCTTTGTCTCCCCGCGTCGCGACCGATCGAACCCTGACCCGTTTCCAGCGGATGTTATCCTGGCTGTTCGGGTTATGCTCCGCCGCGGCTATCGATCGCTTTCACCCCCCTAACTTACCGTCCCGTCTGGCGATTTCACCGATACCCGGGGATCTCGGTGAAATTGAGACGAAATACCTGATCTTCCGCTGAGAGGAACGAGTGCGAACGCGTCGGTTCATTTTCTTGGCTAATCCTCGCTAATCTTCGCTGGCGGTCGAGCAGTCCTGCCGCGCAAGATTTAACAATGCACAAATTATAAGGAAAGCATTCGCGACGCGTCTGCGAGCTGAATCATCCACGATTGTTCGATAAAAACGCGATGGTTCCGTTCGACGAGCGGGACGAGGTTCTGGGCGTGTGCTCCGTAGTCGAACGGATGCCGATTAAACCGTGAAACGCGAATCACGAGATGCCCAGCCCGCAAATACGTCGACGGTGGGATAAACCGACATCGTCGGGCCGGGAGGAGATGAATCAATAAACCACGGCACCGTGATCCCGCATACTGTACGTTTACGCGTACCGCCACTTTGTCGTTTATTTCCACGGCTGGCGAGGAACGTCTGGAAAAGTACTCCGTCGTAACCCGTCCTAAAAACCTTCGCGTTCCTTTCCGCGAACCGTTTTTTCCATCGATCCCGCTCTCTCTCTCTTTCTCTCTTTCTCTTTCGTTCGTTTTCTTGTTTCAGCGAACGATAATCGCGGATACTCGGTACCGTGTGGGTTTTCCGTGGCGTTCTTTATCGATTCGAACTTTGAGACGAGCCTCGCTCCGGCGGAGAGGATCGCGAAACGCGGTGAACGCGTTCTTTTGTTCCGTCTCGGTCGCTCGTCCGCGATTAATCGCGTTCTAAGCCGCGTTAGTCAGTCGCGCAATCGTTTAACCGCGGGTTATGGAAACGCGTTGTTGCGTCACACGTCCGCGCGCGACATACCATTTTACGATTCGGCACGCTGATACGTTACGCGTTCTTACGTAAGCACCCGGGTTTCAAGGGTGAGGACGCGTCAGCGGCGCGAATTCCGCAAACATCGCCGACTACCTGTTAAACCCGTCCATCTGCCGGTTATCTCTCGGCAACCGCGGCGATAAAATCATTATCAGAGCGATAACGTTTCAGACACCGTTGCACCGTCGATTTCAGCCTTAATACCCGCGCGACTTATCGCGCGGTCGTGATTAAAAAGCGTTGTTCGCGTCGCTCGAGTCGTCGTCGTCGAGCCACGCCAGAAGGATCGATAGGCCGGGAACTCGAACGGACGGGAAGCGAAACGTTGCTGGTAATTGATTATCAATTTTCCTTGTCGGAGCCAAGGAAAAATGTTAGCTATGAAATGTTAAGAATCTACAGAAACCGACGGAGAACCGGTTCCACGTAGCCGCATAACTCGAGAGCTTGCGTTCGACCGGCTCAAAGACGCGCTCGCTATCCCACGAATGGTTCGGACGGGCCCTCTACCTGCATCTGGGAACGGTATTGACGTTTCTATCGTCACGGTTCACCGGACGAAACGGTCGTGCCGCATGAAAGTTAAATTTCAATCGCGAACACATCGCCGGACGCGCGGATCTCCGCCAGTCGTGACCCATTTCGCTGAAAATTTCCCGCTAACTCCAGCAGCTGCAGGCCAAAAGACGACGGGTGCCGTTAAAGCGCTCCTCTCGAGGCGACGACGCTTTACGTCCCCACGGCTCGTCGTCGAAAGACGACGATCGCGCGACGACCGACAGAAATTCGTCGCGGTATCGGTTTTTCCCAGCCGCGTTTTACAGCTTTCACTTCGTAAAGCCGGGGCAGAAGCTGTAAACTCGTCCGCCGCGTTCCTCGCGACCTTTCGCGGCTGCGGTTCCCAGCTTTCGAATGTCCTCGACGTTTCTGGGCTTCCCCTCGTTCGACGATAAGTCTGGAAACGTGGGCGTCCTCGCGATTAAGAGGCCGCTCCATCGTTTCACCTTTGCTTCCTTTGATCGACTGGTGGTGAATCGCGGAAAGCTACAGTGGATTCCATCGTTTTCCGATTTCGCGTAGGCATCTACGTAGGCATCAGACGGGGGTAACGCGATCCGGAATCCGATTATACGAACTGCATGTTCGCAGACAATTGACATTCGAATGCCTCCCGTGCGGCATTAAAATTGATATTCGTAAAAGGATGACAAGCATTGCCGTGTGTCACCAGTTTCCCATTAATTCCGCGTTTCCCGGAAATTCACGTGCCGTTACGAATCGCTCGAATTTGTCGCTAATTTCGCGTTAATCCCGCGTTTCAGTAAAATTCACACAGGCGTTCGTTCCGCGAACGAGGTCGGGAATTGCGACGCGTTCGTTCGCAAATCAAAGATGCGGAGCTTATCCTCGATTCCGAACGGTTCCCTCGAACGTCGAGACGCATCGTCGCGACGCTCTCGTCGCTCGTGCAGCCTGTGTACCTGTGTGCGCGCCGCGTATGCACCTCCCTTAAACAAGGGAGCTCTCACCCCCAAAATAGCCGAGCGGGGAACAGGAAGAGAGACACGAGTATAGGCGCGAGTACGCGATAGCGTTCACGGCGCGGAATGTCCGTGATGCCGGGGGATCGATAATACCAGGCAACGTGTCGGTCTACGTGACGCACACGCGGACACGCGCGGATGCACCGCCAGCGGAGGGTTGGAGAGCGCGCGTTGCACGCGTGTGTACGTGTTTCGAGGCCTCCGAGGAAGGGTAACGTACGAACGTGCCTCTACGTGGGCAGACACCATCGTCGACAGAGGTAGAGAGAGAGAGGGGAGGAAGAGTTAAAACAAAGTGTACGAAGGCCGTTCGCATCGGTTTTGCACGCTTCCTCGATCGGAACCCCCCGCCTTCCCTCCTCCCAGTCGTGTTCCTCGCGGTCGTTTTCGTTCGCGCCGTTTCGCGTTCCCTTCTTCTCGCTCGCGCGTTATCGACTCGCACGCGTGTGTGTCACGCCGCGCTCCGGCTGGCTCGTTAAAGGTTGATTGGCAGAGTGACGCGCGGCGAGTTATTAAAGAGATACGAGGTAATCGCGCGGGCGCCCTCGAGCCGCCTCGTAAATACCTGCCTCGCGAGCAGCTTTTCTTGGGACCTTGTGCCAAAATTCGAGCGCGACCACGCGAGCGGATCTCGCTCGTCGATTCGAGGTAAATCGCCTCCTCGCGCGATCGCGCGGTGCATTTATGGGGGTACGAGACGCGCTTCGTGTGCGGAGATATGCAAAATATTCGAACCAAGGTGGACATTATAATCCTTGCACTGTTCGCAGTGCAAGTTCTGTTTATAAAAATACAATTTGCATAAGTATCCACGATCCGCTTGAACGCGAACGAAAATTAGACCCTTCTGACAGGCCTCGTGCTGCAACCAGGCACGAGCTCGGACTTTTAATCCCTTTCTTCCACGTTAAACTTTTTATTCATTCATTTAGATAACGTCTCCGCTAAAAAGCGCCAGGTACATCGTGTATACCAACTAAATAACGGTACACGGGACTCATTAGCGAAGCGGAATGCCCTCGCTCTCGTCGTAAATTGTTATCTGGCCCCGCGTTATGTTTGCTCCTCGAAGTGGCTGCATCCATTCTTGGGGGAGGACGGGGGTTCGAGAGCAGGGGTTCGAACGACGCGACGCGAGGCGTCTTTTATCGTCGAGTTAATTCGCCGCGCAATTTGGGAACTCCGAGGCGAGGAACAGGTCGAGTTAATCGGACCTCGAATTTCCGCGCGGTTGTTCGACGCGAGGCGCGATTTCGCGGCTGGCGAGGAATTCGCGCGTTGCCCGCGAACAGGCTCGAGTGTCTAAAATTGGATTCCGTCGAGAAAAAGCGGGATTAGCCGGTGGATCGCGAGCCACCGCGGAGGAAGTTGTTAGTCACGTTCATGACCGTCCGGAGAATGACGGGGCGGTTTGGCTGACGGAACGTTACTTTGGATTTATCGCGTCCCCGTCGAGGACCCGTCCGCTCGACAACGCTGACACGGTTCTGGCCCCTTTGTTGGTTACGAGGCTCCCAGATGGAATTTCGGCCAAACAATGATCGATTTCCTTCGGAGGAATGCGCCGTTTCACGTCCCGCGATTGCCGTTCCTGTTCCACGCGAGTTTTTCACTTCCTCGCGAAGCGGCCACGAATTTCCAGCGCCTCGAACAATCGCCAACGAGGTACTCTTCGCGAGTCGCGCACCAAAAATATTGGTAATCGCGTGGAAATGTTTTAAAACGCATTCGTCGCTAAAAGTCGAAGCTTCGTCCTGCTCCACGCCAGTCCACTGGCCACCGCGATCATAAATTCCAGTTTGCCAGCTGAGACAGCTTCGCATAATCCGGGCCGCGCAGCGACCGGCTTTTCCGTTCAGTTGACCGAAACTGATGTTAATTTTCGCCATAAACTCCCGGTAACGATCTCTAATTTCAGGTATACGCGTCGGCCAATGTGCCGCAATTCCACGCTGGTCCGCGTATATACGGTGCGGCACGTATTCCGAGCCCTTCCCTCTTCCCGCAATCCGGTCCGTTTCGTCGTCTCTGACCGTTCTCCACCTGTCTGTCTTCGTCCTCGTCGTCCTCGTTCCCGCTCTATTCGTCACGATTATCGCGCACCAGCGCGGACGGAGGCGCGATTTCATAAAAGGACGGTGCAACGAACGCTCACGCTGACCCGCTTCTGTTA
The DNA here is from genome assembly GCA_963969225.1 of Xylocopa violacea. Lineage (NCBI taxonomy): Eukaryota > Metazoa > Arthropoda > Insecta > Hymenoptera > Apidae > Xylocopa > Xylocopa violacea. The sequence continues at coordinate 19,257,011 of CAXAJV010000013.1, read as the reverse complement.
TTGCTCCGCGCCCCCGCCTTCTCTCTTTTTTTTTTCGCGTCCCGTTGCTAATTGCCAGGAGCAACAGGTTCATCTAGGAGCGCGCGTAGGTGGACGGTCCTTCCACGGAGCTCCTAGATAAGCACCGTTTCGCGTGACGATCCCTCCCCGCGTAAGCGTATGAATGGCGCGATTGAATCGAGAGCTCGTCGAAAGTGGATCGGCGAGATGTCTCGCACCGTACTCTCGAGCGGGCATTGTTGGTGCTCTCCAGCGGTCTTTGAGTTATTTATTCGACCCCCTCGCGGTAATAAGTGTGTTTCTTTTTTTCTCGCACAGCGACCGCTTTGTGCGCGGCAACCGTTGATTTGTGGCCACTTAACTCGCATGCGGCTATCGGCTACGAGCGAGCAATCCAGATATCGCGCGATGATCGGCGACGCGAAGTCACGTATGTACTTATCGGGCGCGATAGGATTGATCGTTCGAAACGAGCCATGGGAAAGTTTGAGCCTACGGGACAGCCTCGCGTTCCGTTGCTCCGAGAACGGTCACGGAGCAAGAAAGGCGAGGGTGACTTCCGTCGAGAGGATTATAATGCACCCCACAGCGCCGTCCTGCTAATGCACCCTCCGAACACAGAGCAAATGTTTGACTAACTTCCCCCGTTCGATCGCTTCCTACGTTATTCGTTACTTCCAACAGATTTCGGGGAGGATTTCGTTGCGAATATTTATTTAAACAGAAATCACCTGTCGCGAGCGTATTCTCCCTCGAATTTTATTCCGTGTTACGTTTTATTCCGTGGACGTACCCTCGCGTTCTCGACTGCCGTGCGAGCGTTTCAACCGCGCAAATCCGACGTTGACGTAAATTCCGTCGCATACTCGGCCGAGCAGAGCCTGTATCGTCGTATCAGCTCGCTCGCAAACTCTCTTATCTTCCTCGGAACGAGCGTTTCTTATCCAATCCGATGCTCGAGCAAATAATCGATCGGAATCCTCGCCGGTTGGCAGTTTCGCCTGCAAATCCGCCGCCGTTACGTTCGGTTCGCCTCGAATCGGCCCCGTTCTCCGCGATTTACGTAACAACCGTTTCGCGGTACGTATCGATGATTAAACGGTTCCAAGTTTCCGCGGATCCGTCCGGCGATCTTATCGGACACTTTCCGCCCCAAATTTCCGTCGTAAATCGTCCTCGAAAGTGCAGAATCCGATCGGGAAAAAAAGGGGGTGGAAAACGCTGCTCGTCCGAGTTTCGGCGAGTTTTACAAGCGGAAATTGGCCGCGAAACGCGACTCTGATCGATCGAAGTTGCAACAGTGTCTCTCTGGCGAACTGATTATCGGTTTCGACGAAGTTCTATCTTTGGACGATAAGCTCGGATAACGCGGTGAGGGCGGTTCGACGGAGATCGGGATAAATCTTTAATGCGATTTGGATCGAACTTGCGTACAATTTAACGAGAAACACGGGGGCCACGGTTGTATAATACGGGACGACGGGATTAACGGCAAAACCGGCGGGACCGTGTAAACAAAACACGATCGGATCGATCGGGCGAAGAAACGAATTAATTTTTTGCCCCGCCGCCAGCTTCGTTCCCGGGGACGGTTGTTTAATTCGTTCCATCGAAATATTGGCGGTGCCGTTTTGCTACGTCTGCTAAATCGCTGTTTGCGCGCTCCGTGTATATTTCGACGATTATACGCGGCTCGATAAAAGTCCCGATTTCACGGTGAACCGATTACGATTGAAATCACCGAAAATCGAGAGAGAGAGAGAGCGGAGAAAACTGGAGCGGTAAACGCGACCGGTTCGCGGCGAAGAAGTCGGATCGTTCGTGATCGGGGAAATGAAATCGTAATTAGCGACCAGCCGATACGAAATCGTTCGCGCTGCACTTTCGCGTCGCGATCGGCAACGACGGGAAATGGATTGCCTCAATTTGTCCGATTGAAACTATCCCGACACTATGCTCGGAATTCCTATTAACCTTCCACGATCTCCCTTTCGCCAGCCTCGTGCCTCAGCCCTCCGCGTTTCAGCTGGCTTCTCCTCTTTCCCTCTCGCGTCGCGCCCTTTTTCCGTCCCTCCTTCGCGTTGCTGCGTTCGCTCGCACGTATCTCCGTCCACCCCCGTCGTGGCAGTCGGTAGTTTGGGTCCGCGATATTTCATTCGGTAACGCAGGCAGGGGCGAATCTTGCCCCGATCCTTTAAGGGTCCTCTCCCTCCCTGCCTCGCTCTTCAGTCTCCTCGTTCGTCAGCGCGTTCGTGTGCTCCTGCGTTGCTTGCATTTGTACACGTCGCTTAGGCTCCCCCGGAATGCGAGCCATTTTTTACCCCGGCGATACGCCGCTCCGTTGATAGTTCCTTCCGGGAGAAATTAGGCTCGCGGACTGATTTATGCGCCACGTCTTCGCGGGCGATGATATCGCGATCGTGGTCGACGAGCGCACCCTCCAATGAGCGGATCGTTTCTTGACGAGGGTTTAAGACGACACCCGTCGTCTCGAGTCAATTCGAACGTCATCGCGGTTGACCTGTAGCCGCGAGAGTGTTTTAAGTCATTTTACAAAGTATAATTGTCGATCCTTTTATGTAGTAAAACGCGCGCGCGCAGCGAGGGTAAGTTCGTAGGAAAAGACGCGGTACGCGAGATAATTGAAAGGAACGTCGGAGGATCTGTTGGCGAATCAGTTATAGGTCGTTAGGGAGTCCGTTCGAGTCCCTCGAAGTCGGCTGAGAACGGTTATTTGATTGGGAATCGAATAAAGCGGGATTACGTTCCGCTTTAGACATCGACCGTTCCAATCGGTGGCTCTGAAGCACGGTTATTAATCAAAAAGCGCGGCCGTCTTATCGGTGCCGTTCGCGTTCGTCAAACACGCGAGCAGTACGATCTCGTTAATCATTTATTCGGACGGAACGCCGACCAAGGTAGGCCCTAGCATAATGTATTAATCGTTGAGCGAGCGGAGATCACCTGGAATAGATCCGGGCGTGATATTTCAGCTGGAAGACTCGGCTCTTTCTTCGCCCCTCGGAGGCATTCGCATTTATTACGAGCTTTATTCCGTCGAGCTTTCCCAGCGATCGACTCTATAGCCGACGCGAACACGACCCGCCCCGCTTTCATTCACGGCCCGGAAATCAATTATTCATACGGGGGACCTCTTCCTCCAAATTCCCGACGACTGCCCTTCTTCTTACGCGTTTCTCCTCGCCGCGATTGGATGCGAGTCGCCAGGAAGCTGCGTAAAAAAATCGAAACTCTCCTCCGCGTGCTTCTGGTCGAATTACGTTCCGCTTGGGTGGTTGTGCGCTTCAGAAGTTGTTCGAGCTGGAACTTCGCGAAGACGCAGAGATGATCGTTTCGGAATATATCTCAGAGCGAAGTGTATCGTAAACGAGTTTCCCCGTAATTGGAATTAAGAACGGGTGGTTGAGATATTCTCAGGATTCGTTAACGACAACGAGACGCAAGGGTCTGCTCGTGGGGAGGATTCCCTTGGTTGAACGCCAGTGGGTTTCGCACGCGGAGAGACAGCAGCGAGCGTCGGAGTAACGAATGACTCCGCTCGGTAATCCGCCTGTGCTCGTTTCTGCCAGCCGATGACAGGGCAGTGGCAGAAAGGCGAAAAGAGGGATGGAAACGAGGGGCACGGTCTCGGGTCATTGGTTTCCGCAGGAGCGGCACACAGTATCGTTCGAGTTATCGTCGCGCACGTGCCAGCCCCGCGACGCGAACTGGCTTCTAACGAACACCCCGGCTAAATTGAACCCTGCACGCGCCCCTGTCGGAGAAACCTGCGAGAAATGATCTTCAGCGGGGTCTCCGTCGAAACAACGCCAATATTCGTTCCCTCGCTGCATCCTCGAAGCTACACGCGCATCGAAATCAATCGATTTTTCAAGGTTCCAACACCGAATCGCGTTACAAATCGCTTTGACACGGAGTTAAGGCAGTTAAGAGCAACGCAGCAATTAATCGACTGGCTTGGAAGGTGATCAATAAAACAGACGTTCGAGAAATCAATCGATTCGAATGGGATGTTCGTCGAGGATCGCGCGAAACCCACCCCAATTTACATTATCGCGCGGGGACGAGCCTCGCGGTCAATTGACGAATCAATTAACCCGAATTCGAGCGGCGCAACGATTCCGCAGCGACGGAGATTTATCGCGCCTTCGATGCGGCCAGCAATTTTTCATCATTGATACATGGCTTGGACGAAGCCAGCGACACGGTACAGGATGTTTTCTCCACGGTTGGGCCTCCGCATCGATAGATTTCGAGGATACGAGCGGCCACCCTCTTCCTCTTCTCCCCCGCGACTCGCCGCGATCTCTCGCTACCTAACATTAATCACGAAAGTTTTCAAGGTTGCGCTCGGCCCCGGAATTCTGGCAGCCGAACCGACGAGACGCTCGAGTCCTTTTATCCTGCACGTGATTTCGTTTTCTCCGAGCGTGTTCTCTGGTTCCGTTCTTTTTTCCCCTTTTTTCTATCCCCCCCTTTTCATTCCTAAATCAGATACGCGTTACAGATCGGTTTCGTTCTTGTTCACTTGTTCGGTTCGTGCCCGCTCCGCTGTTTATCTCGAAGTGAGTCATTAGCAATTGTAATTGGACGCAGCGAGATGCCGAAGATAACAATTATTTGCGGGCAGTGTTGAAACGATCCCTCTCTGATACAATATTCAGGGATTACGAAGGTGTAACGGTTTCAAAAGATCGACGATTATGGCGTATCCATTGTTGTCCGATTCGACGTGGAATGGCTCGTAAGTTGAAGCCCATTGTGCCTCCACGGTTCCGTGAAACGCTTCTCCCGTTCCTGACAGCGTTGCTTTCTCGCTGGCGCGGACCTTTCGACCTCGTTGCGTTCCCTCCGAGGCTGAGAGCAGATTTTTCACTCTCGAAACGCGGCGATGGAGGCGCGAGATTAGCGGTTGTAACGTTTCGTATCGATCCGCGCTCCTCCTCGCCTTCTCGTTTCCCGAACGCGTCGGATCGGCCTTTTCGCCGGTCCAGGCGGTCGCTTGGTCCCGCTCGAATAAATGTTAGTGATATTACATTGTGTTCCCGCGGACCATTAATAATCGCGGCTTAAATTAGTTACGCGCGCGCGCACCGAACGAATCGGTAAGTCCGCGGCGGGGGAGGCGTCCTGGTAATTAATTTCAGCCTCGCATAAGCGACTGTAAATTACGGTCCGGTCAGGTATCGAGGGCACGAATTTATCGATCGTCCGGTGTTGTTTTTGCGAATTTTCTCCCCGCGAGCCGCGCTCCCGCGCACAGGTAAACAACCCCGTCACACGTTGGCCGCGAGCAACCTGTAAATATTCCAGCAGTATGCATACGGTAACGCGCTTAAAATTCCGTGAAAAATTACGCGATGCGTGGCGCAGGCGTAATTTAAAGGAAAAACCACTTGCCGTTTCCTACGCTCCCAGACACCGCTCGGGTCAATTTACCCTCGAGCGGACGCGTTTCCTCCGTCGAACGCACCCTTCGGAGCTCTAGCACCGTAGACTAAATATTCCCCCAAGATAGAGAGCTCTCTACATTCTTTCGTTTCCACCCTTAACCCAGTCCAGGCAAACAGGAACCTGCGTCCGTCGAAATTTATCCCTTTCGAGGTCTCGTGTTTTCTAAACGATAAACAGAACGAAAGGTTTATAACATCATTCGAAATATGGTTCCCGTGTAAATCGTATACACCCACTATTCGAGCCGTGTATGACCCAGAATTGTAAAAAACGAATCAACTCGGTTCGTTCAGCTTACCTCGGAATTTCTCGGGACCTTTTATCACGGCGTTTACACCGGAAAAGGGCTTTCTCTCTCTCTCTCGCTCGCTCTCTGGGGGCGGTGGCGGTGCTTCTCGGAAGGTTGAATCTCGTACATGTGTTTCTGGCTGGTCGTGTTCTCCGCTCGAACGAGCCTCCGCTTCGTCGCCCCATCCACCGTTCCTCCACCTCCGCGTGCCCTTTCTCCTCTCTCTCTCTCTCTCTCTTTCTCTTTCTCTATGGCTCTCACAGGGTGGATAATAAACTTGGTTTCAATCCCAGATATTTCTGCCTCCCCCGCTACTCCTCCGTCGCAAACGGATAATCGCGTACAACGCGAGAACACGCTCGCTAATCTGTATAGTAGGTGGCCGAAGTGCATCGCTTTCGTTCGCGCCGCGGCGATCATAGAATTCTCGACGTAGAAGCGCAAATCGCGCGACAAACCTCCCATGAGAACAGGTTTACACAGTCGGACTTAATACCTTCCTTTAATCTCTCGACTGTGAAAGACGCGCGCGTGGGTGGCATTGCTCTCTCACGCGTCTATTGACGCGTACAAAGGCCCTATCCGCGTACGCCCCTACGCGTTCATTTGTGCCCATCAAAGACGCACGCGCGTTTATACCTCTGCCAAACAGGATATTTCTATAATGCAATAAATGTAACACGTCTCTTACCCTGATAAAACCTCGCATTGGTGTACTTAGCGAAGTGTCGTCGATCCTTTCTCAAAACTAGTCGCAGTCGAAAGCGTTCGACGCTCAAGATCGCGAATTTCCACTTGTAATAAACTCGAATCGTTTCATTTAACCTCCTCAAAAATGTCAAGCTACTCCCGGACCCACCCTGTACAAGCTGTCTGCGTCATCCCTCCAATTACCAAATGCAAATATCGCCGCAGTCTCTCGTCGAAAAGACTTAGACTTTTCACCGGCGATTACGCGGCAATTAAGCGGCAATTAACCGATCCGCTGGATTTCGCGGGACTGTGGGGCCGCCTCGCGCGGCGGATCAGGCTCGTTAGTCCGCTAGCGCGATTTATTCTTGGTGGCGGTCGTCATCGCGTTCGAGAGCCCGTCGCCACGTTCCTGGGAATGACAAAGCTTTCGATGCGTTCTCGACGCTGATAAATCGGCCGTGGGTGCTCGACGGTGGCGGAAGGGTGCGAGGTTTTCTCATATCGCGGATTTTCGACGATTCACTCGACGGACTGCGATCGTTTTACGCGCGATAATCGGCTGCGATGTTTCAGTATCGTCGTTTCGTTGGTTCCGCGATCTCTTTCCGCGAAAATCGCTCGAATTTCTTGCAGAGCTCGCGATCCACTGGCTGCGATTAATCACCTTGCTTCCACGTAGTTTTGGGTGCTCGCGACGAAAGTGCGATTTGAGAACCACTCTGTATAGCGATTCCTGGTTGACAACGCGATGTATCGCAGCGATAAAGCGTTAGGCTGTGGAGTACGTACCATAAATGGGCGCGGGACTGTAAAAGTTTAAAGTCACGCGTTAAGAGCGGCGTTAGAGGGATTTAAAGAGCCGATAATCACCAAGAGGACATCGTAGGGAGTTCCCTACAGTGTTATTCTGTACTTTCAACGAAAAATGAAACGCACGTAGAAAAATGAAAAAAGTTAGAAAATTTGGAAAAATATAGTTTCTTCTTCCGCGGAACCTATGTCAGCGCGGAACGCATTTCTGGGAGCCAAAGGCCTCCCCCCCTGCAAGGTATACCTTGGGAGCCCACCCGGAAAAACTGATGAGCAAAAAAAAAAAAAAAAAAAAAAAAAAAAAAAAAAAAAAAAAAAAAAAAAAAAAGGTCATCAGGTTGGCCATCGCCTTCAAGGTCATCTGCGGGAAGGGTGGTCGTTGCCGTTCTTCGTGTTCTCTCCCCCCACCCTTCCCGCAGATGACCTTGAAGGCGATGGCCAACCTGATGACCTTTTTTTTTTTTTTTTTTTTTTTTTTTTTTTGCTCATCAGTTTTTCCGGGTGGGCTCCCAAGGTATACCTTGCAGGGGGGGGAGGCCTTTGGCTCCCAGAAATGCGTTCCGCGCTGACATAGGTTCCGCGGAAGAAGAAACTATATTTTTCCAAATTTTCTAACTTTTTTCATTTTTCTACGTGCGTTTCAGTTTCCATTAAAATTGCAAGAGAACATTAAATTGCAGGGGGGATTTGTGCCTCTGCCTCGGAAGTTTTCAGGACCTCGAATTCGCTCCGTCGCCTGGAGTAAACGGCGCACAGGAACGTGCGTCGTAACCGTTACGAACTACCGGTTTCCCTCGCGTAATAACGCGGAACGAAGCGTTAGCCGCGCTCTTATCACGGAATCGATTCCGAACGCTCGTCGGTATTACCCGCGATGCACCATTTACAACTCCGAGGCGGCGCGGAAACTCGAAGAACCTGTTTTATTTTCGCGCGAAGGAAAGTGTTCGCGCCGCAACGCCGCGTTTCTCCTGTTTTCTTTTTTTTCGTAAATTTCACTTGGTCCCGCGTGGGACCACGCGGGATCCGCCTCGGGACGGTCGTCGCGACCCGTTATTCTCGCGATCCTCGTGTTCCCAGTAACGCTAACATTAGCAGAGACACGTATCAGAAGCGTTCCGTGTATCACGACCGGCGAATCACCGTACGAATCGTGCCGAGAAATCGTTGGAACGCGGCCAATCCGCGTCTGCCCTTTTAGAACCGAGTACCGAGTCGCGTGCTACGGAAATCGATAGATACTAGCCCGGTTCTCGCGGGCCAAACATTGATTTCGTCTCATCGTATAATTTCCTTCGGGCCCGGGTAAATGCGTCAGCGGGAGAACCCTGAAAACAGCCTCGCGCTACGGGACCCGGTGGCACCCGACGAGACAATTATAGATTAAACTGTATCCAATTTTCTGCCGGATTTCTACCAGCTATTTCGATTCCGAACGGTGGCCGTAAAAGTTCGCTCGTCGCAACCTCGCGCGCTCTACATAGCTCGGCGAGGTCCGCGTTCTCGTTGAAGAGTTTCAGTTTGGAAATGAAAATTCGAACGGGGCGAGCTGGCAAGCTTTCTACACAAGTGAAACTACATTTTCTTCTCCCGCTTTTTTATTTCCTTTTTTTTCCCACCGCGGATTGCGTAAACGCGGCGATCGACGTCCCAATCAACGACGCCCGGTTTCTCGACGCCCGACAGGGGCTATCGCTCGGCGGAAGAAAGCCGCGAGTAGGTACTGTTACGACGAGATTCCACCGCGAACGTGTACGCGTATACCAGTCGTCGTTTCCCCTCATCCCTCCCCCTCAGGGAACGGGAGGCGAGCGTAATTTCACGGTGAAAAGTCGCGGGACAGGCAGCCGTTGCGGTTAAACCACGAGGAGGTTCGACCAGTCGCGGGGCAGCCCCGTGGAAAGGGAAACGGAACTGGGCAGAAGTCGGTCGTAACGACAAATCATAGAGCGAAGCCGCTGCTTATCGTCGGACTGGTCAGCCAGCGGGTCTCTGCCGCTGCCGCCGCCACCAGTTGGCATAAATACGCTTCTTCTTAGCCGTGGGTGGCACCGGAAAAACGTGACGACTCGCGGAAAGAGACGGAGCGGGTGAAGACGCGCGCGATGACGAATCTGTTGGGATCGCGCGAGCGAATGTTCGAGGGACAGGAGAATTGAAATTCAGAGGTGGCTTGTAGCATCCATTTCGGTACCGTTTCGTTATTGGAAAGTTCTCCGCGTTTCGACTATCCTTATGCTAATTAACTTTCACGTTTTGGTAATAGGCGCGTTCCACGGACGGGCGTTCCGTAGTAAACGGCACCGGACGGTCGAAAATAAAAGGTAACGACGTCAGAGAGGGCTCCGTATTCGGTCGGCTATTATGGAGATGGTGGTGTTAAGATTAGGTAGGGCACGGAGGTTCCCGTATCGATCGTGCTAACACGATGGATTCCAATTTGGATGCCAGCGCCGCGTTAAGCTGATCGTTAACCGGCGCGAACCCCGACTTGGCCAAGATTCCCTGCTTTAAGGGTTATTAGTTGGTACTTGTTAATAAGCTGGTTAACGTTGTCCTACGCTCGTCAATCATGGGAACGTGCTCGACCGGCGTGATCGTGACACTGTCTATTAACGAGCTCGGGGAACTGTTAATTATTCTCGAACGCTCTGTATTCGCTCCCGAAACTCGATCTCGCGATACCCGTATCTACGACGTCCGAGCGGAATGATCGGCTCCTCCCGGGGAAATTTATTCCCGTTTATTGACGATTTATATCCGAGAGCCCGGAGGATTTCCGCCGCGCGCTCTCTGCCAATATTTTCTCTCTATCGCGCGATTCCCTTGTCTCTCGCGCCTCGACCGTTCGATCGCCAGAGCGAAATTCCTGCGCGCGACTAGATCGGTTCGAAAATTTGTAAGGGAATCGAATGCCTATGGCTGGCCGGGCGTAGCGCGGCAGCGTTCGCGCGGCGGCTGGAGAGGAACGGGAAGGCGGAGAGAATCAGCGAACCATTCCAGGCATACTTTACGTCCGGCTTGATTTGCGACGGGCCCCCGCGATATTAATAGCTTATTCGAGGCGGGAATTGGAGCGAGTATCGGCGGCCAGCCCGCGCCTGCATCGCGCTTCGCCCTGTGCACCCTGTGTGCACCCTGTGCAGCCTCCGCTCCGGCGTATTTCACCCCGCCTCTCGTCCTACGTTCGCTTGTTTACATCTCCTCTCGTTCCCACACGCTCCGTTCCTCGTCGATCGATGGTCTCGTCTGCGCTTTCGTTCCGTTCGCTTTACCATTCCCGATCGTCGCGATCGTCCCGCCGCGAGCTAATTATAACCACGGTCCTATTCCACGATTAGAGGCGAGGAATCTATCGATGACCCGAATACCGCGGTTGCCACCGTCCAGCGGTCCTTGTCCAGCCATTCGATCGATTTCGTTCCCTTCTCGGGGCGGGATTCTCGATCTCTCGATTGAAATACTGAAATTATTCGATACGATGATAACGGGTCTCGTGCCAAGCGCTCGAGCCAACTGACCGTAAACGCGCGAATCGGTCTTAACGTTCCTAAATCCCAAGGGGGACGTCGAGGGTGAACTCGCGGAAGAAAAACGACGCAGAGATCGAGGCGAGGCGATTACGGCGAGCAACTCGGTCCGTCCCGAAAGTAGCTCACGACGCGATCACCATGAAACAGTCGCGTTGCACCGGGGTTCCGCGAAGTAATTACAAGCGCCCGTAAGCCCAGGCTCCATTCCGCAGAGTCACCGACGCGACTCCCTCAGGTGCACGTACCGCGTCCCATCGACTCTCGCGTTTATGCACCACGCTCGGCTACTTGAGCGTGTTCCTCCTCGCAGAAGCGTCGCGTCGCACTTCATTGCTTCAGCGTTGTTAGCCCGGCTCGTCCATTACCGCCCTCCTCTCGCCGTTTCCGCTAACAACCGCGCGCGCCCTTTAAAGGGAGAGACCGACCGGGGGCCGTCTTTCATCCCCTTCGTTACGCGCTCCTCGTACGCGACGAACCGCCCGAAACTTTTCTTGTTAACCAAAATGCCGAGTAGCCGCTTCCGCCTCGGATGGTCGCTTCCACGGGGTGGAGGGGGAACGGAAGTCGCGAAATTGCGTTGATACAGGTTTATTTGATGGAACGTCCGCTGCGTCGTCGGGGCGAAACGGAAACGGAGGCCTCCAGTTCGAAACGAACGACGAAATTGCTGCTGCGAGGCACGCGGATCGCGCGATCGACGAAATACACAGACCTTGCAGCGGTAATTCCTCCTACGCGTCGCGGAATCGAGCAAAAACGTACCATATTGGTCACGAATCGACGATTGAACGTTGCTTTAAGCGGAGAGTAATATTTTCCAGGCCGCGATAGATTCACGGTGGAGTTTTCGCGGAAAATACGCGCGCGACGAGGGTAGAAATTGGAACGAGCGATATCCGCGCAGAAATGCAGCCGGTAACTCCGTTATCGGCTCGGCGACTTCGTAATCGTCGAGTCGAGGAGTTCAAGGTCTTGGTAGAGGATTGCCAAGTGGTCGTACGTACCGCTTCCCGACGCCAGAATCGTAGCTTCCGGCGGAAACGACGTTAAGGCGAGGGTCGCTGGTCGACATTGGAAATCGATCGTCCCTCTGACGGGCAACGGGGACCGACGTCCCCATCGTTCGACTCAACTGTAGCCGCGACCACGTACGGGGACCATTGCGCGCCGACTCGTCGCTCCCACTCGTTTCACGCCCACGCGACACGCGTTCGAAACAGTTTCGCGCAACGACTCGTCTCGTTCGCGGACGTGGAATGCTTAGGTAAATATTCTCCGAAATCGGTTTCCCTCTGGAGTTTCGTCTGTGTTCCGCGCGGCTAAAAACGGTCAGGCTCGCGGGACCGATCGAGCCGCGAAACGCTCGATCGAGGCCTGGAGGCGCTTAATATTTAGACGAACGCATCGAGTGGGTGAAGTTGTCGACTCGATTGGAATTCGAGAGCCCCGTGTCGCCGGGGGAAGGTGGCGGTCGACGGATCGATGGAATCATAAGCGAATACCGATGCGAAAAGTATCGGAAATACATTCGATCGGAGACGGGGGGACTCGGTCATCGTTGTTCGAAGTTGGATATTTATCTAAATATTCCGGATAGTCGAAGTTCTACCGCCGCCTCTTTGGAATTTCAAATTTCGCGCGGTCGACGCTCGTCGAGCGGAGGAAGTCGCGTTCGTCGAGCGGTTTCCGCGAGACCCGACGACGTTGCGCTTCCGCGTACGAAAAATTCACTTCGGCTGGTGTCCGCGGTCGAAGAACGAGGGTGGGTTTCCTCGCGTCCCGTCGATCCTACGTACTAGCCGAAGACAGAGAGACGGCGAACACGTGCAGCGGATAAAAGCATTATCTCCACCCGTAACCACTTAAGTCTCGCCCGGTAAGTGGGTATAGACGGGGGACAATGGACGCGGGACGCGTGCAGGAAAGAAAGAAGGGAAACGAAGGGAGAGAGGAAGAGGCGCACGGTATCAAGAGTACCACCGGGATAAGGAGAGAAAGAGAGAGAGAGAGAGAGAGAGAGAGAGTGGGGGAGTAGATCGTTGGACAAAGAAGGAACGGGAAGGTGGCGATGCGGCGCGGCGAGGCGAGGCGTGTTCTCCTCGATCCCCGAGAAACCGATGCTGGACTCGGGCCAGCGGCAGCATCCGCTCCACAAATGTCGCTAAATATATACCTAAGCTAACCGCTTCTAAACGGGCCACGAAACTTGGCCGATACCGCGATACCGCGGTCCTCCGCGGACGGGGATCGGAACGGGGGTGGTCGAGCGGAAAGGGGTGGAGAACGGCGGAAAGGAACGGCGCGCCGAGGGAGCCAAGATAGACGGGACGACGAGATGGAAAGGCTGGGACGGGGAACAATGAGTGACCCACATACACAGGGGCAAATAACAAGCGTGGCGAAGTAACGAGAGATAATGCGGCTCCGTTATCGTTGCCCGATAACTCGAGTCGACGACACACGAGCCCCTCTCGCGTACGTACGCGAACGATCGCGTGCCTTTGTCCGAGCACGGGCACGACGTGTTCGACGAATCGTGGTACCCGTTGATAAGGTGACGATCTTTTATTCAGAGGCGAGCAGAGCTTCTCCTTTTCTAATCGCGGGCTTAATGTTCGAGAAGAGACCTCGTCGCAACCGATCGTCGCGTAACGCGCGTCAGTTTTGCGATCGATAGAGAAGGAGGAGTGCACACGGTGCATCTTGTATACGCTGGATATTGATCCGCGTCTAGAGGGACGATATTCCGATCTGGAAACGGCTCCCGTCGCGGCGAGTCAATTTTAACGCGAGAATCTCGCGAACGACTTCCTGTCGAGGGAACGGACGGGGATCGGGCGTGATCGAGGCGAGTCGACGCGATGGAAAGTTGATCGCGAGAGAGAAATGCCGCCTCGACGATATCGAAGTCGGTTCCTGCAGCCACGTAGTTTGGAAACCAGGCCACTTTTGCTCGCGGGACGACGCGCGGTGGTACCCGATTTCGTTTCGATCGTTTGCTTTTAATCCCGGATGCGTTTACGAGTATCCAGGCAAGAGATTCGCGGTAATAACGGGCAGAGCATTATTGCAGAATTAATTCCTGGCGTGTATCGCCTGGTAAAAGTAGAATCGGGTCGTGGTGTTCGCCAGCGCAACCGGTTCCATTAGGTTATTGCGGTTTAATTAATTCGCCCGTAATTCAGAGGCAGCTCGACTCGTTCGGTTTATCGATGTACACCGTATCTGCCTATCTTGCCCATCGAGACATTCTGCTCGTCGTACAAACCAATCTTATCTCCAGACGGGGGTTTAAACGAGTTGCCTTTGTCGCAGAATCGATTCGAATCGACCGATCGAGCTCGAGGAGAATTTAAAGGGATCCGCGATCACTTTTTTCTTCGAGCGTATCCACGCGTAAAAAAAGAAGAGATCCTCTGGCGAATCGTTACGTTTCATAATCGAAAATACAAACGACGACGATAGGAGCCACGTCGTCCTCGTCGACTGCGTCTGAGCCGTGTTCACACGAGGGCAGCTGAGGAAAGCGAGGTCGACTAGTCGACGCTTGTTTCGCGGTCGTTGGTATTTCGGTACCGTCTGTTGCTTCCCCGTCCCCTCTTCGTTACACCTCACCTTTACTCGTTCCCGGTTTCGTCGGTCCTCTCACTTTTTTTTCCTCTCGTTCCCGAAGCGAGCTCGCAGAGAGGAACGAGCGGAACGAGAATCGAAGCGATACAACGACGACGGCGATGGGCACCAGAAGCAGCAGCCGCAGCGTGAACGCTGCGTTTCTGGTTGACCATGAGTACAGACTCGGCCATAATCCTCAGGTAGATCCAAACGCGAGAGCAGACCGTCCTTTGCCTTTATCCCTCGTCTCTGCCTCGTCCTACCATCGTTTCGCCTTTGTCTTTCCCCATCTTTTTGCCTCTCCGATAGGACTTTCGTACGATTCCGCTAACGTTTCGATTTTATCATAATCGAGCAACGCTTCTGTAGTAGAATTGCTAACTATCATTAATATCAAAATGGCTCACGCGTTTCCTCTATCCCCCTCGATTCCCCAATCTCTCTCCACTCGCACACTTCTACTTTGCTCCGAGTTGGATGGGCTGACGATGCAAATAGACCTTCGATACAACAGCACGAAGAAACGATCGGATCAGAATCCTCTAGAGAAAGACGCGAATCCAGCTTGGCAAATCTAGCGTCGCGAGCATCGCTGACGCTCTTTTCATCCAAGTAGCGTAATTTGTCACGCGTTGTATCGTTTACGCGTAACTCGCGTCGAACTCTGTCGCACAGAGAAACGCAGCCTGCGCAAAATTCAGTCGTACCAGAGAGATTAAGCCGCCGATCGTGCAAACGGAAACCAATGTCACAGTTTGGAAGCTGTTTGCACGGATTTTGCGATGGTTCTACCTCTCTTCGCGCGCTCCTCGTCGGTCGGAAGCGGCTGGGTTACGTCGCGTCGTTTCGCCGCGACGTCGATGCGCCGGTTGCGAAACCGACACGATTGCGACGACGAAACGGCCGCGTGTCGGCATATGATATACCGGTCGGTCGGCTGGCCTGGCTGGGATGTCAAGGCCGCATACATTTACATGGAAATACGCCACGTTCGAGGCGAACGCGAACGAGCGAACGACTCCGCTCGAGAGACCACCTTGCCCGTGGACAAGACCCGCTGTACCGACTCCAGGTGTAAATGGCGCCTGGTGATATAAGCCTGACGTAACGCGGACCGTTTCGAGAGCTCTGGAGAAAGCTAGTGCGAATTTTGGAGGGATTCCGCGTTGCGTAACTGTTGTAAAAACAGAATTGAAAAATAAAATTGTAGGCGGTTTTCTGAAGCCTGTTGCTAGAGGAACAAGTATATTTACCACTTCCTGCAAGCACTAATAGAATTTCTAACCTGATCCTAACGTCCCAGCGTCTAAGGCAGGGGTTGCTGGGTAGCCTTATTGATGAGTCCACTAGCAGGACCA
This sequence comes from Xylocopa violacea, assembly GCA_963969225.1. Classification (NCBI taxonomy): domain Eukaryota; kingdom Metazoa; phylum Arthropoda; class Insecta; order Hymenoptera; family Apidae; genus Xylocopa; species Xylocopa violacea. Next base: position 19,241,241 of record CAXAJV010000013.1, on the reverse strand, counting down.
GAATGAAACGTTCTTCTCTTTCGTTTCCTTCATTCTCTTCTTACACACTCGCACAGCGAAGCAACGTGGTTCAAAATTGTACTTTGAGAGGAAAGGAAAATACCATACAGATCAGATTATAATATGATCGACTAAGCTAATTGAAAAATGGCACAAGAGAAAAAGCAAAAGACGAACGAACTGCAAATAAAATTGTGGCGGTTCTCTAACGCCTCTTCCTAGAGGAACAGCAGACTTACCATTTCCTGTAAGCACTAATAGAATTTCTAACTTGACCCTAACGTCCCAGCGTCTAAGGCAGGGGTTGCTAGGTAGCCTTGCTGATGAGTCCACTAGCAGGACCAGGATGAAACGTTCTTCTCTTTCGTTTCCTTCATTCTCTTCTTACACTCTCGCACAGCGACGCGAAGCAACGTGGTTCAAAATTGTACTTTGAGAGGACAGGAAAATACCATACAGATCAGATTATAGTATGATCGACTAAGCTAATTGAAAAATGGCACAAGAGAAAAAGCAAAAGACGAACGAACTGCAACTACCACTATAGATTTCTTTAACCAGAAACTGTCGTTCGTAATTGAGCGATCAGTGGAACGAAGAAATTTGTATTTCGTATCGCATGGTGTTGTTGCCATTCCTCTCGAACAATTTCAGCGCGTCAGTATTAAATTATACGACGTGCCATTTTTATATCGCGCTTCAAAACGTCCGGGAAGCAGTGGATAAGCGATCCCCATTTCCCTGCCTTCCGTCACGGTAACGAGACACTTTAGGCATAAAAGTAACATATCGTTCGCGGACGAAAATGTTTGCAGCTTATTGTCGACGGGCCGGAGGGTTGCTCGGAGGAACGAGGAAAATATCCAGCGGAGTGATATCCTTTTTAGTGGCCACTAAAAGTTTCGCCTTCGCGTCCTCTGCTCGCTGGTTGTCGCGCGCGGAATTCTAAGGTTTAACGCGTTGTCCGTGGCATTGTCGCGCGTCGAGGGACGCGGACCGATCCGTGAAAGGTTGGCGAGCACGGTGAAAACCGAGCTCCGATCCGCGCGTGTTCGCTCGACTCGACGAGTCGACATACGATTTGCAAATTACGCGGTGCGCGATGCGTCGACGCTGTTCTCCTCGCCCATTCGAGCCCAGAAGCGTTCCGCTCGCCGCCTCGGGATCCGAGAACGCGCGCGCGGATAAATATCGACGAGGCGTATTTCAATCGAGGCGGACACCGTTTTATTCCATCCGTCTGTTCTCGATCGCGCGCGATCGAGCGCCGTGGATACGCGAAGCGGATTCGAGGGGCGAGCGTGGAAGGTGGCCGCGCGACATCGTCTCCGCGTCTCGTCGGGAATAATTCCGCGCGACACGAGCGGAGTGGATTCTCGCGTTCGACGGGAGGACGACGGTGGTATTTCGCGTCGAAGCCGCGAGGACGGGTAATGTATTCGAGGCGAGCGGCGCGCTTGTAAGTCCGAGCCGGTCGTTCTTCGAGGGGACGATAAAAGGAGCTCGCGGGGACACCGTGGCCGTACGTGCAGCCGATGGATGCGCCGATCCGGCGTTGCTCTACGTGGCCAGGCTTCCGCGCCTCGGATTGCCGTTATTTTAAACGCGCCACGTCCCATCGCCACGGTTCGCGCGGACTTTTTGCGTCGCCACCGATAAGGAGACGATGAAAACGAGCCGAGCTCGATTCGTGATTCGAAATAACGCCGTCGAAGGAGGGGCGCTCGTTCGCGCGTCGTCACGCAGTCGCTCCGTTTTCGAGCGTTAATGCAAATCGATTCGTCGCACGTTCGACACTTTTATCGGCTTCCCGAAATAAATACGTATCAGCGCGGAACGCGTTATCGGAATCGCTGCTGGTCACGCTCGAGATTAGACGGTCGTCCGCGGCGGGACGAATTCGCGGAGGCAGCCTCGGTCGATCGTGCAACAGCTTCGGTTATAATTGCTCCGACACGCGGCGACAATCGCGAGCAATCACGTTCTTCGGTTTTAACGAGGATCATTGTCGACATCACGCGTCGACCCGAATCCATCTCGTTTCTCGGCCGCTGTTTCTCTCGGCAGTGTGTCAAGGTCCTCCGCCTCGCGAAGGATGCACGAGATCGCATCGGGATGCGCACGTTCGCGTCGTTGCACCGATGCGCCTGGTGAAGGTGACGCGGTGCCGTTTTATTACCGCTAACGGAAAACACGCTCGTTTTTTCCTTTTCCGACCGCCTCGCAGCCGAGAAGCACCTCTGACCTTCTCTCAACGCCGAGGGAGGCGCAGAGATGATCGATGGCTGAAAGAATCGACGGCGCTCGTGCAAAATGCTCCGAACGAAAGTTTGAAATTTCGAAGACAGTATCCATTTTCGTAAATACTGCTCTCTCGGGTCGTTTGTTCGATCGTGTTCGCGTAATAAAAATTAAGTGTCCCCCAGAAAGCTCGCGATCGAAATAGTCGGGGAAAAACAGGAAGCCCGCCACTCTTGTTTTCAAAGCGCATTGCTTCTCAATGATAACGAGCTGCATCCTGTTATCGCGCCTCCCCAGTTCGCAGCTCCGACGCGGATACCTTTTCAATTCCTCGTGTCGAAAGACACGTGACGCGCGCAGCGAACATCCGCGGCTCTCGCGTTGGAAAATGCGCCGATGGCATGGCGAGCCTGCTCCTCGCGACGCGAGATTTCCTCTCGCGACAGCGTTACATCGCAACGCTCTCGCGGTTCCCCAGCGAGTTCGAACCCAGAGGAATCGCGTATGGAATCGCGTATGGAGTCGCGTATGGAATCGCGTTTACGTCGAACGCTGCGACGGAAACTGGGCTGCTTTCGCGAAACTACCCTCCGCGATCTGCTCTCTTGCGCTCCGTTTCGGTACGTCGAGTTGCATCCTCCGGTACATACGTTACTACCTAATTCTATTACCTACTCTACCCGACGAGAAACGCGCCGAACTGCTCGGCTAGCGCGAACGTTCCACGGCTGGGGCACGGTTCTCGCGAAAAATTTGCATTTCGCTCGGGGAACGGTGTTTTCCTTCGCCGCGAGGGGAAGACGAGGTTCGAAATAAATTCGACGGGAGCGTTCCTCGATACCCGTGGGCTGGGTCCCGCGGATACGAAATCCAGCCACGGGTAGACCGATAAAAACAAAAAACCGACGCTCCCTCGCGAATCTGGGATACGACGTGTATACAACTTCCATTTCTGTAGGTACGATTGGACGATCGCGACGGGAACAATTCCCACCGATCGTAGCATGAATTTTTCAACATTCGCTACCGTCTTTCTCATCTCCTTCCCTCCGCGCCGTCGAAACGGGAGAGAAAACGCTGGTACGAAGGACGCGTGCTTTATTACACTTTCCCATCCGCGCGTCCACGTACGCGTGCACATTATCGCTGAAAAGCGTCTGGATTGCAACATCCAATGATTTAACGCTTTGTTGTTACCCGCTGTTCCACGATACACAACACTACCTCGCGTAGCGCGGAACGTACGCGCGAAAAATTGGCATCCACGATTGGCGAGCCTTATTTTTAGTCGGTTCGATTCTTAAGCTACGAGTCGGGTAAAACGAGCCGCGTGATTAATCGAATCGCTCGCATCTAAATCCGGCTCGTTTATACTTAACGCTTTACGCGTTCGAGTGTGAGCACGCGTCACCATTGAACGCTGGTCCCGCGAAAAGTCGATGAAAGAATCGGTGGTTAATTTCCGCGACGACCCGACGAAGGTATCCGAGTATTCGTGGAAGACGCCACGCGTGTACGCACGTACGACGCGTAATTCTCGAACGTGTTCCTCTGAATAATTTAGCCACCCTCGTCCGCGGCTACGTAATCGTCCGCGGCGATCCGCGGGGTTTGAGAAACGGCAGATGTAATCTATTTATCACGGTGGCTTTTATCCAGGGTTATTATCGGGTCTCCGTGGTGCGCGCGGGAGGGTGGGCGGTTTGGGGGCGAAAAAAAAGGTCAGGGGTGGCCCGGGGTCGCTGTAACCGAGTTCATTAACGATATTAACCGCGAGACGCTATAAAACACCGGACGATACCAGCGCCGCAGCTTTTATTATTCAGCCATCTCGGTGTACGCGTGCGTCCGTGTGCTGGCTGGCGAACGCGAGCCGTGTCCACGGGCATGTTTCGAGAGATATTTGAATTGCATCAGCACGAAGTTGTTATGAAGTTATTCGTTCGAGAATGTTGAACGAGTAACGGGGGTACGAGCGCGGGATTTTACGCGGGATTTTATGGGCCCGTGGAGCGTTGCGCGTAATTGTTTCTGTTCGCAAAACGCGGCGCTTCGTAGTCTCTGTTTCGGTGTACCGTTTCCTTTCGCCGAGAGTTCCGCGTCCACTCGTTCCCCGCTTCGTTCGACCGGTGTAATTTCTTCTTTGCATTCCGATAAATACCTACGAACTTTCCAACATTCCCCGATTTCCGCGGTATTGACCGTAGTAATTATAATCGCGGAGGTCGCAAATTAACCCCATAACTTTCTATAGAAGCGCCAGTTTTCCCGTAACCTGGTTCGTCGCAATGCACATCAATCTCCCTCGAATGGCTAATCGAATGTCTTAACCATGCAACGACCCACCCTCCGCTGGCCTAGCTGCCGATCGAGCCAACGCAGGTCACCCCTGCAACGTTTCTTCCCTCCGAATCAATCTTCCACTCGTTTCTCACGTACGAGCAGATTTCTCGCGACGTCGCGAGCCTCTATCGGGACGATTTCAGTTCGAATCTCGAAGCGCTGCTCCTCGCGCCACTTGGTGGAGTCGTTTCGAAGGCGAAACCGGGGGTTGGGCCACGCCAGCGTGGTGCACGCGGACGAAACTCGGCCACGAAGGTGCACGCGCGCGAGCAGGGCAGCCCTGGTCGCTCTGGAACGTTGCCAGACCCGACGAAACCAATCCGCCGGATTGGAGTCGCTCTTCAGCGCCTCGGTTATGGGGCCTCGAAGCGCGCGAACCTCGTCGAAAATTCATTTTCCCCGCGATTTCCGCCTTCCTCTCGTCGAAGAGAAACGCGCGCCTGTCGCTGCGTCGCTGGAGAAAAATCGTCGAACCGGGTACCGAAATCGGTCGACGCGCGATCTTCCCTCGTTTCCCCCGCGATGCGTCGGATCAAATCGACCGCGCGACTCGGTCGTTCGTTAATTAAATCGCTGGCGACGCGACCGTTTCGGGGAATTTACGATCTCACCGGTCGAAGTTAATGACTCCTTTCATTCGACGATGTTACGGCGATTAAAGTAAATTGGACGGGGTACTGATCGGTGCTTGGGATCGAAGTCGCGACTGAACCGACTTGGGACCAACGGAGAAAGAGCAAAGCGTCGAAACGCGATCGTAATTAATGTTTGCGCGTTAACTGTCGCGTTGGAGTAACGCGAGATTCCTCGCTGCTTGCGACTCGTCCGCTCAGGTAGCGCGTCTACGACGTCGCGTCGTTCCTCGCGTTCGAGTAAAAAGCGAGCAGAGGGTTCGATCAATTTGCTGGATGAATAAGATTAACAGCGTTGCCTGGTAATCGAGGTAATCGTTTCGAGACGGCAACGCGTACGTATGAGGCTCGAAATGAGAATGGATCGCGGAAGACCGTGTAAACGATTGATTACAGCATTTTATCCGCTTGATCGTTCGCTGAAAAGGTACATAATGGAGGTTTTTAAAAACGGACTCGCGGACTGAGAAGCTAACTCGATGGCAAGATTGCGCAACGGAAAGTATGATTGATAGAACGCTAATTGACGCCTCGAGTAATTTCGTTACGTCGAATGCAGCGAAAAAACATGCAATCGTGCATCGCGAACACTCGAATTCATCGAGTTCCGACAAATCCTTATCTACTGTTTGCAAGCTTGCTCAACCCTTTATCAAATCGTTACGCGTATTAGAAGATCCGGTTGATAGCAAATAATTAACTTCACGATCTCTGTGAACTTTGTACACAATCCTGAACTCGAGTTTCCAAGATTGCTCTCGTTCGTCTTTACCAGGAAGCGCGAGATTTCGAAATTTGATCTGTTAAATAACGACGTATCTCGTCAGAAATAACGAAAGGGTTGAAACGACAAACGAGGGGGCGCAGAGAAGGAACGAGCGTGCACGACAGGCTTGCTAGACGTCGAACGTTCCCGGAGTATCTTTAATTGAACGACGAAGACGAATCGAGCTCTCTCCAGAGTCTCTTTTGCCGGCTCGAAGCGCGTCTGTTTCTTTCGACGTACGTGCACGGCCCGCGTCGCCTGAAGGGAACTCTTGCTCGCCGTTTCCCGTGGGCAATTTTCAGCGGTAAATTAGCCCCGCGGGGCGAGTCTCGCGATTTCACGCTCCCACTTTGCCACCGCGTTTTACTTTCCGCCTTTCTGGTCGTCCCGTCGCGAGAAGAACGCGCGAATTCGATCAAACGTCTCGTTTAAACACACATTTACGCTGCGCGGAATTGAAATTCGGAGAGGACAGTACGCGCTCTTGGATAGCTGATTAACGATAAACGGGTCTGGATGTCTACGATTTTACGAGGCGGTCGCGCACGCTGCTGGCTACGATCGATGCTGAAACTTAAATCAGTTCGCCGAGTTTCCGTAAACGCAAATCGACCGGAGACACAGCGGATGAAGCATTAACGTTCTTTCTTAGATGTATGAGGCGGATACGCGCGGGGGATGAGAATTGTTCGCTAACCCCTCTATATTGGATTTCGATACCCGGCACCGTGTTATTCTCCGTTCGCCTCGCAGCCGCAAATTTCTCGGCCGCTCTCGAAACTTTAATCCCTGCTCCGTTTATCGATATCGGCTCCTCCTTTTTATTTACAGATTCCGAAGGGCAATTTTTTCCCCCTTTTACCCAGAAATTCCGTGGTATCCCCCGCGAAATGTCGGGGCGATCTCGCGATCGGTTGTTAACTGCGCGCGTCGCGTTCTTGCCGCGTCCTTGGAAAGTCGACCAGACGCATCCGCCCCGACGTCGAGGTAGACTTAATTCCCTGCTTGTAGGTCTCGGCTTCAATTGTTGGAACTCGACTGTTCTCGACGGTTTAGCACGTTCGTTTGCATACTGTAATTCGTTGCGCTACAACGTACCCGGCACACTTTCGCCCGTTGGGACCAGCATCCCGTGTCTCGGGTTCTCCAACCTCGTTTCTATCGGGAAACTTACAATAACGCGTCCCAGCTGCGCGTCATTAACAGCAATTAAGAACAAAGTTGCTGCGCTTAATAATAGAACGGCGTTCCGACAAAAACCGGCTCGCGACGCTCAGAAGGCAGCGCTTCAATCCCGCATCGATCCTCGTTTCTGACGAGAATCAGGTTCGCTTGGGGCGTCAACAATGGCGTGTCTGTCGCTGGCGAAGCGAATCGACACGCGGACGTAGCGCGCCCAATGCTAATTGCGACGACAGAAAAACACTTGTTCCTCGACGAAGAGCGAGATTCAGCTGTTTCGTAGACGAACGATCGACTCGTGAGAACATCCTCTCCTGGTGTCTCCCAATCGATACGCCGGCAAATCGCAGGAATTTTTACCACGCCGCGAGGAATGTCCACGTAAGATTCCCCTAGGTGGTAACGCGTAATCACGTGCCGCGTTCTGCTCGCTGGTGTTCGTCGTTCGCTGGCCCACGCGGCCAGCCGTTCACTCCTATAAAACCATTCAACTTTGCCCACCTATCGACGGCATTGTTAGCCCCGTTGTACACGCCCAATCAATTTCTATGCCCACACGTTTCAATCCGTTTCGGAGCGCAAAGCAAAACAGGGAACAAATTGGGGGTGAAAAAAGGTACGACGGGGGAGAAAACACCGGGGGAGGGGAAAAAGAACGAGCGCGACGAAAATGAACGCCCACGGGTAGAAATCCGATCGATGATGGAACGAGCGGTGCGCTGCATCGTAGCGTCGGCCGTTTCGACGATTAATTAACGCCCGGAACACTTCCGATAAGCTCGATCGACTGTTCGCGGCGCGTAGACGCTATCTGCGGATCAAAGAGAGGCACCTACCGTACTTTCGTATCCCCGTCTAGGCCTCTCGATCGCGAATGATTTACGCAGTCTGCATAAATACCACGGACGAAATACCTGTTAGCTGCGGCGTGTAATTATAGTAGCGAAGCGTGGTCGTGTCGGCGCACGGGTTAGCCGAAGATGTGCGGTGAACGCAAACCGGTGTCGCCTCTCCTTGAGGATAGAACCGCGCGTGTGGCTGCGCGCGCGCGCGCGTGCACGAGCACACACCCTGAGCGCAGGTGCGCACATTGACCAGTGGGAATCTCCATACGTTGGAATCCGTCAACGCGAGTCCCTCGAAGCGGCGAGGGTACGCTTCTTCGATTAAGGAACTCTGATAGATTAGATCGTTATCCGGCTGGAATGCGAATAACGCGCGCCCTCGGCGTCGCTTTCAGCCGGCTTCGTTCCGAATTCCTACGGCCGCGACGAGGAACGGTGATTCATTGCTTATTGCGCTCGTTGAGGATCGTCCGCTTTGATGTCAACGCGCGGATTACCCGGACAAGGGTTCCTCCTACGTGCTTGCATTTTCGACGCGGTAGTTTGCGATGCTCCGCGTTGATTCGGTGCCGCGTCCGCTTCTTCGACACGGGAAATCGCGCGACTAATGCTCGTACTGTCGCGCGAGATTCGATCCTGGGACGGGGGAACGGTTCTTTTACGGAGGTTTTTCAAGCATCGTCCTATGTTACGGTCCTTGAAACAGCGTGGTCGGTAATTGGAAAATGTAAGGTTCAAGGATGGAGAGAGAGAGAGAGTCTTCGGAGATGTCGCGTCCAATATGGGACAAGGACGCGGCGGTGTCCCAGTGAAGCCACTTTTCCAGTTTTTCTATGCAAACTCTCGTTTTATTACCAGGAATTTTTCCGCGCCGCGACCTCGCAGCTATCTCGCGGCGTGCTTCCGAGACAACTTCTTTTACCCGCAAGGACAACGCGTGCGCGACTCTTTTCGGTTAACCTCCGCGTTTCGACGTCCTTAAAGCAAGGACCTCGTGCACATGCCGCGCGGTTACTATAATAAGGGACGCGAGTTTAGACCGCCTCGGGCCATCTGTTCGCTCAGTGGTTTCAGCCCTTCGGTGTCGGACACATGTCAGACAGCCGTGGCGGGGAAAAAATGTCCGTCCACTATTTTAAGACCGACTTCGTCCTAACACGCGATGCAATTTATAACCCATTAATGCCCCAGCCGTACTCCGACGCAGCGTTTCATTTGCGATATCGTTTCCCTCGTCGATTCGGGAAAAAGAAAAGGGATCGCGAACGAAGCGTGGCGGCAGCGCGACGTAACCGCTCGATGGTTTAATGGCCCCGCTCGTACGTTTAAGGTCGACTCTGTTGATCGATTGCCGCTGAAACGAGCCGGAACGAAGCAAAAATCGAGGATCGGCGCTCGAACGGGTCGCAGGTTCTCCACGGATACGCGACACGCCAAGGCAGGGAAGCGGCGCGCGCGCTGAGATCTTCCGGTGGGCAATTTTCCTGCGGGTTAACATTACCAGCGTGGTAATTATCCGTTCGCTACCGTTACCGGATCCTCGACGAGCCGCAAGCTCGCCGAGCCGGGGAATCGCGGTTGGCAAAAATTACTGGCCAATTAGCGGCTGGCTTCTCACCCTTTTTCCCCCGTTTTATCCTCCGCCTTTCATCCTTCCTTCTGCACCCTCGTTTTTTGCCTCTTTATTTCGCCACGAAATTGCGCGCCACGGGATACCCACGTCATCCGCGCGACTGTTTTGAACGCTGTTACGAGAGAGAAAGTCTTGGTCCCTTTATTCACCCTTTCCTCCTCGACGTTTTCGGTCAACGAACCTTCGTTCGACGGATCTCGACGCGTCGAAGGGATCGATCGACTTCTATCGATGGAATTAAATCGATGCTCAAGGAAAGTAGCCATATTTGGCTTTTGGAAAACGAGTCGAGTGTATTGACAAATATCGAACGTTAGAAGACAGTCGCACGCGGTTACGAGCGTTTGCGCGAAAACGAGAATCCGTGAATAAGTCCGTCATTGATTACCGATAATGACCTAACCGGATCATCCGTCAGCCCTCGATCAAAGCGAGTGCCTCGAGTTCCTTTTTGCTTTTTCCTTTTCGTGGATCGTTCCGGTTGAATCGCGAGCCAGCGGAACGGGTTAGCGAGCGGGAACGAGCGTCGAACGGCGAGGCGGCGCAAAGTGGCGAGGAGAAAGCGACCTACTTCGCGGGCCCGAGTAATTATAAGCCTTGAATCGAGTAAACGAGTCGTTGAGGCGGATAGCGGCAACGCTCCGGCGTCCCGTCGTCGTTCGCACCGCGTCATCCGGTTTAATCTTTAAGTTCGAACTTAAATCCGACCGCGATCCACGGCTCTTGTTCGCGCTCTCCGCTTGCTTCCGTTTCCCCCTCGCCTCTCGTCCTGTTTCGACCGACGCAGCGACTCGCGAACGATACGATTTCGCTGTCCGCGATTGATTTATCGAGCGACGCGAATTAGACGGGCAGATATTGTTTAATTGCCGAACGGGCGCCACGGTAATTCGCTTAGTCTAGCTTCGCGAACAGCCACTTGGAAAATTATCCTGAATCACGTCGAGCGACCGGAAGAATCTATCGCTTCGATCGACGAATCGCGCGATTTTTGTGTTCGTTATCCTTCCACGTCGGGACTGGAGGCTTCCCTCGAAGCGACTCGACGAAATTAAAAGCGAATCGGTCGTACGCGTATGCTCGCGGGCAATTAAGGGTTAAGCTAAATTCACGGCCACGATAATCTTCCGACGTAACGTTCCGAGCCGTAAACTCGCGGATTTCCATAGCCTCGCGCATCCAGCGAACTCGTAAAACCGCCCGGACGCTGGACGTGGACGTTAATTTTATCGAAAAACTCGGCTGGCGAGACCGCGGCGATAAAAAGACTCGCATCCGTCGAAGGATCGCGGCATCCGCTAACGCGGTTCTAACGCGGTTCTAACGCGGTCCTAACGCGGTCCTAACGCGGTCCTGACGCGGCCCTAACACGGTCCTAACGCGGGTAGGAACGGCCGAATTAAAAGTTAACCGACTATAAAACCGTGCTCGCCGGCTATGAAACATCATCGCGCGCACTCAACGACGCGTCCTTCCACGGTTGTTTAACCGCGCACGAAGGTCGACGCTCGACGGCGTATTCCTGACCCGGAGTAACCGGGACGGCCGCGAAAGGGGAACCGGAAGCGGCGGCCGACGACGCCGCCGCCGCCGCCGCCGCGTTCCTTTCCCGCTTTAACGCATCCGACGTCGAGCTTACGCAACCTCTTAACCCTACGTAACGTTAACGAGCGCGTAGACGTCCGGTAATTTATGCTCGAACCGTGGCACGCACGCTCCGGTGTAAATTACGCCACGCCTCGGCCCCGCGAGCGAGTCAGCGCGGCATCACGAAGGCGGGGATTCATCCCTGTCGTCCGCGGACGCCTTCCAGCCTGTGGCTGCAAGCGCGTTTTAACCGGCTCGATTGAACGACGTTAAGTTTCGCTCTCAACCGCGCGGCGACGGGGATTGAGCGCGGCGACGTGTATCCTCGAAGGGATCCGAGGATAATCCCCTGAGAGGGAAACGCGGAATGTCTTGCGCCGTCGGAGCGGTTCGACGTCGGGGAATTTTATGGCTGGGAATCTCTTTCTTTGCCCGCGCTTCGAATTTTTCTCGCCGCTCGTCCCCGAGCGCTCCCCTTAATTCGCGGCGTAATCCGCACTCTCGCTGAAGTTTACGTTGATCCGATGTTTATTCCGTTCGTCGAACCGCGCCTTGTTCCCGTCCGAGGACAAGGCGATCCTGCGATTATCGTGCTCAGAAGCGGGCGCGCGCGATCGCTCGCGCGTCCGCGTACCTCGAAATCGAGCGTACGTGTTGCACGTGCCTTCCACCGCCCTCGCAGCCGCGCCACCCCTCTTCGTTGGGGAAAGTAGAGGAGAACTCTCGTCCGCCGCGCGCCGTTCCGCGATCGGCTGATAGTCGCGGCTCCGACGATGGTGGTGGAACAATGCGCGCACGATGCACGCGCGCATCACCTCGTAAACGCGTATGCATGCACGTGTTAACGCGAAACCGTATCCACCCCCTTCCCCCGAGCGGCCGCCGGTCGGATACCGGAGACCCGACGGGATCGTCGAGCGTCGGGGGCTGCTGCATTGATCGGGAGGGTTCATCCACCCTCCTCGCGCGCCTCCTCCGCGCGCTCGGCCCGAATCGCGCGCGTATGGGTGGCGACGGGGGCGGTTAGGTAGCCCGCAGACACACGCGTCACCTTTAAGCTCGGTTTACGCGGCACGATATCGGTGGTCGTCGAGCTGGAACGCTCGGAACACGCGGAACGGGGAGCCTTCGAGATTCGAGAGGGTTTGCTAACCGGAATGGTCCAAGTTCGATTAGTTGAAACGGAGTCGAAAAGGTGCGAGGGTGGCTACTAATTCGCTCTTTCTCCGGTCGTAGCGATGTTTCGGGGGTTGAAGTCATCCGCGTCCGTGGACCATGGAGACGTATCGATGTTACGGTGCTTGGTTTCGTTTGTACGTAACGTTGCGAGCAGTGTCCATTTCCGAATCGAGAACGAATGGCAACGCTGAATTCCGTTTTCGAAGGGGGTGAACTAACGACGAGGCGTCGTCGATGGGAAAGCGAGAACTATTAACGAAGCTACGAGACTGTTCCACGGGAGGAACTCGTTGAATTTTTCTCCGACGATTTCGCGAGAAAGGGAGTCCCGTAAATTGCGTTCGGGAAAACGGGGCAGCGTGGAGGGGGAGGGGTGGGCGTTACGGTCGAGGCGGCTATCGGGCGGGCTGAAAAGCTGGGAAAGAAAACCGAGTGCGCCGGTGGATGGATTACGTAGACACGGGCGCGGGCTCACAAAGGCGCGGCTCCGTGCATTTCCTAACAAAGGATTCACGGTCACGCATTTTATACGAGGCACCATTTACTTCCATTCATATTTGAAACCGATACGCTGTTTTCCCCGGCCAGGCCGCGGATCCCAGTTGAAACGTCGAGCGAATTAAACGTTCCGTCGTTTCGCGACCGACCAGACTATTCGAGGGTACACCTGCCCGCTGGGAGCGCGATTTTTCACGCGTTACAAATTTGGATATCGAATTAATTGAAACGGGCGATCGCGTTATTTTTTTATTCCCGCTCCGTAGCGGAGCTCCGCGATTTCATCGGGCCCGATATTTCCCCCCGAGCGGGAAACGTTCGTTTGTTTAAAACTCGATTCTCGCTGCGGAATCGCAACGCGTTCGAACGGCGATGTTTGCACGGTACTCCGCGAAACAGGCACTGTTCATTACAGCGAAATAAACGCCGATCGGATCGTAAAACACTGTTGACGAAAGATAACTCGGCGACTCGATTGATTCCATTCCCATCGAACGGGTCGGGCCGCCGAAACTTAAACGGCGCTGTCGTTATCAGTCGTCCGCGTTCAGCAGCCCGATCGTTCGTCGAGCAGAGGGGGTGAGGGAGGAAAAAAAAAAAAACACACGCACACAGCCACCGTCATTCCGGCGTTATCGCGCCGTCCCGATTTTACAACACCGTCGACGTCTCCCTGATAACGGAGACCGTATCCGCGCCGCGTTCAAATTCCATCGCGACGATTGAAATTTCCAATGCCGGTTGAAGGACGCGAAACTCACGTCGCGGAATGTTGAGCAGGTCCAGGACAGTAGGCTACACGGTGAGAGAGAGAAAGAGAGAGGGAGAGGAGAGCCTATATCGATCGTGAGCTCCCTAGTTTCCATGGTCTCCGTCTCCATGGGATTGGTGCACCCACGGCTGTTGCACCCTGTCTCCCTCTCTCTCCCTCCCTCTCTCTTTCCTTTCTCCCTATCCATCTATCTATCCGTTTCCATCTCTGTCGCCACTCTGCCCTCCCTTTCTCTCATCTGCTCCGACTCTCATTGCCCCGCGCGGAATTACCACCAGCTTCCGGGTAACGCGGGCCTGTTCCGCAGTCGCGTCGCTCTCGTTCCCGAGCCTCCGTGTAAATCTTTCGGATTACCATTGCCACGATTTTTCACGGTTCCTCCAGGTTCGCAGTCCACGTCCTACTAGAAAACTAGTTCGCCTGCGACGCTCATCCCGCCGCGGCTTCGCGCGATTCGCGTTTTATGGGTCGCGGACGGAGGGTCGACCTTAACACGCTCCAACAGCGTCACGTATCCCGCGCTCTGGTATGTGTCGCGCATCGATTTTACCGGGGCGAGAGCCTAACGTTGTGCGCGCGTGACGCGCGCGATTACGAACGTGATGGGATTATCAATCGAATCGAGTCAGATGCGCTCGATATACGAATTTATTACGTTTCGTACGTCGGTTATCTTTATTGGCGTCGCACACGCGCGACCTTACGCGTACGCGGAGGCGCGGAAACCAGCCTGGAAGCGAACGCGGGCTCAGTTAAGGGTCTCCCACACGGTTGAGCGTGTTAATGAGACACCGGTGGGCGGTGATTAAAGCTCGACGCTGGCATCGCGGCAGCGTTTCCAGTCGGAAAAGTTGGCCAGTAATTAATTACGAAAGTAATTATTCGAGCGTTCCGCGGGCGCTCGCGATTTCCGACGTCAGCCGCGAGGTAATCGAATCAGCGAAGCGGGTCGACGCGACCCGTTCGGAAGGCGGCGCTCGCGTGGGTGGACGATGCTTGCGCGCGGGGGCGGCAAGCATTCAGAAAATTGGAAAAACCACCGATAGCGAAATGTCAAGGTTTAAGGCTCGGACGCGTGCACGGGTCGCTCGATGGAAACCTAGCCAGCGGTTTTCCATTTTTAGTACCCCCGCGACGGTGGATGCCAGCGTTTCGATGGCCCCGTTACGTGCGTGGAGCTCGTCGAACGTACTCGCGAGGCAAATTAACGAAAGTGGATCGATCGATGCCTCGTCCGACGCCTCCGTTGGCCTTTGCTTGGCCTCGGATAAGATACTCGAGATGGGTCTCGCCGAATGACCGATTCGACGCGCCTCTTTCCCATCTTTTTTCCATTCCCTCTTTATCGCGGCACACTTCGCAACTTTCGACTTTTTGACTCCGCGAGCGAGCGCACGGCCAATGTCGTTTGTTTCGCGAACTTCGCCGCACAACAGGTCGTTGAACTGTTGCTTCGCTCGAGCGTAATTGAAGACGCGCGCGCGGATAAAAGTGCTGCACGGTCAAAACGTTTGCACGGTGCCACGGTGAGAGCGTATCGTTTCGTGCGTTTGACATCGCACTTTTGCGCACCTCTGCCTCTAATTGCCAACCATTGTACACATTTCTGCGCGAAGCCTCCGGACGCGCTTCAGTCTCGCGCGCTCCGGGCACCTCTCGAGGTCTTTAACTTTCTCCCACCTAATTTTCCCACTCTCTAATCGCCGCTGCACTTTTTGACCTCGGCTCGACTTCTTCTTGCCTCCTCGTACGCGCAGTCACGCTATTTTCACTCGAAAGAGAGGAGCAACACGGACGTTTCGTAACTTTGGCGGTCGAAAGCCAAGCGAATGCTCGAAAGTACAACGATCGTTGTTTCCAAAGTACACGAAACGTCCGTCGCGTTCAACGTTCGATCCAGATTTCCACGCGTTCGTCGCCACCGTCAGCTCGTAATTAATCACCGTCCCGATCGCGGACGATGGGATCGTAAAAGGGCGGCGAGAGAAATTCGAAGAAAGGAAAATGTCCCTCGCTCTGGGGCTGTGGGACGCGACTGCTCTCTCCTCGCGTCTGGTTGGAGAATTTCATGGGAACGGGAGCGACGTGGACTCGTCGGGGTAGCCGAAGAGTCGGTAGTTTTTTTCCATCGGCGAAAGAGAAAGGAGAGAAGCGGAACGCGGTTGTCCGGGTGGAAATTCGATGAAAACGGGAGACGAACGCCGGAGTTTTTCTACGGATTACGTAAACGCGGTGTGATTAGCGATTACACCGGCTGACTGACTTCTTTAATTGTGAAACGAGCGCTCGCGTGAACCAGCGACTCGCGTGCTGCATTCTGGTTCTCGCATTGTCTCGAATTATTTCGTTAACACTTCGAGCGATGTTTACTCGTTAAAATACATCTGATTCTAATAAAGTTTACACGCAATACGGCTACGTTTATCCGAACACGCCGAGGGACGACCACGGTCGATGGTTCGTCGTTCAGTTCGCTGAATTCAACAGTAGCTCTCCGATTCCTAACTAGGATTTTTCGTGCTGGCTCGCGGCAGTGGATAAGGTAATAGGAGTCGGACAGGGGATTCAGTTAACCAGACGTTTGCTCCAACAAATGGAGTTCCGCTGTAACGCGGGAATTAAAATGCAACGACGTGCTCGTAAATCTCCGCTAAACGCGCGGATCGGAAATACCGGACGGGTATTTCAGGAGCCCCGACGAGCCGGAATGGCGGGGTGCCTAGTTATATTTTTAATCTTTCCAAAGGTTGACGTCAGCCATTTTCGAACGGTGTTCACGGATTCCGCGAACAAGCTTGAGTCACGGATCGCAAATTGCGCCGGTTAGAAACCGACTGCCGTCGTCGGTTGGACTCGTCCCGTCCGACTCGCGCGAGAACGCGCGAATTCCCATGGAAATTCCGCGCGACGCGACGGTGACCCACAAACGATCGCAGCGGCTGGCTGCTTCCAGGCTGGCTACCAAGACGCGGACCCGACCATTCCATCCGCTTTAAGAAAGCTGGCCAGAGTAAATCAGGTTCAGCGGAGCGTGGTTCGGTCTTGCGGCGAAATTTCGAGGCTGCCGTCGCCGTGGAATATCGTCCCTCGTCATGCGAACCCTTCCACCCCTTCTGTCTAGAGCGCGGCAGCGGCTGCTCGACGACGCGCCTCTAGTCGGAAACTACGGCCAACTTTCGAATAAAGATCGCACGCCCTCGAGAGCGGGCCAGGGATCGTTCTGAATAAAGGGTTATTAGTAGCACAATGTCTCCTCTCCTTTGGATTTCTTTTCTTCTTTTTTTTTTTCTTTTTCATCTCGTTCCTTCGTTCTTTCGTTCCTCCATTCTATTTTCTTCGTTTGGCGGCATTGTTTGCTGTTGTGTGCACTCTATAAATACCTACCTAGGATTCGTTGAACCGTGTATTATTAGAGTTCGTGACGAACGTTGGATTCGTGAGTTTTAACGGTGCCCGGAGCGTTCTGCTCTGGTTCGTGATCGTGGAATTTGAATTTAATGAAACAGCATCAGATTGTCAACTAAATTGTCGCGTTGACGAAATTCTCTCTGTAGATGTATCTTCGACCGTTTTCGAGAACGATGCCGTTGCGTAGTGCACGTTCTGTAGCGCGCAAAGTGCTTTACAACTGTTCGCTAATACGCGCATATCTGGTAAGGAATTAGGTAATTGATATTCCGGGCGAAGTTTGTTAAGAACGAGTCGCGGGGCAATTAAACTCGGAGTCAGAAAGTCATTTATTTCAATGAACTTTGGGGGTTATGAAGTATAATGCCTCCGCTTTTAAAAGCATGTAAATCAGGTCCCGCTACGTTCCGGGGAATAGTTTGCCTATGATAATTAGCACCTTTTCCAGCGGCGATATTCATCATACCGGCGGTTGACCACGTAGTAACCGAAGGGTGTGGTAGGAGCGGGACGAAGGTCAGGCAAAAAGGGGAGAAAAAAGGGATCGGAACGAAAAACGTAGGGTTCGGAAGATTGAACGTTTCTGGTCTGGCTACTAAACCCGACCGCAACTTCGTGATTCATATTAATACGATGGTTTCCGCCCGCGTGCCCTTTGATATTTCTCTCCGCGAGCTCCGTTTAGAAATCTGTGAGTCGGCCAGATTTCCATCGTTTCCATCCAAACGCTTGGACCACTGCAGCGTTTAAAGGAAAATTATCGAAAATTATTCCCTCTGAATAATTCACTTCAGCGTTCAGATCTGTCCGCCCTCCCCGAAGGTAACAAAGAACTATCGTTGAACATCGACGAAAAACGGCCCCGCTTCGCACCCGAAGAAGCGTCGCGAAAGAATAACGGGGGTGAAACAAGAGCGGAGGCATTAAAAACTTGGCACTCAAAGAAAGCACGGGCGCGCTCTCGTGGCATAATTAGTTTTTCCAGCGTCGCGATAGCTCGACGGGAGGAGAAGTTGGCCGTTTTGGAATCTCGTCGCGATAATTACAATCCCCTCGAGTCGGCGGCGAGAATTATACGATTCTTCGAACGGCCAGGGATTGTTCGCCGGAAACGCGAGGTGTTCTTCTTCTTTCCTCGACTTGTTGTCGATGTTTCCTCGAACTTTCCCCCTCGGGCTAGGCGGCGGATAGACAGCGGGAGGTGCCGCGCAGTCGGAAGAACGAAGACGCGAAGGGGCGGAAAGTTTTCCTTCCTCTTCGACAATTACCAGACCGATTTTCCTCGTTGATGGAGGCAGCTCTCGCGGAAACTCGGTCGTTCGACCCGCGAAACATCGATGCGTCGAATAATTGCTGCTTCGCCGCGTCCCCCGTTGACGTTTCAGACAATCGTATCGCATGCTGCGTGACTTTTTTTTTTTAGCAACGGGTGACGTTCGTGCGCAGGGGTGGTGCGTGCTGTCAGAAACGTTGGAGCCTTTCGACTTCCATTCTGACCTCCGTGGAACACACTCGCCATTCATTCTCGCTTTGACGCTAAAAACGAAAAATCGAGAACGTGGTATTAATCACAGAGCCTCGAGCGCGGTTCCCTTTCTGACAAACTCGTGAATATGCAACACGATAAACTCTGAATATTCATACTGTAAAATACGATCAGATATCTCACTTAAAATGTTTACTCAACTGGATTTCAACCTCTGTACTCGTGTAACCACGTCAAAATTCATGCAGTCGCGTATTTGGTCCCGGCTGACAAGAACGATCGAAGATCCTCGCCCTCGGATTCGCTGCTCGCTACCAACCGCCCTGAACGCTCGACAAACACGCGAACCAATTAATCACCTCGCGCTGTTAATATTCGCATCACAGGAAGACGAGACGTTCGCCTTGGAATTGCGACGCGTCAGATTCGCGACTAAACGTCGAACGCGATCCCATCCCATCGCGCGCGGTCGCAGCCTCGACGGACAAAGCCAACCGGTCAGTCAACCGTCCGCGCGTGAACACGCGTGGACTGTCGAAAATAAAAAGGGCGCCTCCCCTTTCCCCGCCGTTCGTCCTCCCCCTACCCGTTTTCGAAAAGAGAACGGCCGATAAAAAC
The DNA here is from genome assembly GCA_963969225.1 of Xylocopa violacea. Lineage (NCBI taxonomy): Eukaryota > Metazoa > Arthropoda > Insecta > Hymenoptera > Apidae > Xylocopa > Xylocopa violacea. The sequence goes on along the minus strand of CAXAJV010000013.1, from coordinate 19,222,051 downwards.
AGAAACGCGCTTGCGAAGGCTGCGAAACAAAGGCAGCGGGACGCGGGAAAGGGGCGCGCGAGGGGCGCGCGAGGGGCGCACGAGGGGTGGCGGCGGTGGTTCGTCGGCCGCTTTGAAATGAAAATTCCATTTCGCCGGCTGCTTTCGTGCGGTGGCTCGCATAGGCCGCGAGTGGGCGGAAGCTTTCCGGGGGAATCTCGTTGGCCCGGTTTTCGGCGCGAAAACGTTTCGCGTTACCGGAGGGAAATGTTTGCGTCGGCCGTTTGGCAAAGCGGAAAAACCTCTCCACAAAGGAACATGGCCGATGGACGCGCGGCCTCGCTGTTTCAGCGCGGGATCCCTCGACCCAGCCGCGGAATCGCGGACGCTCGGAGCGCGGGAAACGTCGCGCGGCGCTCGGTGAAAGCGGTGGACCAGTTCTTTTTCCGTCTTCGATTAACGAAGAGGAACGGGGATCGTGATTTCTCTGCGGTTAACGAACGGCGTGGCGAACATTGCGGCTTCCTTCTGGGCTCTCCTTTACGGCTGCACGTAAGGATCTTCCGTGTGAATTGGGCGAGCGCGTTCGCCATTTTACGGCTTTTGCAAAACGCTGTTCGAACTGTTTAAATTATTCAAGCGATTTTCTGATCGAGGTAATGCAGTAAAAGCGACAAACGAGGTCTATTCTGAATCCACCGCGTCTCGTTCGAACTCGATACCTCGATCAAAAGTCGGAACGAGACGCGCGAAAGCGACATGGTAATTCACGGGTGTAGCGCGGCGCGGGAAACAATGTTTCCTAAAATACGCGCGTAAATAAAGGTCCGCCGAGAGACAATTTGGCACATGTGCGCGAGCGTGCTCGAAATTCGTGTTCGCGGCGCTCGTCCCCGCGTCCCTCTCGCACGACCCTTTGTTTTTCACCCGCCCCTGGCCGCCGCTTTCCGCGACGGTTCCGTGCCATTGGAAAAATATTTGTCGACGCGAGAACGCGTCTCGAATCCGGTGGAATTTCGCGAATATTCGCGGTCGTATAAACGCTGGAAGTTTAAACGATGACGTTTCGGGCCGCGGCGATCTCCAGCCACCCCCTTCGACAACCCTTCCGCTATTCCCGGCGGTTAGCGTCCGTTGCTTCCGTTTATTTTCCGTTTATTCTCAGCAAATGAACGTAGCTGGGTGCAGCGCGCGCGTTCGTTAATTTCATTTCGATACCAGCGCGCCTCGAGGATCGAAACGGCGTCCGTCGATTCGCATCGATCGGCTATCGTTACGGTTGGATAAGGAAATATGGTTATAATAATTGTGCGCGTTAATTGAGATTTATCGCGCGATTTAATTGTACTCGTTGTTTCTCTTGTTCCAGGTAAGTTCCACTGGGGTTTCCGCAAATTGGAGCGGCCCGTTCGCCGTGCGTATTTTAATGGGATTCAGGTATTTGGAATATCGAGTTTACTTTAGCCCATTTAATTTGTATGGACGCGTAGCGCAGAAAATTATCGAATATTGGGCAACGGTAGAATTCCCAAGCTCGTAATTTATTTGCCGAAGCACCGCGCGTCGGAGGAAAAAGCCGAGTCGAAATCGTTAGTTTTTCAGCGCTGGGAGGAGAGACTTTTAACCCTCGAAACGAGACTTGTCTTCGTCCATTCGATATCGTACGAACGCGTAACTTTCGTTCAGCAAATTGACTCGCGCGCCTCATCGAGAAAAGCGAGCTAAGCAGATATTCATCGAGCCCATCGTTATTTACAACTGGAATCTCCATCGACGTCTGTCGGAACAGGCGAAACGCGACGCGTCCCTCGGAATTCTTCCGCCAAATTCAATCTCACTTCCGAACGATTCCTAAATCCATCTGATCGCCGTGAGTGGTTAACGTCCCGTCGTCGAGGAGAACGATCGACGAACGGAATTCATAGATTCCGGAAGGGGCGAGGGTCCCCTATACAGGAGGCGGCTCGTGAATATTTGAAAATGGTCGCGTTACAGGTTCCTCGAAATCGCGATGCACGGCATCGGCCGGATAAGAGGTCCTTGGACCGTTGTCGAACGAGCCGTCGCGTTCAGAAGGGAAGTCGAGTGCACGGCTCGATGCATTATGTAACCGAGCGGAGTTGCCCTCGGCTACGGAGATTCCCAGCCTAGCTACGGCCGCCATCCTCGTCTCGACCTGGAAATTTTCGGATACCCGCGCCAGAGCTCGTTGCACCGCCTCGCGTCGATGATTCGAGCGTTTCCCGGTTTCGTATCGATTGTCAAAGAACCACGATCGTGGTGTCCAAGTTGCGTTGGAAGATCTCAGTGGACGAGGTGAAGAAAAGTATTTTTTTTTTTCTCGATCTTCTTCGAAACGTCGAATCCTTTTACAGTAAGCTATGTGGAAATGATATTATTGAAATTGCGATAAAGAATATTTGCCACTTTGGTATCGTCCTCGACAATTCCAACGCGACACTTGTTCAAACAGGGGTGGCGCGAAGTAGTCGAGTGGTATCGGTGGCTCGACAGTTACGGTTAAATTCACGAGTCCATCGGACAGGATACAGTCTCCTTGGCAACTTTATTCAAACAGACGGTCTTGAATGAAGTTCGTCCCGAAGAAAGGAGAGAAAAATGTCCTTCGAGGTCTGAATATTTGAAGAATAAACCGAGACGCGAACCGGCTGGGCGAGCGCGAGGAGCGCTTTGGGATCGCGGTGTTCGAACGCCAAGCCGCGACGCTCGATGAACGAAAGAGAAACGCGGAATCTTAAATCGATCCGTCGAACGCAGCCGCTCGAAATCCACGAACCATTATGCGCGCGGCATAATGCAGCGGGCGTTCGTAGGCGACGCGCGCCGAAAAGCGGCGGCCTGGCACCGCCATTAAGGTAACCTGCGGCGGCGTAACGATTATCATAACTGTAAATATTTGCCGTGACTCTGTTGCGACAACGGCAGCAGCGTGGCAGCCGACGATATATCGTTGCACTCGTTGCATTCCATTCCACGGTGCCGTTTACCGTCGCAATCTTTCGCTGTTCCGACCGTCTGTCTCTCCTTCCCGTCCTCCATTCACGGTAAGTCCGCCTCCCCGAGGAGTACGGGATCGACGGCCAAAAAAAGGAACGAGCGCGTTCCGGAAAGGGGTAGCAGACGAGGACAGGCATTCGGAGCGTACGGTTTCCGGAGCGGAGAAAAAGAGACGCGCACGGTTAGATACCGCCTCGAGATCGACCCTTTCGCGTCCTCGTCCTGCGAGCAGATAGAAAACGCGGATAACGCGGAGCCTGGAAGACTGCGTTATCGATGCCGTCTCTTACGATTTTCATTGCTGAACTCTATGCGGGGGATTGAAAGGTTTCGCGAAAACGAGCGTAATTGTAATTGAGTGAGAATCGATGGGTTAATTTTCTTCTCAATTTATCATTCTCATCATGATTCTCATCGCATCACATTCTCGATTCTTTTGCCCCGATTTCCATGCATTCTCTCGAGTATTCAATATCCGAGGATACTCACAACTAGGTTTCCACACGCACCCACTCGCGCGCAACGAAATCATTCACACCCTACGTATAATCGTCCATTCTTTCTGCCTTCGAAATCAATCCTTTCACCAGCAATAGGCAACTCTGTCAACGCCAACGAATGTTATCGATCCCGCGTGCTCGTCTCGAAAGAGCGAACCGAAGGCAGGAATGTTTAATCGCGGTCGACGGCTGGAACATCGATTTCGCATGCGGACGCACGTACGCGGAGCGTGTCGCTCGTTGAAAATTCGACGATTAATTGCCTCTGTGCACCGCGTCATAATTCGACCGGGCTGGTATTTGCCCGGACGTCGCAGAAAAACGCCTGCGAAACGAGCGTGTTCGCGAACAGTCGAGTCACGGCCCGGATTTCGGAGCGGTTCCCGTTCGCCAACCGCTCCGATTTTGCGAGCGGAGTCTTGGGACCGGCAGTCGAACGGGTGGCACCTGACGCGTCGCGTTTCTTGCCGCGTTTGATCGATTCGAGTTGGCGCGATACGCGGCGAGTTCGACGCGGTTCGAAGCGGTTCGAAGCGGTCGCGACAGGCTTTCGACGCGTTCATCGTGACTCGAGCGAGTGACGTTTTAATCGTTTTTAACCGTAGTCGGGAGCCAAGGCTGTGCAAACTGGAATTTTGATAACGGAGAAAATCGGCGGCATTGTGCCTGGCGATTATTGTTCCGGGGGTATTTACCCTTTAATACGCAATCGCGCACGCAATTTGCTCGTCAGAATCGAACGAGCCCCCATTGAAAACGGGAGTTCAGTCGCCCGCGCGGCTCATTACAACGGCCTCCATCCAGCGCGGAGTTTTTCGCGAGCATTCGTAAAAATAGCTGCGACGCGTAATGGCACGGCGACGGATTGAATTACGCTGCCCCCGCGAAATTTCGTGTCGCATTCAACGTCGTAATTTCGCCTCTGCTCGTTCGCCGTTCCTTTGTTCGCCCCGATCGATCCGACCGTGGAAAATCCTCCGTTCTAACCCTTTTCCTCTCCCTCCTTCTTCGCGTCCCGTTTCTCCCCTCGTTGTACAGCGTTTTTTTCCCCCCGCTGTTTCGATTGATAACGCGACGCTGGCGAGGGGAGCGACGGGGGGAGGAGGGCCCGATATCCCTCGTCTGGAGCGAGTAATGAAAGTTTCGTCTGCCTGGCTCTCTTTCCTCCTCCTCTGGCTGCTTGCTCCGTTTCATTCTTCCGTGGCCGGCTCCTTTGTCCGCGGCCGCGCGCGCGATCAGCCGAGGTGAGGAATCTCGAGACGGTTCAGCTCGAAACAAAAAGGCGAGAACGTAGAAACGAGCGAGCCCGGCCGGTGGGCGTAGCGAAAGCTAGAATAAATTTGCCCAGGGATCTGGTGTGTAACGACGAGGCTCTCGTTGGTGATTCGACGCGAGAGCCCCCGCTCGATCTCTGTTTCTCTTTCCCTTTCCCCCGTTCTACCGTCCTTCGTTCGCCACCTCCCGTCTTTCCCTTTTACAGTCGGGTAGTCGATGTAAATCGATCGTGAGAATAGTCGATTCGGTCGAACGTCGAGACGGCAAAAACGCGACAGGAAACGGGGACGCTTGGATACGTTCTGTCGTTTCTTCTCGCGACACGATACAGAGCGCCGCTGGTTTCTCTTTGTGCGGTGAGTCAGAGGTAACGGAGGTGGCGTAGAGAATTTCCCTCTTGCCGAGCGTGGAGACGCGCGAACGTGCGCGCGGACGTTCGCGGCAGAGGAATTCGCGAGGAACCATCGCGGAGGCGAGCAAGTTAATCGAGGAGATCAGGCGAGACGATCGCGGGACGAGGGATCTTCGAGAGCTATCGCGAGCCTCGAAGGGGAGATCCACGGTGCACTTATTGTAAACGAGTCGCGGGAACTCGCGTTGTATCGCGGCGAGCGCAGCTCCGAATGCTCCCCGAAAGACTACTCGGAAGTCGGAGAAGTTGAAACTCGACTTTTTTTCCAGCGATAGCGAAACGAGGGAGGAGCGAAACCCGGAGTAGTTCTCTTTTAACCAGCTTGACTGGGAGCCGTACTTACGGTGAGCTCGTTACACAGTTTGGAACAGCTTAAGCTTCCATTCAGCGGAACTTTCGCGGAGGAAATCAATGAGCGCGGCTGTGAAAGCTGTCGTTGCGATACGTTTCGTCCCCGCCGTCGAGGTCCGTCCGCGAGCCATGGATCTCGTCGTCGATCGTCTGGTTATCGCTTCGAAAGGAGCTCTCGATCGTCCGAAGCGGCTCGTCCGCGTGGGATCCCAGGTTCTCGCCACGCGTTCACCTTATTACCCAGTGCTTTAATAACGCGGGACCGTTTTCGCCATTGTGCCTGGCCATTGTTTCCCGCGAAACGGTCGGCTTCTATTCGATCGCAGTTGCATAACGAGTGGCGACGATTCACGACTTCGCTCGTCGGATCCACCCACACCCTCGCTCGCGTCCTCGCCCGTCTCGATGGATCGTTGTCCGGGAGACGACCAATTACCAGCGAGTTTCCTCTCGTCCGCTGTCGATCGATAGCTTTTTGTCTCGGGAATTCGTCGCGTCCGCGTTCCACCCGTTGCGGATCCCATAAATTCGCGACGCGACGAACGATCGGCCCGCGCGTCCCGGACTTTTATTACCGCCTCCTCTCGCGGCTGTCCCGCGGGTTCGTCGCGTGGCCCCGCGCGTGCTCCCGTTCGACGCGCTCGTCCGCGCGCGACCAAGAACGATGCGATCGGGACGGAGAATTTAATTGGAACCCGTAGTCGATTAATTTCTGCTGGAAATACACCCTTCGAGGTGTATCGCCAGGGGTTTTTAATGATTTCGCGGGGCCGCCGTTCGTCGCTTTCATCCGCCAGGCTCCGCGAGGAAGCGGGGGCACAATTAAGCTGTGTAATTTACGCGGCGGTATTGTCGCTTTGATCGACGCTTAATGAAACGCTGTAGCCAACAGAACCGCCGTCTAAATTTAGATCTGGGTCGTCGGTTTTATTAGCGCGATTGAACTTGAACGCGTTCTCGATTCCGCGGCCAGAAAACCACCCTCCGTCGACGTCCGAAGGACGGGGAAGTAATTTAATCAAATTGTCCCGACATTTACGCCTTTTACCGTATTAACTCGGTTTTATAAAGATTAACGAGCGGAGCGTGCGACCCTGGTCTTTATCTTGCTCGAAAACCCAGTTTTCTCGTATTATGCTCTCGAATGCCGTGTTATCGATCATCGACAGCGACCGTTGACAAATAGCTGGTCACGGGTATCGCCTGTCTGGGACGCGATCGAAAATTCTCGCCGATTTATCGAAATCAATTAGCCTGATTAAAACTTCGTCTGTCTTACGTCACGCGTTTCGAACGCCTGATTATCTATTCTCGATCGTCTGCACGATAACAGACGATATCCATAAATCGTTCAATTATTGCTATCGACGAACCCATCCGCCACGCACGGCGTACAATTGCGTTTCGCTCGATCCGCAGAAAACGACGACACGGTTTCACGTTTAACAATAACGATCGCAGCGACTATAAATTCCCCTCAAATCCCTCTAAATCACGGCTATCTCGCATCCCTTCGCGGCAGCGTCTCCGAGGTCTCTCTCTCTCTCTCTCTCTCTCTCTCTGTCCTCGAAGACGGTGAGGAACGACGAGCGTCGTAAGAAATGGCGAAAAGCTCTGTTGGCCGGCGCGGTGACGTCGGCGCGCGCCATAACGGACGCCTAATGGAACAGCACCGGGAAAATTAATACGGACGGGCGCGATAAGTAAGAGTTTGCTCGACGTTTCAATCTCGCGGCCGCGGGGCGGAAAACGCGGGCGCGACGCTCTTTTCTCCCGTCCGCGTCGCCGTCCCTCGACGAAACGGGGACATGGAAATAATCTGGTTCGCAGTTCACGCGCGCCCCTCGCAGGCGCCTGAGAGACCGCGTTGGTGAAAACGACCGCGCGAGAGGACGCGCGGAAGAGTTCGAGCGGAAGGGATCGTTTATTACCGCGATGGTCTTCGGTTCACCGGTTGCTAGCACTCGGTGACGGGTCGTTTGGGGTGGCGGAAGGATGATTTAAGACCCCGGGTTCAAGGTCGAGGTTCCTCGCCGTTGGAAATTTCGGGGGTGGCGATCGTCGAGTGTTGCGTTACCCTTTCCTCGTTTTGTTCCTTAATTCGTGTCTCGTTGGAGTCTCCGCGTGCTCCATTTTGTTTTCTACGAAGGGGAAAGGTTCTCGTTTCGAAACTATTTCGATTTCCCGCGCAAGTTCACGGTCGGTATCGAATATCCGTGGAGATTGTTGACGCTATCGTGTCGTGGGGATTACGATAACTGGTCGAACGGGTCGCAGGACGAGACTCTCGCCAGGACGAGAAGGAAAGAGGGAGAGAGAGAGTTCAATTACGGCGGCACGGGGCGAGCGATCGATCAATGCAGGTGAAACGAGCGCGTGAATGGAATGGGCGAGCACGAACGAAGCGCGCGGAGAACGATTCGACGAGACAGCATTCGGCGGATATTAATCGACGTTACGTATGCTCCCTCCCTTACATCCGTCTCTGTTCGTCTTTCCGGTGGTTCCGTCGTTGCGTGTATGCTAATGAGCTTACCGGGAAACCCGTACTCATCCTGAATACCAGCGCGAGCCGAGCGATCGCCTCTCCTTTATTTCGCGTGCGCCTCGAACCCGGCGAGGGTGGCGGGGCGAGGGTGATCCAGTTACGTTACGACGTTCCATAAACTCTGCCATTTAGGGTTTAATTGTCAGCAGTCGTGCGTCTTCCGCGCTCGTTCTCGCCGTGTGTAGCTTTTAGGTGCACGGTCACGGTCGTTCTAATTAAATCACCAATTATCATCGGTCGCGCGACGCTCGCGATGTTGTCGTTTCATTCCGTTCGAACCGTTCACCTCTGCTCTTTCCGCTTTTACAATAGCTGGTACCCACGAACGCGCGTCAACCGTCGTTAACATAAAAAGCTTGGAATACTAGATTAACAAGTGCATTAGCCGGCTAATCCGGCGTACTCTGGTAAACTGGTTTCAAGAGTGCCGCGTTAAGCGACAAGGACAGGGAACATCCGAAGCTCCTCTAACGGTACGCTTTTTCCACGACACACTTCTCACGGTACAGTCGAAGCGGTTATTAATTCCTCTGGGGACCCCGCGCGTCCACTTATCCATCGCGTTCTTCGCCGTCTCCCATCGATCTCCCTCTGCTTGGACGGCTCCCAGCGCCTCGCGTTCCTTCGCGGGCGTAGCGCCGGTTCGCGTCCCAATTAAAAGTTCCGCGAGCGGCAGGCGCGCGATTCAAAGCGACGCTCCGCTTTTCGATCGTTATCTTTCCAATTCGCCGTTCCGCCACCCCCTCGCCCCGGTCCCTTTATCGCGCCGCGACGCGTTCCGTTGCGCACTGCGACGCGAGTTACTCCAATTTGCCGCCCCGTTCCGGATCGAGCGCGTTTCCTGCTATTTTTCCCGCGGAACGGCCGCGCTCGGATTCCAGCCGCGTTAACGAGTCCCCGCCTATTGATTCCCGCTCCCTTGAGCGTGTAACGATTAGAACGAACGGCCGGTGATTATTGGTGCTCTCGAGTCGTTGCTTGCTTTATGGCATCGCTCGACAGCCGGGGGATTACGTTCGACTTTATTTATTCGACACGCAATAGACGTGAAATCATACGCGCATGCATATTCAGTTGCAGCGGCGGAACACGTGCGCGATACGTGTAACCGCTTGCGAGCTTCAGCTACGAGCCGAGACGCGTGGTCGAGGCTCTCTCACGATGTGCTTCCCTTCCTCTTCGAATCACTCGGGTAGCGAAGAAGGACATCGTGGAATAAATATCCATTCCATTTGAGATAAGCTTGGTGACTTGCAGTTTGCACCAGATTCGTAAACAGGCTTCCACCGTGAGGTACGCGTAGCCGTGACTATTCGGCTAGCGTCGAGCGGAAATGGAACGTTTCGCAAGGCTCGTCGAAATCGCGGACGCAATTGACCTCCCGCCGGGGCGAGGGCAGCTTTCGAGCCTCGGTGCTCATTAACAAAGTGGAACGAATCCTGCGTTCCGCGTGAACGCGACGAGCCAAAGTTAATCAGCGTCAGCTAATCGAGTCGATTCGCGATAACGGTGCTTCGACGCCGCGTCGCTCGACCGTCCGATCGGCGAGGGATGCTTCCACCCCCTCGCGTGTCGCTCGATCTTTTCGGCTGTGCTGTAAAAAAGCTGGCTGGTTCCAAACGAACTCCTCTTCCGCCCCTCTCTTTCACTCTCTCTCTCTCTCTCTCTCTCTCTCTCTCTCTCTCTCTCTCTCTCTATTTCCACTCGCTCGACCCGTTGTGCAACACCTGTTGAATCGTTAACCCGTCTAGCTTTAACGAGGATGCAGGTAAGTCGGTGAACGACACGAATTGCTCGCACCCGCACGCGCGTGCAGGAATAACTAATCGACGGTGTCTTTCGAGTCGCCATCGCACGCGTGGTCCCACCTTTCTTCCGAAGCGTTCGCGTTCCTTTTGCGAGACTGGTACCGCGCGAGTAGAAGGGTCTCCGATGGTATCGCCTCTCTTTCAGCGTTTTCGACGTTTTTAATTTCCACAAAGACGCAAGCGGACGAACACGCTCGACCCTGAACGTGTTAAGGGATAGAAAAAGCGTTAGAGGCCGTTGTAGATTCGTATTCGATCGCTTTCCCGCAGCTGCGCGCCCGCATAAAGGATTAATCCGCCCGTCGAGCCCGAATTAAGCGTGTCTCTGGAAGCGTGCGCTTCAGCTCGGAACGTACAATTACGCGGATATTTGTACGAGTGCAGGCGAAAATCGAGGCAGAAAACTCGAGACGCGAGGCACGTCGCGCTGGTGAACGCGGGTGAACGCGGGACGGAGAAGGGGTGAGCGCGAGGCCGATTAAATCGAGACAAAGCGCGGTTTATCTGTCGTCGAGCGTTATCAGGGATCGTTAAAGCCCGGCCGGCTGTGCTTCGCCTACGTAACGTCGGCGCGCACGCCAACAGGCGGAGAGTAATTATCGAACAATAAAGCGCAAGGTGAACGGGAATCGAGCGCTCGTGACCGTGCATCGTCGGCCGCGAATGCAAACTCGTGAGCTGTTTAACGAGCCGCGCGCATTGTGCGCGAAGATAAGGTCGGGACTGGGTGTTTCGATCGACTTCGCCGAGGGAATCGTGTCGGGTGAAAAACGCGGCCAACAAGTCGGTCGCTTGCGCCACGCGCTGCCTTTTTGCTCCTCGTGCGCCGAGTTCGCCGCTGCGTTTCGTTGCTCGTTCGATCCTTTTGTCGAGCCGGGACGGGCCCTCGGAGTCCCGCGTCCAAATCGGAATTCCGCCGTCGACGCTGGCCCGCTTTTATAATCAGTCGCTGGTTGAAATATGCAAACGTAGGCCGCGAGGGACGAGACGGAGCAATTGCTCGATCAGTTTTTGTTCAAACTCGATGATTCGACGACGGGCGAAGTTTCGACCGCGCGCGTGACAGCTAGGGCCCGATTCAGCCTGCTTCGACCAGGGCTCGTCCGTCAATCGTAATCAGCTTCCAACGAGCGGAACCGCAGAGTCCGCTCTCGGGTCCGTCGCTTTCGGCCTCGCGGATAGCGAGAGGGAGGACGCCAGTTCGAAACTCGACGAAACCCGATTTAGAGCTGTAACGGGTACTCGTTCGGGGCTCGATTAAATTGCTTTTAGGATACCGCGCGGTAAGTTTTCAGCTAATTAAATCTCGACAGCTTCCGCGGCGTTCGAACCGGGAAAATTGATACGCTTAAAACGTCCCGTAAATTAACCGCGTTATGTTTGATAAGAACAACTCCGACGAGCAACCGGCGTGTTTCCGTTTAATTAATTAATGCCAGGAGGAAACCGGCGGGAATAACGGTCGAAATGTTTCCGTCGGTCTGATCCGCGAGCGGAGCCACGAGTTTTTCCCCGTCGAACGGATTATCCCGATAACAGCGCGTCGTGGTTTGTTGTTCGAGCCCTCGTCGCTCATTTTCTCCGGCGTATCCGACTGTGGAACTTGGTTGACTCGATCCTCTAACAAGCCCCGGGCGGCTGCTGAACTTTCGGCAAACATTACGATCAAACGTGGCGAGAACGTCACGGAGCCCCGAATAAACTGTTGATTCGTGCCACCCGCAGCTTTCCGCGATCCAGCTCCGAATCGCTCCAGGTTTCTTCTCGACGACGACGACGACGACGACGACGACGTCTCGTCCTGTTTCTCTCGTTTATCCGCGGGTCGCCTTGCAATCTCTCTCTGCGTCCGCTGCTGACACTTGCGATCCATTCAAATTGTTCTGAGCCAAGAACTGATATCGATGCGTTATTAATCCTTTGCACTTCCTCTCGAGCGTTAGAAGCTCTTGCTAAAACAGCAATATTTTAGCAAATTGTTAGCATTAGCTTCTATTGCTAGCGCCCCTTATCATTTCTGTCCCCTCAGAGGGGACATCCGAGTGCAAAGGGTTAAATGGCTATAGAAGTAGTGGTAGTCTTCAACTTTCAGCGCTCGCTAATAGCGCCTCTCATTTTCTTTTTCTTCCACTCGTCATGCATTTCCAAATCACTCGCATCTCACGCGTTCCCTCGTCCATTCCCACGTGTCCTGCTCCGATAAACTAGCGAACCAGCGAGGAATGAAACCTTTTCTATCTATCGAAATTCCGCTTGGCAAGGAGCAAGCCAGACCGAATGAAGACGCCGAGCGAGCCGTTTGACGTCGGTCGCAGCGATCGCGTGTTGCTTCGGCGAGGAGCAAGCCCCCGGACCCGTGTTTACCTGGCTCCGTTCGAAGTCGTCGGATCCGTTTCTTCGGGGTACCACGGAGTGGGTATCGCGGTCGTCTTGGTAATTTTTCCCCCGCGCGCGGAGGAAGATTCGTGGCGGCGATAAAACGTGCGGGGCGACGGTCTACCAGGCGAAAGAACCCTGAAGAAGAAGCCGGCGAGATGCTGGCCGCAGATAAAATCACATGGCACGCACGAGCCATCGCGACGCGGTGGCGGCGACGGTGGCGGCGACGGACCGGCCGTCCCCGCGAAATCACGTTCGTGGAAACGAAAACGAGCCGCTTGTCACTGCTCGGGTCTTGTAATTTTCTCGAGGGAACGGCCACCGCGGAATGCCTCGCGCGAGCATCGCTATTCTGAGCGCGACCGGCCGCTTATTCGAGGAAACTCTATATGAGCGGGCGACGCGTTATTTAGCGACCCGAGAGGAGGAAGAAGCCCGCCAGGCGTCCGCGAGAACTCGCCTGGAGAACGCATTGTCGCGACGCGCGCGAGATACGACGGTGCGACGTCGAATTTATTCGCGCTGTTCGTCGGAGGGGTCGATGGAGCTGGTGATCGACCTCCTCGCGTCTACGGTCGAGAAACCTTCCGTATGATCTCGCGTACCTTTACCAGTGTCTCTGGAACTTCTAAAGAACCGCTCTGCGGTCCTTTTTTCTGGATGCGTACGCGATAACGAGATTAGCAATCGCGGATAGCGAAAGAACGAGGTGTCTCGCGACTCGTTATTTATGCTCCAGATATCTCTTCGAACAATGTAAAACGCTGAACGAAAAACCAAGTGCGTAAAACGTTTTTGCACGATAGACGTCCTCGACGGTAGACGCGGAAGGGTTAAGGTCTGTTTACGCGTATCACGTTTAAGTTGCGTCAGCGTTAATATCGATCCCTCCTCGCGGTCGAACGCGTATGTTCGCACCGACGCGGATACGTCACCGATACGTATAAATAGACGGTGATCGATGCGTTTCTCGCGGCGAGAGGGATGCGCGTAACGACGCCGAGCGACGTCGACGGCTCGCGCTCGACGCAACAAGTCCTCCTTATCCGACGCGGCGGTTTCTCTTCGAGAGTTACTTTCCACCGGTCGGCTTTCGAATACCTGCGCCATCGCGGCCCGCGAGGGATCGAGCGTGTTAAGTAACGCTGAACGAGTTCGTTAAAATTAATTTATCCGCGTGTTAACACGGCAGATAGCCGGAATGGATGTTCGGGATCCGGGATTCCTCGGAGGGTTCAGGTCCGCTGGTGGATTTTTCGGCGGGCGTTGGGTTACCAGTCGTGATTTATCGGCCGGTATATCGTCGTTAAGATATAGCGTCGCGCGTGCTAATTTAGCGTCGAATATAATTAACATTTTTATGGATATTGCTTTCCTCGCGGCGCGACTATAATTTCGAGGGGTCGTTCTCTGCTCGCGGACGGTGTCTTTGACATTGCGACCCGCGCTCTTAATACTTACGACGCGTAAACGAACAGTCGAGGTACTCGCGGTCGTAAAATCGGAACGGGCTCCAAAAACTTGGTCGACTCGCAGCGTGAATCCGCCGTCACGATCGATGCGCGTCGACTTTGTAATTTCCCATAATTTCCGGTGCGCGCACGCGAGGCCTGATCGGGGAAACGTCGTCGCGTCGCTTCGAAGGCGAGGCTTCGACGAGACCTGGAGCGGAACGAGACGGATGCGCGATCGCGCGGACCAATTAAAACCGCTTTATGCGTATCGCGAGACACAGTGACGCCTCGACGCGATATATTTACACGGTATCGAGCAGGTAATTAAATCGCAATTTATTCAGAGCCACCCGTTCCTCGTTACACGAGCACACTCCTCGACCCCAGCCACGGTTACCCACGCTCCGACATTCTCCGCACCGTCTCCCAGCAGAACTCTATAAAATCACACGGCACTCCGTCGTCCCGTCGATCACTCTGGAAACAATGCCGCGGCCGCGTCGCCTCGCCTCGCCTCGCCGCGATAATCCAATTACGAGCGACGCCGTCGAGGGGCGGTCGAATTAATCGGGCGGGAGATAAATCGCGCGAAACGTCCCAGCCTGGTGAGTCGCTTTTCGCCCCCTCTTTTCGTCGCGATTTAACAGCCTCCCTCGCTCCCTCTTCGCGATGTCGGGTTTTCGCCGCGAGACGGACGGTGGACGCTCCTCCGCACGTCGCTGGCGGGTAATTGCCGTGGCGTTCAAGCGGAAACCGCGGGGCAACCGTGGACTCCTTGGAGAAGACTCGATCGTCCCTTCAGCAGCCTCCGTCGCGGCTCGTTACGCGTTCACCTCGAGCTCGTGTCTCGTTCTGAACGGGCTCGTTTCACCTGCACGCCCGCGCCTCTCCCCGCGCTTTGCATCGCCGCCTGCTTACGTGTTCCCTTCGCTGACCTCGCGTGTACCGACGCGCGTGCAGCCGCGTTGTCGCGAGAGTGCATCGCGAAATCCCACCGGGATCGACGACATTAGACGCTCGGGTCACGACAGCGCGCTCTCGTGCGGGGTTCAACGGCGATCGCGCGGTTACACGTGTTCAAGGACGCCCGTTTCGTTGGAATCCGTGCCCGTTCGACCGGCGCACGCTCGATAAACCGCGGCCTTGGCGGGTTTAGGCACCTCCGGTTTTTCGTGTCTGCCAGTCTCCTTGGTCGCTCGTTCACCAGTTTCGTGTTTCGAGCGAACGACGAATGCTTCCTGGATGCTAGAACCACGCGTTCTGTTCCAGCGATTATGCGACGAAAGGGAGTCGGCTTATAGACGCCTCGAGTTTTATGGGTTATAGAAAGTTCGATAAGTAGGGTGTATAAGTGGCGCGAGGGTTTCCCTTTTCTTTCTTCTTCCTTTCCACGGGAGACCCCTCGTGAAACCTGCTAGACGATATCCGGATCGGGTGTGCGATTCACGGGGCATAAAGGAACGATCGAGCGCGAGGCTCGTTCTTTGATCGAGCGTAAAGCGAAATAGGGCCGCGCTCGGCTCTAACGGATGAAATGGGAGAAACAAGCGGAACGTTGTGCAGTGGGTACACAATGCGATCCACATGGTAGACACGCGATTTAGATTCGGGGAAATTGTTTGGATCTCGTTTCCGATTTCGTTCGTGCGGCGGTTGGAGCGCGACGACGTTCCGTTCGGTTGGAAATATAAAACAGAGGTAATCAGCACTTTCGTGCATTGTTCGTCCCTTGTTGAAACCTCGACGCTGTCTACGCGCGCTTGTGCATTCTAAAGTGTCAGAGAAAGCTGGCGTCGAAGCCTCGAGGGTGTCGTCTGGCTTTCGTCACCTCGAACCCGAACGGAAAAGGGAAAACGATGGACGCTGAGGGGGTGTCATAAATTAAGCCCTTCTCGATGCTTCGTCGTGAAAGGATCGCCTGCAGGGACAGCGACTCAAACGATTCGAAACACCCAGCCAACTTAGAAGCTCCGTTCGCGTTACCGTACTGGCACCTTCGCGTTTTGCAAGAACGAACCAGAGCTCTTGCTTGCGGAAGCTTCCACGCTTCCATCCGGGTCCCGTGGAAACGCGATCTCGCGCGTTCACCCCCGCTCGCCAATCCCTCGACAAGCAAAAGATCGCGCGAGGGTCGACGGGTGGCGCACGGGGTACGCGCGTGCGAGCGTGCGTGTCCGGAGCACCTCGCGGGTGGCCAGAGGCGGAGGGAGGACGAACGCACGAGTGGGGCGCACGTGCGTGTGCGTGAGGCGGGGTTGGGGGCGAAGGGAGACGCAAGGGTGAACGCACTCGATGCACCACGCGCGACGGAGAGCCTCGGGCCAGCGCAGCGACGCGCGGCCGCGAGAGAAAGGGAGGAAGAACGCGTCGAGCGAGGGTGGCGGAGGAGGAAGAGAGGAGGAAGGAGAGTGCACGCGCGGCGGGCCGACGATCGTGAAAGTGAGGCGCAGCCATCGATCCGGCTGCGCTCGTGCGCCGAAACGGTAAATGGCCGTTCGGCGATTCCGCTCCACCCTCGCCGCGTTCGACTTCTCGATCCTCCGCCCGCGTTCCGACGCTCGCGGGAAAACTTGGCCGCGCGGGGTGCTTCGACTCGCTCGCGGGATCCTGGCGTGGGTGAAGCTCCGGTCGCGACGTTTATTGCAAGCGGAGACACATTTTTTTTTATTAACGCTGTAAACGTTGCACGAGTGACTCTGACGTATACGATGCACTTAATAGCGGAAGAGTTTGTGATTGATACTTCTCGTCGTCACACCCTGCGACTCTTTGGAGAGATTTCATTCCTAGCGTGGGACACCTTTGGAAGATTCTTCGAGATTACTAGAATCGTGCATCAGTATTTATGAAGATTAAGCGATTCTTTGTTTTGGCGGTGGCTGTAACCTTTTCCTTTTAATTGGACCGCAATATCTGTACGCTGGATCTCTATCAAACGAGCGTAACTGGTTGCGATTTCATCCCGATTAATTATCCCGTTGGTTTTCTTGTTACATTTGAGGTACGAATTCAGAGGTGGGACGCGTAATTGGCTGTAAACTAGTAGCGCTTATCGCGGCGGCGCATCGCGCGCCTTAGCGAGCATTAAATTCGCGACAGGTGTCACTTACACCGGTTGCGACACTTCTAATTTCATTAACCTGCAGCTTAATCCGATATAACGCGTGCGTAGCGATACGCGGTCGCGTAAGTGGAACACACCGGTTCGGAGCGTGGCTTCGCGTAATAGGCGTTCGCAGCCACGAATCAAGTCGATCAGCCGTCGAACAAAAGTTCTGCCGCGTAAATGGGCCGCGTTTACGTTGATCGCGCTCCGTAATTACTTCTCCCCGCGTTTCTTGTCCGCGAGCACACCGATCGCTCCGTTCCACTTGAATTCGCGCGGCTGTGAAACGAGCGATAGGTGAAATCTTGGAAAACGTTTTCGAAGATCGATCGGGTTCGAGTGCGCGTCGACGTTACGAGCAGCGATAATTTATCGGACGGTTCTTTTTAAGCCGATATACTACGTTTAACAGCGTGGCATCTGAAAGTAAAGCCCGCAGAGAGCGCGCGCGCGCTTTCCGCGGTAAATATTTGCTTGATGAAGTGGCAGTTATCGCGGTGCTCCGCGTTACGGGTAGAATAGATGGAATGAATAAAGTGAAATATTTACTCGCGCCACGCGTTTCAACGCGCGCTTAGGACGCCGTTCCTCTCCCGGTCGCGCCGCGATCAGAAGTCGATCGATGTGAAGCACGCGTTGCAAACGCTGCGCATTCCGCTTTGCTCATTTTTCTCCGTGTTTCAGTTAATCGTTTCGAGAAGCGAAACGAGGACGGGAGAGAGAGAGAGAGAGAAGGAGGGAGAGAAAAAATGACGCGTTCCATCGTTCCACGCAATTACGAGACTTGTAATTGCACGGTTAACAAGGTTTCGATGACGCGTCGCACCCGTGGATATTACGAACTTCTGCTGGGCGATCGTTTAACATAAAAGTTGAATTAACGGGCCACGGCCAATTAAAAGGTACAAAGCTGCGCGACATTTTTAATCGTTCGCCGTTCGAACGGGCGCGCGTATTATCGAGCAAAGCTGGCGAGCACTTAAAATGTTCGATAACCGCGATTATCGTTAGCGCCGCTCGGACGAAATTTCGAAAGCAATTCTCGTTTTCGTTAATCCCCGTTGTCCGTGTCGAAACGATCCGTTAAATATTCGACAAGCCGGGTGGAGCCCGGACGAAATCAATTTTACTGGATCGTCGCGCTTGTCCTTGCGTCTCGTTCAGTTTCGTTTCGATTGATGGTTGGACTTAATTCGCGACGATACCGCCCGGCAAAATGCATATCTCAGACGTCGTAGCGGGAATTAAAGCGCACGCGCCATTCTTGAAAATGCAATCACTTAATTCGCGTACACAGACGTAATCTTTCGCGAACGAAAGTCGAGCGAAGCGTTTGAATCCTGATACAATACAGCGAAATTGCTAGCTATAGTATTTATAAACGTATTTACGGGAAGTACTCTCTGCAATATCCATACAGACGGTCCGTGCAATCTGGATAATGAAAGGATTTGCGCGATTAATAACGATAAAACAAGTGCCTACACGTGCATACAAATATAACAATTCCTCTCAGCGTCCACGCGTGAACATTGAAATCGCGTCAGAATTTCGATAACCGCCACTTCGAACGCGAATACATTTCACCGCGAACCAGGCTCGCGTCTCCATAATTCGCAACCCTCTTCCCTGTCCCCTTCCGTTCGTACATAAATTTCATTTTGTACACCTGAAAACTGCGTACGTCGCGCGCGATTAGACATCAAGAGAGTTCCCGTGAACACGGAAACCGTGGAGCGGAAGAAAGCCAACGGCGATGAGACAATTTGAGGGGCTGCGCTGTGAGCGCGGTACCGGAAACGCGCGAGTTCCGCGCGCGTTGCCAGAACGGTCCAGCGCTAGGCGCAATAAACAGAAACATCTCACGCATGCACCCACGCACACCTAGGCGCGACACGTACACGCCGGTATGCTGCATCGAACCGCGTCGGAGGGGTTCGTTAGTATTCCGTTCGTATCTCGCGGACGATAAATCCGGTCCCGGGGATCGCAGTCGTCGGCGGCTGGGTAAAAAGCGTTTTTCGCGTTTACCCGGGGCAAACGGTCCGTTGGACGGGACAAAGGAACGGTTTTAGGTCCGGTTCGGGTCTGCGCGCGCGCGTCCGCTCTCGAAACGTAAACGGGTGTTTGCTCGATCCGCGGAGAGGGTGATTAAAGGGACTGGGAATGGAGAAACGTCCAGACCCCCGTCCAGGAGCGTAAGTTCCCGAGTTCGAAAGCCGCCGCAGCAGGTTCCCGACACGCTAACTCTTTTGATTCCCGGCGCTCGAGTTCCTGCCTGGTAATTAAATCCCGAGCTCCATCACTGCCGCTCGGCCCGTTCAGACCGCGCGCGCCCACGGCCGGGGAGGGCTCGCCGAGCTTTGAGCTCGCAAAGTCCACGAACTATCGAACGCCAGCCAATTACCGTAACTAATTAGCCATTCGAGCTCTCGAGCTTCGGAGTTGGTCGCTAAGCCCCGCTTTAGCCTCGATGGCGGGCGGCCGCGCGACGAAACGCGCGCACCGTCCGCCGCGGAAACCACCGCCGCTGCTGACGCTCGGGACCGGAAGCTGGCTGCTACCACGCGATCTTGATCCAACCGCGCGCTTGTTTCCACGCTCCTTCGGTCTGTTTCGCGCGATTCGCTTCGACGCGAGGACGTGTCGCGTCGTCGTCGAGCGTCGACAGTGGCGATGGGGTGAGAAACTTCGTTGGGGTAGCGAAAATGTATGCACGATCGCAGTGGAACTTACTCGTTCGAGTAATCGAAACAGTTGCTTCAAGAGTGGCTTTTCAAGAGAGGCTTCCAACCTTTCTTACGCGACAATTAAGGGTTTTGTGTGCTTTATTCGATAAGTAGCTCGAAAGTGTAAACGGGGGAAGTTTTTTTAGAAAGGGAGCGCTCCGCGTGTAACTCGATTCTAAATCTTTCTGTTTACGTCCACGAGCTGTGAATCGCGGGAAAGTGAGGCGCAGCTTTGTGGCGCACGTATGAATGTTTAAAAAAACAGGGATTGTAAAGATTCTTAAAGGGCAAAGGGTGCACGTTGAATAGGAGGTTCAACGCATAATACGCGGCTGGAGAGCGCACACCAGACGTTTTTAGACGGAATGAATAACTATTCTCTTTAAAAACAAATCAAAGGAAGCCTGTTGAACTCTAGAACGGGTGTCGAACGACTCTGACCCGAGGATTCCTAAAAATACCATCGCCGATTGTTATGTTATTCTGTGTACGCGTTAGCGCGCGCCAAAGTACGCGCAGTCGTCGAAATCGACGCTCGTAGAGCGTGCGGAGGTGTTTATTCTCGCTGAGATTGCGTAGAGTGCAGCCAATTGTAAAAACAAATCGCACGACGCTCTTCGAACTCTCTGAAACCGATATCGAGCGACTCTAGCCCGCGCGTTTCTGGAAATAACTCCGCCGATCGCTGCGCTCGATCCTCCGCGTGTTACGCGGCACGTAAAAAATCGACGCTGGCCCGACGATCGTGGAAAAATGCCCTCAGAACGGACGTCGAACGGCTCCGTGACCCGAGCGCGACTAAAAATACCTCCCTGAATTGTTACACGATTCTCCTGCGCGCGTCCATTAGGGGGCATGCAATCGTCGAAATCGATGCTGGTCGAGCGTGTCGCGGAGTTTCTCCTCGGAGCGGTACGCGACGTTCACCGTTGACCGCGTATAGCATCGATACGATCGATTGGCCCGGGTAATCGACCCGATGGAACAACCGTGCCGACTTCTTTCCCCGGTCGTTCGTCCCAAGTAAGTCCGATCGGCGCGCGGATCGATCGTTCGCCGATTTCCGCGCGGCGAGAGGGCTGCGAAAGGGGTGCGCCCGTGGGAACCTCGGCTCCGTCCTCCAGCCGGCGCGATCCGTCAAGCTATTTGGCAAGTTAATACCGCGCGGCCTGTTCAAATTAACCAGAGACAACGTTAAGCCCGTATTTGACTAGCCGACAACCGGGAATATTCGTTCGAATTAATCTGCGGCCGGAAGCGGAACTTCGTCGCGTCGTTTTCTCCCTACCGCCGTCTCTCTCGCCGCTGTCCTTCCTGCTGTTGTTGTTGCTCGACGAACGATCCTCGAGATCGTCCGCGGAGAGAAATGACGCGCGATTACGGATCGTATCCGGGAACTCGGTTGATCCACGATTACGCGAATCGTTGGTTGAATTTCCTCCTCGTTGACCGTGGCTCTCGCAGCTCTGGATTTGGCGGTGGACGAGTTCCGGCCGCGGACGGGAGGGACGCATCGCGAAAGTTTAAGCCAGCCGGACAGTTTACAAGGGAGCCTGTAACTTACCGGGCAGAGTTCGAAACAGAAACGTACCTCCGACGCTTCGTGAGCTGGCTGAACGTTGAATAGTCGAACGGTCAAGGAGCGGTGGAGATTGGTCCGTTAAACTTTGCGCCATTCTATAAACCTTCCCCATCGGGGTGAAGCTCGTTTCTTCGAGATCGCGGTCAACTCGATGCAGCGTAGGCGTTTGAAAAAGCGTTTAGACCAAATTTTGAAAACGTTCGAACGAAACAACACTGTTTACAATAATTGGGTACAATAATTTCAATGAACACCACGGCAACGTGAAACGTCACCTAAAATCGCGGTCCGCGCTCAAATAATAATCTCACGAACACTGCGAAGTTGTTTGTCGCATCTAGAAAAATCGCTTAAATCGAGAAACGATCGAATCCGATTTCGTAGAACCGCGACCACCTACTTCCTCCTCGTTTTGTATTCGCGCGATCGAAAGGAGAGCTCTCGAAGCCTGGCGATCGGTAAATCTCGCGGACGCGCGGCCCGTGCAGCTCCAAAAACTTATGCGAATTACCCCTGGCGAGCGACCATAGATTCTCAAGCGTGAAACGCGCGCAGACAGAGGCGATAGGGCTCGGGCAAGGGAAAAGGAGCAGTTCCGCGGCGGAGAGGAAGCTGCAGGCTGTATAAAGAAACCGGTACAAGCGGGGCGATGCCAGCGTGGAAAACGGCGCGAAGATGAAGAGGGAGGAGGAGAACGCGAGGATGGGGGGTGGCCTCGCCGCAGCCGTGGCAATAAAGTGTGTCAGAACTCGGTAGCGTTCCACCTTCTCTTCTTTTCCGGCGTGCTCCGGTATAAAGTCGCCCCCCGCGTGCGCCTCGAGGATACGCCGGCGGCGGAACGCCTGGGAACCGTGCTCGAGATGAACGCATCGCTGAAAAGCGGAATTGCATCGCATCAAACATCGCGATTCAGTAAATCTCGTGAATTCGGTATCCCTCGAAAGCTTTATCGTTCATTGGAAATTGTTATTCGTCGGCCGGAGGGTGGAATGAACGAGTCGCGTTTCGTACGACGGAAGCGCAGTCCACGCGTGTTAAAAACGTCGACGTTTAATTGCTTGCGTTAATTATTAATTCGAGGGGGAGAGCGGGACGTCGAACGCTGCCAGTCTTGAATCGTTACCTCCATCCCCCGCGCCAGCGATCATCAACCCTGCGTTTACGCGCGCGTTCCATTTCCGCGCTCCGCTCGCGTCGCGACGAAGAATTCGTTACTATTGTTCGTCGATTCGTCAATCGCTTTTCATCGTTTCCCAGCGGCAGCAGACAGATATTCGACGCGATTGATACCGGTTGCCAAAATAATGACTCGATTGAATATTCATAATCGATGCCGTCAGTTTCGGATGCTGTGCAGCCGGATCGTGCCGGGACGAAGCGGCGGTTATCCAATTTGTACGGCACGGAAGATCATGGATCCGCGGTCTGGCCGTTTCTCGCCCCGGAATTACATTCTATTCGGCTGTTCGCTCGACGTGCACGAAATCGGAATCAATTTCATATTAAATATCCAATTAATTCGGTGGATATCGCGCTCGCGAATTTTCCCCCGTTGCGATATACCGGGATATTATTTCCGCGGGAGATAAAAAGGGCGGAACGAGGCGCGGCGCGCGCGTGCACGCGTCCGCTCGGCAGTATTGTGCTCGATAATTAGTTTCCAGCCGGGATCGTACGTCGTAATTGGCGAGCGGCCGATGCAAAAATCGAGAGGCACGATCGCTTAACGAAACCGTTGTAATCGTAGTTAATAAAATCGCCGCGGCTAATTTTATCGCGTTTACCAATGCAAACCGTCCTCCACCGTCGTCGTGCCGGCCGCCATTCTTTCCACCTCGCCTTCCTTTTTCCTGTCTTGCCGCGCTCGGATATTTCTCCTGGCAATTTTATATTCCCCCCTTTTTACCCGCGTCCCCGCTGTTTCTCACCCTCTTGGGCTGTCTCGTCGCGGACGCGCACACGTACGGCCATTGTTCACGAGTGTTCGCGCCGATTTGTAACGACAGCGCATAAATGTTATCAAAATGTATAGATCGATGAAAAATTCATGACCAAGAGCAATATTTATCGTCTTCCAGACCAATCTGATCTGAAATTTAAATGATCGATTAAACAACTGAAATTATTTAATCGATTCGCCGATGTAAACGTCGCGTTTAGCGTCATTACCGCCTTAATCAATCGCGTTACTCCTCTCATCACCTCGGAGCCACTCTTTTTCTTCCGTTCATTTCATAACTCGAAACGTGGATAGATTCCCCTTTGATTATATTCCGCTACTCTATTTCACATCGCGTCGTGGTGTTTCGAAAATCGTTACGAATCTTGTTATTTACGCAGAGTTAAATTCAATAAAAAACCGGCAAGCGTCCGGATACTTTAGAACGCTACATATTCATGCACGTCTTACCAAACGGTACGCGCATAATGTACAACCTGTGTCGTTCCACCCTCTCGCCTCTCTTCCTCCTTCAGCTGCGATCCTCGCGGCCCTCAGCCGTTCTCCCATTCGCGTGCGAAATGTACGTTCGTACAGAGCCAGGCGTAGTTTAACTAGGTGTCAGTGTGCAACGTGTATGGTATACGAGGTGCAACCGGTCGGACCGTAAGATCCACTCGGCTGGGTGATATTTTTCGCCGGAAAACGCGCCGCCTACGTCTCGCGACCCTCCGCCGCGGCGCTGGCCGCGCCGTTTACCTGCCGGAAACTCGCCTGCAAATTATTTACGTTCCCATCGGGAGTCGAGCCGCGCCGGCCCGACTACGTGAAAATTTCCGCCGTTTGAAAGCGATTTAAAAAGGCGACAAGTTTGCTGCTCCCCGCGGAACAGGGTTTAATCTTCCGGGAAGTTTCGCGGATTAAAGGCGGCGGATCTCTCCCCCTGCTCTGTCGGACTGTTGGAATTCCGTCGCTTTCGGGTCGTTCTCTGCAACTTTTAAACGCAATAACGCGGTTCTCGTTGAAGCTTTCGTCGCAAGAGAGGGAGCGATCTGTTGTTTTATACTTCGAGGCGCGTGGCTCGACGCGATGGCCTTTTGGGCTGTCGCGGTGGCTCGCTGTGGGGGTGAGAAACAATCAAGGGTCGAGAGTGCAGTGGCTTCGTTCGATAAAAATGCGAGTATGTACGTTCGACTGAATGGATTCAGCTGATTTATTTCTCCTCCGCTGCGCGGTGGCCTTTGGAATCTTTGAACTTTTTCCCACCCCTGACTGTTTGACTTTTACCCCGCACCTTTCGATCTCTCCGCGACCTTTCGTCGTCCCACCGTCGTAACTCGCCACCCACGATCCTCGTCGGGTCCATACCAAATGTTACGCATGGACGTCGATGTCGTTTGGTGAACAAGCGCACCACCTTTGACCTATCGGAGTATTTAATAGCGTTTAATGGGGCGGTATTTAATTGGGCCTCGACGCGGGAGGACCGTACGCCTGGAATGGCAACTGCGACTCGCTGCGAATACGTCGTTCCAAGTTTCTAATAAGCAACGCGCTCAGGTGTCAAGCATCTGGTACCCGCTAACCGCTTCGAAGCCGTTTCTGAAAGTCGCGCAGCGATTTCGTTGCTCTTAGTCCAACAATATCCGAGCGCGAGCAACCCCTTTTCGCAGAGTGCAGTGACACAGTCGAGCGATAATTAAACCTCGAATCTTCCAACTTCGTTTAATCATCCACATCACGTATAATACGTTTTTTTATACACACACTCGACTTTAATCCCTTCCCGTGTTTTAACGAGTCTGACTCGCGACGAAGATTTTGGCTCAAACATGAATATTACAAAGTAAGATTCGTGAATAGATAGTCGAGCCAAACACGAATATCGCGAGGCAGGCTCGCCAAACATAAACATTACGAGCCAGGCTCGCGAACAGAAAGTCGAGGCTAAACGTAAACATCGTAGTGTGACGTAGTGTGATATTGTAATTGAGCGTTAGTTCCTATCGGTACGCCGCGAGAGTCAGTCGCAATTCTTCTTTTGCTCTTGAATTGCTGTTACAAAGCAGTCTAGTTATTGAAATTTAATAAACCCGTACAAAATGCAAGGTACAGAAGTTTTAAATGAAAGCAGTGACAACGAATCCAGTGATAGTGACGTGTTTGTGCCATTCAGAAAGCGTCCAAGGCGTATGATGAGAGCAGTGAAGAGGAAGGTACGACGCATCGATCATGGATTTGGTAGAAAGTCGAAAACGCATCGTTAGTTTGGAAGTATTCTGAAACTCGTGGCGTAAAAGCGTCTGTTTTAAATAATTTAAGCGAGGATCCAGAAATATTAGACCTATTTTCTATTATACTTGATAACAAACATTGGGAAATACTTGTTACGGAAACAAATCGCTTCGCACATCAGACAATGCACAATATTGGGCTCATTTCCCAAAAAATATCGATCCGACGCCTCGAAAGAAGCATCCAACGATGTGTAAAGTTTGTTATAAACATAAAATACGAAGCAAAACGAAGCGTAAACGAAATGTAAAGTAGCTTTACATCTGCCAGAGTATGTCAGGACGTATTATAACATGGAGGTTTTTTAGAGTTGTAAGTATTTTCCTATTAGGTGAACATCTCTTATAATTGAATTTTTTGTTTATAATAAGCTATTAATTATTTTTAAGTACTATTACATTCCTTAGAACAAAATCACATTTGAAGACGCTTGAATTTCTATCGAAGTACTGTGTATCCATGAAATATAATTTCGAAACTGTCATCTACTACAAAATATAAACTCTAATCGTTTTTCCTTCTATAGATATTATAAATGTAAAATATTTTGTAATAGATGGCAGTTTCGAAATTATATTTCAACAGCAGTGTCGCGTAAAACTGGCTGTATCACAGGTATTTACATTTCGACTCGTAGTGTCTGTTCTCGCGCATCAGTCTGGTTTGTTTACTACGCTTCGAAGCTTATCGCTTGGGCCCAAGTTTCGTCGAGCTAAATAACACAGGAAGGTGTTAAAGACCGTAGAATCCATTCTTCGCGATCACTGAAGTCGCGTCTGCGTCGTTATCTGTACCCCAGCCAAGTATATTCGACTCTCGCTGGAAGATTTCTCAATTGGCGGTGAAATCGATCGCTCGCGGGGGTCAGAGCAATTTCTCAAGTTGGGATGCGGAAGAAAAATGCAGTTCGAGGGGTGCATTATAACGCGTGGCGCGTTGTAACCGACTTGTACGATCCATGGTAGCAGCCGGCGGCCGCGATGGCGCTTACGCATCGATTTCCCGTCAGGGACTTACTTACCGTACGTCGCCGTGGCTGAATGCGACGACCGAGGCCAGGCCACGACTGCTAGACGACGACGACGACGACGACGACGACGACGACGACGACATCGCCTGGGCAAAGAAAATCGTCGTAAACAAAGTCGAGCGCCGCGTAGCTGAAATATTTAAGAGCGCCAACCTCGAACGGACGGAAAGGAACGTTTCCGGCTCGCGCGACCCCCTTTTTCTCCACCCTCGTCCTCGTTAATTGAGCCATTTGGAAGTTGAACCGGTGAACTTTCCGCGCATTTTTTGTCACCACGGTTCGAGCGCCTCATAACTCGACGGGTTAATTAAACGATCCTGACTTTTTCCGTACATTTCACTCGACGCTACGAATTTTGATTAACCTTACCGTCGAGAAACGAGATCGCACGACGAATCGCTATATTCGTTAGGTTCCACGGTTATTCGCGTTCGATTAGAAATACATCGTCCTCGTTGGTCGCCTTTATTCGCGTCGCGCTGGAATTATGTAACGAATTTCCACCGGATTCGATCGTCCCGGCCTGCGACAAGTATTGAAAACGGTCTCGATTGGAATCCGCGTTACGCAAGGTTTTAATGGGTCAAAGTCGGTCGGTTTTAGGCTCGCGGCGATCGGTTTCGACAGCGGTCGTGTCGCGGTCGTACGTGGGAAGTCTCCTCGAGCGAGGGAATCAAGAGCGAGGGAATGCAGCTATCCGGGGTGCAGCTACAGCTACGTATACGTTGTTTTATTAATGTCAGACCCGTCGAGGGTGCGGAGCACCGTGAAAGTTTGATACGAAGACACGACGCGCCAAACGAGAGACGATAATAAATTCATTAACTTTCTAGATATCGCCAGTCGCTCCGATTAACATCGTCGCGTTGTACGAAGCGGTCTTGAAGTGTACACCGTTGAAAGTACTCGCGCATCGTCGACTGGCGGACAAAATCGGACGAGAGACACGCAACGATTTGCATACTCGTATCAGGGCAGCTCGGTTATCTCTGCTTCCTCGCGACGATTCGTCGCGTGTACATTAATCGTCGCATCGACTTCGCCTCGGCGAACCGACACGCACCGGACCAGCTGTTAAGTCCGCGACGAGGGTTCGTCCGTCGTTGATGCTCGATTTTTTCAAAATTAATTATCCGCAATGGAAGATAGCCCGTTCGACAGCGATTATTATGGACGATCACGTGGGAATCGACCTTGTCGACGACGAAGTACTGGTTGGCGCCATTTCACCTATCGCTTGGGTATTCATTATGCTAAACGGGTCCCGTTTCGATTATCTCTTCGCTCCTTTCAGTTTCGCGCTTTCACCGCCTTTCTACGTTCCGCGTGCTGGTAACATGCGCGAATTGTTGCGCAAAACTTTGAAATTCTCGTAATTTCCACGTCGATCGGTCAGTCTGAATCGAGATCTGTCGAAGATCGCGTCGAGTCCGCGGTCAAACGATGAAACGCGACGCGTACTTTTTTCGTGTCTTTCAGATACAACGATTTTCACAGTCGAGTCATGAATTTCCATCTCGCGTTTCTCTTCTCTTTTTTTTCCCGTGACTACATTGAAACACACGGTGCGGAAATGTCATATTTTGCAAACTTCTAGATTTCACTCGGAGAGCACGCGTGTCAGTTCAGACGAGAATTGGGCGTATCGGGTTTTGCCATCCGCCCACAGAGTTATCCTTTATCCATGTCCCGCGATTCGAGCTCTGTTGCGCGGCTCCATCGAACGATCTCGCACAGGTTTTTCGCGAAACGCGACACCGTCCGGCCAATTCGGCTCGAAACGAAACGGAACGTTTTCCGTCCGCCGATCGGAGGTTAATTAACGACTCGAGCGGAGTTATTCGACGATTTACTCGTCGCGCGAGAAAGCGAAGCGTATCAATCGCGAGGCGAACCGATTACGAACGTCGTCGAGCGACGACGGGCAACGATTTCGACGGTATTATAGGTCGTGACGATTGCCGGGAATGCGCGAGGAGTTAATTAACGATCGAAGAAGAACAAGACGGCCTCGAGCCGGGTGCCGCGCGCTTTCGAGCGGAACCGTTCCGAGGCTCTTAAGCAAAATGAATGAAAAATCGATGAAGACCAAAGCGGTACACGGCAGCCGAGTCAGACCCGTCGTTCGACGTCCATTTTCGTCAAGCTTCTCTGCGACCGCGTTGTTCGAAGGCGACTCGCTGCGCGGACAATTACGATCGCCGCCGTTAATTGGCATCCTTCGATCTTTGGCCGCGACGATGGCGGCAACAGGCGGGCCTTGAATCCTGCCGCGCGCCTCCTGACATTTCGCTGTTTCGTCGCGTTATTAGCGCGCGTTTAATACGACCTTGCACCGTTCGCAGATTTACGGCTGCTTTAACGTTTCAATTTGTGGCCATTAATGGGCAATTAGTGCTCGTCGACGTTTATGCGCGGACCGAGCGAGGATCGTTCTTGCCCCGATCTCCTCTACGTTTCATTGCCTCGCATTGAAAATTACGCGTAACGCGATTATTTTATCCCCGTCCCCCGTTCACTCCTCCAATCCCCCCTTCGTATCGATTCATCGTATCGCCGTGGAGTCGTAAAACGGTCGTAAAGCACCGAAACAACGTCCACCGATAGTCGCGCGACTAATGAACAGACGTCGCGGGTTAATGCAATCATTCGAAACGCCGCACGGTCGGGACGACAAAAGCGGGCTCGCCTCGTGTCGGCGAAGTTGGCTGAACGGAAGAGCCTCGAATAGAGCAGTAGGTCAGATCGCTTTCTATAGGAGGTGCGCTTGTGCATCGTTACGAGGTATTCAGGATCGATAATGGCTGGAAACACACGCCGCGCATCGATAACAACGTGCGGGGCCGGGGCTCGAATTATTTATTGGATCGTGACGGATTTTTAATGCACGCGAAATCCGCGTACACCGCACGCGCCCCCGTCGCGTCCACCCCCTTCGTTTTATTTATCGAGAATCGGATTGCTGGGAATCGGGGAATAACGGACACTGTGTTCACTCGGTCCTTTGCTCTTTTTTTTTCCCCAACTCTTTTGATATTATATCCACAGAGGGAGAGAGACGGAGATAGGAGCGAGCGTTCGCGTTTTTCCGCCGATTGTCATCGATTACAGTTTCTGGTTTGATTCCGCGGTTTTTGGGTCCGCCCGCGTCCAACTGCACGACGAGACTCTCGTTTGTTTGTTTAATATTCCCACTTTAAATGATTAGTTGCCGCTCGTGGCTCGTCGAGCATTTTGTTTACCGCCGTTACATGCGATATTTAACCGTGGAAGACTTTTGTTCGATCGATTTGTATGGAACAACACTTTGACCCAATTAATTCAGCAATCAAAGAGGCGGCGCACAGTGTTGGAAATGTTTATTCCCTCGTGGTTCGTTTTCAGTCTGAAAATAATTATTTCGTCGATTCTCGAGACGTCTGACGCCGAGCTGATCAGTCGAAGATTCATCGATCGATCAGCTGATCGATAATTCACCATTGACATCATATTTGCCAGGAACGAGCGTGCGGAAAAGCGCAACAGTCGAGCTAACAGTACTCGCCTTATAATTCCACGGCATTAAATCTCAGGACTCTCTAAAAAAATGCTTCCTCGAGCCGGTTTCCATCGATAGCCATGAATTTCGCGGTTGGCTAGCGAGGATCGCCAACGGTTCCTCGTCGAGCGTGTCGACGAATGGAGAACGGAATCGAGCGAGCCTCAGCGCGGACTCGCGTCACGAGTAAATTTCGCACGAGTCTCTGAACACTCGTTACCGATTTGTCGCGAAATCTCGAGAGCTCCGTATAAATCGCCGCAGAGTGTCTCAATTACGGTCGTCGCCCGGCGTATGCCGCGCTCGTACTCCAATTAACGCGATTTTTACGAACGCACGTCCAGATTCGTCGAGGTCCAGCCGCAAGAAGAAGCGCGGCTGGATAAATTGCTCGACTTCCGGTTCGACGGTGGCCGAGAAGAAGGGCAGAGGGACGCCGGGCGGTAGGCAGTGAACGAGGTCGAAAGGGAGAAGGAGGACGAAGGCAATTGAGACTGGCGACCGCTAATAGGGAGATTAATTCGTTGTCTTCTCGCTTCTCCAGCCGGCCCCTCTCTCTCCCTTCTTCTTCTCCTACCTTTCGCGTCGTCCTCGTCCCTCCAACCCTCCCCTCGTTTTCCTATTTGCCTGGCTGGCGATGCACTCCGAATGCGTTCCACGGAACCTCTTTTCTTCTCCTTCCCGGCCCGTTGCACCCTCTCTGTCTCGCCCCCGCCCGGCCGTTCGTTTCCCACAGGATACGGCCAGATTGCGAGGAAGAGCGAGGGAGAAACCGATTTATCGGCCATTAAGAATCGAAGAGGTTCCGCGTTTAAATTGGAGAGGTTAACTGCAGCCTCTCGACGTCGCAGCGTTCATCCCCTATTTGCGAAATAGGAAGCGCGGTCTGGCCGACGCAGAGGTGGGGGAACGTTTGACGATCGACCTCTGTCCTTTTGCGCGTCCCGCGTGCTTTACTGCGCGACGCTATCCGCTTCTCTTCTCCTCGCTGTTACGCTTGCGTTACCGATAATTGCGCATTATGCAGGCATTATTCTTGACATCGTTACGTCGACGAAACGTCTCCCCGATCCCGTGCAATTAATTGATTTCCCAGCGTGCCTCGCATCGATTCGTCGGCGTATTCCGCCATTGTTCGATGACAGGGAGGAAAAATTTCGACGCAGACCAGAGGTGCCTCTGTTCCGCCGTACGTGTTGCATCTTTGCGCGTTTCGTCTCGCAGTAACGAGGTTCTTTCGCGTATCTGATAAGTCCCAGGACAATTAGTACCGTACGTACGGTTTATTGTGATTAAAGCAGCTTGGTAATTTGAGAAATCGACGGACCCGTGGGTTCCCTCTCTTGTATGGAAGCCTTCGTTGATCACTCCTCAATAGCGAGCATCCTGTTCGAATTTCTGTCCGACTTTCACCGTACTTGTTACGCTCGCGAGTACATCGATCGATGCCATATGCTTTCGTTGGATCGACGGTTCATAGGAGAGAAAAACGAGGGGGAATGGCGAACTCGCGTGGACCACGGCCAGGATGAGAATTTAAATTGTCCGCTGGTGCTCGCTGGAATGGGATTCGAGGGCGTCGTCGAGAGGAAGCAAACAGAGGGATCGGATTCGATTTCGAATTGATTCGTTTATCATCGAAAGGATCTTTATCCGTCTCTTATTCGTCCGCGCATTAATTAACCGAACACTTTCCACTTATTTTGCGATCAATCAGAATAACACGCCCAACAAAATCCACTATAAATAGCGTACGAATCGTGGTTCTAAACGAATTAACTCGATCTTTACTCCTCAATTACGCTCACTTTTCACGATCGCTCATCTGCTCTAAAATTTCTTTTACGTTTGTCATTCGTTTCCAAATCACACACATAACTACTCGCATCGCACGTACACACTCATTCATTCATCCCCATTTCCACAATAGCAAAGAATGACATCAACCCTTTGAACGTCAGTGCTCGTCGAACGAGTTATGGTTCGTTCTCCACCCTGAATCGAGTCGCCAGTGGTAATCGCCACCCTTCCGTTCCACCCCCGGTCGTAGTCACGCTATCGGCACTCTTAAATTCATTTAAAGTTCGCCAGCGCGCGATCCTTAAGCCCAGTCAACGTGCCGGCTGGGATGTTTTCCTAATTTTTCCCCGGACCCGGCTACACACCCCGACTGTTACCGTGGCTACCGGCCAGTGGCGTAACACCCTAGCCAACTAGGGGGAAAACTTTGCTGCGCGGCACCCGTAAAAATCACTGTGTCGCCGGGAAGTTGTTTTTACCGAGCGAGACGACACTCCCGGGGTGTCTCTCCCTCGGTCGAGTTTGCTCCAGTTTCCCACAGCCACCGTGCGACGCGGAACCACATCGTCGATCGTCTCCTCCTCGTCGTGGACCGCGTCGTTACCCCAGCTTCGACCCCCTGCGCGCTCGTTCCGCGGGAAATTCAACTCTATTCAACGCGGAGAACCGGTTCAGCGCGTTTATTACGCGAGGTTTATCAGGACGCGGTCTCAGCGGATCGTCTTCGTTCGTCGAATTCCCATCGCGTCAGTCACGACGCTTCGCTGTGGGTCTATAATTGTCCGGTCGCTGAATCGCGGTATCTCTCGCAAGAACCGCGCGAGCGATGAAAAAGTTCTTTTATGAGAGACTCTGTCAGCGGTCTGTCGTAACCCATTGTTCCTCGCCTCGCTAACGAGTCCGCGGCAATTCCTGCCCGCTTGCAGCCTGGCTGTAATAATAGTTGATAACATTCCGCCGGTAATCCATGCCAGCTGGTGGCTACCGAGCGACCGCAGCTTTACGATCCTGTCGCGGAACGCCGTGGAATCCCGAGCGACCGTAAACGAGCCCGCGAAGACGGCCTCCGTCCGTCTCTGATCGACCGCGATCGACTCGTTCGGGGCGAGTTCCCCCTCGCGGGCTGGAAATTTCGATTCGACGCGCGTTCACGCGTTCGGGACGCGTGTAATATCCGGCACAGGTGCCGGCTGAGTGGGTATTAACGCGGCAGGGGTTTGTCCCGGGAGTGGCGCGGAATGGATTCGCAGAATCTACGCGGGGAATCTCTCGCGGCGTCTCGTTTAGGGACGAGTTATTCGAGGGATGGCGAGGGACGGGGTTCGTGGTTCCGCTACCGCAAGGGAGGCGAGAGTTGGCATGCTCTACCGTAAGACGCTCGTTTCCCTCATTATCGTGCAACTGCATTCCGGTTATTGTGTTGCCCGTAATTACGGTCAGTTACGCGCGGACGGCCGGAGCGCGCGTAAATAATTGCGCAATTACATGGGGCAGGGAACGCGAGCGAGCGAGCGAGCGAGCGCACCCGCCGGTTTTATGAATCCCCTTTCGTTTCACGCCGGCTGAATCGCGATTTCGAGCGCGCGAATAATTAAGAGGGGAGACTGCGACTCGCGCAAAGTGAGCAACGATACGTCTGGCTGTTTCTGATGTTTATCAAATTTATGGGACTTTTTAACTGGGATACGAGGATTCGTTCCCCCCTTTCGAGGCTCATCTGGGTCAATTTCCCGTATGTGGAGCAAAAATTGCTAGCTCGATCGATTCCCCTGTACGCGTTACGCGTCTGCGAAATCGATCGAGCTCTCGAACACGATATTACATCGCTTCCGTGCTACTTTATCCCACGATTAAAGGGTTAAAACGCGTGTCATTCTAGTTAAATCATACCAAGCAATTAGGTTAATTCCAGTCGGTAAGAAGCGAAGTTAACCCAACTCGCGTCTTCATTTGCACGCTGTCGTTGGCGTTACTGGAACACGTAATTCGTTTCTCGAAATCCACGTTGCGCGAAGCAAAACTCGGGAACAATACAATTTCGCGTTTCCTTCGACGAACCATTCCAGAGGGAAGGATTGTTTCCTGGAGACGTCGGTCGTCTCGCAATTTTCTCCGTCCCGTGGACCGTGTCGCGTCCTCCGGAAGCGTCCGACGAAAATTCCCTCTTTTCATCCGCCATTGGGCTCGTTGGCCGCGGTATCGATAACGTCCGCCGATCAGACGGCTGGTTTCCGGTCGCGTCACGGGCTCCGAATATCGAGGAGAGACGTCAGGGCTGTTGTCTCGTAAAGAGCGGTTTGGCTACGAGGCCTTAATTAGCGTTCCCGACAGGTAGGTACCTAACTGTAGATTTAAAGGCGGACCCGTTGATCCCAGCCCGTGGGTAATGAACTCCGTCTCGCTCGTTGAACCAAGCGCGCGAGGAGGGGAATAAGGGGAAGTAACGTGGAAACGAGAGAGAAGGGACGAAGGAGAAGCAAGTGGTTTGGACGAGAAGGGAATCGTGCATAGAAAATTCGGAGATAAAGAAACGTAACGTGTAATTGTGCAAGTGAAACTTTGCTTCTTTCATCTTCGACGTCCAATATTGCCTATTCCTTTTCAGATTAGCGCTCATCATTCGTTTCTTACTTGCTGTACGTGTCGTTACGAGAGACACGCGCATCGATAGAGTATCTTGCAAATCGCAGAAGAAAGGGTGGCGACCCTACAGAGTAGGGTGAGCTGCGACGAAAGCCCAAACGCGAGCGGATCGAGGGAAGGAAGAGGAAGTTGCCGGAAACGGATCTCGCGATAGGGTTAACGGGCATTAACTCGTCGTTCGGTGTCGTCTCGCGTGACCCGCTTAATGGCCGAGCCATACGTCGAACGGATCGTTTGCGCGACTCGTGTTCCAGCGGCGGCGATCCTTCGTCTCGCTCGAGATGGCGGCGGTGTTATTGGGTCAAGGTGAAGGCCTCCCCGGCCGTGACTCTTCGGACGGGAGAGTACGTGTGCGGAGGGAAACCTGCCACCGTTTGCATTCAGCTTTTGCACGGTCGGCTCTGTTGTTCGTAGGGATTGCGGTCGGAGAGAATGAATTCGAGCGAGCCAGCCGCTTTTTGCCAGAGCGCCGCGCAGCCGGCAAGAAAACCAGGCGTAGCGGTCCGGTGATGGACGTTTATGGTCCGTCTTACGTGGCCGTTGAAAAGCTGTTTTTGCCAGGCGGGGGACACAGGGGTCACGGGTGTTTAAGCGACGTCAAAGTCGAAGTCGTGCGGCGGCGGTGAATCGCGGGTGTTGATCGATGGCGGAGGGAACAGGACGGTTGACGTGCGCGCGTTCCGCGATAGAGCTCCGCCGTCTGGGAACGGGAGCTGGACACGAGAAGCGTTCGAACACGCTCGATACCGTGGCCAGCGCCGTTTCGGAGCCGGATCGAGCGTTGGTTCGCGTGATCGCTGATAAATAAAACCGTGGTCGCCGACCGTGGCTCGTGAACCGGTCATTTCACGGATTAGGGATCGCGACGCGCGCCGCTACGGGCGAACCTTTAATTTAGATAAACGATCTCAGGGGAGGGGGACCGCGTCGAAAGTTCTCAAAAGTTCCCCCGTCGAACTTCGCCGCTCGACAAACTTCTCGGCCCGAGCGAGAATCGAGCGGCGACGAGCGCGCGGATAATGGACGCCACGGCGAGGCGGAGGACCCGTCGCGAACAATCACGGATTCACGGGACCCCGGGACGGTTTATTTTCGATTGTCCGCGACTCGATCTCCGGATGACTCGCTCGGTCGGAAGTTGGCAAGGGTGAGCGCTGTTTCGCGAGATTTTCGGAATAACGGAGTCCTCCCCTTTAAGATCCTTTCCCGGGAACTCCGTGCGCTACTACTTTGGACGCATTTAAGTAGACTTTCCCCGGAGCCGAGCTGAAGGAGGGTCGAGTCGTGAAAATTTCAACGTCTCCTCGGGATTTGTTCCGCGCTCGCGTCCGATCACGGCTCGAAGTAACCTTTTACCTTAAGCACGATGCTCGTCGAAAGTTTCGCCGACGAAACTGCGCCCGCGCTTATCTGCGCGTTAACCGGTTTATTTTTGCGCGCTCGAAATAATCGGGGCCGCTTTATCGACGGTTCGACGGGACATGCACGTCGGGGGCGAGCGTGTCGTTCCCGGGTTAAAGTCGCGGTGTATGCTGATCGGGCAGAAAATTTGTCGCGCCCGCTGGGAGGTCAGGGACGATTCTCAGCGACGATAAACTCTGACGAACGAACCGGAGGGGGGGGGGGAGGCGAAATTTAGGGAGGAGGAGGTTAGCGTGGAAGCATAACGGGCAAGATTGCCCCGCTGCATAGGGTAACGTCGCAATTTCGGGCAGAATTGGGGACACGATCCCGTAACGGGAGTTGGGGACGTTTCCTTCTCGGGGTGTTATTTCGCTCGTTCCGCCGAGCAGCCGGCGGAATCGAGAACAAGGCGAGCCCCAAGAATAATGAAAACGAGCGGGCGCGTGATGGTAATGGAAATTAGGAATTTACGCGGATACAATTCCGGGAGTGTTTGTCAAAACTTCCGAGGAACGATCCCACCCGGAGGGATTGTGCCAAGCGGCGTTTAAAAATCAATCCAATTCGGGGCGCAGCTTCGAAGGACGCGGGGACGGGTCACGGCGAAGGCACGGTTTTATATAGATCGCGCGGGTTCCGGAGGAATTATCGACCGTTCGGTACGGAGGTGAAAGTAGGAACTGGTGCGGGAAGTGGACAGTGTTTAGGACGTGAGAATTTATAGAAAATTAGGTTGGTTGTAACGGAGAAAGTGGTGCTGGTATCTGCTCGAAGCGTTGGCTGCTGCAGAAGTCTGTCGTCGAAATATCCGAGCTTGCCCGCCGTTTATTAAAACGCTTGCTCTCCCTCGAGGAGGATCTCGAGAACTTCTTCCCGGAAGGGTATCTGGGTCGTCGAAAAAAAATCAATCGGGGAAATTTCGCCGCCCCCCTTGAA
Organism: Xylocopa violacea; assembly: GCA_963969225.1. NCBI lineage: Eukaryota > Metazoa > Arthropoda > Insecta > Hymenoptera > Apidae > Xylocopa > Xylocopa violacea. Next base: position 19,185,325 of record CAXAJV010000013.1, on the reverse strand, counting down.
TGAAACGAGCGAGGGTGCAACCGAGGCGGGTCGAACCGAAGAGGGGACACGAGGGTGGTGGTAGCGCTCCAAGTTACTTGGGCCGGCATGCAGGCACGTAAGGTAATAACGCGGACGTTGGTGGCGGCAGTTTCACCGCGGTATTGTGGTGACGAGTAAGGTCGTCGATGCTGCTGGTGGTTGTTGGCTACAACGGTGATGGCCACGCGGAGCGTTCCCTACCTCGAAGGACCCGTACCGTGGGTGCTCTCAGTTCCGCGCTGAAATTCTGCGATATTGTAGACCGCCGTGTCCTCTCCTCTCGTTTTCTTCCGCTTTCCACCCTTCGATCTCTTTCACCCGCCTCTCCACAGCCTGTCCTTTCCTCGTCACCGTCGTCGCTGCTGTTGTTGGCCGTCCCTTCGAGACTGCTCTCATCTAGGCGCCGTGCCGTTCCTTCCTCCGTTGTCCCTTGACGCTCTCTTTTGTCCCCCGGACCACTTTGTTCGAGTCTGTCGGATTATTGCGGTCACGGAAACACCGGGGGAAGGAAACACCCTTCCGCTGTCTTCGAGCGCCTCCGTTTCGCCGCGAGCAGCCTCTCATCCCCCTTCCGTGTGCACCGTCTGCTCTGATATCCGGATTCCACGCGTGGACGCAAGGATTCGAGTTTGACGCGTTGATACATTTTTTTCTTCCCCTTTTTCGTATATTGATTGTAGAGATTATTCGGTTAATTGGATAGCGTTTGATTTATCGATGCAATTTTTAACCGTTCGTTCTTTTTCTCTCTGTTACAGGTAAGTGTCTCATCATTGAAGATTAAGTGGGCGACGTTCGAGCAAGTATTTGTAAGTTAACCACGTTGACATACTTTTTTTCTATTTTTTTAATCTCCCCGAAACGAGTTCTTTTGAACGAAAGGTTTTATCGAGAAGCATCGAAAGGATCAACCACGCGGAGTAGATTGGTGTTTCGTTTTTCACAGTCGGATGTTAGCTTCGAGCACTCGATGCTTTACAGCAGACGGCACGATAATTACGAAAAGGCATCGCTGGCAATTAATCGCGGGATTCGAGCCACGTGTACGCGGAAGCTGTACCATTGACAACGCCAGCGACGCGGAGAGATGAGCGGCGAGGTGAAAGTGAAGCGAAAGCGAGTTCAGGGCGTAAACGTTGCACGAGGTTATGCGAGGCTCCGTTAATCTCTTGGGACGGGTGCGTAGCACGTGCGTGCGAAATAATAATGTATGCCATGGCATTACGACTCACTCGCGCGCTTATCTTACGAATGCATAGAATCGCTTCCAATCGCGTTCCCATCCGCGTTCCCATCGCGTTCCCATCGCGTGTGCTCGATATTTCGAACGTACCTTTGTAATCGCTCTGCGACTGATAGGTACTGCAACTTTTTAACCGAACAGGACTTTGGAACCCTTTACACCTGTCAACGCAAAAAGCCAAGGAGGAATTAAAACGCGAAAGGTGATGCAATCGATCCACTCGAACAAACGGCAACGGTTTTTCTAAATATGATCTCGAGAGAGAGTCAAGGCGACTCTGTTGCTCGATCGCGCACCTCGAAGAGCCGGTGGCTCCATTGTATCGAGTCGAAAGAGGGCCAAGCGACGCGGTTACATCTCGATCTCGTTTTTGTCTCGGCTGTCGATAACCTTCGATTTCGGGCAGCCATTAGACCGCGTCCGGCTCGTGCTTCTTTCGTTCGAGTGTCCTTCGACGATAGATCTCGGCTGGTTTTTTGCCGGGTAACTGGGAAAAATGGCGGCGCGTGAAGGGAATCGCCGGCGAAAAATCACGTCCGCGACGCGATCCTCGCACGAGCTACGCCCTGCGTGGCTCGTACGTGTGTTATCCTCATTCATTGGCCGTGTCGCGGTTCCACGATCGTCCTTCGTGGACGATAAGGATCGTGTTCGCGCGCGGGCGCGCGTGCGGCCGCGAGGTCTCGACCGCGGATGCACGAGAGAACCGCCAGGACTGCCAGGATGACGACCGTTAAGGACGAGGACGTTGAACCTCGCGGCGTACGGTGCTCCCCCTTTCGTGTCGGCCGCGGTTCTCATTCTTTTCTTTCTCTTTCTGCCTCGACGATTGTCCGGTGCCGCTCCTGCGGAGAGCTTTCGGGCCCTCGGACTTTTTGCGAGGCGTCCGCTTTCTTTTTGCGATTTAATCGTTTAGCGGTACAGTTCGAGGCGGGGCGACCAGAATTCTTAATCGAATCTTTATTTATTACATTAGTGGCAAAGAGTTCGAGGACAACGATTCGGAAGGGACGGAGGAATTCAAATTAGCCGATACACCCAGGATTAAAACAGAATCGATCGGCATTGCGCGATATAAGCTCGACGAGTCGACGGGTTTCGCGTCAATTTCAGTCGCACGATAATACCGCCGTTCTTCCGCGGGGCTGCTCCCCTTCCTCGTAATGCGAATTACGTCGTCGAGAAAGGAAAGAGTCGAAGACGGAAACGAACGAAGAGGGTGGCGGGGTGGAAAGTTAGGGCGCGAGAGGGCTACAGTCGAGCGGAGGGTGCGAACGAAGTGAGAAGCTCTGCCCTCGAGACACGTATCGCGTCTCGAACACACGCGTGCGGAGCATCCACGTCCGTGTCTCTCGTTATTGTGCCGCGTGAACCCTCGCTGAGCACAGTCTGATGGGGTTTCAGGCGCCCCACGAGCCATTCGAGGCCCCGGTGGATCCGTGGCGCTGCCTCCCTCTTTCTCTCGTCGAGGGTCATTTCTTCGTCTTCTTCGCGACACGAGTACGCAGCCATGCCCCGACGATCGATGCGCGACAGGTTTCCGTCACGTGCTCCAACATTAATACCTTTCTCGTCGACGTATGGATTTACGGCGTCCACCGTTACCCTTTACACCTGTCCGTTACCCCCTAGTTCCCGCCCTATCGATCGATCGAGCGATATCACGGCACTGGATTCTCGTTTGGCGCTCCCGATCGATCCAGGAGATCCCCGCTCGATTATTGTTTTCGCGTGTACGCGAGAGGCGCGAGAGGCGCGCGGCAATTTTCGCAGCGAAGAATGCGAAAATCGTGGCTCGGCTCGACGAAGAATTTCGGCGACGCCCACGGGCGGAAAATTTGATCGAGCGTTCAATTTTCCCCGTCGTGGGCGGGTCGAATCGATAGCCTTATCGCGCAGCCATTGTCAGCGGCAGGAACGGTCCGCGCGGCCGGATGTCGGGGCGTCGTCAAAATTTCAAAGTTTATCGGCCCATGAACGTCGAGCCCGAGCCGAGAGACACGCTCCCGCTTTGTCATCGGCGTCTAATACCTTCCCCTTTGCCTCCGCGTCGGTTCGCCGTCCGACGTCGAGTTTCAAGCTGCTTGTAAACTACTCGAAGACCGTCCCGTAATGCTCGCGCGACGACGACGGCGACGCCGCGTCGACCGACGACGCGCCTCTTCGAGGGCTTCCCTGCTGCCGCGTCGGACGTTTTTCGTTGTTGCGCATTTTCATTCCGCTCGAATTATCCGGCCGAGAGGGAAGTTCCGGAGAGGATTATTGGTATTTCGATAAGCAGCTCGAGCACGGAGATTTCTGGTTCCCGTTATTTACTCCCCCGTGGAAATCGTCGGGATTTCGAGCGACCGACGTCGCGCGAACAGTCACCTCTCAATCGTCGGCGTCTCGTGCTCGCTTTACGATCGTCGACTGCGTGGACGCAGCGGAATCGTGGGGTTTCCTTCGTCATTAAGGAACCCTAGCTGCTCGCTACTTTGATACTCGGCCAGCGATCTGCTCGAGTAGATCGTTTTTCGTTATATCGGGTTTCTGCGAGGCGTCGATCAGTGGGGTATCCAATTGTCCCAATCTATCGATTATCCTCGAGGAATTCGTGTCTGCGTTTAGCGGATGAATAGTTGAATTGAAAAAAAGGTAGGGGTAGAGGGAAAACTATCTCGTGTGTCAGGTTTCGCGAGAGCTACCGGTGAAACGCGATTGAATCGGATGCATCGAGCGCCAGTGCTTCAGGAATTCTTCAAAGGCAGAAAATTTGAGAACGATGCGGCGGATTGCACTTGTTCTTCGCGGCGGTTGCTCGTCTAGCTTTCTCTCTCGCCGGTGTTACGCGGAGAGACGAGGACGCCGACGTGAACTAACGAAATTACTTGGTCTGAAAGCAGGAGAAACCGGTTTCAATCGTCGACTCTCACTAGACGCACCGCGCTCCCACGTGAATCCGCTCGGATGATTGCCGCCGGTTGCAGTCTAGATCGCGAATTAAACGGTGCGTTGGACAGGCACGCGAGAAATTCGCTGGTGACCTCGAACCATTCCCGAATCGATCGGGTTCGAAACGGCGCGCGCGGCAAACGATGCCCTCTGTGTTTTCCCGATACAGACGGGGTTGAAGGAACGCGTCCCTCCTCCTGCCCTGCTTGAATAAATCGAACTGGGTCGGGACATTATTTAAACAGGCTGGATGAATAATACATGACGCGAGGGGTAGGCTTCGCGTCTTTCGAACCTTCGTCTTCCGACGATTTACTCCTTTTTAATTGTGAATATTTTTCTTTTCCAACATAGTCTTACACAAAAGCTGTGTCTGTCCATGTACCAAAAACGCTTTTGATTCGAAGAGTACCATAGCTAGAGAGTAGGCGAAAGGGTTGAAAACATAAAGAGGGTTGTCCATGAGGTCTCGAGATCACTTACGGTAGAATAGATTACCTTGGACTATGCAATGTCTACAGCGCAACAAAGATGGGTCCACCATTGCCATCCTAACAACACACGCAATCGCGTTTCAAAAAGTGGAACAACGAAAACCAAAAAGACCACTTTCAAGCGGATCGTCTGATGGATAATCGTTCGTGGGACACGATCTGGCGGAGGCGAAAATCCAAGCGAGATCGAAGCCTCGCCGTTTCCTGCTCGGAGCGCAGAACTGTTACGGAGCCATTGTGCAGTGTCCGTGGCGGCGTTCTAGCCGTCTAATCGAATGCAGCAACCTTGGAAAGGCTCGAAAGAAGGTCCCTGGCAGGCCTCGAGGTGTCTCGATGGAATGGGGTCGGCGCGATCGCGCGCGTACGTGAAATCGCGCCGTTCGTTCGCGGGCCTTCGCCGCGGACTTTCTACGACTTGCTCGAGCGTTCTCCGCGGAGGCGCGCGGGTCCGACCATTTTTTTGCGCTCGCCGCAGCCAGGCACGAACAGTTCGGATTTCGCACGTTCCCGTTTCGATGGGAGTCCTGCTCCCGCGCCTGCCCGTCCTGCAAACGACGGACCCGCGGAATTTCCAGCGTAATTCGAGTTACCGCGGCGACTATCGAATGTCCAATTTCTGCGGCGCGAAGCCCCGCGGAACGGGCGGCTCGCGGATGATTTACGTCGGAGCCCGCGCTCGGGAGGAGCAAATTGCGCGGATCGCGTTGCAGCCAGCGACGGTTTAAGGACGGAAAAATTGTCGGACGGGAGCGAACAGCTGGTAGAAATAATAAAGAGCGTGGTTACGGTAATTGAGCTGAAATTGAGCCCGGAAGTGCCGGGGCGGTGGGTCGAGGGACTCGCTCGTTCGACTGTTATCCGCGCTCCCGCCGCGGTGTACCTTGTTCGGGGGTAATAAAGTCCCGCAGCCCCGATTTCTTTTTTGCTCGCCACGCTCGTCGTCCCCCGCAATTTTCGCGGGGATTGCCTCGATCTGCGGAAGAATTTCGCGCAATTCTTCGCCTTTCTGTGGGCAAGATTTAATTATTCTTAACGGCGGAGAACGCGTGTCGCGAAAACGTTGGAAGCGTTCTTTGGAACTCGTCACAATCGGAAGGTGTAAGAGTGGACAGCTTGTTTCAGAATTTCCATAGTCAACAGAGAAGGGAAACGGGAGGGTAGGTTTCGATCGTAGGGATCGAAAGGGACAGGAAAGCAATCGAAGGGAGCGTCCGTCAGCGGGAGGGTGGACGTTGATTGTGTCCCGGTCGCAAATAAAAGTCCTCGTAATTGGATTCATGCCCTCCGCTGTCGAAGATGCCAGCACGGCCGTATACCCGGTTTCTACGACGCTGCGCGGCCTAATTTCGCGAAATAAATGTTTCCTGCGAGCGATAAGTCGCGGAGCGTCAATTTGCCCCTCCAATCTCTGCCTCTACGGTTTTAATCTCATTTGCATACGGCGTTCCGTGAACGTTGCTCGCCCCAAACACACCTTTCGCTTACTCGACTTCGTAGCCGGGCGAACAATGGAGGCGGTCGACGAGTTCGTCGCGCTGTTAATCGCGAGCGAGCAGAGGTTTCTCGTTCTCGGAAAAAGTGACCGAGCGAGCGGGTTGCGAATCGCGAAGAAATCGCGCCCGCTGGCCGTGGAAAGCCGTGACTCGCTAATTGGCCGGCCTAATTAGAGGCGAGTCGATATTAATTTAACAGGGACGCGAAAGTAGTCGCGCTCGCGGGCGTTGCGTGCATCGTCGCCGCGCCGGCTCGAGCGGAATTCAGGAATAAGAAGCAGAAGAAGCGGGGTATTCGCTGCGGTATGCGCGGAACGAGCTCCGGCTGCCTTAGTTTACCGTTATGTTTCCGCGAGAGACGTCGCATCGACGTGCAGGCCTTCCTTCTCGCTGTCCAGACGCGGTGTAACAATTTCCCGGATAGCTTCGTTATTACGTCGTTCGACGGAGCGTGCGTTCTGCGATCGAGTCGCAGATTTTCAATTCGAGGCTCGTCGGAGAGGGGAGCATCCGATCAAATACGTAACAGCCTCAACTTCGTACGCGGACACGATTCGTCGCGAGAACTCTTGTTCATGAATATTGAACCTGGACGCGTTTCGTTCGCCGTCAAAGGCGCTTTTTTCCCCGCGGTGTACACGTTTTCGCGAAGCGTAGTCACGCGCGCATAAACAACGGGGCCGTTTGATACCTCCTATCGGATTTTCTTCGCCGGTTTCCCTCGCGCCGAGCCCCGCCAACGCGCTCTCCCCGTCTCCTTTTCGCCGTCTCTCCTCGGCTTTTCCGCTATTCATGAATATTCCAGCGGACGATTACCGCGTAGCAGCGTCGCGGCTCTCTGCCATTGTCGTTTACCGGTGTATAGCGATCTCGTTGCATCATTCCCCGTCGCAGTCGTTTCCTCGCGTATCGCAACGCCAACGCGCGCGACTCGAAAAGCTTCGCGGGGAAATGTAAAACGTGACTCGTTACCCGATCAGACCGGTGGAGATCGTCCGGTGTCGAAACACGCGGCTAATGAAAGTCCAGAGAGAGAGAGAGAGAGAGAGAGAGTTTCGTTCGAAGCAGACACTCTTCGCGGAGTTGTTTCGTTCGCTTTTGAATCGCTTTTGATTCGATTTCGCACTCCATTCGCCGCGATTTATGAATCCTAGCTCTTCGACGGGATTCGTTTATCGCGCCGTTTCGGCTCGCTTTGGTCCCGTCCAGTTTTTGATCGCGTTCGACCGGGTTGAATTCATTCGAACGCGATATAGATTTAACCGAGTTCTTTATCTCGAACTGTTTTTGTTTAACGCGTACAGCGGGCTGTTGTTTCCGTTTAATATACCATTTCTTTCGGTTTGTTCGTTCCATTTCGGTCGGGTTTCATTTCATTCGCCGAGCTGCTCTCCCCTTCGACACGGTTCGTTACGGTTCGTTTTGGCTCAGCCCTGCTCAACATGATGCGTTCAATTCGCTCGAATGCGATCTCCCCTAATTTCATTGGTCCAATTAAACTTCGCTTGGAATCAGTTTATTTCGGAAGTATTCGATTAGAATCGTTCCTCGATGCTAATCGGAACGACACCGGTTTCGAGCCCCGCCGACCGACCGTCCAGCTTCTCGATTCGGTTTGCGGACGAAAAAAGATGGCGATGCCAGCGTTGCACGGCGCAACTAACGTTTGCACAACGAGATACTTTTTTGCGACGCGATAAAACACGCCTCGCGTACGTCAAGCGTCTCGATTCCACTTATCGCCGAAGCTTTTTGCCCACCGATAATATTCTATCTGCGCGAGCGTCGTTTAATTGGTCCCGTTGCATGTCGCGCTTCGCTAACCGAGACTTTCACCGCGATACGGATAAAACGAGCATTCTTCTCGAAAAAGATGGACGTCCGAGCACTCGCTTCGAGTTCGTTCGCAAAGTTCGCAGGATCCCAAAAATCTGACCAGCAGCTACGAAGATATTCAAGATCCTCGCACACCTTCCTTCGACTTTCACTGGGGAAAAGCACAAAATTCCGAAACCTTGATTAAAATTCAAGAAAACGATCAAGACCGAGGGAAAGTCGAAAATTTCGCCTCAGGAAACATCCAACGCCCCTGCATACTTCTCTATGGATCGAGGGGTTGAACAAACTTGCACAATTCCGATCCAAAGTTCGAGCGTTACGAAAACAGTCGAGGACCGAGCTGAACATCAAAATTCTAATCAGATCGCATCGAAACCGTCGCGATACCGACGCGCATCCTCGCGAGCCGCAGACACGAAGAGACCAGCGACGCTGCTGTCGCGGTTCGACGAAGCCACGATCGTGGATCGCGTGGAGCAGCGACGAGCATGGCCTCCGGCCAATTAAACGCGATCGCACGGACACGGCGGCGAGTTACGAGTGCATTTCCGCAGGACTCGAAGCAGCAGCGAGCCGCCTCGTATGACGTAAACGTTATACGAGCGACTCCCGTATAAACTGCGCCCGTACGCCACGCGGTGTACTTGTCAGGGTATGTACCGCAGCGCGATATAGTTACCCGCGTAGTTACAACCGGGGATTATCATTGCCGTGGCACGTAATTGCTTCTCAGCCGTGTACGGTTGCACGCACCGCTACGTGCACGCGTCTCCCCTGTGTTCTACGCGTCCAAGTTTATGTTCGGAGCGGCGCGCGCGGCTGGTACACGCGTTCGCTCGAAGATAGGGTGCCGTTAAGTTGTCGCCGACGTACGACGATATTTCGCGCCCCGAGCTGCCCCGGGTCGATCCTGCGTGCTGGGTCCGAGGGGGATATTGCTCTCCGCTCGAGGAGAGAGGTGCGTCACGAAGGTTCGAGTCTGAGTAAATATGGAGTAATTTCTTTGGAAGCTTCAGAGGACTCGTGGCAGGATTAATTAACAAGAAGAGACAGTCGTGGGTGCGATACGAAAGTTGGCGCGTTAACAGTTTCTTTCAGCGAGGAAATTCTACGAAGCTGGGAATGACAGAGGAGTATCGACAGTGGAAGGTCGCTGCTCGTCGTTCTATTTACCAAATCGGAGCGACCGTAATAAACCGAGTCAGTGGGGTTATCGGTGTTTACGATTCAGACGTCCGCGGAGCGCCTGATCGTGGAGATCGCTGGGAACGACGGAGGCTGAGATCGTGATTTCGAAACGAACGATTTTCATTCTCCCGTCGCCGTTTTTCCTTCCACGCCGTCGGAAGTGTCGGGGAGACGCGCGAGATGCTCGACTTAAGTGGGACATCCTGTGCAGCGATTCCAGCTATGCGTGCGGAGCCACCTTTCTCTTTTTCCACGGACGGCAGTCCTGTTGGACGACGAGCAGCTTCTCTCGGTCGGTCGTTCGCCCGTCGCGTTCGCTCGTGGCTCGTTTCTTCGTGACCTAATTATCCGGTAATACCATTATAAAGTATTCACGCGCGCCGTGACTTCCGATTCCCGCTGATAATATTTCAAGTATTCAGCGGCGCTCTCGGGGAAATTTTAGTCGAGCGCCGCGCATCACAATTTCCAAAATGCGCAGAGTTTCATCAGAGACAGAGACAGGGAGGAAGAGAGAGAGAGAGAGAGAGAGACGAGTGGAGAAATAGTAGCGCGGTCGCGTCTAGTCCGGAATTTCGTTTCAGGTTTAACGCAGGAGTAATTTCGTTCCCGGGAACCGTTCCGCGTCGGTTTTCCAGCGGGCCCGGAAAAACCGGTGCCGCGATTCCGCTGAATATCCGGCTAATTCGTATGTAAACTTATGTGAATCCATTTCCCGTCCCGTGTGTACAAGCTGAAACCGTGCCCGTTTAATTCGCGTTTCCACTCCCTTTCCTCGGAAAGCAGTCGTTATCTACGCGCGAACGGAAACCTCCGGCGGCGGCGCCCGTTTTGCCCGGCGGTCTCGCGAAAACCCTTCCAGCTGCGATCGAACCGCGTTGCCAGCCGGGGGATTAATCAACCTGTTGGGCTCCCAGCGCGGAGCATCCGGTCGCTGGCGATGCTTCGCGCGGTTAAATTTGAAATTTAAACGCGCTCGTCGCCGTTTCGAGCGGCGCGAGGGGCGGGAAAAAAGTGGCAACAGAAATGAAGGCACGCTGGTCGGTTATACGCGCTCTTGTTTCATTGCGTCCGCGAGCAACGGTCGAGCGAGCGCGCGTTACATCGCGTTACGATTCGCCCTCCGTCGAGCGGAATCACCGTTCGCGGGGGATTATCGAATTCCGCGGGTCGCTTTCATCGTCGTTTTCCACTTCGTGGAACCAAGCTAATTCCTAATACAGGCGATGAGCGTTCTCAAATATTAGATTCGTCGAGGAGGGACCTGTTGAAGACCCGGACGGCTCGAGTGGATCAGCTGGTAGAGCAAACGGAGGTGGTCCCGTCGAAATCGTCGATGGAGTTCCGTTCCTTTTCTCGTCCCGTCGCTGCTTTTCCGATAGTTCCCTCGAACCAGTCCCCAGCGCTCGCGAAACATCCGAAAATCGTGTTCGACCGCGTCTGATGGATACGTCGCTTCTCGTCGAGGCTGCGTTACGGCGGGAACGTCGTTCGATGCAATTACGCGGGTATTTGCTCGACGGTTTATTACCGCGGCTGACCAGGCCGGCTACGTTCCCGATTCAATTGAACGAGACGCGTTTTTTCGCTCGATTCGACCGCAGCTCGCTGCGAACGCTCGCTCGTAGCTGCTATTTTTCCGTTCTATTTAAGGTGCATCGCGGTGTTTGCATCTCGCGCGAACGTACAGGCCGTTCCACCGTGCGCCGACACCGCGTTCAATGGATCGAATTGAAATGAAGTGGTCGGGTGTAATAAGTGGAACGAGGATAATGGAAGGGAGAAACGTGTTGTATAGTTGGGATTGAATAGTGGTCGCTCAAGGCCGGTTTTCCTCACCACATGTAACTCGGATCTTATCACGCATCTCGTCGTTATGTAGAAGACAAGGACGCGTCTCGTTTTACTTCGCTCGAATCGTTTCATCCCCTTGCACCTTTGTCCCGAAATTAACCGGGAGTGTCGCGTTCGAACCTTTCACCGAAGCGCGCCATCGGGAAACGGCGTTTTCCGCGAACGCGAGTCGCGATTATTCAAGATCTCGTAACTAATCGTAGCTCATTGGCTCCCACGCCAGGTTCCCTGTACGCGCACCTCCGGTTTTCCTCGAAACACACTTCCTACACGGGACATAATTCTCCGTCGCGCAACCTGTAACGGATACGACCTGGCGTGCACGCGCGTTCCTCTCGCGGGTTCGACGACGCGTGCACCTCGAAACGGTACGCACGCGCCGCTTTGTACTGTAATTTCTATTTATGCCAGCGTACGCGTATGCTAACGAAGCGCCAAGGGGAACGCTCTTGCAACTACCTTGCGCGCCCATCGTCGCGTAAGAAGCATCGAACAGCGGTAACGAGCGAAAACGCCAAAGAAAAATCTCCTATCAGGCGAAGCTTTACGATCGCATAGCTCTCGAATCGAGGCTCGAAGCGTCGTTTTAACAGAGTGGCCGCGTTGTTCGAAGCATCGAGCCTAGTGCGAGAGCTCGAACGGGACAGGACAGCTTAAGTAGATTAGCCGAAGTGGCGTCTCAGCGAACGGATCGGTTCGGATCGAAACGCGACGCTGGAAAATGGACGGCGGAAGTTTAAAGGTCCTCGTTCGCGTTAATGGCCTGTGTCAATGGTCTCGAACGGGCGGAGCAAACAGACGATCTTGAGCTGATTCTATTGTCGGATACGGTAACGCGAGCGAGAGGATCGGTTCTGTTTGTTCGAGGAGGAAGCTCTGATTAATTCCTCGGTTATCGTTGACGGTTTGATGGGAGAACTCTTTCGCAAGATCCGCGGTTCTCGCTCGCGAAGTTATTTAATAACGACCCTCTTTCATTCGGACGAGCTACTCGAACCGATCGGCGATTGCGTTTGAAATAAGTATCAGAAATTGCGCGCGGACAGCGGAAAGTCGTTCGCCAGGGGAAGATCGCGTGCCTGCGGAAATCCAGGAATTTCCCGAGTGTTCGTTACGCGGTGAAACGGAATTCTTCTCCTCCGCTGGAATCCCGTATCCTCTTCGTATTGTTGCGATTCTTTGGGCGCGCCTCCTCCTCTCGAGGACCGTCTAATGATATGTACGACTGGCGCGCGTATCGGCGCGCGGACACGATTCAATTACACGCACGTATCCGCGAACAAAGAACCGATTTCTATCTGCTGCGATATCGCGAGCATCGTTAGAAGCGAGAGGAGACGCGAATTCAACGAAATGCGATTTTAACGATACCGTTCCACTTGATAATTGAAAGAAAAACCTTCGAGACGCACGGAAAATGTTTCAGCATCTCGACGAGTTCGTCCTCGTTCGATTCTCGAGGATGTTTCGAAAATTCTGTTTCTCGACGAGGTTCAAGGTGGCAGATTGCAATTGTAAGACGCGCGACGGACACAGAGTGGCGGCAGACCCAGAACGGAAGACTTTGTTAACTCGACCGACGCCTTATCTTTCAACTTGTCGTCATCGCGACAAGTTATGACGTAGCGATGCTTCTGCTTCCCCGGCGTCGTTTTTCTCCCCGTCGTTTTCGCCTCCCTCGCCACGTGCACGCGTTCCGCTTCGTATCCGACGATGCAGCAACGCGTTGTTCAAGCGCAGACAGAGACTCTCCACGCTTTTTCGCAGCGGACCGACGACTGTCCCGTCGCGGCTTCTCATTTGTTTTGCGACACGATTTAGCTTTGGCTGAAAATGGCTCGAACACGAGGTACCTAGCTCTCGTTGCGGGCTTCCTTGCTGTTTCTGCTTCGTCTGGTTTAATCCGTTTCAATTCGAGTTGGCTCCAATGTTTCCAGCTTGAGGTATTCCGTGCGATTTATGGGGGATGATTTTTATCGCAGTTTAGATATTCGTCGAGTTGTGACGAGAAAATTGAAACACAGGGTTGTAAACACGGTAACGCGCGTCTTCCTGGTATTTAAGTGATCCCAATAGTAGAATTTTCACGCTGAACGAGAATGGATCGCGAAGTATCGAAAGAAAAAGGAACTTTGCTGCGTCGAGGAAGCCGTTCTCTCCTCGATCGTCACGTTTCAATGGCGCGCGGCGCGCGTTAACAATAACAGGCGATAGGTAATAATGTTTATCGAGAGAGCGGGCACGGAACGTTGTTCGATTCCAAAAATGGCTGAGTTGCGGTCCCATACGGTCGGATGGAGGGTTGAATGGGCGACGGGACGGGGGCGGATGGGACGGGGGTCGGCGATGGCGCGGACGGGAGAAATTGAAACGTCGCGCGGAAATTGAACGGCACGGGCGAAACCTTTCCTGGCGGCGGCGGCCGTTCCCTGTGCAGCGTTCGTTTTCGTGCCCGCGGAAATGGGAACGCTGCTCGTAAACGGGAATCCTCGCGAATCCACTCGGCGATTTTTCGACGCGGCGACACGCGACTAAGCCCGCGCCGCTTAATGCGTCCTCCGTTCCGGGGTCGTCCCTTTCCGGAGCGAAACGCGCGGCGGCGCCTCTCGAGGCAATTTCACCGCTCGGTCCTTCAGGTTTTCGGTAGTTTATTCGAGGAAACAGGAGTTATAGGTTGTTATAAATCACGTTTTACTTGGAACAACGTGAAGAACGTTTGCCAATTAACGTGCCGTTGCTCTAAATAAAATATCCTTCCCTTCGAACGCCCGTCCAACGTTGGAACAGTCCCCCAAGGTCCAGCGAGATTCGTTTCCTCGAAAATCGAGGCTCGACGAACGTTCCCATTAACTGGTCGTAACGCAATTCCGATCGAACCAGTCCACCGACGCCCCGCGAGTCGTTCGACGCAGACCGGATCAGAGCGATCAGATAAGGATCGGTAAAGCCCGCTACCAGGCTTCCCGTCGACCTTCGACATCTCGATCGAACAGGTTGCGCCTAGCGAAAGAACCGCGAAAGAACCGTGAAAGACGCGGGTCTATCGAGCCGCGCGAAACCGCGGACGTTAACGAGGGTGGTTCGAGAGACGAGCAAACGTGTCGCGAGAGTGGCAAACTGTTGCGGGACCGGTGGTTAAGGGGAGAAAGGACGCGGAGGAACGCAGGAGCCACCGTTGGCAGAGCTAACGACGAGCATTATATTCAAACGAGCTCCTCCCGCTGATTAACTCGACTCGCTACGGCCAGCGATCCGCTAGCCAGACGAGGGCGAACGGCGAGGGCGAAGGGGATACGCGAACGAAGCGGGAACCGGGAAGAGGATCGGCGAGAGAGAAAGAGCGGGGTCGCCTTGAAGAGAACGTGGCGTGTAGGAAACGGTGGAGGTTTCGGTGTGCGCGTGTCTGCGCGCACGTAAGACGTGTAGAACGCGCGGCCGTGGTGGTAAAGGGAGAGAGAAACTGTGGGAACTGGAGGATAACCGGGAACTCTGGCTCCTCCGTTTCCGGGAAACGCAGTGGCGCTTAATTGGTTTCAGCTCTCGAGGCTCCGCTAGTCGAATGCGCTTCCTCCTCTACCCAGAAACACCTTGATAGGAATCTCATTGGGCGCGGCGCACGAACGCTTTCCAGTTACCGATCTTTGCCCTCGCGCGCGTGACCCTTACACCCACTCGCCCGTCGCTGGCCGCCCTCCTCGAAGATGCCCCGCCGGATTATGTTGCGCGTTACGGGGCTCGTTTGTTTTCAAAAGCTCCGTTCTCGAGCCCCGTCCCGCGACGGGTCCGTTTCGAGCGTTTCGGAACTCCGAAGCCCGTCCGCGCACTTTTCCCGCGGAGAGGGAATATAAAGAGGTCGTTTACCGGCGCTCGCTGACAGGCGCGGGCCGGCGAGGAGCGTTCAAACCCGTGAAAGTTTTGCTCGATTAAACGGCTCGCGGAGAAAGTTGGGATATCGCGGGGAAAAAGGAACTGTTTTCGCGAAAACGTTCCCCCGTTTCACGACGTCGCGCGCCTCGCCGTTTCAATTACAAAGCGCGCCCGCTGGCGCTAAGCTGCGAACGAGGGAGGAAATTTCTCAGCGAGACCGCCGTCCGATTATCGCCCCGCGTCTACCAGCGAATTTATCGAGCCACCATCCGCCACCGTCTTCGCGGCGTCCGCGCGACGTCCCAGCAGCGAAAGGGAATCGTCGAACGCTCGCGGACGCGGACAGAGAGAGGCGAAGGTCCCATCTTCCGACTCAATTACCCGTGCGACGATCGAACCGATCGGCTATTCAACCGGTGCACCTGCAGCTCCGTAATCGCCGATGCATCGGCGTTTCGTGCGTCGCACCTGCGTGCTGCGCTAGAGCAACGTGCCCGCCTCTTAGTGGGTCGCTGTTCTACGATCGATATGTTCACCTTGTTCAGACGCTCGATTCGCCCCAGTGACCTAGCGTCGCTTCGCCAAGTAAGAGGATGCACTTGCTCTGGAAACCGTGTGCGCGTCGTTTCTCCGTCCCCGCCGATCGATCCGCAGCAGACCGATCCATTAGCCAATATCGCTGGCCCGAGCATCGCGATTACTCATAATTGTGCACCGATACCAACGACTAGCTGGTTCACCGGCTGGTCCGTTTACCATTCGCATAAGCAATTAGGGTGAATCAACGGCGATAAGCGATGCTCTCTTTAAAAGGACGAAGGTTGCCAGCAGGACTAATTTCCCAAAGAAAATAACCAAGTTTCCAAGACTCGTGACTAAACGACTGAGGACCAACGTCGTTATCTCCTTATCGAGAACACGAAACAGACGTACGTGTCGAGCAAAGTGTAAACTCTGGATAATGTATAGGTATACATTGCTACGTTTTAAACGTGTTACTTCAGTCTCCTTTTGAGCAACGTATACGTCGTTAAAGTTTGTCTCCTAATTTGCTTACGAACGCTGCGTGTCGTTATCAACGTTAATCTCTTAGCCACGATGCGTCACTATAGTGGCTTACGCGGATGCCACCTTATATTACGATGCCCCACTACAGTGGCCTTCACAGATGTCATTTGACTATCGAAAACTTCATTCCAACGTGAACTCCAATTCGGCGCACATCGCAGCGCTGCATCGTTTACGCGTAATTCGCTCCAAACTTCGCCGTACAGAGAAACATCCTCAGAAAAATTCAGACGTGCCTGCTCGTATCGAAGAACACGCTCGATCCGCGTACTCTGTAGAAAGTTTCCAATAAAATCCACCGTTCCGTTCAGCTGCGAAATGGTGGATCGCGAGGCCAGCGTTTAGCACCGCGTTGGCGAATCCACCGTTTCCGATGAAAACGCTCCGCGGCTCCGAGGTCGTTCTCTTATTATCCGCAATTACACGGTGTCCGCAAACAGGATCTCGCAGCGGTGGCCGTAGCAGGTGGCCATTAGATTCGCGCTCGCTCGATTGGTGGGTGTCTCTCGTTGCTGCGAACGGCGGCCCAGCGACGGACGCTGAGGGTCGTCCGCGCGCGATCGACCTGCAAACCGGTACCAAATTACAATGTAACAGTACGTGGCGTCTCGCGGTGCACCGCAACTACGTACCGTCCCGGAAGCGGGGCGCGTTCGCACGCGGAAATGTTCGTTTCACGGTCCCGCGTGCGGGGCCGCTCGATCGTCGACGACAGGGCGACGATTTTAGGCCGTTAAACCGCGTTGACAGCGCGCCCGCGGCTTGCGGTTAAGAACGATACGCCTCGTAAGGAGGAGGATCATCGCTGGCGACGCGGCGCGAACTTTGTTTCCGCATTGCGGACGCCAGCCAGCGGATGCTGGAGGAGGAGTGGCGGCGGTGCGGTTCGCGTGGTTGCCTCGCTGGAAATTGATGGCGTGTACGATGAGGAGGAAAATGGATTTCAGGACACAGCCCCGGTGGAAGTTGAAACTGTTGTTTAGAGAAGAACGGCTGTTTGGAAGCCTTTGATTCCCCCGCCCGCGCGCGGATGTCTAATATCGATACGAGTTCGAGTGATCGATACGGTTCCCGTAGCTTCTGGTGAATTCTAATTTAGGGGAGATCGTCGGAGTTATCGGAAGTCATAAATACGAGGGCCGCTTCGGAGGAGCGAACGGTTATTTCGCGCGATAAAAGTTTCGGACGCCTCGCGGATGGTTAGAAAGGACTTTCGTAAAAACTTTCGCGCTCGAAATTGCGTTCCGTGTCTGTACATTCTGCGTGGCCGGTGTTTCCGTTCGAAAAAGGGAATAAACTCCGACGCGGGGGTGAAATATTGTTTTCATCCCCCGCGTAGTTTCTCTCGAGCGTGCAGCTTGTCAATTCCAGATTTCACGAAGTGAAAAACCGTGGCGAAACAAACGGGGACGGTATTTTTGGGAATTGCGTTTGATCCGGCGATGACAAACTGCGAGCCGCCTACGTAGGAGGAAGCGATCCATTTTTCACGGCGAAAAAATGTATCGGAAACTCTCCGCGCCGTTAACGCGGAATCGATGACATCCTCGGAACTTTATTTTTCCACTTAGCGAGTCGTGCATCACTGTCGCAACCCTCCCTGGTAATGTATTCGCCAGATTTCTCGCTAACACTCTCCTCGAACGTTTCGGGAAGTTCATTCCTGTTCCGCGAGGTACATAATTCAGGGAACGACGACACGGGTCTCGCTCGGGGAACTTTATGAAATGTGTAGCTGCAAAAATTTATACCCAAACAGTGGGCGACCCTCGTGCGTTCTATTTATTTGCATGCTCCGGCTCTTATTTCCCTCCCTCGTGGGCAGGAACTATTCCTCTGAACCGCGTGCAACCCCTTTCTTACGATTTCCTGGCAAATTCGCGGGGAGGTTGGAAAGTTAAAAGAGAAAAGAAGTCAAAATCGAAACGCTCTGTCGTAAATTATCGTCGACGAGGGGAGGGGGACGTATTCTCGCGGAAGGTTCACGGAACGGTGGCAAAGTTTGATTAGGAGTACCGGCGAGAGTTAACGCGACATCGATCGCTCGCGGGGTTAGCCTCCGTCCGTTCCTTTACCCCACCTCGCCAGCCTTCTCATTATTCTCCGGAGTGCGCTATAAACGGAGCGAACCGTTCGGAGGAAGTTCTGCCGGTTTACCTGCATTATTGAATACTCTTTACCACGGTTATTTTCGGATAATTTGTACCCAGCGAGATTGCACGTGAATATTGAAGCGACAGTTAACACGGTTTTCTTGTCGGTGTCACTGCTCGTCTCGCAAGTCGCGAGAAAAATCGCGGAACGTTCGTCGATCGATTCTTCGAGCTCGAAACTCGTCCGTTTCGAATGACGGAAGTCTTTTTGACAATCGTAGAACGCGAAGTTCTCGAAGAGCTTTTCAGCGTAGATTCGATCCTCGAAAAGGCAAACCAGGTGTACGAAAGGGGCGAATAAAGGACCCCCCAAACGCTTCTCGAGTACCCATTAGACATGCACGATACTCGCGATTAGCATTCGATCGGTGCGGACGCGATGGTCGCGATGTAAATCACTTTTATGCCGGCGATTTACATGTAATTCAGTCGAACCGCGTCTGTTTTGTTTTATGCGCCGGGGATAGCGCGCGCGCGAGACCTCGGTTTGGTCGTGCAATTATAGGGAGGCGAATAGAGGGAAATTATAGGGATCCGTGAAGGCGTACAGGCGAAATGAAGGATTTAAGAAATTGCGGTTTCCGTCGGATCCCCTCGAGGCTTCACCCACTTCAAACTATTATATCAAAGAAAATCGTATTTTCGAGCCGCACGCTCTCCGCGCGGATTCGTCCCGGTTCGTCGAAAATTTCCGCGATCGTCGCCCCGACGCGACCAGTTTTTCTCGATTTAATCGCGTCGCTCGAAACCCTGTGTCGGGGGAACTGTTTAATCAACGTCAGTTCGACGCGATACGAAGTGTCACTCGAAGCAATTAAGTCGCAAATCCGTTTTGCTTTTCGCGTTCGAACGCGCTGCATTCCAGCAAGAAATTTTGCGACGCGCCGCCGTTTTTGAAATTCCAATTAAAAGAACGAAGAGGACGGAACGATGCCAACCGGTAGCGTTCTGGCTTGCGACAATTTCGACGATACGGGGGCTCAGGCCATCGGCACGCAGACCGCGCTCGGCACTAGTCGGCGTCGGGGAAATCGTTCCCGTTTATTAATTTACCGTGTAAGGCTGCGCGGCATCGGGCAGGGGACCGCAATTCGGTTTCGGACGAAAGTCAATTAAGAGGCGGACCAGTCGCGAGCGTTGCCGATCGAGCTGGAAAATTTCACTTGACCGCGTGCGGTCGTGTTATCGATGCCCACGGGCGAACCACCGGGTAGTAAACCAAATTTTTACCACCCTCGTCCGCCCTTCGTTGGCGCCACCGTAATTAATCGACGGTACTTATATCCGCAGTTTGAAAAAGAAAAAACAAAAAAGACCAACAACGCTCCTGAAAGTCACGATCGAACGCAACTGGTCCCGCGATCGACGATGGTGCCGCGAGATCGCCCCGCGCAACGCTAATTCAGCCGACTAATTCAGCATTTATGAAAACACGGCGAACCGAAAAGCAACGCGGGTGATTTGTCGAGCGTGCCGTTGCTTAACGTTTCATGATTTTCCGGCTGGCCGCGGAATATCCCGGGCGGATTCGCCGGCAGAGCCCACGGCCACGGTGGATGCCGCGAGCCGCTCGCTCGTCGAACGGAACGGGCACAGCGATGCTGGTGTACGCGATAATAAAACGTGTACGAACGGTGGTGCGCTCGTAACGAAAGGCAAACGTTGCGGGCGGAACCGCGGCTGGATTCGTTCCCCGCGATATCCGATCGCGAACGCTTAATTGATCGCCGCGTTTTCAGCTCTGTTTTCCTCTTTATTGCCTCCGCGCGGTCTCTGCCCGCGATGACTGGCGTTATCGAGCGCGAAAAGATTAAAACGAGACGCGGCTCGCGACTGATTCGACAGCGACGCCACGTAAGTGCGTCTCCTTCGCGTGTCGTCGCTCGCGCGGTGGCCGTGGCTGATAATTAAAAGCGGTTTAATTAACAAGCTACGGTGCCGATCGAAGGGCGAGCCGCGGTTCTGGAGACGAGCCAATTCATCGGGAATTCCATATTCATCGCGCGCCCCATTAAGCCGCCACTCTCGCGACTGCCACCTCGGCCAATTCCAGCCGCAAAACTTTCGAAAGCTGACGTCGCCAGCCCGCCGCGCGCCGTCCCATTTATTTCAATGCCAGCCGAGATTATCCGCGTTCGATTGGCCGGCTCCCGTGGCCATTAATATTTACGCGTCCGATATTTACCGCGACCTTCCCTCCTCGTTCCTCCCCTTTTTTTCCTTCCGCGACTTTTTTTTTTTTTTTTACCTCGCCACGCGCGCGGACAACGATTCCGTGCGGATTTTTGGCTCCGATTCTCGCATCGTTGAACCCCCGCTACGGGCGATGGATATTTATCGGTTATTCGGTACGTTTGGGAGCGTAATGGGAGCAGGTAGCGTACAGCGCGCGGTGTTTGAATTATTGAACGGGGGGATGCTACGAAAGCTCGTTCTTCTCGCCACCGAACTTGTTTCACTCGAATGGAAACCGATAAAGTTGACGGTCGGCTAAAATATTTATAAGCGTACACTTTTGGTTGGTAAATTTTCGACGCGTTTAGTCCGCTCGATTATGTATTTGCTGTTCCGTGTACACGTTGCCCGTGGATACGTGTTCGAAGAACGAAGAACACGATTGCGCTTACGCGAATTCTGTTTCGGAACTAGAAAATTATGGACCTTAGAATCGAACGCGCTGTTCGAACAACAGAACGCTTTCACGGCGGAGCGCGTAGCGTGCGTGCAGCGATTGGAAGCGGTGCTCGTAATTGAAAATACGATTTGTGAAATTTCGCTGCAAAAAAGAGTTCGTTTCCACGGCTGTAACCAACAATAGTTAAATACAAAAAAAAAAAAAAAAAAATGAGAATAAAAAGGCAGATTGATTCGTTCCACGCACCACCGTGGGGGAAGCATTTTATACAAATTGGAATATTTTTTTCGCGTCACCGTACGGAATCAATGCGGAAGGTATTTCCGTGGGAACGAGCGTATTCGATTTCCCCGATAATTCGATCGGACGCCGCGCTCGCTGACGGGCATCGTCGACGGCACGAATTTTCATCGGTATCGCGTTGAATTTTTCATTTCACCGAATTTACCAACACGTGCGTATCGCCACCTGTGGAGCGCTCTGAAACGCGCCGCGTTGTTTGCTCCTTAATGAATTCGTCCATTCGATCGCGATAATTCGCTCCCCCGAAAAACGGCTCCTTTTATCCAGCGATTCGATCAATTTCGCATATTCCACCGGGATGACTATAATCGCGCGTCCCACGCGCGCAACGAGCCCGCCCACGCTCGTCGAATCAAGCCCCGCGAAGCTCGCACGAATCGAGGAGATCGTCTAACGACGCGTTTCTCCGTACGCGACCCTCGTCGTTAAAGGACGAACGACTCCGCGTCCGTTTCCCATGAAACCACCTCTTACCTTCTGGCCCGCCGCTGGAATCGCCTCTCCCGGCGACCTCGTGGGAGTGTCTTTACGCGGGATTTTACGACTAATCGATGAAGCTCCGGCCAGAACGGGGCGAAAATAGAGGAGAAAGACGGGGGATCGGGGGCTGGGCGGCGGAAAGGGGGACGCTTAAGGTGGATCCGAGTAATTGGCGGAGTCATATTTTCCCGGAGCATCGAGAAACGCTGCCGCGGCTGCTGCCGCCCCGGTCCGGGAAAGTTGCGCGGCAGTTTCGCAGGGCAAACTTACGGACGCCGACGACGTCGAATTCCGGAAACGGCGTTCGACTTCCCCGTACGAGGGGGCGAGCCGTACCCTTCCCTCCCGCGCGAGGTAACGGTCTATCCTTTCCAGCAGCGGGGACGCTGACGAGCTGGGGGGTGGACCCGGTTCGGTGCCCGTCCCCGCCGACAGATTCACGAACAACTTTTATTGCCCGTCGAATTTATGGGGTGTTTGCCCCGTCACGGGAGCTCGCGGTCGGTATAAAAATTCCGCGCGCTACCATCGAGACCTCTGTCTCGCGAGTTTTATGAGATTTCGTTCGCGACGACCATTCGCAGATTGTTTCCTCTATCTCTCCCTCTCTGTTTGGAAACGATCGCGTTCGCCACGAATTGCTTTCGTTTCAGATTTTTCTAAGTTTCTGCTCTCGTTGTTGCTCTAGCAACAATGACGATGGAACAATGAGGCGTTCGATCTTTCAGATTGGAGTTTACAGAATTTTCCGTTCAGACCTTGTGCGATCGTCTCCGATGTGCGCGAAGGAAAGTCTCGAGGTAAGGGAAGACCGAGAGAGGGTTTCGAGAGTTCTCACCCCTCGGAAACGTAGGGCGTCGACGGGGTGGCGCGCGTCTCGCAACTCCCTATAAATAAGTTAAATTGACTGTAGTATCGCTGGCAGACTGTAATAGTTGGGTGCGATTTCGAGCTTAATTCGATCTGTACGGTTTTCCATCGTGGCCGGCGTGCCAGAAACCAGGCAAACTGCAAACACGACAAGGTTGGCCGACCAATTAGCTCCGACCTTCTCGCAGCGTCTCGAAACGATGCCGGTCGCTGGCTCCGCGCGCACACAGCTCGGTATACAAACGCTTCCTGTTTGCCCCTAACTGAAATTTCCCGAAATTGAGATCGCGCCGAGGTACGCCGAGGCGGGCGTACGCTCCGTTTGCCTGGAAAATGCACGGGATACGTCGATGGTTTCGATGGATCGTTAAGTGCTCCCTGGTAATTACGTGCCTACTTAATATCGTACGCGTTCTACCGTGCGCGATCTCGCTTTGAGAAGCGAGTCGCCGTTTTTCGGTCGAACCGCTTTGTCGACGACCCTTTAACTGCGCGTACAATGATTAAATGGAAGCGCTCGACGAAGGAGTCTTAACGATTTTCCAATACTTCACTCGCAAATGACATCGGTCAGTTACAGCGTGTTCCTGCGCGACGATATTATAACTAGAAGGATACCCAGCCCCTCCACGAAGCCAGCTAATCGGAGTCTTAATAACTACTTTCAGGCTTCGTCCGTGGTTAAGTACGCGGAAGAGATTTATCAGCATTGTCCGCGATAAGAAACGGTGCGGGAGAACCGCGAAGTTGATTAGCCGATTAAGTTCCCGGTTTTCCAAACTCAATTACACCGCGGAGCGTACGTACTTGTTCCCGTTGGATATCTAAAATACTCGTCTTCCGGGAAATCCGAAAAACGTCTTTCCAAAGGAATACAAAGGGCACGCTGCGAATCGAGTCGCGATGGTCGATCGAATCTCGGTTCCACCTGCGTCTCTCCTCCGGTTCTCCTCGATGGTTCTTCGCGGCGCGTGCACCCTTTGCGAGGGGATCGATTTCACAGGGAATCGGATCGAGAATCGCAGCAAAGACAGAGAGGGGTGGATCTTTATTTTACGCGTCGAGAGACGTAACCGATTAACCCGGTACACCAGCCGTTTCCGTCCGGAGGGGGTGTGGATGCTCGTAAAAGTTTGTCGACGGCTGAGAGTGCGCGCGGGTATTCGCAATATCCCGTGTAGGACGTGTCATCCGTGTTGGCGCCAAAGTGGCTTCATCGATCTTACACAACCTCTTACCACCTCCTCGAAGGCTGAACGAGCCGGTGCGCGCACCGCCTCGTAGCCTGCTTCGAACCGCTTATAAAAGCCCGTCGCCGCCGCCGTCGTCGTCGTCGTCGTCGTCGTCGTCACCGTCTATCCCACTGTTCGCCCTCCTTCCCTCACCCCCCCTCCGGGTTTGTGTTCTCTTGTTTGCCGAGCCGAGTCAGCGATTGATCGACTAATCTCTGCCATCTACCTGGATAGGCCTCTCCTTTTTCAGCTCCTTCCGCGGCAAGGCCAGGAGGGCAGGAATCGATTATCCATCGAACGCTAAATTTTCAACACATTTTTCACTCCCTCTAATGGGCACGGTTCGATAAATCTTTACCTCTTGCTGTCCCAGTGTGGCGCGCTTTTATGATGTCGTATATACGGATTTATGGGTGCTTAATTCTTCCGGCGACGCGACGGGTATTTTTGGACGGAATAACAATCGAATACAGTATGCGCGTGTGCAATAAAAGAAAGAAAGAACGGAGCGTAAAGTTGTTTAAAAAAGGAACGCGATTGTCCAAAATCCGATATGCACGTTCCGCGATTTTTTTTCTGGTCGAACCACTGGCTGGGGGCAAACGAATGGCGCGGTATAGGGCGAGAATGCGAATCGCAGAGCGGTGGAATCACGTGGAAAATCGCGGGCTGACATCGCCGGAGCAATTCCATTACCGTTGGCACGTCAAATCGTGGCCTGTCCCTTTCCACCCCTCCGCATCCGGTTCCCGTCGCTCTCGCGCGCGGACGCGTGCTACTCGTGAATTTTATGAATGGCCAATAAATTAGTCCGCTAATCGAAATGTGATCAACGAACGAGCATGGAAACAGGACGGAGGACGATCGCACGTCCTCCTTCAACGCTCCAGCGGGTCTTTGCCCTCTGACAGGCTCGTCTTTTCGCCTCGCCGTGAATTGACCGAATTACTCTATCGGTGTTATCCGGCCGGCTCGTTGAAAACGAATCGCCTCTGAAAGGATCTGTCGGGGAATTCGCTGCACGATCGCTGTTCGCGATCCGACGTGATTCCTTTCGAAATCGCCGCGCGAACGTCTCTTTTCCCCGTCCTTTATTTCGATCGAATTGAACGCACGGTTACACACCTGTACGCACAATTTCCCTGCGAGGCCTCACGATTAGTATGTTTACCCGTTCGAGACGGATTGCACAACGCGTGTGCGATGCATTTCCGAAGCAAAAAGGCGGATCGGCGAGAGGAAAAGGAAAGCAGGCGTCGAAATAAGACTTCGAAAAAAAGAGAAACAAATTTGAGCTTCTGGGGGTTGGTCTCTAAAAAAAATGAACCGTCTCGAATGAGTTAATCATGGGAAAGTGAAGCGCTTCTTTTTCATTCAGAACTCCCCCACGGACTTAATTCGGAAACTAAGGGAAGACGCTGGCCTTTCTGCTCCCAGTTAAATCCTCCGAGCGACCGATCGCAATTATAAACTACCCCCCGCGGTGTTATCCGGATTCTCCGTTACGTCGTGGAAAATCCGGGCGTAGTTGCCCGCCGTTAAATTAGACGGAACCCCGTCCACGGATAAGTCCGTAGTTAATTTTATTCGGGTTATCGGGCGAAAAGCGGCGCGCAAAATCCGATATTTCGACATCGAGCGTCGTTCCGGTTTATACGTTGCACAGTGGCTCGGTCATAGAAGGCTGGGAGCTGGCGCGAGTCAGTTCCGGCCGGTGGTCGGAATTTATGGGCAGCCTCGATCGTCACAACCGCCGAGATGGATATTTTCCAATATTAATAAACGTTCGCCGGCAGAGTGCTCGACGTAATATACCGCTTATTCCCCGCATTATTAGTCGCGTGGACGCGGCTTTCTACACGGACGCACGCACACGGACGTCTTGGCCTTTTGTCGGCAAACGACGTCGATATAATCGACGGCCAAAAACGTAAAAGGAATTTGGCGCAGCAACCGCGGCAACGGTTCGTTACGAAAAATTACGCGTAACGTTCTCGAGGTTGGGTCCCGAGCGGTGCATCGCTCGCGCGAAAATCCATACCGCCTTTTTTCCCCGGCAAAAATTCTTTCGCGACCCCTTCGTCTGCTCGACGATGCGAGATACGAGAGGGGGACGGTGGGAGAGGGAGAAGTTGCTCGAAATCCCGGGTTGATTTTACGTGCTCGCCGGGAAGAAGCGCGCGCCTAAGGGAAAACTTTGAACCCGTCTCGTAGGCGTGTTCTGCTTCGTCGAGGACAACGGAGAGAGAAAGAGAGAGAGAGAGAGAGAGAGAGAGCCCCGTCGCCTCTCGTAACTCCGATGCGCGGGGGTGGAAAACCACTTTATCCTTTAACCTGTGACGCATAAAACGACTCTTGATTGCGAGAATTCACTGAATTTCCACGCTCATGACTTACCAATTAGCGTATCCGGTATTAATATTTACTGTTTCGCGCGAGAACGCACGCGTCCCGAGGACGACCGCGCGACATCAATCCGTGGAAGAGTTTGCGTTACCGTGTGCCGCTTATTTATCCGCCCCGTTATAACCGTGTTGCCGTGGCAGCCGTCCCGCGCCCGCCATTTATCGGCCAATTTATAAACGTCCGCGGCGTCATCGATCACCTTCTCGAGCGGTCGAACAATATTTAAACTTTCGTAATATTCTCGCGCGTGGCTCCGGACGGGGATCCTCCTGGATCCTCGACGTCGAACGATCTTTGCACAGCCGTAAACCGTCCGCTAATAAACGCCCGGTTCCACGGGGCTGACCCGCGAGGGAATTACAATCGTCGCTCGATGTCCGAGGGGGCGAGCATCAACGACCACGAGCCCACTCCTCACGACTTAATTCGAGAGAGATTTACGCCGCTTAATAAAAACGTTCGTCCTACATCCAGTCGACGACGACGCTCGGGAGAAGGTTTTTCTCGTTGACCCACGACCTTCTTTTTTTCCCTACCCCTCCGTCCACCCCCTCGCTCACCCTCTCCCTCCACGGTTTCACGAGTCTCTTATTAAAGAGCGATACGCGTGGGTGGCAGCGGGAAGAAAAGAAAAGAAAACCGGGTGGAACTATGCCTGACGGGCTTATTAAAATACCGATCCGTGGAAACGGGACTGGCTACGGGCCAATCCTCGGGAATAATGTCGATTTGTAGCGGGGGCGAGCCACCGCGGCGTGTTCCTTCTAATGACTGGCCGACGATATTAACCGCGCGCTCCGACCGACGAGAAATCCAGCCACCCTGTTGTTACTCGCTGCGACGCGAAGCGCGTCGCGGTTTATCGCCTGCGTCCCCCCGTTCTTGCGTAAAGCCCGCGCGTCGAGGAGATTGAATTCGACGCAGTTGGAATCGTTAAAAATTCTCCCAACTCCTCCAATTCGAAGCAAATCTCTGTCTTCGCAATTCCACCGCTCGAATCGTTCCCGATGCACGAACAGTATCCGGAATCGATTCGACCCAATAACCGCGCGAAGCGAACCGCTCGTTTCCCACCGCCGTGCGTCTTAATTAAAGCGCGAAACGTGACCGTCTGCAGGCGGCGGATGCTCGGGGGTGTGGCGGGAAATACGAAGACGGAAGCGGAGGGTTCACCGCGGAACGACCGCCCCGCGGAACGAGGAGCACCGCTCGTGATTTGATTGGATGTCGTGCGCCTCGACGCGATTACAAGGTTAAGTTCGCCGTTACGCGTGCTCGTGACCGGATACGATAAAGCCCCGCGAGCCTTGCCTCTCGGCTCCGTGCCTCGGAGCGCTCGCTGTTTCGGCACTTGCCGCGCGCTCGATGCACCGATCGGCGAGCGGAACTGCAACGTTCAGCGTAATAAAACGGGGTAGACGGCGCGGAAGCTTCGTGCTCGATCTGATTTCGCCACGGCACTGTTTCTTGTACCCGGCTTATCGTGTAGATACGTTGTTTTGCTCGTTGAATATGAGCGCGCGATACTTTTCTTGCTTTTAATTAACGGCGCGGCATTTAAATTTGAGAGCCGTGTTTCGTTGTGCGTATAATATTCCTGAAAATTTTCCGAGGAAACGCTCTCTCGTCCACGAGTCCCGCGATCGTTCGTCCTCAACGAGGGACGCTCGATCGAGCGGCTGCTTTTATATAGATAAGTGCGATCTCATCGCGGTGACCGCGAGGAACGAGCAACCTTGGAAGAGATATTCCGAACCAAAGGCGGAGTATACCGATACTCTCGCTGGGAGCGTGGAAAACTCGCGTAGCCTCGAGTCGGTCGCTCGTAAACTGCCGGAGGGAGCGGCGACGACGACTGCCAGAGCTCGTGCATTCGCCTCGAACGAGACGGTCTCGTCGCGACGCGTCGCGTCATCGCGTTCAGAATCGCCGGAACGAGGAGAAAAGTGGAAAAAGCGAGGCGGTCGCCAGTATACTAGACAGCCCCGGGAAGATACGGGACAGGGGACGCCCGATGGCGTGGCGGGAGGCAGGCGGGGCGACGGAAATACGTTCAAATGGAGCATTTACATCGTGGAAATTCCAGATTCCCCATCCCGTCAGAAAGGGGGGGGGGAGGGAGACAGGGAACGGTGAATACATTCCGGAACTCGATATCGACCGATCGGAGGAAGAAGTCGTCGATGGAATAACGTTGGAATTTATGAGAGCTCGCGCATTTCCGGCTGTCTCGTCGAAAGGAATAATTATCGCGCCTTCGGAGCCACGGACGGCTCGCTGAATTCCGCGATGGGATTCCCCGATTTAACGAACCACCCCCCCGCCTGGTTACATTTCACGACGTCGAAACTCTTTTCTTTGCCACCCTTCTGCCTTCCCCCCCTTTTTTTTTATTCCCGCGCGGAAAATCGTTAAACTCGACGCCGCGGCGTGGCGACGCGCACGAGAGGGAACGTAAGGAGAGCGGCTCGGACCGCGATGGCGGACGACGGCCGCGCCGCGTGTTCATTATCCGACGATTACGCCCTAGCGTGGCTGCTTCGTTTCGTTGTTAACGGTTGATTTCACGGCTCGATTTATGGCGAGCAATGAAGTGGTTACACTCGATAATTGTTTCCCAGCGACGCTAATGAATTTCATCGCGACGCTGTAAAGCGAGCGTGGGCAGCGGGGGCTCGCTTTCACGGGCGTGCGGCGGGAAGAGGGTGGCGGATTGTAACGTCGTGCCCGCGCTTTGCATGTGAATCGCGTGATGGAATTAGCGAGTTGCAATTTTCACCGTTAATTTAAATATTTCAAAAGCGCGCGCCTTAATATTTAAAACGCGACTCCCCTTTGAATCTGAAGTTACATTAATCTTTTAAGAACCGCCGCTCGACGAATACTCTACGACCACTGTCGGTGATAGGGTGTTGCTGGATTATTCGTAAAGTTCGACCAAATAATCGATCAAATAACGCCGCTTCGCCGTCCGAAATTGTTTCTTCTAGCGACGAGGTTCATCCGTTCGCCTCGCGGCTCGTCGATCGGTTGATCACGCGAGCAGATCGCTCGCGATCTTCGCGATCAGCCACGAGGAGAAGATCGCGCTGCTCTCGCGTCGAATAAACGGATAAATAAAAATTGAAAGGGAGAAATAAAATTTTCACGCGGAAATCACAGGGAACGCGGGCGTTCGCGTACGCGGACGAGCGCAACAGCCGTGTTTTTCGTTCGTTACTCCCCGACGATCGTCGATCGGGTCGTTTCGCGTTACCGTTAACCGTTCGGCGCACCGATTTCCAGCGATCGCGTGCGGTGTCACGCGCGAGCGTTAATGACTCTCGTTATTGACACATCGCGTGCCGGCCGCGATGTTTCCACCTGCGAAACACACGGGACACCGAGACGTGTTATTTTGTTTCGCGTTTCCACCGTGTTCGCGGTAATTAAGCGGCGGCTTTTCTTCCGCGAATTGAATAAAACATCGCCCGTTTCAGTCGTCTAACGGGCCGCGATTCACAGCCGTCCTATTCGTCGTAATTATCGCGATAGTCGTTGACCGGTGATTGCGAGGGATCCATTAATCGCTAATGTTCGGCTAAATTATTGGGAACGTTTCACGAGACGCGCGGCCGCGAGGATCCTTTCAAGCATTGTGGACTCGTGGCTGGATTGTTTCAATCCTTTGACACGTATATGCGTACCAACTAATGTAATATTTTAGCGATAATAGGCGTATATATACGTCTCTTACGGTTAAACGATTAATCTTCTGCGTTTATCGTTAACGATTTTCTTTCTCTAGTCTGCCATGTGTATGTCGTAATGAAGTTTGATCAGCTTTGTGAACGAAGTACAACGAATAGCGTGAAAACTGATCGTTTACCTGTCACTGACGCACACGTTAATTGCGTTAACAGAAGGTTAAAGTACACTGGCGAGGAATCATTCGAGCGATCGTCGATCGAGGTATTCTTAGCAATTGTATTCGCTATTGTAGGCAGAAGAAAAGGACTCGGGGGTTTTAGGACCCACATGTTCGACAGCCGTGTCGCGTCGGATGATGACTAGGTTTACGATGCGGACCTGACCTTCCGTAAAGCGACCGAAAAACTCAATCCAAGCGAAGAGGTCGCCATAAACCTTGTCACCGTAGCGAAAGCAGGGAAATTCCCGTCACACAGTGAAAACACTTTGACCAGGAGAAGAGAGTAGAAGGCGAGTATTTTCGGAAAGCGCCTAATTGACGAAGGAGGGAAACGTCTAAAGACTCGCGAGAGAATAAAGACAGAATGCGCAAAGAGTTAGAGTTGGATGTAAAAAGTAAGAAGTCGCGTGACTGTCGAAACAGCGTTGGAACAGTATAACTTAAGCAGAAACTGTGTTTTAAACTGCCTTCTTCGAATCCCATGGACGTCCAAATCCTTGGACAACCTCACACGATGAAGAACGAAATTAAGTTTCACTCGGCTGTCACAAACGCGACGACAATCAGCTCTTAATTACCCTTATTACTCAGAAGTTGCGCACGTATATTCACCCTCGTTGTGCAACACTTGAAAAGTTATTTGCACAGGGAACGTAACTCTATCGGTGTATAATTTGCATCGGGTGATTCCAACGCGACACGAGTCATTACGCGTCGACCACCGAGTCGCGAGGCAAGGGAAAAAGTAGCCGCCGCGTAACCAATCAATGGTCGTCATTAAATTTGATTCACCTTTCACTCGTTGATCGCCACGAATCGTGCTCCCGCGGCTACTTTTCGTTCGTTCGATCGTTAGAGCGCGCGATTCATTTCGAAAAGTTGCCAAGTGCCTCGCGGGGTTAAATTGCGGCACTCGCCGAAGTAGCGAGGCCCTCGCGAGTCGAAGAAGTCTCGACTTTCGAAAGTCGCGTTCGAGGGTCGTTCTGGTTTCGAGTAAATCGCACAAAGCCGGCAGGAACAATCGTCCTCGAGGCGGAGAACGCTCGTCGCGATTAAAAGGCGGCCGTGGCGACGACCTCGAGGGTGGTGGAGAGAAAGAGGGATGCCCCCGGATCGATCGACGAGTGCTTCGATCCTCGAGCGAGGATCGCTCGAAGGATTTCAGGGTGGAAATCGCGGAGAACACCGTCGCGTCGACGACCGCGTTAATCGCGATCCGGACGAGCGTGTTCGCTCGACGATTTCAATTTGTTTCGACACGGTTAACGGATTCGCGCGAGGGAAACGAGAGGGACCGAGGACCCAACGGATACGCGAGTTGCGAGTGGAAATTAACGGGACCGACGCGGTCGTGGCGTTTTATTTCGAGAAAGGCGAAGCAGCTCGAAACCCGCGGGATTGCTTACCGATATTGTGGATTTATGCGCGCGGTTCCTCTGTGGAATGAAAATAAACGAGTAAACGGGTTTACGTTTCGATCCTCGGATACGCGCCGCCTTTAATGCACTCTCTTTTCGTTCGAACGCGTCGCTGCATTTGCGATTTCCATTGGTCAAACCGGCACTGCAATCATCTCGAGTCCACACTTTCACTAGAGTTGACATTTTCTCTTTTAGCGGACGTAACGATCGGCGAACACGAAATAGGTTCCTGAGCCGCACTTTTGCAATATCCACACAGAAAAGCGTTGGTACGCCACCCTCGTCGCGCGATCAATCCCTCCCCAGTGTAAAGACGCGACAGCGAATAATCGAGGTAATTAGAAAAGAGTACGAAAGTTTTAGTCAAAAGTTTCACTTTGGTTTGCCACGGGAGTTGAACTCGCCAACAAACTCTTTACTTTTGGAAGTGGAAAAGAATCGATGTAGGACGCTGCTCGAGTCAAAAACCTGTCCGACGATGCAGCGAAAGGGTGAACATTCCACGGAGGACTTCGACGGAAAGTCAACGCTGCTTCGATCAATCGCGATGGAAGTTACGACGCGTCGACGTGCACGAGCGGAATAAGAGAGTAAAACGTAATAAACTTAAGAGTTTCTCAAAGTGGAGTGCTATTAATCGAGCATCGATCTCGTTATTCCGCTGTCGCACTTTGTATACGCGCGCGCAACCTTCTCGAAGGCGCATCGACGCTATTCATGCAACGATCGTCCGTGGTTTCTTGCCAGCGGTGATTTAACGGGCAGAACGGTTCCTGTAACTCGTCGACTCGTCGAATAAATCTCGGGAGTAACCGAACGAGTCGAGGGAGGTCGAAGAAAATGGCCCGGA
This sequence comes from Xylocopa violacea, assembly GCA_963969225.1. NCBI lineage: Eukaryota > Metazoa > Arthropoda > Insecta > Hymenoptera > Apidae > Xylocopa > Xylocopa violacea. Next base: position 19,153,064 of record CAXAJV010000013.1, on the reverse strand, counting down.
GTGAACGTACGGTCCACGAAACAGATATTAACGAGTGTCTTCAGCGTCGAGAAACCCGTTCGAGCGTTGTAGGAGCGTTTCATCGGAGGATACGTTTTTACGGCCTTGATTTCCACACTAGTCGGTCATTAAGACGATCGGTCGTAAACTCGGGCGTTACGCAATCGAATTAATTGACCGTTGCTCGTAAACGTTCAATTCGCTCATTAACTCTTTAACCGTGCGCTGTTCCCCTTTTTTGCGGACCAATTCCGGGATTCATTTTACTGCTCTCGTGCGCAGATGTCTTTTAATATCCGTATCGACGCCGTAATTATTACTAATAATTATTGCATTGCACAATACTCCGGTATTTGCATTCAATTAAAATCGCGTACCGTCTCGGATCGCGGCGATCGCTTTAATAGATTTTACAGCGGCTCGCTCGCGAAACAAAAAGAAATGCCGTAGCGCGCGCTCGCATGCCGATTAATCGGAACGGGTCGCATTAAATTTTCACTCGCTCGATACCACTTTCGCGTGACTAAAAATATTTGATGTCGCGCCGGCGAAACGTGGAATTCAATAAATGATACGAGCCCCGATCCTTTTTCCAGTCGTTCCACGCGACGCGTTCCGCATACTTAAAAGATTAGCAGCGGCTATTAAATTCTAATTAACCTCGGTCCAGCCAGCTATAACTTCATTCCATTGGAAAAAGTAGTCGGTCCTTCGACGATCGGCTAATGAAACGTACGTTCAGCGGCCCGTTCGCGGTCCATCGGCCCGTTTCGTATCGATCTCTCCTCGGCTGTGCGGCGTCGCGACTCCGAGGGTTGCGTTTAACGTTGGCTACGCGTTGCACGACCCCCGACCGGAGAGGGTGAAGAGAGAGAGAGAGAGAGAGAGAGGACGCGCGCGGACGCGATATCGATTGTGCTCGCTTCCGCACGCGGGACTGGCCACGCTGCGCAATATAAACCCACGCAATCTGCAGATCCGCGCGGCTAAACATTTCCTCTGTCCGCGGCGCGCGAGCCACGCGTCGCAGCTTGGATTCGTGCGCCGTTTTCACCGTCCCGTGCACAGATTCACCGCACGTAGCGCGCGTACACTGCTGCGCGAAAGTCGCGATATCGAGCAGCAGCAAGCGCGAAACCGATTCCCCTCGGTGCGCGCGATAAATCAGCCGTCTGATATCCGCGAGGAGCGCGTAATTATTCTCTGAAACGGTGGACGGAGATTCCGGTTGAATTATTCAGCGAGGCGCGGGGCGGAGCGCGCAAAACTCCGCGGGACTCGCGTCGAATTGTTTTTAGCGAGACGACGCTCGTTCGAATTAAGCAAGGGTATTAATAATCTCGAACGGGTGTGCATAGACGTGCACGCGCGGCGCGTATATATCGGGTCACGCGTGTATCAGAGCACAAACAAGTGGATGGAGGAGGAACGCGCGCATGCACGCACGGGATACGCGTTTGATCGACGCGTTTTCCGCTTCGATGAACACGACTAACGACGCGGCGCAGCGCGTCGCGTAGACAACGCCGGTGACGGTGCGCCGCTCTCGCGGAATTCGCTGGGTGACAGCCGGTTTTTTAATTACTCGACAGTCGGAGGCTGGGGTCCCGGGAATTCGCTGGTGGCATTAATGACGCGGTAAATGAAACGCTTTGAATTCGTACTCCGAATAAACGCGGGATTCGGTTGATCGATCCTCCCTGGTCGCTTCCTTGGTTCCTCGTTGCAAAAGGAAACCAGTGTATCTGTTCTATGCAAATCTCTTCCATCGAATTGCAACGAGCGAACGCTTCGACGAACTTCTTCGATTCGAACTTCAACTCCAAATATTCCCGATTTAGGTGTCAGAAAAAATTAGCCGCAATTTCGTCACGCGCGAGTCCTTCAAAACTTCGCTGTCAATAATCGGTTTCAGCGGTCGTTGTTAGCCTAGTCTGGCCTGGTTGGAAATTGCCCGGTGGCACGACAGCCGAGTTCACTGGCTTGTTACGGCGCGATGGGGTGGGCTACCGTGGAGGAACTTTGTTTCCGCTGGATCTTAGCGATTTCACGCCGAGTCTCGTGGAACTTCCCGCTCGAATCTTCCGCGAGCGTGGCCCGCGACGGTTTTCGGAGTTTTGCGACGACGCTACCGGTGCCAGCGAAGACGAACGGCCCCGTTCGAAGGGCGAACTAATCGAGAATCGCATAGATCGCTGGCCGTCTCGTTCAGCTCTCGCGTGACAGCCTCACCACGGTCTCGATCGATCGCAAATCGCGCGACTTATCTATTATTCGCGACTCGATATCCCGCGCGTATTAGCGTCGTATCGAATCGCGAATCGCTTTGTCATTTCGAGCGTCTGAATCGCTTGTCGGTGAACCGTTTCTGGTACTGTCACGCGATATTAATTTTCCAATTTTTATCATAGAAGAGAGGACTCGGAGAGCGTTGGATCGATGGGAGATATTATTAGATCGATGGGGAGCTGTCGCTTTAAACGCGTGTAATAGTTCATTCCGCGTCGAAGTGTCGATAATGGAGGTTTTATATTACCAAACGATTTATAATAATCACCGTTACAACATATTTTACATATCACGAGCGAACGAACGGAGCAGAGACTCGTTCGTTTTATCGATGAAATTAAAAACGCGACGCGGTTGAACGTTCCGAGCGCGCGCGCGCGCGGGGAAAAAATTCGCGACGGCCCCGTGAAACAGCGGGGGCGAAAGTTTCAGTCCCGCGGAGGGGTGGAGTGGCGTTCGAAAGTTCGCGCGGTGGTCGGTGGCTTAAATATCCGCAACTTTTTCCATTGTGCATATACACGCGCTGCTCCGCGCCCGGACTGTTGAAGGTAAAAAGCCGCGAGGGAATATTTTTAGTCGACCGAAGCGGAGCCGACGAACGGGCGTCGCTTCGTGCCGCCTAAATAACCGATGACGTCAGATACCCGGTAGACGATGGCCTTTGTGCACGCTGGCCTCGAGAAATCGCGGATTCTCCCTCCTCGCGACCTCTCAAAGAAGACGCGAAAGCGTGTCGCGCGCATTTAAGTTTCTAGAAATGTTCGCAAACGTCGCAGACATTTCGTCGACGGGACGATGGATATGAGATGAAACACGCGGTCGCTGCTGAAGGCGCGACTGTTGCCAGACGGATTGGTCTTCGAGCCGACCTAGAGAGCTCGCTCGCAGACTGCCGCGCGTCTGCTACAAATATATTGAGCTGCGCGTACCAAAGCCAAAACTGTGGACCGGTGACTATCGCGTGGATCTCATTCCATTGAATTGCGTTCAGGGACCGTGCGGTCACAGACGCACGCATGAATGACTATTTTGGCACCGCGCGCCACGCACGCGGACTGTCCCGCGTTTACGACGCGATCGAAGCGTCCGTCGTTCTCCCCTTTTCCTTCTTGGGTCTCGAACATTTTAATTACCGCGGCATCGTCGTCGAGATGGATGGAACGAGAGGCGCGCGTACGCGATTGCGAGACTCGAACAGCGTGAAAGTGAAATGTAGGACTCGATTCAAAAGCGCTTCATTGGAAAATCTGGCCGCGCGCCAATACTTTTTATAGCCACCGTATTTATAACGCGCTTATCTTTAATCAGGAGATGAATTAATTTTCCGGGGCAACAGGCGATGATTTTATCGACGTAACAACGAGAGAGCGCCTTTTCGAGGGTCGAAACGCGACGGTTTCGAAACTCCGATTCCGCGAATGCGTGCGCGCTTTCCAGCGTTTGCGTATACACGGATGTTTACAAGTCGAGGATGCTTAAGGGTGAACAGTGCGTGGCGAGCGAGAGTTTAAGAGGAGAGTCGTTAGAAGCCGCAACGAGCGCGCTGTGTGGAGGGTTTAAGAAAGCGAGCTTCGACGAGAAGAAAAGAAGAAGTTGGATAACTTTTAATCTCCCAGTGTGTTGTTACTTTTTAAATAGAATAAAAGAAGCGATTACAATCCGAGTAACAACAACCACCGCTCTAATTGCCGCAAGAGTAAGCTGGTTATTCGGTTCTTGTTTCGTTCGCAAACTTTTCATCCAAACAAGATTACTCGTCCGTCCCATTAACCCTTTCGCGTGCGATATCAGCGTAACAGAGTCCTGTAAAATATACAGAAATCGCATCTTTTTAAAAATAACGCGATCTCGTGCCGTTTCGAGCGTTACGAACGACCCTTCGCTTCGAGAGGGTTAAACTGCGTGGAGCTCGAGGTTCGAAGGCAACGATGGTTTCGGGCCTCGCGCAACTCTCCTCCGCCCTGAATTATACGTACACGCGATAGTCGTAAATATTGTCACGGAGACCAGGTGCGAAGGCATCGTTCACTGTATTATTTGTATTCCCGTGGCACGTGAAACCCGTTCCCTCCCCATCTTTCTCCCTTCGACCGGAAGATTTATACGCGAAAGTGGCACGCGAAATGGGCGCAGCCGCGGGCGCGAGGCACGCACCAGCGGAATCGATGGGGACGAAGTCGCCGGGACGCAGATTGCATCCACCCTCCTCCGAGCGTTCCGCGACTTGGAATTATCAGACGGCAGAGGCACAAATAGATACGCTCCGATATGCGATTCGACGCTCGGTTCTTCGCCTTGGCTGCGTTCGAAGTTAATCTGGCTCGCAGTCGCCAAGGACGGGAAGTCTCTCTTGTCCTGAAAATTGAATTCTTCCAGCCGTTCTTCCGCTTTGAGTCTCCGAATGGAGATTGCGGGTCTCCTCGATCCGACTTCGAAAAGTTTAGCGAGGATCGCAATTGCCAGGCTGCGGAATATAGATTCGGGATTTTCGATATTCGAGCTCGCGTCTTTTGTTTTACGCTGATCGAATCATCGCGCAAAGATAGATCGTGTATTCTATAAGTAGTTTCCGCTGTAACGAATCGCTCGAAAGATTCCCCGACTAAAATTGTCGATTTATTTCTCGCTCGTCTTCGAGGGAACGTCGACGAGCACCCGCTGGTTGGAAACTCGAGGGGTTTATGCTCCGCGAATGCTTAAAACGAACAATTTTTTTTATCTCGCACTTTGGTATACGTATTCCGGAGTGTGAAACATTTATCGTTCGCATGAGTAAGGTAACAGGAATTAATTTGAATACATGCATCTCGAGTAGGAGCGACGTAAAATAGAAGAAAAAAGAAAAAAGTAAAAACAGGCGATTACACGGAGCGCGAGAAAGATTCCCGTATCGGGATAAAAATTAATTTCCCACGGCGCGTGTGCCCGGTATCTCGTCCTTCCTGGGTTCCACTGGCTCCAGCAGGCAAGTCGGAAACGCTATTCGAGATATAAGAAAAGGAGGCGACCGAATTCCACGGGGGATGAAAATTAACGAGCTCCGGCTGCGCATTTCCCGATTTTCGAGCGGCGAGCGGCAGGAATATTCCCCGTCTGAGGAATCTGTAGAATTTCCCCTCGCCTCGACGCTGTACAACCGTGGTCCGGATCTCGGGTTCCGCGGTACCGAGCGCAACCAATCCAATCTTCTTCCACGCGCCGCTCCGCCGTGTATCCACGTCGGTTTATACTCGTCGTTATCTCTTTGCGCGGTTCGCGCCATCGTGTCGATTATTAACACCAGAGCTACCCACGATTCGCGCGTACCTCCCTCTCCCCTCGTTTCCGTGGGAAACGAGCGGAATGATTTATTTTTCGAGAGTAACAAGTCGTTCAAAGAAACGTTTCCGTTTCTTCTTACAACTTACCGGAATTGCATTTACATTCGTCGCGGAGGAATCGTATCCAATTTTGAGCGAGTACGTGCCGGTTTAAATTGAAACGTCGAAGAGTCGCGTTTCCGTTGGCCGTGGATCGAACTCGTCGCGCATTTCGAGGCACGAAAATGGCGTAACCCAGCTTCGAGTGAAAATTTTCCGCTCTAACGCGGATCGACCGTGGAAAAAGCTGACTTGTTGGCAGCGGACGAGGAACAAAGTCGTTTAAGTGCGCTGTAACGAGGCGCGGGCGGGGGAGGGCAGTGGAAGAAATATCGTCGCGGGTCGATTCCTTTCGTCGAAGACAACGTCGTTCAATGGATTCGCTGAGCCGTGTATACTGGCATTGTTCTATTTTCTGTGAACTTCCTATTCCTTAAAATAGAGCGGGGAACGGTGCATCGGTCGATGCACAGCGTACGGACAATGGATGCTCTCGATGAAATATTTAATTGCACGTTCTGTCCCGCGAGTTTGGTGGTCCTATCTCTTTTTTTCCCGAGGTCCTGGCCGTGTATTTCGGCGCGAACGGCGTATAGAAACGCGGACGTAAATTCCCGAGCTTGTTTATCTAACCATTTACCTCCGCGCGGCCGCGCGACAGCCATAACTCCGCTAAATCTGTAAAATCCTGTAATAAATAGTAATCCCCGAGGCAGCACGATTCACGGATCCGCCATCTGTACGATTTTATTGCCTACAGCTCATCCGATGGCTCATCGCCTTACTCACTCCACGGAATCTTGACGCGTTCCTTTCGAGTCCACCGATTTCGCACTCCGCTTCCTCGGTGAACGCGCAATTTTATATCTCGGCTCCTCGATTAGTATCTCGGCGCGACTGGATGTTCCCTCGGACCGCTAATAGGGAAAATAACGAGAGACAGAAAGGGTTTAATTGGGGGACGAAGAAGTGGTCCCCGAGTCGAAGGGGTGGGAGCGATGGCGGTTTAACAAGTACCCGGGCGAGCCTCGTCCCAGCAAGATGCAGGACCGCGATTTATCTGCGAACAAGTTGCCTTTATTACCGCAACAACCGCCGCGGCGCATGAACGACGGCACGATAATACGTTTATGGCGGCATTAAACTTGCCACCGTGCTAGCGTTTACCAACTTTCTTGCGCGGAACTTCGCCAACGGCCGACGAGGATCCGCTGGCTCGTTAAGAGCGTTTCTACGACCGTTCCGCGATCCTGGTTTCGAGCGTCGAATCGGTTTCGAATCGCCGCGACTGGCGAGCTTTATTTACCGAATCGAACGACCCGATTCCTTCAACCAAAATTCGATATTCCAGCCCGTGGAGGGGCGCAAACGCCTCGAGCCAACCAAATTGGATGCAACAACTTTCCGATATCATAGGGGTTGCTCGTTCACCGGACGATTCGCTGTTCCGTTCGCCGCGATTGCCATTGTCCAGGATTGCCAGCGACCCTTGAACACGCGGTGAACGACGTCCACGCTCGTCGCGTTACGATAAACTCGCCATCTTTGGTGTTTTATTGAAAATCAGAAAGCAATTAACGCTATAATGGAACTATAACTTGTTGTTCTTTGCCAAATGACCCTGTTGCGTTTAGCGAGCGCTTTGAAACCGACACAATGGGCCGCTGAATGTAAATGCTTGTTTACGGGAGTTCGATTATTAACGCGCTTTTGTCAATTATTCGTTCACGCGATCAATGGAAGCGCGGCGGAAAGTTAAAATCTGGGAACGTCGAATAAAGTGTTGCGGCGCGCTCGGCCAATTAGTAGAATAAGACCGCCAACGGTAGACGCGAGTATTCAGCGGAACTCTCGAAGAAGTTACGGCCCTTACCGAGCTTACTAATTGCTCCGCGGCTACTACGCTCTCTTTCTATCCGTTAGCCTCGCCGAATCCGCAACGGGCGCGCGCAACGCGTTTCACTCGTCGCTGAAACGCGCGGCACCTAATTATTCCGGAACCGCTCGTATCGCTTTATCTTCGCGCAAAGCAAACACCGCCGTTGACAGATCCAACAATTCAATCCTCGATAACCGTGCATAAACTTCGCTGCGCGTTCCACCGGGCAACGCAAACTTACACGAGCCCACTGTGCAGCCTACGAACGCGCACCGTGCAACACGATTTGTCTCTCTGCTGGAGCGGTTGATTTGCTGTTCTCCCGCGGCCAATCGCAATTACTAAAATGGACGAAAGTCATTTCTCCCCCGGGGACAGGTTTGATAAAATCGCTGCGCAAAGGCACAGGGAGAGAGAGAGAGAGAGAGAGAGAAAAAAAAATACAAAACAAAGCCAGCGAACGCGTCGCGTTGGAACGCGAGGGTGCCGCGAGGGAGAAGGAGGCGGAAGCGGAAAAAGCGTCGAAGCGGGCGGCAGCGAGCGCGATGGCCAGGGAGAGGACGGGGTAAAATTTTCCTCCCGACGCTTTGTACCCGCTCGACGCGTTTTCGCCCTCTCCGCGAACTTTTCCGACGACCGGTCATCGATTGCGAAACATTTTAACATGGACGCGGCCGCTTCGAGGCGGCCCTTTTTTCACCCTTTCCTCCCAGCCTTCCGACGCGGCACGCTCGCACGCAATTACCGCGTCGCGTTCCTCCGCGTCCGCCCACGGCTACCACTCGAGGAATTAAACTTTCCTCGCGACGGACTCTCGCCTAATGAATCATCCTTTCTTTCCTTCGTCATCGAGCGTTCGAGGTGACGCGCGATGATTCCTAATCGCAACAGCTCGATCGAAATTCAGAATTCTCTAAACAATTTATTAAAATCTGGAATCGCTCTTTTACACGTATAGTTACGATTTAATTTTCAAATATCCTTCGGATAAGCTCCTTCGAAGGAAGATTAGCGATTTTTCGGAAAACTTTCCAAGCATAGAGTCTGAAGTAAGACCTCGTTTGCCAGAGAGCTTTCTTCTCGAAGCTTTCAACGCCCACGGCATTAACCAAAGGCAATCATTGGTTAACCGCTGAACGCGCAAACACCGACGAATCGATCACGTTTCCGCGATCCGTTTTCATTCTCGCCGGAACCGGAGCGAAAATCCTAACGGAGCAAATTGCACGTCGCTGTTTCGGGACACCGATACTTCGTGGCCCGCGATCGCGTTAAACGATCCGGTTTATCGTGGATCGTGGATCGTTCACGATCCTCTGTCACGAAATCCGATTTCTTCACGATCGGACCGCGGCGTGTCCGATCTGTTCCCGCGAGATCGCCGCTCGATCGATTCGCCATCCCTTTAACCTTTAATCCGCCTCCGCGACGTTATCCGGCCGATCGTTAATTATGTCCTCGTTGCCCCATCGGGAAAAAAGGGATTGGTGCCTGTCGGTCGATTATTGACTACTTAACGCGGACAAGATCGACGCGGAGATAGCAGAGAGTGTAAAATCGTCTTCTCAGCGGTTTTCTCGTCGCGTGCAACGAGAATTTCGAGGCGCGACATCTTGGTAAACTATCTCCGTCGTTCTACTCGCGTTTCAGATGATCCTGCGTTATACTATAACGTAAGTATCGCGTTTTTCCAAGATCCTTTGCTGCGGTAAACTTTTTGAGGAAAACGGTGCACGAATAGGATAATATATTTAATTGATGAGTTGGGTATTTCATTAATACGTTAGATAGCGGGTAAAATGTTTAGTCGATAAGTTAGAACCAGAATGTGTGCTTTAATACTCGGGGCGAGATACGAGACGCAGGAATTCAGTGATCGATGCAACGAGGACGAGCAAGAACCGTGGCACGACTCGCAAGGTGTTTACACGAGAACTCGTGCCTCACAGTCTACGATTTCTTCTCGTATACTGATTGTGATCCCTCCACCTCTTCCTCACGGTCGGACAATATAAGAACGGGCGCTTGGTGCATTTCCAGGCCAGCAACACCGTTCACCGAGAAACGCATTGTCGTCCGTGGGATCGAAGGTAAAAACCATAATCCACGAGGAACAAGAGTCAACGAGAGTCAACGTGGGTGGCTCGAACCGGGTCTTTATACGGGAGGTCGTTTACTCGCGGATCCAGTCGTGGATTATCCCCCGCCTGGCGCATACTAGACAGGAATCTTCGACGTTTCGCTCTTTTCCACCCTTTCCCGTCGATCCTCCTTTTTCCATCCGCGACGCGCCGGTATCCGGTGCTCGTCCGTGCTCGCTAATCGATGAAAGTTTGCCACGATCCACGAGAGTCGAACGAGCACGCTTAAACGCGTAACGTTGACGAGCTTGCCGAGTTTCTGATCGAGAAAAGTGTCCACAAAGAAGTGCACGTACGCTGCGGAAAGGGTTCTTTGAAGACACAAATCGTCCATTGTACAGCACCCGTCGTGGCTTCAAAGTGACTCGTACTGATCTTTCAAAGAAGAACTCGTACAACTTTGTCCTCTTCGCCTCTCCAAAACAAATATTTGCCAGGCTACTTCATCCGCCGAGATTCCTGCTAGTACCTTTTGAACTTGAATACCTAATTTCGCATTGAAACTCCCCGGCCCCGGGCCGCTCAAAAATGACCTAAATTCTGTATTAACCGGCGAATTCATTAAAGTGAAAGCGTTCGCGTGAAACGATACGCTTCTCTCTCTATCTCTCTCTTTCTCTCTCTCGATTCAAACGAAGCAAGAGTTTCGTGGAAGAGAAATTGTTCGCGTAAAAACGGCGCGCAAAATGGAAACCGCTGCGCGAGCCAAGGGACGAATGTATTTCATTCGACGATCATTAGGGTACGATGAGACTTGGACGCGGAATGACTCAGCAACTCTTGTCGGCTGGACAACGGCGATTTTTCTTCCGCGGGGATCGAGGGTTCGCTGATCGATACTCGATTCACGGACGCCGTCGCGGTGGTCCGCTGCGAAGAAACGAAATTACCCCGACCGTGTAACGACTCCGCCACCGTTCCCTTCTTATCCGGCGTCCAACGGTTTCCACCGACTTTTTCCGGTTTCCACCGGCGTGATTCTCCGCATTCCGCCGCGCGGAGACGCCATTAAAGGCCGGAGCCGATCGATTTCGTTGCCTTTGAACGAAAGTACCGTTTCCCTCGGCTACGTACCCGTCGAACGACAATATCGACGGTTTGACGCTTATTATATTTGACTTCCTCCGAATCGAAGCTCTGTCTGTCGGCGTCTATCTTATCGTGGCTGTCGGAATCTATTTTCGGATTTCACCCAGACCTATTCCGAGATCCTCTCCCGGCCGCTGTAGAACCGTTCCGCGAGCCCGTTGTTACGAGACGAATTTATTGAAATTTTTCCGACCCTCTCCGCGCGTTGATATTTCCCGGATTTTCCCGCTCGCGCTCGAGTTACCGCGATATCTAAATTCATGGACGAACTTCGTCCACGGAGCCTGAACGCGCGCGACGGTACCGAGATGAGACAATATGTACTTATGGATATGTCCCACGGAAATGGCGGGGCCGTCTGGAAGTAGGGCGCAGGAGGGCGCCGCGACGCTGTACACTTGGGCTCTCAAGCACCTTAAATTAATCAGGCGCTTACAGGATTCCGACAGCCACGCTGTTACGGTGTCCTCGTTAAAGGGGAAAGTTTTTAAATTCATCTGTCTGAACTCTGTCCCGAATAATGGCAAATCGTTTGCTGTAAACTCGATTTACTCCGTACGGATAGCGCCGTTAAACGGCATTCAAAGGCGAGGACTATCTCGTAAAATAACACGACGATTAACGAGCTCCGTTCGTTGAAATCCTCGAGTTTACGAGGCGATTCGGAATCAACGCCCGCGACGATTGCCTTGATTGCTCTGGCGAAATTTATGGCGACCTCCTCGCGAACCGTAGTAAGCGTCGCGTTTCGTTTAAGATTCGCGCGCGATACCATCGCTGGTCGCGGTGGCGGAAACGCGCAGCAGACAGCGGTGCATTTACCGCTTCGAGCGTTCGTTCGTTTCGCCGGCTGGTCGTTGCACAAGCGTCGGGAGAAGAGGAAGAGTAGAGGCAGCCAGCCGCGTGCCCACGAACTTGATGGAACATCGAACGCGTGACGTCATTCGACCTCGCACCCACCGCTCTATTCTCGACTTTTCCGCTCGCGCACACGCGCGGCCCCGCGCACACCCACGTGGTTAGGTAATGTGTAATAGCTTACGCGTTACAGAGCTCTGTGTGTAGTCGACCGATTCACGAGTCTCGAGAGTTCGCTCTCCGCGCCGATTAACCGCTTCCGAGGCGAGCGTACTCGCGATAAGCGGAATAACAACGTCCTCGGTGTTTGCCGCGCAGTAACTCTCGATACGGTTCTTGTTTTCCATCAGTGTCCGCGTTATTTCTTGCGTCTTTTCGGAAACAGAGATTGCTCGCTTCGGCTATTGGAGCAAAGAAGGACTTCGAAGCGAGCCTTAACGGAGCACGAGTCAACTCCTCGATTCGTTCTCCAATCTACAGCTCACGAGCGTACTCCTTCCTCGCTGGCCGATCCTCCGCGTTGGAGCGGATTATCGCGCGAGGCACAATGAAACAACATTATCGTAAAGCGGTCGATGAGTCGGGACGAATATAAATTCGCTGATACCCGACGCGGCCTCGATCGCGCTGACGCCGCCTCCGCCACCGCCGCCAGCCGTGCTTTATTTATCGACGGAGCCCAGACGTTATACATCGAGCGTTAATTAAGCGTTGGAAATTACTGATTAAAGGCCGATCGCTGGCACGCGCGGCCGCTTTGAAACGCGGTACCGCCGCCCGCCCCCGGGAAAAACGCGATCCAACCTTTGTGAAACCGCTCTCGACCATTGTAATTCAATTCCGCGGCATCGACGTTTCCCCGGTACGTCGAATTCCGAACGGCTTTTCAATCGGCCAGCCGGAGGGAGAAACGCCGACTTTTCTTGCGGCCGCTCGTTAATTAGTTCGAGCGTGTGGGGCTGCCATTTTGTTTTTCGTTCCTCGTCGCATCGATCAACGAGTAATGGTGGAAACGTTAACGAACAGGAACCGTATGCTTCTCACCTTTTCATCTCATTAAAGGACCGTCGAATGAAAAACCGTGTCGACGAAGAACACGCGTTTGAAATGCGTTGAAAATCTATCTTCGTGGAGGATGACGCGGTGAAATAACGTGCGATCCGTGTTCTAACGATAGCGACAAGAAAAATGATGTATTTTAATAACGAAACGTAACGAGGAGAAGATGAACCTATACTGTTTACAAACACGTGTACTGCTGGGTCAAGACTTATCGCAAAATTCGAGGAACTCCTTTTCCTCGCTATCGTTTCTAATGTCAACAACGAAAGGAGGGAAGAATTCCTCGAAAACGTCCTTCTTGGAACTGGAAGGCGACGAGAAAATTCGTAGCACGGAACTTTTGTTTAGTGTCTCCTCGTCGCTTCGAGAGTGAAGTGCGTGTTTCCGCTCCGCGACACGGAGTGCAACGCGAACTACAGTGATCGCCGCAGCTCGAATTCGCGAGCAGAGTGAAACCATTACGCGTGTCGCGATCGCATTTCGTTTTCCCTCCAATTGGACGCGGAGTAGGCTTGCAGCGGGTCGAATCGAGCGGGGCCAATAAATAACGCTTAACATACCGTTAATAAAATGATTTTTAGCCGGCTACTGGGGTGCACGAGCGTTCGACAACGGGATTTACCGGGGGCCTTCTGCGCTGCCGGCTCGGATGATAATTTCCAGTATAATTTTGGAGCATCGTTGAGCGCCGATCGCGCCGCTCGGTGGTTTCTGGCATGGATTGGCTCCGGCGTGGTCGCATCGACGTTCATTTTGATATACGACCCGGCGAAATCGTATTCAACGTTAACGTTGAACGACGCAGCGCTGTGGCGCGCGTGCCGCGTCCCGACGACCAGCGTCGCCCTCGCGGACGAGCCTCTGCGCGAGCGTTCCGCGTTAATTCCGCATTACGCGTGATTAGCGCGACGCTGAACGCGAATCGGCCATTCACGATCGACGATCGCGCGTGTCGTCGCAAACGGAGTTTCAATTATTAATTTCCCTTCGAACTCCACCTTCCACGCGTCTTCTTCCTCGCACTTTTATTCGTGGCATTTGAGACAGATTTACGCGCGCTGTCGGTCATAAATCGCGCGTAATATTCGCGTGGCGATCGCAACAGGCCGCTTAGGATTCCGAACAGACGAATAACACGCTCTCGGCACGATCGTTCCCGAATTAACCGTTTCCGCTCGATTACCAAATCAATTCGCGCATCGGATCGCTCGATACAGCGAATAGCCGCGGGTCCATCGAATTCTCGTGGGCGAAGCAGCGCGAGAGCCAATTCCATCGACGGAACGAGGTGTACAAGAATGATATTCTTTGTTTCGACGATCTCTCGACGGCGGATTATAGCGGCGGATCACGAATCCTATTATACAACGAACGAAGCGACGCAAATTGGCCGAAGAAACGCGCTCGCTTCGCAGAGGACTTGGAAACGCCCAGGAGTTCCCAAGGCCGCCTGGAGGATTTATCGACCGTCTGGATCGACGGACGAGCTGTTGGTCGAATTATCCCGGACCTCGCGCAAATCTGCACTGATTTTTTTCCACCAGAAACGTCAGCATATGCTCGCAGAAAAAGCGAGCAACCGTGTCACTGACCGGACTCGAGGCGACGATTCCGGGACGCGGTCCATTAGCAAGCTCCTCCGGCGCGTTTCGTTAAACGTCCTCTCAGTGAAGTTCGCCAATTGAATTTCTCGCGGTGGTCGGACGTGGAATCCCGAATGCAGTCGGATGATACTTGCGATTCCGCGGGCGAGCTCGCGGCTGCTCGCTGCAACGGTGCGTCCTCGGGAAGAGGAGCGTCTGAAATAAATGTAAATTGTAAGGTGACGTAGTTCCTGCGAAACGAAGCTACGAGTCTTGGGATCCCCCTCCATCTAGCTAGCCATCTTTTTCCTGGCAACTCTCTCGCGCTCGGTTCGACCAATTAACGCCGCGCCATCGTCGAACTTAACTGAACCGCGGTTCGTTATCGTCGAGTTAAGTCGGCGCGCGAAACTCTGGCTCTTCGCTGGAGTTAAAGAGCGGGATGAACAGGGCGGTCGACTGGAAACGGCGGCCACGGATCCGCCCTTCCGGCACTCGCCCGGGACCGTCCCGACCGCGGCAATTAGCGAGACGATCCGCGGCCTCGAACAACGTAACGTCAGCTCGATAATTCATGAAAACCCGCCGCCTCGGCTGTTTACGAAAACTTGTTCGGATTCGACGATGGACGAAAGTTTCGCGGGCAATTAGAGAACGCGCCAGCAGCTCGTTTCGTATGATGGATCGCGCGCTTTTGTAAGCGCGCTGCTTCGCGAGTCGCTCGAGGAAAGAACGCGCGAGTGCCTCGAAACTGAAGCTCGCAACGCGAGTATCGGTACGCTGTACAATGGCTTCTATTATTCGATGGACTCGCATAGAATCTCCATCTTCCGTACTGCTATCTCATCGTCGGTTGGTTAGCTGGATCGCACTTGGCGTGAAGCTTAGCGTGCGTTCTGTCAGGAAATCGTTGCAACGATACTCCGATCGCCAACGCCCCGTAATTCGTCTTCTGATTAACGATAACGATTCCGCGGGCTGGTTCGCCGGATACTCTAGGAATCTCGAATGACAAATCGAGCGCGAAAGGAAGGACGAAACGGAGACGTGGGGGCTGGTGATCGATCGTAGACGAAAGGAGGGCTGAACGCAGCCATGACCGTTTTCTTTTCTGCGCCTGACCTCTGCCCCCTGACCTATTTCCTCCTTCTTTCGTGTACCTCGACCGCTCCCCCCTTTCCCGCCTCTGCGTTCCATTGCCATCGTCCCCTCGACGTCGGATCTTCGCGAATCGTTAACGTCAATATTTTCATAAGCCACCGTCGCGATCTTCTCCCGGAAATTCAACAACCGTCTCGCCCCTCCATCGATCTTGCTCGTTCGTTTCGCCGGTTTCGCTCGTTCGTCGCTCGACGGAACCGAAAATCGCGATGAATCAAACCACCGTTCTACCCAACGACGACGCCACACTTTCACGACGGCGTTCGCGAAGACGAAGACACGCGACACACGCGGCGAAGCGCGGATACGCGCGGCGCAAATTAGAACGTTCGCACGACCGAAACGGTCCGCGGATACTCCGAGAGAGCCTGGAAAAAAGCTGCGCAACTATCGCGCTGCAGATAATGCGCGGCTAATTATACGCTAGACCGACCGTTGCCGTTATTATTACGCTTCTGGCCCCGAGTTTATTTGCGTTGGTAAAACGCGACTCGTTCGAGGGACCGTGGCTTGGCTCCCGATTTTTCCGCCGCAAAGCCGCGAGGCCGCTCTTTCGCCCGCGCGCTCGCTCCCGCGATTCCCCGCGTAAAGACAACGAAGATTACGCCGCTACGTCGTAATAATCCTCGGCTGCTCGTTGCCCCGACCGTAATCAGCGGCAGTCAGGTCAGACACAGGGAGAAAGTAGTTACGCGGCCGTTTATCGTCCGGCCTCGAGCTGCTAGGAATGTCCGGGGCTACTTGATAATCGACCTCGGTCAACAGTCGCCGAGGAAGCACCAGCGTGTACGTGATTCCGCGGCGACGTCCTTAAAAAGAGGTACGCACCCTGCGTAATTCGTGATAACGTAAATTATGTTCGTCCAGTCCAGTGGTCGACAGACTTATTAGTCGACAGACTCGAATGTCGACGGTACGACGATTTTAGTTTGGGGGACAACTATATAGGTGAAGGTACGCTTTGTTTAACGTAATAGACTTTAATTTGAGTTGAATCTTAGTTAAGCTATGAGTTGAATTGAATAAAACTTGTGTTTTATTTAATGTGAAGCCTGTGTTGGTGGGCTGAACGCCTGCTTCAATTGTTGCGCTGTAAAAAGAACGTGAGAGAGGGTAGGAAGGAAAAAGAGAGGGAAGAACGTTTCATCCTGGGCCTGCTAGTGGAGTCATCGACAAGGCTACCAAAATGGCGGAGTTGTGCCTTAGACGCTGGGATGGTAGGGATAAGTTAGAATTTCTATTATATAGAAACTTCTGTTCCTGAGAGACGTTAGCAATAGAAACTATTTCTAAAATAGCAATATTTTATCTATTGTTAACGTCTTCCAGGAATAGAAAACCTGAAGGAAACATGCATTTTTCAAAAAGCTGCGGTGGAAAGTTTAACCTCTGCTCCCCAAGTCCCCTCAGAAGGGACATCCGAGTGCAAAGGGTTAAATACGATATAAAGTTTTATTCGGTTCCACTTATAGTTTAATTAAGACTTAAAACATGAATTGAAGTTTATTAAGTTAAAAAGATTTGACTCTCGAAATAAATCTCGATCGTCGCACCGTCCATATTTGGCTCTCTCGACTAATAAGTTTGTCGACCATTGCCTTAGTCAGTCTTCCGTGCGCTTAAAGTTTCCCAGAGAAGCGTTTCGAGCTACCTCGGCTCTCCGCGCCTTTCGACTTCCGTCGCAAACAAGAATACCGAGTTAGAAGGAACTCTTGCGACTATTAGTCCGGTTTCCGTATCGCGCGGAATTCGTATCGCGAGTGGAGGATCGAGCCACCGTATCGGAGTCCTCAGCATCGAACACGGATCAAAGTACGCCTTTGCGTGACGCGACAAAAGTTCCGCGGACGAAGATAAATAGTAGAAAGTTGGCCGGACGTTCGAGGAACGATCGCCGCTTGCGGAGGACGGTCCAGGAATTGGAAATGAAGATTAACAGTTATTTACAGGCGAGCTATCAATCATTCCTCGCGAGGTTGCAGTCGAGGGGGGTTTAAGAGAGTCCGATCATTAGACGGGGAAGCGTTGAATTTTTCTTGAAACTCCGCCGCTCGTAAAGGGAAGCCTTTTACCGTTGGACGTAAAAGGGTATTGATGCCGGAGGTATCTCGTACTCGCCTCGTCGACTCGAACGAGGACAGCTGTTTCCAGGTTGTCAATTTGTACCGCGGCTCGGGTCACGTACGAGCATTTAATATGTCAAAATCGGTGTCAATTAACCGGGTTCTTTCGAAACTTCCAATTACCAACGGCTCGATGAGCCGTGGAAAGAAACATCGTTAATTGCTCCGTTTTCACAAAAATCCGCTCGCCCGAATGCCTATGCAGACGCGTCCCTATTAATCTCCGAGTTGATTTACGGCGGGAGCCACCGCTGCGTTTTAATCGCGCGCTACTGATTAAGATGGGAAAGAATCCAGAAGGCAATTATCAATGAGTTATAACTCATTATCGGCGTTTCATTCAGCGTGAGCGTGTGAAACGCGTCCCCATTGTCTGCCGCCGCTCGGAAAGAAAGGAAAACCGCAAGCCAGCGGTATCGTTCACGTAACGATACAGCCGAGTACTAATGACCGGTATTCGATTCTCACGTCCGCGCGAATCAGCCAGCGACGAGGAGAACGCGGGGGCGTGCGTGGAACGTGATATAAGTCCGAGACGTGCGTGCCACGAGCGCTGGGTGGCGATAGTCGTCTCCTCCGCGGAACGACGAAATCGCGAATCCGCATCGACGGTTCGAGGAACACGCGCTTAATAGACAGCGACTCTGTCTAAGCTGGCGTTTGAAACGCGATGAAAACTGCGGCCCCGAGGTACGAGGACCCGTGGAATGCCTGGGAACGACGTGAAATAGAGTCCCTGAACGTTGCGCAAAGGGTGACGTTTATGGAACTATTAACCCTTTGACTGCGAAACCCGTGTACACACGCTATCACGCGTCTATAATAATATATGCGAGTGGCAAACGTACAAGTGTGCGCACGTCTGTACGGAGAACCTGTTCGGAGATACGGAATCGTAATCTATATTACAGTAAATTTTAAGAAGCCTGGGAGGAGAGGGCGTATATATCCGCTATAAATTTTCACGCAATTTCACGTCCAACAATATGAATAAAAGTATCGCGAAGGGAGCAACTCGCGCGACGGGTATAAAACGTGTCTCGGTCAGTTTTAACTGCTACTTAATTCTAATCGTTTTTCGCGCTCCCCTGCGTAGCGAAAGGGTTAACGACGCTGTTCGGGGTAATTACCACAGCAAGGGATATCATCGGGTCTTTGTTATCGCGGAACGGGGCAGCTGAAAAAGGGATTAATCTCGGTAATCCCCGAATCGCGCTAAAAGTCATAAAAACGTTCACAGTGTCATGTTAATTCTCCTTACCTGCTCGATCGCTTTAAGCTTCCTCCCGTCGCGTTCTCGCCACTTCCGCTCGTCGCCCCGCCGTCGCGGCGGGGAAAAAAGGTCTGGATGGAACGGGATGATATCCGCGGAACGATTAAATCCTTATAGACACGAATATCACGAGCCGGCCCGCGAACGCTTTTCAACGTGTAATCTCTTCGTCGGATAATTTATGCGTCCCTTTCACCCAGGGACGATTAAAGCGTTCGTTAACGGGCCGGCGATTTTTACGACTTCCACTCGCCGTGAACGTCTATCCCGGTGGCTGTTACGGATCTCTAAAACTTGCTCGTTCCAGCCTGGTATCGGCGAGAGGTAGCGCGAGGGAAGTTAACATCTCGGAAACTTCCGAACTCCCGGAACACTTTACGTCATCGTGCCTCGTATATTCATCGTCGACGAGCATCTGCGTCAGGACGGGCCGTGCTGCTTATTACGTCAGACGCTCCTCGTTGGATCGCGTCGACGCGTTATCGCCGTTCCCGTGATATTCCGCGAACGAGACGCTTCATAAACAGCAACTCGCTCCTCGTAGACGCTGTTCGACTACCGCCGAACGCCTGCCTTTTTCTAAGGAGTCCGCAGCTCGCGCGCTAATGCCTCGTGTCCGACATGGGAGTTACGTGGCGGAATTACGCGGCATTTGCATTTAATTATCATCCGACGCGAAGCGCTCGTTGCCTCGAGGAAATAAATAAAATACGAATCGTTTCAGTAATCGCGCGTTGCTATGAAACTTGCGCGAGCTGTTGGAAATGGGTGCGTGAAATAAAACATCCGTGGTATTCTGTTGCAAGCGTTTATTATTTAGCCTTTGAAGCATGTTTCGACGCTACGAGAGCTGTACGAACAGAATCTGGAGTCCTCTAGCTTCAGAAAAATGTCGACGCAAAGTTCAGGTCCTTGGGTTTAAACACTCGAAAGTCTACTCGAATCGATGGATCTCTTTCATCGTTTGTATCCAGGATTCTACTTCTAAAAACACACGATTCATTTTTGTTTCCACGTTGACATGCGTGGAAACAATCCGACACTATCTCTGCGAAATCGTACGTGGCGCGATGTTTCCAGCATCTCCTGCAGGAGCGATCTCTTGCGATCGATAGAGAGCTTCCGCGCGCTGGTATTTAACGTCATCGCGGTTCGACGATGACCCACGGGGTTCGCAAGATTTCATCGGTAACCATCTCCGAAAAGATTGACGGTTTTCTGTTCGGATCGGGGGCTTATCGCGGCCTTTCAACGATCATCCCCCATTCACCGTTCCCCCTTTTCACGTCGCCTGATTCCCGTCCCTGCGGGCCGACCCTCGTTTACCAGACAGAGACAAAGTGTTCCGATATAAATAATTTATCCGGGAGGCGAGGTTCGCCGCGGCAACGGTGTGCGTTGCATTAAATATGAAATCCAATATAAACTTTTCCTGAAACGAGGAGCAACTCGGCGTTTCCCACCCACCAGCCGCCCGCCACGGAGCCATTACGCGCTTGCGCGCGCCTTCGTCGACGGACGTAAAATCTCGCAAAAGGTCGCCAGGGTTCGACGGAAGCATTAACCGTCATTGGTAATTAATCACGGCCGCTGTTTCAAGCCTGACCGCCGTAAAAAGCGGCGAACGCGCGGGCGCGCGCGTCGCTCGATGAAAACGTTCAACCGGACTCGACTAATTTCTACGCTGCTAATCCGCGCGCGCGCGCGCGCGCACTTCGATCTGTTGCGCCTCTGTTTCCGAGACGACGAATTAATTTGGAAAACAATTAAACGCGACGCGGCGAGCGAAACGAGCCGTTTCCGCCGTTAATTATTTTATGACGAGCCGCGAGCTAGTCGGATGAAACGCGAGCGGGAAAGAAGGCGCGCGCTGGCCCAGTCGCTCGGATGTTATCGCGTTAATCGCGGCGCAATTTTCATTTGGCAAGCGCGTATTTTCCTTGGCTCGCGCGGCGCTCGTACACAATTAAGCGGCCGCTCGTAACCGTCCGCCCGCCCGCGCGCGATTTCGGAGTTATACGCGCGACCGTACGCTCAAATTGGAATTCCCAGCGATGGTTTTAAATCGAATTTAAGGGGCGCGCGCCGCCGCGGATAAGTTATCGAACGGCTGGCGGGTAGCTCGATTGAATCGCTCGCGCCATAACAGTTCCTAAAACTAACGGCACCGGCTACGTACATATTGGCCGTTTTTGCGCGGCGTTCGTGCTTCCTCCGCGTGACCGACGCTGGACGGGAGTAGAGCACATATCGACGTCCAATCGTACACGTAGCCCCGCGGCTCCGCTCCTCTCGTCCATCAATCCTCGACGAACCGCGTTCATTTTTCCTCTCTCTCTATCCTTCTCCTCTTTTTTGTTCGATATCAAACTCTTCCAGCGCGCGCGGTACCTATATCTCTCCATAAAGCTGCTGCGTTGCAGCGCGAAAGGGCCGCCCCGTACGTTCGCCAGAATTTCAAAGCAGCGTTCCGAGTGTATCTTCACGCGCGATAGGAAATCGCCGTGCCCCGACGAGAGGAATATTAATAACCCGGCGCGCGTTCGAATTTCCGGCGCTGCTCGTTCACCAAATTTGACAAACGATCCATTTTGTCGAACCGAGCCGGCTCTGCGCTGGCTGCCGGGTTCGCCGTATCGCGATTCCGATCCGCAAAGGGCCGCTGAAATTCAGAACCCTCGTACGTGTACATACGTACGAGTTAGTCGAGTCGAAGAGCGTCTTCGCTCCGAGGGCCGGGTCGCTGATTTACATGTTTATTCAGCGCGGAGTTACGGCCGCTCATTACCCGGGAGGTCATGTTTGTTAAACAGCGATGGGAACGTGTTCCGCGCGTTAGCGGTGTTACGCGATCCAGAGGTACGACGCGATTACGAGGCTCGATTGGCTGCACCTTCTTTTTTTCTCCTCGGGATAAAATCGATCCTCCTAGCGGATTTAACCCCGGCGAACGGCACTCGGCGTTGTTTCTGCAGGAAACGGACGATTAAATATTGAGATATCGGATCTGAATATTCGAACGGCGGTGATTAAATATCGAGATATCGGAGCGGAGCGTTTAAACGGCGTTCTTAAAACGTATCGCTTAATCCCGCTAAACTTGATGGATCTTCTCGCTGAAATTCGTGCTCGCGTAATTCGATGAGTACACATCGCCGATTGACGGGGATAATTCGATACGCGAAAAATCCGCTTGTCGCGTAATGCCTTCGCGGTGGAGTTTGCAGAGATTCGTCGAACATTTCGATGAAACGATCTGATTATCGTCGATCGATCCAGTAGCGCCCGACGCGCGTACGGGCTGCTTGTACGGGCGCGCGTTGAAATTTTTCGCGACAAATATTTGTCGCGTATATATCGCGGCACCGACCAGACAATGGGGCCGATATGAATTTCGCAATATCCCCCTCGCTGGGGCGGGAGCGATCCTCGCACGCCCGCTCCGGCCTGGCGCGTACTTTGTCGCGGCGCGTACGCGCGCCACGCACCACGGTACGAAACTCATTTCGCTTATTTCTCGCTTTTTCAGGATGCAGAGTCAAAGCCGGAGTAGCTCGGAGGTGGAGGTTGCGCTTATGCGCCCCGTAAGCACGGCCGGCTAATAGCACCGCAGCCCATCCCTGACACCCTGCAGCCACACCAGGTGGGTCTTTCGTCCGGGCTTTATGTTTGTCTTTTATGCGCGGCCCGTTCCATACGTCATTTTACGCGCCCGGCTTTCCAGCAAATACCCATCCCGCAGCGGCCTTTGACGAGGCTGGACAAAGTCGAAATCGACCGACGCCATTTTCATTTACAACCGATGGAGCGGCGGAGCCTGCGTCGCCCTCGTCGAGTCTTGTCCGCTGCGAGAATTATGCCAGCGTTTAACGCGTTGGGATAATTGTCGCGAGATGCCACGGCTCGCGCTCTCGAAAGTTTCCAACGATGGTAACCGCGCGACGTCGAAAGGCTCGGGAGCCTCTAATTATATTTCCGTTGGAACAGCCTTTTAGATGACGCGGAATAACACG
Organism: Xylocopa violacea; assembly: GCA_963969225.1. Classification (NCBI taxonomy): domain Eukaryota; kingdom Metazoa; phylum Arthropoda; class Insecta; order Hymenoptera; family Apidae; genus Xylocopa; species Xylocopa violacea. Next base: position 19,130,234 of record CAXAJV010000013.1, on the reverse strand, counting down.
TAGCCGTGGATAAAGTAGACCGGTTCGGAGGGATTACGCGCGTAGCGAGCGTCGCTGGATAACGTTTGTTTTACGAGTCCTGCGGCGCCGTTTGGAAGTTTCGCGGGACGCGGGACAGAAGGGGTCGACGAGGCGGGTGGAGAAGAAACGAGCTCGGTCCGTGCGAGCTTTCGATGGTCCACGCGTGATGATTAATGGCTGCGACGCTGTCTGCTGCACGATTTCAGGAACAAGTGATGATACGGATATTAATAACGTAGCTGACCACGTTGCTATTAATACTAGCTCTGTCGTCAGACGCGACTGTTGTGTTCGGAGACAGCTCGGTGGGAAATTAAGTAACAAGTCCACCGTCCGCCATGGTGTTTCGAAACGGAACGTCAGACCCTATCGGAGATTGATGCGCGTGCACGGAAAATTGTTGAACGGACTTTTCAAATCGTACGAGATTCTGCGTAAAAATAGTTCAAAGTCATCGAAGTCAATTAAGGCCGCGTAAAGGTTATTGCATGCTACGCTCGATAAGGTCGCGGCTGTTTAAAGTTATTCGAGATCACTCAAGTTCACACCGTGCCAAGGTCTTGGCAGATTACGCGACTTTTTACATCGGAACCGAGATCACGGGAAAGTTACCTCGGGCCGCGTAACATTTCCCACCTCGAAGTCGCGAGTCCTCCACCCCCCACGCTCGCACAGGGGGAATCGACGAGTAAAACCGTCTACAGTCCATAAACAGCAAAAAAAAAAAAGCGACGGGAGCTTTACGGTCGCCAGAAAATCGCGCTCGTCCATTCGCTCGGCGGCGTAACTTTCGTACGCGATAAACAGCGCCCTATCGAGTGCCCATTTCGTTGGATGCGCGCCCTCCTCGTAATACCGCAAATCACCGCGCGAGATTTACGAACGCGGATCGGAAACGCGCGGAATCGGTGCCCGCCGTTGGATCGACGGGATTGTATAATAAAACGTTTTTACAGCGGGACAAATTTACAACGAAAATTACGGGTAATTGAAAGGCGCGAGGGGCTGGCGGGGGAGGGCGGACGGACGGAAACTGGAGCAAGGACTGAGCGAGATCTAGATCCACTGGAACGATTTGTAGCCCCCGGAGGAACGGAACGAGCCACGGTGCAATTTCAACCAGCAGGCACGTGGAACGTCGCGCCTGCGTTTCCCGGCGGCCGATATCAAGGACGCGCGCGTCCCGATTAAACTTCCCGCTGGCTCTCGCGAACTAATTCATACCGCCGTCTGCGATATTCATGAATCTGAAATTCCCGGCGCCGTTTCGAATATTTAGCGCTGTCGCGTCGTTTCCCGTGGCGTCCCCGCCCCCGCGCGGACCTTCCGCTCCTCGGCTGCGTACAATCGGAGGCCAGTCGAATCTCGCGGTGACTTCGAAGTTGAGCTGTCCCTTTGAAAGGAAAGGGAAAGGAGGCGAAGGGAGGGGGAAGAGGAATCTGTTCGCTTTGAATATTTTACGCGCGCAAGTTACGGGCACGGAGAAGTTAATCTTCTCGAACAACACGGAACTTCCTTTCCCGGTTTGCCAGCGCGGCCTATAACTCGCGACAGCGCGCCGCGCGAGGAACACAGCGTCTCTACTCGCTCGACGTTGCTGCGGCAAAAAGATCGCGACAGCGGGTCCCGCCGTCTCGACGTTCGCGCGGTTCGCTCGCCCGAGTGGAAAATCGTTTTCGAAGTCGCGCTTAAATCTCGCTGGCGAAGATAAACGCGAACGATCCCGCGCGTCTACCACCCCGCCTACGGTGAAATATTCCCCCCGTCCTGGATAGGCTGTTTACGGTAATAGTCGGCTCGTCGATTTACAGTAATTTTACACGCGCCTAATTAGCAATTCCGATCGAGCCGCCGCCCCCTCCGGTTCGCCGTGCACGCCTTTGGTAACCGGTTCGCTCGCCCCCGATAATCTACCTGGATCTACCTGCGTAGGAGCGTGTGCGCCCGTTCGTGACTACCGGTCCTAGGAGGGACCGTTTGTATATGTTACGCGCGGGCGGAAAAAAGAGAAAGAGAAAGAGAGGGAGACCTCGGGAGTAAACGGAACAGAGCGAACTCTTTATTCGCGTGCGGAAGAAAAAGTCAGGATGGCGAGGGTGGCGCGTAAAGGATTATTTGATACGCGAACGTGCGGTAACCAGGCGATGGCGGCGCGAAAGTAGGGTGAAACGTAAACTGGATGGCGGTGGAACGAACGGGGCCGAGGGGAGAATTAAATAGTAACGTAGAAAGACTGGGATTATGGGAATGACCCTCGTTCGTATGGCAACGCGGGGGCGAGAGGGTGGCGGGAAGCGCGCGTCGGAAGAATGCATTCCCCGCGACGGAGGACTCGAAGAACGTGACGTTTGAATGCGCCAGCGAGGATCAGCGATTCACGCGGGGAAATGGAATTTTTCATTGAAGATTCTCGCATTGTTGCCGCCTAGCTCGCGTTGAGACAGTGTCGCGAGGGGGAGGAAGAGGAGGGATTTGTCGAAAATTAAGCTCCGCGCGATGCAGCCAGCGGTTCACGCGAGACCTCTGCTCGCGATCGGTATACGAGGAGCTGCAACAAGTTTTAAACGCGACGCGAAAAACCGGGGAGAGATTCGCGAATGTGGACGAAATCGTGGAGCGAGGGGAGCGCGTTTATCATTCCATAGAGCACGGTCTTTTACGCGTAAAACCTAGCCCAGAAAGGAGCGCCGCGTTTATGGAGCATTCCCGTCCTCACGGTTTACCGACATTGCGGCACGGGAGCGTGACCAAACGTTTTAGAAACCGTGCATAAAACTTTACGTCCCTGCCACCCCAGAATTTAGCTGCGGCCCGCTCCGAGGGTCAGCGATACTACGGTCTCACGAGCTCAGCGAAACGTGCTCGTAAAAAAGACACTCGAATCCCATGGATAGTTGTAACCGGCTGGTTCCCAGTGTCTTTTCTCTTCCCCTCTCTCTCTCTCTCTCTCTCTTCCTCCGTCTCTCCCGCTCGTTTCCCTTCCTCTCGTCGAGGCGGACGTTTAACTGACAAATGACCGATACAGTCGTTTGATGGGCGACTCTAAACGCCCGCGCAGTCACGAAATCTCCTCGCTGGAACTGGGTACGCGCCCTTTAAACCCAGTGTCCCCGTTTTAACCAGAGTTGCGCACCGACAATTCGTCGCACGCATGGCGCGCCGCGCTCTTCGAGGTCGGAACGATCGAGTCCTTTCCCCGCGGTTCAGCTTTGCTGGGTATTTAATAATTTCGGACGCGTTACGTTTCCATTCGAAGCCACGAACGCGACTCTCGCGTCGCGGATTTTCGTCTTATTTCGCGTCCCAGGGGCAACCTGAAAATTACCAACCGGGCGTTCACCGAACAGGCTGCGTACGTGTTAGTCGAACGGCTACCGTGTATGTCAACGGCACGACGGGGGAACGAGGCACGCGGAACGGTAAAGCAATTAGGCAGCACGCTCGAGCTTAATGAAAAACGGCAAGCGGCGTAAGCGCGGCTTAATTATCGCGGCCGGGTTTCTCGCGGGAAAAAATCCACGCGAAAACATCGAGCTCCGTCGAATCGATTAACTGCTCGATAATTGACGGTTGAGTAATTCGATGCAGCTCCGCTTAAGGGCGTCGAGCTTCCGTTTCCCCTTTAAACGAGTTAAATTGAAGTAAAAATTTGGGCCTCGTTAGTTTCGTTCGCGATACTCGAATGGAAATTACCCAAAAAATGTATCGTTCTTCGAACACTGTAGCTACTCCTGTACGCTTTTGTAAATTCTGTACACTCACAGTCTACCAACAACACTCAAGGCGCTGCGCCATCAAGAACAACAATTACTTTACCCGTTCACCGGGAGAGACAGCGACGAAATTCGTTATCAAATATCTCCTCTCCAGCGGGACGTTCCATTACGGTATTTTCCGGTTTCCACGCTTTAAATCCAGTCGTTAAACGCGTGCTCGCTGGGCGCGCTCGTATTTTCGCGCTTCGTGTAAGAATTTCACCCCGCGCGGGAGCGAGAGAAAGATGGGGAAGGCGGTGCAGCGGGGGAGGGTGGTCCGCGGAGTTTTCGTGTCACGAATTCGGAAGCCCGTTACCGTCCCCGGGGATTCGTCGCTTTTCTGGGATACGTAGCGGAGAGAAAGAGGAGACCCCCGTTCCGTCGTTTAAACCCTAGCTGGGGACCCGGAATTCCGGCTTGAAAGGTCGCCAAGTTTCGTTGCGCGGCCTCGCAGTTCCACCTTCCCGCCACTTCTCGCCCCGTACGAGGAACAACGGGGCTCGGCCAACGTACGTGGCGTGCACGAAATTGCTCGGAAACTTTGGCAATAAGTCGACGCTCCCGGGCCACCCGGAAGATTCTTCCAACGGTTTTAAAGTAAACATGTGCACGCCGCCGTGGGGAACATTTTGATACACGAGCTGGCTTTTCGATCCGCGTATGCACGTGCCGCGTTGGTTACGGGCTGACAGTTTTATGGGTCCAGCTAAACGCCGGGAAATTAAGACGCTTGGCTAGCGGAGGGTTGAAACGGGCCTTCCGAACGATATCAACAAGTACGATACGCTGTCGCAAGCGCACCCTTTCCGCACTTTTTCTCTTGAAATGATAGCCACGAGAATGCTTCGTTTAGAATTGTTTTCAACTCAGAGATTCGTACACGAATGACTTCTTAGGCCGCTCGTGTTAGCCTCGAGGACACCACGAACGCTAGTGACCATCAGAACGATTAGGCAAGGCCCCAGAGAGGCACGACGCCGCAAGGAAAAGCACATGGCCCTCTTGGACCGCTCGTGCACCCCAACTCGACATTTCTTAGAGCATTCCTCGACTCTCGTGCGATTTAACATAACAATCACCCTCGAGCAGCATCTTCGGAGCGACCTAAACTCATCACCGAGAACTCCATCCCCCGTTCAAGGGAAATCGAATCGAGTTCCCCGTGCATCGTAGACAAAGTGTGTTGGGGGCGCGCGACGCGGATAATCGGGGCTCTCGAACGTCGGGACGCGTCTCCGTTGCCGGAGAGATGCTCGATAACGCGTTTCAGCGGGTCTCGCGGCGCGCATAGGCCGTGTCAAGTGCCGACGTCAGTATTCGAGGCGGGTTACGCGTCGAGCAGTCCGTGGCAGCGCGCGAGGGACAGAGGGCGAGGAAGAGAGCGGACGGCTCCTCTGCTGCTCGCGCATGAATATTCAATCGGCCTCCAGCTCGATTCCGCAACGACTACCGTCCTACTCGTCGCGGTTACTTTCTCAACGGCTGGTGACGTCGGTAATCATTTGCGAAAGAATCCACCGTTGGGTGCTCCGCTCGATAGGAAACGAAACGCGTCCTGGCCGATAGCGAGCCAGTCGTTGCGACTTTATTTAACCACGCCCACGGACAGCCGTAGTTGCTCTTCCGTTTGGACTTCTTGGCAAATTCTCTCCCTTTATCGAAGCCGCGTGGGTGGCGGCGGATGGGTCTTTATGTCGCAACGATCGACGCTCGACGGAGTAACAAGTCGGGGTTACGAGCGAGCGGAGGACAATCCGCGGACGTCGAAACGAACGTTTTATCGACGCTGGCTTATAATTATTTCTCCGATGGACGCCGTGTTGCGTAACTTGGAAAGGTTTTCCGATGATTGATGTCGCGCGCGAGGTTCCGCGCGGTGGAACGCGCCGCGGAGAAAGCTGTTGCAGCTAGACGAAATCCGGGGCTCCGGCAGGATACGTACCGGATTTCGAGGAATACTTTCTATTCGGCTTGGCTCTTCGTCGAGCCGTGCATAAAATACCACGCTGACAGTTCGCCCCGATCCACTCGCAGAAGCCGGCGATATTCGTTGCACAAGCGAGCTCCGCCGAATTACGCGCGAAACTTTCCTCCTCGTAACCCGCCAGATAAATCAGTGTCCGCCCGGTAAAGGATGCTCCGCCCGCGCTTCCGCAAGCAATCGTAACAAACTCGCGCGCAATTTGCGCGAACCGCGGCGATTCACCGCCTCCCTCAGCTTCCACCCCCTAGTTTCCCTCTCGCGAACACAGTCCTTCGGGACTGGCGTCAAAGACAAGCTGGCGGAGCGCGTCGCGGAGTCGCTGGCGCGCGAAAATTGTTCATCGACGCCGTGGAGGCTAGCCTCGCGAATTTTCATCACGTCTGGAACCCGCTGCCATTGCTGGGGCTGGTTTTTTGCGCCGCGCGGCCTCGAGCGGATCGCGTCAGCTGCAGCCGCGCGTTTTTACCGGAAGCGGGATGGTAATAAGGCGCGCGGGTCGCTCGCGGCCCAGCGGCGATTTATAGGCGGACCGGCGGCGATATCGCGCGATAATAGTCGCGGTAACGGTGACGATGAACGGCCGTCGAAACGGCGCGAGCCGCCGTTAATGAAACAGTTTCGACGGAATAATGAAATAGCGCGGCGCGCTGCTGGTACCCGCGCGATTTAAATTGCTCTTTATGCCGCGCGGCTGTGTGCATCCGGCCGCCTGGCTCGACAGAACTCGTGTTGGTTCGCGGAACTTTGCGACTATCGCGCTGGCTGTCTGTCGTACCCGTGTTTGCGAGTTAACGTTTTTCAGAAACGAGTCGACGACACACTTTTCTATTTCATTTTTATGTAGGAGAGATAAAGATACTGTGTTCCAGGGGTTGGCAAACGACGGCTAGCGAGTCTTTGGTCACTTGAGCGCGGCTTTGTCATGATTTAACTTTATGAATACGGGCAATAGAAAATTTCCATTTCTAAGTTAAAATTTGGCTCCCAGAATAAATCTCAATCGCTGTACTGTTGATATTTGGCACCGTCGACTAATAAGTTTGCCGACCACTGCTCTGTTCGATGGAAATAGCTCGCAACACGTTTCGCGTCGAAAATATCGCCGCACTGCGCTCGCGGTGCGTGACGCGTCTTTGGCGGGAAAATCGAACTGCACGCGAACGCACGCGTGGCGGGACGCGCAAACAGAGGGTGGCGGACACGGTCGCGTTCGTCATATCTGTTCGACGGTGGATCTCTTTAAACAACGCCGTCGCAATTGCCGTGCGCCCGCGAAATTCCGATTACAAACTTCCCCATCCCGTGTATCGCGCCTCCGCGCCGCTCGCTGGCTGGATAATAAATTTTATAGGTTGCCCCGGCTCGCTAACAAGCCGGTCGCGACGTGCACGCGAACACCAAACGCGTAATGGACATTCGCTGCTAATCCAGCGACGAATCGATGGACGAACGATAACTCGGACGGCCGCGAGCGAGGCGCAGCTGGCCTGTCGCGGTTAGAAGTGGCCCTGTCACGGTTATCGATGATGCATTTGCCACGGTAAATACGGCTACGTGTCGTTGACACGCGGTAATTATTTACGCCGTCGAATCCGTAAATGGTTTCCTGGACTTCATAATTTCTGCGCTCGATTTTCATCGCAACCGGGGCATCCGCGCGTCGCTGTTCTTCCCGCTGCGTTCTTGCGCTCCCCTTTATCGCGTTTTAATCAGCCTCCCTTTTTTACACCCCCTCCGTTTCGTTCTCTGAAACGAGGAACCGGGTTCTTCGTCCGTTCGTTGTCGAGATATCGCTTAACGAAATTCGAGTCCGGTCTCGCGGTGAATCAGGAACAAAGTTCTTTTCATCCTCGATAGGGTCGCTCCAGTGGAATAATCAAAAGTAGACGTTCGACGGTTTCCGTAAAGTGTTCGGAGGGTTGACTCTCTCGGAGCAAGTCGGCCGTTGGTTGTGAAACTTGTCTACCCTTGGACTTGGGTCGTCAACTCCGCCCCCAACTTGAGGACCGAGAGGCACCCTCGGTCGGGCAGAAACGACTGCCGCATTGCAGCGACCGGTTCCGAGCTTACTTTGTAAACTTCCGAGTCCAGCCGCTTCGAGTGTCTCGAACGTTCGACCGCCGAGTAGAATCGAAGTTTTAATGAATTTTTGTTTTAACAAAAGCGCGATCGGTTCCTCCCGCGGAGACGCTATCGCGACGCGTCGCACTTTTTCAATTCCAGCGGAGGAGATTAATCGAAAGCGACGCGGGTGGAATTCCCACGCGAGAGAGAAACGAGCCCCACTTTTCCAAGATCCCGCGCGCTTTTAATCGAGAAACAAATTCGCTCGAGAAATACCGGGGAAACGAGAAGCGACCAGCGCGTGGAACGCGTCGAGGCCAACGCGTATCGTCGACCACGAGTCGCGTCAATATCGATTCGATAACTCGAACGCTCGCTCGCGACCCTGCTTCGTGCTCGAGCGTAAGCGCGGCTACCAGCCGCCCCTGGCGAGAATTAATTCGTTTTACGTCACGCACAGGAATTAATGACAAATATCGCGCGTCTCGCGCAGCGACCTACCGCTCGGTGTCGGCGCGCGTGAAAATTCCCGGCGACTTGGAACAGCGCGCGGCGGCAACATTTGTACTTCATCAATTCGCGATCCCGTCGCGGACGGGTGATCGACGATCGCCGGGAACAAGTGACACGGTTATAGGCGGGATAATACGGTTGCGCGAACGAGTTTGTCAGTTTCCCGAAATGTCGGCTGGAATTACATTTTCCCTCCTCCCCGGCTGATTTTTCCGTTGTCCGGGGAAATCGATCGGTCGCGAGCAAGAGGGAAAAATAGAATATTCATGCGAAACGTTGCATGGATGGTTTAGAGGTTTTTTGGTTGTTCAGGGAAATCGATGGATCGCGAAAGAGGAGGGTGTAGAGTATTCGCGTTGAGTGTTCGGTGATTAAAATAGGTGGGAATTTCAGTTTTCTTTGTTACTCGGTCTTCTCGTGTAATCGAAATTGTGATTACACTTCCACGTGAAGTTTCCAATAGAAAGTTGTAAAGTTCCGTTTGTTTCTTCGGTTCATCGACGTCGCTGGCTTTTCTCTGCGCACTGTGATTGCAGTGAAAACGGGGGACATTTGCACGCGAGCGTCTCGATTGTTGCTGCAATATTTGTATGCATTCTCGTACGAATATCAAGAACTTTTTACGCCAGCCACGCTTGCAATTAACCATGAATTTAACCCACAAAGGTACCGTGACTTTACACGCGGATGGAATCGCTCGCCACAAGTAATCCGCGCTACGAATGGGACGGAACGCGATCGTTCGATCGATTTTTCCACCTTTTTTTCCCCGCCTCCTTTGTCTTTCCTACGATCCTCCCGTTTCGTTTTCACATCAGCCACGCGCTTGGATCTTTCTGGGGCAATCGCGGCCAGGATACGCCCCGCGGATATAATCCTGCCTCTACGCGAAATAATTTATCGGGTTTCGAAGCGCGGCTCGAAACGAACCGATCGCACCCTCCCTCTCTCTCTCCCTCTCTCTCCATCTCTCCCTCTGTCTCTGTTTCCCCGTGTCTGTGTGTATTTTGCGCCGGTGGCTCGTGACGAAACTGCCGGATGGCTCGTAAATCCATCGAATAAGTTATAACGAGAGGGTCGAGTTGCACGTGAAACCCTGTGATGCCCGGCTCGCATCTGTCCCGCCCGACCGACCGAGCCGCGTAATTGACTGCGAGCTTTTTTCCTCGCTCTCACGACCCAGCGAACTCTTTCGCCAGTGTTTGGCCGCAAAACGGCCTGAAAAGGAAGGGGAGAGAGGGAGGGAGGGTGGCAGGGGGGAAAAAATAAAACGAAGACGAATCGTTTTCCCTTTGCTCGGTTTTTCGTCGACCGTTGGACACGATTTTTTGCGACGCGTGCCGGTCGCCTGGTTTCTCAGGGAGCGGATTCGGGCTCGCGTCGCAGTACCGGTTTGTTGGATTTTCTCTTTTTCTTGTTTTCCCTTTTTTTTTTTTATTGGTTCCAGTTGTGTTTGATCGATTCCGGGTTTTTATTGGCAGGTTGTCGAAATATGTTTGTCGTCGGGGACGTCGGTAGGGCAATTAACGAGCTGGCTGTTATAACCCTTCGCGCGCACTCTGCCGTGTAATTATGTCAAACTGACTCTCTGGCAATTTACGGATAGGTCTGTGGAGATCGATTTTAGTATTTCTTTTCGTAGTTGAAAGTCTGTCCGTTTTAAATCGCAGAGAACGACGAGGACGAGTAAAATAGGAAGGTTACGATCGAAGTGCGATATCGATCGAGTCGCGAACTTGATTAGGACGTTCACGGGCTCGGTTCGGTAATACGGGGCGCGTTCCACCGGTACAAATGACATTTCGGAGCTGCTGATAAACGAGAGATACGAGTCCCTGCTAATTTTGAACTATGCGGCCCAGAAATGCGAATAGCAGCGTATATCCCGAGCATCCATTACGGTTAACCCTATAATGCAGGGGTGGTACCCGTCACGGCTGCTCGTCGATCCTAACGATAACGGCCCCTTCCCGCAAATTAAGCGCCGCTCGAGGGTAACTGGCCCGAAAGATAAACTGTCGCAAAAATCAGGGTTAAATCGCGGCATATGCACACGAAGCGTGCGCGCGTCCCTGAACAGATTCAATACGCGGGCCACTATGGAACATACGATACCACATGAATGCCGTAAAAGCTTCCGTATCGAACACAATTTACCCACGTATCGAACGTAACGTTCGATCATTTGAATTAACCTCTTAAGCAGGGCTGAATTTCGCGCGGGGTTGTTTCTCTTACTTCAGAGTTTCAAACGAACTACGCGTAAACGATACAGCACTGCAATGCAGCTCGAAAAGATGACATGCTCGAAAGCCACTATAGTGGCGCATCGTCCTTAAGATGTTGAACGTCACATCGCACGCACTATCCACTCTTTCGACACCTCGCTGGTCAGAAAACCAGACGACAGATTCCCAACGGATCTCGTCAACTCCGCCGCGAAAGATCGAGGATCCATCGACGGGATGGCCAACGCGGACCGATTAACCGCGCGCGCGTAACGAATTTACCGCGCGAAACCGATGATCGAATTAAGCGTCGCTCGTAGGTCGTTAGCAGCGAGAGGTTAATCGAGGGTATTAACGGGGCGGGCAGCGGCCGCGACCGCATCGATGCGCCACCGCTCTTTCGCGCACACGCGCGAGCGCGTAGAATCCCGGTAAATGGGGCGCACGTGTTCCCGCGGCGGTCTCGCGCCAATTCCGAACTAGGCGCGCACCGCCGTCTCGTTTCCCCTTCGACGAGTTACGCCGTTACGCCCGCCTTTTCCCAACCTCCGCCACGGTGGAGAACATCGAGCCGCGAACCTCGAGATTATTCCCGCGCGAACCAGACGGAGAGATCGCGGCTGCCCGCTCGCAGAACCGGTTTACGCTCGAGCCGGAGCGTGCACGACGCGTCAGGCTTCTTCGCGTGCGAACCTATCGGCCGCGCGATTCGCGCGAACGCGTGACTCACCACGCGAAACCGGCGACTGCGTTATCTGCCGTCTTTCTTCGCGTTCAATCGCCCCCGCGTCGTCGAACCGTTTCGGTAGTTTCGCGGTTTTATAGGTTAATCTTGTTGGGGATTACTTTGGCGGTGTAGATCAGCGAGGGTGTCCGCGACAGAGTCGATGGAATAATTCATGGACTGCTTCGCTTGGCTTCTGTTTCGTTTTATTAGTTCCCTCCTCGGGTATCCGCGTCTCGGTGTGTATAAATCGGGGATAGATTTAGCGGCAGTTCAGTCGTTTGCGTACGCAGTATGGAAATTTATCGAACGTTTATTTCGTATTCCTACAGTGGATACTTTCTGTACGCAATTTACTCTACGCTTGATCGTGCCTATTAATTTCTTGATTCAATGGTTGCTTATCGAATCGATGGACCATAGACTCGTTTAAACGTGTACGTATAATAGTGTTTATCAGTTTACTGTGTACACCAGTTGTTATAATTCAAGTTTAGCGGGCGCAGCGAACTCCTTTCCGTCCGCAGCGCTGATTTTCCGCTGGTTCGCCAGTGCTTTTTCCGGGCGTTCGTACACGGTTCCGTCCGCGAAGGCGGGATGAAAGGAAATTTAATACGGATCGCGGGGGTGCCGGAAGCCTCTGGCCGTGGTGGAAACAATGAAATTTCAACTCAGCGGGGCTACTTCGCCGCGAATTCCATCCGGCCGCTCGCACTTTTCGATATACGAGCAATATTCCGTACCGCCACCGGCGGGGTGCGAGCATTAACGAACCAGCGACGGCGGAAAATTAATTATCAGACTCGATTCGACCGCGCGCCCCGCGCGTGTTCCCCGTGACACCGTCAAACTCGTCCCGCGCTAATTTTCCCTCCGTTTAGAGCGTCGAAGTTTCAGCTTTTAGCCGGTAGTTCGACGTTACGTCAGGCTCCTTGAAATCCTCGTTTCAAAGGGATTCCGATGACGAGTTGCTTGTTTCCACCAATTAGTTCGTCGCGTGTACGCGTAATCATTAAACGAGGGCTGGATCGACGATCTCTATTCTCGTCTTTGCAGCAATCATTTCAGCGAGACGAGTAATATTTGTGAATCGACGCGATCTCGGTTTCGTTTTATCTGACGTTAAGTCTCTCCCGCGTACACCGCGAAAAGGGACGACGTCGCGATCGAACTACGTGCATAATTAATTCGCACTCCCAGTATTAATCAGTTACGAAAGCTCTCGAGACCCGCACGGTTTTTGCGCGCCGGCCGACGCGTAATATTCCACTTTTAACGGCGTGCAATTTCGCGTGCACGGTCCGAGCGCGCGTGATCCGTACGAAAACCGAACGACTCGCTGCGAAACGCGATACGCGGGACCAATTAAACGGCGAACAGGCACGCGGCATTCGCGCGGCTACCGACGATAAATATTTTCCGGGCTAATTCCGCGCGGCATTAAGTTCCAATTAAGGGAATCCCCCCGTTCCGCCCCGCTGTTCATAATCATTTATGGCCGCGCGACACCCTCAGCCCTCCTCGAGTCGACTAATTTCTGCCAATTAAATCGCGTTTCGACGGCCTCGCAGAAGCTCTCCGCAGCGGAACGTCGTCGCACCGGCCGAGATACGGATCTAACAAGCGACAAAGTAACCAACCCGACGCCCCCTCGCTCCCCTTCGCGCGTCCCCTCGGAGGACGACAAGTGTCCGCGCGGCCGAGGGTAGGCCAGACCAAGGCCAATGAATATTCACGGGCCGCTTTTGCGGCGCAACGAGTCATTTGAATTTATACATCCCCCTCGTCCGCGGATTATAATCCTCGGTTCCTGAATTCCGCACTCGAACCCCGTCCGCGGACGAGACTCTCGTCCCCGTCGCGAGCGGCTCGGTTCAGAGGCAATCGTGGAAGCGACTCGTTGAGAAATTCGCTCGAGAACCGTTCGACGCGACGACGGGACGGAGAATGGCGGCGGGGTGAATCGTCGCGAGAAAGTTTCACGCTGCAGTTTGTCGGAGACCGGCGAACACTCGGAGGCGTCGACGAATCAACCCCTCCGACGATCAAGAAGTCGGCGAACCGATAAATCCGTAAGAAATTATTCTTGTCGCTTTACGCGATCGTCTTTAAATCGTCGCGTTAAAATGGCAGCTCGACGTCGCGTTTCCCCTCGAATGACTCCGATGGGAAGTCAATGCAATTAGGAGCGGACGTTGTCGCGGGGAGGGCGACTTCGAAACAAACCGGTCGAATATTCTTCAGCGCGAGACGATTCATTAAAAAACCGAGAACACGACGGGGGAGCTGGAAAGTTTTCGCGCAAGTTTCGCCTCGGACGAGAGCAGTCCGAGAGCGTTGAATGGCAAAGTTTGGGAACGCCGGTCTTCTCTGACTACCCCCTCTTACCAACCCCTCCAACCGGCCTCCATCTCGACGCTCTCGAAGGAAAATAAGACGCGGAGCCGTCCAACGGCTCGTAGCAGAGGATGGCTTACCCAGTTTCTCGAGCGAGCCTTAATGCGAACTTCATTAAAGATTTCTCCCCGCCAGTTTGGATCTCTTGAACTCCTATTCATATAGATTTAAGGCTCGTTCAGAGATTTATTGTGCAAACATTTGCCTCATTTTCAAAATGCACCATCTCTCCGAGGCATTTTATAATCACCCGTTTCAGCGGTGATCCGCCTTGAAGCCGGGGTGGATCGAGGCTGTCCCCTCGGATCGAGATAATGTTCACCCTTACTTAGCGCTTCGGCTCGGAACCGGGTCGACAATAACGCTTTACATAAATTGATCGTTGTCTCTCGGCTCACGGGAAACTCTTAATCCGTCCGTTCCTCGTCCGTTCTGGAAATGAAGTCGATCCGACGGTTTATACTTCCAGGCTGCTGCGAACGTAAAAGCGTAATGCGTAAATTACGCGTGCAATCTGCTGCTTGTTCGTAGCATCTGTCTCGAGCTGCAGCGTCTGTCTTCAGCGGTGTACAGCAGAGGATAGCGGACGAGAAAAAGTTGCTCGCGTCGTTGGGAGGAAGTCAGAGGACAGAGGAAAGCCGGAAAATTCGCAGCTCGATTTTCAACCTAATTTCGACGATTCCAATCATAACCCGGGATGACGTCCGAGATGGGAACCGCGCGCCAAGTCCCCGGTTTCTTTGACTTGCGAATTATTAACCATGCGCTGGAACGTTCGCCGAGGTCGAGGTGGTTTTTGAACGCGCGTAACAGGGCCACGCGGTCGACAAGAATCGGAGCGAAGAAGCGGAGAGAAACGCGAGAGAATTTTCGAGCGACGACCGGATTTCATCCTCGATAAGTTCTCTTTTGTGCCTCGCGGCCTCCGCCATTGTTCCGCTACGTAGCTCGTTACGGAGCGACGTTTGGTTAGGCGTACATGTGTATCTGTACGAAGAGGAATTTATCGTTTCGGGAATAATTAACTATCGCTGTTGCGGGGCGCAACGGTTGGCTGCTGTAATTCGCACGGTTTTAAGTTTTCACGGTGAATTATCGAGCAAAGCGGGGGTAAAAAACTGGCGGTCAGAACAGCGTGGATTATACGGACAAATCAATAACATTCGAATTGTCCCGTGCAACGGGGTTTATTTAATTTATCATAAATAAATAGATGAACGTGTACACGTTCTGTTGCATAATTTGATTCGGCTCGGAATATTGATTCGTATTAATCGTAATATTGGACGGTCATTGAATCGACGATAGCCCGATCGTTCCGAGCGATGCATCGATTACAAAAGCATCGCGCGGGATAATTCTGCCGCGTATCGTGCTCGGGACTCGTCGACTTATGGCGAGTCTCTAATGCGTTTCGCCATAAAGGAGAATAGCGCGACAGGCGCATGCAGAATGATACCTCCCGTTCTCGCACGCCGCGGAGAAACCCTCGTCGCTTTGAAGCCGCCCGCCGGCCCTCAATTTTCCTTCCTGCGACGCGATTGTTAGCGGAATTCTTTTCAACCCTCCTGTTTGTAAATCTTCGCGCGCGAGGGTCGCCGCGTCGCTCCAGGTCGCTTCCCGGTTTCTCAAAGAGAATACGGTTTTATGCAGTTAACAGCGAAACGTTTCGTTCTTATTCTCGCCACGATCAAAGTATCAGCCGAAGCGACGAAATGTTCGATGCATAATTGGATCCTTTTAGTTCCGTCAATTTTACGTTGCGAAAGAATCGTTTCTACGCGGACGATTCTCCGACGTTCTCTCGTTGCAAACGATTTCATTGGCGTTTCAGTTTCTCTTGAATTTCGTAATACGCTGGAAGAGAAGAGAAATAGCCTTTCTTCGATCGCAGTACCCTTTTCTTGTCGATTTTCCCCGCTCCCAGCTCTTCCCTTCCGTTTCACGGTTCTTATGCGCGATCTTGAGCAAACTTTCGCCCCCCACCTCACCCCTTTCAACTCCCGTCATCGTTGTCGACCTTCCGTCTGGCCTGTTATCGAACGACACGAACTTCTCGGCGAACTTTATAAGCGGGGTCATTCTGGATAACGAATTTCCATGGTTTCCGCCTCGCCTTTCTTCCCTTTATTCCTCCACCAGCCACCCTTTTTGTTCCGTCCACCTCTCCCATTGCCGGGATCTTTATGATTCTATTTCTGGTTAGGCTGTAATCGAGCAAAAGAATTCCCAACTTCGTCCTCGCGTTTAAGAGGCCCGTTCCGATTCAACTTTCTCATCCTCGAACGGGACTTTCTTATTCATCTCGGTATTCCCCGTGGACGGTTATCCGGTGAATTAAGAACGACGAAAGGCGTCGCGTTGCAATTAAATTAGAAATACCGACGATTAAGGTTTAAAACCGAGACAACTCGTCTTTGTTCGAGGAGTTCGCAATTTCCCCGCGATGCTCGAACGACCATCGTCCGTCGACAGTCCAACGTTATTCGTCGCGGGGCAAAGAATAATTGCGCAACATTTTGGTACAAAGTATCGAGTAATAAACATCGTGCTTCCGCTCGTCGAACTTGGTAAACCAATATCCGAGAATACGGGATAATAATTACGGGGAGTTGCAGGCGCGGAACGCCCACGATACCCAGCCCGGAAGCCGTAGAGATTTCCATCGAACTCTCTCAATATCGCCGTTGCAGCGAGCTTCGTAATAAGGTGACCGAATAATGCTTGAAACTGCTCGAGGATCTCCCGTCGATAAGAAAAATTTCCAACTCCCCCGTTAACGGCGAACCGTAGTATTTTAATTCTCCGATATCATCCCACGCAATCGGAAATACTCTCCTCGGCTGTTCCGTCAATTATAAACGAGCTCGAAAGTCCTCGAGCCTTCCGATGGGACGTGCCTCGATTCCTCCTCGATCCTCAGCCGGCATCGAGCCGATCACTGGCGAGTAATCGTTAATTACTCGTCGCGGATTTAGTTTCCGCGGGCTTAATTACGTATCGACTGGCCGACCGCCGGCTAACGATGTTTGCCGGCTTTCAGCGAGCTCGAAACTGCGAGCTCGAGCGGCCGGAAGTGGAGGATCGCGCTTGTTGCGCGCGGCCCCGCGGAAACGCTCTTTAACCGGTCGCAGTCCCGATTCGCGAGCCTGCGATTCCCTCTTTGCACTTGTCGCCCTCTTCGTTTGCTAACTGGTCGTTCCGTTTATTTTTCCCTCTCTTCCTCTCTCTGCGTTCGTCGTG
The DNA here is from genome assembly GCA_963969225.1 of Xylocopa violacea. Classification (NCBI taxonomy): domain Eukaryota; kingdom Metazoa; phylum Arthropoda; class Insecta; order Hymenoptera; family Apidae; genus Xylocopa; species Xylocopa violacea. The sequence goes on along the minus strand of CAXAJV010000013.1, from coordinate 19,113,305 downwards.
GCTCTCGCTCTCGTCGCGAATCTTCCACTTCCGTCGAGCAGTGTCGTTGCGGAATACGTACTGGCAAATGAGCGGTTTCTTGCCACGCGGATTCTGCCGTAGTAGATCGTGATCGTCATTTCTCGTTTGGAGGACGAAGGAAGCGGAGAGTTCGTTTTCTTTTTAGGAACCTTTCCAACGCAATGCAAGGGGTGCGATCGTTTATCCCTCGTAGCCGAAAAGAGGACGAAGAAAACGGGAGGCACAGTGGTATAGCGTGGTCGATGTTTAATATTTAAACGGCTTGGAACGGGGCTCTAAATATTTAGATTCCGAGCCTTTTCTCTCTTGGCGAGAGGCAAGCTGGCGTTTTACCTTCAACGCCGTTTTTCTTCTTCCACGCTTCCTCTGTTTCCCTCTGTCCCTCACGGCGCCGTTTGTGGTTCGTAATGAAATTGCTAGGTAGAGAGGTCTCTCTTCTCCACTTTTACGCGTTGACTTTCGCCTCTCTCTCTCTCTCTCTCTCTCTCTGTCTTTTCTTCTCTTCTTCAGCTCGGATCTGTCGGGCCTGTTTATTTTTACACCCTGGCCACGGTGGAGAACCACCCTTAATGTTGTTCCTCCGCTGTCCTTTTAGAATCTGACGAAAGTAACGCCGCGCTCGTAATATCCTTTCACAAAAACCGTGTTTTCGGCGGTAACGCGGTTCCTCTAATTTGCATCGCCGAGGAGTCGCTAAATCCGCGTTTAGCCGCCCGCCAGACGCGACCTCGAGTTCTTTGAAGCGTTCGCGAGCGTTCGAAGCGGCTGCTGGGGTAATAGCGTCGACTTTTAACGAGTCGAACCACCGGGGACGCTCTCAGGAAGGCAGTTTTTTCAGGATTTTAAACATCGAATCTTTTTCTCTCGCTAATTAATTTTTGTTAGTCGCGTAAGCTGATATCGATACGCAATTTGCTCCTCCGTCTCTTTCAAGCTTCACCTGCTCCTCGCGCGCGCAGTCGTCTCTCCGTCAAAAAATCCTCGGATCGCCATAATGGGTACGCATCATCGCGTGCAATCGTTTCACTCGCGACGGGATGCGCTCGATATTATTCGGAGCAATCGAAGAATCGCGCGGAATAAGCTTCGCGACAACGTAACGCCGTGTCTGTTTTGCATAATTACAAGCCGATTCCGAAATATGCAAATTCGATGAGTCGTTATCGCGCCGCGCCGCGATGAATACAACCGTGGAAGGTTACAAGAGCGTTCGCGCAACGTTTTACATACGCGCGCGGCCCCGGGCTCGCGCAGTTGAATTCGAAACGCTATTTAATATTTAGCAGCCCATTATGAATCAATTGGGTAGCAGAGATCTCCCGCGTAATCCTGTATTCTATCCGGCGGATATACACCGTGATACGCACGTTGATTAGGGCCGATTACGTCGTTCCCTGACGGCGCTTCGGATTTCTATCGGCATTCCTTCGCAGATTCCCTTCATCCCCACGGTTCCGCGCTGGAAAATCGCGTCGGCTGATGTCGATTCGATCGAGCGTCCGACGAGAGTGGTTTATCTAAAATTAAACACGATCATCGTCGACACGATAAAAACGACGAGACGTCCGAGAAACTGCCCTAGCAATGGTTAAACGAGAGTTTCAACGACGATTATCAAATTTATCCGTGACGCTGCCTCCGGTAGGCGGCCATTAATCAGAAATCAATTCGGGCCGCGTCCGTAGCTTGTTTGCGGCGTCCGTTTGTTGTAAGCCAATCGTTCCGCAAATGGTCCACGACCGCTGGACGGCTCCCGTATAATTGACCAAAAGTTACTCGATCCTCGTTACTCGCCGTTCTCCACTCGCGATTACGTCCGATTCAAATTTATCTCGAACCCTTTTTCTTTCCCACAGACGCGTGGTGCACACACGTGCGAACAACTTTCTCACTTTTTCACCCTCTCCAGAGAAGAATCGATATTCCACTAGAATCGTCGACCGATTGGAAGCTATATTATTACAAACTCTTCGATCCGTGTCCGCGCAACCCCCGCGAAGGGGCGGCAAACAGCGTCCCACCGTAGAGCTGGCCTGGCGCCAGTAAAAGGGAAAACCGATCGATCGGCAACGCTTAAACGGTTACACGGCCGTGAACGTTGCAATTAAGTCGTACAATCTTTGCGGAAGGATCTGGTTATGGACGCACGATCGGAGCACTCGATCAATCGCGAAACAACCGTCGGCTGGACGCGAGTCACCAGCCACGGCTGAAAGCTCTCGAGCTCGTTCGCGTCCCCGCGCAGGCTTTCGATTACCGTCGAAGGCCTCGCTCCAGGGTTGGGGAGTAATAATTCTGGCGGCGAGCACGTTTCCTAGGCGCTTGTCAATCGGCGGTGCCGCGGGCCAATTCTGCGTCTCGCATTCGGAATTCGCTTTCTCGGTCGACCTGGATTTTCCCACGGATAGGTCTACCAGGAATCTGGGTCTCCGGCCGATAAACTCGTTATTCGCGGTCGACGTGTCTCGTCCTCGGGTGAATATCGATCGCGTTACCTCCGCCCGTGGAAAGACCGAGGCTGGTTAGCGGTAATTCGGTGACCCGCTACGAGTACGATCCGTTCCGGAGAACGCGGAACCGTCGCGTTAACCTCTCAGCCAGGATGCGCCGCCATAGCGGCTCTCGCGGACGTCATCTTGTATTGCGACGCGCCGTTAACACTTTGCACTCGATGACTTTTTCAGTCGCAGATCATGTTTTCTATTACTAATTATCCCTTATCATTTAATCTATTACCAATCTCATTTTTCAACAGTTGATAATCAATTTCATCTTCACTCGAATTAGTTTCACCCTCCAAATTCATTTTTGTGGGGCTTCAAAACTTAAAATCATGAAAAACTCGAGTTGCTGCATGAAACACCATGGCGACTGAGAGTCGCCTTTCGAGCGCAAAGGGTTAAAGTGACTTTCGCGGCTGTCATCAAGTAGTAAAGTAATAAGTGATCGTTAAAGGAATAAAATACGATACACGTACTTTAACTTTAATAATTCAAGTATGTGCATCGTATCTTCAAGAAAAATGAATTAATAAAATAATTCAGTGATCAAGAATTTCAGTTCGATGTGCTCGCGCAGAGAACAGCGTCACCCGTCGCAGTGTTGTTTTGTTTACGCGCAGGTCGCGTCGAACTCTGCCGTGCAGAGAAGCGCAAAATTTAGTCGTATCTAGGTGGTTAATCGTTTCCACCGTGTTCCTCGCGAGCGAGCTTCCGATTGTATTCACGCGTTTTCAATTAAGTGGGTTTTCCTCGCTGTTTTCTGGCTGCAAGAGTTCGCGCATAGTTCGATATGGTATTATCGTGCGCATCGGTTTATCTTCGCGTTCGATGCGCGCAGTAGGCACGAATATGCGCGTCGGTTCCGATAGATTCGCTATTATAAAGCGAAACGCCCCACAAAGGGGGCATTAACGATATTCTGTCTGTCGAAGCGCGCGCGTGATTAACGATTAATTGATGCGGATTAATTATTATCGAATGATTTTTCCACCTGCGAAGCCGTTGCGATCGCGCGCTGCATGGTTTTCGAATTATTCTCGATGATACGTCGCTTCGGATGATGGATACAATATTCGAACGATCGGCAAATGTGTACAAGTCGGATTATCGGTGACGTGACGTTAAATGATCTGTCCCTGTCAATAAACTTCTGGCGCAAACAAACGCGCGCAACTTCGTTGGGTCGAGTTCCTTTTCCGCGATGCCCCACCGTTCCCATTGGCCCGACCCTCTGCCAAATTTTCTTACCTGCGAGTCTTCGTGAATCACCTTCTCGCGTTCGACTGTGCAAATAATGGAATCACCGCTCAGTATCGCGTTCGCTCGTCGCGCGAATTAATCGTCCCTTCTGTCGGCTCGCGAGTCGCGCAACCGGTTCCAAACCTCGTTACCATTCCGTCGTAAAGTTCGCGACAGTGTGCCGTTTAGTTTGCAGTGAAATTACAGCGTCCCGAGTACGTATCGAGCGTGTTTCCGCGCGATTTGTCCCGAGAGCGATGGTGCCAGTGGATTCTGCGTACAGCCCACGGATGCGCCGTTCCACCCTCCTTTTATCGTCGATGAGTGGTGAGTTTCGTTCGAATCGCGAAGCACGGGGACAAACGTCCGGATGCTCGAACGCGAAACGATGTTTAATTCGATCTCTTTATCGAAATTGTCACGAACGCGCGAATTGACGGGTATCGTTTCATTTAATTTCCACGGTGATAAAAAAAAAAAGGGGAAAAAATAGAGGATCTCCGCGCGCGCGATTACTCGAATTTCATTTTTCAGCCACGATTGAACGTTACTAATATTCTATCGCGCACGAACAATTAGCCCGATATCGCGGGGCCGTTTTTTGATCAACGCGTACACAGCCGGGCCGGAAAATAAACGGCGGATTTTTCGACGGAGAACCAGACGAAACCGAATTGAATGCCGGCGACTCGGCGCCCGTGTTTTAGCGCAATTTGCGACGCAATTGCAGTCAATGGCGCGGGAGTTAATTCCAACGGATCCCTGTTTCAACGCGTCGTTCAAATTCCGCGTCGCTATTAATTAAAACGGATATTTTTAATTCCGACTGCTTGTTTCTGACGCGAGCCGCCAGTGTGCACCCGCGGCGGTGTTTAAAAATCCCTTTCGAGTTCTCCGTCTACCTGCACCTTTTACTATTCGACTTCCACGCGGACGCGTCGTTCCTCCTTGCTTTACCGTTTAATATCCCCAATTAATTTAACTCGAAACGAGCAGCATTCCTCTACATACTCGAGAGGGAAGTTCTCTGTCTTTTTGCACGTAGTTTACAGGGAAGCAGACGTCAAACGCTGGGCACAAGGGTGTGGCGTGTTAGACCTTTCAGAGGTATTATTCAGCAACGCAGTTTGCGATTCTATTGGCGCACTCGTCTGGCGCTTTCTTTTGACACAAGGCGCAAGCTCTGCAAATTTTGCAGGCCTTTTTTTTCGATCTACCTGGAAACTGTCGAAACGAACAAAAGAAGGGACCATTTACAGCTTTGTTTTCCCTTGCGCGGATAACCTGGACGGGATAATTAAAAATCTGTTCCCCCCTTGAAAGCGTGTCGAAAACAGGGTAATTAAACTGGTTGGGGGTAGAACAAGCAGTTACAATACGGAACACTTGAACCTCGTTTCGGAATCCTCGAATTTCCCAAACGTTCATCCGTTCTCTGTAACGCGACGAAAGTAAATCTCACGTGGAAATGCTTGCTCTGTTTTAAATTCGCGGCACTCCTCGATACGAAATAATTTTAGCGAAACTCGTTGGCTCGTGGTACATGGGTCTCCCTTTCATTGTCTCCGCGCGTTATCCCAGTTTTATTAAGCGTCGCACAATGGGGGCAGGCCGATCGGTTCCGCGAGGGAATCGATAATCCCTTCCCGTTCCTCTGGCGTTCAACCCGTTCGCGTGGATCGCGTTACTAATAATCCTTTTCAAGAACTAATACACGGCCCGTGACGCGCGGAGGCCGCGTCCAAATTAACAAGATCATCCTCGTCCGGCCATAAATCCGAGAACAGCCGTGGAGAGCAAGCCACGACGCAGAGGGTACAAGAGAGAGAGAGAGGTGGTGCGGCTGCTGCTGTTGCTGCTGCTCGAAGCGTGTGCCCTCCTCTCTCTCTCTCTCTCTCTCTCTATGTACGCGCGTACGTGTAGCCGGCTCGTGCACGCTCTGGAAGCTCTAAGTAATTACGTTAGCCGGCGAATTAATTAACCGGCAGGCGACGGTTATCGATGCCAGCTCGAAGGCGGTGGACAGCCGCTGGCTGGCCATCGATCGAGGGGCCCGATCGATGGAAGGAGGACGCCGGAAGCGTGTCCCCCCAGCCGATCAAGACGAAGGATCATCGATCTGAGATCGTTCGTTGTCATCGACCGACGCGCGCGTCGCCCCTCGCTACCTTTGCCATCTATCCGTCTAATTATCCGCGGTAGTTATGTCGTCCGATGATCGACGCCCCTCGATCGATCCGCCGGATAACCGACCGCGTTAATATTAATACGTCGCTGATGACGGATTTAAGTCTGGTCCGATTGGCCGACGCGCGGGTTAAATGTGTAATTATTGCGCGGCGCGATCGGAATTTCGATTCGATAGAGAAGATGATTCGATTACCGTCCGCGCCCGGCTAGAGAGGGCACGCAGAATTCCTAAGGAGGGCAGTTTCGGGGCTAATTGTGCTCGAAACGTGTAGTGCTTCCTATGTAAACAGAGCGTGGAAGATTATTTCTCGTAGTCGGGGGCGGGAGAAGCCGAGGATCGATAATTGGATTGGAATCTTCCGTTTCCTGAAACCGTTCGAACCGTCGACCCCAACTTTATCCGTCGTTACTTTAATTCTCTCCTCTCGGCTCTTGGCTCGCGATTCGATCGAGTTACGATCATAATAATTTTCATTCGACGATAACAAGGGGGGAACGTCGGTTTCGCTGCTCGCCCGGCAAACCGTCGATCGCTGTTCTTTCGTGGAACCACGACGGCGAAAACGGTCGGCCATCGTCCTCGATCCGCTCGCCCCGAACGTTGTCGAGGTCCTCCACGGATTAGGTGCTGCGCAGCCGGTTCGTGCACCGGAGAAATGAAATTCAAAGAACCGTGCCGTGATCTATCGGCTGCTGGAAGTGGCACAGCCGCGTATCTCTCGGATCTCCGGCGAAGCGGGGCTTCCGAGGGCCAGGGTAACGGGCGAAGGCTGCATCCGGCTTGAAAGCAAAAGGTCCACCCTGTTTCCTCGAGGCAGGAAAATAAGGGCGGTCCGACGCGGCGGCGAGGAAGGTACCGGGCGGATGGGAAGCCGTAGCATCGATCCTTGCCATCCCCGTTTCAGAGATAAGACAATCTTCCTCCGGGAGACGTCTTCCCCAAGAATTGCATTCGCGCGAGCATATTACTCGGTGCATTTACGATCGCGGGGCAATCCCCAGGCCAGCCCGCTATCGGTCAGAAAGTTCAGCTTTTCATGAAATACTGGCAACGGTGACGCGAGATTTAATCGCGTATTCGAGTCGGTTTTTCGAGATTTAATCGCGTTTTCGTTCGTCCCGTTGAGAGAGAGAGAGATCGATCGCTTTTTTAACGCGCCTCGCTGTTTACTCTGATCGCGCGCAACGCTGCGCGATCTGGAAATTAGAAATCGCGTGCAATTGCACGTAATTAACGAAGAGTTAATTGGTCGAACCGGCGAGCGAAACTTTCGATGAGAACAGCGTTCCGCTCGATGCTGGAATAGTACTGGAGAACGTCTGAATGGGCGAGCACAATGGCGAACATGTTGATACTAACGACAATGGTATTAGATATTGGACGTGCATAACTGTTGGCGTCGGGACGAGAACTCAATTATTCGTCTTCGAGTCCCGACTGCTGGCAAGTTCATCGATTATCGGAATCTCTTTGAAAGCCGCCACCCGCCGAGACAAATACGATTGAAAACGCTATTCCGTCCGATCGATTTTATCTGCCATTATCGGCCCGATACAATCTGACAAGTCCGCCACGGAATTTCTAGCTGCAACCATGACCGACTTCGCTCGGTGTCCTTAAAGTAGAAGATCGTTCAGAATGGTTGACTGATTGCGACCGTTTCAACAGAGCGCAGAATTTACGACGCGTCTGGCTGCTGCTTGTTTCGAACAAAGTAGACCAGCGGACCGAGCCGAGATTCCGTTGACAAGTTTCCAATTAGATTTCGCGCGTTGGATCTCTCGCCTTCGCGTCGCGGCTACGTTCGCTTTTTTCTCACCCTAATTCCTCGACGCGCCCTCCCCCGCTGTTTCCGATCGCTCGAGCAGCTTCCTAATTAATAAGGCGACCGGTTTTCCGCGGTGCCCGTAATTGGCAGGGAAAAAGATTCGCAGCATCCCCGAACTCACTTTGTTACCGATAAGTTATTCGATATTTAATGGCTCAATCAAATATTCATGAGCGGTGTTTATATATTCATGGCCGTTCGAGAAACGTCGGATTATTAATTGGAGATTCGAACGCGTCGATTAGAACGAACGCTTTTTCCGACCGACTATTTCCAACGGCGATCCTTCTTCCCGCCCGTTCCGTTTTAATCGATTCTACCGATTAAATTTCGCACCGCCGACGGTGGCTGCGAGCCCCGATTGAAACCGGCTGAAATTTAGGGGGGGCGCCCTGAATAATTTCAATCCGGAACTGTCTGCCGTTCTTAATTAGATCCAGTCGGATAGTTTAATTGCTCGATACTAGTCGGGAACCGTCGTTACAGGGGGCACTATTTACGATACTTTCGTGCCACCTGTTACCGTCCGCGATAACGTCCCGCGTAATGGCGGCCGGAAGTTGTCGCAGCGGCCCGTCGTCGCTGATTAAACTCTCGTATCATCGGTGACGCGTTGCGCGACATTATTTTCGCTCGACCCGCGTCGAAAAATCGGGACGAGTTCCGCGGCGCGAGCCGTGTCCGGAAGGAGCGTCGCCAAATTCAAAATCAATATTTAAATTCCATTAACCCCCCCTGGAGGGTCCAATAATACGCAACCGCCCCCGTTCTCCGTATTCAATTTCCCATCAAAACGTGAGACTGGATCGTAAAACGTGGAGTTAATCGAAAGTCAGCTATAATCCCAGCGAAAGGGAAAAAGGAGGAGCGCGGCACGGCTACCTCGTCGCCGAGAGGCGTTGTTTTCTTCTTCGACAAGCAGAACGTCGGGATAAGCCTGTAATACGTTCCTCGAGACCGTCGTATTGCACGGGTCTCGTGTCCCGGACTCTCCGTGCCTGGGAGCCGTCGGACAAAGCGGGGCGACGGACGTCGAAAGGGGTGCGGGCGGCTAGGCGGAGGAAACCAGCAGACGGGGGTTGAACGAGATATTGCCGGTGCCAAGACGCCGGATGTGTAAGCTCGCGAACCACCGGAGAAAAATACTGCGATGACGGTATACGACTTTATTTCATCCCCCTTTCGCCCGTAGCGATACCGTGGCCCCGGCCGTAGACTATGGATATTTTCATCTCTGCTACCCTGCAAACGTTTGCTTCCGATCCTCGAGGAGCCTCAATTTCTCGTGAATGCTCGTATATAGAAATCCGAGCGAGTCCTTCCGACTCTCGGCTATATACGCGCATACACGTACGACCCGACTGCCAGAAACTCGTGGATTCGATCGCGCTGGAATACGCCGTCGCGTTCCGCCCGCTGGTTTGGCACGTACGCGATCTGTCGCGTGGATATAATTGCGATTTTCTCAGCGCTAAGTGTTTGGAGTAACGTTGTTGTATCGTTCGAGAAGTTGGGTGGACGTATCGAGAGAGTCGCTTTATTATCGCGAATGACGACGATCGCGCGTAACCTGGGGGCGACGCGGCTTCTTTTGTCGAACGGAAAGCGGTCTCATTGGCTGTCGGAACGAAAGGGAGCCGGCAATTTCGTCGAGGGATTTCCCCCGTGTTTCCCTGGCAAGTCTTGTCGCGCGTTGCAGCCGTGTCTGCGCGGACAGCGTCGGAGATCCGCCGCTTTTTCTCATCCCCCGTGGTACGCCCAGGCCTTTCATTCCACCGGTGGCTGTCGACTACTCGGATGCTGCTCCTCTTGCTCGTCGACGCGGCGCGTTTCACGAATATTCGCCAGATTGAAAAGTCTGATCTCGGCGCTGAAAGACGAGGCAGCCGGATTCTTCGAGCAGGACCGCGAGAATCGACGACCGATTTACGGGGCGAGTAATTCGCTCGAACGAGCATCGAAATTAGAGTATCGTCGACGAGAATTCTCGAGAATTCTCTTGTCAGGAGAAAGCGCTGCGTGCGTGGATAAAAAGTTCCGGATAAAAAGCTGGGTTCTCAGTTTTTTCTTCGATTTTTTTCTCCAGCTCGACGGTTAATAGACATTAATAAACATGACTTTTGCGTCAGAAAGCGCGATTCGCCTTTCGACGACCGCGAGGTCAGACAGCGAGGCGGACCTCCAGGGAAGAACGCAATCAGTTGCATAACGCGCCGATGGACGCGACCGTTCTATGAATATTGCATAGAGGCGCGTGTCCGCCGGACCGTGGATGTCCGATTTAATTGTAAAATATTGCGCCTACATGCCTCGCTTTCATTGATATTCTGTCGATCGACGCGTTATCGAGAAATAACTCCACCGTGCGACGTGCTTCCCAACATTTTTCGCATTTCTCTTCGCCGTTCTTCTTCTGTTCTATTTTATTTTCCATCGCGTCCCGTTGTATTTTCGAGCGCGCGTGTCCGTCGCTCGTCGACGGCTACGGGGTTGCAACCGTCCGACTCGTTTTTTTCGAACCCCCTCGGATCGTTAAACGACGCTTTCCGCGAGACGCGTTTTCAAGTTCAAGTCCAGAGAGCTCGTGTGCCAGGGAAATCACCCCTCGACTCTTTGAAACGCGTCACGTCGCGTTCGATGTATCTAATTCCCGCTGCGAGCCGGAAAACCGGCGGGGCCCCCATTCGGGATTCCGTTTACGTGCCGATGCAACGATCGTCTCGCGAGGGAACGATCCGCGGAACGAGAAGCCGCGCCTTCGACACGCCAGTTACGACCTTGCCCTGATTGTAACCGCCTGGTGCTTTCGAAGCTCCCTCTCTCCCGTTCTTGGCTCCCTCGCAGACACTCCAGCACGTTCTCATTTCACGGTTCACCGGCGCGCCGCTCTGTGCAACGTTCCCATTCTTTCGGATTCCTCGATCGTCCCCCGTCGAAGCGAATTTTTCCGCGAGGGCCCGTCGATCGCTCGAGAAACGCGTCGCAGTTGTCGCAGCCTCTCTCCTCGACGATTCGATCCTCGATTCCTTTGCACCACCCCGCCCGTTGTTTCGTGGAATTATCCGGTTACAGGGCGGGGACGATTGAAGGGGTGATCGTACGGCGCGAAGGGTGGTCTTGCGTCCTCCGGTTAAAGGCGAAGGTTCCAAGGCGAAACGGGCGAACGATCCATCGCACGCGACTTCGACGACAAGCGGGGAAAGTATTTGATTAACACTCTGGTCGTTTGCGAAATTATTCAAATGTTGCGGTAATGGATCCGCGGTTTTTGTGATATAAAGTGGCGCGGACTTTTATGCGCGCAGCCGGGCAATAATTAATACGCGTAACGAATTCATACGAAGAATTAATGATTCATTCGGCGAGCTGAAATAAAATTTTAAATGAACCTCGGAGAGTAATAAATTCAATATTTTATCGCCAACAGTCCCCTATTAATAGAAGCGATAAAAAGTCGAGCTGGTGCATCGCATCGCGCTCGTATTTAAAATTCCAGCACCGAAAAATCAACATATTCGAGTGTCCGTATTTATCGTGAAACAACTGGCTGGAAAACGAGTCATTTCTCCGCGAGTCTCGACGTCGATTCCTCGATGGAAGCGGAAAGCTCGGTTCGCGCGTGACGCGAGATCGTAGCGGTTCCTCTCGTTTCCAAACGGGAGAGGCGAGCCGCGTTCCCGCGTCTGCTCGCGGGCTAACGAACGAATAACGAGGTCGATACGAAACGCGCGAAAACAAAAGAGGAAGAGAGGAGAGAGAACAGACGTGCCTCCGACGCCGCGGCGGACGTGCGCGGCGGAGGGTTGAGGACGCGAGGCGGAGAAAGCGGAGGGAGCTGCATCGAGACTACCGAATGCAATATGATTCCCACCTCGACGTCGAGTCCGCGCCTCATGGAATATGCATGACATGCTAATGCGACTTGTACCTAATCTAATTATACAGTTCCACGCGAGCCGCCACCAACCCCTTCGGCCTGTCCTATCGTTTCTTCGAGCGTGTACGCGCCACGCACACGCGCACCCCTGGCACCCGTCTTGGTGTCGCGCGACGCCCCGTTCCCGACTTCTCCCGACTTCTCTCTCCGCCATCGGGGGCCTCGATCTCAGATTTCCCAGACGCGAGTCCGTATCTGTTTGTCCGAAGATCGAACGGCCACGACTGGGACGATTCGGTATCCGCGGGCTGCGTTCGTCCGCTATTTCCAAACGAGGACTTGAACCGAGATTCCGGTTAATCGCGCGCTCCGGTCAAGGCCGATTCTCCGCCTCCGTCACTTTTCCACGTCGCTTGTTTTCCGTTGACTCGCAAAAATCGCGCCAAAAGGGACGACCTCGGAAACGCGAGGCGAGAGAAGATTGAGATACGAGAAGAAACTCGTTTTACCGTTTAGCGAGGCTTGTAATTCGTGGCAAATTAGAGAGCCCGATAACGCTTCCGGGAGCGAAGGTTCGGGTTAAACAGCGCGCTTTATACGCCACTCACGGCGTTTCGATCGCGGACTCCTTCGCGGGGATCGGCTCGATCACGAGTCGAAGCCTTTAATTTCCAGGTTCGACGATTTCTTTCTCTCCGCGGTTGGCTCGTTCCGCGGTTCAAATCCACGATAGGTCACGGCGAGCGTTTCTTGCTCGTTTTTCCGAGCGATACGGGAACCCCCGCGGCGCGGACGACCTCGCGGACGGCTTCGTTTTGCTCGTTTCGATGTTTCGACGTGGCTGGGGATTCGTGGCCACGGGATTCGCCGATACAAAAGTAATTCATTGCTCGATATTATTTATCGCCGGTCACTGGCAGCGCCTTCGAGTTTTTCAGCTCGGGGATAATTCTCGATCGTCGCCGGCTGCGGGACGGCAATTTCGTTCGCGTCGATTTGTTCGCCGCGCACTCGCCTCCGGGGTCTTTGCGGGCTCTTTACGGTCCCGATAGTTGTTCGAACTATGTTCATGGCGCGTGTCTCGTCGGCGATAGGGATTCGAACCAAGTAAAGAAGAGTAAACGTTTCATACTTTCATCTCGACACTGAATATCTTTAGTATACAAGATACTCTTGGTTGTGATCGGTTATTAGGTATCGAGACTAAATACTCGTATCAATGCGAAAATATATTGTCAGCACGGCAAGTGTATAGTATATCCTCAATGATTTGCAAAATTTAGTAGTTGCATTTCAGTGAAGTATTTTTTCATTAACATAATTAAACGTAAAACACTATTACGTTTTGATTTGATACCAAATTAGTATCGCTACCCTTTCGGGATTTTTTGATTGCTTTTGTGGGTGGGGGAGGGTTTTCCCTTGTTGGGAATTTTGGTTGTTCTTATGGGGATGGCGGAGTTCATTCCCAGCTGTGAATTTTGGTTGTTTTTGTGGGGGGGGTTTATGGGGGTTGTTCCTTTACCTGGAACTTTTGGATTTTTTTGGGGGGGGGGGTTGTTCCTTTACCAGGAACTTTTGGGTCTTTTTGGGGGGGGTTGGTCCTTTGGGGCTGGGTTGGTTTTTTGGGGGTGGGTTGGGGTTTCGCAGGGTCAGGCGATCGCAAGGGTAGGGGCAAGGTTTTCAGGGCCAGGGTAGAGCGCTCTTAGGGGTAAGGCCTTATAGGGGCGGGGTTACCTCAGGGAAGGGGCTTAAAATCTACATCGAGACTGGGGTTGCCTCGATGGCATTAGTGGCTATCGTCGAAACGAAAGCCTAACGTCATGCTAATGCATGATCGCTTAAGAAATGGTCGATGTTAAGCGCTCCTGCAGCTCGACATCGACAACTTTGGCCCCCCATGGCTCGCCTTATAAATACTACGGTGTCAACTTTTACTTGCGAGAAAGGTGAGCTAATTTGCCCTCTGGTGGCCGCGAGATTTACTACGCGGGCCACAGTCCACGTCCGCGAATTTCGGACTAGCATGCGAGGGTGGTGCTATGCGCTAGGCGCCCGCCCGCGCTATTCGTAGGTTAGAGATTCCGATTTAAATAAATACGAGTACGTATCCGACACTTCTATTTCAATACCAAATATTTTTGGTGGCAGTACTTTTGATCACGTATCTACACGGTGTAAAAAAAAAGTTTTCTTGTCAAACGACTCGAGTATCGATACGAAAATAGATATAAAATCAGCACAGTCGGTGTATAATACTATCTTCAATGAGTTACGAGACAAGTATTTTTCATTAATACAATAAGAATAAGACGCAATTAAGAAAATATTATGATACAATCAACAAACTATTGTCATAATAAAATTTAAAAAAACTGTTAACTCCGATTTGCTGAATATTCATCGAACATTCTCGATCCTTTCGTTACTTTGTTTTTCAGGTTTGGAATATTCTCGAATAATCAATGTTCAAAAATGTTCACAATTACTCGAAAACACATCTTCACAATTATAAACGTTTTCATTCTCTCATTCTTTTTTAAAGAATGAAGATTAATCTTTTGCGCTAGTCCGCAGTATATAACACGTCTCTCCTCTGTGCTGCAAATAATCCGCATATCGTCTCACTGTATCATTCTAAATTAAGATCGTATTTTCATTGAAGGTTTCGCGTTCTCCATTGTCTTCATTCACCGAATCGCCACTTGGCAAGATATTATTCCCCGCCGAGCGCGGACGCATAAATATGTGAAACGCGAGCGCTGAATATGCAAATCGAGTACGAAGGTTACGTCTAAATCTCGCGTAAATAATAAATGCTCGCTGCGTTAAAAGCTCCGCGCGGACCTCGAGGTTGCACCGCGAGGGACCAAGCGTTCTCCGTTCGAAAAGAAATCCCGCACGTGGGAACGGTCGATCGACGTCCCGTCTCGAGACAGATCGACGTCGTGGCGCGCGAAAATTCGTCGAAAGAAATCGAACGGGCAATGTCGTACGTGACCACCAGTGGGTGGGCCCCGCGTTAAACGATTGCCATTGAAAATCGCTGCTCGCTCTCTCGTCGGCTGCTGTAGGTCGCGATGACTGGGTGACGCTAAAAATAGTCGCCGCGAACGATGCCGCGGCTATTATTAAGCTCCGATCGATGCCGAGGCAGTCGTGGCGGAGCTATTTCAGAGCGGGCCGCCGCGAGTAACGGGAAGAAAATGCTGCGCGACCCGTAGAAGGGACGCGTCTCTCTTCCTGCTGCTTGGCGGTGGCGTAAAAAAACGGCGTTTCGCTGGTGAAAGAGCGGTCCCGAACGCGCGCGTCCTTGACGAGCGAGGCATTCGACGGCGTAACGAACGATCGGCTCGCCGGAATGCGTCGATCGATCGCGACGATACGAGAATCTCGCGAGGAATGACGGGAACACGGAAACCTGGCACGTCGAGCGGTAATAAGAAGGTGATTAGCGGCTGTCGCGAATAAATCTCGCTCGAATACGCGGAATTTGGGAAAAAAACAGAGATTTATGGCTGTCGATCGTTCGATTCGTTAAACAGAACGGATCGGGGAGCGCGATTTTGAAGAAACAGCGAACGCGTTCCTCTCGACTTGTTACAATTTATGAGATACGTTCGTGTTAGGGAGAAAGGGAGTTTTTTAATCGGAGATTTCAATCTCGCTCAGCCTCGTGCTTGCTACGAAGCGTCGTGTTTCGAGCGAAACATCCAACGCTCAGGAGCGAAAATACCTCCACTGGATATTTAATTACACAGGAATTAACTTTATTAGAAAGGTAGCGATGCGTCCAGCAAATCTTTGTCTGAAAAAAACCATTCAATTCCTCTCGTTTTAACCGCCGTAACGAGAACTAATTATGCCCGATTGAACGCTCTTTCGTTTCCCATTGATCGAGAGGCGGGCCGATTCTAATTAATCCGGGAAAGCGTTTCGAGCTGGATCCCGCGGGAGAAGCGAGCGGAGAGGGTTCTCGTCGCTCGTCTCGTATTCAGAGGCGCGTTCAACGAATTTGCTCTCCTCTATATTTCCACGACTCGGTACGACTTCCTGGCTAAATATGGTTGCGATAAATCCCGCGGCCGGTTTATCGGGTCCCATGGCATTGTGTCTCGATGCGCCCCTCTCGAACGCGAAGCCCACGGATCGAACCTTCAACCCCGTGGCTGCGACCTCGCGTCTCTCGTCCCAGCGGCAGGCGGCTGTGAATACTGCGCGAGCCCCGATACCGTCGAGTGGTAAATAAGCCGATACGCGTCCCTATTATCTATTATGGGATACGGACCGAAATAGAACCCGGAGTTTATATTCCTTCTCCGGGGAGAATAACTTTCCGCCGGATTGCACCGATGCGGATTTATCGAGGGCTCGCGTCTGGGAAGGTCGGGGCTTTCCTGCCAATTTCCACTGACTAATCGCGTTCGCTGTCGGCATTGCTCCGCTTTTTACTCAGCCCCGCTGCTAGAGAGATAGCGGTTACGGTTTATCGAAATTTTCGCGGTGTAATTTGTTGTCAGTCTATCGTCTTCGACGTCCAATGTTATTACACTCGACTTTCAACTGGCTCGCGCTCATTGTTTGTTTCTCAGTCGCGCGACGCCCGCTGCGCGTGCCGTTGCGAGAGACACGCACGCCAATGAAGCTTCTTACACCTCGTCGATATTCTTTCGCGAAGAATCAATTAGTTAATTATCCTCAACTTTGAAGAGAAACCAGAACGCAGAAGGTAACGAAAGAATCGTCTCGACACGCCACGCAAGAATTACCGAAAGTAGCGCGCAGGTTGCCGGGAGCGTGTTACCATCGAGCCGCGATTTCCCGGGACGGGCGACCGGGGGCACGATAAATCTCGAACAGGCTGTTTATCGGACCCGTTTCGTTCCATTGTGCCTGGTGGCGAATGCTGCGCTCGCACCGGTGCCGAGGATCGGGGGCGTGAAGTGTTTGCGTGCGCCACGGCCGTGGCAAATAAGCCTCGCGATACGTTCCGGCATTATCCGCCACACCCCGTTATCCTGCATTATCGTTCGCCCCCCGGTGGACCTAACGATCCGCGTGCACGCGTTTATCGAGCAGCCCGGCTATTTTTCGATTCGGATCGCCTGGCCTTGGAACCATTCACCCACGCTCTCTTATTTCACTCCTTTTACGCGTTCCTCTTCTGTTTCTTTACCTCGTTTCCGTGCTCTCGATGCCGTTCGAGGGCTTCACGATCGCGAACAACCGATCGCGTTAGATCTGGGAGCCGAGCATCGATGGCGGGACGTCGGTACAACTCGAAGATTCGCGGGCGTCGACGATTAAAGGATCCGCGACGGGATATATCGAGGCTGCTGTAGGCTCGGTCGCGCGCGTGCCGGGGATTGCTCTCGAAGCGGTAGTTGGAAGCACTTGAAGCGAGTACAATGCAGTTCGCAGGTAGTTAAAACTAACTAGAGAATCCACTCGCCCCGTCTGCGGGGCCCTCTTGCGCGCATAGTTTACAGTATTGGCCGACTTCCAGCTCTTCCGACTCCCGGATTCAATATCACATGAAGCCGGGGAGGGATGTTTATAGGGTGGCGCGGGTGCGGTTTGAGCACCGCGTCGCGAGGATACCTCGAGTCGCGATTCGTCGCGATTCGTCGCGATTACAATTACGGATTGCGGTCGCAATAAGGTGAAGATGCACGTTTGCATGCTGGACGAACACGCGATTCCCAGATTTCCTATCGGAGGGAATCTCTCCTCGACGACGGACCGTCTTGTCGCGACAACGATCCGCAGTTAATTCGGTAAGAAAACGCGCGAGAACCGATCCGAAAGCGATCGACCCAATTAAGAACGGGGCGGAGCGGTGGAATTCATCGTTGTCAGCGGATCGTCGTAATGATCGTCGCGGAGGGCGAACGAGGGGGACAGGCTGTTACCCTCGCCTACAGATTGGCTTCGATTCGAGCGCGTCTTAATGCTCGTCGAGCGTACGGCGGTCGCGCGAACGCGCGGGGAGACGCTCCGATTCGGAAGAACCCTATCGCCGCTTAATTATTTTCCAATGTCGGGCCGCTCGTTTAATCGGATCGCCGCCTAATCGTCTCCCTCCGTTCCTCCCTCGTTCGAGGCGTTCTTCTTTATCGCGTAACACCCGTCCGGCCGTGACGAGCGGCCCGCGAGAACGGTGGCCCGCTCGCTCGTGAAAGCCCCATTCAGGAATTCCGATCGATCCCCGCCACTCGAAGGAAGCGCCAGGAGAATTGCGGGTCTCTGCTCCGACGGAGACGAATACGCGCTTCCGACTCGATATCGAGGCCACGTCCGTTTAACGATCGGATCGCTGCCTTGGGATTGCGATCGGCTTCTTTCGTCGCTTTGTCAGTTGATTACATCGATTGGTAATTGGTAATGTCTCTTTGCGATGGAGTTTTTCAATGTTGTATGCGAGCAAATTGTGTCTAAATCATTTGATCCTCGAGTTCGTCGCTGCGTTAGTTAAACGATACCGAAGCAAAATTGATAATAAAATGAACGTTGATAGGGACATCGGGACAGTAATTGTTGTTAATTATCGGCAATTTGCTAGAAGAAATAATAATAGCGCTGACACAGTTGGCCAATAATAGCGAAACGAATTTATACGAGACATAAATTTCACTGCGATTCAACGAGATCAATTAGGGGTTGATAAATTCCGCCCCGACCGCCGTCAAACCGCGAAAAATGGCTTCGAACGAACCGTCTGGTGGCGCATCGAGCACCGTACGGATTCGTTCGAAGACACCGACCCGGAAGTTCCCAGAGTACCCGAAAGAAACTCGACAGAGGCCGTGGGAGGGGGAGCGCGCGAAGCGATGCAACGAGAGGGCCGAGTAAATCTTGGCGAGGGACGAGCGGCTAATTATCTGCCGCCGAAGCTTATGAATTTTAATGCCGTAAATTTCAAACTCGATAATCCCAGTCCCGTCATACAATTAATTGGAACGATACGTTACCTTCGTCGCAGCGCGCACTTCCCCTCCACCCCCTCGCTCGCCCTCGCGCCGTCGAGTTAAAAACCGAACGGGGAAGAGTTCGGAGGGGTCGGACAGGGGGATGAAAGTTACTAACGACGGCTTTTGTGGACCGTCCTCGCCAGCGGACCCGGCAACCGTTGGGGTGCGCGGATTAAGCCGCACTTCTGGAACGTTTGTCATCCCTCTCGCACGCGCCTCCACCCTCGTAGGCTCGCGCGAGCCAGTCTGGCTTTTATCGACTATCCCCTTCCACGCGTACGGATTTACCAATCCCGAATTGGCTCCTTGTTTCGCGCGACCGTTCGCGATCCCGTCGTTCATCGGAGACGAATGAGTAATTAGGTTGGGAACGCGTGCCATTGGGACTCGGTGTCGCGACGCGTTCTCAGGGACGACTCGAATGGGTGGATCGTAAATAGTCGAGATCAGAGATTTTTGTTTTAAGATTCCTCGAATATTTTATTCTACGGAATATACTATAATTGGATCAACATTACGGATTCGTACGAATCTATTATCGCGTTCTGCGATATAATTCGTGGAATCTGTGTATATTATTTAGATTAGTAATATGGTTACGTTAAGTGATGGATTCAATTAAGATACCGTCTATTTGCATGCAATAAACGATAATTATCACAATTTAATACAGAAGCCCACTGTAGCGGCGCTTAGTCCCAGAATAGGGTCTACAGGGATCCCATTATAGCGGCGCTTGATCCCAGAATGAGCTCTACGGAGATGCCCCTATAGTGGCGCTCGGTGCGCAAAGGGTTAACACAGGAGTCGCGCGACGCTCGGTGGTCGCCCATGTGGCGTGCACGGATGCGTTCGCTGTTAGCGTCGCCCATCGTCGACCGTGTCACGATGCTCGTAACGCGTTAACGCGATGGAGCAGCCGTTTTTTTTCTTCTTTTCCACGACGTCCACGAGCTTTCCCCAAGAAGTTTCGATACACCTCGAGCGGCGTTCTGCGGCGCTGTTTGTCGATTTCGGTGGGAATTCGCGGGACAGGAACTGGTCGAGGCCGATGAATATTCTAGGCAGCGTGCCGGCAAGCCGGAAAGGCGGGTTGAAGATCGCAAGGTCGGTCAGTGCACTCGAGTCGCGTACGTGCGATCCGGCTGGATCGTTGCCTCGCGTACAACGAGCGCCGTCGACGTTCCCCGTCGTTCCGACCTCCATTTTCAACGCGGCGGAGTATTTCTTTTTGCGCTCGTAACTCGGTCGCTTTCTAATCGCCGTTATTAACGGTGCCTTTTCGCGTTCCGAGAAACGGTTCGAAGTCGCTCGCCTGGTCAACTCCTCCGAGAAAGTTCAAGTACTTTGCAGTATGATTTATTCCTCCTCGAGAGCGATTACTATTTCTCGTGAATCACGACGGCCTCCTTCCACGCTGGACGTTTCCCATGACCAAATTCCACTTGGAGTATTAAATTCACAAAGGAGAACCGAATCGTCGCTGACTACCGCAGCTCAACGAAAGCGGGTTCAACGGAATATCGATGGAACGGTGTACTCCAAGGTGTTATCTCTCGCGGAAAGTAATTAAAGCTCGGCCGGCCTCGCGATAGCGCTCGAGAACCGAGGCGGAACAGTCCGACCGAACGTGGACCTCTGAAGCTCCGTCGACGCGACGCTTCTTCCACGGAGGGTGATTTTCTCGCTGAAAGTCCACGGGGAGACAGGAGACGGGGGTTGGCTTGATGAAAGAGTGAGCGCGACTTGTCCGGAGGGGTGTAAACCCCGTGTCTCGCGTAAAGGAGAGCGAAACGTCGACCGACCCGTTGCAGCCTCGTCTTCCGGCCGTTACTCTTCGTCCGCGAGACGAGTAACCTGCTTTTACGACGACTCCTCGAGACGGGGAACGAGCAGACGCGGCGTCGACGAAATCTGTGGGGCGCCCGAGAAAATTTTCAGCCCTCTCCATCCACGATCCCCGCAGCGCTTTCCCGCCCGTTCGCGCGCGTCGTCCGACCCCTCTCGCCCTTCCTTTACGACCCGTCCTCGCCCACGAAGCTTCGTCCACGTTCCGAACGGAGCCCGGCTCCTTCTTCCACCGCGACCCTTTTGAATTTCATCGCACGATCTGGCGCCGTCCCGCTGCGAAAAAACTACCCTCGGCCGTGTATCTGTCTCGTCCGCATTGTTCGAAAACTCGAGACCCCGTGCTCCCGATGTCCGGAGGAAAGAACGAATCGCATATTTGGGAAATACGCGTAGAGACGTAGACGAGGGTGGTACGGTTTATAAAACTGGCTCAGGGTATCGAGAGATATGAAGCAAGAATTCGATCGTGTTTGGTCGAGTTAGCGGAGTTTCGTTCGATAGAGCACGAGAAAGTTTTTGTATCTCTAACTCAGGAGTTCCTGAAACGACCACTGCCATGGGGAGCAAATATTTCTCTTCCCCCGTCGACCCACGAAGAGCTTCTCCCACGCGTCGATTCTTTTTTTGTTAATTTTAGGACAGAAGTGTAGGATGAAATTTTTTATTAGCTTTCGACGGTCTTTTGTCAATTCAAAATGAATTGGGAGCAACCGGAGGAGTCAGTCGATGGCAAAGGCGCGCAGCTATCGCGAGGGGTGGCTTCCCTCGAGAGCAGCCCCTCGCGAGGTGGCTCCTGCACCGCTTTACGCGCTCCCAGGCCGTCCTATCTGAAAGTGTCCTCGCAAACTTGACTCCAGGAAACGCGAGAGGAAAGTTACGCGCGTCGCCGTGCAGCCACCGCGTTGTCCGTGCCGGGGCGTATAAGTTTTTCCGCGCGCAGGAATACCAAACATCAGCGCGAACTGAATTGCTATGCAAAGTTTATCTTTAGCCGTCAGCCAGAACAGGCGCGTATCGCTCCTTGTTTCCTGCCATCGGCGTTAAAGTCGACGAGCGCGTCGAGGCCTCGGAGGATCTCCTTCTGGCCGTTCTTTGCGCCTTGCTCGTTGCGTAAGCGGTCGCGGCCACTTTCTAACTCGTTCCGATCTGACTGGATCCGCGCTACGCTACCGATACCGGAATTTTTCGAGATCGATCTCGCTCGGACAGACTCGTTCGGATTCTTGATTTATGGCGTTTATGAATGAAATAGCTGCATGCGATGCTTGTGAATGAGGACGGTTGTGATCGATCGTATGCCGCTAGATCGGGACGATAACGTTCTGGTCGGACGCGAAACGAAGGTGAACGCGTTAACGTTCGATTTAACATCTAATTCCTTGCTTTGGTTAAATCTGTTTCTTTAGCAGAGTGCGTTCGTTGCTCGCGTATGAACTGGGAAACGAACACGCTGCGAGATTTACGCGAGCATGCACGGGGTACGATGGAAAATTTTCTTGAGCGCGAGACACTAATTACCAGTCGCCAATAACGCGGTCGTTTGGCGAGCGTTCCTTTTACGAGCTCACCGTGGTCGGAGCAATGTCGCATGCACATCGGCGTCGTTATCTTGCCCGTTTTTCCAGCGAACGTTGACGGCACGCGAGACAACTTTCCTCGTGCCAAATTGCGCTTCACGCCGCCTTCGTTCGCGAGTTCAACCGCGACCAGCCAGTCGTCCCGTCCATCTTGTTAATTGTTCGACTCGCTGGCGAATTTGGCGCGCCTGATTGCCGTCCGTTATCGTCTTAATGAGCTCAGCGCGCGAAAATCATCTTCCCGTCGCTCTTTATAGATTCCTCCTCGTTTTGCTTCTCCTCGCTTTGGTCCGCCTCGTCATCGATGCCACCCCTCGTCCATCCTGCGTTGGACGATCGAACGCGAGACGCTAGGCGATGCTAATGGGCAAACACTCTTTTACATCGCGGCGCGACGCCGCTCTTTCATTTTCGCGCAGTCCACGTTTTCGTCTTCGGAACGTGACGCGCGTAAATACACCTACGTCAGACGGTTTATTGACGCTGTCGCAATAGTCGATGGCGTTGCCTCGAGACCAGCGTCGCGCGGATCTGTCTGGAAGCGTGGCGGTTTCGTTCCGCTCCAAATTTCGAGTGCCTCGTCACGATACCTCGCATTATTGCAAGCTTCTGGCATAGCGGTACGTTTTTAGTTTGCGGATGCCACGCGTTTTCACGTTCCAAAACGTTCGAGTAAAGCGGTATCTTTTTGGAGATTTAAAATTCAGCAGTTCTAACGCGGTTCAAGTATGGTAATGCGTTTCTTAGAGATTGAAGACGGGACTTTTAAAGGCAGAGTTATGTGTTTTTGACGTCCTTCGCGTATCTCGTAAGCTGAAGCTGGAAGTCGTTTTACGTAATATTTACGCGTCTTCGCATCTTATCTTCCCCGTCGTATAATTTATCTCGCCGGATAAAGCCGTGCGAATGTCTTTCGTTGCGCAACGGTCAATTTGTTTTTTCCGATCCGCGTAAATTCGATTACGCGTCGAATGTAAAAGCTATCGCGATCGCTCGTTCCTCGCCCGCCTCGAGCCGCGTTAACGAACAACCTCTCGAATTGTTTCCCGAGCTAAACAATATGAAAAACCCGACGCGTTTCCCGTTCCCCGCGTTACATCGACGGAATAAAAACGAATCAACGCGGGCTCGATGCTCGAGGCTAACGACGCTTGTCGATTTCGCGTAAAGGAAAGGGACGAAGAAGGAGTAGAGGAGGAAGGAGAGAAAAAAAAAAAAACGATTGTGCAAGCTGGAACCGTATACGTGGCCGTAGCAATGCGTTAACCTTTCACGGTCGAAGGCCAAGATATTCCTGCCGCAGCGTTTCCATCAGCGACGCCTCCGTCCAGATCCATTATTCATCCCCCTTTCGAACGGAACCGAGTAAAACATGAAATTTCCAATTTCTGTTAGCCCCTCCGCGTCCCAATAAAATGACCAACTAACGACAAGTATAAATTTGCCGCGGCGTGTTCTCGGCCGTCCGCTCGTCGGAATTACACGAGCGCCCGCGAATGTAAATTATCGGTACGGCGTTCGCCGACTTTCCAAATCGTTCGAGTAATTATTATAATCGACGGTGTAATTCCGTCCGTTTCGATGCACCTGACAGGGCAGCGTGGCAAGGAACGAGATCTCGCTCGAAAGTGGACGCGTCGCGGCAATTATCAAACCAGACGCACCGTCGATTAAATCGCGCGAGGCCGCGTTGCGCACTCGACGCGTCGCGATCAACGTTTTAACGAACCCCCGACGAATCGATGGCCTTTCGAGCCCGATGCGTCGTCGCGATCCGTTTTTGCAGGGCGTCGCGCGTTGTCGAACGCGAATCAGATCGAACTGTGGTTCGAACGTAACAATATTCTCGACGGTGGCGCGCGTCATAATAGATTACGTTATCCAAGTTAATCCGACGAAAAGTCGCGGGCACGCCGCCGGAGGGGTGCCAGATTAGCGTAAATCTCGGAGAAATCGTGCTCGAGGAAAGTTCCGCGAGGGAGTCCGATGCGGCAGGTAGTTTATCCGAACGGATCGACTCGATTCTGTGAATTTATTTCCCCCGATTTTGCGCCGGAAGATCGATCGGGGCGGCCCTCGAAGGAGCCTCTCGAAGATGGCGGAGCGAGAAAGCGAAGCGTGGAACGCCGTCCGACAACGAGACTGTTTAGATACGATCCGGCTGTTGCGAGATATTATCTGTAATATAGCTAGCCTGGTAATAATGGTTACGCGCTCCACGTGTAACAAACATTTCCCACGCGTGTACGTGAGAGAATCGTTTTTAACACTCCGCTTTCTCTTTATGTTACAGGTAAATCTATCGGGAGGATTATGAATAGCTTTCTGTGAGTCGGTCCTGGATCTCCTACGGGTAATGTGCGATCAATTGTGTAGTAGTTGAGTTAGTAGTGCCTCGAGTAATTTGAGGATCGTCTGTTCGAGAGAATTTATCCGAAAATGTTGCTATATCCTCGTACAACGGAACACTGGATTCTCCCCTTATTTCGAACGATCCAGTGAAGAGTGTACACTAGAAAATGATGCACGCGAGGAAAACTAAGCGAACGGACTAGAATAAACTATGAATCACGCGCTCTGTCCCAGGCACGCGATTAGATAGCATTTTTCGCGAACTTGAAACACGCTTCTCGCGTATCGACGAATTAACGAACTCGTACACATTCGAGGGAGCGCGAAGTATGAGAGAAGCGGCTGGAAAGTTGAGCAACGTTTCACGGTAAACCTCGAAAGAACGCAAGCGACGGGTTCGAGGAATGTTCGTCGATATCGATTCGGTATCGCGACTGCGAGGGGGACAAGGCTGATTATTTCGCGGCGAGTCGTCGGAAGTGATTTATTCGCCGGCGCGAAAGGTAGCTGGTCGGGATGAGGAGGGTGGCCACGGGTCGAGAAGAAGCTGGGGAAGAAGAAGGCACGGGCGGGAAGCAAGATTAAACCGAGTGCAAATATTTAATTAAATCCGAGGAGCGCGCATGCCTCGCGGCGGCAGTTTACGGCCACCGTAGTAATTTCTTCTCTTGCGGCACGCGGTGAAAATGGACGCGCCTCGATGCAGTCTGCTTTTCAATTAATCGAGAGTGCGTAAGAAAGTGTCGCTCGTGACGGATCCGCCTCGTCCCGTCGCGATTTCCCACGATTCTCCACCCGTTCGCCTTTTTTCTTTTCGCTCGTTTACCAAAACGACATTCTTCCCTCCCTTGACCGAAGCTGATTCAATTATTCGTCAGGTTAAACCCACGTAACTGCGATTCTTTCAATTCTGTCGAGGCGTTACACGCGATTTATGCACGCGTGGATATTCGGAATATTTGCAACGCTCCAGGATGAGATATTTTACTGCTGGCGCATCGACAGTTACGCGTGTTGCACAACCGCTTGCATAATTCTCGAACTTAAGTGAGGATAATTTTACTCTCAGACGGATACGCGTATAACTTCAAATTTATTTAACGTTAACTCCTCCGTTGGAAATAGTTTACAGTTAACCGTATCAATCTCGAAGTCCATTCCATCTACGTTCAGATAGCGCGGGGGATATAAAATTCTCTCATCATCTCCCATCGCTCCACAGATTTTTAAGCATAATGCTCCGAGGGAGGTCGTTAGCGGAGATTCTTGAAAATTGTTTCGCTGCGGTGGTTTTCTGCGCGGAGCAGAACGTATCAAGATGAAGAAAAAGGGACGACGACGCGTTCCCGCGAGCGTAGAAACGTTCTGGCAGGGAACGAGGCTCGAGAGTACGACGCTTCTGCGAGAGATCCGAGCACGGTCCGCTTGATTCGAGCGGGACGTCTGGAACCTCGTGCCCTGGCAGACAATAGCCGGAGTGGCGTTAAACTTTCCGAGGGAATCGCGTTGCCCTGGAAGTTTCCCTCGGCTGGGGGAAGAAATCGTCACGTTTAAATCGCGCGGCTGCGCTCGGACGTCCGCCGGGTCACGCAATTTGAAAGTTAGATTGCTTAAAGCGGCGTTCCACGCTCGTCAAAAGAGAGCGTCGCCCCGGCTGCTCCCCGTCCTCGATGGCCTATTGAAATTTAATCAACGGCAATTTGCCTCTCTCGTTCCTCGATCCTTGATCGTCGGGATTTTATCGAGCACCCGACGCGAGGGAAGATAAACGGAGGCTCCTCGAGACTCGAGCTCCCGTTCGTCGTTGCTGGACGGTCGCGTAAACAACCGACGCGGAGGAGGATTCGATCCCTCCATGAATTACTTACGAGTTACCTGCTACGGGTGAATCGCGGCGATAAATCATCGCGGAACGGAGCGGTCAGCTGGGATAGGTGTTTCCAGAGCGTCCAGACGTTTTCTATTATTCCGCCAGGCCTTGTCCTGGGAGATATTACGTAGCTGAATCCAGCCAGGAAGGAGACGAGAGCCGAGAAATCGTGGACGGTCGGTGACTCCCTCCGGAACGCTCCGGGCACTCATATTTGTCGGTGATTCGAGCGATCGGATTCTCGGCTCTCTTCCCTCTTTCGCCCTTTGTCCTCTCTGTTTCGGGGCTGTTTGCCGCGATTCTATTCGCCCGCTGCTCGGAATTTCGCGTACTCAGCGATCCTCGAGCGAATGAAAACGCCCAGGAAGAGGGAGGGATGGCGAAAGAAGGGAGGAAAAAAGAACGGAATTCGAGGGGCCACGGGACGGAATTGTTTCGAACGGCGACGGGCTGGGAGGTCTTGGAATAAGTAGATCCGCTCGGGATCCCCGAGACGCGGAGCAGATTGTCCAAGCTGGCGGAAAAATTGGAAACGTCGATGCGGAACCGTTTTTACGTTAAATCTATTAGAAACGGTCCTCGTCTGTCGTTCGTCGCCTCGATTTCGACGTTGCCTCGAGACACGTCGTCCTCGCGCAAACATCTTCCGAGTGAATCCAAAATCTTCCCGAACGCGAACGAGTCCCTGGCACGGAACACCTGGGAGCAAACGTTCCATAATTGCGAGACGATGAGATCTCGCTTCAGGGAGCTAGGGGGCTAGAGCAAAGACAGGCGCGTACGAGCAGATCAAACACAACGAGCCAGCCTTGTATAAACGATAAACTTAATATCCAAATACCGGTCCCGTCGTTGCGCCACTTAACGGATCCCCCGCCGCGGTCCCGCGTTCGCCAGGTTCCGTTCTTCGAATGCAATCTACGCGAGCCGCCTCTTCGTCGAGTGATCAGCGCGCTGGAGAACCGTTCCAGTCGGCAATGGAATTGGAAACGGCGGCCTCGACGCTGATTAGTCGGTGTTCTCGCCGTGAAAAGCAGCCTGAAAGGGCTGCGTCCGGAAGGCAGTGACGTGGAAAGTAAAATAGCGCGCGCAACAGGGCAAGACGGCGCCGCTAAACGGGCGAGGCATTGTTCCGCTCGGCCTTGAATCTAATTATTCCGTTCGGAACGGCTTTCGCGCCGCGTGTCGCGAGTTCCGTTCTGTTCCGCGCGCGTTCCTAAGCACTCCAGACGATGGGCGTCTGGCTGTCCCGTTGTTAGGGGTGTCTGCAGCGCGCGAAAGATCGAAACCGTGCGCGAGCGTCGCCGCGCTTTGTTCCTCGACTCGTGGAACACGTTCGAGGTGTCGTATCTGCGTGATATAAGCGCGGTCTGTTGGGATTAATCGCCGCTCTGCAGCGCAAACAGTTGGAGAATCGCAACGTTTTTGCAATTCCAGGGTGTCCGAAGCGCGTTGCTCTTAGAGATTCGGGGGTTGGAGGAATTCTAGAATGTTGTGGGCTCCGAGATTCTCGGGAATCCCAGAAGGAGCGTTTAGAGGTTTAGCAGGGTCTGCGGGTACTCCTGCGAATTCTGGGACCTTCGATAACGTTGGATGCCTCGGGAACTAAAAGAGTTTCGAGAGCTAACGCGATAGCGTTAGCTGTCTCAAGAAATCCAAGATGCCGATCTTGCGATAGCACCGATTTCGCGTCCCATCGCGAGGCCCTTGGACGCCAGTGATAAGAAAGACGACAGACGTCGAGGGCAGGCGTCGTTTCACGTACGATTTACGGGCGGTACTGCGGTCCACATTTTACTAGAGTCGGTCAACCACAGGCAGCGCCGTTGCAAACGAGCCCCAACCCCTCTGAACGCCGCGACGAGTTTCCCCCTTTTCGCTGCCGGCACATTTATCAAGCGTTCTTCGAGAGCCGCTCTCCCAGACTACACAGGACCTCGTTACTTTCCCCGATTATTTTCTCCGCGAGCGAGTGCTACGTTTCAACGGCGCCCACCCCTTCCTTCCGGGGTGGCTCAGCCGTGAACAAAAGTCTCCAGCGACTACGAAGTCGAGAACATTAAATTCTAATTCGACGAGGGGATTCTTAGGAACGCGTAACTCGCAGTTCCCTTTTGATCTCCCTTTAAAGAATCGTTCCACGCGACACATAGACACGCGACGTACGCTCGGCTTTATCATCCCTTTCGATGCTACACGCTTCACGCGGGTTACTTTACTTGGCGTAGAAGCTTATAACGGACCGCGAACTTCCTATTGGTTCGCGCGTTCCGCGGTGCTGTCGCGTCCTCGCAAATTCGTAAAGTAAATTCGCGAAAATCTTGCGAGGAAAATCCAAGCTGAGTATGAGATTACGCAACACTGAACGGGAAGTTCGATCCTCGCTTCGTTGTTTACCTCGAACAATTCAAGACAACCGTGCTCGGGACACGAGGATCCAGCGAAATCGCTGGTAAATTACCGCGAGCCAGGAATGCCCGTGTTGCATTTAATAAGTAAATCCGGGAACTTCATGAAGAATTCATGAAGCCGTCGTTTATCTATACAGGGTGGATTTCAAGACACTTCCCATTTCGGGAATCTTACAGCCCGCTTACAAAATTGGAACAAAGTAGAAGCTGCTCACTTTTCTTACAGCTTCGTATTCATCGTTGAATCTTAATTAACTTCCTCGAGGTTACAATTCGATCGAACCTCTGACATTTTTGACACGCTCGTCGAATAACGAACACGTATATCGCGTATGTCGTAGCAGATATACTGTACTTTTAAGGAAGAGGAACGAGTTTCCGTTCATCCTGTGGAAGGACTACCACTACGAATGGTTTTCCGCGACCACCTTGGCCGAGGATGGATCGTCGATTCGAACTTTCGCGGAAATCTCACCAGCCCGTAATTCTTCGCGCGATTGCGTTTATTTGTCCGCTCGTAATAACCGTAAATTCTCCTTTATTCTTAGGAGAGCGCCGGATCTCCATAACGGCGCTCGTCCCCTCCAGCGAGCTTTGCGCAGTCAGCAACGAGGAAGGAGCGTCGGGTCCGCGCGAATCGAGCATGCGAAACGCGAACCCTTAAGTAATAACACGTCCGTTCTGGAATTTATTACCAACTGATCTAAGCGTGCCTCGCCGATACTTTCCAATCCGCGCGCTCGAAACCTTTACTTCTCGTTCGTTTCGACGGCACAATTAGTACATCTAATTGTCGACAGTTTGAATAGTTTCATCTGCGATAGTAAGTGAAAATTGTAGAGAAATGCGTAGACTGGGATTTCCTTGTGGTTCTAGCTCGTCGCTTTTTATGTATGAATTCTGAGCTTGGCCTTGTCAACCTCTGCGAAGTTTTTCACTATCTCACTGAGGCATTGTTGCGACGTTTGTACTTTTTCTATCGTTCATTTTTGGGAACTCTTAGTGTAACGTTCTGTAAAAAGTCAAATCGAAGATCATTCCTCGATCAGACGTAAAATAATCGCGAATGGTTTGCAAACGTGAACCTCCTGCAGAGACGCGAACGGGAAATTCGCGTGGCGTCTCTAGCTGGCGTTGTCGCGTCCTATTAGCGCATAAGTAACCCAACGGAAAGATTTACTCGCGGCGCGGCGAGCAACTTTAAAACCAGAAAGTTAGCGTAGTTAGGAGTTTTCATTACGACATCATCCGCGCTCTCACGGCTGGAACCTCCGCGTAATTTCGGCTCCGTGCTCTTCCACAAACGTTTCCATCCACCGGTCGACTGTCCAAGTTTCCCCTATTCCGTTTTAATTCCATTTACCCGACTTTATCCCTTTCTCTTCGCCCTTCTCTCATCCCCTAGACGTCGCGTTCGCAGTCATCCTCGTCATTTCACGCGACGCGTTGTACAGCCTGGCGAGCCAGCTCGCGTGCGAACACCCGCGCGTTCAAACTTCGTCCGTTCGCATACGCGAGTCGCCCATTTACGGCTTGTCCCGTCGTTTCCTCTTGCCGTTCCACCGCACCGTCGGTGTTTCGTCACGGTGCTTACAAGAGAAATACCGTGGACAAGCGAACGTGGCGATTATGAGCGAAAGATGGCCGTGTTGACAAGGTTTATTTGCGACGGACAATCGCGTCGTTCTTTGCTAGAATGGTTCGACGTCGAGCGAACATGGATCTAGTGAAACAGGTAGATCGAAAGGTTGTCTGTTGATCCTTTGCAGGCCATTGATTTCGTTAACAAACTATTTCGTCTTATTCTCGTTTCACGTAACTTGCGCGAGTGCGAAGTAGATAATTTTCAGAAATGAAATTCCTCGAACTGTGGATGAAGTGCCAGATTTTTCAATCGAGTCGGCAGATTCGCATGAGCGATTAAAATTCAAGTTGCAAATGAATTTATTTTCTCTTTCGCGAACCGTAGAAATCTCGCAGAGGCATCAGAATTCTCGTTCTCCGTCCCAAGAAGCCGATTCGATCCTCGATCCTCCGCTGGCCCGATCGCCAAGCAGCTTGCCGCAGCGGCAAGTGATTTAAATCGCGATTCGAACGCCCCACGGGCCATTCGTGGACTGTGTACTCGATCCGTGAGAGAATGGATGGCGAACGGTTCCTTATAATATAATTGATTCATTGCGATTCGCCGCGCGCACGCCAACGCCACGGACTTCGTCCACTGTCGGACATAAATTCGCCTCGCGATTCCGCGGACTCGCCGATTAATTCCCACCGGGTTCCTCCGTTAAATCATAGCACGCACTCGCGCGTATCTAAAAAAAAAAAAGAAAGAAAAAGCCAGAGCGAGCGGCTGGAAAAGACGGCGGCAGAGTAGAAGAGGGTGGTAACCGGTAATAAAGGGGTTGAGCTCTCTTTCTCTCCGTTTTAACCTCCGTCGACGTTCGTAAGTAGTCGTGGACGTTTTTTCGTTGCCCCCCTCGGGGGTTCCCGGTGGATTCTCGTTCCTTCTGGAATTTTATCAACCCACCAGCGCCGCGACAAGGGAAACGGGACGAGGGAAAGAACGACCGCAGCCTCGAGCGCAGACGTTTAGCCTTTTTCTCGCGGATTTTCGTGGTAATTAACCCTTTGAGCGTGGCGCGACCGTGTATGGGTCCGCGTAGCGGTCCGTCCGCTGCGCTTCGCGGCCACTCGGCCAAACGCTTCTATTCTTCGTAATTTAAATCCGTCTAAATCGTCGGATAATCGCGTGTCACCGTCGTTGTCGGCAGTCGCGTCGATTCGTTCGACGAGACTCGTCGTTGCGGGAAACGGGAGAAAATTCCCGCGACTCGTCGGGGTTTAACGAAGATCTAAGAAGGCGGTGACGGATGGGAACGGAGCGAGGGTGATTTATAATTACCGTTCTGATCGGAACAAATGCGGCCGTGTCAACGACGGCGGGGCGATATTTCAACGAGCCGCGAGAGCAGTTGGGTCGCTGCGCGCGGGCGGATTTATGCGGAAAAAGGGCAGAAATCGACAAGGAGGGCAAGAGCAACAAGTAACGCGCAAAAAGTGGCGGACAGAGTGAAGCGATTTACGGTAAACTCGCGACTGCGACAATTTATCATGCCGACAGGCTCGAGATAATCTCCGATGAACCTGTTACGCTGCGAATTAAATTAAAAATGATTAAACCCCGCCACGTAGACTGCGCCCGCGTTCCCTGGACGCTAGGCGGGCATCGTTGTCTGATTGTTTAACGAGGTTTCATTGAAATCGATTGAACCTGCACGTTTCGCAAATAGTGCACGTCAGCGTCGTGGAAATTTTATCGTTACTTTTTAACTAATCCGTCGCTTTTTTGTTCGCGCGGCGCTGCCACGGAGCTGCTTAGAATAATTTGTTCGCGCCACGTTCGTACATTTTAAATTGAAGCAATAAAATTTTAACGACAGAGGATTAATTTAATATACAACCTTTCCCTTCGAAACGAAATAATTTAGACCTCATTTGCCCAAAACTAAAGACGTTCGTTCACTCGTATCACACGATTCCTCGTTAGAAAATATAATATAGCAATAAAATTATAGCGACGGAGGATTAATTTAGGACACAACATTTTCCTTCGAAACGAAATAATTTAGACCTCATTTGCCCAAAACTAAAGACGTTCGTTCACTCGTATCGCACGATTTCTCATTAGAAATTATAATAAATGAAGTTTCGCATTTACTTTCACTGTTCCCCGCGATTCACCTTTAACGTAAACATTGCATTTCGAGATTGCTCTCGGGGAACAAATCCCTCGAGAAGAATCGCGGGAATGAGAGAGGGAAGAGAGCAGTTCGGAAAAGCAACCCGACGAACGGATCGACAAAGGTCAGCGACGTGGCTCCGAAATAATCCCGCGACTCTCATTACCGGCGTCGTTAATCTCCGCTCGGAGCAGCGCGGAACGAGCCAATTAATCTTGCCTGGTAAGAGTGGAGAACGCTTGTAAGCAACCGGAGCGACGCGGATGAATAATTAAATCTGTCTCCGGGCCCGATCGCGTCTTTCGAAGGCTTTCGTCGAGCAGTTCCCTCTCTGAGAGGATCGCGGGAACGGGAGAAACAGGAAGAAGGAAGGGCGCAACGAACCGGGTTCCGCGTCTTCCCTCGACCATCCGGGACACGACGGTGTACCGTTACCGAGCGAGGGAGATCGGAGGGACTGGACGATCGAGTGGCTCTCCCGTGGACGCGCTCGAGGAGCGTCGAATAAAAAGCGCCGGCCATAAAGGCGTTATTAATGGCCGCAATAGAGACAATTACGGGGATGAATATTAAGGCCGCGGCGAAAGCTTCGTCGGTGCGAGAGATTGATTAGAATTTTTTCTACCGCGTTGCTTTCGTTGGGACAGGGTTAACAGACTTTTTCCGTGATTTCGCGTCATTTTTTAAGGTACGTTTCGTACGACACTGGTTCGAAATTAACCCCTTGCAGTCGGATGTTGCACTCTGAGGGGACATCTGCATTGATTAGCGATTACGGAGGTTGAACGTATGTTTCCTTGAGGTTCTCTGCTGAAATGGAAAGTTTCTATTGCTGCGAGACATTAATTATTGATAAAATAGCAATATTTTAGCGGTAGTTTCTATTGCTAACGCTCAGGAAGCAGACGAGTGCAAAGGGTTAATGTATCGCGTCACCTCGGACGGTGGAGTTGGTTTAGCAAAATTGAAAAGCGAGGTGGGCCGCGTACTTACGCCCCCGCGATAGTTTGTTGACAGTATTATGCGCTATATGAATAATCGAAGCGTCGGGAACGAGTGAGACCGCGAGGCGTAAAACGGGACACTGCCTACTAATGCCTGGTGTACGAGCGTAGTTATTAATCGTGGTCATTAATATGCGCGTTCCATTAAATCACGGTAATTATGGCTCAGGTAATTCGTATTCCGAAGTGGTCGCGTGAAAGGCAAAACACTTGCCTGCTCCCAGGAAAAAAGCGCTTCCTCCTTCGCGGGGACATTTTTCCTCGCCGCGAATAAAGTACGCGATCGTCGTTGAATTATCGTAACGCGCGGAACAAATTCGAAGCACCGTCGAGTCAGGATTCCGCGTCCCACGGCGCGAGATCAATCTTTCCGTTACCCTCTCTGTTACCCTTTAAGAGGATAGTGATTTATCGGCTCAGAAACCGAAAGAACTATCCGGCGAACGAGAAACAGTTCGTCTCCCACTTCTACCCGTTTCGAGGAGCGTATGGACGCTCGACGTCCGCGCTCGACGTTGAAGAAGCGCCGCGCGGGCGATCTTCATCGTGGCAAAAATAACATTGGCCGTGTTGCTTTCACCGTGATACGAATAACAGCGGGGGCCCGCGTGGGCGAGCGCTCGCCGCGTGGAATTTATTCGCCCGTGATACGCGTCATGGCGCTTGGCCTACTTTCCGCGACGCGCTCTTTGAAACCGCTGGTACACAGCGTTACGGGGTAACCGCTAGAAGCTCGACACTGCTGATTTCGAAGATGAAGAAATTTCTGGCTCGCCTCAGAAGTGTCGCTCGCGTCTCCTCTCCGTCTTTGCGCGTTACTGCTCCTTCATCGAGCTTCGAGAGCTGGGGAATCGTCAAGTCACCAAGGAGGTCAAGGTCGCGATGTACGCTCTCGCTCATAGGTCAGCGGATAATTAACGTTGCTGTTGGGTAACGAAGTCTGCGTGTTGCAAAGGAAATTACGTTCGTACTATGACTCATAGGTAAAGCTGCCTTTGTTGAATGTATTAGACACGTATTATTTTTGATTGGGAATGATCAACGTTTAAGGGATGAAATCAACCCCCAATGTGTTAAGGAGCCGTTCTGGTGATTCACGATCATTCTTAACAGGCTGACATGGTGAAATAGGCCAACACACAGTGGACACTGCATGATTTATCCATCAAGAATGAAGAAGAATTGTATTATATATTGTTTATATGCATGTATTGTATTATATATGAGTTTATACAAATAGTTTATAGAAATTAGCTAATAAGTTTTAGCTTGTAAGTTACAGTTGTATCCTAAGATGTATTGTACATAGATTTATAGTGATATAAACTAAAAATTAGCTCGTAAGAACATTTGTATTGTTTATAAATTGTAAAAAAGGTACAATAAATGAGTGAATTATTGTTAATTAATTGTTTAATTATTAAGAAGACCTGTCCAGCACTCCTAGAATGACCAATTCCAATCCCTGAACGAGAAGAAACTCGTAAAAAATAGCCCTGAACCCAATTAAATTAGTTGGAGGTTTGAATCTTGGCGACACGATTCCGCGGACTTCGAGAATTCCTGGAAAATGACGTCACTTCCAAGAATCGCCAGAATTCCTGGAATTTCGAGGATTCTTGGAAGTGACGTCATTTTCCAAGAAGTGGCACTTGGGATACCTCCTCGCATATCATGTTCTCCTAATACAAAGTCCGAAAAATCGGGCGTCACACTTGAGTGAGCACCAGAAACTGGGATTTCCTGGAAAATGACGTCACTTCTCAGAATCGCCGAAATTCCAGGAATTCTCGATGACGTCATTTCCAAGAAGTGGCACTTGGAATACCTCCTCGCATATCATGTTCTCCTGATACAAAGTTCCAAAATCCGGGTGTCACGCTTGAGTGAGCACCAGAAACTGGGATTTCCCTGGAAAATGACGTCACTTCTCAGAATCGCCGAAATTCCAGGAATTCTCGATGACGTCATTTCCAAGAAGTGGCACTTGGAATACCTCCTCGCATATCATGTTCTCCTAATACAAAGTTCCAAAATTCGGGTGTTACGCTTGAGTGAGCACCAGAAACTGGGATTTCCCTGGAAAATGACGTCACTTCTCAGAATCGCCGAAATTCCAGGAATTCTCGATGACGTCATTTCCAAGAAGTGGCACTTGGAATACCTCCTCGCATATCATGTTCTCCTAATACAAAGTTCCAAAATCCGGGTGTTACGCTTGAGTGAGCACCAGAAACTGGGATTTCCTGGAAAATGACGTCATTTCCGAGAATCCTCGAAATTCCAGGAATTCTCGATGACGTCATTTCCAAGAAGTGGCACTTGGAATACCTCCTCGCATATCATGTTCTCCTGATACAAAGTCGAAAAATCGGGTTTAGATCGAAAAATTGGACTTTGTATCAGGAGAACATGATATGTGAGGAGGTATCCTAAAGTGCCACTTCTTGGAAAATGACGTCACTTCCAAGAACCCTCGAATTTCCAGGAATTCTGACGTTTCTTGGAAATGACGTCATTTTCCAGGAATTCTCGAAGTCCGTGGAATCGTGGCGCCAAGATTCAAACCTCCAACTAATTTAATTGGGTTTAGGGCTATTTTTTACGAGTTTCTTCTCGTTCAGGGACTGGAATTGGTCATTCTAGGAGCGCTGGACTTAGAGGATAATGACAACACTTAGTACATTACATTTAAATAATTTATTTATTCATAAAATTAGTAAAATGTACAATAAATTACAATTGAACTGTATTTTACAATGATAGTAACATGATATACGTATAATACATTGGTTTTCCTACCTGCTATACAGCTAAGTATGCTGGTGTAAACTTAATATACTTATGACATAGCATTATGAAGTATAATATAGCATAATAACCACTATGACGATTCCTTAGTACCCCCAACTTTGAGAGTCGAATTCACCTCTTAAATGTTAACTATTGAGGTGTCTAATAATTTCAATTACTCTGCAAACGTACTAAGTTTCACTAAAACCTGTGAATAACGCATAGGTAGGATTACTTGTTAGAGTTTCGTTAGAAATCCACTGGAATTAACTCATTTTCCTGGCAATAAGTAGCAAGTGTCAGGTGTCTCATGGACGGGAGTCCCACTTTCTTTTCCAAGGTTCCTCGCGAGATCCGAGTACTCGATTAACAGAAACTGAAAATTAAGCATCTCCAGGAAGAGCGTGTTTTGCTCGACATTCTTGGAATTGTTTGTTTTCCCAGACGATATATAATTAATGTTCCACTTGCGATCTGGGTCATTCGCGCGATACATATTTCCTTTTGCTATTCCCGGCTTTCGAACGCATTTGACAAAAATTCAACCTGCTTCGCGCATAATAATTTGTTAATTTACATATTTAAAACTTTCTAAAGTGTAACTAGAAATTCGACGGCGAACGCGCAGATCGCAGGTACAGGAATAATGTCTCCTTCGTGAGGTATGGTTTTCACGCAACGATAAAGTCTGCAGAAAAAACCAGAAGTCGAAATATCGCAGCGAAGAGGAAGAAAAAAAGAGCTGACGACGCGTTCGAATTATCATTGCCCTAAATTTTGGAAAACTTGCGACGAACGCGAAACTAGCGTGCCGCGAATCGCCGCGCGGATCGATCAATCGACGGCTAAAGCGTCGCGTCGCGGCGCCAGCCGGGCCACGTCGAAATTCTGGTCCTCGTCGCGGCGCGCAATTGGTCTGGAAGGGTTTACATGCAATTTACCGGCGCGGAAGCACCTGCAGGCTTTAAACGGCGAACAAACGGCGGCGGAGCGGTTTCGCGTAAAACTCCCTTTTATGGAGGTCACGCTCGGTTCGCGCGCGCGCACGCACGCGCGCCCGTATAAGGAGTTTTTTCGAGAGGCCCCAAGCAGCCCCCAGAGCGCCGGAATCAAACAGCAACACGAGTCGACTCCGCTTTTTTCTCCCTTCCCTCCGCACGCTTTCGCGGGGGACTTTTAATTTTAATTACGAACGAACCGCGTCGCGGCTTACGTTCCCCATTCTTCGCGTTTCCCCCCTGCCTGTTCCCGCGTATTTCTTCCTCCTCTTCCCTCTTTCCGTTCCCTCTAAAGCTATTTCGCGTCCGCGAGGGAACAAAAGGCGACCCCTTTCGCGGGCGAGTCGTCGCCGTCGTTTTCCGAAATGGCTTCGAAACGCCAAAACGCCGCTACTTTTTCCACCGAGCGAACGCTTTGTTAACGCCGTTCGATATATGCACGCCCCGTCTTTGTACGGGCTGTAACCCCATTAAGAAACGAGATTTCCAGCCCTTCCGAAGGTTTACGCGGCTCCTCTGTTCTGCTGTTCCAAACTGTCGCAACGGGAGCTCTAAACGAGCTGCGACGCAATCCTTATGAATTTGTTAATTAGAAAATCCGTGACACTAGGGTTGTTGTACGGAACCGTCTGTGTCGCGTACGCGGTGATCAATTAAAATGGATTTTTCGTCGTTATCGACAGATCGCGTTATGAATTATGCATTACTCGGGTATATCGTAACGTTATTATTAATATTAAAAGTGCGACTTGATCAGGAAATCTGAAATCCCATCGATCATCGACGGATTAAATTAACCAGCAGGAAGCGTAAGCTGGCTGCAATTTCGCGCGCACGGTTTATTCGCGCGGATAAATGATGGATAAGCTCGTTCGTATATATTGATAGAAATAAATGACGCGTTTAACGAACAATCTTCGAGTCGCAATTATCGCCGCAGCCCCGGAGAATCGTAACGATTTTACGGGGCGAATTCACGCCCCGATAAATCACGGGCTCGTCGAGGCGGCCACCCCAAACTCGGTTCGTACGTTCGACCGTCCTGATTGCATCGAACAGTCTCTTAAAGTTCACCCCCTTCGACGACTGCTCGTTGTCTTGTCTGCGAATCTGCAAGCACGTTCGCGTGCCTCGAGAGGGTGGTAATCCCGTTAGGAAAACTTCCCTCGTTCCGTTCGACGCGATTTACGAAATCGTACCGCGCGGAACGTTCGAACAGTTTCGGATAGTTCGAAAATAAAACGGCGTCGAACATCCTCGCGCGTCGGCTCCCGCGTTTAGAATAAATCTCGCGGTGTCTTTGAACCCTCGCCGCAGCTCGTTCGACTCGAAATTTTGTAATCACGCGCGAGCCCCGAGTTTCGCTCGACAGCGAAGCGGAACTCGCGCGACGTTACGAGCGCGGCTCTTAAAATTATCGCGCGAATCCCCCAACTTTATACGCGCTCCCTGGATCCACTTAAACTCATCAACTCCGCGCTGAAACCGAACTTTATATTCCGAACAGGTGCTTCGAACTCTCCCCCATTATCCCGAACAATTGTGATTCGCGCATAATGCACGACCAGTTCATCGATTACATTTGAACTCCGCTCGTCGCGCCTCCAGCCACGCTCTCGACGAACGTCTGTCAATCTTTATCGTAGTCCCGGCTGGAAAAATGGTGGAGGCGGAAATAAATTCGAGAATAACTCCGATTCGGAAGTTACAGTTCCCTAAAAGCAAACAGGCGTCCTCCTAAGTACTTTCGTCGACGTGGAATTTACTCGACCGATCGATACGAGGCGTTCACCTAAACCAAGTAGCTCCGCGATTTCCACCGTCTCCTTTCCTCCGTTCACGGCTCGCCCAGCGATATTTACGAGCTGGCGACGACGTCCCCGTCGCCGAACCGCCGCGGAAAACCGAATTTTCCGCCCGTGGCGTGTTTGTTTTCGCGAACGTCTGCCTCGTCGAACACATTGTTTACTCGCGTCTTGCGATACACGCCCGCGCCGCGATACAGTTCCAACTTTGATAAAGTAATCCGTTTAACCGATACTGGTTTCCAGCCTGCTGCCTACGCGTCGATTCCCATGATACCGGCCACTGATAGAGCTTCCTACGTGTAAATTAGTCGCTCTACCTCGACCTGCTTCGAGAACTACGCGACGCCGCGCGTCGCCTTTAATTCCTCGCCATACAACTCTCGAGTGCTGCGCTGAATCTAACAAACGATGCATCGACAACGTTGACGCAACATTTACGCGTCTCTACCTAAAAATCTGCACCAGATCGCGCGTTTTTACATGAAAATTCGTAACCAATTCGCGCCGTCGTTGTAGTTCTTCGCGAAGCTTTTCCACCGCGTTTCGGACAGCGGAAAACGAAGAGGCGGCATTTTCGATCGGTTTATATCGAACAGCTTCTTCTTGAGGGAGGTGAAAAGTTCTCAAAGTTCACCGCGCACAGCTTTGATCATCGGCTTTTTTCCCCGTCCGGCTTCCCTGACCTTATTCCGGGTTTTGCCGCTCGAGCGGTCGCACGATATCTATCTGCTCTCGCTTGCACCTTATTTTTAGTGCCCCCCGGGGAAATTGTTTACAACTGGCCGCATTATGAAATATTACCGTTGTGTCGTATCTACGAAAGTCGTTGCGAAAGAGCAGCGCGCGCGCGCGTTACGAAACTTATCCTGGCTGAGGTTAATGGACAACGAGCGAGTGATCTTGAATAATGATCGCGGACTCTCTGTCTCCGCCTCGCAGCGTAAAACCGACCGCTAAGTGATTTCAACGTTGATCCTTGGGAGGGAACGAGTCGCAGCGTCTCGTCGACGATCCTTCAGTTGGAGGAAAGAACGATAATTGGACGCCTTTCGTACGCGAAGAAACGGACGAGGAACGCTGCCAAATTCGAGCGCATCGATGGCAGTTAGCTCGGAGAAAAATTAGCGGTGCACAACGAGAAACGGATGGTTGTATCGAAAAGTTATGAAACGGCGGTGATTTTGAGTAATGATCGGGCGAGGATAGTTGCGTACAAGGAAGAGAAATCTATCGGCGATCCAGATAGATCAGCGGGCCGGGTTGGCGAACGAAAAGGTCGGCTGGTCGAGTGTCGGCGGAACAGTCCGATCGATCAATCGGTCTTCTTTTCCGTGCTCGTTCCTCGGAAACGCCCCCGCAACAGACGCGGCTAGTCAACTCGTTGTCAAACTTGAATAATTGCACTTGGGACCTCGTTTGTTTCAGCTCTCGGCGAGGCGAGCGTGCCCGCCATTATTCATTTTCGAATTCCGCCTCGAACGGGCCGGCTATCGATCAAGAACACGATCCGCTTTACATGCCTCGATAATAGAGTGGTTACCGCGCCATTTCGCGGATACTTCGCAGGCCTCGATGTGCCCCGCGCGAAAAATGTTTCGATCGGGAACGTATCGTTCAACGATCGCGTTAAGAGCGGCAAACGGGCGGTCGAGAGCGATTCATCGGGGCTCGCGAGACACACTGGCCGAAGTTGACGCGAACACGAGGCGGTTAAAATTAAAACGGAAGCCGGCTGTAATTTTCCTTGCACCGCTTATATAGCGTACGCGTGGAAGTTTGAGAGTAATAAGTTAATAATAGGTTACCTCGGTAGGTACACGTGGCGGTAACAAAGCGTCGAGGGGGGCAGAGGATCGATCGGAAGGCTTGCGCGGAGCCGTAACGCAACCACCGTTCTCGAACTGGCGGAACGATGACGAAAAATAGGCGCCCCGGGAACGCGGCCGGGTCGTTCGTTCGATTCGATAATCCCCGGATCTCCGAGACAGGTCGAAACACCCGGGGAGGGAAACGAATCGCGATGGAGAGGCGCCTGAAATAAAATCCCCGTTGAGAAATCCTAATCGACCGGGCGGGGGTGGATTTATGCCCGCCGCGTCGCGCACGATCGTGTCACCCGCGGCTCGTGCGAGATTATATTTCTTACGGATACGATCTTCGATCATAATTCAACCCCCGTATTTTCCTCGGATCCCTCGTTGACGCTTGTTTACCGAAATTTATCGCACGCGAACTGCTCCGGTTGTTACGTCGTCGACTCCGATACGCGCGCAAGATCGAAGAGGCTGTTGAAGGAAAGAAACGAGTCGGGAATCGCGTAAGCTGTATAAACAAAATCAATCTGCGATCTTAGAGAAATATTCGAGAGCCAAAAATATTATATACGCCTAACGAATTTATGAAAAGATACTTTATATCTTTAATGATGTGCAAGGAAAGGTTTGGAAGAATCGCGTACCCGGTTCTGCAAAATACGGCCTCGTATCGCAATTACCGCGACACGCCATATAATAATCACAGTCCGAAGTGACACGAACGTCCCCTCGCGAAGGAGATCATAAAAACCACCCCTCTAGACGTCGACGTGTGCCACGTTCTTCGCGACTCGAGCCGAAGACAGTCGGAGGATTAACATTTCCTCGACGAGGGACGTCGACGGTTCCGTGAGAGAACGTGGATTGAAACGGGAGTGGCTGATACAGGGGTGGAAGGGGGTTGCCAGTCGATGGGAGGTGCGAACGACCGTGAAGTGGCAGAGGGTGTTGGCCCCGTGGCGTAGAGGCTTGTTTGAGGTACGGATGCGTTTGTTGCGAGAACGGATGAGCGTGGATGCCGTGCCAAGGTGGAGTGGGTCAGTCGAGCTCGTCCCTCTCCGTCTATCCCCCTTTGTCCTTGTCGCTCTGGCCCTTTCGCCTTCCGTTCGAACCCTTTTACACCGCGACAAACCCAGGTACAACACGGTGGACGCGCGCGCGAACACACGGACGGCCGACACTGCGCACACAACTCCACGCCCGCATTAGTTTTATTGCTCGTGACGACGCCAAGGGTTTAAACTGCGAACAGTCTGAAAAAGCGTTATTAGGATGATCAAAGATTCGAGGCTTCTTTGAATACGACCGACTCCTCGTCCCTTTGACGCCATTGTGGACCAGTTCGGCCGACGAGGCGCCTTTGATTGCTCGGCTATCGAGCGCGCCCGATCGCTTCGATCCTCGCCGTTTTAGCAAACTTCTATGCGAATAAATCACGTTCATCCTCGATCGAATATGGCGGATAAACGTTGTGTCCAAGATGTTCGAAGAAATCGATATTTCGAATCAATCGCGTATTCGATAGACACGCGAACCAAGTAACAGCTCGTAGCGAAGCTCGCAAAAGACAGTTCCCGAACGAACCCGGCTCGTAAAAAGTTTTCGATTCGAGACGCTTCGTTTCGCGAGAAGCGTCCCTTCGCGCGTTTTCACGCAGACTACGAAGCCGTCGTCGACTCTGGAAAAGCGAGGAAAACAGGAGAATCAACACGAAGGGAGCAAGAAAGTATTTCGACTGGCCTCTTCGTCGGATTCGAAACGCGCCGCCGCGGCAAAAAGTTGGCCCGGGAACAGCGTGTGTTCGTCGAGCGCGCGTTCGCTCGTACCGGAAGAACCAGTTCTCGCCGCGTGGCGAACATTTAAGCCGCGGCTTAACCCGGCTTAAAGCGTTACTCGGCTCCCTCGCTCGTACACTTCCGCCACGTTCCATCGGCCTGACCGCCGCGCCGCGGCTTTTAATCGAGCGCCACCGGATTATCGCGACCCGTGATCTTCCTCCGGCCTTCGAACCCGCTCGTCATCCGCGTCGAAGCCTTAATCGCGCGCCGTGGACGCGCGCCTCTGGAAAAAGCAACGCTCCGTCGCGGTGCGAATTCGCGCGCGTCGACCACCGGAAACTTGAGGAGTGAATGAAAATTCTCGGATTACGAAACCGGATATCGAGGAATTCGGAGTTGAAAAGTTTGCGTCGCGCTTTCTCGGCTCCCGTCGACTCGGAATTTGCGTAAACCAACTTATCCTATTTCTCGTCAACTCGGGGCTCAAAGTGTCGCTCGCGCGACTCGACGCTTGGGAACTTCCAACTTCCCACCGTTTCTCTGCGCCCCCCACTCCGGTTCCATAATTCTTCAAATTTCCGTTTCGCTTTCCGCGATCTCGGAGATTCCCTCAAAGGCCGTTCCGTGGTCCGCGTTTTTGCCGCACCCGCGGCTAGATCTCTCTCGTCGTCACCGTGAACCGAGGGAACGTCTCAATGTTTGGTTTCCAGCGTCGGGCCGGCGGCAAGTTTCGAAGATTTCGAACTACCCCCTCGAAGTTCG
Source organism: Xylocopa violacea (assembly GCA_963969225.1). Classification (NCBI taxonomy): domain Eukaryota; kingdom Metazoa; phylum Arthropoda; class Insecta; order Hymenoptera; family Apidae; genus Xylocopa; species Xylocopa violacea. The sequence goes on along the minus strand of CAXAJV010000013.1, from coordinate 19,069,916 downwards.
CCGCGCGGGATCTTGATATTCTTGAAATTCCGCGAACTTGGAGCGCCTCGGGGAGTCCCGCCAGGACCTTGAGGGTGTTCGCGATCCTACGGAACGAGGGATCGTCGGATTCGCAACAAACGGCGTCCGCCTCGCAATCGCGCGCTTAATTATAAATCGATAGGGATCGCGTGACGCTCGCGTAACAAACGGCGCGGGTTTCGCAATTCCGTCTTCAGCCGGATCAGAGGGCGCGGTGGAGAAACTTAGATGGCCTAATTAGATGACGAACGGTCTGCTCGAGAGGAGTTCGAACGAAATCGCGGCTCCCTCTCGATGCTCGATTTCGACTGCGAATGAATAGGTATATCGCTGCCCTCTGATGGATTTCCGCCCCCTTCCTCTGCCCCATTCTTATCGAATTCAACAAGCGGGAATTCCCTAAGTCGACTCTCCGGAACCTCTGATTTCTCCAGAGACCCTGGGCGATGGGGGAAGAATCAGATTGACCGTGGAACAGCCGAGTACGGAAGGGCTTCGATACTTCCGTAGGCTTTCAAGTATCCATTTCCGCTCGCGATTGTCTCGTGAGCTTATCCCGTTAGAGCGTCGCGGTGTTCTTTATTACAAAAAAAAAAAAGAAGAAAAATGGGGCTGTTTTCCGCGGTTGCACTCGAGCCGCGTTTGACGGAACGCGAACAGCGCGAGCGACACTTGTCAAAGGTTACGCTCAGCGAAATGCTCGCGGGGCGGCTTAGTTGCCGGAATGCGCGCGGAACTCGGAACATTTTTCTGTTACGTACAAGTGACTCTTCCGACATGAAAACGCTTAAACGCCCTCGCGACTGGCGAATAAAAACGCGATACCGGCTGAGCCGTAAATGGCTTGATAAAAATGCATTTGAAACGCGACGCGTGTACCGATTCGCGCTTTCAGCTGCGCTCTCTTTATCGTCCATCTCGTCGCGTTATCTTCCCTCCTCCGTCGTCCCTTATCTCGTTAAATCCGATTCCACCTACGAACCCTCCGTTCGATTTCATCCACCTTGAACCCGTTCCCATTTCTCCGCGCGCACTCTGAAACGTATACGTCGACCACCATCGGGATATTTATTAGCCGGCAATAGGGCGTTATCGAGTGGTCTGGCGCGGCTAAAATCGCGGGAATTTCGCCGAACCGTTCCCCCAGGACGCGCGTGCGACACCGTGGCTCGCACACGTACGCGCGTGCACGTTTCAGAAGCAGAAACGGAGTAAAACGGAATGGAGCGGGACAGAGCGGAGCGGAATGAAACGAACGTCGCGGAGGAAGGACAGAATCGGTAGGTGGGCGATGGGGGTGGTTCGGGGGCTGGTTCGAGAAGGGCCTTTGACTGGCGCACGAGGGGACCAAACTAACCCCTCAGGTTGCTCGGTCTGCAAGGGTGCGCGATATTGATTCTCGCCTACCACTTCCACCGACGTTGTAGGTACTACCTGTACGCGCGAGTACCGCCGGATCATGGCGGTGGCGGTGGTGGTGGTCGATGGTGGCGGTGGTTGTCTCTCGCTTCCCTCCTGTTCACGCAGACGGCGGTGGTTCGTTGCCACACGTCTCAATGAGTCACGACGCGATCGAGCCTTCGTGGCTCCGCCGTCTGTCGTGCTGCCCGATAATCGATAACGATCGCGAGTGGTCGTTCGACGAGGATAAGTATCTTTGACGCCCTTGGATCGTCGGCGATCGATTCGTAACGCTCGATGTGACTCGGAGACGTCGACGACGGGTCACGAAGGATTATTTGGCGGCACGATGAATCGCGAGAGGTTCTTTTAATTTCGTTCCTCGTTTCGAGTTGCTATTAAAGATGATGCATTAACTCGTGTAGGTACTTTTAATGATTGACACCGGATGTGGCCCACGTACAACAGCAGTATCGTGTAATCTAACGGTAGTCGCTTCGATTCGAATCTACTTTGACTTCATTCTCTCAGCGTTCCCGACGATTCTATCTCTTGGCTGAAGTTTATCAGGTGTACTAGCCGAGTTGCGTTTAATTGAGCCACGTCGCTAGGTTTCTCTATCAATCCTGCCTGTTTAGGATCGTAACTCGACGTCATCGGTCTCGCTGAAGAACCCCTCGCTTCCGTTCCCCGCTGCAGGTTGCCGTTCCACGCGATGATCTTATCTTTCACGGAGCAACGCTAGGGCCAACGAGATTAATAACGCGAGATCGGGCCGGCTGGTAGTTCGAGTTGCTCGTTGGAGAAAATAAGGGCAGCGGAGCGAGAGAGAGACGGAAAGAGAGAGATAGGGGCGGGGGGAAGGTGAAGGGGAGAAGCTGGATCGTAACAGACAAATACAAGACAATGAAGATTAATGTTTCAGCTCGGTTCCACGGCCGCGCCGCTGGCCAGAGGCATCGTGCGAACCGAATTTTCGGTGATCCGCAGAGACGCTCCTCTGCTCTCTTTCTCGAACGACCTCGCGCGCATAGAAATCATGCAAGATCCTACCGTACAAAATTGTAAAGAGATAGCACGTAAGATACGCGGTTCGATCAACGAGTGTATTAAGTATTTGCTTTTTTTGCTTTCCTAATTCCAGACCAGCAGTCGGCGTGACATGGATGTGAGCTTCACGAACGTATTAGAGGGGGCTCGCCAGTACTTCCAGGGACTGCCCGTACCGAGTACAGGTGGTGCGACCGCGACAGCGGATCACAACCTCGCTACATCAACGAGTTCCGCCTCGCCTACGTCGACGTCGCACGACCATGCCACCCCCTCGTCCGTGGCTTCACCGTCACCGGCGCCACCCGCACCGCCAGCACCACCGCCACTATCGTTACCGTCGCAATCGTCTTCGGCCGGGAACAATAGCGCCGGTGTCAACGGTGCCGGGAGTAACGATCAAGAAACGAGTCGATACCTCGGCGACGTCAGGCCATCGTCGGTGGACAACGCGGCGACCAGCTCGAGCAGCTTCTGGAGTCCATCGGTCGAACCATATCCCCCCCAACCGACCCGGGTCGAGGTCCCGGACACGAGGCCAGGCGACGAAGGATCCTCCATGGACGCCAGTTCCTCGTCCTCGAGCATCATCACTCTAACGGAGATGCAACCATCCAGCAGTCGGTCGTCGTCGGCGTCGAATTTCTCCCAGAAACAATCGGCCACCTCCCTGTCGTCATCCGCGAACGATTTCCATCATCACGGCCAGCCGACGACGGCGATCGCGCCTACGTCGCCGCACCTGCACCAGATGCAGCCGCCTCAGCAGCCGCAATCGCCTGGCCCGATCTATCAACAGTTGAACCCCGTCTCGAGAACGTCGTTCTCCACCGCGGAAATACTCGCCTCGTCGCACCAGTCGACCTATCAAACTGCCACCGATCGACAATCCCAATCGAGCGCGCCGGTCGTGGCGCAGAGGACCCAGTACTATCCCCGGTACCACCATCCAGACATCACCAAGAGCGCCCCGGTCCCGTTCACCCAGAACTCGATCTATCAGTCGTCGAGCGTGGCGGCGGCGACGTCCTCGGGAAACGTCCAGCCGACCACGAGGCCAACGCCGGTCGAGCAGAGCAACGCGAGCTCCGTTTCCGGGCAAGGGCACGCTCAAGAGCAAAGGGTGCCACCGCCACCGAGTTCCTACGGTAATAGTAACGCTGGCCCGGCGGCGAGCGCCTCCTCCTCGATTTACGGTGCCCAGTCGCAGCAGAACTATCGCGTGCCGCAGCATCAACCGCAGAATCGATTAGGCTCGTCGAGCAATCCAGCGATGGACAGGCCGCCGCAAGAGAGATCGCACTCGTCGCGCGTCTCCTCGTCTCCGTCCTGTTCGCCGATGAACCCGTGCAGCCCCCGTCACACCGGCAATCTGAGTCACATTCCTCCGTCGTCTTCGTCGTCGTCCTCGTCGTCGTCGTTGTCTTCGTCATCGTCGTCGTCCTATCAGAATCTTCCGGCGCACATTCCTTCGTCGCACCTGCCGTCGTCCGCCGGGACCATGATGGCCCCGCATCACCACGCTCAACAGCCGCAGCCCCAGATGCAGCACCAGCAACAGCTTTCTAGTCGAATAAACAACGCGCCCTCGCATCCGATCGGGCCGAGCTCGTACGCCAACCGAATGATGGTCCACGGAGCGTCGACGGCATCCCCGAGCTCGAACTCTAATCAGATGCCACCACCGCCGGCGCTCGCCGGTTATCATCCCGTCGCTTCGCCCCATGACGTTCCTCATCACGCCACCCCATCGCCGCACAGACAATCTCCTCACGTGTCCACCCTGCACAATCCTCACGCCTCGCCCCATCACACGCCATCGCCGCACAGCAGCTTTCAGCCCCATTCACCGACTTATCCTCCGCCGCCACCGCCGCCGCCGCCGCCAGCACCGGCGACCTCCACACCCCACTCGTACGCCCATCCCATTACGTCCCAGCATTACCAGCCAACCGCAGGTGGTTACGCCGCGAACCCGTACGGGCTGCCGCCGTCTCAGTCTTCGTATCATTCCTTCCAAAAGAGTCCCCAGCAGACCGCGTCGCACACGCAGCCGAGCTACTATCAGCAATCGAGTCGATCTCAGAGCCAACCGTACGTCCAGCAGATGCCGATGCATCCCGGTCCGGCGCAATCGATCTGCTCCGGAAACGGAAACACCAACGGCACCGTCGGTTATCAGCAGAGCAAACCGGTTACGTACAACGGGGCCGATTCGAAGAGGAACTCGATGGAGCTGTCCTACGGCTCCTATCGATCCCAGCAGCAGACGTCCGTTCAGAGGAGCGGGAACACGCACAATCTTCCACCCATCGCCGCCCTGTCGTCCTATCATTCCAACAGGCGGGAGTCCGCGAGCAAGGCGCAATCGGCGCTACGGCAACGCGGCGGATACGCGACCGGAAGTGCCGGGAATACCGGCAAACTTTCGGTCGTAACGCCGCCCGCTTCCTCGATGGCCGCGCCTCAAAGGGTTTCCGAGTACCCCGTCTCGTTGCCGGCCATGAATCACGCGATGCCGGTCAACGGAAGGACGACCACGGTGACCAACTCCTCTTACAGCAGATACACCGCCGCCCAGCACACGTATCCGACCTACGCGACGACCATGGCGCCCAGTCATCAGGGCAGCAATTCCTCCAGCAGCACCACCGTCACCTCGATCGGCGTCGCACCGTCGAGAGCCTCCGTGCCAGCGACGACGATACACGACTATCAGACGACGGACACGAGTCGCACGGGGCCCTCCCCCTATCATCACCACCAGCCTGTACGATCCACGGATGAGTACGGGTACAAGGAGTATCCGTATCAGAACTCGACCGTGTCCACCGTTCAGTCCTCGGTGGCTTCGTCGATGGTGACGCCCCCGCCGCAGACCAACGGCGTTCGCAAGCGGGAATCCCCTTTGGACTTGTCCGTGAAAACCGTGAAGACGTCCGCGGACTCGACCGCTCAGGACGACATCGAGACCATCCCGACGGAGAAACACGTCAGCAGCTCCACGCTGATCTCCTCGCGAAGCAACGGCTCGAGGACGATGCTACCGCCCCCGGTGCAACCATCCGCTCAACCGGCGCCCTATCCCGCGTACGACAACCGATTGTCGAGCAGCAACGCCAGAAGCATGCCGCCCAACAGCGGCGTGCGCGTCTCGACACCGCAAACGGTGTGCGCGCCCAAAGTCGACTTTCTGCCGGACTTCAACTCCACGCCGCTGCGCCACCACCACGGCCAACCGCACGAGAATACTCTTCAACGGCGGAGCTCGACGCAGCAACAACAGCAGCAGCCGCAGCAGCTGTACGCGCCGCCTCCGCAGTCCCTTTCCTCGCAGCATCCTAATAATACCGCTCCACTGCCCCACATGTCCACGTTCAAGAAGTCTTCACTGCCCACGTCGCAGGTGTACAACTCGGTGACCGCGCCAGCGCCACCGCCACCGGCCCCCTCGTCCTCCTACCTGACGGCCAACGACTCGCCCGCCTCCAGATCCTCCAGGTACCCGCCGCAAATGGTGGACCCCGGCAGGATAGGCCCGGCCGCGTTGCCTCTGCAAGACTACCCCTCTGACCCGTCCAAGTACTACCTGGACAGCAGGAGCAAGTTCAGCCAGCCGACGACGCCGCAACGGGATCGCGGCACTTCGAAGAGGTACGGCGAGATGATCTACGGTTACGGGGGACCGAACAAGCTGCCCAGGTTGGACACGTGGATCCAGCAGAAACTGTCGACGGCGAAGGCGTTGTACGAGCAACAGAAGCGGCAGGAGAGGAACGCGCCAGTTCCGCTGCCGAACGGGACGCTGGTCGCGCCCAACGCCTACGAGCCGCGATCGGACAGCGGTTACTCCTCGTCCGAGTCGGCGAGGTATCAACAAGCGTACTGTGATAAGAGGAGCTACGCGGAGCCGAAGGTCACTCACAGCTCGTCGGCGTACGGCCATCCGGTGATCACGAAGCCAGCGAGCGTCCATTCCGCGCCGCAAATCGGGAACGTCGGACAGCAGCCGGCGTACTCGAGCTACAGGCAGAGTCAGAAGGCTAGCGGGTCGTTGCCGCCGCCCGGGGCCACTTCCGGCGGACAGCCCGCGGAACCGCCGAGCAACACCGGCGCTGACAAACGAGTGCTCAGCTTGCTGAGGAACAGTCTGGAGAACAAGCAGCAGAGGGAGGAGCAGATGAACAGTCAGCAACCCATTTTGGCTAATCACAGTCAACAGAGCTTTCAGAATAAGGTACGTTCTCGTTCGTGTCTCTCCCTCTCTTGTTTCCTTTAAAAGCATCGCGCTTTTGCGTTTACTTTTTACGAGAACGATCTCTCGATCGTGGAGCAACGCTTCAGCTCGCGATCGATAAGAGTCTTTAGAGGTATCAGCAAAATCGTTGGTCGAGAGATCGTAAATGTCAGCGAGCAGAGTGCCCGCAGGGCCACTGGAAGCAAACGGTTGCTGTCCGTTATCAGGCTAACGCCTGTGTTCTCTATTCCCAAAGGTTGTCGCACCGGTCGAGCCCAAAACGAACATTGGAAGGCACAACCTGTCACCGTTCACGGCGGCGAGCTTGCTGGAACGAAACAGCAACACGCCGCCCCATTACAAGTTCCATGTGCCGAGAGCGGTGGACTCGATCACTCAGGAGGCCCCCCGTAGCTTGTACGGCTCGAGAGTAAATTCATCCGCCACGCTACCAGGCAAGGAGGCACTCCTGGGACCGCGAGGAGCCGAGAATCAGATCCACCGTGACAAAGACGACGGCCTCGCCGCCATATTAGCCGCGAAAATCAGAACCAAGGCGGAACTGAAACAGGTGAACGGAAATAACATTTGCCTCCCGCCTCTTCTTACCCGGTGATTCTCGCGCATACCAGCGATTTGTTAATGTACGATGTGTTTTTTTTTCTTTTCTTGGTGTTTGTTCTTCAAGGTGGGAACCGGCCAGTTCTCGGCGAAACCGACGACGATACCCTCCCAGGACGCGTCTTCTACTCCGAAAGGTAGCTTTAGATTCTGTTGGTGTATCAGATTGATGTCTCGTGAGTTAGATCTGTCAGTTACCGCGGAGTCGTCAGCCTTAACCCTTTGCGCTCCGCTGGCGCCCGGCGCCAGGGCCACCGTGTTCACGATTTTTCAACGCGCGAGTCAAAATCCACCGCGTCGAGCCTGCCGACGGATCGCGTCGTCGTAGAGCCTCGGAACGCAAAGGGTTAATTTCGTACGAGATTATTGAATGTGTGTCCTTTTAAGTTACTTTGTCGTACCGAATGTTAGGCGCTCTTTAAATAGTCCCTCGACGGGTACGAACGCTGGATACTCCGTCGAGGGGGTTAGACGTAGATTCTTAAAGAGTACGAGTATACCGCTTTGCTGTTGAGAGTTTTTCATTTCCACGTTACGCATTATTGCCAGCAAATTATTCTCCGATCCACTAACACACGCAAAACTGGTCTCGAGAACAAAACGAAACAGACATTTCGTGGGACCGTTAACCGCGCGATCCTCTCTCTCTCTCTCTCCGAGTCTTCGCGTCCGTCCACGTTCCACGAGCGTCGCTTAATCCCGCTCTCGAACCCTGTACTTTCAGAGCTAGACAGCGCCGCCTCGACCTCCACCCCGCAGTCCGGCTCGTCGGCTGGTAGCCCGCCTAAATTGACCCGCGAGAAGGTCGCCTGTCTGCCGCCGCGCAGGCGGCTGTTCTCCAGAACGGAGGAGGAGAACATGCCGGTGGCCGCGACGGTCCCGGTCCCGGCGCCAGCGCCCGCCATCGCGTCCTCGGTACCAGCGCGCGCCAGCGGCTTCCGCAGCAGCTCCGAGACGTCCGTCTTCGACTTCAGGGAGAGCGACTCCGAGGGCGAGATGCCGGTCCTCGAGCGGCAGACGCTCGAGGAGATGAGGAGGGACAGAAAGCAGCTGTCCAAGGTGCAGCCTCCCGTCCCCCTGAACGACGCGATGTGCATGGACATGACCTCATCGACGGACCTCGTCAAAATAGAACTGAAGGTAAAGCGCCGTTTTACGTAAGACGATCCGCCGCTCGCGTGATTCACTCGCGTCCAGCCCCGGCGCAGCGGCCTCGAGCGTTCCGGGCACCTCGTGCCGTGGAGACCTCCTTCCAGAGCGGAGTTGACGAGAGAATTCAGCGTCGATGTTATCCGTACCCGAGCGAGAGCGCCGTACTCCCGTCGTGAAGTCATTTTTTGGAAGCTATTAAGTCGTAACACGTGGAACCGTCCGCTCGAATCCGTCCGGTCGGTCGCGGTTACCTTCGCGATGCTCGAACGTCGTCGTGCGAACGTAGATCGAGGAGCTCGATAAATTTCTGAGATCGGAAGCGAAAGCGTCGTAACCGTCGATCGGCGCGTGCTTCGATTTGCGAAGGTACATCGATTGGAAATGAAAGTGTATTTATTTATAATCACAGGGAACGGACATGTTACGACCTAATACGTTAATTATTCCAAAGAATGAAACCACTGCCGACGCACATGGGAGGTAGATAAATATTCGCTATTCCTCGCTGACGATACGCATAGCAACGAAGGTATTAAGCTACTTCTAATTAGCGGTTTCGAACGAAATCGAACACCTGGCCCTGGCTACCGTCCGTCCGTCAGTTGCGGGGGATCTAAACGTTCGCTTACGCTTGTTGTCTCCAGGAGAACGACAAGATCAACGAGGTGGACACGTTCTGGTCGTCCACGTGCGACAAGTTCATGGAGCAGCTGCGGACCGGCGACTCGATCAAGAAGCGCGGTCGCAAGAAGAAGATCAGCTGCACCATAACGTCGAAACTCGAGGACACTGGCAACGACAGCAGCAAAGAGTCCGACGCGAACACCTCCCAGATCAAGCCAGAGGACATCAAGCAGGAGATACAGGACGTCGACTCGCCTGTGGACGCCAAGGACGAGTCCCCAGAAACGAGCAAAGACGAGGAGAGCACCGCGACGAAGGAGATCAAGGTGGAGGTGAAGACGGAGCCGGAAGCGAGCAAAGACGACGAGGAGAAGAACTCCAGCGACGATTCGGAGGAGGTGCCGCTGATTCGACGGGCGAGCAAGAAGATAAAGAAGGACGAGCACGACAGCGACTGCGAGGAGGAGATCATATGCAGGAAAAGAAGGGTCCGCAGGGGGAGCAGAATTAAACTGCAGTCGTCCAGCGGCAGCGAGTCCTCCAGCGAAGAGAGCGACGCTAGCACAGAGTTTGGCCACGGATCCTCCGTGGCCGACAGGCTGAGGGCGAGGAAACGTTGCGGCAACAACAGCACGGAACCGGAAGGGATGAAGCTCCGATCTAGGGACGCGACCCCGCAGAAGGCCAAGCCCGAGAGAGAGTCCAAGTGCTCGACTTCGAAGACTTCCTCGTCGCAGAAGGGCAAACCGAAGCCGCTCTTCGGAGACGGCAGCGACTTCAGGCCTGGCTGGGAGGAGGAAGTGTACGTCTACAAGAAGTCGTTGAGGATGCCACCTAGATTGATCACGGTGTCGAAACCGTCGAGGTTTCACAGGCTGTCCACCTCGTTGCCCGACCTGGACCCAGGTTCGCCAGCCTTGTCCGTCTCCATGGACAGCTCCGACGTGTGTCTGAGTAGGAAGAAATTAGTGGACAGCGACGTGGAGTCCAATTACAGCTTCAGCACCACCGGGATCGGGATCGGTAGTAAAATCGACGACGAGGAGGCCACGTCGTCCACGACTATCTCGTGCCCCCCGAAGACGATGAAGCACTCCAAGTCGGAGGGCAGCTCCATCGTCGACGTCCTGGCCCAGAGAGTGGGGACCAGCAAGAGGGAACAGAAGAGGAAGCAGAAGGAGAAGCTGGAGAAAGCCGTGAGCAAGACCCTGCAGAAAGGTAGCAACGAGCCGGAACTGCTTCCCACTCCCAGTCTGACGCCACTTCTCGATATACCCAAGTTGGCGAAAGGCAAGTCCCCGACGAAAGACAGCAAGACTCTGAAGCCCATCAAAGTGACCGACTCGTTTCTCCTCGGTTACTTCCGCAAGGAGACGGTGAACAATTTCCGCGGCACGTTCAAGAACAACCATGCGCTACCGAACGAGTTCTCCACGCTGGTGCTGAAGAGCAGGACCAGGACGGAGACGCGGGTGTTGAAGAAGCAGGCGACCATCAGGGAGGTGTTCGGGGAGGACAGGCCGGCTTCAGCGCCGCCGATGCAGAACCACGACGACACGTCGCAGGACGATGACTCGCAGAACGAGACCCCGGAGAACACGCTAGGCAAGGAGAGGACTCTGAAGCAGAAGGTGGTGTCGCGGTTGAAGAGCGCTGGGATCCTGAAGAGCCACAAAGGGATCCTGCACTCGAAGCATCATCTGAAGAGGCGGAAAGACCTGTTGAAATCGTTGGCCGAGAAGAAGCTGCAGGACTTGAAGACGGAAGCGGAGGAGGAACCGGTGCAGGAGGAGGCGAACGACGCGCAGGAAGCGGAGAACAACGAGCTGGACGACGAGACGAACGAGTCGGAAGTTCCTAACAAGAAGAAGCTCAAGCTGAGGACGAGCAGGCGAAAGTTTCGCTCCGGATTCGACTACATTCGCAAGAAGAAGAAACCTTTGAAGAAGGACGAGACGTTGCCTAAGGAACGGAAGAGGGTGCGTTGCGTGACTCTTGTTCGATCGATGATGTATCGTCGCTGAGAGATTGGTTACTCATGGATCGTTTCTTTCGCAGCAAGTACTGACGAGGCCCAGTCCAGAGTGTGTCGCAGACATTCAGTCGGAGATCAGAACGTGGGTGATCAAGAAGGGTGTCGGCGAAACGATGCTGCATCGCGCTGCCAGGCTTGGTTACACGGTAAGTATGTCTTCATTCAATCGAACTTCTCTTCGCCTCGACGGGAAATGAAAGTTTTATATCCTCCGTTCTGCCCGCAGGACGTCACAGCGTACTGTTTGGAGAAACTGAACAACGCGCCGAGTCCCAAAGACAACGCAGGGTACACGCCGCTCCACGAAGCCTGCTCGAAGGGCCACCTCGAGATCGCCAAGCTGTTGCTCGCGTACGGGGCGAACGCCAGTGAAAGTGCCAACGGCGGAATAAGGTAACCGTCGCTTTCGAATTCCGCGGGCCGCCATTACAAAGTCAGATGCGTGCGATTGTTCCGAATTATTAAAATACAATATGCTTATTGTTGCAGGCCACTTCACGAGGCGGCTGAGAATGGTGCTAAGGAACTCGTGCGGCTGCTACTTTCCTACGGAGCGGATCCCCTGTTGGCCACTTACTCCGGACAAACCCCGTTGATGCTAGCCGCGGACACGGACGCGTATCAGATCCTGGAACAACACCTGAACGACATCCAGGGCTGCGCGAGTACACCGTGGTCCTTTGGTGGTCCCTCTTCGATATTCGGTACGATCTCTCAACTGTTCAGTTCGAAATTGCCAGTCAAGATCGTTCGAACGACGAAGCCAACGAACGATCCGATTTTCTTCCTAGATCCAGAAGAGACCGGCTACAACCCTCTGGACGATCCCCCGCTGAACAACCCTGAACCCGAATTGGACGAGATCGAGATGGAAGTGAGCGAGGTGAACCTCCCGGTTCTCTTCTCGCTGATGAACGACCCCGACAAGTGGGTGCTCCTCCAGGACCTGATGACCGCCCTTCGGATAAAGAGCAGGGACGCGTTGCTGCGCCAGGTGAACCCCAGGGCCCACGCCGGCCCGCCAGCGATCGCCCATCGCGACGTGATGAGGGAGCTGAAGCTGCAGGACTTCCTCGAGCAGTCCCGCTGCTGCCACCTGCACAGCGGCGGCGAGCGGATCAACGTCAGGGGATCGAAGGTGACTCTGATCAAGTACAACGACAAAGTGAGGTCCCTGTTGAACGTCGAGAAGGTGGTGATCAGCCTGAGGTGACAGGAGGCCCAGCTGGGGCTGTTGTCACCCCAGGCAAGACCGTCTACGTCCGCCCCGAGGAAGAGCTCGAGCGTGTCGCCTAAACGCGAGAGGCAGGCCAGAACGCGACAGGGTAACAAGACAGCCGCCACGGATTGAGCGTTAGCCGCGCGATTGTTCGCCGTGAAAAGTCGCACCGCGCGCCACGCGTAGGCGCGCGGGAATTGAATGCTCGCTCGAGCGACGCGGGACGCTTCCGGTCCCGGGCGTCGAAGCGACGAGGGTTGGGCGCCGCTTGCGTTGGGCGCCAATGACGGGCGCAGCGACACGTCGTGTCGGATACTTAGAGGCCGACCGAAGAGGAGGATCGTTGAGTGAGAACACTGCTCTCTGACGCGTTCTATTAGCAGTATTTATTGGCGGATGTTCCATGCGGAGCACAGTGATATTTTACCCGTATGTCCATTTTGCGAGCCGAGCGATTATTGGTTCTTTACTGACGCTTCTAGACGAGGATCGTATGTTCGGTCCGAGCGTCCTGTATGATACTCCTATTTAAAACACGTTCGATGCGAATTGAGAGGCGGAAAGAGGAATCCTCGCGGAGAGTCGGAGAGGCAACGATATGTCGATGGGGGGAATGGCTCGAGCTGCAGTTTGGATACCTTTTGATCGTAACACCCGGGGATCTGGTGTACGTCCACGCGCTTCTTTCTTTCGCTGCGTACTCGATTATTCGTTGAACGAATCGACATTCGAAAAGAGTCTGATGGCAAGCGCTTGAACGCTCCGCGCGCGTTTCTCGTGCTCCCGTATAATCGATTGCGGCCGTCGCGTTAAGAATCAGCAAAGAACGAGCGTTGGAACGTACCATCGAATTATTACCATCGGTTTTTCACGTTACCACGTTGTTAGTTTCCTTTCGTTTTTTTTTTTGTCCCCCCTTCCCTTTCTTTATCTTCCATTATTTTTTCTACTCGTACCAGGAAGTCGATTAGAGTATAATTCGGTTACGTGTTTTACCGTTTAGATTTAAGCAAGCGTTGGTTAGTCGTCGAAAGCATTTACGTTTTCTGTTATCTTTACCTTATTTTTTTTTTTTCTTTCTTTCTTTTTGGGATGTGCAATGTCGCAATTTACCGACCGTTGAATGCGATCGATCAGCGGATTTTGGATCGCGTAATTATTCAAGTGTGCAATAACTCTCGTCCAACTTAGCGATCGCTTTCGATCCTCGGATTAGCGACTTCCGTCGCTGGGTTTCGTTCGACCGTTCGCTCGTTGGACCCGAGGAAGCAATCGGCGCGTTCACTGTTGTCTCTATCGTTCTACTCAAATTTATTCGATCGTTACATTATCGAAGTTACAGATTGGAATTTTTTTTCTTCAAATTAAACTCTCTTCGTTCACCTTGTTCCTCGATTTTATAGAACGATTCTGTTATGTCACCATTCACGTTTGTTACGCGCTACTCGTGTGTTCAGCAGTGAACGTGTTTCAAGGGCCGTCGTCGCGTTTACCAAGGTGATATGCTCGTCGGGGTGCGCCGACAGGACCGACGTCCACGTACTTACACCTTCGGACGGGGAAGCGTGTCGCGTTGGGGCGGATTGATGGGGAAAACCGAGGAGGGCAGAGAGAAAGAGAAAAACTCCTAAATACGTATGCGTTGTTTAGCAAAAGTTTAGACGCTCGCGAGCGCGCGTTTCATTTGTCTCCGTATACACAGAATTATCAAGCGTTCTGAATTATCAGTCTCAGGGAAATATCCGTATGCGTATTCTCGATATCCTATGCGTTGTATCGATTCGAACAGGGACGCAACCAGGCATCGTTCACGGGCCCGACAGACGAGGTTCGAAACGTTCGTTGCGGGGGTGTTGTTATCGGTTTCGATTTTTGTTTTCCATTTCTGGCGATGTACAGTAGCGGGAGAGCGAGAGAAAGAGAGAAAGAGAGAGAGAGAGGGAGAGAGATTTTTCATTCGTTTCCGAACGTTCGACGAATACTTTCAGTTGGCGCGACGGGACGATGGCTGGTCGCTCGTTTACTCGCTTTAATTTTATTTAGCTGACAATTTTTAAACGAATATTACCGATTAATACCGTGGACGGGGTGCAGTTTACACGTGTACATACCTATTTTCGAATAAGACCGGGCCTCGAGGGGCCACGGTTTCCTTTGCGGCTACGTTCGATAACTCGTGGACAACTTGGAGGACGCTGCAACTGCAAAACTGCGGGTCGACCGCGTTCCAGCTACCACATTCGCGTTCCTACTTTCGAGTACCGTTTGGATATGTTTGAACAATTTTTCCTTGATTTTTACTCACAGTAATCGAGTGCATTTTGATCGAACGTGTCTCTCGTCCGAGCATTCCTATAATTTCAATTCTGGTTAAAAATGCTTTCCTCTGTTCTTCGTTAACGATTCTTCGAGGAAGTATCGGAGCGATTTTGATAATTTGTCTGAAATATATGTTCAAAAATGAACTTGGAAAAGGATATGCGTACACGGTAATCTTAGTTACGAACGTTCGATCGGAATGCAGTCGATCGTGCGAGGAAAACGTGAACGAAATTTCCGCAAACGTATCCACTCTGCGTTGAGGAAAAGAAACGCGAACGTGGGAAACGGAGCGCGTTGGACGCGTGTTTCTGCGATTGTGGTTCACCCCTTAAGAACGCGAGACGAGATCGAGGAGACCACGGACGAGGCGGAGGGGTGAAACATTTGTATGTATAAATAAAGAGAAGAAGAAGAAGAAGAGCAGATGTAGAGGATGCGAAGAAAACGTGACGGAGGGTGGCGAATCGTAATGCGAACGGCGGGGAAGTAACTGTACGTACTGTGCGTGTAATGTACCTTTTAAATGTAAAGTAGATACCGAGTAATTGTGTAAGTAGCCAGGAAGAACACGACACTTGTTCATATTATTGTAATAGCGGGCGTGCACACACATTTACGCACGTGTAATATTGTGTAAGGCATAAATAAAAAGAAGAACCGGGCGTTTTAGAGTAACTCGAGTAAGAACGTTGTAATTGCAGCGCAAAAACAGCGAGCAATACGCTGTGTTACAGGCGTATGTATATATATATACACACACAGAGACACAAAAGGAAACACACACACATTTTCTCGCAATATAATATAGGAGCTATCGCAGTTACTACCGCTACTAATTATTATTATTATTATTATCATTATTATTATTATTATTATTATTATTACTACTACCGATCACCGATTACTACTGCGACTACTACGATTACTGCTATTACTATTACTATTAGCCACTACCACTACTATTACTATCACAACTACAAACTACCATTACTACTACTGTCACGACTATCCGCTTTTTTTATTGTACGATATATACATAATAGCGAACTATGAATGTACATTTTCTTAGCTGTAACGTTTCCTCCTACCCCCGATTGTAATTTATATCGCGTCCCGCCCCGGGGGCGCCATCTAAATGTGTTAAAGAAACAAAAATGAAAAAAAAGAAATCGCTGCTGCTTTACGAGAAGATTACGGGAATTCTATGTGAGAAACAACAAGATATATTATATATATATATAAATATATATAAATATATATGTATATATACGTACATATATATATATTTTATTTCAGAAGTTTAGTTTAATGGATATAATAATGTTAAACGCGAGGAAGAATACAAATTAAATTTCTCTCTGTGATTCGTCTAAAGAATGGAGCTAAGGAAGTAAAATGAAGAAGAAAAAAAGAAGAAGAGAGTTACGATTACATTGATTGATTAGTATTATTATTGTCATCGTCATTTATCATTGCTCTGTACCGTACGGTTTATCGAACAACACAAGTCACAACGGACCGACAAACTCGATTTTCGTAACGAACTCGACTCGTGATTTTTTCTTTTCGCTAATAACAGTAACGAGTTATCCTATCGATGTAATAAAAACAAGTATTTTTACCGACCTCTGCGACTCTTTGATTTCCCACTACTCAGAAAACTGAATTTCTATTCCCCGTTTCAGAGATTCTTTTGCGAGCTAAGACTGTCTTGCTTTGCCAGAATAAACCTACGAGCATCGCCATTGATCGAATCGACGAGAGAAAACAAGTAGAAGAAGAGAAAGCGTAGGAGTTAAAGTTATTTACTAACAAAATCGTCTTACCAGTACCGATGGTTATTGAAATACCAATCCAGATGATTACAAAATCTATCGCCTAAATCCAAAGTCCGCGATGCGTCAGTCGATAAGCTCGCAAAAGGGTCGAAGGAGATGATGTCCGAGGGAATGGGTGTGCACGTATCTCCCAGGAGCGACGGATTAAAATTGGTAAAACGTTTATTAACTATTTAAAAACGATGAAACAAGGTGAACATGAGATTGACAAAATTCAATAAGTAATATTATTAAATAGACTATAGAGGTGTATAATAAGTGTTCTGTAGTAATTATTCTCTTTATACGTTCCTTTACATCGAGCCAGACGTTATTCTCGTCGTCTTGTTTAATAACTCTATGCTTCCTCAAGAATTTCATCTCTTTTTTTTTTTTTTTTTCTTTCCTTCTACCATTCGGCGAAGCCTAGCCATCGTTTTACTTTCCCTCCCCTCGTGTCTCGTTTGCGTTCAGGCACAACCTGTGCGATAATACAATATTATATACGGAAAAACGCGTCCTCGCCGCTCGATTCGACCCTCAAAACGTGAAGACGATACCGGTTTCTCCGAAAACTCAACTCCCTTTAATATAGGTGCGGCGGCTGCTGCGCAAACGACTCTCTAAACGCAGGATCTGTCGTAGGAAAAATAGCTCGTGGAAAGCGTACCCATGTTACAATCGTTTGATACCCAGAGTCGACCGGTGTGCCGTAACGTTCGCGCGACACAGTTTCGCTACGGATAAACGGACAAAAGAAGAAGTAACGCAAAATCGCGAGCCCCCTCCCGCGCGTCCGCTTTGAAGGAGTGGCAATCGACGATGGCGAAACGATCCGCGAAATCGCTGGGTACGATCGACGGTTGCGAAACAAATGGTGTAGGCGTGTGTGGCCATTGCGACGATATACAGTTTTAGCTACGTACAATCCCCGATTAAACGGTCCATCTCGCGTTTCCTAATCTCGCTTCCCTCTCTTACTTCATCCAGTAACTGTTCGCATAATTTCGTTTCCGCGTTTCCTCGGTACGCGCGAAATTATTCGTCCGCTTTCATTGTTCGCTTCGAGTACCGCGCGCGCTCGCGACGAGCGTCTCTCCTCGGCGTTTCGCGGTCCCGAGTGCGAATTTTGCTTTCGATTTCGTTTCGCTGAAACGCGACGCGCGATGCGATCGAAAGAGACACACCATCCGATCGTGAAAACGCGACGCCAGGCGGAATTACGCGGTTCGCGGTGGTCGAACAGCGCGATGGTCGAATCAAAGAAATCGAGAGCGAAGGGAACGCTGTCAATCGCCGTTCGATGGGAGCGTTCGATCGAATTGTGATTCACCCGGCTCACCTCGCTTCCTTCGAACTATTGGTCAACCGATCGCGTCGTCGATCGAAAACGAACCGCGCGATGCGTCCTCCAGTTGTCGTCGCGTCGACGCCATTTTTCTTCGCGATCGTATCTCCTCAAGCAGCGGCTAATTGTTCGAACCTCGTTACGACTCGCTCGGTTTCCTTTCACTGTACGCGTCCGGCTTTCTTCGGATTGGCACGAGCCAATCGTAGAAAACGAAACGCGATTCATAACGCCATCCTCGCGTCGTAAGTATAAATCCGCCGCGATGCGAGTTTTACACGGCGACACGCTCGAGAGACGTTGATTTGCGACCCGCTTTGTTCGGTTTCATACGCTAACACCGTATACCATCTCGATTACCCGGGTACAGGTATTTACAATAATATATATATATATATGTATGTATACCTACTATCGTAATAATAATTTAGTAGTGGTATTTTAAATTACAATAGCGTTCATTCTTTTCTCAGCTCGCCGCCTTTTCGCTCGCTTTCTCTCTCTCTCTCTCTCTCGCTCTCGCTCTCTTTCGCGCGCGTGCTCTCTCTATTTATATATATATTTATTTATATATATATATAATGTTGCACATAACCCAGTACTGGCTTAGTAATCTAGCTGTACAAAACATTATATATCGCTATTCTAGCATCTAGAGATTTGTCCTGTGAGGTTTGATGATCAATGAATGAGGTTTCCGTAACATATGCTTCGGGTCTGTGTCGTTTCTTGTTCTTTCTCTCGGTTATATTTATATATACTCTCCTCGGGAAAAGAAAAAAAAAAAAAAGAACACTTGTATACTCGTTTTACACAGTGGAACAAATTCTCCGTAAGAATATCCGGTATCTCGCGTTTCTAGTATCCCTCGTTACGTTTGTCCCAGTTCCGCCAGCGCGTTCTGCCCATCGATGATCGCATCGATCCCGACTCGCCTTCCGTTTCTCCTCGGACTCGCTTCTTATTGCGATTAAGTACATTAAAAAATACCGCGCTACTTCGCTCAGAATTAACCGGACCAAGCTATACATATATAGAGTATGTGTGTGTGTGTGTTTTTATGTGTGTATCTGTGTGTATCGGTGAAGCCAAGTATATTACTTTTCTTTTATCGATTATTCTCATCTCGCGTTCCGTTTACGTGTGTTACTGTTCAGCGTATCTCACACCTCGTCCCTCCTGTCTTCTCTCACTTCACCGTAATACGCTTTACGTCCGTCGTAGTCGTCGCGATTTGCGCGTGGAAAAATTCTCTGTTTAAGCGTCTAACGTGCTGTGCGCGTCTTTTACGAACGATCGCGACGAGAATCTACATCTTAAACACCTATTTATTATTTTCTTTTTGTTTTTTTCTTTTTTGCTTTTTTTACTTTATCTGTTTTGTCGCTCCGCACGTTTCTCGCCTGTCCACCATCGGCTTTAATATATATCCGTTTTGTCAGTCCCGCCTCTTCTTGCGTGCCCAGCCGTGGACACGCGGAGAACGCGCCGCGGCTCGATCGATCGGTGACGAGGCCGCGGCGCGAGTCTTCCCGTAAAAAACAAACCGCTCCTCGACGCTCGCGAGTCGTCGTACGTACGCGTTAAAATCGATCCGGGGACGAATACACGACACGGTGTCCCCCCTCGTTCCCTTCGATCGTTGCGCGTAACGAAAAACAGAAGCGCGCGTCCCGACGTTCCTAAACGATGGGACTGCGGACGTTTATGCGGATTCGCGTTCCCTTTCGCCACTAAAGAAACGAAGCTCGAACACGCGCGCTTTAAATACTTTCTATTATATTTCCGCGCGTTATCGTCCGCGCTTCAACGCGCTTCAACGCACCGCGAACGCATAAACGCTCGCAGTTTCGTCAACGACGGAACGCAACCGCGCTCTTCGATTCGATGCGACGAGGGAACACGCGTCCCGACGCTCCGGGTGCCGTGTGTTCGCGCCCCGACGTCCTAACATCGTATTAAAATTCATCTGAGAAACATCATGAAAATATCGTGGTACAACGAAACACTTGCGATATTTAACACTATAACAAGAGTCTCCTCCATCGCCGGGAGGGTCTCCGGAACGCGTGGCGATATTCCGCGTGCCAGGTCTCACGTCGAAACGGGTGACGTGATTACAGCGGTGCGCACGTCGTCGATCGTTTTAATCCTCTTACATAAACAACAATAAAATCAATTCTTGCGCACGATCGCGGATTGTACGAGCCCCCGCGACGGGGACTCTGAACACGCCTCGTAACATACAGCTACCCTCTCGTTAACCTAATCTTCTCGCGTGAAGCGATCCGTCTGTGTCCTCCCTAGAACTCGCTCTTCGTTTATTTCTTCGGTAATCGTTCGCAGGCTGTCTGCGTTACTCGACGCCAAGTCTTCCGTCGACGAGCTTGGTGCGCGGCTAACGCCTTAAATGGGGCATTGTGCTACTCGATTGGGGGAGGTGGGTACGTGTAGTCGTGTGTTTGCGTGTAACGTGTGTGTGTATGTGTGTGTGTGCGCGCGTGTACGTGTGCAGGGTGGACTGTGGGTGGAGTACTGTGTGGGACGGGTTCAGGATGGGAACGGGGAAGGCATTAAGAGTGTTACTCGATTATTTTATTAAGAGTAATTAAGCTTGACGCCTCGGAGGTAGGGTCCAAGCGTTCGGACCTGGCTGAGCGTGGGGGGCAGGACGTCACAGTTGCTGGTCCCTGCACGGTACCCAAATGTTCGGTCCTGATTGCTCGGCGATCACCTCCTTTACCTTCACGTAGATCTCCTCGGGCGTGTCGCCTTGCACCACGGCTGCAATTCAAACAGAATCTCTCCATTTCGTGTATCAGTGTTGCGAGCAATCTGTTCGTCGTCTCGATCGCGATTAATCTCTTAGACACTATTATTAATGATGCAATCGAGTATGATATATTTTAAGGCACGGCACTAGAACGCATCATGCCTAAGAAGTTAATTACTGTCGTATCAGTGATAGTTACGTCACTGTCTGCATCGGATTCGAATCATGGACGAACGGTTCGATGGTACCACTTACCAGTAAAGTATTCCCCAAACTCTTGCTCCATCTTCAACGCTCGCTCGTACGTCTTTTTCGCTTGCTCCTCGGTCATTCTCTTGTTCATTTCTCTGCGAAACGCAAACACCGCTCGTTAAATACCACTACTCGAAGTATTTTAGACAGGCCATCGAAGAGAATCAGCCACTTACGTGATCGACTCGACGGATTTCGGTTTAATGAAGATGGCGATCGGATACAGCTGCGCCACTTGTAACCTCTTGATGGCGTTTCCGCTCACGTCGAGAATACAGTGCTTCCCCTGCGATCGATCGATCGTTTTCATTCGTTCGCTCGCATATTCGACGTTACAATTGTTGCTTACCTTCTCGGCGACCTCTCGCACGGACGCCACGGACGTGCCGTAAAGATTGTCGTTGTACTGTCCAGCCTCGATGAACAAGTGGTTCTGAATGTCCCTCTCCATCTGCTCCCTGGATGCCACGAAGTGATAGTCTCGTCCGTCCACCTCGTACTCTCTTCTACTCCTCGTTGTATCTGCGAGGATCGAAAGATCGTACACTTTCAAGTGTGGTTGTCGTCAGGGTGGATAAAATAGAAAGAAACTCGAAGCAACGGCATAGCTAAATTCTACGTTCTTCCGCCTTCGACGTCCAATATTACACTGACCTTTCCTTGTTTGTTTCTCTGTCGCGCGACGCTCGCTGCACGTGTTATTACGAGAGACACGCGCAGCAATAAAGTTTCTTACACAAAGCTATCTTTGCGATCGATCGCGAAATTGAACGCTATGTCTCGCGTTCTGAGGTAGCTTTCGAAGCTGTCTTTGCGATCGATCGCAAAATCGATTTGCTAGGTCTTGCGTCTGAACATTCGAATGGCAAAAGAAACGGCGATGTGGTCGGATTCAAAGTCGTTGGTTTCAACTCACGTGGCACGCAGCTGCCGAATTTGTCGGGGAACTCCGAGATGAGGTCGTCGTTGATGCGATCCTTGAGAGGACCGAGGATAATTACGGGTCGTGTGTACTGTATGGTGAGCTGCTGGACCGCCTCGTACGACAGCACGTTTTCTTCGCTGCCTGCAATTTTCGGTATCAGTACACTCGTGTTTCCAGCCTGGTCGCAGGTGCTTGTGGTAGAAAGCATTCTTTTTTTCGTTTCTTTTTTTAATTTTGTTATCCTCGGTTAGAATGTTTGCACTCTTTCAAAACAGCTAGGGGAAACGAAAGTGTTTTCTTTCTTTTTCCTCTCTCTCTCGACGTTGCAAGAAACGAGACTCTGTTCGATCGACTTCCTTCTCGTCTTTTGCAATCGCGTTGCTCCAGACGAGAGAGATCTCGCGAAACGCTTTCGATCGGAGGAAAAATCTGATTCTCTTTCGAATGGATAGATATGTACACAGAAACGCGACCGAGAATCGTTGCGTACTACAGTTGTTCACCTCGCTGTGGGTACGAATCATGCTTTACCACCTGGGAGGTCGAAGCAGGGAAGTAAAAGGATCGTAAGCTCCCTAAAGTCTAGAAAAGTTGGGCGATCGAAGTGTACAGAGGTACGCATTGCATCGGTTACGGGACGGCTACGCTAATATACTCGGTGGCTAAAGGGTCTCGTACTCGACAAGTCGACGCTACGTGGACGTAACACGATTTTAGTACGGTCACCAGATCGTGCCGCTTCTTATCGTTGCCAATGCGTTTGCGAACACTTGCTCCAACACCGCAGTCTTTCGTGTTCGACTGAAAATTTCCACTTTTAAGAAGCGATGCGATCCCTCGTGATCTACGCAAAGTAACTGCGACTCTCGTTAGAATTCTACGTGGGTGTGATTAGTGTTAGAGGTAAAACAAAAAAAAAAAAAAAATAAAAACCGACAAACAGACAGACAAAGCACGTCGCGACTGTCCCAATTGCGCGAAGCGACGTTTTTTTTTTATCAGCGTTCGTAGAACATTATGGGCGGGTGTTGGACAACAAAAAGACAAATGAACAAAAGAAAAACCAACAACAAAAATAAGAAAGTAGAAAACAAAACAGAGAACAAAAAAGAAGAAGAGAATTGCGATTAAAAAAGGGTGGTCGTATCGATCGAAACCACGTAACGGTAGCGTGTTAGTAAAGAGAACCTATGTATACTGGTATCTGAATGGCTCATTCCGGTATCCTTTTCTCTTTTTTCACACAATTCGACTCTCTTTTCTCGTGTTATTTTGATGTGTCACTTACTAATCTCCTCATCATTCTCATCGTCCTCCTTTTCCAGATAAACTACCGTCAGTTCCTCCATATAAGGCAGTTCGACGCGATATAAAATTTCTCTACTCCCTGCGACGCAAGACAGATCTTGTTGTGAATGAGTCAGACGGTGGAAAGACGCGCGGGATAGAGAAATGAGAGGCCGATGCCACGTGAAATCGTTTCGTGACAGCGGGCGCGCGCTCGTGTGTTAGTCTCGATGAGGCGCGGCTGCTCGTAGTTTTAATGAAAGCTGGTGATGAGGATTTATCTCGTCGCGTGCCGTCGCGTTCGCTCGTTTTCGGATCGGTACGAGAGAAAAAAAAAAAAAAAAGAAAAAATATAAAAACAGAGGAAGAAAAGGGCAATTCCTCGGTTGATTAACGATCGACGCACCGTGGATGTTTATGCATTTATGGGGCAATATAACACGCTCGCTGTCCGGTGCATCATACGTACGCATACGCGATGCACCCTGCTCGTTTCACTGTCACTTCCAGGTATCGCGTTTTGATGCATACGCGCGGTCAGTGTTTTCGCGGCTCTAGAGGGGGATGACGCGGAGAGATCTAAGGCCGTCGTAAAACAAAATGGAACAGGAAAATGAGAGTGGACGTCAGAGATGAAATGCTCGAAACGCGAATGAAACAAATCTCTATCTGGCAAATGAAAACATATGTTCGCATAAACATCCGCGGTCCGATGAAAGGATCCTTGCTCCTAAAGTCCCTTGAAATCTCCTCTCGAGCGAAAGAAAGGGGGGAAAGGAAAAATAAAAAGAAAAAACTGAAACGCAAAAAAAAAAAAGAAAGGGAAAGAAACTCCATTGGAATTCCGCTGATCGAATCGGATCGATTGCTCGACTCGGTGTGTTCCTCTTCGAAGTCGCGCGAACGGGGGTGGCGGGTGCGTCGTTCAAAAATGACAACGCGCCGCGACAAAAGGACGTTGTCGAACAATGCGTCCGTCCCGCGGTCGGATCGTTATATCGCGGTAATGAACGTGTGCTTTGTTAATTGATGCGACCGAGATGAAACGTAGGAGAGACGAGGGCTGGTGCGATGAGGGGCGTGGGTGGCAATGGGGGACTCCGGGAACGGCGACAGAGAGAAACGGGGGCAGACAGAAAGATGCGAGTGTGTTGGGGGACGGTTGAAACAGAGAGAGAAAAAGTGGCGATGTGAAGAGAGAAAGAGAGACAGAGAGACGTGATTACCTTCGGTGTTAGTGTCGTCCTGGGTGTAGCACAGCATGAATGCTAAAACATAACAAGTTCAATATTTCAGTATACGTTGCGTACTAATAAGCGGCCGTTAATAATTGCTAGGGATTAATTTCAAGCTTCAAGCACGAACAATCATCTCTCCCCTACCGTCGAGACTAGCTCGAGCTTTTCAACAGCCCTGATATCGGCACCCCGTCGTGTCATAGCTCGCACGATCGTTCGTCTTTCTGCGGTGCACGCGCGAGCTTCAGTCGCGTTTCGTTATGTTTCGTTACGTTTCGTTCGTCTCGTCGATGCTCTAGGTTTCACGACGATCTTTTGACGGCGCAACACAGCGAAACGAAACAAAATCGTCCTCGGGAGAGCGTATCGTTTCGCTAGGGAACAAGGTTACGAGTTCCTTGGACGCGCATCGAAGGAAAGTCGTTGGCAGGGAGTTATAGAACAGTCGTGCTTTTATGCACCAGGAATCGCGAAAGTAATTGGAATTCTAAGGACTACTCTCTGCTAGTTCCGTAACAAGTCTAGCAAACGCTGCTGCCTTTGGTTACCCTTCGGTTACCCGTCGACGGGTTTTCTTCAGCAGGGATTTACTTGGCAGTGTTTAGCGCAGTATTCGAGCGAACCAACGATTTGGAACGAACTTCCAAAGTATAGTAACGCAACCGCAAAAAAACGTGTACGAGCACCGTCGACGAATTCCGTTCGTCGCTATCGAACTACACGTGCTGAAGATCTCTACAAGCGTTCGAGGGCAGCTCTAACTCTACCGCGATCCATTTGAAGGTTAGCCAGTTAGGAGTCGAGTGAAGTGTCGACTCGATTGCGATGTTAGTGATCAAACGTATGATGCGAGTGTGTGAGTACATTTGTGCAGGGATGAAGTTGCAGCGTGCCGAGCGCAAGCATAGAAGAGAATGCACGAAAGAAGAGACCACTCGATAAGGTAGTGTAACTATGTATTTCATATATATGGGGTCGCTGATATCGTTTCTGTTCATTTCTCGCTGTTCTTTTCTCTTTTTTCTTTTCAATCGGTTAATTCTTTTTCATTTCTTGTAACGATACGATGTGTAAAATCAAAGAAACGTGTGTGTATGTATGTGTGTGTGTGCGACGCGTGCGTGTATGTGTCGTGTTACAGTGTGACGTGTGATAGTATCTTGTTTCTTCATGTTGAACTAACTTGGAATACTTACGTGTAGGATCGTTTTCGTTCTCGGGTGTCATGGGCGACCCTACACAAGCAGGCAAAAACAAAACACATGTCACGTTTTTACATGGTAAAAAACACAAAAGCTCAATCGGAAGTTGGGCGTATTCGTCGTACCTGTCACGAATCAACTACTAAGCGATATTCTTTTACTTGCCCACACACCTCTAAGCGAAACGGAAATTAAAACGAGGCTTCGTTCTTTTTTTTTTCTTTTTATCCGTATTATCGAATCAATATCTCTCTCTCGATTCACCGGGACCTGCGCGTTCGATCACCTCCGGTTTTAATTAGTGGGTTGGCATTGGTGCGTGTGTAACAAGAAAAATCTCTACGTTAACACCAATCAGTCAAAAAGAAATCGAAATAGTGAAAAGAACGATCAAACGAAGAAGGGGGGGGGGGTTTGGAAAACAATCGATTCTACGGAAGGGTTAAAGACTCCCACGACTGCGAGTCATTCGAGAGTCGGTTTCTACTCTAATCTCGGACGCACACTCGATGGATTACACAAACGATACGTGTATAAAAAAGTAAAAAAGAAAATTGGTTTGGTATACACAGATCATTACAAGGGAGAGTCTCAAGACACACGTGGAAGAATACTAATAATTGTAAATCCAAGTACACGGACTAAGTAATACGCAAAAAGTATATAATATGTATATATAAAATAGTGACTGAGAAATACGACGAGAATAAAAAACAAATAAGTCACGTAATAAAACCACAATAGATAATATACGGGATCTGAACATGCACAGAACGTGCAGGATACGAATCCGACCGTGTTTCGGGATACTCACGTTCCTGGTCCGAACCGTCCTCGGACTTGTCGTCTTTGCTCTTCATGAACGGGAACTTCCTGCTGAACGAGAAGTTCTTCTTTTTCCTGTCCAGCGTCGATTGCTGCGAAAAGTTCACGATTCTCTCTCGTTAAGTGCAATTTGATCGGACGCGCCAAGCTTAATTGGCGGTCGAGCGCGCTCACCTTGTCGAGGATGACCGGCATGTGGCCTTGGAACTTGACGGAACGATCCCTGGCGCGTTGCTTCCGTTCCCATCGTCTACGCGAGGGTATTATGCCGAGGCCTTCCTCCTCGCCCTGAGGAGTCACTCTTCTGGCCTGCCACCATTCATCGTCGCTGGCATTCGTCACGTGTAGGATTTCACCGTAACGGAATGCCAGACCGCGGCTTGGCAGCCCGTCGTCCTTGTTGGGATCGTAGTCGAACAGCGCTCTGAACAGAAGCACAGAAATCGTTCGTTCGATGCTCTCACGAATTTTCGTTTCCCTCTTTCAGGCCTCTCGTGACGGGAGCCATTTTACTTAACCCATTCGAGACGGATTGCAATGCATTTCCGAGCCAAAAGAAAGGATTGCACAACGTGTGCGCGATGATATCGAATTGAAATTATGAGTCAGTACGGGAAAAGTAGGCGACGAAGTAAGACAGGTTTAAAATAAAATTAAAAATTGAAAAATTCAGCTTCTGGGGTTCATGGAAAACTGCTGACACCCAGCATTCAAACCTTTTGCGATTTGTTATCGTACTGGCATCTAGTTAACCACGTGCAATAGCTTTCTTTTGCGAACTTAACAGGTTCCCGATTCGAAAGGGTAAACGAGCATGCTTCTCGATATTAGAATCAAAGAATTCGAGCGGAAGATCTCCTCTTACCTAACGTAAAGCGATTTCTTTTGCGAGGTCCTCATGAGGGTGCCTGTCATCAAATTCTGCTGGGAGATCTGCTGTTTAAGATCGTGGATCTTCGCCTCGAATCTGTTGTAGTCTTCGGGCTTGTACTGTACCACGATCGTCACTGTCTGCCCAGTGCCCTGAACGCGAAAACAGTGAGAGTTCGTTAAGGGTTTCCGGAAGTATTCGACGATAAAGGAGGGATCCATCGTGAGGGTTGGTACCTTAAGAGCCGCGGCGGCCTCTTCATGGGTGGCTGTCCGAAGATTGATGCCATTGACGCTGAGTATCTGATCGCCACGGCGCAGTTCACCGCTGAGATCGGCTGGACCTCCGGCTAGGATGAAGGAAATGAAAATCCCCTCGCCATCTTCGCCACCGACGATATTGAAACCCAGACCGGAGGAGCCTTTGTTGAGCACGACCGTGCGTACCTCTCTGGAAAAGCGACAAAGCACGCTTCTTTAATCACACCACGCTCGCACAATTAGGCTAATTCGAGTTAATCTCCGTTCGTTGCTTTCGATTATCGTACAGCCAAGTCAACGAGGATTTGTTTCAATCGCCAAGTAAACGAGCATTCGTTTCAATTGGCGACACCTCGAAAATTGAGTCGCAGGAATGCGCGCACGGTGTCCTCGGTTTAATACACTCGGTGCTCTGTGTGCGCTCGGTGGAGAAAACGCTTTTTCTCGTTTAATTGTTAACGGAGGACGCCTCCTCGTAATGGATGAGCGATTCGTGGGTCATATCTCCGCTACGGGGGATGAAAGTTTTTTCATTAAGAGCTCACGTGGTATCGAGTTCTTAAACTATGTCGCCGGTCATTAATTGCTGGGCGCCTCCGTACAGGCTTTAATTAAAGTCACCGCGCCGGAAACACAAGCCTCGCTCGGCGATATAATTCTTCAAACGGCACGATCGCGACAAAGCGTCGCGTGGAGCGCGCTCTTAATGAAATACCTTCGATCGTTGCGATTTTAACAAGCGCTTCCAGTCGGTTAATCGCTGGTATCGAATTAAACGAAACAAACTCTACAACCACCCTTACAAAATTCTAAAAAAGAAATGAAACATTCGTTTTTATTACGCGCAATTGTTCGACAACTGAATATCCGTTTCCAAACGAACAGGTTTCACGAGAGGATTAAAAAAAAGCGTTGTAATTAAGGATCGAAAGCGGATTAATCACGTACGTCGACCTACGCAATGATCGTTCGCTCGACCAGCCACCAGTTCTGGTTACCAGCGTGTTCCAGTGAACAAAAAAAGGGAGGAAACACGAAATTCCTTGTTCGTGGATGGACCCAAAAGCTGGGGCGGTTAATCACCAGCCAGTGGGAATCGAGTTCCCGCAGGTCACGAAACTCCGCACGAAACTTCAACGAAACAGTTTCTGAACGGAACCATCGCGTTCCTCCAGCTGGCGAACACGTTGCGCGTCTCGATTCTAAGGGCGCGTGGCACGTACTGGGGCTCGTTCGTCAATATCGCGTGTTCGTGGTACCAGCATTATTGTAGGCACCGATGCGCGCGTTCGACACAGAGGACGGTCACGATAATAAACGGACGGAGCTTCCCAAACAAAAGAATATTTTCGTGTACAAATTTTCGCGAAGAAATTACTCGCTCGCATCCGATAGAAAATCGTATAATCGAACCGATGATAAATAGTTCGTTGGAGTTAATCGCGTTGATTTCAATTGAAATTCTTCAAGAGAGTCTCTTCAATTCACCTCCGTGCCGTTAAGCCACGCCGATAACGGCTTTGATTGCGATCGATAATCGTTCAATTACTCTTTAACTCCGCTCCTGTAATTATCCTCTTGTTGCTTAATAATTGCTCGCGCAAAGTATTCCCTTCTGAGACCCCCGAAAACGTTCCCGTCTCGTTCGCCAGCCGTTTAAACGGTATTTAGCGAATTGCACGGGCTAGTGAACGCGTCAGCTTCAGTGTCGAAGCGTATTCTGTTCTCGAGCCGCGTCAATCACAGGAGTTAACACGCGTTAACCACGGTGTCTCGAGATTGCTCGGCTCGGTTGGAGAGGGTGGCGGATTTCTCGATGCACAACGCGCAACAGCGCGCGCTCCCACGCGCGACAGAATCCGTAGACGAGCGTAATTAACGCGTTAATTAACGCTCCTATTGAAATTCGACCGTTTCGAATTGCCTAAGCGTCGCGGCTGCCGCTGCGACGAGCGGAAGCACGCGAGGACTCGCGAAAATGGACGCGCGTGACGTCGCCTAGGAGGGATCCTTGCGCAGGGTTGAAGTTCTGATTCACGCGGATGCGAAACGCTCGGTTGTCGTCTGCTAGATTTTGTTGCCTCGCGACTACGGTGTTGCGTGACAGACGCAACGTGACAGCGGATGATACGTCTCGAGGCGCGTGGGGATCGGTGCGAAATAATTTGCATACGTATAAGCTGGTGTTTCGAGCGACAGACTGTTAGGAGTGGATGTTACAACGTTTCTGAACCGCGTTTGTTATTCGCAGACAGATCGCTGTTAAATTTCTTCGATTGCGCACTGATAAATCGCGAACCACTAGTTTCATCGCAAACTTCGTCCAGTGGTTAGCTATTTTACTCTGCTGCACTTTAAATGATAATAACGAGGACACAGGAATTCTCGCGATTGGCCAAAGACTCGAGAATTCTCGTGATCCTACAGTAATTGCGAGGCGCCAGGAAGATACGCCACGCCGCGACGCTGATAAAGTAATTCGCGAGATCACGGAAACCGATTTCGTAGCCTAAAAATTCGTCGAGCCGAGTTTGCATACGTAAACCCGTCAAAATTAGGTTTCGCGTGGGGATTGTCAGGATTCCAGCGTCACGATCGCGGAATTCGGAGTATCAAGTTCGACCGGGTCGAGAGTGGCCGGTAATTGGGTTCTGTAGACACGGATAGTATTGCCGGAATTGGGTTGAGTGTTTCAGGCACGCCAGTGTCGCCGAACACAGATCTCGAACATTCGAGATCGCTGATACCGTGCCTTGACAACGTCTACTCGTTCGCGGTCGAATTCCGAATTACGCGCAAGCACTTGTCTCCAATTTTGTCTCCAACTCCGTGCTCCATTTTCGTAGCGAGAGGCTTCGTAGAGGCTCGAAACATCCGACGATTACCAGTTTACGTTCCTCGCGGCGGAGAGCTCGCGACTCGCAAACTGCACGCGCGACACGCGAACTCGTTACCTTGCTGCAAACTCGACGAAGCGCGGGACACGATGCATCCTGAGCCGCTCGAGGTTTCCGCGTGGAAAGCTCGTCGACGGACACTTTGTGAATATTTCACCGTTAAATATCGCGGGACAGAAGCGGCTGCGTAATCGCGAGCGGGTGCTCGCGTAGCCTCGAATCGCGCGCGGGCAACTGAACAGCCTTAATTAAGCCCGCGCCGCGAAAATCTCGACGAACCGCGGATTTTCGCGTGACTCGAGGCGCGCGAGTTTCCACGAGCCGCGACTACCAGGAGCGGGGACGGGCGGGAACGAGCGCGGTGTCCTAATTAAGATTCACGTAAAAAATTCGAGCCCATTCAGGGAACGGTTCATCGCTTACGAGTTGGCTGGCTGCTCGACCGCGCGCCACGGCTAGTTGAACTCCCGCGTCGGAAACCTGGATATATTCACCTTTTCTACCACTCTGACTGCGGCCACCCTCCGCGTTCTAACCCACGGAGGGTGGATTTCCATCCCTGAAAGGTTGATTTTCATTCCGTTCCAGAGGAGAGCCACTCGACGCACGGGCAGCATCTCGCTTGCGTTAACAAAGACCTCAAATTAGTGGTCGGCCGGTGCAGCTGCGTTTCCAGGGACTCCATTAAGGCCACGTCGCGGCGCACACGTCGGATAAACCGGGGGTCGACACGCTGCTGCTCGGGGATCGTGGATTTAACCGTGAATTCAGGAGCCTCGCGATCGTTCGACGCTCGTCGAGGGCTCGAGCGAGCATTTTTGCTTCCAAAACCAGTTAGAGGAGACGAATCGTTCGATGCTCGATCCCGTCGCAGTTGGGCTCCAGCTGGAGATATCGTGCGATTCGAC
Source organism: Xylocopa violacea (assembly GCA_963969225.1). Lineage (NCBI taxonomy): Eukaryota > Metazoa > Arthropoda > Insecta > Hymenoptera > Apidae > Xylocopa > Xylocopa violacea. The sequence goes on along the minus strand of CAXAJV010000013.1, from coordinate 19,038,631 downwards.
GGTACCAAAATGGAGTTTATTTTAAAACCAAGAGACTAAGAGACTAAGAGGGAACCTTTCGTACGTCTCTGCGATGTTTGTCGGTTAAGTTGAAGGAAACTAGAGAGAGAAACCGCTCGTGCACCAGCAGTGCGACTCGTTAACGATTATTCCATAGAGCAACTATATTTAGCCGGCACCACGGCAAAGCGCGAAATGTCAATACTTCGCGTGGCACGCCATAGAATGTTGCACAGTAAGACTCCGATACCGTTGAAACGTAGTCTACTCGAATGTCCTCTATATTTACCTTCCCTTCGTCTATCTATCGGCATATCAGCAGGGATGCATCGAACAATCGAGCGCTTTCACGGAAAAACTGTTCGACTAATACAGCGCGCGGTGGTCGAACAATGCGTTGCCTCGCGCAGAAATTTGTTGCGACGAGAAAAGAAGAAGGGACGTTTTGGGTCAGCGTAGTACGCACTGGATTGGTGTCCACGAAAAGGTCAGGAGTTGACTTTACAGAGACTTTATTGCGTCTATCCTCGCAGCGTTACAAATGATATGCAACCTTCGAGCGACGTTTCGTCGCGAGCACTCGCGAATCCAGCGAGCGCGGTCACTGTCGCGGACTCGACCCGAGTCCGGATCATGAAATATTTATATCGCCAACTATATAGGGTCACGATTTCATGGTTAATTGACCGGCGACGAGTACGGTGGGCCTTTCACCCGGTAGCTTCATGAATGGCTTAATTTCGTTAGCGAGAACACGCGGCCTCTGCCGCTCTTTCAAGGAACGTCCGCTTCGAGCGACGTTCCACGCGTAACGAAAGCTCGTCCTTCGCGGCGAAATGACCACGTCGTCGCAGACCCCGTGGAATGCAGCTCGACGAGAATTCGATACGTAGGCATGCAGAAGTTTCGACGCGGACGACTCTTTCCCTTTCAAAATCGATTTTCGAAGCTTCGCGCTTTCGAAGAAATAACTTTCCGCTGCGCCATCAATCGTTTCGATGTTGTCGAACAGCTTTTACGAAAGTAAGCTCTTTGAATGATTGCGTTAGTGCGTGAAAAGATGCTTGAGAATAATAGCAACAGATGAAAATATAGCAGAGACGATCGCGTGTTCGTAGCGGTACTCTGCGCAAGGGGTTAACTTGACCGAGAAGAACTGTTCCAAAGTTCGTTACGATAAAGGGTGAAGTATTTCCGTTCGGAATTTCAAATTAAAAATAACTATGACGTGTATCGGGCGTCTATTTTCGTAAAGGATTCCACATAAAGCGGCGAGACGTTCTGAATAATGAGGAAGATAGCAGCGGATCGAATAATAAGAAACACCGGTTACTTCTAATGCCGCGAGAGAACGCTTCCAAGAATACGAATAATTTTCCTTTTAGAGTGCACTCTTCTGAATGCATGAATAATAAGATCGTTCGCGTTATATTCGAGCTTCGTACTCGAGGTGCACCTCGAAGGCGGCCTCGCGTTTCTCGTGGAAACTCGTTGAAATTTTTTCCCAAACACCCCTGATTGTACGCGCCACCGAAAGGAGACACGTCGACATCCTTCGAACTATTAAAAGATCCACGAATGAGCGTGGCTACCCGCCTATTCTTGGATCACGCGACCGCTCAATCCATCCCCCCGATTCATCGATCCCAGCGAAAAGAAGCTCACGCTCGAACGAGAGCCGCCCGATAAAATTTCCCACGAACGCACGCACGTTCGATTCGATTGAGACGTCACTGAGCGCACGCGAGTTTCAGCTGATCCACGCTTACCTGCGCACGCCTCGGATGCACCTGTTCGTCACTGGTTCCGCAGTGACGTAATTCGCAACGGAAACGAAAATGTCACTGGGTCAAGGGGACAGCAGCGCGACCGAAAATTACCTGCCCGAAACGGTATCGATCCGGTCCGCGCGATCCTACTGGACGAGTCGAGATAATATCCGCGCGCTCGTCTCATCCGTCTATGAATTTTTCAAGCGGACATAGCCAAGGCATACGCTCCGTTCGCCCCTCGATCCGATCGACGTCTATTTGCGACGAACGAAACAATCGCAGGCGGTCTTTTGGCAAGCCTGCGTGACAAAATCGCGTTAATCACTCGTGGCTGTAGCCGGAGAATGTTTGTGGGTCAAGACGTAGGCACGCACTCGATTTTTAACTCGACGGACTGGAATTTTCCCTCTCAACCATACCCGGAATAGCTTCGCGTGAAACATGTATCTTAATTCGTTGCACTCTTTGGTTAATCCCAGTTTCGTGAGTGGACGAAGGGGTCGCGAGTGAATAGAGGGCGAGAATCGTATACGATCGCAACCCGGAAACGATGCGACGTCGCAAAAGCACGTCCATGAAATACCACGTACTTGCTCGTACTCCAGATTCACCGTTGCGAGACGAGAAACGAAAGCAAAATCAGCACCGAACGGATGGAGACGGAGCACCCTCATATCGGAGGCACCCTCTCCGCTGTCGGCCAGCTGCTCACCTCGATCACTGTCGCGAACAATCACTGGTCACTGATCCGCGGCCAAGTCGGCGGCTGGCCAATCGGCGATCCTCCGATTGAAAAAGCGCAGCGCAGCGTTCGAAAAGCTGCGCGCACCGCGTCGCACGCCGCGCGCTGCTGCGTGCTCGCAACTGCGACGCACCTGTTTCCCCGCCAGTGACGTAACAACACACCGTGACCCGTGGGCGCCCCGATTCGAGAAACCCTCGACGGGGGTGTGAGAGCTCGCGAACCGTTCGAACGCGGTGAACACCACCGTTCAGTCGGTGGTTCGCGTTTTGTAAACTCGCGAGGAGAGAACCGCGAAACGTGCCACCGTCTCGACGACGACGACGACGACGACGACGACGACGGGGGCGTCGCGACGGATTAAAGGCCGCATAGGTGGCCGCCGTGTCGCCATGCGCCGCGCCGCCAAGCCGGCCCCCGCGGGCTATCATCAGATCGATAGAAATAAGCTGACTCTCGCGCGTTTCCACCGCCCTCGCCTCCGCCACCCTCGATCCCACCATAGAGCGCCACGATCCGTCCCCTCCATCGCACCCACCGGTTTTCCCCTACCGCGGAAACGGGGCCAAACACGGAGGGAAGTTCTCGCGGAAGGGCTGCCAGCGATCGGCTGTGTACTTTCCATTTTTGGTCCCGTCTAGACTTCCAGAAGAGGTGTCTCGTCTGGTTCTTGTTTTGGTTCGAGGGAAGAAGGGGTGATCGAAGAGTGTATACGATGAATTTGAGCTTGAACCCTTTCGTTAATGGGGCCATTCTAGCTTATTTTCGTTAGAAGAGTTTCCTATCTTGATTCGCTCTTATGTGAATCTCATGATAACTAAAATGATTCTTAACTTTAGCGTGCATTAAAGTTTTTGTACTCAGCGAGAGGTGCGCACTGATATCGTAATTTAAATAAATTGGAGTATATTACACCACTTTGCATTAAAGAGAAACCATTTATAGACCCGAAGAATGTTCGCATCTCACGCAACAGCTTAAGCTGCTAGTCGCGCGCGCCAACACTGCAGGATTAAAGAGTAAAGGCGACGAGGGTGTTCCGTGATTTGTAAGAATCATTCCATAAGTAGGTTCAGCAGCGGAAAAGGATTACACGCGGGTTTCGTTCGATCTGATTACCAACATAGTAATTTTTCTAAGTTTTCATCGATACCCCGCGACGAACAAGTGTTCGCTGATTCAGCACCGCATTTAATCGAGTTTACATCGGCAATTTGACGAATGCCAGTTATTCGTCCTCTAGCTGGATTCAAATGAGACGAGAAAGAAGCGCCAGTAGGCAGAAACTGGCACACTTGACCGGTATTTCAGTGGAACAACCTCATATGCGCATACACGCGCACCCTTCCGGTTTGGCGGCGAACTTCGGTGGCGAGCGTGCGTCGGATTTGCACGGGCGTGGATCCCGGCTAATTGTAGCGGCTAGCGTAATCGAAGCCAGCCTTGCGAGAATGAAAATTTCACTTGAACCTATCGCTTCTTCGATTGACCTACTTACACATCGCCAGCGCCGTGTGCCGCGCATCTGCGCCCGTGTGAACCACGCACGCAGACCGTTCTCCAAACGCGCCTCATCCACCCCAATCGGGGTGCAATCGACAAACATTTTGGGTCGATCGCGTTTCCTAGCCGCTACGCAGTTTCGCGATCGAAATTGCAATGTTGGAACGCAATCCACGACTGGCGGGCACCGGTTTTATTATTTAACGGAGAACACGGATCGGTATTGCGTTGCTCCGTTTACATCTCGCGGTGCGAATTGGCGATACGAGATTCGATTCTGGCGTGGATTTTTGGTAACGAGCAGAATTCCTGTATCGTTCGTGAATCTCGTTTGCGGGGTGGGAATCGATGTATCGCGAGACGTCGAGGGGGAACGTTTACCGTCGGAAAAATGTCAGCCCGGAAAGCACGTACCTTGGAGTATTATCGGTTAGAGGCTGGAACGGTTCCGGGGATAAAAGGTCACGTTACGCGTTCCTGATCTATCTCGAATCTTGTCGGGGGATCGCGATCCCCCGCGAATATGCTGATAAACGAACAAAGTCTCTGCTACGTGGAGACACGAGGCCAAGCGTCTGGAATGTGAACCGCGCGGTGTCCCACAGATAAAGCTGCTCGTTCGCAAGCATTGCAGAGATAATGCCGGCGGTCATCGATAAGATATCGGTAATTACTTTACATCGATTCGCGTCGTTAACCAGCGTTCTTTGAATTTCAGCAATTATCCGGGGACCGTTTTATCTATCGTTAACCCAGATTTGTTTGACCGGCCTTTTCGCGTTCGAATTAGAGGTAGCAACGTTCCGCAAAAAGTTCCGCGCGAGTATCAGCGTCGAAACAAACCTGCCGTTTCATTAAGCAAATGAAACGAGCTATTTTACGAGTCTCGCCCTCGCGGAATACCGGTTCGGCTGGTCGTTTGTGTATTCGTTTAATTAGAAGCGTCGCTGAACGTTGACGATCTTTAATCAAGCTGGACTTGACCTCGAACGGAAAAAAAAAACGAGAGAAATGGTTAGGAACGACGTAATACAAGAGTCAGGGCCGCGAAGAACGAGGCGCGCCATTTTTACGCTCGCTCTTGGCTGAAAGGGCGCTTCTGCGGACGCGCCTACATTACCGCCGCGTCCTTAAGCCTCCTTCGACGAACTATCCGCTCTTCCGGATTCGTCTTTCACCCTTTCTGCTTCCAATTTCCCCTGCCCCTTTCGCTTCCGTTCGTCCGACAACGAAACGCACTTAGCGACTCGTATCGAATGAACGCTGCGATGATAGCACGTGTGGGCAGTGCTGAAATAGACAGGGCACGCGAGGTCGGACATTTCCGTTGCTGGTTCCTTCGTTAATTGCGAGAAACACTTGAGTTTGTCCTCTTATTGTTAGTCGAGCACGTGGAAACCCTGGTGACCCTGGATTCGAACCCTTAACTATTCGCTTCGAATAGCAAGTGGCTGATTAAATGTTCGTGGTTGGAATTTTATTTGCTTGGTAGACGGAGAAATTGGGGTTAAAAATCACCCCTCTGGATATACCTACACTCGTTTCCAATTGTAGATGACATAACGTTACGTAGTAGATTAATAATACTTCGAACGTGTTGCGTAACGTGAGCACATGGCGTGGCATAATAACGCTGGTAAATAAGGGTTGAACGGGGATGATGCGAAACCGTAATTAATCGGTATTGTTGCCTTTTTCTGGTTTGCGTCGTTCCAGGGTTTGCGACTATGTTCTTTAGTTGGGGTAATCGATTTTCGCCGGCACGTTACATAGAATGATTCATTGCGGAAGTAGATTAAAGCGTGCTCGCGATTTTTCCACCCCTCGTTGCTGATATCGATTTCGTTATTGTCCAGCGACGCGTAATTTCGTGGAAAGTTCGCGCGTGCGACTTTGTTGCGCGACTCTTTTCAAGAATTTCGTCAATGGCCGCGAAGTTTCGCGCGATCATTTCGCGCTGACAAATAGCAGAGGGTGGGGGTGGGATTTTTATTTCCCGCCGGCGGGCCACGGAAATAATTTGATCACGTTTCACGCGACAAACTACGGAAGACGCCTGCCAGCCAGAAGATGGAAATAGACCTGAAAATTCGAGTTCCGTGCCAGTTTCGAGACTTTAATAGGATTACGAGCGGCGCATCCCCAAGTTCGGCTACGAAATACTTTGACGATCGCTAGCTTCGAGCTTGTCCGCGCGAATTCGTTTCTAGCTATACAAACAGAAATTATTTTAACCGCGTGACAATAGTATGAAAATTTCGAGAAAAAGGTTCCAGACTTAAAAGTTGGAAAATTGTTTGGATACGTTAAGTGGAAGCGATTCGTCGCGATTAAATATCCTAACAAAAAGTATCGTTTTGTGCGGGGAAAAAGGATAAAAATGGTATCGAACGAAATAAATGAAAAATGTTAGCCGAATGTCAGTGCTAGTAGATTTAATCAAAAAGTTTGCGAGCCGGGAAAAAAGGAAGACACGCGCGTACATGCGAGCAGAGTACGAAAAAGCGCAGGAAAGGGTGAAAGGATCGATCGCCTATCAATATTTTCCAGAAACGCGACTACGAGGCCTGTATATTTTACCACGCCAAATAGAAAGCCACTCTAACAAACGCTAATTGCTACTGAATCGATCGGAACGGGCGTAAGTGAATTAAAGTACAGCTTACCACTTCGCGTTTCGTTCGCTACGATTTTTCGATCAGAAACACATAAAAAAAAAAAAAAAAAAAAAAAAAGAACGCACGAACGAAGCGAAACGAGTATCGCGTGGAAAGAGTTTCGATGTTCATCGCAGAATAATGGTTTAGAGGCATCACGCGCGCGTGATGGGAATCTGATTCGACGATTTAAAAACTAAGTAGAACGTTGAATCGTGGGTAATGAAAAAAAAAGGCGAGGGAAAAAGCTAGGAGAAATATAAATTCTGGTCCGTTTAATTGGACGGGAATTAGAAAAACGTGTGCCGAGGTTTTTTCGTCCGAAAAGTGTTCGAGGTATAATGGACCGAACGAGGATGAGACACAGATGGAGAAAGAAGAAGCGAGGAACATAAATCGAGCTGTTTTTATCCGCGTTGGATCGTTGATGGAAGTAACGCCCCTAGAATCCAACCTAAAATCCTCTCTTGTCTACCCTCGTCCGAGGCTTTACACGGTATTTCTGCTGTTTCTTCGATTCAAGATGACTCACGTCCCATCCTCTCGTTCTTTTTACCCGAGCGGATACAACAAATGTTCCTCTCTCGTCCGAAAAAAATCGTACAATTTTTTACAAATATCTCAAGACCTCGTCGTCGAGTACTTTATCGTAAAGTTCGCGTACGACGAACATCAGAGTCTCCGTTTAATCGTACCGTCTCAGGATTAAATAACCTCGTGCCTCTCGTTTCCTTGTCGAGACCCGGGAGGCCATAATCTTGTCCCGGAATGGAATGTTTTACGATTATGGTCATGTGAATGCAGGCATTTTCCGGTCGAAGAGACCCGGAATAACAGACTTCTTTTCATGGTCACCGATGTCGTAAGTACTAGGTTCGTCGATCCGGAACAGTGTCTCGAATCCCATAAAACCACGACCGTGACCTTAAACGAGATTAGGGGACCGGGTTCCCACAATCTTTCTTCCCCTTTCCGATTTAGGGTGAAACGATTACGCTTGACCTAGGCCAACTAATCCTCCCGTCCAATTGAATGCGCAAACGTTCCAGTCTACGTTTTCTCGAGCTCCTTCCCTCCTTTCAGATCACGCTGGAACCGCGCTCGATCTACGGTCACGATCAAAACGCTATCGATCGCAAGACTTTCCTTTCTTTTATGACTAACCACTGTGGAGTCTCGAACACGTTTAAGCGGCGTTTCTTCATTAGGATACTTAACGTTGGCTATCTCGATCGAGGATGACACGAAAAAGAGGGCCAGGAATTTCCTGATGCGTCACAAGGCGACGTTCGTCACGTGAAATATTTGGGACTTCGTGAAACCCCTGAGGAGCATCCGAGCATAGACGCATTTAGATGCTCGGCCTCGTGTTCTTTTAAGATTCACGACAGCTGCGCGCAGCTCGAGTATCGCGTCTCAAGAGGAACGAACTCGAATCTCTTTGATTCAATTGAACCAATCAAACGTAATGCACGATAATCGGATAACCCGGAGGGTCCAACGAAACAATAAACGTTAAACGACCGTCAATGGGACGTTCGAAGCGCGAGCGCTTCCGAGCGGGTGCTCTCGTCGCCGATTCGGTTATTAAATCGCTCGATCCAGTTTTTATCAGGCGGCTAGATTCGACGACGGCCAGGGAATTTCAGTCGACGTGACCGCGCGTTTATCGTTTCCCCGGCAATTGGTCGGTGCGTCGAGTATCTGGGTTAAACGGTTGCCCGTGAAAGGAGAGGGATTATTAGCGGCGAACTCTCCGAGGAGTAGGCGCATCGATCGTAGATCATTACCGATCCTCGCGCGCGTGCAGCTCGTTGGCAATTACTTCGCGACGGCGAGGACAATTTCACCAGGTCTCCTTTCGACGTGGGATCTCGAAAGCGCGTCGTTACGCGCTCCTCGACGGCTGGCAACGCGTCGATCTAATCGAAACCTCGAATTCCAAAAAAAAATCGCGTCTCCAAACGCGTCTAACGAGGCTGATTCGTATTTGAAATTCAAATTTTTGAAGGCAAAGCGGTTTCCGGTTTCGCGGCTGCCCGCAGCGACGTTCGAGGCCCGCGACGCGCGCGTCGAAGGCGAGGTAACGATTCCAACGAAATCTCGAACTCGAGGCGGATATCTCTGCTCCACCATCCGGATAAATTACGTTGTAACGACCCTCGAGTGACGTCCGCGGCGAACTAATGGGAACTTGAAAGCGGGGCTCGTCCCGCGGAATCACAGAAACGCCTCGGATCCCCTCGAAAAACCGGCCACTTCCGCGGTATCGGCGGACCAGGACGCGACCCAGAATTCAGCCCTGAAATCTCGCGTAATTTCTCAAGTTGTCGGTGGCTTTCCACGAGCGACGATCCGTTTTGTAAAAACACGGGACACGTGCGGAATAGCTTAACGATTGCTCGCCGGGCTGGCAAGAAAGGGTCGCATCGCGGGCAATTACGCGGCGCAAAAATGGCGCGGCGCAACGATCGTTTAGCCGGCAGCATCGCGGAAATCATTTCGTTCCGATTGGTCGCGGGGCAAAAACGACGTCCCCGTCTACAACGGAACAAGGCCGCGCAGGAATGCGTTCGTACGTGGACCGGACATACCTTCTGTACAGTTTGTCCCTGAGGATTCTGCGCCCCAGCGTGGCGAAGGGACGCAGCGGGAAGATCTGCTGCCTGTTCCTCGTCATGGTCGTCGATCCTCGAAAACACTTCGATCACTGATCGCACCCACTTACACGCAGCTAAGCGCGATCCATCTCGGCTCGCGGGGGCTCCGTAAAAACTTGTCGCGCCTGTGCAAAATCGTCGAAACCAATTGGCGGCTCCCTGTCGTCGGTTCGTGAAACTGTTCAGCCGCGGAACCGGTCGACGCCGCGCGCCGCTACCACCTGCGGTGTGTCTCCGATCGACTAATCGCCGCGGACACGCCTGGGTCTCTTTAACTGATCGATTTATATCGCCTCGTTACCACCGCGGGGGTACCAGTCCTACCCATTCACCGACGCGGACCACCACTTTTGCGCGCGGTTCCGCGCGCGAACGCGCGACTTTGTCCTTTCCTCGTCCGCTTCTTGTTTCAACGGTCCTGCGTGAAACCCGCGCCACCACCTCCAGAGTTCTCAGCCACGCCGCCCAGCCGGCGTGAGTTCTTTTCTCGCTGGCGAACTGGTTCGTCCGGAATGGGTATTTTTAGTTGGCAGCCACGCGGAGCCTGTTTATGGGGTCAACACCACGTGAAACACGCGCGGGACCGCGCGCTCTATCGACGCGACGGGCCGTACGTTCGACGAATCGAACCCTCGATCCCCGCCCCTCGTTATCGACGGCCCTCGTCGACTCCTCGACGCGGGAAATCCGATTCCACTGGCTCCACCGGCGATCGATGCTCGACGCTCGCCGTTCTCCGGTTGACGTGGAGGGCACTTCAATTTCCACGCGGACACTTCACGCCGTCACTCTGTGGGACACTTCGCAACTGTTCCTCGCCGGCAGCGGACTCTACGTACGATGTCGGTCGGTGGGAATTTTAAACGAACAACCGACAGTCTGTGTTTACTGCACCGTGTAAAGGCGGAAAACGCGCGGCTCGGTTTGGTCGGACAATGCGGCTGGTCTAACGAAACTGGGAACGTATTTAAAACCGTGAATCATCGTTTGAACGTGTAAATTATCATTGAATGCGAGGCGAACGGCGCGGATCGTCGTCCCGTCGAAGCGGCCCAGGGTGAATCGCGATTCGCATTGTTCGCCTCGCTTTCGATTTCGTTGAATTAGCGGCATCGTTCGAGCAAAGTGGAACCGTGGACGCTTTCCGTGGCCAGCGACGCGAGTTCGTTCGACGACAAGCGGCTGACGGAGAGAACGCGCGAACGCGAGGGACTGGCGCGAAGATATGGATTTCGAACAGATATTATAAAGCTGGTCCAGTCGACGAGCGAGACGAGCGAACCAGAGGAAACAGGCCTGGCTGAAAATTGAAATTATTCCCTGCTTTTCTTTGTGCGAGGGGAGAACTCGAGGCTGAAAGGGGAGGTTATTTTCCAACGGAGATTAAAACGTTTGCCCGCGCGGATATCGTCACGCCGTTGGCGGTTTTCGACGCGCGATACGTTGCGACGATTAATTGACCGCGCGAATGGAATTTCAAGTGGCCGTTCCCGGCGAGAGAATTACACGTTGATCGACACGCGAGATTGAAAGTGTTTGATCGCCGCTAAAAGCTTTTCCGCCCAATTTTTCCGACCATTGGGTATCTTCGATCGAGATCGATCGAGCCTCGATATTATCGCGACAACCTTTCCTCGTTATCCCCTAACCGTTTCTGTCGTCCGACGAACGGGCCGCGTTCTTTTTTTTTCTTTTCCGCGGATATACGATTCCAAAGATTAGAAAGTTGCTGTTCGAAGCTGTTTAACTGGAACGAATTCAACTATGCTCTCAATGAAATATTTATAACGAAACCGTGTCATTAAGGTGGACGCGTTCGAGCGTTTCGCAAGCGGTTTCCCCGTATAATGAACGCTGAAAGAATTTCAGACGCGGACGGACGGCCTCGCGGCTTTATTAAGACTGCGAACGAGATATCGAGGACGTTCGCCCTGTCGTATCGTTATATATAACGTGTTTTTCATTTTTTTTTTTTTTACGAATCGGAGGAAATAGAAGCGGCGTAGAGAGAAAACGCTTTACGCGTCGAGCCCCACGGAGCCATGGGACTCGCGCAAACAGAATGCAACAGCAGCGAAATCCGAATTGCAAAGCGACCGGAGCCGATACTTCTGGCAATCGAGGCGAAAAACGGGGAACGTTCTCGTCGAACAAATTGGAAAAGCAAATGCGAGCACATCACAGTAAATTCGTCGGAATTAGCTGCGTGCTGGTTAATCGCGCTGGAAGAACTACTCTGGACATGAATATTTAACGAATCCCTCTGTATTTAATTAATAGCTCGTTATGCCCTTGTTTCCCTTCGAATTCCACGTCTCGCGTAATTTTCAAGGCTGTAGAAATAGTCCGAAAACGCTTGTCCTAGTTCGATTAATTAACCAATCGTCCGCGACGACAGAGGACCGTCGAATGCTAATTAATTTTCCCTCCGTACCAATTTTAGTCCCCAAGGCCTACGAACGAAATCGGTCGCCAAATTTAAAGCGACAGAGATCTTGGTCAACGAACGCAACCCCTACCCCTCCACTCCGTCGACCCTGTTCATCCGTGACCGTTTACGAATCACAGTAATCGAGCAAGAATCGCACCAAAGAACCGCGTTTCTAATCCTTCCTGACGAAGCACGAGAGAAAACCTATTTCAGCAACGTCCTCTCCATCCTCGGTTCTCGCACGCCACCGATAACCACCGATAACCACCAATACTTCCGTTAAACGCCGCACAAAGCCACTTACCATTTACACTTCCACCCACAAACAACTTGGAGAACCAGAAAACAATTAAATCGCTCGGATTTGCTCGAGCAACTCGAGAGAACCACGGCGAAACTCTCTCGCGCGCGGCGAACACCGACACGGTGGTCCCCAGGAAACAACGGCTGGGCAAGAAAGCCGTTCTCCGGATCGCTTTCACGAATTATCACGTGTCCGCGCGTTTCGCAACGCGGCGGTACCAGTCGATTTTCGCGGACAGTCGCGTCGCTCGGTCAAAGGGGACGCGTTCGCGCGTCGTGCGGGACGTGCGTCGAGGAGAATCGTTTCAAGGACCCTCGCGGCACCTCGGTCGTTCCTCGAGTGACAGATACGGCCGGGTTTCCGCTCGTTTCTCCCTTCTCTCGGTCGGCGAGAGGGCCACGCGGCGAGGAGACGACCGCGTCTTTTACGCGGAGCCCTCGTTCCTTCTGCCCGAACGGCTTTCCTATGCGTCACACGACCGATCTACACCCACGTTAACCGGTTCAGGGAACGCCTAGAGCCCTCGACCTCACCGGCTACCAGCCTCGACGACGCCCTCTTTGTCCGTTCGCCTCTCCTTTCTTTGCGTTACCATGTGCGTCGCTGTTCTTCTGTGTCAACTCGACTGCTTCTGTTTCGAGGCGCTACCTTTCGAAAAAGCCTGCCAGATCGATTCTGGTAATTCGCGAGTCGTTTCTGTCATCGAACAAGACGTATACAATCGAAGATCGCGATCTAAAGCGGTCTAAAGTGCGATCACGCTACGAAAACTTCCAACACTGGAATGATTCTTTCTTACAATCTGGTTCCTCTGTCTCGTCTATAACTGCAGAAGCGCTCGTACAGAAGCCTACGTTTAGACACAATGGACTACCGAAAGGAAATCTTCTTAATAAATTAAGACAGGAAGAGTATAATGGGAGGATTTACAAGTTTCGTTGAACGGTTAAACGGATAGAAAGCACCACTCGAGGAAACCCTGTTCCCGCACGTTCAATAACCCCCCCATTCATTTTCACCGCCGAGCATCCTCGAGCATCGGAGGTCTCGTAAACACGAGAGATCCTCCGCGGAACGATCTAAAGAGAATTTAACGAGCCACTCGACGAGACTGATATTAATTCCCCTTGTAAACGGGCCGAAGACAGGCGGGAGAGCGGCCGCCTCACTTTCGAATGAAACGGGAAAGCGTTTACGCGCGTTTAAAAAGCGGTTACGCTCGCCCGCGACCAACCAGAGGAAAGAGCGAAGACACGGCTGCACGTTTAGCCTCCCGTGGCAATTTTCACCGCCGATAACGACCGCCGCGACGAAGGTTATCCGCGAGGCGTACCGCGCTTTAACTGGTTAACGGTGGTGGTTCTCGCGCGGATCGATGGGACGCGCGCTCACGAATTTATGGGATTAGCTTCCCGTTGATTACGCGGCTTTCCGCTCCAGCTATAAACCGAGTCGACGTAAGTGTTCTGATTACGGACTGCGCGGCAGCGGGACGCTTAATTCCAAACGCCGCCCCGTTTCATTGACGGAACTCGCGCGCGGGATTATCAACCCCCTTCGCGATCGCGAGATCAGTCGCGCTGCTCTGAACGATCGTTCGTTTTGGGGATCGACGATTGACGCGTGATCGTCGAATTGGTTGGAGAGAATACGCTTAATCCTTTTGCAGTTCTATGTCGAGGTGGCCTCGAGTTTTCAGTAACAACGATATGGTCTCTGCAAAAGTGTTGGCGGCCCATTCGCGCGACTTGGGAATTAAGTGTCACCGACTGACACAGTCTAACGGACGTTCAGAGCGCATATGTGGGAAGTTTGAAATGTAATCCGACGTTGCGCTGTTAAAAGAATAGGGATCTGTTCCTGGTAGGTCTAACCGCGCGGTGGGAAAGGCGAGGATGCTTTCTAGTGAGAGGACTGTGAGAAACAGCACGGCACTTGCTCCTCGTTCTCCGAAGAACGCTGTACGGAAGTTACACATTTCTGGAAGCTCCGTGTGGATTGAAGACTCCACAGACTTGCACAGTGCTTCGAAAACGATCGCGAGGACTCGCTCGTGTAAGAAAATTTCACGGCACGTGGCAAGCGCAAGAGCACTAGGACGCGCGTGTCGAACGATAAGCCTTGTCCGCCTTTCGAAACAAAGCGATCCACGTAATTGTAAATACACGACTTCGTTAAGAGATAACAGCGTATCGACTGGGAACTTTGACGCGTGAATCGCTGTTGCGGTTAAACCAGCGATCAGAGCCGCTTAAAAAGCGTGACGGAGAGCATTTACACAAGATTCCACGACTCGTCGTACAAACCCAACTATTCAATCACGCTTTTCGAAACACGCCTGCTGGGTAATCATAAACACGAATCCCCGCGAAACGAATGCAAACTAAATACCTAGACAAACCCAGAAGATCCAGCTACAAACGCAAATCCTGACGAAAGCTTGGGAAACTCGTCGAACATCCCCGCTCTCGATCGAAACCCTCTCGCGAGCGAGCCGCCCGCTTGAACCAGTTCGCGTTAGATTCGCGTCCCGCCCACGGAACCGTTGCTCTCAAGTGTGCGAAAGTTTCGCCGCGATTCAAATCGACGCTGGCTGTCGATGAGAGTGAAAGCGCACGGGAGCGTAACCGAGAGCCGCGTGGAAAAGGTGCGGCGAGGTGGGCTCCGCCACGCTCCAGGGACCGTCTATAATTCACAGCAGCCTCTTCTGCTACCGGTGCACGCGTCCGTGGGCAATAATTGATAACGCGACGGACAGTTTTGCACGGCCTCCGCCGCGTCGCGTCGTTTCGAATCACCCGGGGCGGGTAATGGGCTCGCACGGCCTCCTCTCGTGACTGGCCGTCGCGAATCGCCCGCTAACGAGACCATTAGACGTACGAAACACGCTGGTGATTCGAAGGAGAAAACTGGAAAGAGTAGAAATCCGTCGCGAGCTCGATCTCGTTGCGCCCGAGGGATATAAGAACGCGCGGGTAACGATTTTCCTCTGCTCGACGCGTCGATGGAATTTGGTTCCTGGCCACTTCTTTCGTTCAAATTACTCCTTTTTTTTGGCAGTTCTCCAGTTTTCTTTGAAATCTACATCTGCTACTAGAATTGTGAAGGAAATTTGATATTGGTCATGAATTTTAATAATCGTTATTTCTGCTTAATAATTCACTATTCTAGCAAGTACTTTCGTAGCTGCGAATGTTCGCAACGTTTCAAAGCAGACATGGACCAGCGAAGGGGTGGCGCGAGAAGAAAATCTTCGTAAAAAGTATTGAAAAATTCGAGGAGTTCGTGAAATGCGGGGTTAAATAATGACCGAGGCCATTCCCACGAAATGGCGGATTAAAAGCGATGCATCCAGCTACTCCTAGCGGAATGAGAATTTCTCACGAGCGCGACAGAAAAATGGACGGCAAAAAGAGGCGTCGCCGGAATTTCCGTCGACGATCGCGACGCACAGAATCGTTCGCGGCTTCCGGTCGCGCGTAACGCGTAATCTTTCTTCGTGATCCCGTTCGCAGCTCGCCGGGAAAAGCGCGCACGCCGACGGCTGGAAAAAAAAACAGATCCGGGGATGGAATCGCAACGAGCTTTGTTTCGCCTGCGGGACGGAACGCTCGCTAAGCCGGGCACGGTTGTTTTCTGGAATTTTTACGATCACCAGGAACGCGAAACGCGCTCTAACGAGCCAGAAAATTTGCCAATCTACCGGTTGCGCCATCGATTACATTTTGAACGATTCGTTCCTGTTGGTTGTGCTCGCCAACTGGAGGAACGACGTGGCTGCAGACCTCGGGGCACTGTGTATCAGTTTCTGCCAGGATTGCTACACGCGTCCCCTGTAATTTCTCTTGCCGTATTATTTTTTTCCACCGACGTTCCGCGTATTTTTGAAGGATACCAAGCGGTGGTATGCAAAAATATTATAATGCAGGAACGATTCTCGAGGATTACGTCTGCGATGAATTCCAAGTGGCTACTAATATAAACGCGTATCGCAATAATTCGGAGATATTCAAACGAGATAGAAACCTATTAATTACAGCGAAACGTGCGCGCAGCCGAAATTAATTTTTCCCCGGTTGCGAAACACCAGTCGCGTCTCTCTGTATTCTCTCCGTGTATTCGAAGCCTGTTAATTCTTAATCAGCGACGAAGTTCAACGCTTTCCAAGCCTCGCCGCGGAAAGTGTAACAGCAACGCGTTCGAGTGCTTAAGCAATCGAGCGATTACATAGTCGAAATGGGGTACAAAGTGCAGCTGCGCGTTGCAGCTGCATCGTTGAATTAATAAGAGACAGGGTGTACCCAAGGAAGACGCCTATACCTTTTCAACTTTATCCTCCATACTCTCCACGCGTGTGGAATGCTGGCGAAACGATCGACGCCGAACCTGCCGGAATAAAACTGAAACCGTTACGCGCGCAACTATTTCCTAGCCAAGCCGCTCGTCCCTCGCGATTACGCGACAATGTTTCACGAGCACCACGCAAATTGAATTTCAACTTTCGGCGGTGCGCTCCTCGGAAACGCGAGCCACGACGAACGGGAAACGCCTCTCCGGTTCGACGAGGCGCGAATTCGCGATCGAAACGATCCCAAGAGCCGCCCTTTACGCGATCCTCGAGCGACCAACGATGGGAAACGAATCGAAAGCGTCCATTATCCTCGCACCAAAATGGGACACACACTGACGCCGCTCGCTTCGCTGGAACGTATCCGCACCTCGACTCGCCAAATTATCTTCGCAGTCCATTAACCGCGCGCGAATCGGCGCGAACCCCACAGCGGCGTTAAAACCGCGATTAAAATCATTTTCGACTTTCACGAGGCGACGGAACTCGCGGCGACGAACACCCTCGCGACGCTCTTTCCCAGTTCGAAGGGAAGAAAGACCGAGATGGCGTGCGATGGTCGGCTACCGATGACAAGAGGCGACGCGGACGCGATCGTAACACCGGTCGATTCTGTTACCACGACGTGACTGCGTGTGCGAGCAGTCGACGAACAGCCTTCGTCTCGTTCCATCGTACTTTCTACCTTCGAGGCGATCGAAGGCTCGCGTTGGCCGGGGCTCTCGCCTCGTCATCGGGCAAGGTAACGCGGCGTCGAACGTCGAGGAAGCCCCACCGTCTACGCGGTTATAGCCTGCGTGTGCATGCGTTATGTGCCTAGAATCGTACGCGAAGTATCGACGCTGCTCGACAGGGACGTGTACGGTGTTCTCGTGAAAGCCGCGTCGTACACGCCATCGACGTTGTCGAATGGAAATTTTGAAAGCGACTCGTCCGTCTCCTCGCTGGCGTTTAATCGCGTCGACTGGTGTTTTTCAGTAGGCGTTTGATTGTCTTTTGGCAAGCACAGTACGCTGGTTTTAGAGGATTTGGAATTTTTAGTCCATTTAGAAAAATGAGGCTCGATGACTAATATTCCCGCGAACAGCTCGATCGGTGACAACGCAACGCGTTAACTAACTGTTTCATAGGTTACCTTCGTAGGAAACTAGTAAATAGGTTGTAAATCAAGAGTTCCGTGCGACACAGATGTCGTCGTACTTGGCCCGAGCGTAGGATTGCTTAAGCGCGTAATTTATTAGCCAGGGTCAAGACACCGGGGTCGCGAAAACGGCGGCCGTGCGCGCAGCTCGAGCGAGCGTTTTCCGAGGCGTGAAAATTGAAACGTGCTAAATATGGTTGCGCGGGACAGGTATATCCGGCGAGTTACGCGCGTCGTCGCGAACGATTCAGAGATGAAAGGACGAAAGTGTTTTATTAATGACCGGCGCGATGATTTCGCAAGTGCGTTGCTCATAAAAAGCGCACCGATAAACTGCAGCCTTGAGTGGGCGTCGGTTTCATAAGCGCGGCTCGTAACGAATGCAAGATGCAAGGCGTTGAACCGCGTATCCTCTCTCGCGAGAACGATAGCTGAAATAATGCGACGAGTTCCCCGATTAGATGTTACTTTTCGTTCACGAGCAGTGGTTTCGCCTTCGCCCAGTTGCTCGTCGACCATCGCACGAGATGGAGCAGCGCCATTCGTAGGCGCGAGCAGGGTGCATTCGTTCAGACAAGATCGAGTTTGTTGGCGAATTCGCGGCGAACGAAGAAGAAAGAAGAAAGTCCGGGACAACAGAAGCGACGGAAGCCAGCGTGGCTTATGCATTCGAACGGAACGTAACGGGCGTCAAGGGGAGTACCGTACGCGTGTGTACGTGTGCCAAGAAAGCGCAGTTGCAACTGCAGCTGACGCCTGCAGTGGACAAGGAAACGATTCTCGGTGTTCTAACGCCGGCTCCGTTACAAGAAATTACACGCTGCCTTGGAACGTTCCGCAAACTATTTCTTTCGCGTCCTTCTCTCGCTCGGCTTACTACGTGTACGCGTGCGCGCAGAAACAGGAGGAATGCGAACATTATTTTAACAGCGAAGCGAATCCCATACGAATCAACGTAGCCGCTAATTACTGGCGTGGATTAGCGTAACGTTCGTAATAAACAAATAAAACAGCGTATAAAATTCGGAACAAGCACGTTGCGCTCCGGGCGCGGCCGTTTATTTGCTGAACAAACGAACGTTGATGGTCGCCGTTAACACGTTTCTCCGGGGCGGTTCTCTTTTTTTTTTTGTTTTTCGCAAAAGGGAGATAAAATTGAAAATTCAGTGTACAGCTTTATAAAATTCGCGCGCAGGCTCGTCATCGTTAGCGGAACGAAAAAAAAAAAGGAGAGAGAGAGGGCGAAAAAACGGAAACAATGCTTTTTATATCGGTTCGTCGGCGGTTCCGAGATAGAGCTTCGAGCGAGCGTTCGTTTGTGTTTTCGAACGATCGCAAATAAGTTAATTAACGTCGGGGGTAGGGAAAAATACGGTCCGATAAAGCCAGCGGTGGGCGCATGGTAACGATTTTATACAGACAACCCTTCCCCTTCCTTCCCGTTACGCCCTCGCGCTCTTTCCGTTTCGATACGTATCTCCGCCGCAAAAAGCTAATCTCATTAAGAACAAATTGCGATCGAACGCCGCGCGCGGAGGAACTGCTTCGATTAAACTCGACGAGCGTACACTGCGCAAAGTGACTTACGACCCCTCGTCTTTGTTTTTTCCTCCACCTCTGCCCCGTCCCTCTCTCGCCCTTCCCCCGTCACCCTAATTTTACGCGAAGAACGAAAAAAAAATGAAGGGAAAGGAGAGCAAAAACGAGCGAAAAGAAGGCGTGGAGAGAAAGAGATAGGATGCGCCTGGGGTAATTGCGAGCCGCAAAAAGCGTCTTAAATAAACCGCGAGCAGCCAGGCCGCAGATTTATGCCTTCTCCCCCGCGGAGGTGTAATCAGAAGTGAGTTATTATTTAAACGGGGCCGGTATTAAACGCGAAACTACCCGCGGTCACGCCTCGTAACAAATCGAAGTAGAACCGTTCCCCTTTCGGGTGACTTTCCGTTAGAAAATTATCGTAATGACCCATTGTGAGCCGGCCATTTTTTCGGTGGCGAGAAACCGTGCGCGGGTTATACAACGTGGGATCTCTCGATCGTCGATAGACGAACGATCGTTGATACGGCGTCTCGTGTTTATCCGCCGTTTTTCCTTCGCGCTGACGATGATCGATGCAATTAGGTAAGTGGTGGGTTTGGAATATGCATGCGATGGCTTTATGAAAATTCGCCTGCAGCGTTTACGGACGAGCGTGTGCACGATGGCGTTACGTATCTGCGCGGACACATAATTGTTCCAAGAGTATCTTTGGTGACTGAGATCGCAAGGGGTACGACATTGGTTCGCGAAGAACTTCAGCTCTGTCACTGTGCTCGTCAAACTTATCATTTACCGATCATCGTCTTCCTTCTTCGACAGATTCCTCTTCGAAACTCATCGCGCGAGACTCGAAGGACACTGAAAACCGGCGAATACCAAACAGCTACGGAAAAACAAACCCACTCCACAGGATGCACCCAAGACCAGGAAAAACCCCAACGAGAACCTACGTGTTCCTCGACGCGTCCAAAATGGCAACAGCTCGAAAACTGTTGCACTCGCAACTCCACCTCCTCGCAAACGTTCCACGGATCGATTCCTCGAGACGCAACAGCACCACTCGGGACGCGCGGTTTTCATCGCACGACGCGCTCGCGATCGGCCGCTATCTCTCCGTTCTCGTAACCACGCGACTCTCGCAGGACGCGGCAAACTTTCGTCCGATTGTTAGGGACGAGCCAACTGGCACTAACGTACCGTTGGCGAGCGTTGGCAAGATGCACGCCCGGTAGAGGGGCTCGCACACGAGGTTTCACCCCTCGCGCAAAGTCGTAGGGGAGAGAATATATTCGTTTCAGCATCGCGCACCCCACCGACGTCGTACTCGCTCCACCCTCGGCGTTGGCAGCCCTACGACAGAGCCTCGACCTGGGCCCGTTGTCTGCCCGCTCGCACGGGCTTCCTCTCTCGTTTTAATGCACCGTCGTCGGTTGGGAATCGTGCCCGTTACTCGACACGCGAAAACGATGCTGCACGACGGAATTTTTTTCGAGCAACCCCCTTCAGCCGAGGCTCCGAGGTACGCGAAAGCACCGTGCAACTCGCTGCGCAACCTGGACGCGGCGATAATAAACCGCCAGGTATGTTAAGTACGCGTCTGAATAGTTTTACGGCGTAAAATATGAGCAATTATTTAATTTATCGCCCGCTCGGTAAAAAGACGGGAAATTTCTATTAACTATAATGGATACTCGGGATACACGCCGGGAACCAGTCGAGGCTATTACAAGCAATAATCTCTCGAACGCCACGGTGCTTACTTCGATGCAAGTCATCTCTATTCGAGTGTCGAAGTTTTTCTCGAACGTGATGAATGTTCTCGATAGCTCCCGTTGGTGTGTTGTTCCCTGGACGCTTTTTACGACGTAAAAACAGTTAACTAGATTGCTATATTTGCTGGAGCACTTTCAGCATTCGATGTTATAAATAATATCGTGTAGATCTGGTGACGGGAGAATTTTGCCAACCGTGAAAGCAATGAATTTCAACTCATTTCGGTCAGCTTTGCGTCGTAGAGAGAGAGAGAGAGAGAGCTCGGAAAGTAGTGGCAACGAAATCGAGTTTCTTTTTTTCTTTTCGACAAGACAATCAACGGAACCGGAACGGAAGCATCGATCGTTCGGATCGTAACGATAGCGAGGCAGTCGTAACACGACCGCCATTCAAATGCTAAATACACAGCGAGAGCAACGGTGTGCCGTTAACCTCAGCGTCACGTATAAAACGCCACGAAGTCATAACGGTTACGGGGACCTTTTCCACCTTGTAGAAGTGGAATGAATTCCGCTTCGAAGAGCGAGCAAGGGTTTTCGCCGGCAGCCGCCCTTTTTATCTCGAGAAAACAGGAGCCGCCTATCTTGTTCTGCCAGCTGCTTTCGTCATCGACCCGGAAAATCGATTCGACTGGGCGCCCAGCAAACATTTTTTAATAAGTAATTCCATTTTGCGACGAGATCCGCCGCTCCTCGAATCGAGGGCTCGATCGATGATCGCGGAAATGGCAGAGCTGTAAAGTTTGTATTCGAACGGGGAAAGATCGTAATTGCTTTACCGTGTCGGTTCGTTCAGACATTTTATTGGTCCCAGTTGGAGAAGGCATCGAGTGAAACGACGATTTAAATAATTAGCGATACGTCATTAACGACGTTTCCTGTTTACAGTGGCACCGTATCGTCGGATGGGCAATCCTTCGCGCCATCGCGGAACGCCACCGCACGGATATCGATCGCCAATTAAAAATCGATAGCGATCTTCGGTTTCGGACGTGGTTCGACCGTGTTGCAAATTATAATTACACCGGCCGTTATGCACCTCCGTGTTTCATTAGCATTAATATACGATTGATATTGTTACGGGAACGTTTCGAGCACAAATCACCGACACCCACCAATCACGCACGTTTGCAACAAATTTCCGCGCGGTGTCCGACGCATCCAAATATTGATACGAGCTACAAATTTCAAATTTCCGAGATTCAATCTCGAACCGCCAGCTTTCTAGTTGCTCGTTGCCGATCGTCCGATGGATCGAATTAAAAAATCTCATTCCGACGCTGATCAATTTTTCATGTTCACCCTTTCGATCCTCGAATACCAAATTTCGAGGTTCAACCCCTATCGAATGGACGAACTTCGAAACTGCACGCCTGGGTGTTCGAAAAATCGCAACTTTGCGAGATTCGATCTCGAACCGCGAGCTTCCTAGGTGCTCATTTCCAATGTCATCCGAGCAATAATAAATGTTTAATTTTCAGTCTCTCTACCCTCCAAATTCCAAATTTCGAGGTTCAACCCCTATCGAATGGACGAACTTCGAAACTGCACGCCTGGGTGTTCGAAAAATCGCAAGCTTGCGAGATTCGATCTCGAACCGCGAGCTTCCTAGGTCCTCATTTCCAATGTCATCCGAGTAATAATAAACGTTTAATTTTCAATCTCTCTACCCTCCAAATTCCAAATTTCGAGGTTCAACCTCAATCGAATGGACGAACTTCGAAACTGCACGTTTGGATGTTCGAAAAATCGCAAGCTTGCGAGTTTCGCGCTGAACAGGCGCGACTTCTCCGAAGTTTTCCGGCGCTCGTCATCCGATGGAGGCGCGTCATCACCGGAAGCGAGCGTGGCCCTCGAAAAATCGGTCCTATGCGTTTCCCAACGTTCAAATATTTGCCATCGCGATGAAACCTGGTGCGATACGAGCGTAAGTCTCCTGTGCGCGATTACGCGAGCTCGGATCTAGCCTTCGCGCGGTCCGCGCGATGTGCTCCTGTTGCATGCTAGACATTGTTCGCCGCGAACAAAGCCGTACGACTGGTTCCGTGGAATACCAGCCGGAGAGGACGCGTTCCACGGCTGGTTCGAGCTACGCGTAGCGCCACGATGGCGCGTCGAAAAACGAGCGAGACGAGCGCTCAAGGCCTGTCCCGCGACCTCCGCAGCGTAATTTTCAGCTGGTTTAATTGGACAGGAATTCGACGCCCTTTTTGTTCAGCCCGCTCGCTCCGTGGCTCCGTTATGCGCGCGTGACCAATATCGGATTTCGTGGACAACTATTCCTGGCGAACCAGTCGGGTCCGGGGCCATTTTTTATTCCTATCGTGATTCTACGTGATATTAATTTTGATTATGAACTTTTATACGTTTTTCGTTCCGTTTCGCTTGGTACGAATAGAAAATCTGAATACGAGCGGAGAGCGTTTTTTACGCGTCGCAAGTTTTTACGACGCTTTTTGTTGGCTCTGGACAATGAAATTTGTTCGACGCCCGACGCGCATCGATACTCGGTAATGGTCGATAATGATCGAGCATACTGTAAGATATAGCATACTGTATCAGCTGCTGACATTCGATAATGGAACAAAGGGCCTGTGTAAAGGGATCGGTGGCTGGAGTGGATTTTGCGAGACCAGGGATCGATGGAAGCTCCGTGATGACTCAACGACGGTATCAAACATCGACGATCAGTTTGCGAGGGAAAACGCTGCACCGGTTACCTCGTTTAATTACTGCATCTAATTCATTTTCGAAGTGCTCGAATATTGAAGAGTACGAAAGGCACGCCCGACGGTGTCGATTTTTCCAGCAATTTTTTAAACACCCCTCTTTCGCTGGGACGAGCGCTCGATCAATCAAAAGTCCTTTCAACCAAAGGATTTCGCGAACAATGACCAAACTCTCCATCGAGTTTCTTTCGCAAACCGTTAATCCCTTTACCGGGGCACGTTCTGTCAATCAATATTCAATAAAAGCCCGGCGGGGGCTTCTGTTTAAAAAAATTGCTCGCGATACTCCCAACGCGTTCTCCCTTTGTCGCTGTTGGCCGCGCGCGACTCGTCCCTGCGAAATTTTCCGCCGCGCGCGAAACTTCCTTAAACGCTTTTAAACGGCGGCGTCGAAGCCTCGAGCGGAGTGTACCAGCGCCCGAATTTACAATTCAAATCGTCGATACATTGAAATTTCGGAATCTCGCCGGACCGACTCGCTCGCGCACCGCCGCGGGCGATCGACGTTCCTCGCGGACAAATTCCAAACGCGCGGTCGCTCCGCTGTTATTTTTGCCGTTGATTTCGGACGGCAATTAACGCTCGACGGAAACACGATTCCACCGGGAGAGACGAATACGCGGCTGTATTATTTCGCGGCAACGTTTATATTTTCTCTTCGGAGACGGAGGACGGCGCGTTTCATCCCCCATAATTTCGAATCCGAGCCGCAGAATTGTATATCGCGAGATAGTCGAGCTCTCGAAGCGATCGCACAGAGTATGCGAAATTTTGATCAATTGCTTCGTCGAAAATTTGGAAGAACAGGCCTTCCGAACGTACAAGAAGAGGAACGCTTCTTTGGAGATGGAGAACGGAGCGTTTCATCCCCCATAATTTCGAATCCGAGCCGCAGAATTGTATATCGCGAGGTAGTCGAGCTCTCGAAGCGATCGCACAGAGTATGCGAAATTTTGATCAATTGCTTCGTCGAAAATTTGGAAGAACAGGCCTTCCGAACGTACAAGAAGAGGAACGCTTCTTTGGAGATGGAGAACGGAGCGTTTCATCCCCCATAATTTCGAATCTGAGCCGCAGAATTGTATATCGCGAGATATTCGAAGGACAGGCCTTCCGAACGTATAAGTTGAAACAGAAAAGAAGGAGGACGCTTCTTTGGAGATGGCGAACTGAGCGTTTCATCCCCCATAATTTCGAATCTGAGCCGCAGAATTGTATAACGCGAGGTAGTCGAACTCTCGAAGCGATCGCACAGACGCTACGACATTTTGATCGATTGCTTCATCGAAAATTTGGAAGAACAGGCCTTTCGAACGTACAAGAAGAGGAACGCTTCTTTGGAGATGGAGAACGGAGCGTTTCATCCCCCATAATTTCGAATCTGAGCCGCAGAATTGTATAACGCGAGGTAGTCGAACTCTCGAAGCGATCGCACAGACTCTGCGAAATTTTGATGAATTGCTTCGTTGAAAATTTGGAAGAACAGTGCTTCCGAACGTACAAGTTGAAACAGGGAAGAAGAAGGACGCTCGAGGCGGTCGTGTTAATTCTTTTTCCAGCCGCAGCGCATAAATTCCGATGCCCGGAGGCGGAAATTACGCAGGTGGAAGGATCGAAGGCATCCCTCGGTCGGGTAGTGACGAAGTTCCGCCGCCACGAAAAGCGCGAACCCGTTCCGTCCACCCGGCCAGAGGAATTTAATTATTAGTTTCGCCGCTCAGTTCCGTCGTTCCCGTTGTACCCTCCATTCATGTTTATGTATGCATTTCTAACGCGATTTTCGACACGTATCGCCGGAAACGCAACGGGACGACGCGCTTCTCTCGTCGAAATTGTCGAATTTCGACTGAATGGGGGACGTTTGTCTTTTGAACGATAATTTAAGAGATGAATTATCGCTGAAATTGAATCGAATAGGTAATTAATCAGACCCAAGAGGGGATTTTGTGCGTTCGAAAATAATGAAAAATTCAGACGCACAGTTTCAGTGTGAAATTACGTTCCAGTGTGTGGAAACCACTGACGACGTATCGATGTAATTGACGTCGAGGGCCTTCTGCCAAGTGTTCGTTACGTAATCAGCGAACGATAGTGCATCGATCGACGACTATTTGCAAAGGGTAACAGTGCAGTCGTTCGTGTCACGAAGGTGTAGCTTCGATCCTTCCCCTTTATCTCTGATTAGTTACGCGATTCGACGTTTACTCCTCTTTCCGGTGGCTTCCAGCGTCGAGCGAGCATCAGCCGCGAAATTAATTGGCAATTTTCGTGGCCCGCCATTCTAATTACCCGCCAGCTGTTTATGATCTCGCTAATAATAGGGACATTCGATAATTCGATCATTACCAACTGTCGGGATCCCGCTGGCAACCGAAATCATTTCGCGACACGTAAAACGCGGACCGCGCACACGTAACAATAACGGCAACGTTATCGTAATTAATTAATTGCCGGCGATCATTAATTTGATGCGCGCTCGCCTCGAGCCGTCGTTACCGCGGGGAGCAATCGTTAGCCAAATGTATTCCGAATCAACGGATCGTCGATGCTCCTAATTGGCGAGCGCTACGATTCTTTCTACGCGGAGGATCCCCGCACGAGCAGTCGAATAGTGTCATGGGAGTAGCGATCGTTAATGATTTTCAGCGTTTAATTAATTCCGAACAACCTGTTCGGGGCTCCAGCGGCAGATTAAATTCAATTTCGTTATTGGAATCTTTTTAATTGGCGCGAAGAATGAAAAATGGCAACACTTTTACGGTTTACGCAACAAAGTATACAGAATAGAAGTTGCGATCGAACCGATTTGTCGTTTGTCCACGTTCGAAGACTGGGAGAGCTTTTAGAAAGCTTTCCATCGCGCACGCCACTTTTCTTTGTGTCTCAATCTAGCTCGAGGGAACGACAGCGTGTCCCCTCGATGGAGAACCGACGAATTTACTCGTTCCCTGTCAATTAACTAAGTCCCGCGTACATCTCACGTGCGACGACTCGACGATCGTCTCTCCCCTATCGTTTCGCGCGACACAGCATTATATTAATGTCCGACGCGTTTTTCCTGTGTCGCTTTCGATCGAAAGATCGAGATTTCAGAGCCTGATCGCCCCTACGGATGTCGACTACAGCGATTCTTCTCGATTTAAACTGATCAGAATCGTTTAACCGGACCAATAATAGCAGCGACGCGCGCAAAGTGTTTGACTGTCGTACAAATGAGCACATCGATCGGTCGAGATGTTTGATTATCGTCGAGTGCTCTTGCAAGCTACAGGTACTTCTATCATTGTCTGTTTCGAAGGATTTTCTGTAGCGGAAAGCTATTAACCCATTAACCTTTAAATGCGCAGCGTCGCCATTCGCGTCGACAACGCATCATCGTTTTCCACTGTGGCGGACGCGCGAATGTTGGACAGCGCGAGGCATCGACAAGAAATACGCGAAGCACGCCGTTTTCCGTCGTCTCCGAAATGCAATTCGCGCAATTAACTGGATGAGTCGGAGTCAACGATCGGCACTCGCAGTGATTGGCGCAGCGCTCGATACCCCGTGTCGCGTGTGTTTGCGTTCTTGCCGGAGGAAACGCGTAAGCAGTTAAACTAGATCTTCCACTAATGGCCAGGGCGCCTAATTACAAGAAGGAAGCCAAGTGTCGTTAGAAACGCTCCCGGATAACCGCTGAGATGTCATTTGCTACCTCCAACTTCCGATTACCAGGATTGCTTTGAGGCGGAGATTCCAGTTCGCCTCGCGTTTCCAACTTTTTTTCCCGCGCCGCTGTCGCGTTTCTAATTGCGTCTCCATCGAATTAAATGGCGTTGGCCACGGAACGTGTAAAATCCCGAGAAAACTCGCCTCGTAACGGGGTAACGGAGCCGTTCGAAGCCGTTTCCAGCTCTCTGTTATTCACCGCGAACGCGCGAACGCAGATTCGATTGAAGTTCCGCAAAAAAAAAAAAAAAAAAATGACAACGCTTAAAGCAGAGGCGGTCCGATAAACGGAAACAATTTGCCCAGCTCGATCTCGAGCGTTTTGAGAAGTACCTTCCATCCAGCGAGGGTGGAAAATTGGTTAAATTACAGCGCGCGCGGAAATTCCCATACGACGTGGGGCGCAACCCTTGCGGCTATTGAAAAACTTTCCGGACGACTCCGGCGAGGAGGGCGCGGTTTGGGAGAAACGTCAAAAAGAGACGGGCGGACGGGAGGATGGCGGAGGCGTCGAGAAGATTCGGGACAGAAATGGTCCGTGGAAGGAATATTGCTTGTTTTCCAGCTTCGTAAAGTCCTGTCGCGGCGGCCAACCCCCCGAGAACTGACCGTTCCCCTCCGGCCACAAATCCCTTCCGAATCTTCTCGAGGGATTCGTGGATACCGGTAAGAAACGTGGGCGCACGTGCCTCCACGGGCCCGGAAAATGGTCCAACTTCTGCCACTTTCCAAGTTTCCCGTGAACGGGAATAAATTCTCGCCCGGGGGCGGACACGAGCCAACGATTTCTTTCTTGTCGCGCGGAGGACGTCCCTCTCGATCGATGGATCGATGGGGGTTGCGACGGAATTACTTCCGCCTCGACGTGCGAAATTAGAGACAATATTGATCTCGATATTGGTAACACATCGAGCTGATGGAATTAGAGTCGACGAGACTTACCCAGCGAGATTGCGCGATTCAAAAGTGACCATCGTCTCCACTTACCTGTAACACAAGAAACAGACGGAAAAAATGAATACGAATAACAGAATTAATATAAAAACAGTGGATTTATTTCTGACGAAACGGTAAAATTCGTTCCGTGTACGCATCGACAATCCTATCGTTTCGCTGTCTCTGGTGGCCGTGTCCACCGATGGGGAAATGATCGAGCGCGGAACTCGCGTGTCTGAACCAACCAGTGCGTGTACGGGGTCGCGTGGTCCGTGCGTTAATTCCGATAAATGGATATCCGCCCTCGAAAAATATCACGAACCGCTGCAGGTGTCGCGTCTGTTACCATCCGAACGACTAAGCGAGGAAAAGGTAACACTCTACGTACAGGTGTACGCTGTTTCTCGCGAGAACGCAAAAAACCTGTTCGCCGGTTCGACTGCAAGTCAACAGTAGCCTAGACATCTATTTGTGTTGTAATTAATTGACATTTTATACAGTTTCGCAATCCCAATCAGAGCGTCCCGCGTACACACGGGAAGCTTTTAATTTCAGGCTGTTCGCCGGTCAAAGGATTAAAGGTGTCGCGATATTTTCAATATTTTCGGAACGTCATCCTTTTCCCGGTCGGTTCGAGCGGGAATCGCGGAATATTTCGCCGCTGTCCCCTTTCATCCCCCTTCGCCAGGGGCGTTTTCGAATAAAGGACAACGGACGCGGTAAAAAACAGTCGAATTTCGGGCGAATCCCGTCGATTTGACAGAATTAAAACGGTTCGTCGGGACGATAAACGGAACGGTGTTTGCTCGAACGAGCGACATCAAAGGACACCGGGAAACGACCGACGATGAATTTTTCGGGTCGTCCGTGGCGCCTGTCCGCGGGACGCCGCACGGGACACGTGTAATTCCGATTCGAATGGACGCGCAATTAATATCGGAGAGCCCAGTTAAATCAGCGCGCGCGGCGCGAATTAATGTTAATTTTATTCATTTCGTTCCGGCGCTCGGCCTCCATGCAAATACCGTGTAACATTCGTGTCACGGGCGTTTCGCTGCATCTGCCCGCCCGACGACCAGCCCGAAGAATACATTCCCGTCGTGTTTTTCCTTCGCTTTTCCATTCGCCCCCACCATCCCCCACCCGCCCCCTTTTTTCTTTCGCGCGGCCATCCGTCTTCTTTATTTATGACTCGAATGCGAAATGAATGGAGCCCTTGATGCGAATTTATTCGCCGCCACGGTGAACAATTCCCCGCTTATGCCGGATAAAGGGTCTTCCGCGATAAATAAGTGCGCGGCGGAAAATGGCGCGAGATTGAAGGAACCGGATGGAACGAGGGTTGTTGTTATTAATGAATCTGACGCCGTGGTGCCAACCATTCTCGAGTTCTCTAGCAAGGATTACGGCCACTGGTTGGCGTATCGCGTACGACTATAAATGGAATCGTACTTCACGCATGTGCGAAGCGTGGAAGGCTATGGTAAATTTGAAAAAAGAGGAGGCTGTGCTAAATATCTGGCCAGCGAACCTGTTAACTCTCTATATCCTAGCGGAGATTCGGGTTTTCCGAACGTAAGCCGTGTATTTTTTGGAAAAGTGCGTCGAAAATGGTGAACATTTTTCCAGGGCAACGCGGCTTACAACCGCGATTGCGAGAGCCGCGTTGATACGCTTCTACGAATTTTGCTATTCGCGGGCGCAAGAACGACTAGCTTTTATCCTGCGATAGCAGAAACGTAATGCACGAATAACTCTTTTAAATTAAGCACCGCGCGACACCGTTGCGGCGATAAGGCTTATAAAATATTGTTACGCCGCTCGCGTAACTTTCGAGTCGCGTTCACGCGGAGACTTAAAGGTCTCGGCGAGCTCGCCAATTCTGTTCACTTTCGCGGTCGTTCGGGACGCTTTCGAGTTAATTTCGCGCGGAGAAAAGTTGGCGCACGAAGCTGGCAAGAATTTGCATCCGAACGCAGCCAAGCGCGACGCTCGAATCAGGTGTACGCACAATTTTTCGTATCGCGATCGAATCCACGGCTCCTCGATTCGCGAACCATTTCTCGACGGGAATCAAAACGCGGCTTCCCGTCGAGAGCCCCGATATTCGATTAGCGCCGCGAGTTCCACGATTTTATCGCGCGACGCCGCGGACGAGCGAAATGCATAATGCACAGGACAGCGCGGCAGGATGGCTCGCTGAAAATTCACGCCAGCGTCGATGCGATCCTCGCTTATGCAAATGTTCGCGTACGTCGCAGCGGGGTCCGTAATTTCGTCGTTTCAACCTCGCAGATAGCAAATTAGTTCCGCGCGAGGAAAAGAAGGAAAAAGGCGGAATGGGGACGAAATAAAGGATAGGCTGACGAGGGCGAGCGAACGATCGAAACGGACGAGCAGTTTAACTTAAGGAGCAATCAACGCGTCCGATTTCTCGACTTCGCAACGATCGAATGGCAATCAAAGACGGGCGAGCAATTAATGGGTCCAATAACGTCCAACTTTGAGCTACGATCCGGGAAACTAATTGAACGCCGATCGCGATAATTGTAAATGGACGGAGGAAAAATTTCTCCTGTTTCCAAAGAGAGCCGGGCAACAAAGCACTCCTTTAACGATTCGAACTGTTGTAATTAGCGGCTCGTTACCGGACGAGCGCGGGAACACGAGAATTAAAGGCTCCGGGGCGTAGTAGCGGCGGGAAAAATGAAAAGTTCGCGGACAAACGGACGGGAAATAAGGATCTCGCGAATTTGCGACGATGGCCGCGCTTAAAAGACGCGTTTAAACGGCGCCGCGCGTTTCCCCGTCGTACGATCTCGGCGGAACGTTGTGAAGACCGTGATTAGGGGCTGGAATGGTGTTTCTAATTAAAACAATTATGAAAATTCGTTTGTCCGGCAGTCGAGGCTGTTTCGACCGCGGTGGAAACGTAAAAGAAAGATAATTGGCTCTACGTTCGGGGGAAATTTAATTATAATTATCCGTGCGCAGTAAGCCGCGTCGTTGGATCAAACGCGAACAGGATATCGCGAGGATTCAATCTCAAAGGAGCATGTAGCCTTGAGAGAGAGCAATTTGTTTGCGAGCTTCTTTTCTTTCTTTTATTTCGCAATAAACCGACGGTGCCTGCGTATTCTATTCGTATCGTCGGGATTGTTGCAGCGAAACGAACGCGATTCCGCTTCTCTGCGAAAGGAGCACGAATTAATTTGATTTGCCGTTCAATTATTAATTATTTATCCAAGTATAATAGATAGACAAGCTAAAGGGAACGCGCGATAAATATTTACCAGTTCGTATCGAGAGTAGAACAGAACGCTTGATGAAAGGAAAGGAGTAGCAGGAAAAGTAAAAATCGTTAGTGAATAGGCTGACATTTGAATATAAACGATCCAGAGCAGTCACTTCTCCCGCGAGCTGCGCGATGGAATCTTAACGAAAAAAGAATACGCTTTCTAAGCCGAACCGTGGGAATACGAAAGTCTAGCTTACGAACGATGTCGAGGCAGATGATCAGCTGATGCACGAACAAAAGATTGACACGAACGGCTAATTAGAACAGCTCAGCCTTGGTTCTGAATACCTATTTCTCCGCCGGCTGCATCCGTCATCCCTCTAAATGGAAAATTATAAACTTCTCGACAAATTCGAAGTTTCCATAAATGCATGGTCCGTCCTCTACTTCCGCCTGGCGATGAAAATCGCGGAGAACTCCAGGCAAGCGTCCAGAATAAATTCGAACGAGGCACGGCGTGTACCAATGGCGGCGCAAGATTTTCCTCGAGTCAACAGAGCCGCGCGCGAGGATGCAAAGGTTTCGCGAGTGCAGCCGCGAAGTCGAGGAAAAACACGTGGCTGGAAAGTATCCCGGTTTATTTTCATAAGAGCCGAGGACAGCTCCAGGGACCCGTGGCTTAAATCGGCTGGGATGAGAGGAAAAGTCGCGGCGCAAGGTAAACAGACTCGGGTGGCGCGAATAGAAATCTCCTGGCGATGCCAGCCTGTTCTCGCCAACCCCCCCAACGGCCACCCCTGTGCAAATATTCGGCCGCGAGTGTCGGGGAATGAAAAACCCGGCGAAAGCCGATGTCAAAAGTCGTAAGGCGAGCCCTCTTTCGGGGACGAACGTGCGCCAAAACGTTGGTAATATCGCTAAAAAAGAAATGCTCGTCGCGACGCGACCGAATTGTGCGATGACGAGGTCGAAATAACTCTCTCTCTCTCTCTCTTTCTGCTTCTTTTCACCCTTTTTTCTGGTGTCATGAGTACATATGTATGCATTAAATGTAAAGAAGTAGATGTTGAGATATTTGATTTTGAGGAAAGTAATTAAATGCGTGCACGGTCATTGTTAAAGGCGAGGTAAGATGGGGTCTGATTACGATTATCGATACTTTTAATATTTTTCGCAAATGCAACGCATGTGCGTTCATTCTTCTTTTGTACTATTCTTATATAACTCGGATTCTGCCGTAATCTTGCGCTGAAGAAAGAAGTTTCGAGATAAGGTGATCGAAAAATGTGCAGTTGAAAGCGATAAAAAACATATCTTATCCGCCGCATCGAAACTCAATTGATATTTTATTATCATCGTGCACTTTTGCTCGATAAGTGCTAAAAATCGACGCCGCGACCGCGGGGCGTCGATTTATTTTCCGCCGCAACGATGTGTCCCGTCGCACGCGGCGCGGAAAATATGCGCCGCGCTAATTGAATGACGAGAGAAAACGCGGGGCTCGCAATTCACTCGGAAAGAAAAATCTAATATTCAACGGCACTTTATGCAGCGAATAATTGCGCCCGATTCCGAGCGCGGGGCAGATCGGCGTCATTCATCGAACCAATTAATTTCATTCTAATGAACCAATTCAGCGGCTGCTCGCGCGAAGATCGGAGGGGAGGGGGGAGGCTATCGAATAAATTCATCGCGGCGTCGATTGTCCGGCCGCGATTTTTAATTACACTGTCGATGATTCCCTTCGCTTGACGGCGTTAAATAAAACGCGGCGCGCATCGAACGGGCAATTTCGTCGACGACTTGTTTATCGCGACGCGCTCTTGTTTGTCGAGGGAACGCGTCGCGCGATCGATCTCGATCATCGTGGATCGTCGTCCGAAAAAAAAAAAAAAAAATAAATAGAACAGCGACAACGCGCCACGCAGTATTTCATTTTTCCCGCGTTACAGTCGCCGCGGAATAACTGGAGCGATATTTTAATTAAAATGGGACACGCGCTTCGGCCACGGTTAATTAAATAATCAAATGCTCGGCGACAACAAAAATAAATCCCTTACGCTTCGAAAGCGTCGGCCGCCGTAGGCGACGCGTCAAACGCAGGGTAATTAACACTGCAGCTTTGTATCTGAAAACGGTTTACCGAAAAGTGTGCAACAGTGCCGTGTTTCCTTGATCGAAACGTCCCTTGTTCACGCTCCGTCACTGAATAAACCGGATATCGGTTGGTTTCCATCAGCGAGGCGGGTCTCCGGTTATGGCATCGACGTTTCTGACGTTAAGCGTGGCACGAACTTAAGTCCACGCTTCCCTGCATCGTAAGAAACGTATCGCGTCGATTGCAACCGCGGCAACTAGTATCTCCTGCTTCGGTACACGGAAAAAAAAACTGGTCGAGGAAATTGAGCGCCTGCTTCCAGCTTCTGTTCGCGTAACGACACCGCTGTTTTTCAGCAGAATAGTATGATATTGTCACGAGTGTAACAGCTACGATGACAAGGCTCGATTCTCGGTTCGATAACTGGAGAAAGAGGCTCGCGACGCGCGTAGACGACAAGTCGATACCACAAGAATAGGGATCGCAGCTGGCGCAAACGGAACCCATCGAACGCGACGCCGTTATCCGTAGGACAGTTGTAATTTCCCGATGGCGGGGCAGCGATGGCCACTTTCGCGAGCAAACATCTACGCCAGTTCCGCGTTGTTTGCACGGCTTCCGGTTCGTTACCAGCCGAGATTGTCTCGCGGCATTATTCAGGATATAGACGGTTACGGCCCTGATGGAATATCCAAGGAACGCGTCCTTGTCCGCCGCGCGAATTCTCCTCCGACTGGTCCCGTCCACGCTCGACGACCCGACCCCGTTCCGTTTTTTCATCATCGACGCCGCGATGTCCTTCGCGATTCGTCCGCAAATAAACCGCGTCTCGCTGCCCGATATCCGCCACACCTCGAGGACGATCGCCGCCTCTTGATTCGCGTCGTTCGTCCGAGCGAACGAATCGACGCGCGTAAAATTCGAACTCGTTTCGTAAAACCTGTCCGACTTTCCTGGGGATGCATTTTTGCGAGATAAACGCCGGTACTCGAAGTGCCCTCGGCGGTCCTCCGAGCGACGGCGCGCAGAGGGTGCGGAGAGGGTGCGGAGAGGGCGCGGCGTTGCAAGGGTTAACGCACTGCGAGAGCGGAGCCCTCGAATTTCCGTCGATGGAACGACAACAACGACGCCGTTTTCGAAACGACGTCGTAACGACCGTGGAATTTCGACTGCGCCAAACCTCGCCAAACCCCGCCGTCGGGATGCCGGTGCTCGACCCTGGCCCGAGACCATCCTCCGGGTGGCGTCGCATTCCCGGCTACGCCAACGGGCTAGAGAAGCGCGCGCTGGACCAAACCGGGCTACGCGTCCCCGGCTCGGCGTTATTACCGTTAACGACGCCACGAAAACAACGGAGTCCGTAAACGAGCACGTATGCGCCGAGTTAACACGCCGGCAAGCGACCGTGTCGTTAGCCACGCTTCATAAAACGAGCCCCGCGAGCCCTCGTTAATACCGAATACCTCCGGCTGTTAGTTTCAATAACAGCCCCCGCGCGCCGCAGCCGCGTTCGCGCCACGACTTCCGGTTCCGCGCTCGTCCCCCGCGTTCTCAACGCCGGCCATCCATCGTTCGAGATATCGCGAACGCTGCTGTTCCGTTTACTGTTCCGGATTTACCCCCGTTTAACGAGAAGGACGTCGTTTTAAGAGTTCATCGGGCGAAGCGACGGAGGTCGAGCGATCTTTGGGGGGTTCGAGCGGGGTTTCGGAGCAGCGAGAGCTCCTCGAGAATGATCTCGACGCGTTTGCGTTTCGATGAAGAGGAGCGCGCACGCTTTGTTGCAGGGCGACTAGAAGCGATAACGCTCGTTCCCCTTCTGATCGTGTTATTCGCGAGAAATTCGACGAGCTCCCAACTAATTGGGTACCACGCGAAGCTCAACGAGATAGGATCGTCCTAATCGCGAATGCTGGCGTTCCGGGACTCGCTAAAGTGTTATTAAGCTAATCTCCTTCGTCGAGAACGACGAATCACGATTTAAGGCGGGAACTCCTTCGAGGTACAGTCGTGCCGTGCAAAAGTAGAATGTAAAAGACCGGTCGATTCGTAAGGTATCGTAATTTTCCTTGTAATAAAATCAGGCCGTTCTATCGCGCATTTTTCCGGCGGACGGAGTAACTAACTGCTCGGTTAGACACAATGCTTTCCAGACACTCTTAATTGCAGATCAATGATTCGAGATAGATACGTCTCGTTCCGTGAGCGTTTCGACAACACGTCGAGATATTACCTAATCTACGGCCGAGGGAAAATGTCCTGACGTTTCTCCATTACGATTATCGACTGTCCCATCGAAATGGCTCCGAATCAACGGAAGTATCGAACGACACCGGCGTTCGCAAACAGGCTCGCGATTTTTGTTGCGATCGGCATGAAAGAATCGAGTCACGGCCCGTCGATATATCGTAACGAGGAACACGTATCGAATAAGGGATCACGCTGGTTCCGAAACAGTCGACCGACTTTTATTTCTCTCCTTCGTCGAACGCGATATCTTCCCGTGGTTTTTAATCGAATGAGTTTTCCCTCTTCCTCTCCTTTTTCCCCTGATAAAATCGATTCGCGATATTAGAAACGTCGGGAAAAAATTCATTTTTGCGAGATTAAAGTGCAACGCGCGACGCAAAAAAATTTATCGCGACTATGGCAATTTCTGATTATTCTTTCAATTTTACGAACGCTCGCTATCGTATATCCCAGGTGCGTTCGATTTCCACGTGAAAATTGCGTTACAACGGGCGACGTAATCTCTGCTGAAATTATCGCGGATCGCACTTTATTCCACTTTATATCCATATATTGCCGTCATTATATTTCCTTAAAAAATCAAACAAGCGATCTTCTTCCCGTGCTCGATATTTGAACTCGACAGCAGATTTTTAATTAACAAACAGCAGGATCGAATATTGAACGTGGCAAATATCGAAGCACGCTCTTCCTCGTTACTCAAAACGATGAACTGCGAAATTAATACGAAAGAAATACCAATAAACTACCGACTCGACCGCGTATCAAGCACGCTTCCACCCCCAACTCTCCGACGGTTGCTCGCGATAATATTTCAGCGCACTTTAACAAATTTAAACCAAACACGGCTCGAAACTCCGCCCACCATCGTCCACCAAACCAGGCGCCAAAAAGCGCACAGTTTTTCTAACCAAAAGTTCCTCCTACGAAACTCGCAAACTCCATTAGGCACCCTAAATACACAGGCTGCCAAACACAGACCCGCTTTTACATCGCGAACCGCAATCGAGCCCTGGTTACTCGTAACAAAAATCCGACTCGTTCGGTCGCTATTATTTCCAAAGCAACTCTAGCTGCAAAGGAACTTCCAGCCACCCCGTTGCTCGCCCCAGACCGGAAGACCTCCGTGACCCAGTTCGAGATCGCGCAGCAAGGGGCGCGAGTCGTATCCTCGACCAACAGGCGTGAACTTTTTGCGAGAATCTGCTCGAGTGGACCACGGAAAAATCGTTCGAATCACGCGTTTCGCGAAGGTCGCGGTCGACGAATAGGAAACAAATGCTGGAGTTATTAGTTTCGAGGGAAACCACGCTCGATATCCGGTGGGGAACGCTTCTTCCTGGCTGTTTCTTCCGGCGGAAAAGCGGCGCAATTGAAAAGTAACGAATTCGAAGAGAACCCCGCCATCGATTTCCAGCCGGCTGCGTCTTTCCCCTTCTCGATTAAACGTGAACGAGGTTCGGTCCCCAAAGAACTTTCGCTCCGTCGTGCAGTTCTTCGAGTGCACTCTCCAAGTTAAGCAAGGAACCCGAAGTGAAGCGAACGACTCGCGACCGCTCGCGGGGGGAAGCGTCCAGAAATCTCGACCGTCGAGAAAATGCAACCGAGTTATGTAAATTTGCACGGCGCACGCTGCGCAGAGTGTTTGCCCTCGACTACGTGCAGCCACAGACCTGCTTCACGGTTGCGTTGCAGTGCGTCGCAAGAACGAGGGTTCCTTTGTATCGACGACCCTCGAGTCCCTTCGACTTAATTTGCAATTAATGCGGAATTCGTACGAATCGTCTCGAACGTACGCGTCGCCGCTTCATCGACGCGTGTGCAAACTAAACGTCACGTTCATGAGGCGAACTGTCGCAAACGCGACCGCAGAGATATCGTTATCGGTGTAATCGTGACATCGGCGAGCACGCGGAGATAGCAGGACGGTCCGTGACGATTCTCGTGACAGCGTCGCACGCTTTTCACAGCCGGGTCCTCGGTCTTGGTAGTGGATGTGTGTGAGCGCTGCGGTCACCGTTATCAGGCGAAATATCGTGATATTTCGCAGAGCCTGGGGCAGCTGCATCCGCAGAGATTGCGAGCCAGTTTCGCGGACACAAAGGTGAATTCAGAGAAACGGGGCGAGCATCGGTCGAGCGACTCATTCCCCGCGAGACGTCCGTTCAACGTTGAAACGTCGCGTCGCTTCGACTTCGAATTTCGTCCTTTCGTACGCGAACTGTCCGCACGGTGCTGGACCTTTCCTTTTTCCGTTTCAATCGTTCCCTTTTCTGTGTGGAAGCTAATAGATTTTCGATTTTTTATTGCTACTCTTGACGATTGGAATCGATTCCTTGAGAGTGGATCTTCGT
This sequence comes from Xylocopa violacea, assembly GCA_963969225.1. NCBI lineage: Eukaryota > Metazoa > Arthropoda > Insecta > Hymenoptera > Apidae > Xylocopa > Xylocopa violacea. The sequence continues at coordinate 19,000,449 of CAXAJV010000013.1, read as the reverse complement.
GCTTTTTCGAGACTCGAACGCTGATGGCTTTTGTACGCATGATGGTGTCTATCAATCTCTTCGAGACTCTCAGAGGTTTATACGTGCAAAAAATTCGTAGAATTTGTTATACATAAGGATTGTGGAGATGGAACTATAGCAGACGTTCCAGAGCTTTCTTTAAAATGCGGAAGAAGCAAGCTCGTTTTCTAGCGCGGTGAATCCGAAGGAGCGTCCCAGGGAAGTCTCGTCGCGGAGCACTCGTTACTTTTCAATATCTCTCATTACCGTGGCCCATTGACGGTCGCATAAAAGGTGGCTATAAGAAACCGCGATAGGGAGAAATGACGGAGCGTGCGCGAGGTCGTGGTTGATGGCCCTCGTATTCTCGCGCGGCGCTGCTACTTTTCTCGCATCAAAGACCCGGAACTTTCTTATCGGTCTCTGTCTACCCGCGACGTGCGCGTCCGCGGACGATGGATCAGGATTTTCACGGTTCCTGGTGAAATTAATTCTCGATCGCGTCCCCTCGAAACGCGCTCGGATCCTTCGAAACCCGCCTACCACTCGTATACCTCTTTGCAGACGTTGCGATTCGCAGAAATTCATTCAGACCGTCGACGTGACTCCCTGCTCAATAGAGAGGGTACTCCCCTAAGCGTAGACGCGTTTACAATGCCACCAAACGCGTCAGATCCGGCTGGAGATCGTCGTTTCTAAACGTGATCTCTCGCTACCGCGAAAGGGAAACGCCGCACGCGATGCTATGCGTCCTCCGACAAGAAGACGGGACTCGTCGCAGGGTGCCGCGAACCAGCCCCGTTCCACGCCGCCTCGACAATGTTGGCCGATGGCCAATAATGTAAATCACGATGTCGAACGTGCGTGTCGCACGCAGCCGTTCGATGCACGCGAGCGTACGCGCTCGCGGTCGTCAAAGCGAAAACCGCGTATTTTTTCCGGCTGTCGGTCGCGCGTTTTTTTCATCCCCCTTTGCCCACACAGGATCCGCGTCCCGTCTAACCAACTATCCGAACCGCGCGCGCTCGCCTTGTTTCGCGCGGCGAATTAAACGCGCCGGCGACTCCGCGCGTCAGTTATTTATCGCGTCGGAACGATTTTTCCGCGCCACAGAGGAGGGGCTGCAACCCTCGTCGACGTGGAAGAACGAAAATCACGCGGCCGCGCGCGCCATTGTTGCGAAACATTCCGTGACGGAACGCGCGCGCCAATCTCCGCGCGTGTTTTCGTTTTATCGCCGATTTTTTCCATCGACGCCGAGCGCCGCGCGCGGCCCCCGACGCGTTTCCGCGCGTTTGACGTTTAACGAGGAATACCGCGAATGGAAGTCGACGGGTGAGCGATGCGAGACTTGTGTAAATTGCGGTGGAGCACGGATGCCACCGGTCCGTTCGAACGGTGATCGCCAAACATTTCCATGTTTGCGGAACGTGGAAATCATTTCTTTGACGGTCGGAGAATTTGACGCGTACGAAACGCGAGTCGTTCGACTGTCGATGCGATTAGCTGCGCGAAATGAACGAGTCGGAACGACGTTACGAGGGCGGAGGCAGTCGAGCCGTGATTATCGTGGTATTCCGGATTACGTGCGATATGAATTATCTTGTAGTTGATAATAAAGCGACGCGTTATACGGGTGATACATCGTATTGTTAAACTCTGCTCTCTAATCGCGTGGCGCCGTACGAGGAACATCCGATTCGACTCCATCGGCTCATTAATTTCCCTGCACCGTCTGCGGATGAACGATCTTGTCAGTTCCGTTTGAAGAAACCAGTAAGTCGTTGCACCAGGGAATATCATTACCGTGCAAACGCCTCGCGAGCGATATACCTTCCTCTCGTTCCGCGAAATACACGCGCAGATACACACGAGGATTCCTGGGAGGAAATGACGAAGGGATTTCGCAATCGTGATGCAGAGTTCGTGACGTAACGTAGACCGCGCGTACTCCGCGAGGCCTTCGTTTATCCCCACTAATTGACTCTTGACTTCCCGCTAATTGCGATCGTTTTTCATTTTTCAAGAATGCGAACAGACGCGATCGCTTCGAACGCGGAATCGTTTTACGACCGCGTAAAACGCGAGCCTTGTCTCGCAGCGATTAAGGATAATTAAATGATTCGAAACGATCGACGAGACCGACGGATAAACCTCTCGAATCGATCGCAATTAAACGCCAGTCTCACTTCGGCTCTTACCAAGTTCGAGCGGTTGGTAACTCCTACTGGAGGTAAATCCTGTTCCTCGAAATCCCCAGGCGGAATGATTCCTCGATAAACTCAATCGGGAAACACGTAATCCCGGTGACTAGCTTTTAGTGAATAACCGCTGGAAACGGAAATCACGTCATCGATCGATCCGGCCAGTTAGTCGCGTATCGCCGGCTTAATTCGCGTTCGAATTTTGTTGACGCAGCTGTCTCGAAGCTTTCGTAAATTGCCACTTCCACTTGCACCGCGAGTTTCGACGCTCGTCGCACGCGGAAACGGGCGCTCGACGAAGTTCAACGAGCAACTTATTTTCCAAATAGCACGAAACTTCCGAATACTCGATGCTCCTCCGATCGCAAGCTCCGAAAACGATCGAGGGACACCAGGGAGTCCACGTCGGTTCATTGACGGCGCACCTTATCTTCACGATTCTACGCCCACTTTCGTTCCTCGAGCACACGTGCACACTACGCGTACGTTTAACCTCGTTCGACGTCGATGCGCGCAGAGACGGAGGGCCGCGTTGCCTCCTCAAGAGTGCATCTCGCGTGCAACGAATGCAACGCCAGCCGCTGGCAACTTCCGCTCGGCCTTTGGCAAATATTGACACCGCCGACGCAGGTGCACACACGCGTTCCTCCTGGCCACGATTCCGCGCGTGTCTCCGCCGCGATGCAACTTCACCGCCGACGGATTCGAGCGGCCTCGCGGATATTAATGTGGGAAAGTGCAGCTCCCAGTTGCGAGCGCGGACCGAACTCAGGTGCACGCGAGCGAGCGGTCTCGCTCGAGACGATTACATCGACACGACTCGTTCGATAAACACACGATTGTCCGGACGACGAATTTCCCGTTCGCGCTCGCGAGGAAAAAACCGTTCGACCTGAATTTCAGCTCGATACTCGCGTCGCGCAAACGTGCACAAATCTCGTATCCGACTGGACGCAGATCACGCACCGAATAAGTACCCAGCGCGAGATACAAGAAGCTGCCCCGCGAAATCCGTATATCTCGGACTACACGTCGATGGACGTCGATCGAAGTTCCCTCGCCCGTTACTAATACGAATAATATTTCGCGTTATCAATGGCGCGCGGTCCTCCTCCGTTGCTCTTATCGACGAGCGCGCCCGTGCACGCTCGCGTATTACTCGCGCGAGCGGAAGTCGATGGGAAGAGAGACGCGAACGACGGAGGCGGAAAGGGAACGAGGGAAAAGTTTAAGAAGAACGGGGGTGGACCGTCGAGGTCGGCGACGCGAAAACGGATCGCGAAAAGCACCGAGTTTGCCGCGCGTTTCGAGCGAACCAGGAGAGACCGTTCCTCCTTTCCACCTCGTCCGCGTCGTTTTCTGACTCACACACAAGCCCGTACGCGGCTCTTAACCGAGACAGAAATCCGAAAGCGGAGAGGGAGAGGCACTCGCGGCGATTACGAATGCAATTCGCGTCCCGCACGCCAACGCGATCGGCCTCCGCCACCCTTCGGACGACGCCTCGTCCCTTTTCTTCGTCCCGCGTTTCTCATTTCGCGGGAAACTCGATCGGGGCCCGTACCCGTCGTCACGCAATCTAGGTTAACGCCGTTACAATACGGAATCGAGGCGCGTGAAGGGTTGCACCGAGGCGATGGACTCGATTCTCTCGATCGTTTCCAGACAGAGCCGTGTGGCTAATGTTCACAACTAATGTTAGCGACGCGACAATGGAGATTCGCATGTTTCGCTTAATGAAATCGTCCGTAAATAGGACATGTTTTCGCATCGAAGCACGTCTTATCCCGGTTTCTTGAAACCGCGTATCGCGGCGCGAGAATAAAAACGTGGAACTCGATTAAAAAGCGTCTGCAACGGAAGATAAGGTTGGCGAACGTGTGACGGAACGCGGGTTTCTTCTCAAACAAATAAAATTCCCTCCGTTTCGCGGGTACCTTTGCGTTAGGCAAAAAGTGATAACGCCTCGAGCCGGCAAGAAGAACGAGAAAGGAAACACGACGATTATCCACCGCGGAGAGTTCGTTGCTCGGTCTGGAGGAGCGTCGAAAAACAGAAGTCACGGCACGACGATGCGTTAGAAGCTAAGCAGAAGCGTAGACGAGGACAGGAAAGTGGCCTGGGACCGAGAGAGGATTGAAAACTTTCTACTGTCTCCGTTATAGTAACGGTATAACGACTGCGCGGACGGCGTGTGCTCGCCTATATTTCTGTGTATATCGATACTGGAAGAATAGCAGGAAGTCGAGAACCGCGATGGCGGTCAAATACGAAATACAAGGCAGCTTGAGCCAGCTCGAGCGCACGCCAGATGATAAGCATTCCGACGCGTCGTTTGAATCATGCAACGAAGACACGTAGCCTAGCCACGCCACTTCCCTTCCATCGTCATCGCGTGCGTTCAACCCCTTCGCGCCTTTGCAACCGCTCCTCTTCTCCTTCGTCTTTCTATGCAAACGCGTGAACGAGCGAATTGCACCGGGTATGATTCATTCAAGAGGCGAACGCGAGGATTCTCTGCGCTCGCGATTTCTTTTCAGAAACTTCTCGGTTGCTCTTTCAGCGACGATGGCGATGAAACTCAACGAAGGTCGATCTCATTAACAGATATCGGAACTGGAGTGCTGGATTATTCCTCGTTCGATAACGGATCGCGGTTCTGGAAAATCGAACGCAACGCGATTGATCGATGTCGAAGAATTGCAGCGCGGCGAATGAAAATGTTCGATAAGAAGCTGCTGCAAAAGTTTGCCGGTTATCGGCGCTGGCGCTCGATCGTGGAAAAAGTGAATCCGCGAATGGCGTGACTCACTGTTCCAACGTGGGAACTGGCTAGACGCTACGATTTTAATCAGCGACTCGTGAGCATCAATTATTAGTCATCGCTTATAATAACGGAAGGAGGTAATCGACTGGGTACTACTCGTACGTGTTATTTCGCGATGTCGGGGATAATTGAACGCGGAATTGATAACGGAGAATGCAAATAACGGAGCCTCTTCTAAAGAGAAGTAACTGCGATTCTAATTAAGATTCTCCGCCATTAATTCGTTGTTACTTAACGAACTCCGCCTCGTACGAGCTCTACAACCAAGCTCGCTGGCTGCAGCTAATTTTTCGAAAGCAGTATACACGATATTACGTTAACTCTATGCATTCAGATTCTTTTTCAGATTCTTCGAATCAGACGTAGAGATTCGTTGTCGTTCGATCAAACTGAACCGTACAAAAACTCGCCTTAATCCGCCATTGTGCACCCCGCAATTAAAACTAAAACAGTTGCTCGTTGCCATTTCGCAACAGATGGATAACGAACGAGGATAATAAAGAACAACTTTGGAGAAACATCCTTTCAACGCGAGCAATTAAAACATACACGCCTCCGTAGGAAATTAGTTCAGCATTCGCCCCTTTCAGCCCTCGATGCGCGAAAACCACGACTCCGCCCGAGGATCCACGGGACAACGAATTGAAATAAGAAACGAACGATGGACGTCGCGGCTCGGCGCAACGCGAATCTCATTGTGCATCGAACGGTGCATCGAGAAGGAAAAAAAGTGATCCGCGTGCCAAGCAAACATAGGCGTTGTACGCATTTCGTGACACAGTTCGCCACAATGCCGCGCATTAATCGTATAACAGTTCGTTGCGCAACCACGCGCTCCTTCATTGTGTCCCGCGAGTTGTACGCGCACCGTCTGCCACCGTCCTCAACGCGATCGACGATAATAACACTCTTTTGTTTTCCTTCGGCAACCATCGACGACGCGCAACTTAGATACCACCGTGATACCAGCGAAGAATAGCTACACATGTAGCTGCATAACCGCTACCAGCGACGTTACTTGTCCTCCGCGTCGCGGTAAATAACAGAACCGGAGACACGCGGTAATTTTATCGCCGATGGAAATCCTTGGAAAACCGGTGGCTGATCGAGCTGCGATGATCGATCGAGAACTCTCGCGAGTTTAGTGAAACGAAGTTTGCGCGATATCGATTTTCGTTCGCCGTTTTCAGTTGAAAACGCCGGAAAACTGTCCTTTGAAAAATTGTTACTTCGAACTTTCCAGTTATTTCATCGACGAAGGCTCTCGCAGCGAATAATTATACTATTCGTGCAACAGCGCAACGCGAGTCGCGTCTCGACGCTTTCTTGCGACCCCGTAACAAAGTTTCGTCGGATCGGTGAAGGGGTTATTTGCCAGCAACAGCCTCATCGAGTTCGCTAGACAAGCTGTTGGGACACGGTTATACTCGGGCCAAATCTGGATCTCCTTGCTCTCGAGGAGAGTTAATTTCGTTATCCGTCAAGTATTTGTCCAGCAGAGTCGCCGTCACGAGCACAAACGATCGTCGAGGCGCGACCAGCCAGCGACTCGATGAAATTCAACGTCCTCCCGCGTTCCTTCGGGTAATTAGAACGCGTTGATCAACTAACGATGCGTCGTCGACGATCGCACGAACGAAGCGACATTCTTTCACGCGAAACATCGCGATGTTGCTCTTCTCGTTACGGAGGATCGTTTCTAGCTCGGCTTTTCCGAAAGCGTGTTATCCTTTAAACGAAAACTCGAAGGGTTACACGCTTCGAATAACAGAATTCGCAGCACGGTACGTCGGTTCCGCGGCACGGGACGCGAACAGCAATAAACGGTTGTCAAAAGGATCGATCTTGTCGAGCGGCGATTTAACTCGGGCCAGGTCGAACGATAACGTTTCAAAAGAATCGCTCCCACGGAACGACAACTGTCTGGCGATTCCATTTCGCCTGGAACAAAGCAAGCACGAAACCATAACCGCGGCTTTTGTCGTCAGCCTTTCAACCGTGTATCCATGTATCACGCGTTCGATTAACAATAATCCGCGATCGCCACCATCCACCCCCGCGCGCGGTTCGACGAGAAGCTTCCTCGACGCTCGTCGAGCCGTCCAGGTGCCTCCTTCGTTCCACGCTGCTCTCGAGAGGGCGAACTTCAGCGCGGACAAACTCGTTTAACGAACGAACACGGGGCGTCCGTTCACGGTCTGCCGCGTCGTCGACAGGCGTCGCGAGCCAGCTTTCGGTTGGAATCGCCGGCAACGAGATTTCGCTAACTTCTCCGCGAATCATAGCCAGGGCAAATGGATCTTTTCGCTCGCCCTCTCCGACGACCCCGCTGTGTCGCAACCTTGCTCGCGAACCACGATGTTTCACGAGCCGTCCCTCGCAACTGCGAGCGAAACTTGTCTAATGTAATTCTCAGCTCGCCAGTATCGGGGTCGGAGGTCGCGCGGACCGGTTATCTCGCCGTTTTCGGGTTGTTGGACGCATATAAGGGACACCAGCGCCTGGATGTTCTAATGGAAAATTGATGCATCCTATGAAACGGCTGGCGCTCGCTGTATTTCAGCGTTTTATATTTAAGCGGTAAAACGACGAACACTGCTCGAAACGATCGCTACGCGTTTGAGCGAGTCATAGTCGAAGACGTATCATTTATCCCCCGTAAAAGTTAATGACGACTCGAGAGTCCAGGGAGTTTCCGTAATCAGAGAGAAAAAGATCGAGGAAACTGAAATTCTTGCGTCGTTAACGAACCTCTCGAACGTATCATTTTCGAGTTGCGACACGCATTAGCGCCGCGGAAAGGCGTTGCTCGGCTATCGAGTGCAACGGAACAATACCGTCGTAAAATGGCGGAAGGTTCGCGGCGGCCATGGACAGCACTCTCCGCACGTAGCTCGAAACCTATAAAACCGACCTGGTTATCCGTGCATGCCTCGCGATTTCGACGTTTGACGACCCGGTGACCGGGAAGATTCGCTGCTGGAATTGGCTGCGAGGCGGCTGGAAAAGTTGGGGTGAAAATTGAAAGTGCGCGGGGGCTCGCGCGCTCGTAAAGGGTTGACGCGTTGCGTTCCGTACGTCTCGCACGTAACCGCGGACCCGTAAAGTCACTCGGACCGAAATAAAGCTCGTTTTACTGCCGACAGCTGGCACGATCGCGTATGCGTAGCCTATCGCAGCGCGTACGACGCTTTAAAATCAACAACGACCGCTGTACGTGTACACAACGCGGATCGGTGGTACGTGGATCGATAACAGCGCATCGCGACGTTTGCTTTCGAATCTGGATGATATCGTTCGCGAGGTAGTCGGGGAATGCCTAAAGATAGAGGCTTGGCACGTGCGCGTAACGCGCGTAGGGTGCGAGGGTCTCGAAGTGCTGGAAAAAAGTCATTTCGACGCGCGCGAGCCTCGATTTCTATACATTCACCGTACTGCTTGGAACTTGTACTTACTCGAGGTATTTCGATTGGTCCTGAGCCTGTTACTAGTTGCAAATACGATAAATCGTGTAACGTATGAGCGATTTTACTTGGGAGTCGAACGTTACGCGGAAATCGCAGCGGTTAAACGTTTAATTCGCAGGAAACTGTTAAAGAGAATAGGGAATTTACGACCCGTTGACGCGGTGTTTTTCTGTCATTTCGATCAAAGCCCGAGATAACCTGGCGCCACGGCTCTAAAGCCGCAGCGAGATAAAAAAACGATAGAGGAGAAAGCAAAGTACTCGCGTGCGCCCGTGTGTATATAGGAGACACGGGAATTTCAGAGAAACTCTAGTGAAAATACACGGTGAAACGGCGGAGACTTATTTAAAACGGATGAGCAGCGCTTAGCTGCAGGACACGAGGGGCGCGCGGAGGATACACGCGAAAGAGAGTAGTAGAAACGTATCAAGCGTCAGACGAGCGATCTTTATAGCTCATTACGCGTGGGCAACGTGCGCGACACGACGGAGTCGGGCGAAAGAAAGGGAATTACCAGGGAGCTTTGAAGTTACCACCGGTTGAACCGGGTGCTTTTCAAATTATATCAAAGCGGTGGGGAGCGCTTTATACAAAACTGGCTTCCCTCTCTCGTCTCACGTGACAAAACCAGAATAACGCTTAACAGCCGGGTTTATGGAGAAAAACGGTGAGATCGGTGGGCGAAGGGTCGTCGACAGGGGCGAGAGGCGTCGGGGGTAAGAGACCTGTCCGCGGCAAAGTTCTCATTTCGCGAGTATCAAAAGGGCCGCAGGTGGTGTCTGCGCTCGCCTTCTGCGCCATTGACAGCCAAGATCCTTTTGTTTCTCGCTATAAATCAATATCCGCAGATTGCTGCTGTCGCGACCCCTTCTCAGGGTGACGGGGATTAAAGCGGAACCGTTCATCTTTTCGGGAAGCGTGTGTTTCGCGGGGTGAGCGAAAAATTGCAACCCTCGCGTTTTCACTGCTCCATCGACGCTTTTAATGCCGCTTTTTTAGATCGTTCAGGGGGAAACCCAGCTGTCGAGTATTCGAGGAACGCAATTCTGCTAATGGAATAATTCAGACTCCGCTACGGTATGTTAATCAAACTAATGTGGTCTGTCGGGAGCTTGATAGGAAAATTATAATGTATACGACCCAACGGTTGTCGCTGATAATCTCGCATTTCATACGGCATAATCTCTCGTTAACGAAGAAAAAGACGACGTTAATTTCATTTATTTTCAATTCGCATCTTACATTTAACTCGCTGCATACGCTTCCAATCGCCAATATTGGACGATTCGTTAAAGTGTCGCATTCGATGCTGATAAAGTTTTTTTTTTTCTGCGAAAGACCGCCACTCGGAGCGACACGATTCATCAATTTGAAAAATCGTCACCTGACCATTTTCTGCTCGATTTCCCGATACCTCATGAAAGAGGTCAACTTTTGATTAATACGCAATTTATGCCCCGGGGATCCACGGGTAGAAAGAAGCACCATTTATAATATTAATGCCCTGCGGGCATGTTATTTCCATTGAAACGTAATCTCTAAATCCAGCTTCAGCCGCGCTGCTTTCGAGACGATGACTCTTTTGGCTGAAAGCGTGGAACGGGAATATGGACGGTATGCTTCGAAAAGGAAAATTTGAGGGCTTAGCGTACGGCTCGGTTGACGATTTAATCGTAACTCCATTGTCACGACCTCTAATCGCCGTAAATCGAGGCGAAAATTAAGAACAGAGGTGCAGTCGTTCGGCGACAATCGAAGTGAAAGTAGTTGGAAACAATTGATAATCCAGCGTGTCTAATTCTCGTCACCGACGATAAGGAAAAGCGTCGATCGTTGGCATAAATTAAAGGAATTAACCACTCTTTGGCGTTCTTATCGCCGCAGGAGGAACCAGTCGAAAAGAGTTCGAAACGAGTTCCATTTTACGTGTCTTTTACTTCAGCGCTCGGCCATTTTATTTTATCTACGAATTGGCCAAGTTTTAAGCACGAAAGAAGTTCGGACAAATTGGGGGACTTAAGAACTGGAATTCACAAAAATTATTCGCAAAATTTCCCGCGGTCGCGCGTTCAATCCTGAGAACCGTCGAATTTTTAACGCGACCAAGAATGTTGATCATCGCCATATCAGAGGCAGCCTCTCGTCGGTTTACAAGGCAATCAGTACCAGACCGCGGACTATTTCCCGACTGGCCGCAAGCTTCGCAAGAACCGGCTACCTGACGAGAACCCATCTCTCGTCCTTTGTGTCACGATCTTGGCATAACTTCTGACCAGTTAATGAAGCACCCCGAGCACTTACCGCAGCGATAACCGCGAACTTTGACCCTGCCTCGTGGCTTGTCACATAGCAGCGTGTTACGCGCGAATATGCGAGGTGAAAGCGACCGCAATGGATCCCTTGAGGTCTTTGCAAACTTTTCTCGTTCCCCGTTTCGCCATCGAGCGCACCCAAAACAGGCGAGGAGCACGGCTAAATTCGGTTCCATGGTTGGTCCGTGGTCCCAAATTTTCTCAACGTACAAAGCTTTGAGAACAGTCGAAGCAACCGCGATCGAAGAAAAAAATCGTCCTTCAGTAGCTGGATTATTCGCGCAACACGGCGCGGGCCGTGAAAATCCTCGATCGAACGCGAAAAGCTTGTTTACGAGCGCTTCGAGCCCGAATAACCGATACAGGCCAGGCACTCCCTCCTCGAACCCTTTCGCCCCGCATCGTCGCGAGGATCAGGATCGATATGTTTCCGCCGTGACATCGGCTCAGCTGTGAAACGTGCTGGAAAACTCGTGGCGCCTTCTAAGAGGCCGTCTATAAATCTTGATTCCGGGCTATTGATATGCCAAGGCTGGTCCCGTGGCTCGGGTGAACGCTTTTTGGTCGCGTTCGAGCGCGACTGAGGCCGATGGATGACTTTCGCGGGGATAATTTCGATCGTCGGGCACAATCGGCTTCTGATAGTGCGAACCTTCGTCTCGATTCTGGAACGTGCTGGTTTATCTTGCCACCTGGGACGTATTCCCGATTATTGACTGCTCGAAGCGAAGCGTTGGTTATCGCTTTAGGAGCCTCGATGGACGATGCAACATATTTTTACAGCTTTCACGTTCTATTTCGGATACGTAGGTATTTTCATAGTCGTTTTTCGCGGTACGACGTTGCAAGTATCGATACTGCATCGCTGCATTCCCAGTGAATCCAGAAACTCCGTTATCTAATCACTGCCAATCCCAATTGCGGCTCCTATTTTTCGTTCGCCCGCCACAAATTCGCGGCCCGTACCGCCCTTCGATCCGTATAATGAAGCTAATCCATCGCAGGGCTTCCAACTGCACCGGCGAGGCGTCGAACCGACGGTATTGATACAGAGATTGATGCACCGCAAACAAACACAGCAATCAACCGGTCGGAATGGTAATTTGCATTTCGACACTTCGTTAATTGCATAAGCGACCAAACGATAGATAACTATCCCGATAAAGAACATAATTGGTCGTTAGAAGATCGTTCCTCGACACCTTCGTCCGCGAGCGACTGTTAACCGCGATTGCGTAATCGTCGGTTCGACTCGTCGAAGAGGACGAGTCGAAGTAAGCTGTTTTCAAAGTGCAGACTCGTCCCGCTTTACTTCGATCGTATTTGGTTTAATAATTCGTCGGTTGCGACAGAATGGCCCCGCAAGGTATCGCACGGCTCAGCAATTCCATTCGCGAGGTCGTCGCTTCGTTGACGTTGTCTCATCGAACGAAAATTACGCCGCGTCGATCGTCGTTTTCGAATGTCGAACGTTGCTTAGCTCTGGTTTGCGAACGACAGATCTCAAGTAGGTATATAAGACCGACGATGTCAGCGGAATCAGCACCAGGCTTGCCTGATTTAGTTGGCCAACTATGCAGACTGGTCGCAATCGATCTCGACCTTCGAACGATCGAGAATTCGAAAAATGCGAGTTCCGCTTCCTCAGACTTCCTTTCCTCGACGAAGACAAGATCGTCCCGTAAATTCAGCGTTCTGTATTTGCGTATGCCAGGGCACGCTTCAAAGATCGAGCAAGCGAGAGGTTCGACACGCTATAAACACTCGGTGAGTGATTCGTTCGAGGCTCGGAAATGTTTGAAAGATCATCCGTCGAGCACTCGCGAACGTCCCTCTCGAAATCGGTTAACAGAGGTACCTCTTGGACGCTTTGAAGCGTTCGAAGAACGAAAAAGCGAAGCAGAATCCCCGCGAACGATATGAACGGCTGAGTATATTAGGCTCGTATTAAAATCGAGCAGAGATAGAAAGTGGACGCGAGCGTGCGTAGCCTCGTCTAGGGGCGGTTTCGCGGCGCGCAATCTCCGCGGAGAAAAGGGTACTTTGCATCGAAGAATAATGGATTCCCCGACGCCAGATGATCCTCCATTATCCGAACGGGCTGGACGAGGCTGGGTTTTCCGCAGGCTTCACCAGGAGAAAAGCTCCGTGAATTTTTATCCGACCGTCCTCTCTCTTTCTTCCATCTAAACGCGACAACAGGGATCGCGTCATTGTTCTCCGGTCCAGTCTGCTAGCCGCGAGCTTTCATTCACCTTTCCTCTTCCGCCACCGGTTAAGTTGCACCAGCGACGATGGGAAGGATGTTTCATTTTCCGATCCTTGAGACACCTTTGTCTGGATCAAGACAATCGTTCTCCTCCTTGAAGAGGAGCTTTCCCTCTCGCCTCTCCATCGTCCAGAGTCCTACTCCGTGGATCGACGCGTTCGTCGCTGATTAGATTTTCATTAGCCGATTACGAACCTTCGAATGTTCGATAACGTAGCGCAGAACCGTTGTCACGACGAGTGCATTACATCGAGTTACGATTTATTGCGCAAGATTGTTGCGAGTCGATAGCCGTGCGCGAGTACATCGTAACAGCGCGCGCCGCCTCGAATCCGGGACGTAAGCAGTAAATGTATGTTAAATCGTGTTTCGTGGAAACGTTGGCCAAGTCGACGCGAAGTTTTTTAAACCGCAAAGCACTAAATTTAGAAGTTCGAAGGACGAACGTTCTTTGGTTTTAAACGGGAAGCCGGCTAGGTTCGTGGATAGGAACGCTAATACCGCGGTGGAAATTTATCACGCCTCGGTGCTATCTCGCTCGAAGACGGGGCCAGATGCGAACGAATATACATCACCAGATATACCAGATCGATACCAACGATACCGTGTATTACGTAAGCGAAATTGTCGAAAGCCAGCAAGCTCGCTCGTGACCCAGGCCAGCTTTGACCTTGGCCTGCATTCGGGACTGCAGCTGCAGATGTACCGATACGAGTGCATTTGCACGTTCGCTGGCCGCGTACACGGCTCCGCGTCTGTGTGCGGACGCGTTGTTTGCCAAAAAAGGGTAGCTACCGCGTGCACCAAAGTTGGAAAGCCCTTGGAACGAATTCAAAATGAAGCGTGCAAGAAAATTCTCGCGTTTCACGAACACTTGCGTCGACAGAACTCGCGAGCTTTTAAATAAGAAACTCTTCTCCTCGAATTGCTTTCATAGCGTCGCGGATCGTCTCGCACAAGCGACGAGCAAATTTGGACGACCCCGTAGCTCGAAACGCGGACACGGGCGAGCTTTTCCAAGTTATCGTGCGCAAGCGTCCAGCTGTGTTTGCGAGCACACGTGCGCGCAGCCCGTTCGTGGCCGAGCGGCTGCAAACCGTGCCAAGAATTCGCGTCTCCCTTACTCTTTACCCTTTCGCAGAGGGTGAGGCTGACCTCCGGCTGAAGCGCCACTTCTTTCGCAACCGCCGCGCAAACCTGTGGATACATTCTCGACCGCCGCGACGCGGAAGGAAGCGACCCGCGCGACTTCCCGTTCGAGACCTTCCTCGAAGAGGCGCGACCGTTCGACCATTTCTCGCTCGCCGTCAACAATTAATCGCGCGATCAATTTTTACGCAGTCATAAATTAAGCGGCGTACCCGTGACGCGCAAATCGCTACGTCCGAGTGCCTCGCCATAAAGTTGCAAACACTGCGAGAAGCGGAGAAATTACTCGCCATTATTAACCAGCCGCATTCAGAATCATAAATCTCCGGACACCAAGCAGCGTTTCAACGCAATTTATTACGCCTCTCTCCGACTTCATCTTCATACTAATATCCTATTATAAATCTCGATTAAAGGTGAAATTTTTCCTAAAGATCCATCCTCGAGAAATTAAACGTAATTACGCGTGATTTACGATGCCGAACCGTCCGAATTCCCTCTGATGAAATTTGAATTAGCATAGAGGAGGGAAAATCGGGATGCGGGGGGCGAAAATGCGAACGCGTAGAGGCATTTACGTCAAACGGCATGCGGAAATCGTGATCGCCGGTTACGCGCGCCCACACCGGGCTCTCAGGTGCATCCAGGATTTATGAGCGCGCTTAACAAGTCGGAGTGCGTCGGATCCTTCGCGGATATCGGGGAGAGGATTAGAAAACGATAATTCTCGGTGATTAAACACGCTGGTTATTTACAGAACGGATCTGGCCCGCGTATCGCGTACGAGCTTAATAACTGGCGCCCATCGCCGAGCTTAATCGACTCCCACACGTATTGTTCCGCTGATGCGCGTGCACTCAGGTGCGCCATTCGTCCAGGCTTTCGCTCGTATCGTGTAACGTGCCGGTCTATCCTCAATTTCTCAACGTCCTCAGCATTAATAGGCAGCGGCTTATAGAATAAATTACACCACTGCCACCACTTGAATCTCTTTGCTCGACGAAGTTACGGGCGACGCACCCTTGACTGGCTCCTCGCACTCTTGTTTTATCAATCGAAATTACGAAACCCACCGCTGCGCGGTGCAGAAAACACTCGCTCGACAGCCTCGAAACGTTAGGGAAAATTCTGGCGCGTGTTCGAGCTAATGAAATTCGAATAAACGCCGCGAAGCTGCCCGCAAGCGCGCGCGCCAAACTCTTGATACCTGGGTAGAGCGCGATTTCCCTTTGAATTCTGCAAACTGCGGACCGCCGCTGTCAGACCTGCTAGTTGCAGGTTGAATGCTTAGTTGAAATTTCGTCGGAAGTTTATTTTAAACTGCGCTCGGGAAGCTACGCGGTGCAATTTGTATAATAGCAGGAACATTTGAATGGTAATTAGAAGATGAACGTTTCTGGCAATTTGTCGATATTGCGTTGCACAAGAAACAGCTGTAGAAACAGATTGGTGCGAGAGATCGAGCCCGTGCGTTGGAAGAAAGAGGAAACAAGATAAAAATGACCGCTGAAAGCCTCGATCCTCCTTCACCTCGCGGTATTTCACTCCGTTTCGCAATTGTTTTCGGGTAATTCGAGGTAAAGTGGAAAATACGAGAAGAAGAGTACTCGCTACCACGAACGAATCGTCTACGATCGGAGAAAAGAGTGAAAGCGGAAGGCTGGATTGATATTTACTCGTCCCCGGAAGCAATGATTTTCGTGTCTTTTAAAGATCCATCAGAGCTCCGCGACTAAAAGCGGACTTTCGAATAGACCCTCGAGCAACGCATTTGCCGCATAATAATTTCG
The DNA here is from genome assembly GCA_963969225.1 of Xylocopa violacea. Classification (NCBI taxonomy): domain Eukaryota; kingdom Metazoa; phylum Arthropoda; class Insecta; order Hymenoptera; family Apidae; genus Xylocopa; species Xylocopa violacea. Next base: position 18,984,431 of record CAXAJV010000013.1, on the reverse strand, counting down.
ATATTTTATTCACGACTGTTTGCTTCTGCGTCGATTTCCTCTTGAAAGCCGAACGAAGTGCTCTCGCAATCTTTACAGAACCTCTACCATTTCCGTCGTCCTCCAATTTTGATATTTCACGGGGATCGCGGTTTCTTTTAGAAGAGAAGACCGATGGACGCAAAACGCGGGAAATTAAAGTCTCTAAATCCGTTGCAGCGGCAGTCCTGCTGGAAAATATCGCGACGTATACACCCACTCGGTCACCGTAATCCCATTCGTTTCGCAAATTGCGAACTCCCTGGGCGCAAACAAAGTGCTCGCTCAAATCCAGACGAATCATCTTTCGCGACGTCGAAGGAAGGAAAAACCGCGCGAAGCTCAGTCGGGGGAGGTGCCTACTAAATAATTATTCTAATTATCCTCCAAGTTCGCGTGGTTCGCGTTCGTACAAACGCCGGCCAGCCCGCTTACGGGGGATAAATTACTGCCAGGGCATAATGGTTCCGGCTAATTTACGGGAAGGAGGGGGCGGGGGCAGCTAGAAATTAAAGTTTCTCCGGTAGATCTCCCGACGATGCCCGTAATAACTCGCCCTCCCTGTTCCCTCTTATTCTTTTCCCCGGCTGCCGTCATCCCCCGTTTCCCGCCAAGCCCACCCCTTAGTCGCGCCTAAGTCCGTCTTCCGTTCGCGGAGTCGAGACACGCGAAATCCCCGTGAGCGAAATCCGATTCCTCGGCCGCGCGCGACGGGAAGAGGCTTGAAACTTTCAGCCGGAGGAGCCGGGAGGGTCCTCGCGATGGAACGAGCTAATTGCACTTTTGACAACTCTGAGAAACTGCGCCGTTAAATATCGCCGCCGATAGAATATTTCATTAGAGCCGAGCGACGCTTCCTGCCGCGCAGCTGCGGTTTCCGGCCTGGAAGCGTATCCCGCGAGAGACGTTCCAGTCGATACGCGTCAATCGGCGCAGAGAAGAGAAGGGAACTCGTTTCGCGAGGGCGAGGCGTCTCGATCGTATGGATTGATGGAGAAACGCGGTTTGGACGTGAATCGATGCCGCAGAGCGAGGTGCGTCGAAGCGACGTAGCTGGGTCGCATGAAAGATCGACTTTGCTTGGGGTGTTCGTTGGGGTGACTATTGAATAGACGAAATGGGGTGCAGTTGTCGCTGGGACGATGCCTTTCGCTGAGACGGTGTCCACGAATCATCGATAGGAAAAGTCTGCTAACGTAAATGAAACTGTGCGAAGCGTTGCGAACGCTATCGCGTTAATGAAACGCGAGGCTCGCTTAATGCTCAGGTGACCTTAACCCGTGCAAAGCGCAACGTTGCATGCGAACGGGACCAGTGAATGGAGAGGAACTGGATCGGTGAGCCAGTGGTTCCTGAGGGTACATAACGCGCCTGAACCAATCCTGTCCCTGGCAGCCGGACCGATTCGATAAGCCCTTAATCCATCGGCAATTAGTCCGCACAGTGGCCAGCGCAACCCCTTCGGTCGGTCCGAACCTCTGCGCCCGTCTCGTAAACGATCGCTGTCCCTGTCTGACCCGTCGAACGGCTAGTCTATCGCGTCCTCCTCTTTGTCGCTGGCTAATTCAACAGCCTCTGTGACTGTACAATTAACCCGTGGCCCGTCCGCGTTTATGCACGGAATGCAGCCGTGCAGTTCGTGCCTCGTGTGTATTCAGGAGACGGTGATCCGTGCAATAACGAACGATTCTACGAGCAGGTTTATTCGGTTCGCGATTTTTCTTTACCCGCTTTAGCCGCTTAAACGAAGCGCAGCCCGCGGATTTCAGTTTTCGAACGGCACGAGCCGCGTCGTTTATTACCGCGATACTGGCAAACATTCTCTCGAGATTTATATCTCCAGCGCCGCGTTCCCTTCTTTGAGGAGCGCGGCCAAGAATTCCGGGGGAGAGAAAGAGGAACGGAGGCACAATGAAAGCGCATCGCGCGGCGCTCCTCGTGTGATTTGTTTTAAAAAGAAGTGTACGTGACGTTCCGGCTCCTTATTTTTCGAAGCGAACGGAAGAGAATCCCGCGCGGCAGGAAATAGGTGCACACGGACCGCGGCGACGAGAGGGTGCGGGAGAACGGGTGGAAAGAGACTTGAAACGAGAGCACGAGAGGGCACAGCCGCTTCGTACTTTCGTCGTAAAGAATGGAAAGCGTACTTCGAAAGAACTCACCGTGATACGTCCTCCTGAGAAACAGCTCGTGGCGTGGCCGCGCCGTGAAGTGCGAGAGAAGACGCGTGACGTGATTCTTGCGAGTAAGGCAGCGTCGAGTTGTTCTCCAACGCCGACACAGAACCATTCTGTTTTCCTGTTTACAGGAGAGACGAGTGAAAAAAAGAGAGAAGGCGACGGGGGAACGGGTAATTTGGAAGTTTGCCTCCCTTTGACGGAGAGCAAGGGTGACTCCTTGAAATACGAGCCGAACCCTCTGCGAACGTAACGCGTACACACGGCCTCTGCACGAGCGAGGATCGACTACATTTTTATTTCTACGTTCGCAAAGGATAGACTCTAAAGCTATACCGTTAACAAATACATCGTACGTCTCGAAATAGCAAAGTAAAAGCGCAGCTAATCGATTGTTTACTAATGACTAGCGACTGTGGGACATTTTTGATATTCTTCTAACGTTATCTTTCTTCTCGGTGCCGTTCGGTTTTCTCCTATTAAATAAAGAGAAATGGTGATCGCAGAGAGTAGAAATCGTTAATATGTCGTCTCTGTACAAACGAAGACAGCGAAATTGTTTTTTCATAAAGACGCAATTGAAATAAAGGATCTCGCACCGCTGTCGCAGTGGTCGACGCGTCCGTTCCATCTTGCAGCACCGCGCACGAAATGCAAAAGAGTTTACGGGCTCGACTTTTACGAGGGCAATGAATAAGTTACGGGCGATCGTCGACGCGAACAGGAAGGCGGGGAGTACGCGGACAAGTACCGGGGATCAAAAATTCATTTCGACGCGGACGGAAGAGAAGGGCGGGGCGCGTCTCCGTGTTTATCATTCGCTGTGGGATCCGCGAGAATTGAAGGCATCGCGGAAGTAAAGCTGCCGCGTGAAAAATTGATCGACGTTTAAGTGGCAATGAATATCTAGGCTAGCCCAGAGGCGCTCTCCTCTGGTAATTGTCCAACAATTGTGCTCGAGGACCGAGTTCGAGGAATCTTGAACCGCGTCGAGCTCGTTCGATCTTTTTTAATCCGTTCAATAACGCCACGGGCACCGCAGCAGCGGCTCAGCCGAGCTTTTCTCGGCCGTGGCATTTCTTTCGAAATCCTGCGAGGCGTTAAACGGCGACGCGAGCATAAAACGCTCGGGCGGAGGCGACCGCGACGTCCCCATTTTCCAAAACGGCGGCGGCGGAGTTTCCTCCGGCGCAGAGCCGCGTCCGGTTGGGCACGAACAAAAGTAACGGCGGCGCTTTTTCACGCACCGCGAAATATTTATCGTCCCGGAAGGGAGCGCCGTGGAAATTCGAGAAGAAAAGATCCCGAAAATGTCCCGCGGTGAAACGCGGCTTGGAAAGGGCCGCGGACGCGGATCCAGCCCGGCCTCTGAATGATATATTACGGAACTGAAAATACGAGGACGGCCTTACGTGGCTGCGGCGAGAGCGAGTTGTCCGAGGCCATCGGGGGTGGCGGCGGTGGCACGATTCCGGTTTCCGGCTTCGCCACGAGGAGGACCACGCGATCCTGAGTCGCCTTCAGAGTCGCCACCGCTTCCTCGTGCGTCACGTTTTCGAGGTTCTTGTCGCCCTGCTGGAATCAAACGAATCCATTCTTTTATATCCTCCCTTTAACGATATCATCACTCCACGATTTCGTATTTCGAGGGATGGATCAAGGAATATTGACGTAACACGGGAGGTGTAATCGTGTTGTTATTATTTAATCGACGCGCTGTTAAAATCCAGGCGATCTTTATCTCCTAGATTTTAATTAAAGTAATGTAGAGATACATTTTTCTCGGCTGATATAATAAGCTGCGTTGTTTATCATGTTTCATTAACAACGTCGCAGACTTCACGGATATCCGCGCGAGTATGGAAAGCGCGCGCTTTCCGCGCTCGTTTTTCCGCGCCGTGAAATATCTCTCTTCATTCATCAACACCGTCCATTCATCTTAATTTCCTAACGTATTCCCTTTCATCGCTCCATCGTCTCTGTCCCTCATTTTCACCGGTGCACGAATGAAGATAAGGCCGGGTAGGAAAACGCGAAAGACCGGTCTCTCGCCGTGCCGCGCGTATCGATCAAGATTCCGCGGCGCATGGTAATTGATTTCGCCCGTTCAATTTACCCCGTCAATCATACTTCGTTTACCTCTTACGGAGCGCTTCGAGATGGATCACCGAGTGCGCGCTATGCACGAGTTCGTGCGCTTGTTCGATCTGCTTTAATTAACACGAGTGGCTGCGTTTAAATGTCGAACCGACTTTAGATGTCGAACATTCAATTTCCAAAGCGATAAAAGAAGAACGAGCGGAAGAACACGCATGAAACTTTTTCCGAGGATCGAACTAAAAGTACTAAAGGAACTACGCGAATAAATCTTTCGTTCGATCGCGTCGCACTTTCTTTTATATATTTTCCAGCTGCGTCTGGTTTTTCTACTTTGAAATTTTTCGGTTCGAAGAGATGCACGAACCGTGCGTGAAAAACGGAGCCGCGTGGAAAAAGGGAGCGACATCGCGTCGGTAATTATCCAACGATGGCTGACACTGGGGAAAAAAGCGACAGGGTCCAAGTTTTCCAGCCCGTGTCATAAACAACCGACGAACTCTCTCACCCCCTCTCTCTCTCTCTCTCTCTGCAACGTTCGTTGTTCTCAAGTGTATGCCGACACGCAATCATGCGCAAAGTTAAATCGACTTGCGATCCACCCCGTCTGGGCGCCGCTTCGGAAACTTTTGAATAAATCGTTCCCCGAAACGCGTCGAAAGAAGCTCAATCTATTTACGACACGTCCCGCTGCTCGCTTTTAACAATTTATTTTGCAACTTTTGCGCTTGACAAGCGTAACAACGTTTAATCAGGAACGTTCAATCTCGTCGAATCTCGGCAATCCCGTACTCTCTTCCTTAATTTTGTATGCATTTTTAATAACACGGCTAATAGCATTGCTTTGTCCTCGATATTTTAAGCACCAAAAGCGCCGAATGCGCGAATAGAGGAGACACAAAGCACGGGCGAACATTTATTCCCCGCGTATTTCTCAAAGCGTGAAATAATTAATACGATTTGTTTCAAATTTTATACGCAACGGACTGATATTGAATTGCAAAGCGATACATTTTAACAAAATATATATTCAAACGGAATGCTTTCTTTCCGTCTCTCATTTTACGCATAAATCAGAATCATTCTTTACTCCGCCACTTCATCGTGCTGCGAACAGATTAATCACCGCGGCAGTCGCGATTCCTGGTAGCCGATTCTCAAGATGAACAATGTTTAAGGTCGTCGCGCGAGGGTCGATCTTCGCGCCTTTTAAATCACGCCTATCGCGATTATAAATCAGTAGCCGCGACGTGGCTGGTTTAATCGCGGTTCTTCCGACTCGAGAGCCTCCAGGGGATGCGCGCGTGCGAAGAAAAAGGGGGAGCGTCGACGCGAAAAATCGCGAAAAATCGCGAAAAATCGCGAAACGACGCAGTATCCGCGTTCACATCCGTGGCAGCGAGACGCGCATCGCTGACGGACGAGCTATCAATTACTCATCGCCATCGAAAAACCACTCCGATCCATTTTTCGCGGCGGTCCTCGCGCTTCGTCCCGCGTTCCTGGGCCGCGGAATGTGTCGAGAAACGGTCTCGAAATCCGGAATTGAAACGCGACGCGATTCGCGGGGCGCGCTCGACACCTCGCGCTTTCCATCGATCCCGGAAAATCGTCTGACGGCCGGTTTTAACGTTCAAGAGATTCCCCCGCAGCGGAAGTTTTATTATATCTTGTTAGCGAAGATGAAGAGGCGCGGGCTAGCGGGTAAATTGAGCCCCGGCCGGGAAAAATTACACGATTACGCTTTTTTATTCCGCTGAAAAATGTATTTCTTCTTTGTTCCCCGGCGAACCTATTTTCCATGAAGAATCGTCTAATCAAGACCGGGTTTCCTTTTAACGCTGGAAGAGCCTCAAGTTGAAAGGACTGAGAGACGGGGGTGGACCGTCTGTCAGATTAAAACTCTAAATGGCATTCTAACGGTGCCATTTTGAAGAACGCCGCGGATTAACCTCGTTCCCGAGATTTTCCGCCGAAAAATCGGGAAATTATCGATGAACGCGCTCGGCTAACGAATGCGCGGCGAATTTACTGGTCGACGAATGACCGATCGCGAGGCCCCGGGGCGGGATTCGAGGAGTCGAGCGTCATTGCGAAACGATAAGTGCGGTCGGATAAAATCAGGATGGATAGGGTGTAATTTAGCCTCAACTCACCAGAGCGTTCCTGACGGCCACCAATTTGTCTCCAACGACAAGACGGCCGTCCACTTGCGCGGCACCGCCCTCCATAATTTTCGTCACGTAGATTCCATTGTCACCGGGTATATGCTGATTGCCAATACCTCCGGCGATACTGAAACCGAGGCCCTTGTTACCCTTAATTAGCTCGATTTCGATCAGCTGCGTGTGTCTCCGTCGGCGCACGTACTGAAAATTGACATGGAAACGGCCTCGTAAATCGTTCGCTCGACATCGTGTCGATATTAAAAAACAAATCTCATCGATTCGTCGACCTCGCGCGAGCCATGCGCTCGCTGAAAATCGGCTGAAAATCGGCTGAGAATCAGCGTCCCGTTCGTTCGAGTTCAATTGGGGTCGAATCAAGCAGCGCAGGATTCACAGATCCGCGCAGGGGTGGTTCGCTGTTGCCCCGAGTAAATCATGCGCTCTCCAGCGCTCCTCCCTCGCGAGGAACGCAACAATGAATCCGCGTAATTAAACAGCCGGACCGACTACCCAACCAGAACAAGATATCCCGCCTCTGCGAGCGGTTTCCCTCGTTTAGCCCACGGATTTATAAACGAGGCTCATCTCGCGCGATCAACGCACCCCTTTCTGCTTTCTCTTCTCTTTTTTTCACGCGGTCGATAAGGTCCGCGTATTTATCAACGAATCGCGAGGGGGCAGCGAAGGGTGCGCGAGCGGAAGAAAGCTGGCGAGGGTTCGCTGTCTGGCGCGCGCGCGCGGCCCGTTCAATTTCGAGAAATTAAATGGGGCGTTACATCGAGGATAATTAAGATCTCACTTTCACGGCGCCGCGGCCTTGCTCCGTCCCCGCCGCGGTGCACCGAAACGCTACGCGACATAAATTTAATTAAATCGGCCCGGCAGGAAACGCTGTTAAAGTTTCGCCGACGTTAAGTCTCTCCTCTTAAGGGCCCACCGCTCCTAGGATATTGCGACGCGAGCGAAATAATAATATCCAGCCCGTAAACGCTTTTATGCCTGCTTGCCAGGCACCCGTGCCTGTTTCCCAGGTACTCGAAAAAGGTTAATAACGCAGCCGGGCCGTGTGAGAACGAGGGGGGGAAAAAGTTGCGCGGTGCCTCCCCGCGGTTCCCTCTGCCGCCGCGACGCTCTCATTAGACTGTATTATTTTTGCCAAAACGTGAATTATTTGACCAGCGAAATTATTCTACCCTCATCTCTGGTTCGCGCTACCAGCGGGGAGGGGGAAAAAAAAGTCGAAAGAGCCCTGGCGAACCCGTTCGACCGGCGTTTCGCGAGAAAAACCGCCTTCGGGAAACAATATTTCCCAGGCTGCGCCGGTTTAAATACCGGTCCATTGCTCGTCGCGGTAGAATTTATACGGCTCGCATTTCGCGCGCCACCGCGGCAACACGCCCATTCAAATGCTAACGCGGTCCGCGAGTTTTTCAAAAAATTTTCCGGCCCTCGCCTCGCGGTCGAAGCTCTCGCGACGCGTTGTGAAATTAATTTATTGTTGCGGGCAGCCCCGAAAAAAAGAGGGGGGGAGGAAGAAAAAAAGAACCGTCGATATTTATTTTATTTTCATTTTTCCGCAGGCTTTTTAAACGAAAGCTTTATCGTCGGGATCGGGACGCCGGTTTTTTGTCCGCCCGGCTCCAGAAACGAGAACGCCACCGCGACGCTGGGGGGGAAACGCGAACGCCCCGGGCATTATTTCGCGAGAGGGGAATCTCGGTTTTCCGCGAGATATACAGCCGGCATTGTCGTCGCCGGCGATTATCTCGCGTCGAGCTACCGGATAATAATTGAACGTCTAAAACGGATTCTTTCCAGCGGACCCATTGTTCGCAAACGATCTTTCAAATCTCGCGGTATTTATTACTGTGTCTCCTTTCTCTCCTTTCTCTCGATCGATATCGTCCGCGCGTGACACCTCGAACGCTGAATATCTCGCTCGACGCGGCGCTCTTAACCGATACTTTAAATCGCATCCAGCGAAGAGCGTGGTCTGACATCCGCGGGGATGTCCCCGAGCGGCAATCGCTCAAACGTTGTCTGTGGTAAGTCGTTAGGGTCGCGGGCAAACTTTTCGAGTAGTTTGTTAGCGGTTCCCGGGATGTAGGTTAATCTATTTCCCCGGGAGAGCGTGTTCGCTTTTGCGACGTCGTTGAGCGACTTCGGAAGACGTCTGTTTCGAAACCAGAGATCTCTGACGTCGTCCAGACGATAGAATTTACGTATCTGCTTTACTAACTGCGCGAACCACCCGCTGCGCTGGCCGCGTGGATATCGTCGAACGAATCGTACGAGAACGGAAAAGAGCGAGACCTGCTCGCGGATGAAGCGAAGGGGATGGAAACTTACCAGTTTGACGGTGTTCCCCGCCCGTTTGAGCGCGTCGACGGCCGCCGCGTGCGGTACATCGACCACGGAGACGTCGTTCACCTGCAGTATCGTGTCGTTGACGCGGAGACGGCCGTCCGCGGACGCTGCACCGCCTGGTATAAGTTTCGTGATGTAAATGGCAGTGTCGTTGCCGAAGTGTGGATTGTCCGTGCCGCCTGCGATGCTGAAGCCAAGGCCAGCGCCACCCCTTTCGAGCACGATCTCCTCGTACTCCCAGTCATCGTCCCCGTTCACCTGTTGTCAATGAAAGCGTGGTCGCGTTAAGAAAAGATCGATCGGCAGAGGAACGGCTGGAAGAGCCGCGGGACGACAGAAAGCGTAGATTACATCGGTAATCCGGCGCGGGTCAGTTCCTAATTACGCTAGGGACCGAGCCGCCCGCAGAGCGGAGGAGTTGACCGGTTAATTGATTTTGAGACCCGCAGAGGAGTAGATTAAGCCGCGGGTCCGGATCGATGGCGGTTGGTTATGGTAGTTATCGCGGGAATATACCGATATCGTGTAATAACGTCACGATCCGTCGCATCTGCACGCGTACCAACGACAGGGATTGGTAGCAGCGTTTCCTTACAATGGAGTTGCGACAGAGCTTCGTTAGCATCCTTTTGACGCTGTCTTCTGAAAACTCCGCGCGTCCTGTTTGGAACAGGGCCGATTGAATCGCGTTTCCCGCGCGGTCGCTCGGAAAAATGGATGCAATAATTCTTCGCTGGACGAAAGCCACTGTCGGATGGACGTACACGGTGCTTCGCGGAATTGGCTAATACCTCGCGTGAATCGCTGCTCCACGATGTACAACGAAAGCTAGCGATTCCGTGAATAAAGAGCCACGTGTCTCAACAATCCATTCGCCTATCGGTAACGTCTACTGGTAATAACTTTCTTCGCGATCGAAAGTATCGCGTCTCGATTAAAGAACGCACAATTCACAGCGCGAGGGACACTCGCTTCGACGACGAATTCTGACACATTCGCATACGCTCATTTTCTAAGAACCCATCGATAAATCAGTCTCGAACGCGCACCACGATCCACAGAGGGAATATCGAATCGCACGACCACCGTGGCAATCGACGGTTCGCGACGAGGTTCGGGGTGGAAACGCGACAGGCATTCCGGAGCGCATTCCGCGCGGCAATCGGGGCTGGTATCGCGATGACCCGCGCGCAATCACGAACTCTACGACAGATTTGATGCACGCGGCCGCGCCAGCACGCATTGCCTGCGGAATCGCGAATTAATCGGCCTCGAATTACCATTCTATGGAGTCGAGCCGAACAGATGGGACGGCGTAAGGGTCGTTACCGGAAGTCGATCCGGCTGCCACGGCGACGTTACGGCGCAATTATGGTAGCGTGACTGGCTGCTCGGTTAATCGACGATTAGCGGCTGCGCCTCGACGAATGGCATCCATAATTAATCCGTTCGCGTTAGAAGAAGATCGGTTCGCCCGCCACGGCGCGATATTGCGCGCGGCGCACGTGCGTGTCCGCTGATAAGGCTGTGAAATATCGCGGGCCACGAACGAACTGTCCGACGCGCGCGAATTACGCGTCTAATGGGCGTTCTTAATTAACGCGCGATCGTCGACGGTGTTTTGCAAAATTTTTCGACCATAATTTCCAATTTCGCACGAACGAATAACTTTACAAAATATCTGTATTCACATATTTTGGTATCTACAAGCAGCTGAAACTGTGCGTCGTTTAATAGAATGTTCACGAGACTGGGGTTCGTTTAGCGGCGCCTCTTACTGCAAAAGAGAGCTCGCGTTGCGTTTCATGGGTATCAGAAAGTAAAACTGACTGTCGATTTGAACTGCGCCGTATAAAGCATCGATTTACCATTTTATGCGGCCCGTTTACCATGGTGGCTGTCATCGTAGGTGCTGATCGAACGTCGTTAACAACATTTTAAAACACCGATAACGACGTGAATGCCGCTCTGGGCTGAATACGATTCAAACTTTCGTGCGCATTCACCGAGTCTACTTGAACCGCGCACACCCGGATATCGACGTTCGTATATCACCACTTTTATCGCGCTACCGCATCCTGAATTGGCCCGAAAATTTCGCTCGCCCCGACCAGCGTGACCCTTCCATCCGTCGGGGTTCATTCAGCGCGTTCGCGAGCGCGTTTTCCCTCCCGCGACGCGGCTGCACCCGAAACTGTTCCTTCGAAAATATTGCGTAAATCACGGGAATTATTTACGACTCGACCGTGAGGCAGCGTACTACCGACTACTAATCGGTATCAGCGCGCACGTTGCGTAACAGCGCGGAAAATTCGCGCTGCTGCGAGAGATTAACGCGCAGCTGACGTCCTTACGATCTGGACGAGGCGTCACTGGCGTCAGAAAATTTTGCGCGGTCACGCGAGTGTCAAGAGCGAAGCCAGGCTTGGAAACGAGTGCTAACCAGCGCGGGTGCGTACGCGCTTCAGCGATAACGTTCATCGACGACTACCAATCCACGTGACTTCCCGCGCGTTTCGTAATCGCGTGGACGCGCGCTTTCTCGCGACGAATGCGACGCGGAACGGACGTACGTACTCGGTGGCTGGAAACCGCGAAACTGCGACGGTTCTGTCGCGACTCGGAGGAAGGAGTAACGTTATCCGGTCGCGTTCTCGTTCCCGCGGAGCGTCCACACGCTCGAAACCGGGCTCGCGTCCCTCGCCAGCGAGCCGACTGCGCCCGCCCGCTCGCTCGCTCGCGAGGGCTCGCGTCCGCGCCGCGGCAGTCATCGCTATTATAATATTAGACCAGTGGCCGGCTATTTCCAACCGACTGTGAAAATATACCAGGCGGCACGCGTGCCGCGCGAGGAAGGGACGGCACTGAAATAAGCGGCCCGTGGTCAGTCACACGGCTCGCCAGCGGAGCGGTCGCGATTTATGGTCGCGTCGATCGATCGCGGGGAATCGCGCGTACACGCTCGACGATGTATCGCCAGCCTGCTGGTCTTCGTTCCACGGTTCCACCTTCTGGTATCCCCTGGTCTACGTTCGCTCGCGCCCAGCTTATGGGTTCTGTTTCGTTTTTAGTATTCGTAGAACGAACGAGGCATTTCGAGAGACGCGGAGCAACGGGGAGGCGAGGAATGTACGGAGGAAATAGTTTCAGCGTCGGTTCAATGAATGGGCCAGGCTTGATTGGGATTTTTGATGGAAGGTAGCAAGAGGGGGTGCGTTTTCATTAGCGGCGATTTTTTACAAACCTTTGAAACGTACCTTTGGAAACGCGTCTGCGATTAATGTTTGAGCGATTCGAGATGAAGAGGAACGCGCACCCCCGCCAGAACACGATACGTCGGAATGTGATTTACGGGTTCTTGTACCAACAAGCTCGATTCGATGGGTATAATACAGACCACATATCTCAAATATACAAGCGGGAGGTGAAAATAGTGGGATTAAAGGACGGATGTTTGAGTTTCGCGGATTGATGGATTATCGGGGGCGCGAGTCTCGAGCGAGCGGGGGTGGGTGTCCCGTAAGCAACGAGTTAATTCAGGCACGTCGGTAATTCCGTTAGCGGAATCCGCGGAAGTTCGATTGGGGTGGGCTCGTTCTACCTCTCTCTCTCTCTCTCTCTCTCTCTTTGTCTTTCTCCACGTGCGTTACGTGGACGCGGCGTTTAAAGAGCGTCGGGGCGCACGGTGGTCCCCGGAATCTTGGCTCGAGAAACTCCGACGGGGCGCGTCCGTGCCGTTCGTGATTCGAATTAACGTCGGGGCTCCGAAACGACGGCTATATTCGTTGGCCTTTGTCGGAACGCGAGGCTCGCCGGAGTGCGGGTAAAGATAGCCCCGCGTTTCGCGGCGAAATATTCGTGGTTTCGGGCACACGCCGACCTTGGGAATAATTACCAAGTTATCGCGCGACCTGGTGCCAAGCGATTTCCTTTTCCAATCGTTCTGATCCGTCGTACCCGACTAGCGAAGTAGCCGTTCGCAAACTCGCGATCTTTAATCCGGGACACCGATTTTTTGTTCCATTAAGGCGGTGGAACGCGTTTGATCGATACCTCCCTCAGGCATGCAGAGTGGATCTACTATTAAAAAAGTTTTAACGATTTTCCTGCGCGGGAAACTTTCGCGAGTTTCAAACGACTTAATTGCATCGCGAAACTCGCCAAGGTTTCTCCACCCTGTGTATTTGTTGGGAGTTTAAAAAAATATTAATTCCCCGTTTTGGCTGCTGTATATATTATTCGTATGCGCCGAGAGCAGCTGTCGTTAAGTTTTAACGTTCTCCGTTGGGCAGAAACTCTACGGTGGTTCAAGAACGAATACGTTTCCGGAGCGTGCACCGTGCACGCTACCGACGTGCTGCAATAATGTTTCATAACATGAAACGCAGCGCGCGGAGGATTTATGCGTCTCGTAAAAATCCTCCTAAAAATGCTCCGCGCGGTCACGAGCGGCGGTGATCTTATTTCCATGCGGATTTAACCGTTTCAATCATATTCATCGTTCGAGCGCGATCGTCAGGCTTCGAGCCGTTTCCACGCCGCCAGTAAATTTCGGATGTTTACGTCGGACGACCGAGAATTTTAATTAACCCGCGACGGTTCCTCCTGATGTTTCTGGCGAACAATAAAATTTTCCCGGAAACGCGTGGGATCGCTGACGGAGATCGCGCTATCCGCCGTCCTCGAAAAGTTTATAGACAGCTGTACAGCGTAAATTCAACGGAGTGATTCGACAGAGGCAGGCGGAGGTTTAACGGCGAATGAAATTACCGGGTGTATCCGAGAGGAATGCCTCTGGTCCTCGCCCTCGGCGCCATAAATAGCAGATTCACCTAAAAAGGGGTTGCGGACTGGCGGGCGCGGTATTAAGGGCGGGATGATGTTGCAAAGACCATCGACCTGTTTAAGTGTCGCACCGTGTGCCACCGCTTAAGAATGTTTTAATACCCTAATAACGGGGCGACGACGTTTCTACCTTTCTGCGGTGTCGATAAATTCGAACGAGCAGGCACCGTTTTTACGGATCGTCCAAGTCTGCGCGCGATTTCTCTGGTTCTCAGCGAGCTTAGGGATGATCGCGGAAACGGAAATAATTCTCACGAGAGATACCGTTTTGGCGTTTCGCGAGGAACAGCGACAAGTAGAAATAATTGTTCGCCGGTACGAGGGCATTTCCATTGCCATAACGTCGCAACGAGCGTGGAAGTTCGCAACGGCAGGAATATTAATTTCACGTGTCAGGATAAATTCAGGCGACGAGAAATTTGCTTTTAAACTTAATACTTCCTCCTCCCACTCCTCCGCTGGGTTCGCAATGGTCGGCATATATATTACATCCTAAAGTAACGTAAGTAACGCAAGTGGCCGCGCGTAAGGTGCGTGCAAAAGGCGAGAAACCGAGTCGCGTTAAGCTGAATTAACGCGAGAGGTAACTGGAGCCACGGGTGGGACACGCAGCGGAGCCTTTTGTCTTACGAAATTAAAACGAAAAGACTCGTTAACTCGCGTTCGCCCGTGGAAACTGCGCAACCCTTCTCGGCTGGCGCGCGTCAAAGGCCCGCAAATATTTCATATCCTCTCGCGGAAAACGATACCGACGAAAAGTAACCGACGACTCCTCTGTCCCTTTTTCGCCTCGCATTTTCTGGCGTTCTTCCCCCCGGTTTTAATTAAAATGTTCATCGGCAAACCTCCGCGGTTCTAGGCGTAATTACTATTGGCCACGAAGCCTCGTATCGTACGAAATTGTCAGGTTTTCGTTATTTTAATCGAGTCATTTTTTCGAGCTTCGTCCCGATTATTTGTCGTCGAAAAACGCGGGGGAAAAAGTTCCATTTTCCACGGTAATATCGACCGCGTCGTTTCTTCGTTCGATGGCGAGTCGCGGCCATGAACGGTCGACCCATTTCGCGAGCGGAATCGCGATACGACGATGAATGAACACCGCGAAGACGCGTCGCGGTCGGAGCGCGTAAACGGATCGCGCGTAGTTGCGGTCACGTGCAGCGATAGCGCAATCCCCGTACCGTCAATATTAAACATCTGTTCAGCGTAGATTCGCGGCACGCATCTCCGTGAAGCAATCGAGTGTTGCCCCTGCACTTGACACCCAGCGAGAGACTCGAGATCAAGTGGTTCAAGTGGTTTCGCCCTCTGAATCGCGTTCCTCGAATAATCGTTCTCGATGCGGTGCGGCTCGCCTCTCGAATGGCCCGCGATAATAGACTAGACACAACGCGATGCGCGATGATACCAATTTGGGGTGTTACCCGAGGAATTTCGCATCCAGAAGTCGTGACAAAGCGACGCGTTCTGCTTTCGACACGATGTTTTCTACGTGAGTTTACGTAAACGGAGCTGTTCTTCGTATTGCGCAATTTCCTGGGTGCAGACTCCGAAAAAGAGGCCCCTTTTCGTCAACCCTTTCGCCGCGAACGTCGCACACGCGAATTCTCCCACGGATTCACGGAAAGTTACCTACTCGAGGCCATCGTTCGTCGCGACACCGTCGACGGCGCCGAAATTAGCGCCATTCGAACGCGCGTCGTGGGCATCGTTTCGAAACTGGCCACGAGGCGGGAAGAAACTCCGTTTTTCCCATTTCGGTAGAGCGATTTCGGTCCATTAATAGCGCCGTACCCACGAAAGGTCGGGGCAGCGTGCCAGGAGAGGCCCCGCATCTAGAACCGCGATGTGTCCCCCTGAGCGACGAGCTTTCTCGCTCGACGAGGTCGGAAAGTAGTCGAGTTTCGGTCACGGATCAGGCTCGCGCGACCCTCGGCCAAGCTGAGAGCCGAGGCAAACGAGATCCGCCTCGCGGAGTCCTCGAAACGTGAAACTACGCCCGCTCGACGGCGCGGCTGCTCTGGCAGGCCGCGAGCGCATTAACAAAATTGGAGCGACGCCAACTACGAGGCGTCGGATCGGCACTGGGCTGCCTCGCGTCCCGTTGTGTTTCGCTTCTTCCCTACGACCCCGTTACGCGCCCGCCTTTCTCCGTTTCCGTTGCTCGGCTGGCACCGCGAACCCGCGACTAATTGCACCTTTATCCCGAGAAGAAACGTTGTTCGACGCGTCCGCGAACTCTGATTCCCTCTGTTTTTCTGCCCCAGCCAGCGAAGCCTCTTAGCAGTTGGCCACCAAGTTTCGCGAGCGCAAAGTCGTTCGCGGCGGAATCCACGTTGGATCGTTCGTCGAGCCACTTCTGCTGCGAATGCCAGGTTTCGCGCGGAATTTGGACGCTCGAGCGTCGTGCAATCGCAGCGAACGCGCGGAAGGAGACTTCGTTCGCCTTTTTGTCGTTGGGACGAAAGTTTTCGAGAGCGTCAAGTCGCGTCATTATTGGCAAGTTGGCAAAGTCACGTTGCAATCAGTCTGATGCGTCTCAGAGGGAGGAGAGACTTGCAAAAACTTTACGCGCGGCTTGGCAAACGACGAACGTTCGTCTGGCTGTGCACGCAGAGACAAAACGGTGGCCTGGCAAAGCCGCGTTAATATCCTAATGGCTATTCCGGCGGTTCTTTCGGGTAATCAACAAGACGTTTTTTTTTTCATCCCGCCACGGGTTTTGGGAATGCGTTCGCTTCGCGGACGGTCGGAGCGAACCCGCGCGAGCTAACGAGAAGCGTTTAGGGACGGTAAAAGATTGTTAAAATTTTAACTAACGACACCGAGTGCAATTTCCTCCGCGAGATGTAACGTTGCGCAAATGTTTTAATAAATCCCTTTGTGAGAACGTAGATTTTGCGCTCGCCAGCGAGTAATTAAAAAATTCCACCGCTGGCTCCGCGGAAAATTTGAGAAAAACCTCGCGTTAGAGACGCACGAATGATGCATTAATGCTAAATTAAACGAAACGGAACAGATTTACTAGATGCTATTGCCCCGTTGTGGATTTACTTGGCTCATGACTTCCTGGCCCAATTAAGATTGTAAAAGGGAATTGAATAAATATTCCTCTCACGGTTTGTCAGCGTAACGCGTATACTTATGCTCGTTTTATCCTCCCAGCGTTGGAATTGAATTCAATTTTGGACTTAACGAGGATCAACACGGATATTTATGAATAATTCGTCAGACGCGCTCCTCCTCCTTCGCATTTTCAATTGCTGCAAAATTAACGCGAATTTCCGTATTTTCGTCGTGCAAATTTGCAGGCTGTCCCCCTAATTATTTTGCTAGACTGGTCGATTGTAACACGAATGCTTGCGGCGGAAAGTTTCGCTGATCGATGGAAACGTTCGCGGAATTCGTCCGGGGTAACTTCGAAACAGGTTTTCGCGGGGATTCGTGCGCGTAATGGCGCGTCGCGATCAGAAACTGGAACCTTCAAACGCGTCGCTCCCGGAAGCATAATTACGCGAGCGACCGCGTTTATGTTCGAAACATTTCCTCGACGGGAACCGCGATTCAGGCGGCGCTGAATTATAAATTCGAATCGAAGTCGTTCGCCGATTTGGCGGCTCGCCAGCGCCTCTGTTCATCAACCGGTCGTTATTACATGTAACACGGGTCCCGGCTACCGAGGGGTTTTAACGATCAATTAATTCTTAATCGTGTTAGCCGTCGTACGATCCAATTTGCTGGCGCGGAAAACCGCAGGCCCGTGGACGGAACGCGATTACAAAAATTGAATCGTTCGCGCGGACCTGTCGATCACGGACCCTTTCGCTTTACCGGGCGCAAATGGCGTCGCGTGCACGCTGGATTCCGACTAGTTTGGCATGGGATCGAGGGCTTTACGATCCGCGATTAACTCGCAGTATCATTCGTGACGGAATATGTTTTCAACGTCGTCCGAAATTCGTCCGAAATTCGTTCGAAATTCGTTCGAAATTCGTTCGAAATCGCGAGGCTTCCGCGAGTTTCCCGGGGCGAGAACTGGTCGCACAGACGCAGCTCCAGCGGGTCAAACCGCGTTATTTACGCATCCGCTGGCTGTCGGATCCGGGGGGTTTCGCCGCTTCACGCACGCTTCGGCTCTCATTGAGATTTACGAGGGATGGTAACGTCGGGTACGCGGAACGGGCGCCCCGCGGAATGGGAAATCCATGAGTTTCGCGAATTAAACGCACCTGTAGCGGCGCGCGTCGTATATTAATCGGTCGTAGCGGCAAATCTAGCGTTATAATAAACGGGATTTCAAAACACCGTTCAAACCGATGGCCGTAGAATGGTCGTCGCGGGCTTAACGCCGCGGAATTAACCCGCTGCGAGTCATTGTGCGCGGCTGAATTCCGAATAAAGTTGAACAACCGTCTAGACCTGTGGCGTTCGTGCCACGGCCTCAGCGAAGCCCGCGGACTTCGACGAGAGAAAGAGAGAGACGAGGGTGGCCATTTCGATTCGTTTCTTCGCGCTCGAATAATGGTTCGAGCCTAATAATGGATGCATTGAAGGGGAAAGTGGAGAACGGAATAAACGTCGGATCTGTGAAATCGCGAGACAGCAAGAGGGAGATCCGTCGAAAAGAAGGATTGGACCGGGCCTCGAGCGCGGCTCTGATTAATTTAAATTAGATGAAATTCCCAGAACGGACCATTGCTCGGCGCATAAATAATTTTAATTCGTTTCCTCGCGTTCGAACGGTGCTTCGAGTTTAATAAAGGGGTGGCTGAAGGAGAGCGGAGAGGAAAGAATATAGACGGATCCTTAGGGATTGGGAGACAAAAGGAAAGAAGTCTTCGCGCTCGATCGTCTGGAACGGCCGTGATTAATTTAAATTAGACGAAATTCGTAGAACGGTCCGTTGCACGTCGCGTAAATAAAGATTAAGCGGATGAGAACCAGGCGACGGCTGCGTTTCAGCGTCCCGCGGTTCCAAGGGTAATTTATTCATAGATCAATTCAGAAGCGGGAAGGGTTGAAAGGGTTGGAGCGATGGTAATGCATCGGTGAGGGACAACAAAAAAATTGCCCAACGAACGGGACCAAGCACGTTAAAGGATAAAAGCCGGAAAATGGTCCCGGCGGATGAACGGAATATTAATCGAAATGGCGCTCGTCGAGCTGCATAAAAATCAACACTTCGACAGTCGTTCCCATTGGCGACAGGTTTTTATCATTTATTTGTACTCGTTGCGGTCGTCGCAGAGAAATTGAAACCGTGAAACAAAACGGAGTACGATGAGAAGAAAAAAGAACAGAATGGCAGAAGAAAATACGAATCGTTTAGACTTGCTGGCTAATGAATGCGTACGGTGTGCCTCGAATCCGTGGACTCTTAGCCGTGGGAACTCTTCAAAGAATTCGCTCTGTTTTTGTAAGATCCTCGCGAGGAGACAAAACAGTCGCGATCAGCCAAGCTCGAAGCAGAAGCGCCAAAGAGCTTTCTTCGTGCGGAAACACGCGAACCGCGATAATGACATAAATATTCATTAAGAGCGTTTCGGTGTTTCCTCGCGTTCGTGTTTTCTGTTGCACGGCTTCGCGCAACCGCGTGGAAAAACCGTGGCCAAAAAATGAAAACAAACGCGATACGTGGCTTTGACGCATTAAAAGGGGCAGAATTATACCGAAGCTTGTATTTTTTACATCGCGGAGGGAAGAAGGGACGAAAAGGGAGAAGGGAGCCGTCGAGCTATCGTGCACGCTCGTCGTATACGTGTCGCGCGTTAATTTAAGCGAAACCAAGGGTGGGATATCGCGCGTCCACGTATATATTCTTGCGAATTTCAACGCTTATAGTTCATAGTTCTTATTCGATTTGCATATTTCCCAGTAACCTCGTAATTGATAGTAATTGCGCTGAAAGCGTGGTTGCGCGGCTACATTTTTCCCTCTCGGCTCTAACGAATTATGCATGTAAATTCCGCGCGGGGAACGTGTTTACCTTGAAACGAAATTTCGTTCGAAACGAGATTCCATAAGCTAATTCCAGAATTATTAACTCAACTTCAACGTAATCCCGTGAATTTCGCGTAAGTGCGGTTACCATAACTCACAAGGCGTTAAATTCACCGCGAACATTCCGCAGTATCAATTATTAACGAGGCGGCGCCAGCCGGAAACGAAGGTCTCGTTTTCCGACTAATTTTTAGTTACGCTTTAAAGCTGGCTGGAGATTAGCGCCGATTTTACGTAACCGTAATCGCCAATGACTTTCAAATGATTCCAACGCTGTGTATTTTCAATGCCCGATTAACAATTAAAATCGCTTGCTTATCGTTAGACGCGAAACTCTTCGAGATTTTAACGAGCATTCCGCTTAGCGAGCAATAACGAAATTGTTGAAAACTGTGCTGTAAGAAACGCGAGAGGCCAAATTAATTACATGTTGCGCGAGCTCGATATGAAATTCTTGCCACGTGCAGCCATCTTAAATATCTTAATTCCGGTATTAAATTCCGTAGCGAAGAGATCCCGCCACGAAGATGCCTTAACGTTGTCGTCATTTGGTTATGCGCGCTGATTAAAATCCAATTTCCGTTTACCCACCGTTACAAGAGCGTCCAACAATCGCGTCGCTTCTCATTCCAGTTTAACGAACCTTTTCTGTCATTCAACTATTCCGATTACCATTCAGTTGCTGTAATATCTTCCGTAACCTTGTTGCTTCACGTCGACTACGTCAAAGTCAAGCGTTCGAGTAATTATTGCCAAATCTACGGACACATAGTTAATGAGCTCGAACACAGCCATCGAGGTACTAATCAATGACCATTAGGAGAGCACACGACCCACCCGCGAAACACATTGACGAATTAATACACGAAACATTACAACTTGCATCGTGTGTGCGCCGCAAACTGCGTTAACTAGTTTCTGATGATAATGAGCTCGAATCGAACGATTTAGAGAGCGAAGGTGTTCTAACAATCTCTAAAGAACCGAGCCGCTGCAACGTCTGAAATATACACGAACCTCGTAAGGTTCTACTTATGCTTTACTATCGCTAATAAAGTTAAACCACGTTGCGCCGTAATTTCAGCCTTCAGGCTGGTGTAACTTGAAAACGAGGTAGATGTTTCGTCTCTGTTGCCTTGTTTATAACATCTTAACCATGAATATTCCGAGTTATCGCGAAAAGCGTATACTTTCCCCAGCTTCGTCCAATTTTTGCGCTCCACATGCATCATTGAAAAGAAAAGGAGCGCACGGTGCGAAACGCAGACGAATTTACGCGAAACCCCCTCGATTTGCTCAAAACTTCATACTTGCACGTAAAACGGATGCAATCGACGACACGGAGTCGTCCAGCGCGCTTGATACCCATCGTCGTCGCCTGTTTCTCGCCTGTAATCCGGTAAACGAGCACGGAGCGGAGATTTTACGTGCGAAACGGAGATGCAAGCAGAGTTTGACAACCCTTTCTTCGACGCCGTGGAACGTGGATATAGGAGGCGATTGGAAGGGAGAAATCCGAAAGAAATCCAGACGAACGTGACTGGCATAACGCAGACTCGAATTCTTCTAGACCGGGGAATCTTTAGCGATGCCACGTTGACGTGGACTACAACCATGGAATAAATTTACAGTTCCACGTATTGGTTTAATACCGTGCTTGTCTTATCGCGTTGGCAATTTCGCCGGTTTTCCGACGGAATGCGGCGACAGCCGTTCGCGGTCGTTCCAGTTAGCGTACAATTTCGCAGGGTCTCGGAGGTCTCCTCGAGGGGCGAGATGTAATTCGTGCATTTTGTAAAATCTCGGGGCTCGTAAACCACAACGAGCCAGATTACATAACTTTACGATACGTTTCCCACTATATTGCTTTATTATTACCGCTATCAGCTTCATTGTACGCCTTCGTTTTCTATCCTCTGCTAATATTATCCTCACCCCTTCCGTTTCTCCCGCCCTCAAACCCCACCGTATCGCGCGTTACAATGATAAATATCTTACGTTCGATTACAAGTAGAGAAATACTGAATGTCGATAAATAACAGATTAGATAACTTTGTCGTTTACCCAGAAGCGCTCATCAATCGAACCATTTTCTGTTCCGCGAGGGCAATGCGCGTCCATTTCTAAATTGAACTTACCAGAAATTCACGATAAACAGAGGATGGCAAGCCCCGTGGGGGCAACGAGTCGAGAAAATTCCCCCAACCGATATCCTAAAAGCCAGCATTCCGGACACCCTCGGCCAGTAATCCTCGTCAGAAGTTTACTACGAGCCTCGCGCTTTACGCAGATAGGGTGAACCACTCGAGTCCTCTCGATTCGCCAGCGTGTTTTCCATCGAGAGTCGACGAAGCGATCGACCGGGGGTCCTCCTCTTTCGATTCAACGACGAGCTTCATTCCGCCCCGTCACGTATATGCCGCTTACGGTTTACGCGCGAAACTTTACGACCTTGCACCCATGCACGCGACGCTCAAGTCCGCGCACACCGTAACCCTTCCTTCTGCCTGGGTGCTCGCCAGTGCTTGGAGCGTCGAGGCGCCCTTCTGCCACCGCGGTACGACGTTATGGAAAGTAAATTTTTTATGGTGTACGATGGGAACCAGTCATTGGCGAACGCGGACTGATTTACTGCCACTTGAATATGTCGTCGCTATCTAGTTACTTTTTTTTTTTTTTTACCATCTGACGCATCAATGGCGAAGGGAATACTTGGAATTCGTTGCGCTGGATCTTAAGACGCAAGCTAAGGAATATTGGTGGAGAAAGGCGCAGGGGTAAAGTTGCCCTTTCCAGAGCCAGTAGAAATAACCAGAAACAGGAATGTTCAATTAGAGAATACCGATAAAAAGGATATCTAATCTTCAACAAATTCCCGGACAGAGCCACTCGATATATCGAAGGGAAAGCGAACGTACGAGCGAAATTTTCCGCTCCGTTCGTTGCAGCGTACACCGCGCGCGATAATCGTGAAGGGGAAGAACAGCGGGGCGCGTTCGCGCGTTCAGGTTTAAATAACGTTGATAGGGCGGCGTAACGCGGGAAAAGGGCCGACTGCGTCGTTCTTGTCCCTGTTCGTCCGACATCTACGCGAATTTTCGTGCCAGCGACGCTCTCGCGTGGAGAAGCCCCTCGCATCGGTCGTAGCTAGGAAATTGGAAAGCGGACGCAGCCGGAATCGCGTGGCGCGCTGAGACGGCGAGCCGAGCGAGAACGTTTCGAATGGCGGCGACGGGGCTTGAAAAGATAAAGAAAATTGAAACCGTCTTTCCCTGCGTAAACTGTTACGTGTCTTCGCGGCAAATTAAAAGTTAACACGGTTAAAGTTTGTACGCGACGAGCGCTGAGTGGGTCCGGCTGGGTAAATCAATCACGGTGAGTCAACTCGCGGCGAGTTATACGAACGAAATGTAAATGGACGCGACCGCGGAGCCTGGTAAAAAGTTGCCGGGTAGTCGCCCCATTTTTCAAGGGGGCCAAGAATTGCTGCACCACTTAAAAGGGAGAGATGACGCGGAACAATGTCCTTTCAGGGTCTGCTCTTGCCCTCGAGTGACCCGCGCCTGACCCCACGGTCCCCCACTGTTTTAGTTAGCCGAGATAAATCGGCCGGAATTGTTGTACGCGCTTCTTAAAAAGCCCCAACGAAACTGGGAAACGGGGCAACGAAGTGCCGCTAAACTGCGCGCACTTTAGCCGCCATTCCGTGTTCTTCGCTGCTCGGGATGTCCATCCTCTTGATCCACGAAGCGATTTCTTCGACACTAAGTTCACCAAGGGGTCGTTTTCATCCCTCTGAGAAATCTTTTCGTTAAACTGTACGTCAAAATATCGAAAATAGAAAAAGAAATAATAAAAACTAAATTTTTTCGATTTTTTCATTTCTACCCCTTTGGTAGAAATAAGTATATGTCAGCTCATGGTAAATCTGGTGTTAATCTCTTCAAGCTATGTCCGTTAAACTGAAGAAACGAGGGTAACATTCGTGTACCGATGATTTTACGCTGACCGAACTTGTTTACAGTTATTTCGTTGGTCCTCCGGTTAAATCTGAACGATCGATGTATAATTACGAAGGGTAAATTTGACGCTTGCGCCGCAAACGATCTCGTTGCCAAAGCTGCGAATTGGTCGAGCGAAACGCGACGCACAAAGCGCAACGGTTTTATACGGTGCGCTCGGCACCTGTTCGGACATTGCGGCGCGTTATTTGCCAGTCAAAGTTGATGCACCCGCGGGAATACGTGCATTTGCATGTGCACGCGTGGTCCAAGCCACGGGCGATCTAATTCCAATGAAAACAATTTCGTTTCATTGGCCAAGAGGCGTCTTTCGTTCGTTGAAGATTTCGTTGTTCGATCGTGCAGCGAAAAAAGTCGCGCGAAATTGGAACGATTGCGCGAGATTGAACAAGCTCCGACTGCCCGCCAGCGGTGTGAAATAATTCTCCTCGATTGTCAATATCTACTTGAAACAACCGAACGGTACGATAGCTTGAATAAATAATGCTTGGCAGTAATTTGTGAACAAACATACCCTGATATCGTTTAATATTGCACGAACGTGATAACTTAACACGGTGATGTTTATTTACGAAATAGGTGGCGTTTTAATGGGCAAAGAGAAACGCGAGGTATTTATCGCTGCGACGATATCGATGGAAAATGTTGCATGCGTCGTGCTACGTTCCGAAGAACGGAAAAGCGTGATTACTCGTAATTTCTACGCAAATAACTATCAATATTCATTCCGTGATCGCTGTAACCGTGACTGTACGGTTCTCGTGTACAGAAACCGGCTCGATCTCCTGTTTTAATATTAAACGGGGGTCATAGCACTGCGTTACATTCTATTGCAAAAACAAACGCCGAACGAAGCATTTGAATGCTCGAAGAACGCGAGGAATACAGATACCACGCGATGGAGTATCATAAAGCGTACACTCGGGTATCTATTTCCTGAACTGAACGCAGGAGGCCGTAATCAAAATCGCAGGGGACTCAGAAATCCCTTAAATCCGACACTGATCGAATACCGCTCGAAATATAAAGTGACATTCGTTTCCTTTAATTGAACCAGGCGAAAGGGCTCCCAGGACACCCTTCGAGGGCCGGAAAGCCGATTCGTGATCCGCCGCCAACAACTAATCTCCGCAATTTGCGTGGACGCGGAGGGACGCGCACGGATACCGACACGCTCGTGTCACTCCGTGTGATTTATACGACGCGACCCGTTATAATGTCGCCCCGACCATAATGCAATTCTAGGGGCTGGACCGCGCAGGAAGTGACATGAAGAGCAACACCACGTGGTAACCACTGTGCGTGGTTCGCCAATGACCTCTTTAATTCGACGGTGGCCGCTGCGTTCGTAACGCTGGAATGCGAGAAGCAGCGACGATATGAAAACACGGTTTGGGCAGCGAGAATGTTTATTTACGCGTCGTTCGGCGTCGACTTGCGAGCGAGTAAAAATATCGTGACGATAACGATGACGAATCGATTGCTGTAACGCTAAAGAGAAAACCAGAGCGGGGCAACCAGAGAACCTAATGGAATTAGGATTTCGATGAGCAGGGATAATGCGAAACAGGGGTGTGTTTTCTCCAGGGACAATCGTGTGGCATGCTGAATTTCGAATTTCTGAGCAAGCTCGGGGACCGGAATAGGTGTCACGGGCAGCGAGTCCCAGGACAACTTACGCGGAGGAAATTCGTCGAAAATGCTAGTTCGTCTAGCGAGCAAGAACCCAGTGAAATATATTGGAACGTGATTAAAACTGTTGCTGCCTAACGGGATAATGTTAATCGCGGAGGACGAACGAGCTCGATAGAGATCGCCCCTCGAGTATGAAATTGATCCTATTTCCTGGAATCCAAGGCACGCGGAAGGGGTTGAAAAAGGGGGATGAATGGGCTGGCTCACGGGTTATCCTGGCAAGAAGCAGAAACGAGAAAGATAATCGCGACGGTCGACGGGAGCCCGGAAAGTTACAAGAACCGGAAACCGGAGTTTACTCGATTTGGCAAGTTCGATATTCACTCGCGTTACCCCGGAACCCCGTTCGATCCCTCGCCCATCCCTCATCCCCGCCCTCTCATTTCCCTTCCTGCAATCTAGGGGGGTAAAGTATGTGCCGCCTTCGTTGAATTTCAAATGATCCTGCAAATCGAATGAAGCCCGCCATGAATCTTTTCATTCGAATAGAGCGTGGCACTGACGACGCTGGCGGAGGGGTTGGCTGTCGAGCTCGGTGAAGAGGACAGGTTACCCCCCGACGTTTCAGCGATGCGCGACTCTCGCAGAGGGCGGTTAAAGGCGACGAACCGCGGCGAATAACGGAATAAACGAGAGAAACACGGTGCAGCGAGGGAAATAAAAGGAAGTTCGGTTTAATGAATTAAAATATAAATGTTAATTTCGGTTCGGGTCAGGCTGCAGCTGCATAATTATGCGGGGATCGATGGCGCTAACGTTTTCTTGCCATAGTTTCGTAGCTGGACTATCATTCATCGTTAGACGATGACTGTGCGGGAATTGCGTCCAATTAGAGCGAGATAAATCGAAAGCGGCAGCGTGTCTAAAACCGATTAAGACTCTTAACGATTCGAGTCGTTAGCGAGCAAGACTCTGATCTCGCATTGCGATAATGACAGAAAAGTGTAAGCTACCTCGAGCTAATTTGTCTCCACGGATAAGAAAACTCTGTTACCGTGTTCCCAGCGTGCTCGGTGACCCGCGAAAATAATCGCATCGAACACGGTCGCGTCGATAATACCGACAAACCGTGGAGATCGATCATGGGAATGGAGGCGCGCGAACAGAATCGATTCAGCCGGTTTTTGCCCCGTCCCTATCAATTCATATCCCCTGATAAGAAAATCCAGCGAAATTCTGATCGATCTTCCATCGCGGTAAACGTAGCAGAAAAAGTGTTCTTTTCGCGCGTCGAAATCAAAGCAGCGTATCGGAATGGAATCGATCCGCGAATGGATATCCACGCGCGATTTAAGCATAACCAGTGAATGCACGAAACGAAGAGAAGGGAGCGATTCGCAGAAATTCGTGAAACGCGGCTTGCGTAACGCCGAAATGTTGCTAATTGTAACATTAATGGGATGGATGGATGCCTTTGCGTTTCCGATGGAATATAGCCGGCTGATATTTAATCGTAAATTTGTTCCATTCGCTCGAGCATTGGAAATAGCGCGGGATCGATATCGGCTCGAATCGCTTTTCTGCGTCGAACGGAAATCCACTCGAACGATACGAAACGGAGAGGTGAACAGTTAATCGCGTCCGAATGTTCAAAACGGGGATCAATCTGCGCCAAGGGTGTACGATCGCGCGTTCTTTTATATTCACACATGTGTTTTATCTACTTACATGTCTCGTGTCAGCCGCAAGAAGGGGCGTGTGTGCCTGCAACAATGAGTGCCCAGAAAATTAGACTGCGGTAACCCCGATGGGATTCTTGTTTGCTTTCGAGGGAGCTTCATGCTTCGGCAAAGGCTCCGCTCATTTGTCGCCCGGGAGACGAGTTCCCATGGCGAAAGCATGCTATCGTGCGATAACATACGCTGCGGAGGAGTCATGCAGGGGAGCAAAAGAGAAATTGTCAAGGGGTTGGCTAAAAAAACAACACCCCTTCGTTCGCTCTCTACAAAACGGGATGCAATTTTTGAACAAGTATGCATTTCCTATGCATTCGCTGAAAATTATTCGGTTTACACCCCCCAGTGGCCCCGCTTTGCCATTAGTCTCGAAACATGAAAAACGAGATTAAAACGTTCCTGGCATCCAATATCGGATCGTTATATTAAATTTGAAATCGTCAAATGTTCGGCTACCATGGTATTCGACGCATACCCATCTCGTATCGATAACAATCAAACTTTTCGTTTAACGACGTTCACCATTAGGGAATAGTAGACGTAAATCGAGCAACAAAATAAATTCCCTGGTTACAACGATGGAGCAAAGGGAATTCCGATGGCCTGAAAAGAGGTACGGCTGCAAGGGATGTTTCGTAATCTTTCGAGGATCGTCAAAAACATTGCAGCACCACGATAAAGTACCATTATCGTTTTATCAATTACACGCTCATCCAACGATATTCTTCTCGGATTTTACCTTCTAGGCTTTACCTGTTTGCGAAAGAACAGTGGATGCCCGCTTCATCCGGTTATCGATTCATCCCGAAACACCCAGGACACAACATATATCGCTTACGTGCGACCATTTTTCTGGGAGATTTAATTAATGTCCCTCCACGGTGTACCGTCGGTTTACCAGCTTGAAGAAAGATTAATCGTGTTTGCCGCGAGTAATATCGTTTAATCATGCCGCGTGTGATTGAAACGAACTTCTGCTTTGTCAATGCCCGCCATTCAGGTATAACGCGAGAGCGATTCCCGAGGGAAAACAGTAGTTTTTTTCTATCGCCTTGGAAATTACCGTTTCCGACTTCGTTCCTTTTTTTTTCCGAGGCAATAATCCCCCATTACGAAGCAGTTCCTTTGATTGATGAATCCGTCAGGAATATTTCACTCTCCACTCCAGCTCGAAAATAAGCGGTCGCCGCGAATGAGGGAAAGATCTCCAGCAGAGGGGCGAGAAGAGATAAAACGAGGTTATGGGGCTCGTTATCACCACGCGGAAAAGAAAAAGGGGAAGCCACAGTTGCACTCGCTGGTCGGAGGAGGTGATCGAGACGAATCACTGGCCTCCACTCATTTCCATTGCTCACCGTAGCCTACTCTCGCTTCGTCCCTGTTTCGCTCCGTCGTAGCCAATTCTAATCGCAATTTATTGAAACTTGAATCGATTCGTGCCCGTTCCATGCGAACCCAAGCGTCTGCGTCTCGCGTGTCCGGGGTAAACTATTGTGCCCCTGTCCGTACGCGCGACATTCAATTTGAACCCCTTATTATTAAAACGTTTACGTAACTGTTCTGAATACTAACAATGCGACGTTTCTACGATGCGTGTCGGCGTGTTTCTATGGAAACTATTGCAATATTCTAACAGTTTCAGACGTCGCGGAATGTCCACTCTCTCGAGCTATACACAGAAGTTTCGTGTCTGCCTCGTATCGACCAAATGATCGACTTCGCGACAATTTCGAATCCTCGCTTCTACTTGTTAAGATTCCCATTGTCTTCAAGATCGAGCAACTTATACGACGCGTGGAATATCAAAAGTGCGAAAGTGCGAACGACATCGATCACCGCTGCCAGATTTGTTCGCGTGTTCCGTGAGGCCGCGTACCAGAACTCGATCGTACGCGATAAACGGAAAGCACCGCGGAACAACAATAGGCTAAAGATAGCAGACCGGTAATTTCCTTCGTATTTCTTACTTTGTACCGTCGAGAACAATGAAAAACGTCTCGCGGCGGGCGCAACGCGACGAGAGAAAGGTGGCCTCCGTCATCCCCCCGATTCAAACTCGCTGGCGTCCCTCATCCCTTTCAGACGGCGACGATGATAAGCCGAGAGAAGGCTCCTATAATTCTGGCTGGGAATAATTTTCTGGAAATAAAACCGAGGCGAGCATCGACGAGCCAAACTCGCCTAGGTGGAAAACGGACGGAAAAGCAGAAACGATGGTGGTTCATTCAACAAGTCCCGAGGAAGCAAGGGAATCAGCGATAATGTAGTTGTTTTACGATGGAATTCCGACGCTTTTGTTATTCATGGATCTACCAGACGATATCAGAATTTACGCCGCCAACTTTTCGGTCTATTCGAAGGGAGAGATTTAATCGAGCAGACGCTGGATCTATTGAGAATCGACGAGGTATCAAGCGTGATAAATTGGTTTCCGTCGTTGTAATACTCTCTAACATGATTTCCTACTTAGAAATTGCAACTGATTGCAATATTTCATTCCGACAAGAGGGGGAGAGAGAGAGAAAGGGAGAGAAATTAATAATGTCCAAGGCGCAAAACACGAGTTACATTGCCTTTTAGTATAGAAGAAAACTTTGACGAAAATTACTCATTTTTTATGCATTTTCCTGCAAATGTCTCCTTAACACAGAGGCAGATGGAATTCTTGAAAAGAAACGGCACCACTTTAGAGTGCAATTTTAGCAGAAATTCTGAAAGAAAATGTATCTCTCGAAGGGGGCGAGCTACGTTGAACAGATATATCGTTGAAAAAAGAAAGTCGATAACTCCGGGTACTTTACGACAAAATCCCGTCGTTCTTGTTATTCATAGAGCTGCCACGCGAAATATGAATTGACGCACTATAACGTGGCATAAGCGGCTACGTACTTACGTACAGGAAGCATGCAAAACCTGCGGATAAAACTGAATATGGAAAACCCGTAGCGGCGTTACGACGTCGAGAAATATACGTCGTTTCCCGTCGTATTCGATTTAAAACGTACCCACGTACATGGACTGCACTAATTGCGTGTATGCGAGCAGCAACAAATCACATGGCGAAATTACGCACCGTTGCGACGAAACGATCTTTTCTCGTTTTTAATAGTAACCGACGACGGGATTTACGGACGTAGATATTTTCGAGTTCACTCCCACAACGACGAGTCGCTCGAAAATTCGCTTTGAAACGATGCGATTATTTTATCGCGGTCCGTAAAATGACTTGCATGCGTAATAAACTCGGTCGCACGGTCATGTTCAGCTTTCGAAATTTACACGCGGCTTTACATTCACCATTTTCAATTACGAAATTTTGTAGCATCATTTCGTAATCGAGCGAATCGTTTGCCTATCATAAATCCTCCGTTTTGAATGCTGAAATTCTGAAAAAGCTACCAGATTGCACGTCGCACTTTAAACTTGCGAATCCCAATTTCAATTCCCACAGAAATCAGAATTTATCTACCGATATTTTTAGATTAGTTTTTACAATCGAGATTAGTTTGAAAACTTCAGCAATCGAACTTCCCAGTCCAATTCGCAGCTTCGAACTGCACCGCCAGGACAGCCTCCTTCTGTCTCAAGCTTGTATATATGATTGTATAAATTTTTAAGAAGCAATCTCTTCGAAAAACATCCACCGCGAAACGCTGCCGGGGAAAATCGACATTTTACTCCGTCAAAGGGATTTTTTTCGATGGAGAAGAATATCGCGGCCCGCTCCCTCGTTTTCCGGAGCTACCCGTTCTGTTTCCATAGCAAAATGCACACGGAGAGGCGAACGGGAATCGACGCGCTGGTGTTTCGTAAACGTGCCTTGTAAACAATTCAGTCGCCTGCCATTTTGTCTCGTCTCGCGCGATTTACACGATGATTTCATTGACTGTTCGAATATCTCTGCGCCCGATTTCTCGTATCTCGCCGTTGAAATGCAATCTTCTTGCTTTTCCCGTGGGAAAAAGCGCGACGTTCCAACACGGAAACACGATAGTTCACGCGTGTACGAAAATAAAATAGATTCGCAACGAAACGAATATCGTGCCGTTACCAAATGGAATCGTGTCGTACAAAGAACCCATCGAACAACCATTTCCTTAGCAGTGAACAGAATCAAGGAGAATGTTATCAAAATGTATGGATTCTTTTTTCGAAGAACACAATCGTTTGCTTTACCAGATGAATTTTCCGTGTGATCAGAAAAAATTAAGGCGATCAGAGAGTTTGCTGCCTTCGCGAAGAAAAAATTGGGTTCGCAACCGAGCAGGCCACCCTTCGATTTGTCTCCATTAACGTGGTTCTCGTTAGGATTCAGTCCAGACGAGGAGAACGGTGCCTCGTCATCGTTGTTTGGAGGCGAGAGCACGGAAAGGGACCGTGGACGGCCGAGAAAATAGTTTTCCCTCGGAAAATTCGCTCGTGGGAGCCTCGAACTTTTCTCTTCGGGGTCTAGGAAAGGAGAAACAAGAAAAATGTGACATGGCGGGGGGCGAAGGAAGAGACCGAGGGCAGGATAGACGGGCCAGCCTTGAATGGTAATTAATTACCAGGGAACACTCGCCAGAAGCACTCGATTCGCGATGCACGGTAGAATATGAAATTCAATTAGCTATTACGTGAGCCCACTTCCGGGTCGCTCGTCCACGGAATTAGTCCCTCCACTCTGCAAGCTTCCACCCTGATTTTTCCAAAACTTTTTGCTATTCCTCGTCGCGGGGTTCCGCGCACGGAATTAACTCGACTTTTTTCAACAGAAATTCTTCTTCGCGCAATTATACAAATTTGTTCGTTCAATCTGGCGCGATGCTCTTTGATTTTCGCGAACGAAGATACATTCTCGATGCTCGCGTTTATTTATCCGCGCTCTTATCGCCGCGAATTATATTTACCGAAGGAGATTGCCTACTCTCTTGGTACGCTGGTAGAAAATTAGCTTGGTTCCGGTCCAGGAAAAAGTCTGGGGGTAGTTTTTACTCGCGAACGCTCGCCTTTTACGTGGCATTCTTTCGGAGCCGAGTTTTTTACCCCTTCGAGTGCTTCGTTTCGATGCGAGCGCGGCAAACCCACGGTGAAAACAATCGTCCACTCGCCTATTTCGTATGCCAATGAGGAAAAGTTTCGTTCGAAAATATTTGTCGAATAGATCGAACTTGTTTAATACGGGTCTGCGTATAAAGAGAAACGCGCAGACTTTGTGGATCCGTTCGCAGAGAAAATTATCGTACTTTCCTTTTAACGCGTGTTAGATAAACGTTATCCCACATTATGCGAGCGATAAGTAAAAAGATTCCCTCGCTTCCGTGCGTTCTTTTTTTTCTTCCATTTTTCCTGTGTAGAACCGGTTCGAGCGAAGATTAAGATAATGTGTCGCGGAAATGCAAATTACACGTTTTAGCGAGCGTGTAATCATTCGTGGCTTGTTATCGAAACGAATCGATAATAACATCTTTTAGCTTCCTAATCGATCATCATCAATTAAGAGACACGTCGACGCGCCACGGTCAGACTATTGTTTGCTCCTTTTAATTCTTCGCGACGCGCTTTTCATCCAGTCGGATACCTCGAAGCTCATCCAATTTTCATAGAGTGTAAATCCTCGGAGTTTCTCCCGTGTTTTTCCGTGGAAACGGTGCCGGGACAAGTTGCCGATGCAGCCGGAAACAAAGCGCAGAAAACTGGCGTCGTTTCGTCGTTAATGCAGCCCCGTGCGCGCACGTCGCGGCTGGCAAAGTCGTTTTCTTAGAAAACCGAATCATTCGGATTCGGCTACATTTACACATTTATGGAATATCGATTTCCGGGCCCCTCCGCGGGAGAAAACAGACTGAGAGCTTTCATATATTCGTCGACCGGATTCACCGAAGACTGAGCCGTGTCAAAGCCGTCGAGCTGCGGTCGCGGGAGTTCGCTCGACCGAATTGCAATTTAAAAAACTGACTAACAGGCCAATCTCTCGACGTTGTTTTGCTGCTCACCCGGAAGCTCGTAATAAAATTGATATTTATTCGATAAGTGCCAAGAACGCGGTTGCACGGTTATCGATTCCCGCGAAATTCCAGATAGCTAATTGAAAAATTCAATGGATTCCCACCCTCGATATCGTAACCACCGCGAGGGTGGAAGTTATCGTTCGCCTCGATAGCTGGCAGATTCGAATTTCCATGAATATCATCGTTTCCAATAGCGTCGAAAAACGTAGCCCCCGTCCAAGCCCCGAAAACCTCGGCTCGAGTGCACGCTGATGCCCTCTCGTATTTGCATACACGTTCTAAGGGGGATGTAAGCAAAATTGCCGGGGGTTTTGCGGAATCTTGCTTTCCCCTCGAGCGTTCGCGCGTACGTGTATGCAAGTTTAAAACTCGGGAACCGGCTTCGGATAGGGATGGGGCGGTGGCAGAATATGATTCATCCCTTGCAGCAGAAAAGGCACGTAGGCAAATCCTTGCTGTAGATTTGAAAAATGTCCGCGTATAATTCTTCCGCTCCTCCAACAGGACTCTCGCGCCCCTTCAGATGCAATGGCAACTAACGCGTAAATTCGTAGGGAAGAAGGCGAGATTTTAGCGCGAATAGGAAAAATGTTACGATCCGGAGATAGAACGGGACTTTGGGTTTAGCCAGATTTTTGGTCGCTGAAAGGGTGCGATTTCTATGGAAAAGGAAATTTACTTCTCCCCCCTTTCGCTTTGAAATATCCTTCGTTTCAAATAAAATATTCAATTCGGGACTGTATCATCCAGCAGAGAGGTACGAAGAATTCTTCGGTAGTTTCGAGCAGTTTCGCTTGCATTCTTCGATCAAGATCCTCCTTGCGGCGGAGACAATAAATTTCTGCCAGTAATGGCTGAATCACGTCGAATTATGACGTTTAATAGCGCAGTCAAAGGGAGCCAACTTTTTCGAAGGGCTTCCACGAGGCTCAGCCGGGGAATTTAATTACGCATTATTCATCTTCCTGTCGTGTCTGGCGTGGCGAGGAAAAAGCCTCGTCCGCGTTTCGTCTTTGACGTACTTTTTAGCTTTTTCGTCGTTCGCTAGCCGGGGGGAGGAAAGTTTCAACTTCCAAATCCGATCAAAAGCTTTGCGGACGTCAGCGCAGCTGGTGCCGTGCACGAAAGATTCGTCGAGCTGTTTTGCAAAGTCGTTCCCAGAATTTATGAATTTTCAGCGCTCCTCCCGATATCCATGGTTCGACGTTATGAAATATTAGGCTCCTTCGCCGCATCGGTGCATCAATCGACGCTATCTTCATCTACGTAACTGTCGATCGAAGAAAGCGTCGACGTAACGCGTAACTAGCTCGTTCCGATAGTAATAGGAAAGGCATTCGATAACGAGTAAACGAGATTCCATTATCGCGTATCTTCGATTGCAACGGAATACCTCGTAATCGCAATACCAAGTTCATCGATTCGTCGTTATCACGGCAGAGTTGTTCTCCGCAATAAATCGAAAGAGTCTATCGTCGAAACGCCGAGTGCTCGACGGTACGACCGCGATCGTTGTCAATTATCAGGTGTCTACGTGTCTACGAGGAAGGGGAGACGAGTTAAATCGATTAGAATCGAGTCAGCCGTCTGAGATAGACACCCCCATCGTAATTGAAAGTTGCCTTCGATCAGCGATACCAGAAACCATCGATAAAGAAATCGTCTGACCGGTGTTACGTTGGTTTCCACCGCTCTTCCTGTACAAATTTGCTCGTTTATACGAGGGGCGATTGCTTATTAATCTACAGTGTCAAGATTGAATGAACTGTTTCCACATGAGAAGGGGTGGGAATGTTCAACGAAATTTTGCTCGAACGTGCATTCAACGTCGACCAGTGTCTGTAGCAGCGAATCGATGCAAGGAGGACAATAATATGTTATCGCAAATAACGGTAAAATCGTATAAAAGAAACCGTCGAGCTGTCAAGTACAGAGTTGGAACGGTAATAATTCTTGTTTCGTTGCGCTACAGACAATTGGTTTGTCTCTCCACCACTTCGTCCATACGTTTATCATTCACACTGGCAGACACGGGGAAAAACGAGAGAGAGAGAGAGAAGAAAAGCGAGAAGGAGAGGCAGGGAAACGAAACAGACGGTATCGACTACATTTGCGAGTTAATTGCCAATCGCACGTTCCGTCATTGCTCTTTAAACAATAACGTTTCCGCGTCGAAACGAGAACCATTGTGATCAGAGAAACTCGCAATTGGCTACTGCGCTGAAAAGAACGAAAAACAACGAAAGGCATAGAAACACGATCATCGGTTAATTAATTAATACCGTCAACGATAATTAATTCAGGATCGAGTAAAACGTGGAACGAATGTTTATAAGCAAAACGCCGATACTTGCCTCTATCCGACACGATTCAACCAATGTTTATTTTACACGCAAGTGCTAGAGCGAGAAATGAAATATCCGGCGTGCCCGTGGCTATTGCACGTGCAGTTTAATCAACTTAATTTAGCGCGAGCACAATTTAATTATTTATTCTGTTTGATTATAACAAACGGTACGCGTTGTAATCGTGAATATCAAACAGCTCGGTACTTTATTCTACGCTGTAGAAATCGCCTTTAATTTCAGGCTAATACTAATGAGCAGGATATATCCCAGTAAAATTTCGATGAATTCTCGTGAACTTTCATCCAGTGGATCGAAAGAGGATATTTCAAGATTTATCGTTAATAAAAACTCCCAAAAATCCCCGAGCGATCCACACCATCACCTCGTAATCAATCCTTGGCGAGGGCGCTCGTTAATCCGCGATATCGCGATCACGCGATAAATCCAAGACTCGTTACACGAATTCCTGCGAGTAGCCGCGATGAACACCGACAAATGTCCCTGTACAGCCCGGTGAAAACGGCTCACGGTCCGACAAGCAGGCCCGTGAGAGATAAGTCGCTGGTTACAAGTGGATGGCTGCAGAACAATGAATGCGGAAGGACGGTCAGAAAAGGTCAAAGCCTGGCTGGTATTGGCTTTCGAGGCAGCACCAGCAGCCTGGTCAGTGTCCGTCCGGTGAAATACGTCCGCGAATACGAACGGTCGTCCATTTGTCGGCTGTCTCACCCTGTTCCACCCCTGAATGCTGCCCGTCGAGGCACACAGCGCCTTCCCTCGGCCACTGCCACCGCCACCCCCTCCCAGGAACTCTGGCTGCTCTCCATTTCTCAGCCAACCGGTCCAAT
Source organism: Xylocopa violacea (assembly GCA_963969225.1). NCBI lineage: Eukaryota > Metazoa > Arthropoda > Insecta > Hymenoptera > Apidae > Xylocopa > Xylocopa violacea. The sequence continues at coordinate 18,948,180 of CAXAJV010000013.1, read as the reverse complement.
TTAACGAGAACGCCTGCCATGCACACCTACGAAACCATTCGTACGGATTTACCAGTTGTCGATAGCCGACCTCGACAACTGCTCGCAACTTTCGTCCATTTCAGCGACCATTCTTCCGGCGCAAGAGTTAGCCTACGAGCGAGGCCACGTGAAGGATATCTGGCAAAACTTGGCGTTTAACGCTACAGTACGAAAACTTTCCTCTTGCTCCCTGGGACCATTCGCTTGGAAGATCCGCTTCCTGTTACGTCCTAGGCTCTAAGAGCTCGAATGCCTCGATGTCTACTGCAAGCGTAGCCGCTCTTGATAGGATTACGTGGATTTAGGGTCCTCGGTTGGAGAGTTTTACTCGATGTCTCTGCTCTTTATGCAACGCGCAATTGCTTGATTCGATGAAGTTCGGTATTTGCGACTAGCGGTCCTAACAATTTTTAGAGCGACCACAAACAATGGTAACGGACGGTTCGCTTGTACGTTGAACTTACAAAGGTTTCGAAATAGGGTTCGCTACTTTTTTCAGCCGACAGCAAATATATTTTCACTCTCGTATATACGAAGAATGGCGGACGTAAACCAGGGTCGGTAATATGTTAACGGTGGAACTCGCAGACTAGAAATGGACGGCAGGAGGGTGGTAGAGTGAGAGGAGCTTTCGATGCCGGACGGAAGGTCCAACAGCCGTGGTGGCTTAGTGGCTGTTCCCCTCATCCCTGCCATTACTCAACGACTTAGAACTCCTTGCATTCGCGTACCAACTTGTCTACGCGACGGTGGAAGAATAACTTTTATCGGTATCGGTAGAAAGACGCGTTAAACTTGTTCGAGGGTTGCTTCCATACAATCCTGTAGATTTCGACTCTGAGAAGCTCCCAGGCTTGTTTCGAGCAAGTGAAATATCGTCCGGTGCACTTTTTCGTACCCTTTCAGCCAGAGAAGACTAAAACACCGTAGAAATATATTCGATCAAGGGACGAGTATAATTTATAAGATATTCGTTTCACGGAACGCGGCAAAATTAATCCGATAATATAACTGGAAGCTTAGCTGGAATTAACTTTAACAGAGAATCGTCGTGAACAATGTGGAGACAGTGACGCAAAGCCTCTAGGCGTGCGATAAATTGGATCGTTCTCCCTGGGAGACCCTACCTTAGCGCAAACCGACTTTTTTCTCCTTTCCTTTACCCCCTGGAAGTTTCGAAGCGTGCCTGGGAAATGCACGGCCCTGGGAATCGTCCCGTCGCTAGACACGCTAACGACGATCCACCGAGTGCCGCTTGTTGTCTCACGTGGAAAGCAACACGGGAATCGTATAAATGGCACCTAGCTAGAGTCTGACCGGAATACGTTTCCATTCCTCGTAATTCGACTCTCGTCTTTCCGTTCCAGCGTCTCGACGAAGTTAATAAGCTTCTCGGGAACCGTAGACGTTCGCAACATAACATTAATACACCGTGTACCCTCGGTAACGGTGGAAAATTGGGTGAAAATTTCTGAGGACGCCGCTGCGCGGAGCGAAATAACAGACTTAAAGTCGCGGCGTAGACCAGGCCAGGAGGAACTCGCACAATGGTGTTCAAGATTCAAGTGGAACGGTTTACGGAAACTCTCGGGCGAACCAATCAGAAAATAAGACATAACGGTGTCGCCGTATACATTATTCATGCAGCCTCTTCAGCGGCTCTAACTACACGCCATTGAGAATCCAAGGCGATTCATGAAAATACACTTTCGTCCCCGACGTATCGTCGACTCGTACCAGAAGCCATCGTTTAATATAATCGCGTCGTTAACGAATTTCTCGCGCTACCTCGTCGACGCGAATTTGCCTGTTGACGAACGATCTCGCATTCCAGACGATTCGCGTGACAAATCTAGAACGCAATAACACCGCTCGTTGTTCCGGGTCCGAGAAAGAATTTTCGGTCGATCGCAAATCAAGAGAATAGGTACGTCGCGAGGAATACGAGGTCCCAGGGTGTAAAAGACAAAGCAAGAACTGCGATGGATGCAAGTGAAAGGGGAAGGGAAATAGGAGAGAGAGAGAGATCGTTGTGTCTGGTACGGAACGTATGGAGCCGGCAGCCTGCCGTGAAATACTCCATTCAATGGCGTTTGGTCCTCAGCTGGGGGTGGGCGGATGGTTCTTAGGGTATGGGAGCAACGTGTGCAAGTTATACGATTCAACATTCGGTGCACACAGCTCGAGCGGAGGTTTGCGGACCAATCTCTACTTCCAACCACCTCCGGAAGGTCGACCGAGGGAGGCCTGCGTCTGACGGGAATAAGAGAGGCGTCAAAGTCTCAGCGGTTCCCAACTCGATTCGTTTTTTTCCCACCCCGTCTCTGCTCGTTGCACGCTTATTAACGCGTAACCCGATCGTTAGTTTCCCGAAACGACGAAACGACGGATTAATATAAACTTCCTGCTGCGTGAAAAAATTCGATCTTCGTCCTTCAACCGAGTGAGTCAGAATGTCGAGTCGACGCGATGCGCGCATTAACGCAATCGCATTTACACGTGACACGGTCATTTCTATTAAATTTTGCATATTACGCATATACGTATTTGTTTGCAAACAACGAAAAGCAACTGCGAGCAGAAATCTGATCTTCGGGTATCGAGTCATCGAAATCGTCGAGCCTAGTCATTACTATTCCTCGTACGATTATCTTTCGTGACGTTTAATCAGATTGCGATGACACTAAAATTTATTGCAATGTCGCGCGCCCCGTCGTTGAGGGAACAGCTGTTCGATAACAGTTTCTTTCGGAGCGGTCGACACGTGTGACGAGACCACGATGTCTTTGCCGAACCCGCAATCCGGATGCTCTTTGCCGCTCAGAGGCGAGAGATCGGAAAGCTGTTCCGGGGTTCTCGCCTCGTCGAGCGCGGAACAGTTACGTGTTCGACGCGAAGGTCGTGTCGATATCCAATTACGAACGTATGCGACATGCACGCGCGATATGGACGCGCGTTAAGTCTCACGCATTGCCTGTGCCTACCTGAGAAGAGGAAACGCACACACCTACCCTGTATGCACAGCGCGGAGTACAACGAGAAGTCACTTCGATTCTCAATTTTGCTGTTAATCCCTGTCAATTATCACCGACCTGTTTATCGTGATTTCGCAACGCGGTAACCATGTGTGCGCGGATGTGTCAACTAGGTCGGGATGACCTTGGGGACGTTATCGAAGTGTCGCGACGTAACTGAATTAAATGGCCTGCGCGTATAGAGCACCTACCTACTATCGTCGTGTAAGCACGACAATCGAAACGATAGCAGAGCCAACTTTCCGGAGGATTATGAAGGATAATTCTCCGGAGGATTAGCTTGAATGGGTTTAGAGGTACTAGAGGATACACGCGCATACACGATCGGTTAATAGTGCTGATCGCTGTTCGTTTTAATAAATTTGTTATACTGCAAGTGTAAGATAAACGTTCGCTCGAAAGAACAAATAGAGAACAAGTAGTGGTGGGGTTTAAATATCGATTAAGAGAGGAACGCTTCCATCTAGTCGAAGAAACTCGCCGCGAAATTGTTTTGGCGGTCGCAAACCGTGTACCACGGAAAAGCTTGCGTCAAGCCACAACGTCCAGATTGACTTAGGACCCGACGAAGCTGGCCGAACGTGTCGAAATCGGCTGCCAATGTAAACTGTACCGACGCTCGATAAAGCTTGCTAACACGCCGTTGATTTCGCGAAGGAAAACAGAACGTGGACCACGCAGGATCTTAATCGGACCAGCCAGTTTCGGAGAGGAAAGTTTATGAACAGGAAGAGCCATCGACTTGGCCAGTGACGCGAATCTCGATGAGAGAATTCGCGAAGAACCAGAGAGGATCCGACGAAATTACGCTCGAACGATTAGTCTAAATTAAACTGTTTTTGTACTTCGTGCCAGTCTCTGCGAGAAACTAATGGAGTAGATCATCGCAAATATACCTCGTTTAATCAATGCAAGTCATTAAATGCAATGGGAGCGACTGCGACGCGACGTTGTTCACGGCACGCTGTGTTTTTCTTTGATTCCTCGTTTCTTTCCTCTTTATGAAACAGTTTCAAGGCCTCTCGAAGTTATTCCACGTTTTCGTATCGTATAAAACGATCGAAAAGTAGACGAAGAAAACGGTCCGACGGTTTTCAACGACAAACCTCGCACATTTCACCAACTTCGCAACCGGTTCCCCCTCGATCACTCCGGCGTGCTTTTTTCTTTTCCACTTTCTCGTCCTTTCCTTTCTTCCTTCCGCATGTATAGCGAGTGTTTTTCTACCGTGAAAAGGTCAAATTCAATACTGGAGGGAATCGTGTGTTCGGGACACGAGTCTCTCCATCGACCGATAACGATACTACCGCTTGCATTGTGTAAGGCTAACTTTCTTCGGGATTCGATGATAAAATATCGTATAAAAATATTCGATTCTTACTGATAGCGAAGTTTTATGAATCAATTAGTAAGATTCATTTAAAAGCTGCATGCAAGCTGCTGTTTCGAATCGTTTGGCCGTAATCAATACAGAGAGGACAAACATATTTGCGATCAATTGCGAGTGGTAGCCGTGCATTGCGCATTGGCAAACCGTTTAGTCGAACTCTACGGAGCGGAAGATGAATGCGTGTGTGCCGTCGAAGGAAACGCTTATCTTAATTTCACGGCTTATCCGTGGTTAACAGAGTTTTTATTCAGCTACTGGTAAATAGTTGTTATTCGGGATTAATGTCGTATTTGTTACGCTCGCAACGCGTATAATTTTATGCGCTGGTGCTACTGCTGCTCTAGGATATTACGGTAACACGTGATACCTCTGAATACGTAACCGAGCTTATTACTTCAGCGGTATAGTGTTTCAATATCAAAACCGTGACTAAAATTCTCGTATTAGAGAAAATTCATGTGCTCCTCGCTCCTCGGAACAATCGCTAACGTGCGTGTACTTAACTATAATAATCGCACGTCTCGATAGTCCGTTCTCTTTCGAAGGCTACTCAGAATTCGCAGTTCTAACTCTCGTCGAGACGTCGACTAATCGTGCCTACGAAAGGACCACCAATTGTCGACGTTTCCCTCCTTTCTGGACTTCCTACGCAATTACGCTTTGAAAGGGGTCGCGGAACGATCGTAGGCCTAGGATCGACGGTGAACGATCCTAAATATGACCGATGACGCTCGTGAAACCAGTTTAAAATAGAATAGCTGTCGAGAAGTGACGCGAAATTCGTGAAATCGCGGTTCATGCGTGACTCACCATGTCTAAGTTGAACAAGCTCGAGACCTTCTTCAGGAACCCGTCCTGTGACTTCTTCTTTCTCCTGGTGGTCATCCTCCTTGCGTCCGATCGGTCGCCGCTCGATGTAAATTAATCCAATTTAATCCGGACGCTTCAGGCTGCGCCGAGCCACATACTTTTCTCACGGAACTCGCGATATCGCACTTGACGGAAACAGGAAGCAGAGATGGGTTCGGCGTTATGATCGATTCCCGTTTTGCCGCGGCTCGTTCGTGCGAATGGAATCGTGGCAACGAAATTTCTGCCCGATTGCCTTAATTATTCGGCATCAACGATACGCGCGTGGCGAAAACTGAAACGACGGCATTTCGAAAAAACAAAAAAAAAGAAGTTTTATCTCTCGTCCCCTTTCGTACGGTTTCCAGCGTGCCCGTCGCTATTGATTGCGAAACGATACGATAAATTACGCTCGTAACGGTCGTGAATTTAAAACAAAGCAATTAGAAACGATTAGGTGGTGATAATATCGCGTCCTTTCCCTCGCAATGGGTTCTGCACGAGAGTTTAACGTTCTGCTGCAACGTGAAAGTGGCCCGACCGCTTGAAAACTCAATCTAACGAGGAAACACGAGACCCGTTGCATAGATCGGTAATCTTATATGCGTCAAATACATCATAGATTCTGAGTCGCGATCGCAGTGACACGGAGTCGTATTATGCTCCCCCAGCGGCCTATTTCCTGCGGGCCTGTGCCGCATTTATATCTCACGCAAGTGCAACCTAATTGATAAAAGCCAGGGACGACGGTCCGCCCTACTTTCGTCGGTTAACCCGAATCGCTTGGCAAATAACGCGGGAAATTATTCCTCTTCGATCGTCGTCACGTGCTGTTGCTGAGTATTATGTAATACGTAATCACTGCGGCGTCGACAAATCGTGGCGTACGTAGAAACGTACGAGGTGTGTAAACTTACGAAACCTTTTATGCGAGCAGTTCAAAGCGAGCACCCGTGGTGACGCAACGCGCGTGTCGCGCGTATTTATTTCGGAGCAAATATTTAAAGAGACGTAAAACATTTGAATATCCGTCGAGCGTGCGTTAATTGATCTCGTTCTATTTCAAAAAGGTACCAGGAAATTTGTGGATTTCAACAGGGGCAATGTAGTTCCGGGCAAAGTGGATCATTTGAATTGGCGCCACCTACTTCGCACTCGATGGTGATCGATTTCCGATACCCGCGGAATAAACGACGAGAAAGAGAAAATAAACGCTGCGATCTCGCTCGAATCGGACTTCACGAAACTACGAGAGCAGTCACGCTATCCTGTCTACCGAAAAGCGAAGCACGAGCAAAGGTTAGTAGATGCTCCGTAAAGAGAATGCACTCTCCGGTTCGATCGGTGAACTGCACGCCATGGGCGATCGATCAGTGAAAGTACGGTGCGCAAAGTGGCACACAAGCTCCGTTCGACTTGATATCCGTCGGTACGGGTTGCACACGGACGGATATTTTTCCGTACGCGAAGCAAAAATCGATGCTCTATGCTCCCACGAAAAACCGTACAATATTAAACTACCCTCCGTACGTAAGTCGCGCTCATACTACGCGGCTGTCGGTGTGTGTACACGCGAGCACGCTTGTATCGTAAACAGGTTGTCCGTCCGTCTCACTCTAGTGCGCGCGAAGCGTACTCCTGCGCAGCGTACCGCGACGAATGACGACGCGGATAAGGAAACTCACAATTGCCAGCCTTCCTTCGATTTGCACGTGGACGTGGGCTCCGCGCACACACTATCGCGACTAACCCGTTCATCTCTCGACCGAAGGAAAATCCATTGAATTGTATACACTCTGTGTAAACGATCCGCTTGTGAAAGCAAAACAACGGTACGCCGTGACGTATATTCCGAGAAAACGAAATTGGTGTGTACCATTGTATCGCGCGTCCTTCGAACGTATCGCTCGTTCGCCACGTAATGACAACAGAGACGCGCGGGCTATCAACTGTGTAATTCGTTTCCGCGAATATTCCGGTTACGTTTGCATATCGTTAGCCGCGGTACAATGCCCGCTGAAAACGACGAACGCTTAAATATTTTCCGATTGCCACGTGTTCCTTCCGCACTGTCCGCCGAAAGAGAAGGATAGAAATGAAATTCACCGCTTAAGGCGCGCGAAACGTCACTTTACCTCTCGGGGAAGATCACTGTTTCACACGGTGCACATTCGGGTGATAACGAGCGGACGCGTTTGCCTACACCAACAACACTGCATTCTTATCCGGCGTTAGTTGAAAATCACCGTGTACCAGGACGCCCCCCCTGCACGCACGATTCTCGCATTCCACGAGAAACACGGACGCACTCACACAGCCATGAAACAGGTTGCTCCTCGCCCGTCCGTCCGTCCGTCCGTCCGTCTCACACCAGAACGAATTTCTACCGCCAATCGGGCCACGATATTTCCTCGAGCCAGGCACGCAAAACGAAAAGGAACAAAGGATGCGTCGTGAACGCGAATTGTCAATAGGTACGCGATGATATCTCGGTCGCATAAACGGATCGCGCTGTTCGCACGCACGCTCGCCTTCGCGTCCGCCTCCTCGCTTTATTTACCTGTACCATCGACTCCGTTCCGTTTTCGCTCCGTGCTTCGCTCGAGTATCCGAAAGGAGCACCGGTGGCGCGACAGAGGTTAGAAACCACACTCGTGCGAAGTCTGTCGGCTACCGTCGCAGGACGAACATACAGACGCCTCGGTGTTCCTCGCACTAGTCGATTTCCGTCGCTGTTCGTACAGGTCGCGTGACACGGTTACACGGCTCTGCTATAACGACGATTAAAATCACCGACGCACCGGTTGGGAGGTTAGGTCGTCACGGACGCCTCCTCCTCCGCCGCTCTCGGCCGCTTTCTCTCTCTCGCTCCTCGGCCACGATTGCACTCACAGAAGGAACGCGCGGCGTCGAACCAGCGAAACACTTTTCCCGCCACGTGATACACGTCCGATGTGCCGCGACGCAGATCGTACACGGCCAGCGGGTACGGGGACCGAACGTGCAGCCGAAAATAATACGACCGTCTACGCGAAGAGGTGAAACGTCAAGAGCCCTCGTACGCTTTACCGTGCTGGCCGTGGACGGGCCTCTTTGCTTGCTGACGTCACCGCTCGGCCGCCGGCATGAACTTCGCTGTACGCACGGAGAGTGCCGAACCGAGCCTCGCCGGATCTGCACGAACCTGCACGATCGTCCTCGCGAGAAATGTTCTGGGCGTTATCCAAATAAACTTTTATTCCGATTATTGTTCAACCTGTCCGAACCAGATTTTTCTTCCCCTCTTGTTGCTTCCGTTCGCTTTATCGTCGTATATTCGAAAGGAAAGAACTACAGTTCAAACACTCAGCGCGAACGCGATATCGAAAATTTAATTATCAAATACCACCATTCCCCGTTTCTAATTGGCTTCGACCGGAGTTCGCTTCGAGTGGGCACTCGTCGTTTAAAAAATCACCTCCGCGTATCGTTTAAATATTAACGATCCGATTTTATTAACTTTCAAAACGATAACCTATCTCTTTTTTAAGCAATATGTTTTCCGAGAACGATAACACGAGTCGATCGGCTTCTGTCTCAGCGGCGCGATTGGGATTAATATTTTCGCACGAGTTCGCGGCACCGTGATTTTTTTTCATTCGTTACATTCGGAACTAAAAATGGTCAACTCTACACGAAAGTACTCGCGTTCTCTACCGCGTGCCTCTCTTTCTTCCTCTCGTTCCCTCTTACGACTCGCTTCCTCTTGCATGGGACATACTAACCGTGCAGAAGACGTTCGTTCCTCCGGCGATGCCGTTTCGTGCCAGGCCGATCGCGCGAGGTCGCGCGGTTCTTTCGTGGTTGGGGGAAGAAGCTGAGGTAGATAGGAAGATACCGCTGCGGGCACATTCGTAATGATAGACAGTTTACACGAATTTCGAGGGCTACCTGTACATTACAATGTTTGGACATGCCTTCCCGTATCACGATAAAAACGAGCCACAGTCGGCACTCAATTTACACGTTCCATTATTTATAGATCGGTTCTTTTTTGCTTTATGAATAATTCATTCGTTCGCCTGATATTATTCATATCCACGGTAAAGTGTTTAGAATTAAAATTAAAAGCTGACTGCGTTCCAAGGAATTCCTAAAACTCCGGGTGACCGAGATGCAGCGAAACGACAGAAAAACCGCATTCTCGTTTCGGAGGTAAGAATGCAATTACGTTTGTGTTCGTGGAAACGCTCCTTTCTCGTCGCAACGAATTCCATAATTGGAGAAAAAAACTTAAACTTTATTGTCGCCGTTACGTTGCATCTGACGGAATTCAAGCACAACTTCTCCACGCCGAGTATCCTCGAGTTCGAGATCGTTTTCGAAAGACACGTAACACTGGCTGCGAATCGGGAAACTCGTTTCAATCTAATCTCTCGAAGAAAGACGCGTTTCTTATTTCAGCTTGTACACGCGTTCGGAGTTAAAGGAATTCCTTGTCTATTTGTGCAGGATGAAATCCTCTTTGCGTCTCCTAACACCTTTTCACGAACCTTGCACAAAAACAGACCGTACACACCCAGACGATTCGAACGTTCCAATGACCGCATTCGAGCCGTAGAACGGACAGGTCTTTTTGTGAATCAGGTGCATCTCAATTTCGTTTCACTTCGTCCCCTTTTTTTTTATTCATTCTCGCGTCTGAATGATCGCGAAAAAAAAGGGTAGTAACGCTCTCTGTCCTTATCTTTTATGCCGCTTGAACGCTTTCTGATTACTTTCGAAAAATAAATAAGCTTAGTGGCCCAAAGCGGTCAACGCGTTCATGGCCGGCTGTCCTTCGAGTGCTCCGAGCTACACGACCTGGAAACTTTAACGAAACCTTTAGAATTTCCGAGGAGGCAATTTTACCGGTGGTATATATCTTGCATGCTGTCGTATGCAACCGTGTTTCGTCGACACGCGGAGTACGCCGCGGAACAATGGCACCGCTTAATGCCATCCGACTGGCTGCAATTTGTATTTCTCTAACGGGCTTCTCTATGCCACGACAAAAGAACGCTGCCGAAATCGTGCGGACGCATCGAAATCTGCTTAACGATCCCCTAGTGCTATTCGTGCGCTTCCTTAAACCGATTTCCGTCCAAATTTCTCTATGTTCCAACCGGAAGTTGCGTGAAAGTAAGTAGGCTTTACGTCGAAAAGACTAGCCAGCCGAAAATTGATCGAGCAGCCCTAGAAGGTTGTACAAGATAATCTATACAACCAGAGTGAATCGTATCTTCATATTTTCTACTCGAACGATCGATTTTCTCCTGACTTTCAGTTCAACGAATTTGTCAGATAAAAATTTGATCTGGCTAATCGTGTAAAGGGGTCAACGAGTCATCGAACGATCTACTTGCTGGCGACTCGAGAGGTATTGGATGTACGTGTGTCTGAAGCTCGTCTATACCGAATCGTTTAATTTTAAATGAACAGATTTATGGGTTAGAGGATTTGTAATCGTATTAAATTGTATTGGACGTTAATACCTAGGTGTACATATAGATCGGAGAATAATTAATTCATTTGGATTAAGACAGGAATTGGAGCCATAAGCGACACCTATGTGCGGTAGCAGCTGCACGGTAAACTCTGTCGATAAACCACTTGACGCTCGCAATCTCGGTGAAACGGCACTTGCTTACGGAAAGGGAAACTTAAACTAACTTCATGAATAAAATCGTAAACTTACGCCAGACATTTCCGAGTATTAGCGTTTTACAAAATGCGCTTATAAAAATACAATTCAACTTTTTTATTCGCAGGTACAGATAGCTTTTGTTCAACTTCGACGTTGCAGTTACGAGTTACCTCGAAGCTTCGTTCCAGAAAACTCGTTTATTGCGGGCAACAGAGAAGGTGGAGGGATGTGAGAAGAAGAAGAGAGAGAAAAAAAAAACAATACTAACGGAGAACAATTGGTTTCGTGGTTTATTGCGTCGAACAGAACGGGGATCCGAGGTGAATGCCGAAGAGGATGCTGGAGCTTAATTAGTGCGTGTCGGGGACCGAACGTCGCGAGTTGTTCCATTTCTCTCTCGCATTTTTCAGAATTTGTTTGTCCGCGGTTGAATCTCAGCAGCCTCCGGGTTCCATGCGACCCTAGTAATGAGAGAAAAAAAAAAAAAAAAACACAGACGAGGACAGGAAGTTAGCTGCCGAACACCCTAGGCTAATCTCTCATAACTGGAGTGGCTCATTTGCGGCCAGAGTCGCGAATGCTCATCGAGGAATGAAAAAAGAGACCGAAGAAAAGAAGGGATAAGTGGAGAGAGCAATGCGTGTGCGAAAAGAGGCTAGCCGGAAAATAAGGGAGAAAGAAAGCGGAGATGAAGCTGGGGAAAGGGGGGTGGTTAAGATAATTGGCACCAAGCCCTGTTTCCCGTGTTAGTAACCGCGATACGCCACGCTCAAAGAGGATTTTGAAGTCATTTAATACCCTGAAAAACACCTCTGCTGGAATAATAAATGCAACGTGTATTTACATATGAAGCCATCGCTGCGGGAACGGATGTGGCGAAGCCCGATTTCACCAGATTACCTTATTTAATATTTATAATGCTTTCGGGTATTTAACTTAAAAAATGATTGGATGGTTAATATTAAATGCATTCAAATTCTGTGCGCGAGGAAAGTGAAGCACCCTGGAAAAATGAGTTATCTTAACGCCCGACAAACCGCAAATAACCTGCATCGATGCGCGAGCATGTCTCGGTGACGATTGGACAAACTTTGATAGTTATTAGAATGCAAACTTTCAACACTGCGGTTATATATTGGGATTTATCCATGGTGCATCGCATGTATCTTCGTAAAAGCGGTTTTGTCGGGATTCGACAGAGTTACACGTGGCGATGCATTCTGTTCGCGTACCCGACCATTCCCGCGGGAGCTCACACAAGCGAATCGCGGCGAGATTTCGTTTCGCGTATTTCACCGGAGAACTGTCGGACTGTGTTTTAAGGGAATTGGTCGCAGAGATTCGCGTGGCAAGATTTTTTAATTCGTAAAAAATACCTACACGATATATGGAAGAGGGGCACGGAAATTGACGGAGATAGAGTCGACGAAACTAAATTTTGCCCCGAAAGAAAACGACGAAAGAAAGGCTTGTCTGAAGGATTTGGCTTAAGAGAGTTTTCACGAGGCGAGGAAGAATCTCGACACAAAATTGTCTGTCGTGAACAAAGGGACAGGAAGGAGCGATCTGCTTTGTATCGTTACAAAGAGAATAAAGCGGGCAGGAGGATGGCGCGGTGGATGATGTATTGTGGATATTCGAAACAAGAAGATGGAAGATGAAGCAGATCCTCTCTCCAGGGAGGACACTACGGAGGAACCGTATAGTTCGTTGGAGTGCCTATGGCAAGAACCATCGACCGGAACTCGATTCCTCGAGATGTTCTCGGAAGATAAGAAGATGTCAAATATTGGAATACGAAGGAGGAGGGTGTCGTTGTTCCGAATACAAATCTTTATCGAGACTTTTAAACCTTTCCGCTCGTACGAAAAGAAGTTCGTTAAGAACGATAACAGTAATAACTATGTTCTATCGAATTGATTTCTGGGTACAATTAATGGTCGTACCGCGAGGCACAGTAGAACTAATCGAATAACAAAATCCAACAACTAGTCACTTGCTTCCGCCGATATTCCATCGCGATTAGGGAATCTCCTTACCTAGATAAATCTCGAATGAGCACTACGGAAATGTACGAGTAGTCGAACTCTTTAACAGAGAGATCCTCCACGGAGTACAGACTCTATATAGATATCAAGGTTTAACGAATCTTTTTAAATTCACGGCGTACGTCCCTTAACCACTTGCCCTCGCAGTTTTCTCCAGTTTCCTTCCTCTTATTCTTCACCCCATACCACCCCCGTCCGTCTACTCTCGCAGTCTGAACTTGTACCGACGTATCAACGAGAGGAGCATAGCCCTAAGGCGAGAGCAAACCCGATTAGACGGTACACTAAATCTTATTCAACCAGCCCTCATTGTTAAGTGCTTCTACCGCCGTCCGTTCCTCGTAAAAAGTATTCCCCGGCCAGGGTGAATTGCCATGCGGCGCTTCGTCTCGCGGAAACGTTCTTGTAATCTCGACTCCCCCAGGAACTTTTATGGTCTTCGTTTACTTCGTTCCGTGGTGGTCGATACCGACGAATGACGTTAAGGATGTTTCATTCGATTTTCCCTGATTTAACGGTCCCGCGACAAACTGCTGTGCATTCGGAGGCCCTGCTGCACAGGCGAGTTAATTGTGTTAAAATGTCCGCGAGCCAGGAAAGTGAAATAGGGAGGCGAGAAATGAAATTCCAAGGCTTTTTAAACAATAGGCAGTCTCGAGTATCTCGAGTAAAATGTTAGTGAACTTGACAATGAACACGTAAGCGCGAAAGAGGGGAAAGGCGGATGGCAAATATGCAGCGCGAATTCCAGCAGCAGGGGAGCGCATCGATTATTGCCCGAGAGGCATTACTCGAGAGATTCCGCGAACTGGTAAATATTTTCACAGGCGCGAACTGCAGCGCCGACTAATCGCTAGTACTTAACGAGGGAACGTTGCACATCCCTGATGCACCGGTCGTTTTAACCGCCGCGTCATTAAACCGCAGCGCCCTTAATAACGAAGAGATACACTGCAGGTAGCAACCGCGTAACCAGACGGTAAGAACTCGAATCGTATGCATCAATGTCATGCAAATTGCTCTCGTTTCCCTTCCGCATATTCTCTTTCACCATTACCGCGTTCCTATCGTTTGATCGTTTCTGTTTGACTCCCGCCAATATCAGCGAGTACAGCACCTGATACATAGCGGGAGTACGTCTCCCATCGTGAGCGAATGCATTTTCTATGCTTTGAACCGTTTAAACACTGTTCGAAACACAGTCAAGGGTGAGTAATCGTGGATCATGTTATTTGTTGCTAAACGTTGGAACGTATTAGTCTTCTGATGCGTTTGTTAAGACATGCGCATGACACTAAACTAATTTAGGGTACAAACCCAGACAGTAAAATTTAGAAAAGAAAGAAATTAAAGAAACATGGTGATTGATCAAAATCTTCATACACAGAACTTCTAATTTGTCCTGAAAAATGTTGTTATATCTCGAATACATTTTAATTGAATAAAATTTTAATGAAACGCTTATAGATTATTTATAGAGTTCGCAATATATGAATATTCTTTCAACCACCGTATGGTAATGCGAATAAGTGAAGTCAGCCAGATGTAATAGCGTGGTCAAAGAGCATCGAGTCAGAAAAGAGGAAAGAACAAAGCGACATGCTTAGAGCAAAAGCAAAGCGATGTTGATAGGCATAAAGTATGAATGCTCACCTGGTCCCCGTCGTGTCCTTGCCAGCTGTCGTGACTCTGCAACAAAAAGAACAATATCAGCACGATTTACAAACGCGCGTTATCAGAAGATGTAAAAAAAAAAGAACAGTAAAAGAGTTCATTCGAGTAATTGTTTTCAACTCTTTTCCATTGCACGGGAAGAGGAGAAAAGGGCCGACATTGTAGATATTCCACGCTTTCTGTGAAAATTGAGGGTGCGCTCATGCCAAATGTTCTGAAACGTATTTTATTTGCGGTAGGACAAAGAGCTGGCGCGGAATCCACCTGTGAACCGACCACATCGTCATCCAATTTTCCACTCTACTATCCCGCCCCAACAACGCCCAGATTTATACCCCGAAATTTGGTCTATGATCATACGCGTGATTGCATATACAAAAAAAAAAAGAAGAAAAAAATTTCAATGAAAAATCCGCTCTCCCTCTGTCGTTCCGTAAAAATATAAATTGACATTCGCAGAACCAGCAACGGTGCAGTAAATTCGAGCGAACGTGTCACGATGGTTAATCCGCTTTTTTCAAACCCGCGATTTCACCCAGATGCTCGTAACTCTGTTACGGTTCATTAAATCGGTGTAAATAATATCGGAAGCTGTATAGACAGCTATTTTATCAGACACGGAGGTCGACCAATGTCGGAAGTATAGACGATGGTGGCTGGGTTAATGTTCAACCGCCTTGTTAGATTTATGACGGCAATATAGGCGTCAGGAGGCACGTTGAGCGTTACCCCCGTGCGCCGCAAACTGATCCGACGCAGCATTTGTTATGACACATATTCGATGTGCGTTGGGAATGTTCAAAGGTTGCACTGATTTACTGCATTCAACATTCCTCTTTAAAGTGGCGCGTATATAACCACGATATTAAAATAACGATTTATGATGTCAGATGTAAAAGTACAATTATCTGCTGTATACTATATAAGTGACTGGTACGTATAACCACGATGTTAAAATAATAATTTATGATATTAGATGTGAAAGTACATATTGTATAAGTGAGAAAATATAGAAGTACATAACCATAGACTGTATAAAAAGGTACACCCTGAGAATTCCTCAAAATTTCGTGCACCCCAAGGCGTCTCACATGTGTGACACTCGAAGCATCCCTCCAAATCTTATACGTATAGTATGGCACAAAATGTGACACGCATACGTATCTTAGACTGTTACTTAGATCTCTACGTTTAACGTCGTTTATATCGAGTCACCTCGAGTTGAAGTCACTTGTGCTAACTCTCACAAGTCCGGTTATATTGTGTCCTCCGACACCATTGTCGTTTACGCTGAGTTCTACGGATATGAGGTAGTTTGTATCGACTCCCACGAGTCCAAATTATCCCTATCACGTCTGAGGTTGTTATTGCTTCCCACCAATTCGAGCAGTCGGTATCGTATTTTACCGTTTCAAGCTGTATGCGTGAAATAACTAGCGAGTCTTCGCTTATTGTCGCTAATGTAGCTAAAGATTGATTTGTAATTACTATTTATTATTTCATATATCAAAAGTAAAATACGATGGTTTTAACGTTATCATGCCAGAACCCGCGAAAATCTTCTTCTCCTCTACCATCAATTTACGTTAAGGTTGAAGAGAGGGAGAGGGTTGGTAAAGCTTGTAAGCTGATGATAACGTACAGCCGCCTAACGTGTAGGGTGTAGCCAACGCGATACAGATACGACGAGGAAATTATTCCCATGATGAGGGGTGATACCTCTCGACCAGTTAGTATCAAAATCCCATTATTAGACGGAAGCCGTGCCTCGGGCGAATTCGATGGCACAGTCGGATAATACCGATATCAATTTTACGTCGCTGAGGAAAGACAGACGTCGTATAAACCTGTCTGAATCTTCGCGGGATATCGAGTTCAGAAGAATCGAAAAGTTACGTGGATTGGATCGAACATGACGATCGTTAACCGACCTGTTATCATTCCCCTACACGTACATTATGTTATCGTTATTATCTACCCTTTTTCAGTTATTAAAAACAAAGTAAGCAGAGCTTAGTAGACATTTTTAGATACAGGCGTGGACGAGAATGAAACGCGAAATGGCGATATTTCCAATTCCAGGAGATGCGGCGGGGCAATATTTAACGAAACATCGGTTTTCCATTTCATTTTCGGCCGTTTGGGTTTTCACAACCGAACTCCTACCGCTCTGCAAAAGCTACGCTTCCACTTTTCGTTTACGATATTATATTTTAACATAAATAACGCGAGCGTTTAGTGAAGTTGATAATACGCCACGGCAATGTTTCGATTGAGATGCATAAATACGGATAACCAAATTCAACCGTGTTTTCGTTCGCGAGGCAATTTGTATTTTCAAATATACCTGATTAAAAAAGTTCAGTGGGAGAAGCGAGCCGGGGGAAAAATGCGACATTAATTGGATTTTATGGGATATGTTTTTAATCATTGTACGTTCGGTAGATGGGTATACAAAGGCAATCCTTTCCAGGCTAAACTTAATTGCAAAGTTTCTAGCCGAGCAAATTGGTACATTCGTAACTTTCGACAGCCACGGGGATGATACCTAAACTAACAACGGCCCGAACTTTTCTCGTTTGCGATCAACTTTATCCATCGAGTGCCTTACTTTAATTGCAAAGATCTTATTTACATTGCGCTTCATCTTTGTCCGCGGTTCGAGCCTTGAACGCGCCTAATTTCATCGGCTTCCGCTGAATTTATTCCAATTAAATCGTATCGACTCGCCCGTTCTCATTATTACAGAGCACTCCTCCGCGGAGAAGACGAACCCTCCGACAGATTCATAAAATCGCAGGAAATTGGTACATTCTTCGGATGATAAAAAAAAAAAAAAAGGGAAGAAAATATGGATGAAAAGGTTGACGCGGATTTCATTTTTCATCATCGAATGAACGACTTCCCGCTGCCCTTTATGGAACATATAATGGCTTCGAGTGGAGCCAGCAGATACTACGCAGCGTCATCGTTCGAAGATATAAAAAAAGCACTTACCTTCTCTAACGACTTCCCTTTTTACATTTTATTGACGCCCTTCTACCCTTACGTCGTTCGATCTTTCAACCCGGAACTTATAAACTCGCGCGACCGATATAACGAACGAACCCAGATCATCCCCTTATCGATTTTTAATATTTTACGCTATAAATCATCGGTCAGAAGCCGTCGATATTGCGTATTCCACGGTTCTATCGAGCGAGAGGAGCGTCCCGTCGCGACAAATCGCACGTGCGCGAAATAATTTTTCGCGCGCGGCGAGTTCAAACGAAGAACCTATAAAACCGTTCTAATGGGCAAATTACATTTACGGGACGAGTCGTTTCCCGTTGGCGAAAAATCGTCGAGATTTATCGGTAATAAAACGAGCGATCGCTGCGCCCGGAGGGCAGAATACGGAGCGCCAAGGAAAGGGATGAAATTCACTAAGGGATGAGAACGGATATGCGTTTCTACCCTGAAGATAGCGAAACTTACGAGGCACTGCGCTAAGTTCTAAGGCCGCAATTTAACGGCTAAGGGAATTACATCGACGACACACGAGCCACCAAGGGGTGGAGGGCTAAATCGGCCGAGGGAGCATTGTTTCTGTTACAGTTGGCAGCAGCGGAAACATCAAAGCGATCGAAAAACTTAACGGCCTCGACAACATCGCGGCGCATCCCCCGTTTTTTTTTTTTTTTTTTATTTGCCCGTTCCTCGAAGTTTTGGGTCGAGCGAGGGTAAAAAGTTCCGTGATCGTCGCCTTTGGTGTATTCAATATGCAAGAAGTTTGTTCGAATTTCACGTTCGAATTTTGCTACGCGAGCCCGGGTATCGTGCGGCGGAAGTTTCGAAGCTTCTTCCTGTAATGAAGTTTAGCTTCTGCAGGCGTTTAACCTCGTTCGGATCTATATAACTCGAAACAATTTCCGATTACCTATGGACACGAAATTTATGTAAAATTCCTGCCGATTGCTTTTCATTATTATCGTTGCCTAAACGATCCCTTCGTCGGTCGACGTTTCTCGCCATCGATTACGTTCGTCGCGGAACGTCCTCCGAGTAATAAGTACCGCGAAACAGATTTCATTAGAGCTTGATCAACCCTCAAGATATTTACCCTCGACCAACTACCCCGAGCGACGATGAAATAATTTGGAGGGCATTTCACCTCCCCTGACATATCGAGCTCGTGCCAGGGTATAAATTTTAGCGGAATTAAACACCGTATAACCCTGAATCCTGGGGATGAAGTTGGTGAGTTGATCTGAGCCCGTTACATCCCCCGGATAGGTCCTAAACTAGTTGTAACAAATAAGGAGTTAGCGTCGGAGGGTCTCTTAGTATCCAGGAATACTGCCTTATCTCGTAAAGCCAGTCTTACACGGAATCCCACGCAGGATCTAATATTTCGGAAGGACTTACGGCTTTCGACGTAATAGAAGGAACACGGGTACGGAATTTTTGATGACTCCGCGCACCCTCCGTAACCCCTTGCGCCTTGGACAAAACGATGGATTTATATATCTACAATTTCATTTTATTCTACTCTTCATCGATACCAGACGTCGCTTTGCTAAAGTCGCAAAAACAACGCTACCACTGTACAATATTAAAACTAGCAAAGCGAATAATGCAATCAGTACGTCCCACAAAATTGTAATCTACACCCTTCGCTTCGCTTTCAATTCCGTCGAATCAACCAGGGTCGCGCAACCGGATGGAACCGCGTAATTTGCGCTTCACGATTCGCGGCAATCGCTCGCCTGCGAATACCAAGCATCCGGGGAAATTGTGCCCGATGAAAAATAAATTCTGGCGCGCGCGAATGGGACCCGAGTAAACAACCGGAGTTGTCGCGAGGCGATGTCGAGGTCGCAAGAACGACTCGCAAGAAACCAGGGCTCAGATCTCTCCGCGGCGGATCGAGAAATTCGCGGAGCCTCCTAAATTCAGTTTTACAAGGACCTCCGTGGCAAGTTTCCGGAACCGCGGTCGGGGGATCTCACGTGAACCAGAATGGCCGGCGAACGATACGACCGCTTAATTATGAACAGGCGGCAATAATTAATCGGGATGGCAGCCACGCTTCCCTCCAAACACTGGATTTTGTTCGTCGAGGTTGCAAGACCGCTCCCGACTTCTGCCTCTGCCCCGTTAAATTATTAACGGTCTTATCTCATTTCGACCGCTTCCCCTGCCCTTCCGCTTCTTAATTATAGAAGTTCCGTCGTTCGCCGGCTACGGAGCCGCTTTGACATTATAATTGGAACGCGCGAGGGTGATCGACGTTATCGATATATTATGTAACAAGGAACTTCTTGGAGGATAATTACCCGGAACGCTTTCATCAAGCGTTCTGTAAAATTGTTTGCTCGGCTCGGCTAGAATGATGCTGGAAGAGGGGAAGGAAATAGCTTTCCGATCTTCAAACGTTGAAGAACACATGAAAAACTACATTTTTTCTAACAAATGAAGTAAAAGAGACGTATTTCTGAAAATTCTAAGTCATCAATTGTCATTTGCCTAGATGAAAGGCTCGCGCCGGATATAACCGAGGGAACCTTTCCGCGCGCACAGTAGCCTTCCAGCTTTACAATTCATTTCGACAAAAAAGCTATTCTTCGGATAACCGAGAGTCCGGTTGGAGGGTATACCCGAGTCAATGAATTATACGTCCATTTCCGATCGGACAGCAGAAATAATCCAGTGCTGACTCGACGAAAATGGACTATCGTCGTTTTCGGGCTCCTGATGAATTTATCGAGCTCCTCCTGCCTTTTTATCGGATGTATGTTAAACTTGTAAAAATAAAAAGGCACGAAATTATCCTCGCGAAGAGTCAATTTCGACGTCGTCGGAACCTTTTACGATTTATTTATCCGTGGCTAATAAATTCTTTACGGCGCTTGTCAGATGAACTCCTCTCCCCTCTCTCGTTGATCCCTTTCGATAGGTCCGTTTCTCGCGAGGGACGAGAGAGTGTTTCTTCCACAGGGTGGTTCGCCGTAAACAAAATACCGTATTTCTTTCACTTCGTTACCCCCGTATCCATATAATTTTAGTGCCATACAATTTTCCATTTTATTCCTGCCCCCCTTTTTTACGTCCGCCGCGAAACGCGTGCGGTTTTCATCCTTTTTTCTACCGACCCCCCTATCTTTGCCTCTCCGGTTTTTTCCATTTTCGATTTCAGAGGCCCCGCGCGAGAGACCTATCTCATGTAGTTTTACGACGTGCTCCGCCGCGCAACGAACCCGCGGTCCCACGGTTACAGCCGCGGCGCAAACGGAAAAATGCGGCGGCATGGAAGAGGGTAGAAAAGAGATAAACGGAGGTAAAAAAAAAAAGAGAAAAAAGTGTAGAGGGGCAGAGAGAGAGAGAGAGAGAGACGAACAAGGGCACCGGATCCATTCATCGGAATCGAGATACGCGGGGGAATAATTTCGAATGAACCGGCTCGCCGCGGGATGCGTGACTTTCCTGGGAGCTTTCCGATTAGAGGGAAACAGGTAACGATGGACATTGTTTGGATGCACTCGACGCGCTTGGTAAACCGAAAGTACAGTTCGCGTATTCGGCTCGAACTGTGGACCCTGGATAATCCTACTTTCCTGGTCAACCAGCCCGACCGCCCCGCTCTTTGTTCGTTCCCGAATCCCACGTAATTATGCACGATTCAGCCCTGTGAATGCAGTTACACGTACGAACATCCTTAAACGGGTAGATTACGAGTGTACACGGCTCGTAGGTTCCGAATGCCGGAGTACGGCGGCCAGTCTATTGTCTGCAGGAAAAACTTTCGAGGCGCGCTAAGTTTTCTAGTAGTACAATCGTATAGAGTCGGACGATCTCGATTGCGTTGCGCGCAGCAGTGTGCTTTCGCGTTGCTGCAAACACTGATTTGTCAGGCAAATGAAATGGAATCGAAGACGATGATTAGCTAAAATTACTGGTCACGGAAAGGGCTGGAGTTTTTCAGGTTTTAATCAGCTGGAACTCTGTCCGGTTCTTCCATCGGAAAATATCCGGAAATATTGCGCGCTTCAAAATGCATCGGCTTAAAAGCGAAAAATTCGAAAAAAGAATCACCTTGGTTTATTGAAAACGCGCAGCGGGCAGATACGCGTAAAATTCTGCACGGCGGAAATAATTCGGTACGAAATGAAACATCGGATATTAAACGGGAGCCGAGTCGGCAGTCCGCGCTTTAATAATGTACACTGTCGAAAATAGAATTGACAAATTTCTACGAAAATCGGTCCAGTAAATCGTCGAGTAATTTCGTTTCTAGCTAAACTTTTTCATTTCACCTGCGCTCCTCGTATGATTAAAAAACGACCAGCCTCTGCGATCAATTATTTCGACCGAAATGAAATTTAAACGTCGTGAACTGTACAGAACGTTCCGCGATGCTTCGAATTCCCGCTTTGACAACGCGATTCCAACATCAATTTGTAGTTAATAAAAATCTAAGACGAATCTTCCGAAATATATGTTTTTTGCGACGTTCTCTAGTGGAACGTGAATTAAAATCGCTGGAAACGACAGCAGCAACCATTTTTCTTCCTCGACTCTTTGCTCTCGGAGAAAATACGAAACACACGAGCTCTTCGCGCGATCGCTGAATTTATGACCAACGAGAGGCAGACAATAAGAGACGCAGGAACAGATTCGCGCGTCTGGCCAATAAAAGGCAGGTTCGGTGTCATCGTTAGCTTGTCAGCTGGTATCGAAGCGACAAGGCTCCAGTTGGGCTTTCTTTACGATTATGGAACGCTGCGGTTATGAAACGAAACGTAAAACTCTCGCTGCAAGAACCATCCTAGGAGGGCACGTAGTAACCAGGTAACTTTCGTCACGCTCGTTAATTCCTTCCACGTATACCATTTACAAAAGTACGTCTTCGTTACCTTGTTCTTCGCGATATAATTCGTTCCTTTATCTCCACTTCCATGACTGCTTGCCGCGAAACAAGTTCCATCGAAAAACCAGAACACGAGAGACGCTCGCATTGGTGAAGAATTAGAGGCGAATGAATTAAGTTGGTTAATGAATTAGAGGCGAGCAGATATCGAATAGATGAAAGTTGCTTCCCGATCGTGAGGGTGCGTTCGAAGCGCTCTGATAAATGTGCTTCCTCGTCGATGGACGATCGATTCGCGAGCAACACCTGTAAATTTGTCATCGTCACAACCAGTAACGCGTTAAAGGAAGCCAAAGACGTCCGAGAAAAGAAGCGACGCCCGCTTCTCGATTTTTCACTTATCGCGTTCTCATCGCAATTTATTACAGTCGAATATCAAGTCCATCGGCTGAGCAACGAAAAAATGCAGGAAAGGAACAAGTACCTGGTCTCGCGTGCCAGAGTATTGTTCCTCGATGCAATGAGGCGGTTCGAGGGATATATCTGATCGTTTTCTAAACAAGGCTGGAGAATGTATAGCCGTTAACGGTATCGAGGAGTAACGACAAAAAGCAGGTAGAACGAAACAAAAAATAAGGAAAAAACGGGGAGGTCGATCGCGGAGCGGAACAATGAGAAAGACCAGGAAACGTGCAGTTCGATATTTTGTTGTCACCGTTCTGCGAATGCTTTTTATTTGCTCCACTGTCTTTATTGTTCTGCCGATACGAGCTTCGTAGAGGAGCTTCCGTATTATAAAACTTATATCGAAAGGACCTGCGATAACTCGTGTAAATTCGACGAAGACATTAACAGCGCTCGAATTAACGACGGATTTCTAAGAAGATGTCCTCGTCGTCGTATCCGGAGCAACAATCGAAGAGATTAATCCGCTTGAAATTAATCATCTTCTACTTTCCTTCGTTATGCGAAGACCGTGGTTTCGTCGGAAGATTATCCTCTCGCGAGGCTGCGATGATTTCACGGCGGAACCTGGGTGCTCGAAAGTGTTAACCGAGCCGTTCCACGGCGCTATAATTTAAATAATTCCAATTTAAATCCCGTCGCGTCTTAATCGCTTACAGAAGACTCCGCGGGTACACTCGGCGCGGTAAATCTTAATGCTGGGAGTAGCTCGGTCGATTAACGAGGATTCTGGCGATCGTTCGTCGAAAGATTCTATCTTAATTATCGTTCGGAAAGGATGTTCGTCGCCTCGGAAGGCCGTAAACCTTCCTTTTATCGTTAACGGCGGAATAAAATGCAGGACCAGACATCGAGTTTCGGACTCTTAATCCAATCGGGCCGGCTTTCACCGCGCCCGTTAATGTCCGCTGGTAATAAAGCGTGCGAAATGTTGACGATCGTAACAGGTTGAGAACACTAGCTGGGAATGACCGGAATTACAGCGGCTAACCCGTCGAACTTCTCAGGAGCTCGCGTGAGTTCCGTTTAATACGCTTTAAGGGACGTTCGTGACGTTGCTCATCAGACTGGCACGGAACGTTAATCAAGAAAAATTCACGGAAGCACGTTCGACGAGCGGCCAGCTTCCCGACATCGACTGGCCACGAAACGCGGTCGAAACATTTCTTGCAAGTGTTTGGCTTCAATTTTCCACTTAAAAATTTCAAAGCTACTTAACCGGGGTCGAGATCGAGGCTCCATCATGGGTTGCTATTTTCTCTCGAGCTTTTGCTGAAAGGGTTAAGCGCCGCTTCGTTGGAACTACCGGTTTCTGAAGGTGCATAATACGCTTCTCGAGGCAAGACCCAGTTTAAGACTTGTGCCGCGCTTTTTCTGGATCGCTCTTCCGTTGGATCGCGCGCAAAACTATGCGACACGGTACCGTTAATTGATTCTCGCTCTGTTAACGAACTCCAAACCCCGGTTTAAGTCTCCTCTCACGGATGTGGCAAAAATCTCCGACGACTCGCTGACGCGGCTCTCTTGTTTCCGTGTTGCTCGTCTAGCTGGACGCAGAATTGTTTACAATGTACACTATGAACGCCAGGCGATGTGACGGGCCACGCGCGGCCATCCCCATTTTCGCCCGTTTACCATGGAATGCAATTTCGTTCCGCCTCGCCGGAACAACCTGCACGACAGATTACCGCTTTGTTTGCCAGGCCCGGTACTTCGAAACGCAATAAAGATCTCCGCCGGTGTCGCGTCGGGACGCGCGCGTCGCGGGCACACCGATGCACGGCAAATCGGGAAACGATAGCGTTTAATTCCCTCGGAATACTCGCTCTATTTTTTCCTACCCCGCGCGCGCGGCGGCCACGTTTTAATTAAATTTCCACGAAGAAATCCCGCGGTCGTGTTCCCGTTGAACGTCGCGCGCGATTCGCAGCGAATTCTGGGACTGTCTGTGGACACTTCAGACCCTCGACTGTCTCTGTTCAGCGACAACCGCGATAGGAATGTGTCGTCGTATCGCGTCGTTGAATTTTACGGATTTCTGTCTCGAACGGCACCCCAGGGTTTGGAATCATAAAAAATAAGCGAACGTAATGTATTAGGGTTTTCCGCGAAATTGCACGATTCGAAGAAGTTCGTCAGCCCTTCGACAAATACGCGGGAACCGCGTCGCGACGGCAACGCAGCGGGAGTAATGGAAAAACGGGCGGTGGAACGGCTGCGACGGCCACGCTCGCTGACGAGACACACGTTCGTTACAATTATCGGGAAAAACAACGGACGGGCACGTAGATGGCGTGGCAAGTCGTTAACCGGCACGGGGAACGGAATTGAATTCGAATTGATTTCGGGGACGGGGCAGCGAAATTAAAAAACAAAATCGATTTGTCTTCGATTAGCGACGCCCGCCGGAGCGCGGTAACGAGCGCTCCAACGCGGCGTCGATTCGTTGTTAACGGTTCACGGACACGCGCCCTTCGTTCACAGAAAAAAAAAACTGACGTCTCCCTTTGCCAGGGGAACGTTCGACGTAATTGTCGGTAAGTATTCGGTCGTGGAAATCCGCGCGAGGCTCGATCTCGTTTCGCGCCGCGCGTTTCCCTTTCCGTCGACGTTTTTTCAATCAGTTTCCATGGAGAATTTGTTAGAATTCATCGTCAAAATCGAGATCAGCCTTCGACGCACGGGCCAGGACGAGCGGACAGTTTCGACGGGCTAAAAAATTGCTCGCCTTTGTGCGAAGAGCATCGCGGGGCGGAGAGAGTTCTCTAATCGAACCGCGCGAATCGCGCTTTAATCTACTAAAAAGCACAGACGCACCCCGCGCAATAATTGTCTCCTGGCCGGCGACTAAACCTGGAAACTCGATTCGAGTTTAATCTCGGCGACCAATCAAACGAGCCCCTCGACAAAGGGATTCGGGTGACCACGGCGGACGCGGCGCGGTGCATACAATCAGCATATGCATTTACGATGCATGCAGTTGGTAACAATCTCGCGACGGACCGTACGTGTGTGCGTGCGCGCGTGTAACAACACCGGGGCCTTCGATGTAAATCGAGTTTGGAACGCAATAAGGGCGACGCAAAGGGGCGAAGATGAAGGGTCGCCGTGCTCGATCGAGTTTCTCTGTTGAATGCTCAAAACTACGTGCGCAACGCGGAGCACAAAGCTTCGTTATCGCGGGGTATTACTCGCTGGCCCGAGGTTGCCCCATCCTGCCCCTCGTGCGACGGAAATCGTACGGGTTGGAGTCGACGTCGATGTCGCGAGGGGTCCGTCAACCGAGTGAAGCGATAGTTGGAGCTTTCGAGCGAAATTTTCAAATTTTTCAACCCTCAAATCATCGAACCCTCTTCGAATCTCGTCCAAAGTATCGACGAGTATCGTTTCCACGGTGGACGGCTACCAGCGAAGCGCTATATCACGGATCGACATTGCGAAACACCTCTGAAGACCTCGGCGCTTTAATTATTCAAATGTGATCCAGTCGCGCGCTTTGTATGGTAAATTATTCAGTCGCGGAATTACCCTTCTTTCGACTATCAACCGAAACGTGAGATTACTGGAAAGTTTCCTTCATCCCCGCTTAAACCATAAGACCACGTACATATATAATTAGCGAACAGAATTAAATCGACATTACGTTGCTTAGGTCTTGCGAAAAAAAAAGAAAGAAAAATGGAAAACGCGGAGAAAAAGTAAGGTGACCTTCGTTGGTCGACCCACGAAGCAAGGTCGCAGGGTAGTAAAAGTTATTTAAACGCACGAGATTAAGACGTAGCCCGTGTCCAAACATCGCGTCTTTTGTCTGAGCAAACAACTTTTGTTCTCCTCTGACCCTGGCTTGTTTCAGCCGACCGTGTAGTACTTACGTGTACTCTTTGCATTCATATGTAACCCTGAAATGGCGGAGAAGAATATTCCCTCTATCGCAAGCTGTATTCTATTATTTCGCAACGTCTCGATAGAATGTATTTCGAACAACGTCGCGCTGTACGCTGGTTTCCATCGTTTACCGCGATAGAACGATACCTACGCGTATCTTTCAGCGACGCCCCTCGCGAGCTTCGAACAAGCGGAAACGGAAGTTGCAGAAGCGAACAGCAAGTTCATGAATAACTGCGACCTCGAGTGCGAGTGGTAGCCGAGGAGGAACCGTGGGTAACATTCATCACATTCAAGAACGTTTTCAACGGCGAACGGACAGCATCCCGTCGCCGGCGACGCTCGTTTGCCCGCCACTTCTCTCTAGACGATTTACGACGCGCTGAAAGGTTTCTCTGTTAAAACATTAGGCTTTGATACGGCTCGCGACGGATCCGTCTGTTTTCGTTGAATCGACGCTGGAGCGATTCAACGTTTGTACAAGTCGGCAGTTTCAGGTTGGCACCGTTCGAATGGAAACGCGTACAATTAATAGAGCTAAGCGAGCTGGTCCTCGACAGGTCGGCGAGCAGACCCTCGCACGGTGTACGCCTCGACTGAAGAGTCTTTTACCGTTTCTGGTTCAACGGTTATTTAGCCGCTCCGCTGGGAATATAATTATGCCTCTCGTCGTGCATTTTACTCTTTACGCGGAACACCTTCGTTCCGGTTGGCAAGTTTATTCCGGCTGCAGCCGCGTTAAAATTCCGAGCGTCAAGAAACTATTGATTGTAAAAGTTTCTTATGCATTGTTGATGCAACAAAGTCTGAAGGATCCGCGTTAATATCGAGTATCCGCTGCTCTTTTGCCTTTGAAAGTAGTTTCCATAAACACGCCGCGCCCGAAGAACTTCCTCACCGGGCAAATAAGTTTCCCTTCCGTTCCGTTTTCTTCTCTCTCTTTTTTTCCCCCCCCTCACTTCGACTTCGAGTCGTTGCTTATTCGAGACGCTATTTCTCCTTTTGTAGCTTTATACTTTTCCCGGCATTTTGCAATCTTAATACAAATACTCGATATACCGTGAATCCGAGTCTGGCCTGGGGAGCATCGTCGAGGCGATGGGGAAACGTTTCACGCGTCGCCAACCAACTCCTCGATCCAACGTTAGTTATGCTCCAACGACTATCGAGAAAACAGACACGGAACTTCAATTGACGTTCCAAGTTAAACTTCAGGTAATTATCGCCGAACTTCTCCAGCTTAAAGGCGGCAAGGTACCGGGTTCGTGGAGTATAGGTGCGCAGCGCATCCACGTACATACTTTATACGCAAAAATTGTTCCGATTCGCCCTTTCCATGCACCATCTCGAAGGTTCAGAAAGGACTAAGAATTCTTCCACGTCTGAATTTTGTACGCGAAAATCCACCCGCTGGTCCACGAGTCGCAATGGCCAAATTAATGGATTTTCCCTCGAACGAACTTCAAATCGAACCACGTATTTCGAGCGTCCAACCGATGGAACGTCCTCGACGAGAGGTGTTCATTGTCAACAGGACGGACATTGATACTCGGCTAGGCATTGTCAGGAGTCCCCGAGGGACGCGAATTCCCGAAGGATGCCTCGACTTGTCCGAATGGAAACTTCGAAACTCGTGGCGTGTTCCGTTGCCGTATCGTCGCTGATAGCGGAGCAGAGACTTCCAGCAGAGGCGAAATTCATCCGTGCCACGGTACGGAGACAGTCACGCGATCGCTTTTTCGTAACTTCGTTAACAACGGAACAATAATTCCGTCGCGATTAATTTCATCGAAACCACGGTTACGGAACCAGCGGAATATCCGCGTCAAAGAGGATCGAACGCTACCGACTGTGAAAACGGTCGTATTAAATGAAATACCTAACGGCGTGGATGCGTCAAAGGCTCAAGACTGTTCGCGATGTTCGAGTAATTACTTTTGTCGAAACTCTAAGGGAACGAACGAATTTAGACGGTCTATTGTTCATTCACGATTTGGCGATCGGAGAAATGCCAAGCGTAGCGAACCGTGTTGGTGGGAGAGGAAAGGAGAGGAAAGGTACCATTTTTTTTAGTTGAATTTAAGATATTAGCAACGCACGCGAGAACGACGCCAGTGTCGCGCTCGCAGAATCCGGTCGCGCGCGTACATCGAGGGATATACGTACAGGAATATCCTTGACAATTTTTCTTCCCGAGTTCTTACGAATCTCCCGGCCCCTGGAACCTTCATGATTCAACGTGCCGTCCTAGATACTGTAGCTGCTCGCACATTAAGATTAGATCGTTCGCGTATAAATTGTGAAGCAAACAAGTCGAGCGGAACAAGACGCTTTATTCTCCGCGATTCAGCCCCGTCCCGAAATAAATTTCTAAAGAGCATCCTTCTCCCAACGGATTGACCGTCTCCTCCTCTGTTCCGCTCTGACGCTGACTAGGGCCATAATGGTCGTTCCCATGGAAATGTGCGTGCAAAATTTGTATCTTCGCCGAGGCTCCGGCTGGCGGGAATTCGAGAAAAGCTCTCGTTGAATTACGAGCCACTAAAGAGGCTCTGCGTGAGTCGTTTTCATCCCCCGCTATGCGCGCCCCCGGCCGCGGTTGCCTCGCGTTTCCTCGTCCTTTTTTCGCCCGCCCCCGTTTTCTTCCCGACCGCGGTCGGACCGCCATGCATTCCGGTTTGCAGGTGGAAAACGGAGAAACGAATTTCCTCAAGGAAACGCATGGCTCCACGGTAATGGATACATCCGCGGCACGCTTTGCCCGCTACGCTCGCGTGCACCGCGATATTTCGCGTTTTACTTTAATTCCGGCCCGAGTTTATCGCAGGCGCGGATAAAGAAGGCCACCGACAGTCGCTCCGCCGACTAACGCTGCGAGGCGCCTTTTCATCCCTTTCGAGAGCGTGAACGCCTTTCTTTTTTTCGCGCGTCGCGATAACCCTTCTCGCTTCCGCCTGGCAATTTCGGATGCAGTTTTCTCATCCCTCTCTAGACTATCACGAAAATTCGATCGCGTTCATAGCCAAAGGACAAGCGTAACGACGTTATCGCGAATCGATACGATACCCTGGCACGCGGCTCAACCCCTGGCCCGGAGTACTCCGCCATCGCCCATCCGCGGGACTCTGATTACAAAGCAGCAGTGGCAACTTTGATGCGGCTGGAACGTGCCTCGTGAACGCGATACGCGGCGAAACGACGCCTGTACCGGTTGTTTGCGGCCCCGCCGCCGTTGCGCGTTCCCGTTCGAAACTTTTTTTCCCAACCGAGCATCAAGAGGCAACGGTGCCGTTCCGCGGGCGGTATCGATGCTCCCTTTTTTTTTTTTTACGGGCCCGAAGAAGCGTTGTAACCCAGTTCGATGAAACGGCCGTCGCCATCGAGGGGGATGATGCACGCGTTTTATGCGGCACGCGGAAGATCGAGCAGACGGCGCGGGTACGAAATTCCGAGGAATATCTAAAAATTGACACGTATAAAGACATGCGCGTACCTAGACCGTGGTGTATAGGAAACAGCTCGAGACACGTAGCATCCTTCAAAGGATCAGAGCGCGCCGTATTTCCTGTCGTATTACACCTTTAGCGGCGTTATCGGCTCGCATACGACGTACGCTTCGCACGGAACGTCGCTTTTTATTATGAAACTTGTAAAACTGCTTACAGACTCGTCGAATACGTGGCTGTACGGTAGCGCGAGGCTCCGTGTACCAATGCGGGCCACTTTACGGGCGAATCCGATGGCTGGCATAAATGAAACGTAGCGGAAGTAAGATGATCCCAGCGGTTCGACGGAAAGCTGCTTATCGTCCCCGTGTTAATTGGAATTCCACGCGTCCCGCGTATTCGATTTATCGAGATATCGCCGGATATTCTCCGAGCCCCCTATATTCGATCCAACCCCGCGGCGGCCGTTTACGTGAATTATCCGATCGTGCTTCATCCGATTTAGCTTCCTTTCCGGATTCTTCAAATCTTCCAGCCGAAGCGTGCGACGTAACAAAGGGTTTTACCTCGGAATATCGCGGACCGCTGCTCGAGAGTCGCGAGGAGGGCGACTCGAAACGCGCAAAACGGTCATAATTTTTCAATTCCCTCGACAAGGGAGTTTTACTGCGCGCGCGGCATTTCTCACGAGGAGGCTTCGCCTCAGCCACGATTCCCGTCCAAGATGTCTGGCGCGTTAACGCCACGGCGGGGACCGCATATTCGCGCTAGATTTCCGCGACAAATTGCCCTCGACGTCACGGAACGCATCGCGTAATTTCGTAGGCGAGCAGACGGTCCGTTCGCTCGTAAAAGCAGCCTCGAATCCGCGTACACGCGCGCCGCTGGCCCGGGCACGTCTTATTTACGGTGCTCGAAGCTAACAACTTTTCCTAACGTTATGGAACATTAGGGGCCCGCACGTCCGCGAAATACGAACCCGGAATTCCATTAATTCTCATTCGCGCGGCAGTCGTTTCGCGCGCGAGACAGCTTGTCTCTTCTACGAGGTTAAGAAAATCGCGACACGCTGCTTCGAGTTTCGACTCGGAGCTATCCTGGTGCGCGATCTTTCCGGTTGTCCTTTTTTGGTCCCCGAAAGACACGAAACTCGGAGGTTTGATCTTTCGTAGGAAAGATCCTATTAATCTGTGCGATGAAACTGTACTCCAACCTATTCCAGACGAAGGAACTCGCGTCAAGGATTTATAGAATTATTTGTACAGACTTATAGCTGGTAGAACGGAAACGAGAAAGAAGACGCGAGTCAAGGAGAGACGTAGGAATACACATCGGTCTGTCTGATGCAGATGACGTGCAGATTAGTGGGTGCGTCAGAGGGTTCTTGCTTTGAGGCGTCCGGTTAAAGGGCTTCCTCTCCCTCTGCCCGATGCGTTTCCGGCTAATTTGGATCGTGCAACGCTCCCTGTCTCGCGTTCGCCACTGTACACGCATCTGCATATGTAAGGACGGACTCGGAGGTCTTGGTCGTCCGTCAAGTTGTCGACGTGTGTTAAAATCTGCGTACCGTCCGTCTGTTTTAACACATTTTCTACGTGTCGCTCTGTTTCGATTGTTACGTGCGTTAGTTTTGTTGAAATTCAAGCGAATTCGTTGAGCATCTTTTAATAAGTCTACACAGTGTTTTAATATTAGATACATACGGTGCACTTATTGATTGCACGTCGAGGAAACGAAAAGTACACGGCGTTCGTTAAAGTGACAACGTGCCAGCGTAATTCTGGTAAAAGTTCCTCTCGTTGATTGCCTCGCAGTAGGAAAATAAATATTTGTCAGAAAAAAACTGCAATTCTATTATTTGTTCACAATTATTTTCGCGCGAGATATCGTACTCCATTGTCCTTTCATTCCTGCGCAACTTTCGTATTATTTCTACCGCGTTTCCTGCTCACTGTTTTAAGCCTGTTGAATCATTTATCGTGAGACACGTGCAAACAGCGGATCTTTTAAATAACTCGCGAATCGAATCTTCGAGGGCTTCGATCGAAGTGGCTTTGGTTTAATGTCCTCAACCTTAATCCGCGCAGCGTATACTCTACTCGCATTAATCCTATCAAATATTCCATCACGCGTAATGATATCGTGTTTTATGAATATTTACCGCTGCTACTTTCTGCGAGACGCATTTTGCATAGTTAAAAGTAGCATTCGCACGGGAGAGGAGAATGCTGATTATTGTCACGCCGCCCGAATCATTTCGTTTACCAATTAGAATTCAGAGAAAACAGAATTCGGGACGCGAGTAACGAGTGATCCTCGTCGAAACGAGTTTACCCAGAGTTTATCGCGTTAATTGAAGACTTTGGACTCTTCCGATCCAGGTTACCATTCTATTCCACCCTTGCCTCTCGTTCTCTCCACGCCTCTGTTGTCGTTACTAATTGCCACCCCCAATTTCCGTTAATTACTTTTCACGGAGTTACCGGCGCGATCGTATCTCTCCCTCCTTTCGATTTGGGCTGTTTGGGACGAATAACCCTTTTTATCGTTTTCATGCAAGAATTGACAGTATTCTCGTTACATTTTTGTAATCACAGTTGTCCACAAAAATTGAAATTTCTTCTTCGCAGCGTTGAAAGTTAACGATCGACAGAGAACGTCTTTCGAACTAAGTCGCATCGAACGAGAAGTCCCTCAAGCGAGGAGAAATCGATTCGATCTCGCAATGCGCGAATCTGTCTGCGAGAATGGAGACTGAACAGTGCACAGTGAGATTAGGAGGACATCGAAAGATGAGTTTGGCCTCACTGCCCGAGGAGAGATTCTTCCACTGTTCGAAGAACCATCGAGGCGATCAAAGAGAGCTCGTTAAATTAACGGTCTGTTTTCACGGAAAATTCATTCGGACCATTTCTAACTGGATGCTCGAAAACGAGTTCGTTCGCGAGAGCAGAGCGAAAGGGGTTGCCCGTTCGAAAATCGGGTCGACAAATAAATAAGGACTCGATCGAAGTTGCAAGAATGCTACACGAAGGGGAACTTTATACCTTCCTCGTAAACTTCCTGTTTTCTCGAGTGTCTCATTAAAAACCTTTTCAGCCGGAATTCGAGGACTCCTTATAACTTGTATCCGATTTCTTCATGCTTCCCTGTCTGAAAAAAATTCCACGCTTTCTAAGCTTTCAGAGTTCCGCGGCAAAAACGTTCGCAGTGACAAAAGAGTCCCTGCAAAGCGACGCGCAGTCGAAGAAGTTGAAAAAAAAGCGAGGAAAAGGAAGAGAGGGGAGGCAAAAAAAAAAAAAAAAAAAAAAAAAATAGAAAAACAGAAAAATCGCTAGAAATACATTCAACGCACAATGGTGCCACTCGCTGGTTGACTTCGAACCGTTCGCAGCCGGGCAGCAAAAACGCTCGCCTGCGTACAAAGGTCGTTCTCGCTCGCGGGAAAAACGGGCTTGGATTTCCGTTGGCGTGAAACAAGGAAGCCGCGCAGGAAAAGCCCCGATTGTCCCGGCGGGGCACGGTTCGCCGCCGCGCGGGTAAACAAATTTGTACACGGCTGCGCCGTTTAAATCGGCCGCGCGACCATGCGTGAACCCCCAACCCCCTCCAGAAAACGATTCGGTCGGGCAAATATACGAGAGGGTCGGGACCGGTGCGGCGATCCGGACCCGGCCCGCTATCGATCAAACTGGATCGTTTCACGGGTCCGAGGTCGCGAGGAAAACTCGCGGGACGACACGCTCAGATGTTCCCCGTGTCGTGCGCATTGCGGCATTCCCTATCGACGAGCTCGCGCGATTCCACGATTCCAGGATCGAGCTCTATCGAGCATCCGCGGCTGGCAAAGATTCGGAGGTGAAAAAGCGGGAGGGAAAAAGGAACGGAAGGAGGAAGGGTGGATTCTGAATGGAAAATGCAGGGAGAGAACGACGACTGCGTGGGACGTGCCCGCCCGTAGCCTTGAATTTCGTTCCACGGTCTTCTATCCGGGTCAAGAGCGATTCGACTGCTCGTCGGAACGACTCCGCGGATCGAATTAATGCAATTACGCGACGAAAACCGGCACAGCCGAGCGGAAACGGTGCCGCTGTGAACCGTCGATCGGGTGACCTTCGCTTCTTCACCTTCGTCGTAAAGAGGGACGAGCTTCAGATGGTATCGAAGTCGTTCAATTAATTGGTGGATCTCTTGATATTTACTGCGCCTCCGCGATATAATGAGGACTCCGTGGCGGAGGCTGTTCCGCGGGTAACGTAATTAAGAATGCCGGTTTAAATTGCACGCCGATGAGGGTCGCGGCGAAAATTTCCTTTCCCATTATGAGTCAGGTTTAATCCTTGCTCTAGAAAACCTCTTGCGTAATCCTCTTACGCGATATGACACATCGGAGAGAGCAATTTCATTATTATTACATAAATGCTGTATTATAAGCCCGTTGAACGTTCAATTATTTTAACCCATCACCGTTCTTCCCGTTGTTTAATAAAAATCTATCAGACGCGAATTCTCTGGCGTACAAAAATCCTCTTACAGAATTATACCAACGATTTACATATCCGCAATTAATTCGCAAATGTTATCCGCTTCTGGCTTCGTCGCAGCATATTCCCGTATGCAAAACTCGTTGAACGTTCGATTATTTTAACCTACCACCCATCGCCGTTGTTCTCATTGTTTAATAAAAATCTACCAGACGTGAATTCTCTGGCGTACAAAAATCCTCTCACAGAATTATACCAACGATTTACGTATCTACGATCGATTCACAAGCGTTATCCGCTTCTGGCTCCTTCGCCGCGCCTTTCCGCATAGAAAACTCGACCGGCTCGCGGAGGATCTTGTCCGCTGCTTATCCCACTCGAGATCAGGCTGCTGAAAATCGCGGTGAATCGCAGTTGAATAAGAGTCTGCAGTGCGTAGCCATCCAGAGCCGAGCTGGGACGATAAATCTGCGATCGAGACGAGGTCTAAACGAGTGGTACACTCGGAAACTTGGCAGCCGGTCTGGCCTCTCGTCCCTCGATCTCCTTGCCACGTTCCTCCTGGCTACCCTTTTTCTGCCTCTCGAGCTCGAAGCGGCGCGGGACGAAAGGCAAATAGACTCGACTGCTGCCGCGGCAAGGACGATTTTCGAGAGCGTCATAGTTCCTGATTATCTTTGATCTGCGACCCGCGGGCTTATCGAGAGCCACGTCAGCCACTTCGATTCTGATTCCCTCGCAGCGAGGGATCCTTTATGCGAGAGGACGCCGAGGTTGCATCCGGACAGCCTTCTTTTCCGTAAATACGCCACGTTGGACGTTTATAGCACTTCGCGCGATATCTCTCTGTCGCGACCTCAAGCAAAAGTTCCGGAACGTTCCGAATTGTCGATAATTTTAAGCGAGGAGTTAAACAGCGAGGAGTTGATCGCGGTATACTTGTCAAAGGCGAGGAAGTTCCGAGGCGG
The DNA here is from genome assembly GCA_963969225.1 of Xylocopa violacea. Lineage (NCBI taxonomy): Eukaryota > Metazoa > Arthropoda > Insecta > Hymenoptera > Apidae > Xylocopa > Xylocopa violacea. The sequence continues at coordinate 18,912,401 of CAXAJV010000013.1, read as the reverse complement.
TCGGTCTCAATGTCGAGGCTCGAGTCGTGGTAAGAACTCGCGGGGAAAGAGCGAACAGACGTCGACTTTGAAAATATAAACGATGAAAAATGAAGGCGAGCCGCGGGAAGTTTTAATGGAGGAACGGGACAAAGTCGGTCTTGGCTGTGCCTCGCGGTTAATCAGGTCCGTGTTTCGACGATGCGCCGCTATAATTGCTGTAATTATACCCATGGCTGAGTAACGATAACATCGTTTAAGCTGTCTTAATTGCGTCGAGCAGAAAATATCGCTTAACTAACCGCGTAAAGTGTGAATTTCTCAGACCTAAGAGAAAGATTTTTAACCGTTTCTGCAGTACGCATCGTGGACCATCAAGAGCGAATAAAAATCGTTCGTTACAGCGTTCTGGAGGGTCAGTGTACAAAACGAGCGATCGCGTTCGCCCTCTCGAGCCTCCTCGGTGTCAAACAGAGCGGCGGACGAGTCTGGTGACCGCTGCGACTCCTCGAATCGAGGATGTTCCGCTGTCACGGTTAACGTAATTCGATCGTGGACGCGACGACTCGCCGTTTGACCGTGCCAATGCGTCGCGACGCTGAAACACGCCGGGAGCGTTCGAGTGGCCGCGTCGTTCCATTGTCCGCGCGTACCATCGGGCGACTGATAGCTCTGACATCGCGTTACGTCGCTAACATCATTCCGATCCGACGTCCACGATTCGCTTCAGCCCCTCGGCTCGTAACGCGTTACATTACACGCGACCGCATCGCGGCCTATTTAATTAGTTCCGTAGCTTTGTGAACGCTAACCGAGCGCCGCTCGATTAAGCGCCACTCGTTCGTCGATCCTCCACGCGTTCCGCTTCCGCCTGCGAAACGCGACCCGTTCTCGAAATTCGAGCAATTTTCCCGCTCGTTCGCGGACGAGGAACAATTCCGGTTCACCGCGGATCGCGCGCGAGGGTTCGACTTTGGATTCGAGTATCGACGCCTGGGAAATTAAGGCCGCGATGCTCGCGTCTTGAGGATTTATGTAAACAGTGACTTCGTTTAACAGATGCGCTCCGCGAAATTAGGTATTCCCGTAATATTAGGTTAGTATAATAGTTCTGTCGGTTTCCGCGTTACGCCCAAGACGCGCGGAGACGTAGTTTCCGGGATCCCTCGGAGGTGCTCTAAGTTTTATAGAATTTCCGGGACTAGGTAGACTTAGACTTTGGAAATTCTAAAAATTACGAGGAATCGCTGAAATTTCGAGCGGTAGCGGAAAGCTTTCCAGTTTTCCGAGGAGTTCCGAGATGTCCAAAAGTTCCGCGAGATCCACGGGGGTAGTTACAGAGATTTTGAGGAGTCTTCCGTCTTTGGAAGATAGTACTCACGGCTCGCAGCGCGCGAAAGCTCCGGGAATCCTTGAAACGCGTGACGATCGCAAATCTTTCTTTGCATTCAACCGATTCAGGATAGAATATGCTGGGTTACAAGATCGTGAGTCCACTTTTTCGATGAGCACGCGATATTCCAGTTACGCGAGGAATGCGCGTCGAATGCACTCTCGACGTAACTGGAATGTGATCGCGAATTACGCAATCGAATGCGCTTCGCTCGTCTCAGCCATGTTTCCTCAAGAACAGAGAAGGTTCCGATTTTTCGAATGCGTTCGATTCAGACCCATTGACTGCTTCGTTACAATAAAGACTGGCGGATTTATGCGAATACAGCTGAATTTTAATCAATAGCAGCTTAGTCGGGGGTTTAAATTTATAACGAAACGGACGTATTTTAACAGAAATGTGGAATTTTACAATTCGGCTTTAAAATTACCCGAACATCCGCTGATCATATTAACGGAGTATTAAAAACGCGAATAAATAATTCAATAAAGCCGCGCGCGAAATTCACTGTTGTAAATTAAAATCTTGAACGTACGGCGGAGCGGATAACGGGGCGAATATTGCCGCGCTGTAAAAATCGCTCGACGATTCGTTATCAGCGGTATAATATGCAAATTCCCTTCTCTCCTTGCGCTCGACTACATTACGTAGCAAAATGTTCGCGCCCGTTTTTATTCGCGCGAGAACGATCTTGTTTTGCATAGAATTTTGCTCTCTCTTTGATACCTTGCTCCATCGCAGACGCGGCTCCAGCGACCATTCTCGATAAAACGGTCGAACGAAGGCCTCGAAGATAAACTGCCGTCAACAGAGGGCATGTACCGGCGATAATCCACCTCGCGGAATATGGATTCGCGATTAATCAATATCGGATGAGGCGCTCGGTTCGGTGCGACGTCAACCCGGTATCACGCTGCGAAGAAATATCGCTGTTCGTTTATTACTCTAATACGATTTTCGCGGACACGGCCGACTGGGACGAGGGATCGAATTTTTTTCTATTTCGAAACAGGATTCCCACTTCTTTTCGAAATCCTCTCGGATTAACCTGGAAACAAACTTTATATTTAACCGGATTTTTATTCGACGGCAACGCGGAATGATTTATCACGGGCAACGCGAGGCATCCATCAAACTGCAGCCGAGATGTGGTCGACCGTGTTACTTTGTCCGACGTTCGAGCGCGCGACGAAACAACGTTACACAGGACAGCGTATCGCGCGCGAAAGGGAAGCCGCGCGAAATCACGAGGCTTATTACCAAATCGATTGTGGCACGCGTTATGTCTCCTGCTTCTGATACGGAGATGGATGTGTACGGGACGTGTGTTGCGCATCCGACCATTAACGCGTTACGTCGCTTCACGTTCGCGGACAGTGACGTCGCCCGTCAATCGGTCGACGCGTTGCTGAATGTCGTCGAACAATTCTGATCGATCGAAAAGTCATCTGTCATTAATCATTTACATCGTATCGATGCGAGATTCTTTCGCTCTCTCTCTGCCACGGGTCACGGTTAAATCTCCATCGTTCTAGGTGTTTCTAAAATGTGCGTTCCAACGTGGTCGGCTGGTCGAACGAGCCGCGCGTTCGCGAAGAAATTCTGTACAGGATACAAAAGGGGAATCGTGGAATGATATGCGATCACGGCTTCACTTGACGTAACAATCGCGTCTATCGACTGATGTCTCCGTCCAGATATCGGAAAATGGTGGTATCGGGTATCGAAACGACAGCAAGGCCACTTGGTTGGCCTCGAATGGTACCTCGTCGGACCGTCTGGTACCGAACTGGCTAAACTTCGATCGTATCTCGTCGAGGTAAACGTTATTTCCGTGGAGCCAGCCCGTTTCGTGCACGAATCCGTAAGCACGGTGCACCCCCGTCTGCAGGCTAAAGCAGCTATAACGAAGCTCAGAAATGGCCTCGAACGTCTTCCCTAGCTCATCGAGTACGGAACTAACTCCTGGGTGCAGAAGTTCGTGGCCGTTCGTGCTCTTTTCGACGGGCCACAGTTTTCCGTAGTTCGCGTTATTAGTAGTCGCGATTGAATCTGACGGGCCACGATCGATCTCGAGCAGTCGGGAGTCCACGCTTTCCCCGATGTCGCGCATTTTAGCGGGCCTCCCACTGTTGGACGACAAAATGTAAAGTTCCAATTCATTATTGCAATCGTTACGGTAATTTTGTTAGCGATTTCAATCCTTCGACTGTAAAGTTTCACCGACTCTAAATCAGCGATAAACGACGCGTAATTTACAATAGAATGCGGGTCAGTTAATCGACGGCAGTTACCGCCACCCCTTTAAAGGGGGTCGCGTGTGCGTTAAATTAGTCGCGTTTATTAAAAACACTCATATTTACGGTGCACGCCGGTGGCCCACAGGCTGTGACCAATAGCATTGTTATGCTAAATGCTTTAATCAAGACCTGCTGTAACGATTTGCTGCTCTCTCGGCGGACATAATTAATCGCGCGATATTCAATGTGGCGCCCGTGCCCCGCGATTTATCGCCACGCGCTCGTTACCCATTTTTACTCGAAACGCGCGATGCAACAGAAACGAAATGACAGCGAAAGGATGTATTTCTGTCACGCTTCACGGGAAAAGAGGGGAAAAGTCTTTCGAGGCTCTCTGCGGTTAAACGAATGATTCTGTTCGCCAGAAACAGACCGCGCGCAAGCTTTTCCAAGTGCACGCAAGTGCAGACAAGTGCATAATTTCACGACCGCGTCGCAATGAATATCGAGCCGAGCGTGCAAATATAATATTACAATTCCGCAATCGAGCCATTGCACGGGTCACTGAATATTGCAGAGTTTATCCGCGTCCGTCGTCCCCCTCGCGCGCACTTGACGACGCGTAAAAATTTCATCGTTTCATTAACGCTTATCGATAATCGTTCGTTCCGCGACGAATTTCGCTCACGGAACGCTCGACTTCGCGCAGACGTAGCCGTAGCGAGATCGACGCAGACGTTCGTGTTCTTTTTCACGCGATCGACCGACTGTTTACTTCGAATTATTTAATATTAACCCGTGAAACGCGCGCTCCTACCAGCACGTCCCTACCATCCGCGAAACGTGGATGTTTATTTTTCGAACGTGGAAATTTATTTTTTGGACGTGGAAGCGTTCCAAACTTTCCGCTGCAACGGCGAAACGGTGTTCCACGATTCAACTCGAGCAACGACGCAAATATTAACTTCCCTTTATCTTCCACTTATCTTCAGCTGACAGCCGAGCTAGGAAAGAGAGAGCTCGCGCGCTTGTTGCAGCCAACTCGCGACATTCATCTCGTTTGGTAATTTTCGGGAAAAATTAGAGGGTCCCAGATGGCCTTCGGGGGACGAACGGGGACGGGGTGGATGGCACGGGTCGGCCAGAAATTTTTGCATCTAGATTGCCAGCGTATTCAGGCCCGCGCGCGGACGCGCGGAAGAAGCGGCGAAAGAGGCGGAAGGCAATTTCGAGTTCGGCCAGATATACGTCCAGGCGATAAAAGTAATGAGATCCATTATAACGAGGTAAACTGGCGCACGTAAGAAAAGTATCTATTCTCGCGTCGACCGCCTCGTTCCCAGCCGAGCTTCGAGCCACCCCTTCGAGCCACCTCGTCAAACGCCCTTTAATCTACGATCATCGACGACCCGGCGCGACCCGTTAAACGACGTCGATTTCAACTAATCGGGAAAATTGAACACCGAACCCGCGCGAATTATCGCGCGCGATAACGCTATCGCATTCGTCGCGCGAAATTATTCACCAGCGGCCGCGATAAACTTTTGCAACTTCCCGTTTGCGCGCGTGTGCGCGCACATCCCCGAGCTCGTTCGCGTTAATACGGAACAGCTACGAAATTACATCGCCGCTGGAACGATACGCTCGGACTTTTTGAACCGAGCAACTTTGCTTTGAAGTCGGCTCTCCGGTTTGTTAACGCGCGTTTCGCGTTGATTTAGCTCGAAGGGGTGGAACGTACGCGCGGTCCCACGGTTCATTTGATGGAGGCGAAACTCGTGGAGACGCGTGGCGACGAAAATCACGGCTGTTCGACGGGACGCGTAATTCCCTTCGAACCGTCGAAATGTCTCTGGCGTTGCTCGGTTATCGCGCGTTTTCATTCGTCTCGAGGCGAGTCGAGCGCGAGTCGAGCGCGAGACGCAACGATCCAAAGACGATAACCAAGCGGGATCCATTCGCTTCCTCGTAATTCCGCGAGACAGCCGCGAACGCGACGCGGAATTGAAACTCGCGGAAACGTTCCGAGCAGCGCCTCTTTCGCAGTCGACGAACTTTTGTATCCACCGATGCTGCGGGAGCAGGGGTGGAAGCACGCAGGAATTGATCAGCAAACTAAGGAAATTGCGTTCCTCTGTGGGAAGGATCAAAGGATTACGCCAGACGGGCTGACAGTTTATTATAACTCTCTATTTCCGGCTATACGATCTCGTTCGTGCACTCGAAAGTGATGTAAGTATAGACAGCAGCGTTCGCGATCTCTTGAAAGGAAGAAATTTTATTGCGCGCTTGAGAAGCTATCTTTGACGGTCGATTGGTTGCAATCGCGTGCATAAGGGATGATGGAAACAGCAGTTTGAAAATCTGCTGGAAAAAGTCCGACGGAAGGGGAATGCAGTAATTCTGCGTAATTTCATCTTGAGGAACAGATGTACGAGAGAAAGGGCTCTAATTAAAGCGAGCGGTCGTTCGAAAGTCGGGCGCGAAGGTAAACATTATTTTTCTCGCCCTCGGGCCACGGAGCACGAAAAAGTGGATCGCGGGAAGTCGCGCAATAAAACTGGAATTTCCCCGTCGGATCTCGGGCGGTCGGAAATTTTTGATCCCTTCCCGATTTTCCTGAGCATTCTTCTTTAATAAAAGGAGGCGGAACAGAGAGAGAGAGAGGAAGAGGAACGCGAGTCTCGCGCGGAAATTTTTACGATTTAAATCGACAAGTTGGAAGAAGGCATTTCATATTCTCGTCCGAGAAGGCGAACAGGAACTCGCGGCTGATTGTGGTGTATCGGCCCGGAAATACATCAAGGAATATTTGAACATCTTCGCGGGTATACGTTTTCCCATTTGAATCTCGGAAAGACGAACGACAGGGGCCGCGCAACGATTTTCATTTCAGATTACCAGGCAAAACCGCTGCGACTCGTTTCGCCTGGCTCTCGAACAGCGTTGTCGCAATTTTTAAACGAATTTTACCAAATGGGCCCGGGGACTTAATTCGTCGCGTCCCAGCGAAGAAGTGCCGATGCTGTCTTAATGAAATTCCACGCGTTCCAGCCGGGTCCATAAATTACGCGGCTTAATTAGATCAAAAGTGGCTCTCTGTTTTATTCGAGGCGTTCCACGGGACGGCGGTGCTAACCAGCCAGCTCAAGATATTTCGATGATAAACTAACGGGACGAGTTTTCGGCTAATGGAATGCTTTAACGCGCGCGAGTGTACGCTGTTGGTCGAAATTTTAACCCTTTGCACTCGGATGTCCTCTCTGGAGGGCATCAGCAGCGATTGGTGATCACAGTGGTCAAGCTTGTTTCACCGCAGCTTAAGTTTTCTATTGAAATGGAAATTTTCTATTGCTGGAGGACGTCAGCAATAGTTTCTATTGTTAATATTGCTATTTTAGCCACAGTTTCTATTACTAATGTCCGGAAAGGAACTTGGTGCATAGGGTTAACATCTCTGCGTATCACCCTGAGGAAACGCGATGCCTTCGAAAGGAGAAGCTACGAAAATAAAGGTACGCGTTGATGGTACGCGATACGTAAGAAAATCGAAGGAAGGTGCATTTCGGGAGTGAATCACGCTGAAAAGCGAGTCGAAACGTCTGGTCGGCGGTATAGGTGCGCGGAGAATTCGGTTTCCACGCGAGAGAGATCAGAAAATGGCCTGCCGCGAGGATCCGCACGCGTAAAAGAATAAAAATGTTTCACCGTCGGAATTTTCTGGCCGTACGTGCAGTCGTTACAGTATCGTTGCGTTGAATAAATTCGAAGAGCAGCTGGTACCCTTCGGATACCTCGCAGCTAAATCGAGCACACGCCGTTACAAGGGGCTTGTTACGAGGGATCCGAGTTTCGCGAAATGAGACCCTGAATTTTTTAGCCCGCTACCCATTACGGAATTGATTGAGACGACCCGCGAGCTATTGCGCTGGACGCTTTCACCCCCTTTTTTTCTGTTACCAGCTATCCAGCTTCCTCCTGACGAGTTATCGCTCGCGAATAAAAATTGCACACCCTGTCCACTCCGAACTCGTCGCCCCAGCTCGTCGCACCCTCTTTTCACTCGCTAATGCACCAATGAAATCTGATATTATTCGGACCAAACAAAAGTTATTTATTTCACCGTTCACGCGATTGTGTTTGCATTCATTTTCATTGCTTATTCGTACGCCCCCAACATGCGACACATTTTAAACCAATTTTATTACCACTCGCGTGTCGTACGACTGCGTCGCGCGATCGGTGGAATTCAAAAATAGAGGAAAAATCGCAGACGAGGAGCAATCAAGCCGCCGTCGATAAAGTGCGTTATAATTCGATTAATACGCGTCGCAAACTCGTTTCGAATATCCGACGCGTTTCGTCGCACGTTTCCGATCAACGACGCTAGACACCAGCTCGAGCGCGCTCGGTAATCGCGCGCTCGAACAATCCCAAGATCATCCGAGAGGGACGCTGGCGAGTGGTGCAACGTGGCGCAAGAACTCCGCACATCCGGGACATCCGACCCGAATGGAATAGCCGACGGAACGCCTTCAGGGATGCGCGTGACGCGGACGCCGTGCATTCTCGGCGTCGACCAGCCTGCGGCCTGCGGATCGGCAGATTTTCCGCGGGTAAGCCCCACGCTGGGCGTGGAAATTACAGGCGCGAAGTCGCATTTAAATTCGGCTGGGACGCCGCTTAAATCGGATTAAGAAAGGCGGCGGCCGGATGCACGGGGAAATTGCTGCCACTCGAACTGCACGCCGCATTATCCGTGCCCGTCGAGGGGGAAAATAAATTCGAGATGCCGACGGAGGTGCTACTTACCTCGCGAGGGTAGCTCGCGTGAAAATGTCAAACGCGCGCGGCAGAATCGCTTCCGGGCGAGCGCTTTCGAGTGCCATTCGCGCTTGGCGCAATTAAAAATTCGAGACGCGCTGCCGCAGCGTTTAACGCGCGGCTACTTCGGCTCGCAGCCGCGATTCTGCTCGACGTCTCGAGCGGAAAATGCGTCCCGTTGTGTCTCGAGTACCGTCGCTGAATCGTGTACAAATTTCCAAGTTGACGGTCGATTTTTCGTTTCCAATTCGAACGCTTTCGACTATCGTCGCTGGATTAATCTGTGAAATTCGCAGAAATTTCGGATTTAACGTTTGACGCGATTCTTCTGAAACGAGTCTGAGAAACTTCGAACCAGTTCTTAGTTCGCTCGAATCAATGTCTCGCGGAGGAAACTTCGGGGCGAGTACGTCCGCGATGGAAGATCGCTAAGTACCGGGAACGAGTTCGAGGATATTTACCGGTTTGGTTCGGGGCGATAAAAATAAATTCGAGGTTTCCTCGGTCGGAAAATTGTTCGCGTGCGAAGGGAATTTTAATTGCGTCTATTAGCGGAGACGACGGGGCAGAAATAAGTCGCGCGATGTCGAACATTATTGCAAGCGACGTCGACGCGCTTCCGCCATAGACGAGGGCGAGAAAGCGCGAAAATAAAAATACCCTTCGACGAGGCGAGGACGGAGTTCCTCGTCGATTTAAGTACGCGAGCGATTGATCGACGGATCGCGCGGTCGTTCGTTTAATTTCGCGGCGCGAACAGGATTTATGGACGTTACGATTCTAAATTGTTCCCCAGCGATGAACGCTGGTGGAGACGAAGAATTTTTCGAGTTTCCGGGACTATTACCGCGTGAGTGGGATTCTAACAGCGGTCGTTAATAAGAGCGTCTTGATAAAAATGGAGTATGAATCGAAAGCGCGTCGTTTCACGACCTCCCGATGCAATAATTCATCGAGATGCGCCGCGATAGAAAACTAACCGCTGCGCGATTAAAATTTCCACGAACGCGGCGCACGTCCGATCCGTGGCTTTTCATCGCGCGAATAAAAACGGACGCGGGTCCTGCTGGGATCAAAATTGTTATTAACAAAGAACGCGGGACCGAAGTAACGTCGCCTACGGTCGAAACGTTGCCATTATCTCGGCTTTCGCAGGCTGTTATCCCCGATGCTTATTCCGGCCAGGAATCTACGCATTCTACGTGATCCGCGTTTTGAATACCACGGCCGTGTACTCGAACGCGAGCCCTTCATCCCCTAATAATCATCAGGCATAATTAAGGCTTTCCGTTGCAACCCGTTTCTTAATGCGACTGGAAACGATGCGGATAAAATAGCCTTATTTTTTCTCGTTTCAGTACGTTGGAAGATTGTGGAAATAAATTCGCGTACCCACCGTCCACGATTCTTTAACGTTCGTGCATTCGTAGAACAAAAAAGTTGGAGGAAATCACGGAGGACTGGGTAAACGAGGAAAAGAGAAAGAGGTGCGACTATTCTACGAATAGAATCTAGCTACGGCTACGGGGAAATAAATTAGGTGTCTGAAATCGATCCGACTTTCGGGGAAAGGGATCTAACCCTTTACCCGCGTGTCTCGATTAACGGGAAACGAGACAGGGAGAAAACTGTACATGCGATTGCTCTAAGCACCCACCAGCTGCGGCCACCGGACCGTGAGGTAGACTTTGGCGCGGCCAAAGAGCCGCAATCTTCGTAATCTCCTCAGCTTCTTATCGTTAAAGCCCATCCCCATGAAGACGGGCGGCACACGTGATCCGCATTGGCACTCCAGGTTGCTAACCGATTATTTTTCACAACGACGACACACCGGCTCATGCAATGGCGTACAGGCAACGTCCCGCCTGCACCAACCCCTTCGACTTCTCGCGTAACTTCTCACTTCTTCTCAAAGTCACCGTCTGCTTTCGACCGGAAACGTTTCGTTGCGCTTTTCGTCGCGAGCACTCGACAAATTTTGCGACGCGCCCACCCCTATTTCAACCGAAGGCTATGCGTTTTACGCACCGTTTAAGCGAAATTAATACCGCGTTTCGAACTGAATTTTAATCCTTTGTGTACCAAGCTTGCAACTGTTTGTAATTTCAAAAGAATCGAACTGGAGATCTTGGAAATTTGTTCTATACGACGCACTCGACGATCGTAGATGTCTAGCCACGGCACAGAAAGGATTAAACAGAATCGTCGCGTCAGTTTCGAGCTTCCGCTGTGGATTCTCTGGTTCTACGGTTTGCTCGTCGGAAAAAGGGCTCGCCCGTTCGCGAAGTTGAATTCCCGTGGAAAAACGATGCTGAGAAACGCGCAGCTGGTGGCCCGCACCACGTGACTTCCGCGAAAGGATCGTTAGCCAGATTTGTGACCTTGGAATTGAATGTGCAGCGAGCACCGTGCAGCGAGGTCCCGGCCGCGCTCGGCTCCTGCATAATCGTGACCCATTATCCGCGCGACGCTCGTGCCCGCCGAATATTCCCAGCCCGTTCACTATACCTCATTCCCCCGATCTCGAATAAAAACTACCCCCTTCTCAAAAGCTACCATCCAACCACTCGCGTCCTCAAGGGCAAATTCCACGTTCAATAGCGACCAGCCGAGGAGCAACGCACACGCGAACCTGTCAAAGAAGACATTTTCCCGCGGCAAACGCGAGAACCAGAATTCCAGACACCGGAAGCTTCATGCAGCGACTCGCATTGATCACGGATCCCAAGGCTGTCGAGCACGGAAGCTCGTTCACGAACCGACAGCCTCCGACCAATTATACTTTGGACAACCTTCAGTCGAATGCCTCCGACCTACGTTGCAACGAAACGTTCCGCGGGACGTTCATCCCCGGAGAGCGGCCCGGGAAGGAAGCGAAAACCGGGTGGCTCGTGCGTACTTGACGGCCAACGGAAGGCAGACAGCGGGCTCGCGGGACGTTCGCGCGGCAAAACAGGAGAGCGTCGCGTATCCGCGACGTAGCGCCCCCGGGAGAAGGCAGGAACAGATCCCGCGTGTTTGGATCCGCGCGAATGACTGGCAGCGCGTTCGCTCGGCGGGCCATGGGGCGCCGAGGGATGCTGCTGCCAGCTGGGTTGGACGGCGCAAGATCTACCCCCACACGCGATCCACGGCCACCCACCAGCGGCCCCGGCTCCGTCCGCCACCGCCAGCCAGACGTATCTCCGGCGCAGCTCGAAAACCCTCGCCCGCATCCTCCTTTTCTGCTCCCAAACAAGTTTGATGCCCACTACGGGAAAAATCATCCCCCGAGGGGCGCTCTTTCCTGACGTCCGCCGACGAAGGCGACGCGGCGCGAGGCCACCGCGGGTGAGCCGGATATTACCGCGCCAATGAATATTTGAGCAGGCCTCGTTGCGAAGGTGTTCCCACCCCGCACGGGTAGACCGATATTAACGTTTCGACGAGGGTGCGTTCGCGTTTCGGACGCCGATTCTGGGATAACACGGAGGGACTGTTCGATGCTACGAGCAACAGCGCTTGGGGTGGTCTTTTTTTTGGCTCTTTGGTGAACGGAAGGGTTAAAATCTAAATTTTTCGCCTGATGTGGTGTTTTTTGGACGCTTTGGTTACTGGAAGGGGTAGAATCTAAACTTTTCAAGCAGTATCGCATGACGTGGATATTTTATCGCTCTTTGGTGAACGAAAGGGTTAAAATCTAAATTTTTCGCCTGACGTGGTGTTTTCTTGACTCTTTGATTACTGAAAGGGGTAGAATCTAAACTTTTCGAACAGTGTCGCATGACGTGGATATTTTATCGCTCTTTGGTGAACGGAAGGGTTAAAATCTAAATTTTTCGCCTGATGTGGTGTTTTTTTGACTCTTTGGTTACTGGAAGGGGTAGAATCTAAACTTTTCGAGCAGTATCGCATGACGTAGATATTTTATCGCTCTTTGGTGAACGGAAGGGTTAAAATCTAAATTTTTCGTCTGATGTGGTGTTTTTTTTGCTCTTTGGTTTACGGAAGAATTAGAATCTATGTTATAGTATAGGAAATTTCAGCCGATTGTACAAAAAGTACCCGCTGGCAGGTAATAGAAGAGTCTATTGTGTTATTCCGGATCGATCCCATCCGTTGTGGCCCAAAAATTGATTATCGAACTTAATTAAATTGCAACGATGAGAGCAGAATTTTATCGAAAATTCGTTGCAGCTCGCGAATGAAACCGTTCGAACGGAATGCTGTCAGTTTTGATAGAAGTTAAACATCGATTGCCTTGTTACTGGCTCCGATTAAACATGTGGAAATCTTTTTTATCGCTGGTTCAAACGTACGCGATCGAAAGCGACCCCTATCGAAGGCCATCGCGGTGAATTAAAAATTACAGCTGCGAGCAACCGGTAAAGAAACGTAATACCTACAAAGCAGATGTACGCATGTGGTATTCGTACTTTCAGCGACGACTGCGCGACGTCTAATTCCTTCTCGTGCGCTCCTCATCCTCAAAGGGACCAGGACCGTGTACCAGAGGTGGAATGGGGTCGATAGGTCTTACCCGTCATCCAGCTTAGCCTGAGTAATCCCTTTGAAAAAAAGGGGGAAAAAACAGAAAAAGGGCAGACGGCTTGTGTCTGGGATGGAAGATACCGGGGATCGCGTGTCCAAACAACTTCTCAGCTCATCTTCCTATTCCTGGGCAGCGCTCCGTCGATGAAAACGGAGAAATAATCCGGTGGCTTTGCCCGACGGAGTGTAAAAAACGGGCCGCTGAAGACGTCAAAGCTCGAGTGGAGCTTCGGCACATTAGAGGGCCTCTACTCCCCGGAGTATCCGGTGCCTCCTCTTTTTACCACGTCGCCCGATGTTCCTCGAAATTTGCCGTGACATTAAACACCGTCGAACGGCGTATCAGAGAGATTACGTCGAACGCTGTTTCATAAGTGTTAGATCCGACTGGCGCAGAGGCGAGCAGACTCGATGAAAATGTTCCAGCTGCAAGTGTTTCCCCCTGGTTCACGGGGAGCCAGCAGAGGGTGCTGGTAAAAAGTGGTACGCACCGAAACGATAAGAAAAGGGCCAGTGCGCAAAATAATTACTTGGAAAAACGAATGCGGAGGTAAAAGCGCCATTTAGCAAACAAATCTTGAATTCATACAGACTTTTAACCTCTCCCGGCGCTCTCCTGCTCCGCCGTTTGCTGCGGTCGAGGGAAAAAGGAAAACCCAACACGGTGAGGGAGAATTTCAGCTTTGCTCGTCCTGCCATGAGAATCCTTTTGACGCGGCGCGAGAAAAAAACATGGCCGGATTATTCGGAGAGCCGCGGTGGAAAAGGGACCGCCTGGGTGTCCTCCGGGAGAGTTTACGCCTTCGGGAGCACCGTTCGCATTAGAGGAAGCGAAAACGGGGGATGAAGGGAAAAAGAAAATCGCAGATAACGCTAGAGGTTTCGCGTTCGAATAACAAGAGGCAATTAACGCGACGGACAACTCGCGGGGAAGTTAAGAATAAAAACGGGAGGAAGGAGGGAACATCGGGTTCGGAGGGAGGCAGACGGCGGTTCAAGGAGGTAACTCGGATTGCCCTCCATCAAAAGCCGCGAGAGTTTACCCCGGCTCCGCTTTTCAAGCTTCCTTCCCTTAAGGATTCTTCGTTACTCTCCACTTGGCATTAACGGTGATGTAGTGCGTGAAACGCTCCATCCAACTTCTTCATCGCGGGCCTCCGCTGTCTCCGCGCGGTTAGCTCGAACAAATGGGAAAGTCGCGGGTAAACCGTTTACCCCCTTATCGACCTGGATGACTTCGAGAGCGTGAAACAGAGCCCGGCGAGCGTGCTGCTTAAAATTCCGCGTCGAATTAGCATACGACCGCGAGAAACCAGCGATTTCATTCCGCGCGGCGGTCGAGGCTCGCGCGACGTTTCTATTTCACCCCCGAAAAACGTTTCGACGTCGCGCTAGACAGTCGTAGATTGGTATCGCGCGAACCATCTGGAAATCCTTTCCCTCGCTGTTCCGCGGCGTCTTGCTTTTTATATCCGCGAAGCTGTTAACATCGAAACCCTTTCGTCGACTGACGTTTCTTGACGGGGAAACGGGGGAGGGAGAAAGAGAGCACCCTTTAAGTCGACGCGTCTCGAGGACCTTTGGTCTGCCTTGATGACTGCGCGGAGGGACGCGTCTCTTTGCCAGCAGGAAAATGCATCGTGCATTACTCCTTCTCGCGCGAAACAGCGCGCCAATGTTCGGATCGGAGGGGACGAAAGATCTCTATGGCCCTGGCGAACGATTCGAGTGCACTCCGAAGAGATCAAAGCGTCCGCCGCGACGTTCGTTCTGACGAAAACAAAAAGCTCCGCGCGAGACCCCCGGATTTGAAGCACAGACTCGCGACGAGCGGAAAGGAGCGGCGATCGGCACGTAAAATCGCTCGATTTCAGCGGCCACCCGTTTCCCCGTGGTCGCGCGTCGCGCTCGAGATTCGAATTTCGAGTTACGTGCGAACGCTGCACGTGTGTGGGAGACGCGTTTTGGAAGGTTACGTGATACAGAATTTGCGATCATTTGTTATTTCGAAGGCGTTGCGTTTCGCGCGATCCGCAGAGTAGCATGGTAAATTTTTCCTGATTTATAGCTTGTCGTTAGTCATACGGGAAATCGACAGAGTCAATACGGTGCGAATCAGAATGCATGGACAGCGCGGTGTTTCATATATTTCACCAAATGTGACACTGTTAAATCAAGAGTGATCTTCCGGTCAACTTTTGCGACTGCTTCGATGAATCATTGAAATTTTTCAAGCAGCTCATCAATTTTCCGTCGATCATTCGAAAGGCCGTTAATCCTCCGCGCGATTCTAATTTCGCAGTTGCGAGCATTTTCGAGAGCCGTGTGAAATTTCTGTGTAACCGCGATAACGAAGGGAGAATACAGGTTTGAAGTACGAAATCGGTCGGGTTAAACTGATTAGTGTTCATTAACTACGCGTACGCAGATAAATCAATATTTCCGTACGCCGCCACCGACAGGTAATGGATTTATCTGCTTGAAATCGATTAGCATATACCGCGCGTTTTGGTAAAACACGGAGATTCTCCGTGTGTAACACGGCCGCGGATTATAATGCCGCGCGATATCCCAAATTTACTTAATCCCGCGGATCCGATTAACGGGTAAAAATCGGGGGAGAACAACGAGCCCGGCCACCCGAACGAACTAATATAATTAATGCGACCGTTTATCTAATAATCGGTTATCAATTCGACGGGTCATCGATGTCAAGCGATGGCCAAACATTTTCACCGACGAATAGTCCACCATTTCGCCGGACAATCGAATTAAATAACCCATTCTACCGATCGCAAATGGAATCGCTATTTTCCATTTAATAAATCGCCAACATTGAGCAACCTGCCCGAACGTATTAATGAGAGTATCGTCTATTATTCTGTCCGCTTTTGCGGCAGATTAAACTTTCATTAATAATGCGGCGCGATCTCGGCCAAGATCGAACCAACGGCACCGCGGGGTTCAATGATCCACGAGTTTTTCCGCATTTTCTGCGCCAGTTCCTGGCGGTTTATTTAAGCGCAACGCCCAGGGATATATAAGTTTAATGCGTGTTACGAGCTCGGCTGTGTCCATCCGGTTCACTTTGCGGGGCTCGTTTGTACGCTAAAAAGCTACTTGCCGCCAGGTGCGAAACATAGTTAACCACTTTATTGCCACTGTTTTTCTAGCGTTCCCAAAAGTCCCTTAAATTCCTCCTTTATTTTTAATCACACCAAAGTGTAATATCAAAGTTAGATATCTACGAACGGTGGCAATCATCGAAATTCAAATCGACATTAAGAGATGGTCATCGATGGTCATATCGATCGATCAATTGGGAAAGCTTTAACGCGAGATGCGCGAGTATAAAAAAGAAACGATCTCTCTGCAGGTGCAGCAGTACCCATCCGCAATAGCGTGAGAAAAAAATTGTTCGTCGACGAGTTAAGGGATCGACTGGAATATTTGATAGAGAGACGAAGGGAAGAGGGTGGCAGGGGTGGCTGGATACGATTTATACGTATTTTTGCCGAACAAATGGAGACTTGCCAATCGATCGACTAATTTGGATCAAGGTTTTGGAAGCGATTCCCCACTGCAAACTTTCGCGCGCATCCACACCAACAAACGTTCGTGGCACACATTGAAACGGACGGCGTCGACGTTTCCGTGGCGTGGAAATCTGACAGAGTCGGAGGAACGAGGCGGGGGTGGGTCCTCGAGGACGCTACAAGCGCGGGTCGCTAGACAGCAAGAATTCGGAACGAGACCGCTTGTAATACGTTAATTGAAACTGCACGCAACTGCCAATCGCGCCTCGCGTTCATTAATCCGTGGATACGGCCACTGCGAATGTGGAACGCGCGGTCTGGCCAACCGTGAATCCCGAACGAAGTGAAAAACGACGTTCTAGAACTCTTACGTGGAAATATCGCGGACATTTTGTTCGACGGGAGACAGATGGCAAGGGTTGCAGTTTTGACTGTATAATTAGTGAAGAATTCGCGAAATTTGGCGGCGTTTTAACTATGTTCCCCTCTTTGTCAATAAATGTTACTCATCGAGGAAGCTGATCGAAGGAAATTATCAAAGAGGGCAATTGTGTGAAATTTGCATCGAAATTGCTAATAAACAGCTAATGTTAACGAGAGAAAGTAAACAGAAAAGGGTTCGTTAACAGCACTCGCGGGTAGATAGAAGGTTCAATTTAAAGTGGTCGATGCGCGGGATTGATCGCGAGGGAACGAAAAGTAGAAGTGGACGGACGTGTGCAGACGGCGAGACAGAATCAGATGTCGTAATTTAGGTCGAGATAAGAAACGTGCCGGATGTTTTCCATTACCCAGACTTCTCATTTACCCCGCGGAACGAGTTGGACGGATTAAATACCGTCTGAGAAGAAATAGCCGCGACAGAATTGAAAACAATGGCGGTGGTCTGTCGATAGGGTGGCTGTTGACGATATCGCGACTGGCGCTTTGAAAATTTTCGAGAGCTTCGTAGCTGGCGCATGCTTTCTTTCTTGTGTGGCAAAGTTTGAAGACGGTACGATACTTCGCGACCACTTTGTAATCTCACACCACACTTGCTGGTATTAAATCCGCGACGAAAGGGTGGAAATCTGCTCTTCGTTTTTCTTGCAAAATGTACATTGAATTTAAAATAAATTTCTGTGTCTCATGGTGGGAGCTTTTCCAAAGTTAGTTTAACTGCGTATTTCAGCGAGAAGGGAAGTAAATTTACGTAAAGTAATTTAACGAATTCGCTGTTGAACTATAAGCTAGTTCAGTTTCCACAGAAGGAAGGTGCTCTGCATTGCATTCGCGTGGCGCGGTATTAAGATTTTTCTCTTGTTTTATAACGGACAGCATTAGACCGCCTTTGAAGTGGACCTCCGCGGCAATCCCCCTCGTGTTCCCTTTTGTAAAACAGAGAACTAATTTCGTCTTGGTAGAACGCGGCGCACACGTCTTTTCCAACTAATTTTAATGACCGCTTTGTGTCCCGTTACCCCTTTGACCCTGCGGTTATGGTTCTTTTAAAAACGTCAAGAGATTACAACGGAGGCGCTCCTCGTTGCGACGGGAACACCGTTGAATCTCGAAACGCGAACGCGAAAGACGTTTTTAAGCAAGTAATCTCGTAAACAAGGGGCTACTTACACGTGCACGGCCGTGCGCGGAAACGCTGCGTAAGCTTACCTGTAACAAAAAAGGAAGGGGAAATAATTAGTACGTATAACAACAACGCGGCGTGGATTCAACTAAACATTCTGCTAAACAAGTACGTTGCGCGAAAGTACAACTTCGTAAAAAAAAAATATTTCAGAGTACGCGAAAGGGGGTCTGCTCGTTAAAAAAAATGAAAACGCACATTCTCGTACTGGAAACGACGATTTCAAACATTTGCAAACGTATCTTTTTCAACGTGACAATTCGCATCGATCTATTCGCTGCGTTAGAAGCGCAACGACGCCAGCGAGCTAATATCATTTTATCAAAATTAATCGGCTGTATATTATACAAGCTGTTACATTAACCTAAATGGGAGCGCGCTGGCGATAAATTCAGCCGGAATTCGAATTTATTTCGCGTCGCGTCATTCTCGCCGTTTCTCGTTATTACGTAGCGGCGATCGATTGTTTCGACGTGTATCGGGAATTGCACGCCGGAGACTCGTGGATATAGGAATAATTTAGCTCTTAACAGCGACGGCTGATTATCCTAGGCGTTCGTCAATTAGAGCTTAATCAGTCGAACGAAGCCGACCTCGATGGCTGCGCCGTTAGGAATGCGCCCCCGTGGCACGTTGATCGAGTTGCGGGGTTGATGGAATCTTCGATAAAGAATTATTCGCCGGTAAATTTACCTGGAATCATCGCTGAATTGACGCGTCGCTGGTCGCGCCGTGTAAATGGACCTTAAACGGTGGACGCACGAAAGAACGGACGGAATAATCGAAGGGGTTGCAGAGATCGAAACGGGGAGGGGGATGACCCTTTCATCGGTGTCAGTCGACGGAGCCTTTGTTATTCGAGAGTTCCTCGAACCACTCGAAGCAGCAGGCGATCCCGTGTCAAGAGGATTACACCTGATCCCCTTCTTTGGGGGATGCGATTCGTCCGATTTTTGTCCTACGATTCCTTTCACCTCGGAGTGTCACGAGTTCCTCCTCGAGAGCGAGACGTATTTATCGAGGAAGTCAAGGTGCTGTTCTCTCATTTCACTTTTTTGCCCGCAATTTCGAGGGACGAAAGGGTGTTAAATGGATCTCGCATGAGATCTTCTCGTTGACACATCAATCGTAACAACATAACGCTTAGGGGATGTATCGATGCAAGTGGTTTCACGGGAAGTCGTACAAGCGTTTCGTCTATTGCACAGTGGTTACTTAAGCCACTTTCGAAGCCTGCGTACTCTTCAAGAACGCAGAAGCCTGCTCGGAGAATCGTCATCAGTCAGCTGAACGTGACACCGGTTAAACATCAATCGTAGGAGGGTTGCTCGAGAACGATTGATCGCGATCCTGACATTAACACCGTCGGTCGTCCATCAGTCTTCAGTGGATTAGAAGAAGTGGAGTAGACCATTCGATGATTGCGAAATAGATCAACCAATGTTATCTTCGCGGCGCTCGAAAGCAATCCCGCAGCGCACGACGCAGCTGAAGTAGAATTTTAACCAAATTAGAAAGTTCCACCATCGACAACTTCCATTCGGTCTTCGAAATCCCTTCGTCGTCTAAACAGACTGAACCGCGTCCCATTTTCGGTTCCACCGCGTTCTAGCTCCGCGGAATATTCTGCTTCGCTTTCACGTTCGTGTCGTGCAGATTACAGACGCCGATGTAAGCAGAGCTTCGGGTCACGAGATGAGTGGAAACGCGGGAACCATCTAGCTGCCATATCTTTCCGGTTATTTAACGCTCCGTCGACCAGCTTTTATTTGAAATTTTTGTCCACCTTCGGTGTTACTCCACGCAATTTACTTCGCGTAATTTTACTAACTCAACGCGCGTTAATTTTATTCGTTATAAATACTAAATCAAAGAAAATAGTAATTCTAATCAACGACTGACTACTTAGACACGTTTCCCCAAGAACGCTGAATAAAACAAACGAGCGTCGATGCAGGGACGACCATTGCGTCTTGTTAGACCCTGCACCTTCTCTGGGAGGCGTTATCTTTCATAATACAGCTGGTAATATTTGAAGAAGCTTTCTGAGAAACTCGAATCGTGTTAATTTTCCACGCGGTACAACGAGAAGATCTCTCGTGTCGCTCGAATACTCGACTCTGCCACTGACAGTAGATCCAGACGCGCAGATCAGACACTGTCTTCTAATAATCGTGAAAGACGACGGTTCGAGAAAATATAGTCGCAGGCATCAACACGTGCGGAATCAGGACTGTCGACCGATTTACATTTTTGGAACACCAAGCCATGCACGGGAACGTATTATCATAAGGGAACGACGGTCGGTTTGGCTTCCACGGGGGACATTATCAGCCACCTGCTGTTTCTCTGACGAGGACCGGATCCGGAACCACGCCTACCTTTTATCCGTCTCACCGAGTCCAACCGTTGGTCTGGAAAGGATTGTCGAACGGATCAGAAATTTTCAGCGCGTTCGCCAAGATATTTGAACGGGAAGATTCGCTGGTCTCGAGAGACCACGAGCTTAATTACTAACGCGACTGAAACAACAGAAAGTGAACGAAGAAACGCGGCTTAAAACCGGTTGCGCGTTTAAAAAGTGCAACAATCGGATCGAATACATCTCGATGGACGTTTCCAATACGCTGCTTGCGCCTCTACGATACGCGAAAAGAAGCGTTTGCAGCCAGCAAACGAACGCTCGACTCTGTAACCGTCGTTTATTCTCCGGACATGTATAACGTGTCCTGCATTCGCGTCACAGTCGATCGAAAAGTCGTAAAGATAGCGGCCACGGCTGCGAACCCCTTCTTCCCTTCGCCTTTTTTCATTCGCCAGCCGCCACCTGCCTCGAAGGCACCGCGATAAGACTCGTCTCGTTCTCTGCTACGTTTCACGGAACTTCGTGCATGGCGAACGTCCCCCGCGGCCATGCTGAATCTTTCACGCGGCCGCGATGATTTACCAGGGCCCGGCGGGGGCACGAATTTCAATCGAGCCGAGAGACGCCGGCTCTTGGAGCTCGTCGAACGACGGGACGGCTGGGTTTCTTTAAATTTGCACGGGGAAAATTGGCCGGAAACCTTGAATCTTTTAGCGGCACGTTCCAGACCCGAGATTGGAGCCCACTGTTTGCACGCTTTGCGTTAAATTTCCACAGGCTTCTAAGATGCCACGCGTCGAATGTAAAAAAGTCTCCAACGGTTTCCATTGAACGCCGCGGGCAAAAGGCTCGCTCGCGTCGTTTCGAGAACCGAATATGGCGCGACCATTCGGACATTAACAGGTAATGACGCGTGAACGGTTTTCAGGAACTCCGCGGGATCAGATCGACGCTACATCAACCGCGCTTATCGCGACCTAATATTCTCTGAATTTGCATGCACGTACGTGTTCTTTAAATCCACTCCAATTTGGTGACCTTAATACGCTCCGTAAGAAGGATCGTAAAATGCCAACATCGTAAAAGGGTTAAACTATACGCACGCTAGCAGTCGAAAGCTTGGACTATTATTCCAACCTTTCAGACTCTCGTCTTCGTTTCGTTTTCTAGCCTCGCGGGTATCGATAAGAATTTCGTTCGCTTCGATCTTACCCTCTGATTGGTGATAGCGTTCGAATCGGAGATGGAGAACGTATCGACGATCGAGTCGAATCGGACCAGTTTCTTCGGGTGTTGGGCCTTCTTCGAGCGCGGACACAATGAGCACATGGCTGAGTCCGTCGGTGTCGTCGGGGGCATATTCGACGTAGTATTCACGGTCCTTCACGGTTGCTCACGACTTCTGACCACTCGCGTTTCGCTTTTCGTCCCGAACTAGGTATTTCTTCACCACACTTCGCCGACTGTTCGAGTCGCTTTCGTTTAACGATCGTTCCAAGTTCTGCGAGTACGCAGCAGCGTCGAGAAACCTCCGCCGACACGGTGCTCGATACGCGGTTCGATCGACTCGGACAATCTTTCCCGGCACTAAAACAGCCGCGGCTCGATATGAAATCTGTTGTCGCGCGATACGAGGCTTATTGCAAATTCACGGGCAGTGATTTTTGTTATTGTCTGATGCTTATCGCCGTCGCTGCGATACTTTATGGTCCGTTCACGTGCTCGACCGTGTCGCTTACTAGAACGTTCGTGAACAGCGCGGGGTGCGTAAGTTAATTATCTTGATGCGCCCTCCTTTCGCGGTCTACATTCGGATAGTTATTATCGTAATGCCCGTCATTAAAGCGAAACGCAACGCTGCCGTCAGCCTACTTCGCAGTCCGTCTTCGAATTCTTATTTGCTCCGTAGTACGTTCTTCAAATATATTTTCGTCGAGAAATTCTGAGAATCGTGTAAATTTAAATTCGAAAGGGTTTGCGGGCGAACCGCGATAGGTGGAAGATTTCAGAAGCGACGAACGAGCAAACGGACGACATCTCGTCGACCGCGACTGCAACGTCTGCAGAAGTCGGTAACGCAGAGATTCGCAAGTCGGTGGATAGCTGGTTGCACCGATGGAACTGCAGTTACCATGAGCGGACAGGGTGAGAACCCACCGGAAGTGGTGTGCTGCCTCGCTTACCGCTGGAACTCAGCGATCGATACTCCTTAACTCGGAGCATCCGGAGAGGTGTCGCGTTCGACGAGGGAAGGGGCTGGTCCCGGTGAAATTGCAAATTCCAACGAGAAGGCAATTAGGGGTCTTAATTTCTGACGATTGAATCGTCGTGTCCGGTCGTCGCGTTCAAGAAAGAACGCCAGAGAAAATATATTTAACCTACATCGAATCTCCCTTTGTGTTTCTCTCTTTGTCAACATCTCTAGGAAAATCTCCAATTAAACCTTCCTCGCTTCCCCTACGTTCCATTGTCGCAATCTCCCCCTAAGATCTCGGCAAACAGACGTTCAATCTACATTGAAAAACCCCTTTCACTTCTCGCCCTACATTCTCAAGAAAAATATCAATTACATCCCGCTCGCTTTTCCCCCTTCGTAAGGATCCTCAGAGAACAGGTATTTAACCTACATTAAATCACCCTTGTCGCTTCTCACCCTTCGCTCGCGCCTCTAAATCCGATTCGCGAGGAACCCGTGAAAAGCAGCCTGCCGTCGCGTCGCCTTTCGAACGACGGTATTATTCTTAACGACGCCGCGAGATTCCCGCGATGGCAGTCGAATGATTTCCGTCAGCAGCCGATCGGAAGGAAGTAGGCGGTCCGGACGGCGGTGTAATTAGCGCGCTCGCGGATGCAGCGGGACCGTGTCGAGGGCGCGCTTCAGAACGCGTCGGAGCGGACGCACGCGGGGCGCAATTGAATTATTCGCGACTACAGAGGAGGAGGACGGGATCCGCGGCACGCTCGAACGAACTAACGAGGCAACGAGGACCGACGCGCGACGCTGGATATCGCGAAGCAGGACTAATTTCCATTAAGCTGCACCGCCGCTGGCCGACGCGCCGCCCTTAATTAGCGGCGAGGGCATAAGCGGCGCTAACTTACGGACAAGGGGGTCAATTGGCTGGCCGTTCCGCGGAGGAGATCGTCGTGAGTTACGAGCGATCCTGGCCCGCGACTCGTTCGACGTTGGTCGATCGACGTCCCGTTCTTTGGGGGGACATCTATCGTATCGAAATGGTCGGTGCGACGATCAATAGGTATATCGCTGAGGAAGGAAGGCGGTACAGAGAATCGTATTGCTCGCCATTGCGAAATGGTGAAATATTGCGAGACTCTCCATCGAGAAGATTTGCGATGAAAGAGAACAATGATTTTCTTCTGAAAATCAGAAACGAAGAATTAATGACGATTATAAAGGAATTCGAAGAGGGTCATAGTTAAACCGATTTGTATGACTCGACGCAAAGGATCCGAAAATTCCCAGCAAAGAGTCTCACTTCGAAGCAAATGCGAAACGTCACGACGTTCACTTCTTGCGTCAAACATTCGGATTGAGCCGGCCAAGGCGGGTTCGAGATCAAAGGAGTCGAAAGGAGGTTTCAATCTTCGTTCGAGAGCTCGGGGAGAAATGTGACGGCTGGTCCGTGAAAGGGTGGAAACGAATTCGTCAATGACGACGCGTTGATTACACGCGACGAAGCGACTGGCTCCCGTTTACGATTCGCGGAGTGGAAAGTGAAAATCACCTGTCGTTTTGTGAATTTCCACGTAGCAGGAGGACGCGCGAGGTTAACGGATCGATGCGATCGTTTTAATTGCTCGCCAAGTGCCCAAGGAATCGCTGTAACGCGGTCGTTTGCCACTGTTCGCGGAAATCGACCGAGTCGTTCGACTCTTGTCATCGTTCCACTCTCGTTGTTCTTCCGAGAAAACGAAGAACGATGCAACGAAAGTCGTGCGTGACGAGCGAACCGAGAGCTATCGAACCGCGATTGGTATCGGTAATTTGAAAGCAATTCTGATGCAAATTAAGTTCTCAGAAAATCCGTCTAGCGTTATATTAAAGTAACAGAGCAATATCAGTGGCTTCAAGTAACTCTTAGAAGATATCACTGATTCCCAACATGAAAAGTACTTGAAAATGTTCAGCGTGAAGCAAAATACTTGCATTTTACGTAGACAATGGTAGGTTTCAGTAGACAAAATTAATTGCTGCTTAGACTAACAAACTCAAAGGGCATTCTCAAACGTCTCGTTGGATTTGCGACCTAAAATCTTGACCGGTGAAAATACTAATTACGCGAAACGAGAAGCCCAGCGTCACGATACGCCAAGATCCACTTTACTCAACTGCGCTTGCCTTAAAGTTCCTTGTTAAGAACATAATTTAAAGTCACAAACTTTTCCCTTAAAACTGCCACGAGATAGTCAGCGCACTGCGGATACATGTGCACCAAGGTTGCTGCATTTCGACGGAAACACTTGCTGCGTTTAACTGAAACATTCCAACTGTCTGCGTATCAAGTCTGCCTGGCGTCGTTTCGGTTACGCGGAAGCTTCCGAAACTTCGTCCGCGATAACGACTTCGCAAAATTCCGGTTAATTTTAATCGTCTACCCTGTCTGCTTTCTGTACGCGTTGAAATTCGCACCAGCGACGCGCGAGACGAGACCGCTGCGAATCCAATTCGATATTCCATTCGTGGAGATCGAACGGTCGAAGGAAAACGAGGCGCGCGTTCGACGCTGCAAATATTTCAGCTACGCTCGACGGGAAGAGGAAACGAACGCATCCTGTCGGCTCGCGAGGCTACGTTAATTACTATATCGTCGATTATCGCGTGCCACGCAGCGTGCGTGCACGTTCGTCACTGGTGGCGTCGAGCGCGGCGGAGGCACTGCGCGAACGGTCGGCTGAGCGGTAAAAAGCCTATTGAAACTGAAAGGCTACTCGAATTGAACCTGTTATCACTCGTTATCGCGATTCCAGGCAGCCGCGTCGACGATCGTATCTGGCGCATAGCAAATCGCGCGTCAATCCGTGCCCTCCTGCTCGAGAGAGCGCGCCTGCGTTCCGGCGAATTAACGTCGCGTTAATTGGCGAACGTTGTCAATTAACAAGCGGGGCAATAAGTGGCATGAAAGCGACGAAACTGGGTTAATTGTTTTTGCATAAGCGAGCAAGAAATTCGGCTGTGACGGAGAGTATCGGTTGGCTCCCGTGAAAGATCGCGGATTCAATCGACGTTAAATATCGGATCGAAGGATACGGAAACTGCTCAACGGAGGCTTGCAACGCGAGTGAAGGTTTTCGTTTTCTTTTCCCTCGAATTTTCCAGCGCGACTCTTTGTTTCCGCTATCGTTCGTGCTACGTTTTATTTCCTTCCCTTGCCCTGCAACAGTACTTTTCGTATCAATTCCAGCGGAATTGCAGCGACAATTTCCCCGCCAGCTGTGACCTGCACTTCGCGACGACACAGGGAGCACTCCGCTGTTATTCCCTCGTTTTATTGTAAATAAAACTTCGGTTCGCTCGCAGCCGATTTAAGGTACCCAATAAACGGGGCGAAACCTCTTACACAACCTTACGAAACCCCCTGACGATTATCTTAAAACCATCGCGAAGCGCCCAGTAATTTTTCCTATCCAAATAAAAAGTAACAAACCAACTTCCGACGATTCTCGTCAAAAAGTTAAGAAAAAAAGAAACAGGTCGCGTTGATAACCAGATGCCAGGATCTTGGCGAACGAACCTCGTCTCGAACTTGACGCGACGAAAAGAGAAAACCCCCTCGCGGTAATTCGCATCGATCCACCCTCTCGCTGGGAGATCGAAAAGTACGATGAATAAATTTAGCGCCTGCGTGTCGCTGCTCCAGATTCCTCGATCGTGCGCGATAAAAGATCGCCTCGATCGCGAATAGACTTTCTCCACGCTCAGACATCGAATAGGCGGCTCGTCCCCCGTTCGATCCTCGATTATTTAAAGCGGTCGCCGCGGAAATAGATTTACGACTGTTCGAACATGACGGGCGAGGGGGCACGATCAACGCGCGCCCCGGGATAAATGTCAGGATCGCGTATATTCCGGGACAGCCGATAAATTCGCACATCCACATCGTGGAAATCTGAGACCCGCGGCTTAGCCTGACAAGCCGCGGAACGCGATCGATATCTGCAGGAATGAGAAGCCCCGCTCTCGCTGGCCCGGCCGAATTCGAAGCTGTCGGTCGTAATGTCGGAACGCGATCGGCATAATTTTCGCGGGAAACCACCGGGCTATTCTTATCCGGAAATCCGGCACGGCCAGCCAGGGGATTAGGGAACGACCTTGTTCACGGCGAGGTAAGTGTCTCGACGGGCTTATTTACTTCTTCGGATAAAAGTGGATGACGGAGAATGGCCAATTTTAGGTCCCCTGCCATCGTAGGATCGTTGAGAATCGTAAGTCTGAGGGTTTTGGTGATCTGGGGAAGTTGGTTTCTTTTGACGACCATGAATTGACAAGCTTTTGCGAGAAAGTAATGTGAGAAAATGTTTCGTTGTTTCATAAAAGAGTAGAAAGGCCAATTTTAGGTCTCCATGCCATCGTAAGATCGTTGAGAATCGTAAGTCTGAGGGTTTTGGCGATTTTGGGAAGTTGGTTTCTTCTGACGACCATGAATTGACAAGCTTTTGCGAGAAAGTAATGTGAGAAAATGTTTCGTTGTTTCATAAAAGAGTAGAAAGGTCAATTTTAGGTCTCCATGCCATCGTAAGATCGTTGAGAATCGTAAGTCTGAGGGTTTTGGTGATTTGGGGAAGTTGGTTTCTTTTGACGACCATGAATTGACAAGCTTTTGCGAGAAAGTGACGTGAGAAAATGTTTCGTTGTGTTATAAAAGGATAGAATGGCCAATTTTAGGTCTCCATGTCATTGTAAGATCGTTGAGAATCGTAAGTCTGAGGGTTTTGGCAATTTCGTGAAGTTGGTTTCTTTTGACGACCAAGAATTGACAAGCTTCTGCAAGAAAGTAACGCGAAAAATGTTTCGTTGTTTCGTAGAAGAATGGAAAGCTACGGAACGTCTGAAAAGAAATTTCGCGCGTTCTATTTCTGCAAAAACCGTGGCGCTATTTCTGATGTTTTATCAGAAGGTTGCCGTGGTACAGTTTGAATAATAAGGGCAACGGATTCCGGGTCAATCACGTTTGTTTCTTGTTAAATTAAGTCGACTGGTTAGGGGAACGACGCGTTCTGTTCATATCTCGCGAAGAAATCGATGGAACGTATGAATTATGCAATCGAACGTTTCCTTTGACTCGTACCAAATAGAAACCGACATTAGATGGCAAACGTCAAGATAACTGCTTTTTAAGCGGACATAAAAATTGCACCGCACGCGATGCCACGTAATGAGCCGCGTGCTGACCGCGAGAAACGTGCCCTAATGGATAGAGAGCGATGTCTGCGTATCAGGCCGCTCAATGTGCCAAAGAAAAACGAGCAGGATCGAAAGTTTTCGCGAAATTATCGCGATCTGGTCACGAAACAGATCATTTCGACGGCGAACCAATAAATATTCTCCAACGGAGAGCATGTCAAATCATTCGAACGTGATAATAAATTAAATCACTTCGACTAACAGATTATCAGAGTATCGAATTCGAAATATGTCAGCAAACGTGTCGTTAAAACGCACGATGAATAAGTTCGTCGGAATTTAATCGGAGTAATATTTGCGAACGATTCGTTGCCGACTGTTTAAGCTCGCTGAAGTAATCGCCGAGGAAAACGTACGACTTCGTTTCGATAAACATCGTAGTTGAACGCAAGCGTGTTATGCACCAACGTCAGAACCTCGATGCGCCGTGAACGACGGATTACAAGCGTAAACCTCTGCCCGTGTGGACGAAGACGGAGCATTGTTGGAACAGCGTCACGTTGCGCTTGAACTTTCGTCGAACAGCTGCAACCACGAAAAGTTGCGCGCTGACGCGGGATCGACTCGTCGATAAACGCTTCGAGAACTTTGCATACGATTAAAGCTTCAAGGACAATACGCGAGGAATCAATCTGAGAGTGGCAGCCAATGGTGCAACGATAAGAACAGTGTATCGAACGAATAGATCGTAATGGTTGTACAAAAATGTTAATTAATTCTTGTTTCGTTAATCACATGGATATCCAGTTTACGTTTCTCTTTCTGAATGTGTTGGAATACTTTGATTACAGCCACTTGCGTAAGCGAACGTTGACAACATCGTTCTACAGATTCGAAGATACTTTTCAATGCGAATTAACAAACAGAGTGTGGCCAATATCGGAGGACGAGCGTTTGGAATTTCGAAAAGAGAGCGCAAAGATGCGCGGTCGCTGCGAACACTGACCTATATCACTGGACGCGCTCGCGATTCATTTCGGTGCAGCCGTGCCGCCAGCTGCATCTCCGACCGCATCATATTTTTCAAAGCGGACAAATTACGTTCCCCTGTTTGCGTAACTTCTGTTGTTGTGCTCTGTGCTCTCACCGCAACGCGATGCGACCGCAACCGCCGCGTTTCCAAATTTTTCAAGAGCCCCGCGCCGTTAACTTTCCCGATATTTTGACAAACTCGATTGAATGGGACGCATGGAAAACGC
The DNA here is from genome assembly GCA_963969225.1 of Xylocopa violacea. NCBI lineage: Eukaryota > Metazoa > Arthropoda > Insecta > Hymenoptera > Apidae > Xylocopa > Xylocopa violacea. The sequence continues at coordinate 18,883,288 of CAXAJV010000013.1, read as the reverse complement.
GTTGTTAAACTCGCGAACAGGCGGCGGGGAAATAATGCCCTCGATGACCCTTGCACGAGCAACGACCTGCGTCATTGCTTGTACTTGGCACAGTTACAGCTACCCGTCGAACACGAGAGATGCGTCACGCTTCCGAGCTAAACAGCACGTATCGGCTGTTGCATTCGATTACCTCGGATGCTAGCCTTTTTTACTGCGACGGAGGTGCGCGAATATCGCAACAAAACAAACAACAAAAACATCAACTCTTAACTAATCGTAACACTCATTCATCGTCCGGTTAAGTTTCCAACCTCTCTTATCGAACCTCTCACAAAACCACGCGAACCTAAATAAATGCACGTTCGAAGAAACCTTATTTCATTCAGAATCTAATTCCAGATCTCAATATCTGCTCTCCAGATCAATTTTCAACTTCTAGATCCCGATAGTCCTTTCAGAACCGATTAACGAACGCCAGGTGCGTCTCTCTACGCGAATACCGCACCGAAACCACAACAAACGCTAGCCTACGAGAACGCGCGGTCGAAGAAAGCTCGTCTCGTCGAAACTCCGCTTCCGGACTTGGATGCTTGTTAAAAAAGAAACAGAACGATTTCGAAACGTTACTGGACGGCAGTCACTGCCCCCCCAGAGCCAAACGGAAGCCGTCTCAGAGCACAGAGACCCACTCTATCCGCGTATTCACCTCGCGGCGCTGAATGCGTGCTCGGCGAGAATCAGCTCGCAGGTGCAGCCCCGCGGTCCTAACCTTCGCCAGCGGTGTCCGCGCGTGTCAAGGTGACCGACACGACCCGGTTAAGACGCAGGACGACGCGGACGCACGGTACGCAGCGCTCGAGCCGTCGACGAGTATCATCGCGACGCGGCCGCGAGCGGAAAGACGGGGCTTCGAGCCAGAAGCTCGCGGTAGCACCGTAGTCGCGAGCACTGACCTACGTCACTGGGCGCACTTGGCACACTACTGAGCGCCCCGCTCCTCGTGTACGTACGTGTGTTTCCGTGTACGCGCGCTCCTCCTCCGGTACCGCTCCGTCTCTCCCTTTCCCCGTTCCTCCTCCTCCTCCCTCCGACGGCCCACACCCTTCGCCCTCCGCGCGCGCCTTTCACCCTCTGTCTGCCGCCGCGCTCTTTCCTCCCTTCTCGATCCGCACACGTCTGCGTCCGTGCACCCGGTCATACGATAGAGGGGTGAACTGCACCGCCACCTCGTGAAAATTGCATTCACCCTGCCGCCGTCGAGCGATCCACCCTTCCGCCCGACGATCCTCGAGGCCCGCGCGGTGCCGTTTCCCGCTCTCGTCGCCGCGGACGTCTTCGCCGCGAACGGCGGACCGTCGAGCCTTGCTGGGAAAAAATAGCGGCCACGCCATTCATCGCGACGCGATAGGACGTCCAGGAGAGGGAGCCAGATGGTAATCTTCGGTCGTTCTTGCGTGCGAACGGTTTCCTCGAGAAACGCAACCTGGAGGCTTCTTGTTTCGAGGGTGTAAGCCTCGCGAGCGGACGCGACTCGATAGCGACGCGAATGCAGACGCTCAACGATGGCGATGCGCTGCTTGGCTGGGCAATTACGATGCGTAGGTTGTTCCAGTGTTCGCGGACAGGCTATGGTGGTCTTTGGAGTTTTCTGGCGGGTTCACGTTGGGGGTGAGAGTTTCGAGCATCAGAAATGATGAAGTCTGCTCAGAGGCTTTAATGTGGCATTGAATATTGACGAGCACACTAGTAATGCACGTGGACTCTGCCGCATCGAGGCACGACATGTGGCAGGTGCCACAAAGTAGAACATGGTGGCAGTTGAATTGATCGCTTGAAATTACTGTCTTCTTTTGCGTTCCCACAGGTTTTCGACTCTCGTGTGTTATCGCCGTGTTATAAAACCAGTTGCTCGTATCAAGTGTATATCATTCGAACGCTCGAATCTACATTTAATAAGCTCCGTAGACGATCCATCCCCGGAGGATCCATTATCCGAACAATGGGAGTCGGTCGGGATTTCTGAAAATTGCTGTTGCGCATGGATTGGCATTAAACGATCCCGTCGAAGGCCCCGCGGTTCATTGTCTGGCTGATAATGGCCGCGAACATCGTAAGGCCAGGAGGCGAACAATCGTCGGGAAGTCTCTCGTCAAGTAGATGAATACACCTGTGATCGATAATGCGAAACAATGCGGCCGTCGTTCCCGATCGCTGGGTTTCTGCATCGACGGTCGTTCGTCCGCCCGTCGCGCGGCAAGGAAAAATTGTATCTGGCGCGCGTTCGAATCGATAACCTGCCCCGCTCGCCTAGATGCAGCGTCTGCAACACTTACCAAAGCTGTAAATAAAGGGAAGAAAAGAAACGAGGGAAAAAAAAAAAGAAAATAGACGAAAGGATAAAAAAATAGGCGCGTGGGGGCTTTAATTAAAAGCATCTCTGCGGCGACGGGTCGCGAACAATGCGGCCATTGTGTCCTGCGGTATTTAACAGCTTCTAGTCAGAACGCGTCGTTTCCATTCGATGGTTTTTTTCACCCCCCCGCGATACGACGGAATTCTCGTCGAATAAAATCACGGGGACACGTTATCTGCGTCACGCTCGCTACCCTTCAGCGTGCATATTTCGAGGCGCGGACCGCGGTTTCGATCGCTGGCTACGTTCTTGTACTCCAGAGCTCGCTTACGCTTCGCCCCGATGGAATATCGAGCCGCTTTATCCGCTATCAAACGACGGAAGAGCAGGGAATTTCGTTCGCCTCGCGAGGCGTTCTCGAACACCTTCGCTCGAGTGCGCGCATCCAGTATTGGATATAAGCTCCCGGCCAATTTCTGAGGCTCGCGCGCGAATAATGTCGGTTAAACGCGCGGATGCTTACGCGAATTGGAATCGACAATTTCTTAAATTCAGCCCTCAGAATATCTGAAACGCGACGCTTCGAGAGAGCCTCCTGGATTCAACGATCTGCGTCGTTCCATTATGTATAAACTGATTATTCTGTGCATGCGATTGTTCTTCACGGATCTTTGTCTGCTTTCGGTACTAACGTTACGGTTATTCTATACAATTTCTCTTCAATGGAAAATTTATTCAGTACTTGTTTCTTCTATTTGTATTATTAGTTGGCTATGAGAGAGCTCTTGCGCGCGAAATATAATATCCAGTGTGCGGAATAAATCTCTGTTCAGATTGTAACAATAAGAGGTATATTATTTCAGACATTTCTGCAATCCGCGTGTATGCATTCCGTACTTTTCTGTGCGCCAAAAGTCTCTATAAACGCGGAGACATTCGCAGTCCATCGATTACAACGATGGAGAACGCGCGTCTCCCTTTTGTCTTTAAAATCTTCTTCCATTTTCCTCTCGACCTTCTTTCCTCTTTTTTTTTTCTTTTTTGTTAAATCTCCCACGCGAATATAATCCGCTTTCAATTCACCGCAGGACGAGGACACAGACGAGCGATCGACAAACGTAAAAACGGTGACAGAGTCTGCGGCTGGATAAAAGGAACCAAACCGACGGCCACGACGTTTTAACGTTCCGCCTGGCGTGCATTATGGTAATGCACTGGGGGACAAGGGTGTAACGAGCGAGAAATTCCTCGCCCGCGTGTAAGAAGCCTTTTTCCGGTGAATGAAAGGGAGAAAGAAGGAGAGGAGGGAAGAAAAAAGGGAAGAAAGTTCGCTGCGAAGATCTTTCAAGAAAATGAGCGGAAAAGATGTACGCCAGACACGGCCTTCCAAAGATATCCGTACAATAAGAGCGCGATAAAAGTTTACGGGCCCGGCCCCGCGCCTCTTCGAACTCCGTTCGTTTCTTTCGCGAGCTACGAAGCTTGCCCCGTGGAATAATAACCGAGAGGAAATTTTCTAAAAGGAAACTTCAATCCTCTCCATAAACATCCCTTCGAGAACAGGCTGGATTCTTCCTGCGGCGAACAGTAACGGCGGCTGTGCGCGTTGCCAGTAGTTCGGGACGTCCAATGTCAGACGCGCCTACGAGTGTTTATCCATTTCTTCAGAGAGTCGCCGTTATCTCGCTTTGTGACAGCCATGATGGTGATGAGTCTATTGTGCGCCGTGTCTTCGCGTATCGATCTTCAGTCGCAGGGAACTGTACAAGGGTACAAGTTTTGCGACACTTCGCGTTCAGACTTCTTACACGAATTCTCGCGAATAAGTCTTGCGATCTACTTAAAAGTTGCTTCGAATTACGGACGTGTTAATTGCTGGGAGGATTCAGTAACGAAATTTGCAAGTAACGTTACGATAGCCTTCGAAGGTAATAAAACACGTACATTTGGGAGTCGTTCAAGCGTTTCGTGCGATCTCCTGCACAAAGTGCACTCGCGAACGCGTCTAAATTATGAGAAACCTAGAAAAGGGAAAAAACGAAAGTGGGAATAACCAAGCAGCTCTCCGCTGACTTTTAAAATTGGCTCACGTGCGCGTCAATCATAGTTAATGAAACGGCGTACGAAACAGAGGGTCTGCGAATATTTATCGATGGAGGTGCAGTGATCTTGGGGCCGTGGAAGTCGCACGAAAGGCGACCAGAAGTTTCTCGCGTGATGCAAGAAGGGGCAACGCTCGCTGCGAGAAGGGGACGACGAAGTCCCTTACGAGTCACGGCAGAAAGTCGCTCGCGAGGTAGAAAATGGCACGCCTGTTCGGACGCATACGTATCGCACGATATCAGAGTGGTACACCGGGACTGGCTTCCTGCCTCTTCGTGCATGAATCACGCGTGTCGCGAGCCCACCTGACTGCGAACGCTCACGAAGTCTCGATTGATTCTTCTGCATCACGAGAACGTAGAATTGCCCCGACCTTTGGCGTAACGGGTAGAATAACGTTCAACGCTTAACGGCTATTTCCGCGAAGCAATTGCTGAGTCCACTAAACGTAGAATTCTGTGAACTTATCTATCGAGCGAATATACGTGTAAGTTAGCGTCGTTAAGAGCATTTTGTTACTAATTCTCGATGCGAATTCAACGGTGGACGCTGATGAAAAATTCTAGAATAGTATACTTGTAGTAATAAAAAATCATTTTTATTTGTCTGATAAATATTTTTGTAATATTTTAGAAAGATATTGAATATAACGCGGAACTCGAGTTCTTAAACAAATTCGACTAAACATCCTGCTGTTAATTGAACGAAGTCACTTTGTATAACTGAAAAGTCTACTCGGAAGGTCTGAGGGCGCTTGAAATGAAATTCACTACCACGACACTGCTCGAGCATTTCCACGTGAATAGAGACGTCAACCGGTCGGTCGTGTAAACGGATAAACCCACGACTTCGAAGACCCTCCGAATCCCGGTTGATCTACGTCGTGTACAGACGAAACTGAAGCTTTAAAAGGTACTCACGGCCGCGTTCACAGTCGTGTCCGGGTCGCGAACTTCCCCGATGAAGCCAACGCGCGACAGATTCTGGGGGTACTTGATCGTGATTAGATTGCAAACTGAAACGCTGCGGGTCCAAGCCTGCCAATTAAATCTCTGAACGCTGCTAGAACTCTCTGATAGGTATTAAAACGAACGGCGTAATCCACGATCGCATCGAGACACGATTTTCAATAATCGACTGCCAAGTGGGTTTCGAAACCTGGTTGAAAGTATCGAGGATCTTCCTGGAAGCTTCGCATAATCGATTTTGTCAAGTTTCAAGGAATCGAGCGCTGCGACGATCGCATCGCAAGCCTTTCAGTTTATACCCCAACGTTTAGAAGGGAGCAATTTTTCCCGACAGAAAGAAACTATTGTACCGACCCGCGCCCACAAAAGCGCCATTGTGAAGCCCACGATACTCGCAATCGCGGGATCTTATCGTCTTGCTATCGCCAAGGGGTCCGACACGATCAACAATTGACCAAGAAAATGGTGGCGAGCTTCCGCGGTCTGCACGCAGCCCGCTAGAATTGACCGAGCGCAATGGCGCGCCGATACGCATCGGACGCGCATTAACGAGCCAGCCACGTTTTACGATCGCATCTTGCCTCTACGTGCATCATCCTCCGGCGCGCATCAAACGCGATCATGCCACGGTTACGTGTAGGAACGCGTAATTTATGCACAGGCCCCGGCTACGTGTAGGTTATTTACCATCGGTGACAGCGAGCGGGCGCGGCGCGTGCACCAGGCCCGAGTAATAAGCCAAGTAAGAGAGAACTCGTGCACGTACGAAGCGCATAATGTCGGCTGGAATGCGGGGTTCGCATGCGTCGCGAAATATGAACGCCGCGATTAGAGTGGACGCGGCGCTTTGAAGTTCCAACCGGATTTCGCGGTCAAGCGCGGCGGTTTTTAGGAACCGCGAACACGTTTGGCGGTTGTAAAGCGGTCCAAAAGCGATTTTGGCACTTTCACGACCAGCCAGAGAGTCGTTCGAAATGTTTTTACTTGGTACCGTAATACGCGAATACAAAGAGATACGAATTTCTTTCGTTTGTTCCATATTTGGGGGAGTTTCGGAGTAGCGCAAGTAGTACGAGTCCGAGATATCTCGGACTATACGGTTTTCAGATAAATGTTAGTGGATTGTTTAAACCTTTTCAGACTTTTCGGTGAAAGAGCAATGGATTATGACGCTTAGAATGAAAATCATCGAATTTAATAGCAAGGGTTAAGCGTCCCAAAGTGGTACCAGTAGTACAGGTCGACGGATTCTCAGACGCTACCTTCGCCAAGTGAATTCGTAACAGTAACATACCGCTGTCGGACTACACTGCTTTAAAATCAATCTTAATGGATTGCTTACACCTTTCTCAGACTTTTCAATGCAAGTACAACGAATAGTGACGCATAGAATGAGAATCATCGAATTTGATACCAAGCGTTGAGCGCTTCAAAGTGGTACCAGTAGTACAGATCAACGGATTCTCTAAATGTTAGTGGATTATTTAAACGTTTTCAGACTTTTCAGTGAAAGAGCAATGGATTATGACGCTTAGAATGAAAATCATCGAATTTAATAGCAAAGGTTAAGCGTCTCAAAGTGGTACCAATAGTACAGATCAACGGATTCTCAGACGCTGCCTTTGTCGAGTGAATAGAATTACGTATTTTTCATCGAATAAACCGGCATTCGCTCGTGCATTTCGCAGGGAACTGTCGAATTATGCACGAGCGGTGACAAACGAACCAGTGATGCGCAATTGCATCTGGTTGCAACGGGATGCATTACAGCGGTAGCTGACGCGCGTGGGCGGGCCCAGCCAGGCGGAGAACGTAATAGACGCTGAGCTGTCATCAGATAGGCGCGATACGGTTTATCAGCGGCCGATTAAACGGGCCGGAGTCGAATCCGTGCGTGGCGTTCTCTCGCGTGTGCTCAAATCGACCGGTTCAATTATAATATTTTATAAACGGAACCAGGCTACGCGACCGCGCGCGCTCGCGTGTAATCCCGGCTAATTGTACCAGCCGATAACGAAGACGGTTTATCGTTAATTAGACGTTTCCCTGCTCGGCTAATTTATCGACCGGTTTCGTTACGCAACCTGGCAGCGGCCGATTTATTTCTATTCGAAAACTGCGCAGGCTGGCGCTCGTAAATATTCGGGACGGTTCGATCGATTTGCAGCAACGGTGCATCAACGTTATCCGGACGCGTTAATTAATGACAACGCTCGTCGCCTTATAAAATATTCACCTCAATTTTTCGCTCGAATTAGTTTTAATTAAGCCCCGAAGCTGCGCGCAGTTACTACGACAAAGATAATGCTTGCATAATAATAACAAGGGGTTAAATCATGGGGCGTTCGACTATACGCAAAGTTGTACTGAAATGACGTCCTTCGAAAAAGCGAGTAAACGTCTGCATACCTCTGAGCGATGGCAGCGTACATTACACGAGAGCGATACGACGAACGCGATCGAATCTCGCCTGTCGTTTAACGACAGAAACAATAAACGAGGGGATAAAGCGGAGGAAAAAACACGTTGGACAAGGCGAAGCAACGCCGCTGAGATTCAACGGTGGAATGCTGGCTCGTGAAAATAATGCCCTTCGGAGCGTTCTCGCGCGCTCACAAAAGAATCGCATAGAAGACGAGATACTGTGGGAAATAAAATAGTACTAGACGGTATCTGGGTCACCTTAAAGGGCACACGCCTAGCCGAATTCTTGAGAAAGGAAGAGAGAGAGAGAGAGAATGCCTCGAGTCCGTTCGATTTGACCGAGGAACCCATCCCCCATCCGGATCTTTCCAAGTTCATCCCATCAGCGGAACTTTGAGGAGTCTCGTCTCGATCTTCGAACTTGAGCGGTTGATGAGGCTGGCTAGCCTTGTTACGGGAATCGAGATGCTCTCCCAAGTATTAATCCATTAGTTCGAGTTACCAGAGAAATTACTGTTTGACGCGCGAATGGAATGGAAACTAGCGGGGGTTGTACGTGTTCCACTTACTGAACAAATAAGACGAAAATTTGAGGTCAAGCGTGAACAAACAAGACGCTGTTTTTTTTTTTTTGTTCCAGAAAAGAGATGATTTCTTTGGGGCACTTCTAGGACGGTCGCAGAATTTCTCAGTCGCGGTTGACGCAACCTGGAGCTGTTGAAAGCTGATGCGCCGCGAGAAGATAAAAACGTCGCGATAAATCACCGACAGGAGTCGAGAAAGAAAAGGCGAAGCCAGCTAGAAGGGAAATACGTTCGCGTCACGGCAGGAAAATTATTGTATTATGCATGGGAACGTATCGTTTGCGATGCGATTTCGTTTGAATAGAATTCGAGTACCGAAAAGATGGAGCGTGCACCGCAAGTGGCAACGTGTGTCGCGATATAAATGACGGAGCATAATGCAGCGACGCAAACGTGTTCCTTCTTTTGCGTATCGACGTTCTTGTCGAAGCGGAGTTGGGTATTGCTAATTCAAATTGAAATGAAATATTCCTGAACCGGTAAAATATATGAAACCTAATAATTTATTCCTCGAGATACTACTTCAATAATCATGAATGTCTCGGTTAATATAGTTCATGTGTTTCTAGAGTTAGTAGCGTTTCGAGTTAATAAAGGAAGTCGTAAACGCGATGATGATCTCTTGGTGTGTGTTTTCGCGCTCGTTTAATAGCGATCGATTGCCCGTTTTATCAAAACAAAACCGCGTGAGATCTCAGCGTCCACAACGCGATACCACCTCTTTCGCCCATCATGATTCATTCGAGTAACCTGTAAATGGTTCACTCTGGCAACAGATGAATCATCCCTCTTGCATCCATTGCAATTACAATCTATAAAGTAAATATTACACAACTTTGCGGTGAAAACAAATCAGAAATCGGTCGTTCTAACAAAGAAATTACCTTCGTCGAACCTAAACGAATCTACCATTCGAAGTATAAAAAAGAATGCAACACCCAAAACAGATGAGTGAAAAGAAGACACTACGAAATCCGTCGAGACGCGAATCGATGGGACGCGACGCACTTTGGTCACCGATAAATCGGAGACGTTCATCCGCGAGGAGGCACTCGTCTCGTCATCGATCACTCGTGGCAAAAAAGCCATTACGTCCACGCTATTCGCGTCAAGTCGTCCGCTCGTCGGAAGGGAAGATCAATAATGTGTTTCAATTTGTCACGACTGTCCGTGGGAGTCCTCGTGCCTCATTAACGGTGCCGGAGACGTTTCCCTTCCGGTCTGGGCTTCGAGCCGTCGCCGTTCCAACACGAAGAGGACGCACTCGCGGCACACTCGAGGACCCGGTCGAACTTCCGGCGAACCGAGCGCATCCGGCCTTGGGCCGACGAGTCACGAAGCCGCGGCAGGACTGCCTCGTCCACGTGCTCGCCGGATGTTCGCGCGATAACGCAGGACGTTCTCTTATCAGTCGCGCGACCATGGCACCATCGAGCGAAGACGCGCGGAAACTCGACAGAGGCGCGCGCGCCATCTCTCGTGGGGTGGTTCGATCGTTTTCAGGGGTGAAAATTCGCTGGTTACTCGTTGTCTCGAAGAGATGGAGTCTCGCGAGACGCGTAGTTCGTTTGATGAAGCATGGAATCGAGCTCGTTCGAACAATTGACGAATTAGATTCGAGTTTCGATAGACATAGATCGAAGTTACAGCAAAACTTCCAAATCGACATAGTAGCGTCAGACAGTCAGCTACCAACGAGTCGTGGTTTCGCAGGTACAACGTGTACCCGCAAGTAGTAAAGGTACTTGATCGATTCGAAGCAGTCGGTAAGCGGACTGCAGGAAGACCTCTTGCCGACGATGTGCATCGATTTCCGGCGGGCCTGCGCAGCCTTCGAGCAGATGGCGAACAGTCGGAGGCCTTCCGAGCATGCGTCGCCGCGCGTATGCGGGAATATTTAATTCGATAATCCGCTTACCTACGAGCTCCTCCCCCGTATAACGTTTCACCCGACATTTACAATTCAATAAGCGGCCATTTGCGATGCAACCCGAAACTGTCGGTGCTTACCTTGTTCAACGCCTCGTGGCTGGTTAATATGTGCTGGCTGCCATCGGGATGAAGGATGCGATCGACTGAATTCGGTCTAGGAACTCCGTCCAGCTGGCCTGCTTCTTTCAGCTGGGGTGGCGACGGCGGTGGCGGCAGCTGTTCGTCCACTCCTCCGCTGGTGTAACGGGTCTTCTGCAAGCCGAGAATTCCATCGGTTAGTCGATTCCCGTTCCCTATCCGTAGCTCGCAAACGTTAACACTGTTCGAAACACCACCATTTGCCGCGCTAGCCATTTCTAAATACTGACGTGCAGACCGCCGAGAATCGTTCGAAAGAATTTGCTACGTCGCAGCCTGGTCGAGGACGGTTTACGCTTAGCGCACGGTTTCGCGGGTCTCGACTCTTGTTCCGTTTGCTGGCATTGCTGCTGCTGTTGCTGCTGGTGCTGGTGCACCTTTATCGGGCGTCGGTCGCACGGTCGAATTCTTGGCGCGTTCAGGAAGATCATTCTCGGGCGCGATGATGCGGAACGACACGGCGTCGCGGCGCGTCGCTGGCGAGCACGGTTTCGACTGACGAACGTGTCCGCGTCGGGTTTCGATATCGATGACGCTTCCCATCGCGCTAATCCCGCGAAATCCCGGATTTCGTTTCATTATCGCGACCATGCGGGGCTTCCGCGATAGGGTGGCCTGTCGAGCGGCCTACCGCCGGCATAAATGATCGAACGTTTATTGAAACCTTTCCGTTTCAAGTGTTACGTTCGTGTGAACCGACGCGGATGTGTGAATGTCGCCAGCCAGGTGCTCGAATTCACCGAAGCCACGCGAACTGCGACTTTCTGCCTTTTTAATCTGATTCGCGTTTGGGGTTCGAAGGGTTGTGCTGGCTGTTTCGATACACCGGGTGGTAAATCGATCGTTAGAAACGGAGCTTCGGTAGTGCGTGTGCAAAGGATTTACATGGAAAGTGCATGCACTGGAAAATTGAGTTGCGTTAATCGGATGTAGAAAAAAAACCACACGTTTGACAAACGTTATTTACTGTTATCGAACACAACAGCGCTTTCGAACTGGTATTCACTGGAGTATTCATTTTAATTAATTTTATTCCGGGTTCACGCAAAAGGAATTAAATGGAGTGGAACGAAGTTGTCGAAAAACAGAGCGCAATTACGATGAAAATTCGTAAACTGCACCATCATGACTGGAATAATAATCGAAGGAAGTAGCAGCGTGTGGTATCGCAAATTTCTGTTGATTTATTACGTCCGACGAGGCATCGCTTCCGGTAATGTAGACCACCAATTTCCTCTGATAGAGCGGCTGTATTAGTTTCGGCTCAAAAACCGGCTGCATAAAACAGATCGATGCAGCTTCCGATTCAATTTTCCAGCGTTTTAATGCCACCGTGGCGATAAATGAACTCTACGGTTGTCCACGAGCGCGAACAGAGGGTTGGGGGAGGCTGGTATAAATAAACAACGATTTCCTGCTTTTTGAACGAATTTAACTCGGAGCTAGACTCTCGAAACTTCGAACGATATTAAACCATTAAACGTCGAAAACGAACCAATGATACGGTTACCCCTAAAAATCCGGATATAAACTATATCGACGATGAATTCTCGTATCTCTACGAGATATTTCCAGCAGCGAAACTATTCGAAATCGAACGCCGATGCTCTCGCCGCTCATCGATCGCTGCTGCAAAGTCTGAACTTACGTGATTCCAACAGCATCCGCAGAAATCGCTCGATCGTTTCGAGGCGCTTGTAACGACATTGCGATTAACGCGTTCCTCGAAATGGTAGCTTCTCTTCGTTCTTCGTTTGCGCGCCTTTATAGGCACGCCGTACATGTAGTCGCTGAAGCGACGCCTCGAATGACGCACGATGGACACCCAGTCGATCATCGCGTCGTCGAGATCGAACTCTTTTTATCGCAGTGTTCGTTGCTTCGTAGGTTTCGAGCGGAATATGTATCGCTGTTGGTCACTCTCGCGAAGATACGAAGGAAACAGTCCTAATTCCTCTTTCTATTGTCACGTACTATCTCGCGCGTTCTCTGTGTACACGTCCCAGTGCTGCGCGCCATATTCCCAGGTCTAACTCCCGAACTTTGTCGAACCGTTCCACCGCTCCGGTAGGAAACAAATCATGGAGTCCCACAGCTGTGGCGAACGTCAAACTTCCACCAGTCACCGTTTCCCACCGAGCAGCATTCGGATCTCGCCCTCTCGCTGGACCCTTCGTAAAACCATAACGCGTTCCCCGCGAACTATCGATCTTCCGTAGGACTTCCGGTCGCGGGACGAACGAAAAAGCCAGGAGAAAAAGAGCGCGCTTCCGCTCGACGGATTCCTGGTGACAAATATAGGCGTTCAACGATCGCTTTGAAATACTTATCCGCCAGAGGTCGCGCGAACCGACGGAAGAACTGTTCGAAGAAAGGCAATCGAATCGAACGAGGTCTCGATCGAGGTCCAGTGGAATTCCAAGATGCGTTCGGAGACAGATATAGCGAGGAAGTTCCAGTGTGTATAAGAAGACTCGCGTCGTAGGATGAATAGTGGCGGCAATTCCTTTAACGATCCCGCGAACGGTTCAGATAAGGAAGTCGTGGCGAGTGAGAAATGAAATTTAATGGCGGCCCGGAATCCGTCGACTTACGCGGTTGAAAGGCTCGCGTTAATGAAACGAAAACGTATCGCGTTTCTTTCGTCGTCCAACGGGACGGTGGAAGTTCGCTGATTCGAGGGAAAAATCGGTGGTCGAGCAAGTTTTATCTCGTATTATATTTAGCTTCGTCGAGTGGAAGACAATGTTTGGTGGCAGCGTGTTCCAACGTTTAACGCGAGAGCTCGCGCACGTGCCACCGGCGCAGAACCGCGTTCGACTTCAAAGCGACTAAACCGTTTATGCGTTTCCAAGAATATCAAACAACGTCGTTAAATTGTTTACAAGCGAATCACGGACCGCGAGGCAAAATGGCGCGAGGTCTGAACGCGTAACGCCTGTTCCGACGCAATTATCCGGCCCTTTTGTTCGCCCATCCGGCGCAGATCCTCTGTTGCGTTCGCGCGGCAATCAAGCCGAGGGGGTGAAGAGGAGCGTCGCGGTGCTCGGTTAAAATTCACGCGCGGATATGCAGCGCGGATGTTTCCTTTGCCGCGCGGTTTACAAGAGACCCACTCGAAATAAGTTATCGAACGTGTTCCACGAAGAGGAACGACTGGTTACCGCGAGTTGGCACTTCGGAACGACCGCTTATTTTCCTTAGCCTGCAGTTTTAGGAAACTATTTCTCACGCTCCCGTTTTACCGCAGTCCGCTCCTCGAACAACAGATTTGACTGCAGTCTTCCAAGAAAAACACGGGGCTTTAGCAAGGTCGGCTATTCGCGTAAATTAATGGATCCCCATTTTCGTTCCGGATTACAGGATGCACGTGCTCTCCTCTGGAATCGATTCGTGAACGGTCACTCCGATGGAACGATTTTCAATGGAATAATTTTCTTCCATTGTGAACATCGAGAGAATCTCTCGTTCGGGGCGGTGGATAATCCACTGTTCGAACAATGTGGCATTCAGCGAAGATTTCTACGCGCTTCGCGAAAAACTACTGTTCACTGGTCGATAGATCAAATTCACGAATGTGCTGTGTGTACGCAAACAACGCAAAACTGCTATCGCGTGCTACGGTTTACGAGTAAACCGTGCAGAACGGAAGGAACGAACGGCTGAACCGCGCGCGATCAGTTGATGATTAAGTGTCACGGATCACTCAAACGCGAGACAAAGCCGCCGTCGAGCGTGGACTTCGAAGTGATGGACGTCAGCGTCGGAACTGGCGCGAGAGCGTCTCGACGTTGGTGGTCGCCACGTTCCAGCGCTCCTACCAAGGCGTCGCGGTCTAATTCCGACACGCTTCTTTTCATCGAACGCGCGTGAACACGATGTCCGTGCACGGACAAGGCCCTACTGACGTTCAACAAGCGTGCTTGCGCGAGTTTCCCGTTCGCAACCGCGATCGAGGCGAGCATTAATCGAATTTCCCGCGCGAATGGGTACGTCCAGGTAGAATCCTCGCCATTTTCCATTCTAACAGCTATGTCACAGCTATGTCACTGTCACCACAGTTTGTCATCTACGTTTTCACGTACCCATTTTCATAAATTGTCTTCCCTATCCTTTGATGCGATACTTCCTTCGACTTCAGCTCGTTTCAGAATCTTCATTTAAATCGATACTCTACAGCAACTCGAGGCCCTCGAAAAACCGCTCGAGTGGTCGCGTGTTTGAAATCGATGGTTCATTAAAACCGATCCTCTCCAAAGATCTCAAGCTGATGGCGAAGCGAACATCGCACGTGTAGAACCTCAACTTTTTTCTCTACACGCGACTCTTATTATCCTCCATTTTGGTCGTACGCAAAATCGAGCTGCACTACCATGAGTAGTATAAGGGTTCGCACACGCACGCACACGCGTTGTTCAGCGCTGGCAATTTACACGGAACACCCATCGTATTCCGTTTCACGAGCCAACGCGGCTCGTTCGATATGGTTTCGCGATTGATCGAGGTGAACGCTCGATCCTCGTCGACGTAGTAAATATTCCCGGACAATAGAGACGTCACGCGGTCCGAAGATCGATGCTCGGCGAGATTGTCTTCGCGCGGAAATTTCTCGGAAAATTTACGTACCGGCCTGATTAAGCAGCCGCTTAATTAAAGTTCCCGCGAGTAGAACCGGTTCAACCGGGCGGAATACACGCCCAGTTCAATGGCACAGAAGCGCGCGACGTTACATCGACGGTTATTTATAATCCGCGCCACCCCGAAACGCTCCTATTATTTCATTAACGGGCTTGCTCGAATGTAATTTCATGACGAACGTGCAGGGCGAAAGGTGCAATTATCGTAGACGGTGGATCGTTCCGGCTTGGTTTCCTCCGCGATACGCGAGTTATCCGTTTACGCGAAAGTAACGCCAGATTCATTGGGTTAAGCTGTTCTGGAAAATAGACGATCGCTCATGCAAACTTTAGCCGAAAATGTACGGCGGTACATTGTCGAAACTTTCGAGAAATTATTTGTTTCCCGGCTGAGGCACGATTTCGAGGTTCGAACGGGGGTTGAGGGTGTTAAAAGAAAGCGAGACAAAAAGGTTTCTTCGAGTTTAAAGCACGAAATAAAGCTTCTACGAAAGGAATCGGTACTGATAATTCATTGAAACCCGTTTGATCAGCGGTCGCGATGAAGAGCGATGGTTTCGTGCTCCCGGAACAGATTAAATAACCAACGATCGTATGATTGCATTTTATCAGGCTAATCAGGTCGACTAAATCAAATGGAATGCATTATACCGGACAGAACCGCAGTTTCCGCACTTCATTTGCAAACACGAAAGCCGCGAAACAGCATTGATAATGCAGCCACGGTGATTTCTGGTATAATTTACAAACAGTCTCGCCGCGTGTCTCACGGCCCCGCGTATCGGTAGTCGACTTTGTAAACGCGCGTTCGCATTAATCGACGAAATGGCGTGCAAAATTGAACGAATGAAATTACTTGCCCCGTTCGGTTTCGCGTTCGGCTCGCGATATCAACTTCATTTTCGTTCGCGTGCCCCGTCATTTCGAGATGGGAATTCTTCGCTCGTGCAATTGACTTCTCGAAATAAATTCCACGGTGGAAGCGCAACGGAATGCATTCAACGGGTTTCCAGGCATTGCAGCTCCCGTGGAGAAATAACCAGAATGATAACAGCGACCGTGAGTTGTGTCTCGGAGCCAGGATAATGCGTCTCTCCTTTTTTCCGCTCTGCTCGCCACGGAAATGAGAAAACGAACGGGACAAGGAGAAACCCAGAGCCTGGAAAATTATAGTTCATCCTGGATGCGAGCAGAACAGATTAATTTCTGCTTCTGTCGTGTCCCTTTTATAAACGTCTTCAAGGGGAAGCTCGTAATAGTGCGACTGAAAGGCTCGATTTAACGCAAGATTTGTTGCTTTTAACGCTATATCTCGCGTCTGGACGTGTTCATACTTTTGCATCGAAAAATCTAATATAAAGTGGGCGACACGGTAATAAAATATCGGTAGCTGTTAAATTATCGACGAGCATCCAAAGCTCGTGTCCACAGGTGAGGTTACATAAGAATCATATGGAAGAAACACGTCGGTAAAGAAGGGAACATCAAGCGCATACCTTAAAATTACAGAAACCTGACAGACTTCTTTGTTACCAACCAAATATCGAACGGTTAGCCCAAGCGATTGGATTCTGTTGTTAACAATTAGGGGAGATCATTGAATCCTCATTACGCGCAATGACTTTACATACTTGTCGAGTGTTAATATCGCATAGCGTCTACGAGCTCGGAAAGTAGGACTTTTTAAAAGCAGTTACAGACAACAGAGACCGGAATTAATCGTCACACGACATTATTTACAGACGTACGAACCTGAGTTTCGTCTACGTGGTCCGGAGCCTCTGGGCTGGCCGATTTGCGGCCGTAAATGTTCGACAGAGTCTGGTTCACCGGGAAGTCTGGACCACCCTGCAATAACCACACGATCTGAAAACATCTCCACACGTCCCGTCGACAAGAAAACGATACGTGCTCCCGGTAAACACTGCGTTAACTCGATAAAAAGCGAACCGATAAGGCGCGTAGCTTGCTCGATCGGAAGCGCTCGATTAACATAATCAGAGGGACGGAGCACTTCTGCGTCGTCTCGTCAGAGTCGATGAAACATGCATAAAATAATAGATTGCCCAAGAACCTCATTATTTCGCGACTTAAGTGCCGTCTGACGACTAGCGGTTCTTATCTGCTGACCCGCCGCTTAAGCTTCCATCGTGGTATTATATCAATTGCAGCTTCGAAACAGCGCGGAACGTAATAAACCCCAATCCCCAAACCCCATCCGCTTCGTCCTCGAATAATTCCCGATCTTCCGTCGCGCTTGTTGCGAGCGTTTAACCGAATGGTTCGCGACGGATACGCGGCGACGGTAGACGTCGCGAATTCGCCAATGAATCCAAGGTGGCGCGAATTTAATTCCTGGATCGATCAGCCGTTAGGCCTCGACTTGATGTCCCCCGCGCTCAATTTAAACTTCTCCGCGCGGCTCCTTGTTTCCACCCTGTATTAGTCGCGTTCCCAGCCGTCGTCGTTTAACGCTCGTTCGATCTCTCGGCCAGGAAGCGTGCGGCCCGGAACGCGGGCAAATAAATAGAGCCGGTGAGACGCAAAGTCAATTATCGTTGAACGGGAGCTGATGGAAGTTCCGTCGGTGCCGCCGCGTACTGCGACCGCGTTAAACGAGCCAAACGGAATTATTCATGACGAACTTTCGACGCGCAGGTGTGTTTAACATCCCGCGCCACTTTTCCTCGACCCGGCCTATCCCCACCTACGAAGCGCTACACTCTTAATTAAATATGCACCATTGCCGCCATCGCCCTCGTTCGCTGTCGTTACTCGTCGAACGCGAGCCTCGATTTCGCGCGATCCTCCCTCTTTCCTCTTCGTCCAGATCCGTGTAAACCGCGCGTTTCCCTCCTCCCGACTTCGACGGTGCTTAACTCGTTTCGAATTTTATCGAGGAACCAAGCTGCTTTTGAACAGGCGAAAGGGGTGCACGCGGGACAAAGCGGGAGTCCCGCCGCTGCGGCGAGCGATAAGAAGGGATTGTCGAGGAAACAAAGGGGACCAAGATCGATCCGTTCCGTCGAACGGAAATGTAAACGAAAAACCACTTTCTGCAGCGGCTGGCGCTCGAGAAAAACGGTAAACCGGGGCGGTCTCCGTGTTTGACAACAGGGGTGGGCTGGTCTTCGAGAACGACGCTGATCCTCGTCGTTGTCTTCTGGACAAGCACGACGACATCGCTCGTCCCACTGCCGGACAGATTTGTGTTCCGCGGCGTTTTCGCACTCGCACGCGCAAATTGAAAGAAAATACGCGGCTAATCGACGGCGAAATGAGCACCGCGGCGTTTCCCGCGTTTACCAGATATTATATCAATTCCGTGCCCCGCGGCCAGGGGGATTTCGGTTTGGAATTGCGAATGAAAAATTTATTTCGCTCGCTCCAGGCGGTAATCGCTTTCTCGTTACGGGTACCGTTTGCGCGTGCCACGCTAATTGGAAAACCTTCCGCGCTTTTCTCTTTATTAATTTCGAATTTTACATCCGTTGAAAAGGAGAAATTGAATCGTTGTTTATGGAACCTCCGATCGACGACCGCTCCGTGAATTTTTCCCCATTTTTCGAATCCATCTCGAGCCAAATTGCAACCGGAAGCAGCGCGAAGCGGCGGCGGATCAAGCAAGCGGCAGCCTCTCGAGGCGATAACGCAATTAACCGGGTGGATTAATTTTGTCTCCGATTAATTTACCCTCCGCACCGTTCAAATAGCCGAGCGCTTAGAATCTCGATCGAAGTTTCGTCGGGCAACAGGGAACGGTATATTGTTTTCCGACCAGGGCTCGCCTCTAAATTTATCTTGGCGAAAGTTTCCTGACCGGCGCGCCGCGGTGCTTTCATTTCGATGCATTCGAGGAGTTCCTCGATCTCGAGATTTCAAACAGAGCTGGGCCCGCGCGCGCGCGTTTGCCGAAGACTCGAGACCCAGTCTCATCTTCGGTTAAACGAGCTCGACGCGCGAGTGCCTCCCCAATCCGATCCCGTTTTGCTCGTCCGACTATATACGGAATCACGCGTGCCTTCCTTCGGACGCGAGCCACGGAACGGGCTGAAAATAATCAACGAGGAGAAGAACCGATCGGGTTTATTTTGCGAACCGGTTAACGATGGCCTCCGATCTTTGGCAGACTGAACTCTTGGCGAGCACGGAAAAAATAAATGCGAAATCGAGGGGATTATTAGGTGAGAAGCAATGGAGTTCCGGTGATGATCGATGTGGAGGATAGAAGTACGATGGGAGACCTTTTTGGATACAAGTTCATTGTGCGTCGCTGAGAGAACATCGCTGTTACAAAGAGTTTTTGGATTTCTTGTATTTAACTTTTATTAATTCTGCACGGCTTTAGCTAACTTTCTTCAAATATGTTAGTGATTAATCTTAGTCGACGGCTTGAGTAGCATATGTGGATTCCATAAACCAAGGGTTGCATCGTCAAATATCGGATAATTATCGGATAAAGACACCCTCACCAAACGCGCTGCTGCCCTTCCAAGGAAGTACGCTAAGGGACCAAGAAGAGGCGGTACCAAAAAATAAACGAGTAGCTAACGCTGGTGCACTGACCTAATCGATCATACTACAGCACGACAAACGTATCAGAGAAAAATCGGTTGATCAGAAAAGATCCTCATGGCAAGACGCAAGACTAAAACAGTCTAGAAAATTTACGTGTACTCATTTCCGCCAACATCGATCACCTTACTCGAACCTCTACAGGTGCATACAGCTGTACCTCGATCGCGACGTCTAAATTCAGCACCTCCTTCCAGTACCAACGTACAAATATTCGACCACGAGTAACCTTAAGCTCCGCTCGCTATTAAGCGTCATTCCGTTCCGCAGCGCTGCCCTTAATTCCACAATTACGCGTCCCGAAAACAGCAGTTGCGCGAAACTACTCGTCACCCCGTGCGTCTCTCTTAACTACTACAACCTCGCCGATTTCATAGCGGAACGAACGACACGCTTTCGCTTCGCTCGATCGAATTACTCCTCGACCTGTAAGCACACACGCGCTCGCTGTTCAACGTCGATAACGGTTCGAATTCTCTCTCGAGGTTCGCGGCGAGCGTTGGGCGCACAGTTTCCCGCGTCCGATGACAGTTTGACCGTAACTACTGCCAGCTGACGTTCGCTTAGTCGCCTCGGTTCGACCACAAAGCGTCCGTACCCGTTGGCGTACGCCGCGTCTTGGTTTGTACGCTGGTTTAGGCGGGCTCGAAGCCTCCGTGCCAGTTGGTCGTACCCGATAATCCGCGCTTCTTGATCCTGAGTTCTCTAATCGGGCCGCGGTGTCCCCGCGGTGGAAATTCGACGGATCGCGCGAGAGAGAAAGGGACCGCCGCTAGTTTCTGTGCGGCTAGACGCGGGGACGGAAACGTCAAACGGCTCGAAACGTACACGGGAAAGTTGGATCGATCCTAGACGCGAACTACTCCGCCGATGGCTTTGGTTCCACGCGCGACTCGGAACTCGCAGTCGAAATTCCGCGCGAGCAACGTTTCCCCCCGCTGCGGAGGGTCGGAAAATATCGACGAAACAGGGGAATTCTTCGCAACTTCCGTATTACTCGACGGCTTCCGCGAACAGTTACATTTTTCATCGGCCCGCTGCGGCCTGGCGATGGCTTCTATCGCTCGCGGGGGATGGATGGTAAATGTTGGTACACACGGAACCGCGCCCGGGATGGGGGATATTGATATTTCGATATCGAGGCATTCGATCGGTGGAAATGGAATTTTAGACGCGGGGACGTGCGCGTGATTCTAAAGCCGGGCGCAAATCGGTGGAATGTTACGAGTCATCCCTTGTGTGCGATCGAACAAACATTGAGGAGCGAAGTATTGTCAAGTACGAAAACAAACGTGGCGCGGGCTCGTCGAAAGCGCCACGAGCCGCGATAACGCTACGGCTGGCGAGAATCGCGAACGAAACGATGGGTGCGAAAACGCGTTTGTCGAGATGAAATATAGTTTCTAAATATTTTTTTTTTTTTTTTTCGTAAATTTGATACCAACGAATCCACTGATTTCCGGCTGCACGCTTGACGCAATAGTCTCGACGAACTTGACCGTACGCGTTCGTCGCTCGATGGCGATCGATCGGGAGCTGGTCGTTATCGAAACTTGTTCGACGACACGGTTATGTCGGTGATACAACCTTTCGCAGGGTAAATCTGGCGGCTCGAGCAACGTCGATCCGTCGACTCTGGGACAACGATCGAACACGTGTATTCCGCGGTGTGGTATAGCAATTTTGTTCCCGGATAACAGTTTCTGGGTGTATATAGACAGGGAATATACATTCGAAGGTTGGATATAAATTGAGAATTCTTACTACATCGATTGGGAAAATCGAGGGCTGTTTCGTTTTTCTGCTTTCAATTGTTTGATCGCTGCTCGGTTAATTGTTCCATTGTTGTTTGAAGCACCGTTGATTGATAATAACCGACCTCGGTTTATTTTACGGAAGTAGGTTTTTATATTTCGTGCCCAGGGGAGGGGAGTGGGTTCTGGCCAATTGAAACGCGAGCTACAAATTGAAGGGAACGATAACAGGAGTTCAACTATTGGCAAATTGCATTCGCTGAGTCCGCGATTGCCGTTTGGCCAGGGACCAATTGTACTAGATCTATTATACAGACGCATAATTAATGTTTTGGCGTAGCTGCCGATAATAATCATCGATAGCAAGTAATTTACCAAGTAATTTCAGTAATGAAAATTATGACTACTCCCACGAAATTTCTGATTTATGATAACGATATAATGTATTACGCGTTGTATCAAATGTTTCGTCGTTGTTCGAGTATCGAAAGACGATTTTAATGCGTCGTTAACGCATTAAACTCTATGCCACGTTCGATATCTGCGAGTTATTTTCTCCGTTGCGTATAAAATGTATCTAAAAACTGGCGGAATTTTACTTGCTTTTCGACGTTCCACGGCGTGTCGGAATTATGTTCGACAAAAATTGCGCTCGAGAGCGTTTGGCTTCCATCGCGACTTGGCTCGAAGATTTTCGAGCGTCTCGATGTCGAGGGCTCGCCGTCGTTACCGTGAGAATAAAATAAGGGGTTTACTTCGTTCTATATTCTCCGATCGAAAGCGGCGGGGACCGAATTGGAAAGGTCTCGAGGATGGATTCGGTTCCTTTTATGCCCACCACCTTTATGCGCCTTTATGCGTCGCGAGGGACCATACGTACCAACCTTAATACTCCTTTTTTCGAAGCGAGGCTGAATGCCGCTTCGAAAATGAGATTCCTTTGTATCGCCCTTTTTACGTCGATAATTTTCCGACTCTCGAATTGTCCGCCGGCTGAACCCGGCATTCAGAAATCCTATGGCGTTTCGTTATCGCGGAAATCGTATATCCTCCGCTGCTCGTGCTATCAAAGAACCTCGAAAACGGCTAAGAGTAACCGCTCCGCTATTACCAACGCAACGAGAAGAGGGGTGGACATTATTAGAAATTACCGCAATTAAAATCTTTCTCTACTTTTAAAGTTACCGTTGCGCAGTAGCTGTTTCAAGAAATGCTTGATGCATACGTACAACTTTCGTTTTACATGCGAGCCATATATTTATAGTAATTTAAAGTCGACGTAAGCAATTGATAAAGAATTAATTATCAGAAAACAGCGCCACAGTCAACGATTAAAGTCGAAACCCTGGACGGCTCTCATTTTCGTCGTCTGGAACCTTCGACAGTCGAAGAACAGAGAAAGAGAGTACACGGTTTTAATGTTAGTAGACGCACTGTTCACCCCCTGTCCGCGAGCGCAACTTGCGTATCGAACTGGCGCACTCTTCGCAACGCGCGTCACGTCGATAATCCTGGTGTCGGTGCAGCTATCGGCTTTATAACGTGGCGAGAGCGACAACGGGGACGCGCACCCCCCCCCGTCTGAAACTAATTTCGTCGGATAGCTTCGGGGGTAATTCGACGACACCGAGAACGTAACACTTTTACCGTGAGATGAAAGAGCCGCCGCCACCGTGGACTCGATGGAACGAAATACCGTCTCGCGGGGACAGAGTTTCACGGATCGAGGGTTTCGAGCATCGACGCCGCTCATCTCGACGCTCCGCCCTTCGACGACCTTCTGAAAGGGCGTCGAGTTCGTTGGGAGAATTCACGTTTTCGAGTTCACCGATTCTTCTCCACCCCTTTCAACCTCGAGTGGTTCCTTATGCGCCCTCCTCGTTTGCACTGTACGTACAAACCCCGATCGATGGCGGTTTCTCTTATCGAGGATGAAAACCGTGGATGACCAGCTCTTTAACTCTATGGACTATAGCTAAGTTGCAAGCACGCTTGCAACCACGGGTTGGTCTGACCAATATCGTTCTCCACTACTTCCAGCGTTCACTTTCGTCGCAATTTATGCGTGCAACGTCGATCGTGTACGCGAAGTCGCTTGAAAATGAAAGTGCAAGAGACCCCTCGTAAAGTTTCCGATGCTTCCGTCGTTATCGCATTGAACGATTGCTCGCGTATCGATTCGGAACGCGCATCGAACGGTCCCTTGGCGTACTCGTGCACGGGCGCGCTGCGTTCGACGGATTAAAAACATGTTATTCAAAGGCGAGGCAATTACTCTTCCGCTGCGTCACGGTGAACTACGCGTCTTTCGCAAAAACAACTACATCCCCCTATTCGTGAACCGACGAAAGCTCGAACGCGAGGCGCGCGAGGCTCTCGACTGCGTCGATTCAGAGTTCTCGCGCGAACGCGTGTAATCGGGAATTTCTTGTACATCGGTGGCGAGGACGCTGCAATTACCGCGATTCGATCCGATTCGGTTATCGCGTCCGTGCGAGGCTGGGTCGCGCGAAGGCGAGGTAATTAAATCAGGCTGGTGGAAAATAATACGAGGAGGAGGACGAGGGTGGCGCGCTTCGTCGCCATCGTAAGTTATTACCGAGGCTTGAGAGAGAAAACTTAGAAGTATATAGGAAAGTATGCGTAGGCCACGCGTACGTGCACGATGGAACCGAGACACGTAGACTCCCGTGCACCCACTTTGTAGTAAGGCAAAGTAACGACCTCATTATGAACTACCAACCGGTTGCTCCACGCTGCTATTACCGGTTGGATATTTATGCGCGCTTTTATTAAGCCTGCCACTCTCGCGGAGCTCGACCCTGCTCGCTCGTCGCGAATTTCTAAGGTCCCGCTGTAAAATTATATTATCGTTAAATGGGGCTGGAATTATCCTTCGTCGAAGAATAATAATTACGTCGCCCGTTTAAGATTTATGGGCCGCTAATCGGTGCGACGCGTCCTCCTCGAAAGGATTCGCAACGTTTGGCACGAGCCAGAGGACTGGGCACGCCGACACGATTCGCAGGAAGAGGTTAATTGGTAGCGGATAACTATCTCGTCTGGAACGCGTAATGAACTCTGCGAACGTCCGTTTCCATAACAGGCCGAGGATCGATCTAAATTACGATTGTCGGTCACCTAATTGTAAGCTTCCTCCGCAATTCCACGAAATTACGAGCCGATCTAATCCCCGCTGATTGCCGACGCGCGAGTTAAGGCTGGGCTATTTACAATCGGCGTTGATTCCGCCGCGGTACAAACGATCATCGGGCCCCGCGTGTAACTTGAAGAAAGTTGCGAGACGCAGAGGTGGTACGTTCGAATTGGGAGGAAGTTCGAGCTCGTTTCAACAACCCCGCACCATACGCGCGCGCACTCTCGATCCACCGAACTAACTTCGCAATTAACAAGGGGAACAATCGCGATATTTCGGTACCGCAGCCGAGGACAAAACCGGGAGTCGACTTTGGGAAACCATTCGAGCAGTGATTAACGCACCGTTCGAAATAATAAAACGTCTGGTTCGCGACGTCGAAGGGTGCGAGAAGAGGGTCGAGAGAGAGGTCTCAAGGCGACCGTCGGTAGAAAAATTTCGCACGACGGTCTGTGCGTTCGAGGGCTCGTGAATAACCGACGTAACGACCGCGATATATATTTTCTTCCGAAGTGGCAACGGAACGGGACAGGTTTATGGGTTCATCGATCGCTGGTGACGGCGAGGTCGCCGATATAGGCTCGAGATTGAGGCCAGCAGCCAGCGGAGCGAGCCGCGCGCGCGATATAATGTCGACGGTGAAGTCGTTGTCACGGCGTTCGCGGAACAACCGTGTACAGGCACGACTGGTACTCTTGGCCGATGTTCACCCCCTCCGTTCCCCCCTTTGTAAGCCGATGAAAGGAAGTCACGCACCGGCACGTGACCGGATATAGCGAGCAGGCCACGGCGAGTGCATTCTGAACGCTCCATCCTCTCTATCCCCTGTTACCCTTTCGCCTCCTTTTCGTCCCTTTGTCTTCGGGTTTTCTATCGTTTTCCGCGGTCGCTTTCTGTCGTCCCGCCTTTGTAGGGCGTTCCGCGAGCGTGCGTATAAATCCTGCGGTGGCTTCGAGGTTTCGAAAACGCGTACGTTCTTCCCCAGCTATTGAACGGTGCGCGTGGCTGTTGATTAAGGATGCGTCGTCTCTGGCGAGATGTTCCACGATGAAGACGTTAAGCTCCTTTGCAGTTTCTATTAACGTTCGACTACTCGAAGCGACGATGAATCGGTTCGAGCTCGCGGAGAGTCGAGCGCTTAGAACCGATTACCTCGACGTAAATGATTGTAACCGGTAGCGATCGTAATAAACCTGGTATCGCGAAAGGAAATTTGAAATATCGAACGAATGGCTTCTCGTCTGCAGGAACGACTAGGGACGATTTAACCGCCCTCGCAATTCAGAGACACCTTGCGCGTTTCTTTCTTTCTTTGTCCCCTCGTTCCGCCTCATCCAATTGTTCCCTTTTCTTCAGCTCGCTTGTTTTTCCGTCGCGTTTGTACATCTCTCAGCGAGACGTGCCGCTCCTCCTAAATTTCTTCGTTTCTGTTCCTCTGTTTAACTGTTTCTCATTGTCCAGCCCCCCGCGCCCTCCGTCCCGCGCCTTTGTTTTCCTTTATCTCCGACCCAGCCCCTCGCTGTTGACCCAGCCCTGCCTCGAACCTACCGGATCTACCCTGCTGATCGATCTCGAAGCACGAGACAACATTTTATACGCGACAGGGATAAGTACAGCCGCGCATGTGGTCGTGGCTCGTGGCGTGTACAAAACGACAGCGCCCCGCCAGCGGTGGGAGGGCAATGTCAATGGCAATAAATGTTACAGAAGTTTGTGGAGGCAATTCGGTCGCTGCGCCGGTACACGGCGCGCTGGCCTGCCACCGGTCACTTCAGACCAGCCTCTGAAATGCGATTCGCGATGCATTCGGAATGCGTACTCGCAGCATTTCCGCGTGCACCAAAATTTACCGGACGCGGTATTTATTTCATTCTCCTCGCGAACGTAGGATCGTCGAGATTGTTTCTTGCCTCGTTTCGCAGAGCGTGTCCGTTGATTTTTCAACGTTTCCGCTGGACCAGCTCGCGCATTAAGCGGTAAACTGTTCGGAGCGAGTCACGTTGAAATTTCCTATCCAACGATGGCGCCCGCGCCGGTCGATCGCCGCTCGGGAAACGTACGCTTGCAAATTTCACCGAGCAGTCGTCCCGACCAGCTATTTTCAAGCATACACACACGGCACGTCCAGAATATTGTATGACTTTGCAGTAATTCGCCTCGAGCCCTTTGAGAAATTGAACAAAAAACCTGTCCAGGCAGATGGATACGCGCGAGCGACCCGGAACCGGGCTGAAAATTCGAGAGCCGTCGAATCCGTGGGACCAGCTGAATTTCTTACAGCATAGATTTCATATGGAATAACAAATTTATCGACGACGTTAATATTGAAGAACTCCAAGCAACGCGTGGCGCCTCTGGTCCTCTTTTCGCGAACGCGTTCGGGGACCACGAATATTTTTCCTTTCGAGCGCGGAACTGACATTTCTCCCCGAATTTACAACTTTCGCGGACGAGCCTGGACGAAGCCGACGTTCCGTATTTTTCTAGAATTAATCGCGGAACGGCGAAGCGGAAGCCTGGGCGGACGCAGCGAGTTTAACACGAATTTAACTTCCCGCTGGCGATACGCGTCGTATATTCGGACGCGAATTCGAATTCCGGCGGACCCGCGGACGCATCGGATCTCTCGCGCGACGACGCGCCATTGGATCGGGCTGCTCGCAGTTGTTGATGTAACGCGGCTCGTGCATCGGGACGAAATCGATGAACGAGCATCGAAACTACTCCGGGTTGGATTAAACCGCGCATATCTGGCGACCATTGCCGGGCTTCTGCGCTGCCAAATATTTCTGTCGGCAACGAGGGCACGGGAAGACACTGAAATATGACCGTTGCGACCGCGCCACCGGATTGTAAAATCTGGATATAT
Source organism: Xylocopa violacea (assembly GCA_963969225.1). NCBI lineage: Eukaryota > Metazoa > Arthropoda > Insecta > Hymenoptera > Apidae > Xylocopa > Xylocopa violacea. The sequence goes on along the minus strand of CAXAJV010000013.1, from coordinate 18,855,812 downwards.
CATGGCGGGATAAATGGTCCGGCTACAGATATTTCGGGTGCGTTTGTTCTGGGAAAAAAAGGAAGGCAGGATCGCGAGAGAGTTCAGCCGATGGACGTACCAAGCGCCTTTTTTCCCCTCTGTCTGCGAACATTTGGTAGCTGTCACGGTACGTGACTATGATGAAGGTCCCCCACTTGCGAAAAGTGTTAGATCAATATGCACGAGTTTTTGGAGTATAAATTTCAAGTTCCCGGAATTTCATTTTACATGACACAGACGATGATTTAATAGTATAATTTGGTGCAAAGGTCAGTCGTATCTTGCGCTATAACTCATGCGAATGCTCTGGAGAGCGGAAATTTGGAGATGATGAGTGAACGGACATCTCTGGACTCGCGCTGCGTCCACCGATTAACTGCGATCGCGCTCCAGAAGCCACGGCAATTTTTCGCGAAACTGGTCGACCAGCGGTACACGCGGCGATTATGCGAGTTGCTTCGGATCGAATTGCTCGCGAGTTCTTGGAAGTTACTTCGAAGCACGCGAACGTGCTTCGTTTAGGGGATTAGAACGTTCAACGCTCTCGAGAGCGAGCCGTCCGCTGCTCCTCGCTAAGTTAGCCAATCGGATGGCGCAAACGGAATTTGAAAAACACGGCCTCGGTGTTCGCACGCCAGTCGAGATCACCCCAAAGCGGCGCAAGTTCGAACGAACGATGAGGTATAAGAGCCAGACGGATGGGGCGTACTTTAAAGCTGGCCAAATCTCTTTAAAGTATCCGCAGAGCACGGGAGAGCTCTCCCGAGAACTCGCGTTCGTTCGTGTCGGATATTCGAAAGGATTTCCACCGTGGAGCTGCGTAAACTTTTCGGCCCCGACGGAGCGAACGTTTAGTTACCGATGGATGACTCGAAATAACCGTGGGCACCGTTGCAAGATTTAAGCAGCCTGTTGTACGGCTAAGCCGCTCTGAAACCGCCAGGCTGACGGCTCGGCTGGACTAATTACCCTCGACTGCGGCGCATCTAAATCCAGTCCCCGTTCGAGGATCGATACCCTGCTTTTGGTCCACGGATCTGCGATTCAGACGATCGGTAAACGCGATAATATCGATATCTGAGCGATCACCTTTAGTGATCGACGTGATTTAACACGTCGCTCCGTATTTGTTAATCGCGATCGAACGTTTGTCTTGCGTATTTCTGAAAACGCAGCGGAAGAGGCAAGAATTGGAAAGTCGAGACGAAACGTGTACATTTCGACGCGAAGAATTGTACGGGAGTCGAGTGCTGCCGTCTCGGTGGGAAGTTAATTAACTTAGCGATGTTTTGCAGGAACAACGACGAGTTGTTTTGACAGTCCGCCTACTGCTTCAGCCGTCTCGTGATTTCGAAATCGTAAACACTGCAGGGTAGCGGAGGATAAGCTCGCAAATTAATAATAATTCCCTTCTGTAGAAACAGACGCTGTATAAATTAGAATATAATTGGGTTCCGTGAAACACGAAGTGTACATTTCAGCTTGGGACGTTGGAAATGTATTGCCGAACAGAATCATTGCTGCAGTACTTTCCAGTCGAATACCCGAGGCTCCTAGACACTCGTTACGCCCAGAGAAGCTGCCGCGCAGCCTATAAAACGCTGACAATGCGTTAGATGATCGAATTTATGGAATGGTTCGCGCTCGTTCTCGACTTCCCGCTTTCTTCCTCGTCCACTACGTGCTCGAGCGTGTCTCGCTATAGAAATGAACGGAAAAACGAACAAGAATGCGGCGATAAGGTCGAAAGCTCGAAATGCACGGCGCGAGGAGCGGCGCGAGTTCCTGCTATATGAAAAACCGAGGGGAAGTCCGCATTTGCTCAATTTGTACCCGGCAAAATGGACGTCGTCCCGGTTAACGTATCTATCGTGCAAATCCCCAGCCCCTCGATCGAACCTGGCTCGAGAATTGAAAGACGCCCACGAGAATGAAACGTGCTCGCGCTCGCGATGCATTTTCACGCGTATTATCCCTAAATATTTTTCGGGTAAATTAACGTTCGCAGCGACTCGTAAATCGCTGCGTATAAATTGAATAAATCCGTTGAATCTACTTCCGCGCGTGTTCCATCCGCGGCGCTCAAAAAGTGGCCGCGTCGCATTTGCATTTGAAATTTTATGCGTTTAAATCGGGGTTTAACAGGCGGACGCGAATGTAAACACGTCATTTCGTTCCAACACGGAGGATAAAATTCAACTCCGCGGCCGGAAGTAATGCATTTCCCCTTTACGCGGCGCTGTTTTGACACGCAACAATTTCAACCGCTGTTCGTTCCATAATCTACACGCGACGTCGCGTTTTTCTGGCCGCGCTTCGTCAGCCCGATACGAGGCACAGGCACGGCAACTGGAACGTAATAATATGCGTTTCGGTAACGAACGTACCGCGAGACAATTCGAAACGAGGGGAAACGTCAATTACCGTAACGAAAATAGTCCGCGACGGCGAACGCGCCTGATATTTCTACGGGCACGATTTAATTCGTTCACGCGCCCCCATTTCCCTGCGTCGTTGATATTTCTTTCAGCCAAAACAACGACACAGCCCGCGGAACGATTCGCGGCGTGGCGAGCGTGATATTCCGTTTCATTAATGCACGATTTACGGGGGCTATAATTTTTTAACTCGCTCGCAAAACCATCCCCGTCGCGGATTATCGCCGTTAAACGATCAATTATCGAATTCCACGGTTTTACGTCGGCCGCGCTAATGCATCATGAATACAACACGTCGATAGTCGAAAGAGCGGCGTTCGCCGTTAATTTATGAACGTCCGGGTAACGAGTTCGCGGGGACCCGCCCTCGATAATGCACCCTCGCATCCTCGATAAAAATCGACCGAGGCAGTCGATTTCTCATCGGATCACGATTTGTCTGGCTGGATTAATTTTATCGTAGAATTTATTCCCCGCGCGCTTAGGCGGCCGCTTGTATAGGGGCGGGTTGAAATTTTTGCGAACGCCGTCGAATCGTTGATTCGGGCCGATCGATGAACGTTAATTGAACGTCGCTCGTGCTTACCTCGCTCGACGCCGAAAAATTTATTCATTAAGAACGACAATGGCGCGGACGACCCGCGGAAGTTGAGAATTCCCACGTGAAATTCCGTTCGACCCGCTATTAGCTCCAAGTTTCGAGCCGCAGAGTCGCGGGTCTGAATTTAAAATCGCTCGCCGCGCGCCACTCGAGGACTTTCCTCGAGGAATTACGAACAATTAACGGGAGTTTTCAACTCTCGGTAATAATCGACCGTTCTCCCCGATTCGGGCCAGCGGGAAGTCGAACGGAAGGGCAGCGGCGGACGTCGGGACGAGCAGGGTTTCGCGCTGCCTGCGAAGGCAAGAAGGGGTGAAAAAAAGAGCGGAGAAAGCGGGAAGGGAAAAGGGAAACTTTTAACCCGGTTCGAGCCTCTCCGTAGGACCGGAACTTCTGCCACGCTCCTTCACGACGAAATTACGTTTCAACTCTTCCGCGATGTCAGCTCTTTTTTTTCCCGCGCGGTCGAAGGAAAAGTCGCGGAAGAATCGGGGAGAATTTAAATATACCCGGTTAAATTCTGAATCCATCGCCGCTGACCCGTGCCCCCATCCCCCTCCTCCGCCTCTATAGAAAGTTCGGGGCTCGATAAAAATTCTGGCTACGGGTCACTGACATTATTCAATCGTACGGGCCACTTCCTCGCGGAACGTTCCACTCGATTCGCGATAATTGCGCGAACGAGTGTTACGTGCTTTTTAATCCCGCTACTCACCCCGTAGGGTCCCCCGTAAGGTCCCCCGTAGGGTTCCCCGTCAGGGGTTAATGTGATTCGAGTGTTCATCAGAAGTATCGGGCTTCGAACTTGGGATTTCGTTCGAGCGGATGCGTGCTCCGCTCTCGTAACGAAAGTTATTAATAAGGTTTAACGTCGACGGCGATCGACGTTGGCGATGCGCTGTCTAAACTTCGGAACGAGGGTGCGGAGGGAAAACGGGAAGAACGGGGATCCCTTTTGGATAAGTGGCGATCGAACGTACGCGTCGAAAGCAATTATCGATCCGAGAGACGTAGAAAGAAGTTTCGCTGAACGGAACTTCGTCTTCCGCGATGTTGATTGTTATTATCGTTCTTATCGTTGAATTTCTTGTCCTCCCGGCGTTTCTCGCTACCCGTTTTTATTAGCCAACTTCTTTCCCTCCGTTTTTACGCAGCCGTTTCGTCCCTGGGATTCATTGCGACGCTCTCGCGTTGTTTTTCATTAATGAAATCTGCATGGAATCTCTCCCTCTCTCGCGGCGGAACTGCACTCCCGGGTATGGAAATTTTTATTAAGGAGGAAACTTTAGTACCGTCGCGCTTCCTCGTTTAAAAACGATAGACCCCGATAGCGTTCGACGGTTCACGGGGAATAAATTGGTTTTTATTGGCCCCTCTGAAGCATATCGGGTCGGACAATTAATGTATATTTATGCGACGGCGGGGAGGACGACGACGCGGCGTTAAATAATGCAATTCTATTCAGGCCATAACCAGGTCGTACATCAGTAGAATTCTCGCCGCTTCTGGCACAACTGTCTCAGCCCCGTGCGCCGGCCCATTGTTATAAAATGAAAGTTTAACGTCGCGATGGCAAACAAAAGAGGGAAAATTAAAGCCCGGCATTAAATTCCGTCGCGAGCAAAGTGATCCGCGTAATTAACGCCTCCTATCGCTTCCCGGCCATTCCGCGCGATACATTCGTCTCGACGATCTCGGATGATACGTTGCGAAATAGGGGCTGCAACATTTCCATCCACTGAAACTGATCGACGAGCAGGCACGAATGGAAATTCTTTCACGAAGTCGACTGGCAAGGAAAATGCTTGCAAAAGTAACGTCGTCTACGCAAAAGTCTCAACGCTGGCGGTAACTATAAGACGCGCAAAAATTTCATGGTCCTCCGCGATCGTCGGCCCGCGCGATTGAATTATCGTCGCGCCTGCTTTATGAAGAGAACAATCGCCCTGCGACAATAGGATCGGTGGCGAACGGAGCGCAGGATTTCCCTTCGAAAGAAATAATTATTACAGCCAGACTTTGTCCCGCCGATTTAATTGCTGGCCCGCCGCTTGCACCCTCCGGTTCGCGACCATCGAAAAATAAACCGAGCCAGAGAGGGGAGAGCCGAGTTTGCGGCCCAAGAGACAGTCGGAGAAACAACGGGAGTGAAATTTAAACGGCAAACGTAAGAGAGATAGAGAGAGTTTGCTCTCTGATTCGATTAAATTTCACGGACGATAGCTGCACGCGCGGAAAGAGCAAGAACCAAGATGCGACAAGTAAAACGAACAGAAGGGGTGGCGGAACGGGTTACCAGAGCGCGTTTAGCTGCCGATAAAGCAAGCTTTCCTGTAAAAATAATTCTCCCGCTCGTCCGCGGCCTCCAAGTATCCGTGGAAACGAAAGTTCCATTGTAAAACTTTAGCAACTTTTTGCATCCGTCCAGCTCGTTCCCCCGCCTCTCTTTCCCTCTGTCTCTCTCTCTCCCCCTGTTCCTCCCTCGTTATCGCCGCGGTAGCCAGGGGGATCAGACGATTCCTAATTTGCAATTTACGGTTTCCGCAGGAATTTGCATCGCCGCGTATCTGGGCGGCGGCGAAAAAATTCTCCGCCCCGGCTGACCGAGAATACATTAAACGCGTATTAAAACGGGGTGCGCAAACGGGTGAAAATTGAACGACGACGATGGCCGCCACGGTGTCTCGGTTCGTTTAAGACGCGAATCGATATGGAAATGGGGTGCCTTCATTTCGGTAATTAAAACGGAACACCTCCGTTTAATCGCCGCCGATAAGGCTACCTTAATTATTTCACTTTAAATGCTTCTTATTCGAGGACGATGGACGGAAACGTTACTTCGTTACTGCTGTCTGCGCGTTACTTGGCCCCGTCTTTCTTTCGTTCGCGGTGGCTGTTCGCCTCGGTCCCTCGTTGCGGAGGGCGAGGTTCCGCACGTGGCTCGATGCGATTTATATTGATTAGAAACGAAAGTGGAAATCTCCGGAGGATGCGGAGGGAACGGGATCGGAAACATTTGGCCCAGCCGAATGACGCGATAAGTGAATTATCTGCAGCCAGGAGGAGGTACGACGCGCGCTCCAACTGGCAAACTAAACGAATGAAACGAGCGGAGGACTCTGATACGAGGGGAAGTACCGAGGATTAACGGAAATTTTTAATGAATAGACAATGGAGATATATGTAATGGGGAGAGAGCGTATATATCGTCAGGAGTGGGCGGTAGATTTGTATGGTTAATGGATACAAATGTTTGCGCGGACGCTCGCGGAACCGCGCTCTCGACATTTTACGACATAAAAGCGTGTACGATAAAATATTTAAGGCGCCGCGTTTATTTAATCGCGACGTGAAATAATTCCGATTATGCGGCCGCGATTTTAATTCGACTCCCCTTCGAGCGGAAATTTTAATTGGGAAACATTACCTGCGAGAAGGGCGTGGTAATTTAAAAAAATATCCTCATTAAGCGAGTACTATTGAAACGTTATACCATTCTCCATTTTGAACGTAATACCACAGTCTATTAATTAGAGAGGTTCGCGTTCGCTATGTATGCACGCACCGTCAAAAGTACAACGAGGGGAAACGAAACTGATTTTACGCGCTCCTCTCCAATTTCCCGGTCCAAGAGTCAAGATGATCCGATAAGATAGGAATCTCTCTTTCATCGAGCCTCGAAAGTGTTTGCCGTTCACCCTCGACCGCGTCCACCGCACCAGACTGATGAAAGTATCATGAATCTCGCGTGGAATCGACGAGAAGTTTCCTGACTGCGCGATCCGCGTAGAAGTGAACATGGAAAACGCGATAAAGTCGCACGCGAAACGTCCAAGCTTCTTGCGCGTGACTCGCGTACGTACGCGAGTTGGATGAAACTCGACGCAGTAATTCGAGGATCGTCTCTGTCCCACGTTCGTCGCAAAGTCAGTTACCGCTCGATCAATTTGCGACACTCCTACGCACGCATGCCAACATCTGTAAAGCCAATAATGTGCACCGCGATACGTCATTACGCGCGCAAACATCGAAATCGAATCATCTCGGCCAATCCACGGTCTCGACGCTCGTTCGTTCATGGTGTACGCATTGCGACAACCCTTACACCCGCCCACGTCGCTTTCCTCGCCCCGCTCCGCTCCCGCATAAGTGTTTACACCAAAAACAGCCCTCGAAACGGCGAAGATGCCCGGGCAAACGGCTCGACCGGAAATGAGCCGGCTATTGCTTTTGTACACCGTGCTCCGCTTTGTCCTCCTTTCCACGGGGCCTACTCGAGCCGGGTCGAGTTCTCGCTCGAGGAGTATCACGGGCCAGGAACGAAGAAAGTTACGACCCTCGCGTCGTCGCGACGCGAAAGGCTGCAGCCGACGTAAAGAGAGCGGTGCCTCTTTCTCGAGCGACGCCATTTCTCATGTTCAACGGGGTATACCTCGCTCCCTGATCGCCCTCGCGAGGAACGGTTCTCAAATTTACACCCCTCGTCGACTGGCGCGCGCCTCTCGCACCCGTTCGCATTTACATACCGTCGTTTCACCCACGGAAATCGTCGGACGGCATCCGTCGAAATGGCGGCGGGACGAGGCTCGACTCGCGCGGTCGTTTTCCACGATTCGCTCCAGAGAACGAGCGGAGAGGATTTGCGAACATTTTGGTAACGGATTCGAAGCGGTGCGAGACAAAAGACGGGAGAATACGACGCACGGATTGATGGTGAAGTTTCGGTCGTTGTTACCAGCTTGCAGAGCTAACCGAATCGAAAATCCGCTCTAAGAGATTACCGTTCGAGTAACAAAGGAGCCGAGTCTCTATAAGGTAAACGAAATCGTGTCAATATTGGCGTATAAGCGAAATGGAATCATCGTTCCAGTTCCGCGGCTCCCTCGCCCTCCATCCTGTGCCTCTCGCGTGTCTGACAATTCAATCTGCATATCTTTCCGTCTCAGAACCGTATCCGCTTACTTCAGACGAAGCCGCGAAGGTAAATGCCGTCGACGTGTTTGTCGTAGAAATATCGAACGTTAATATTTATCGGTAAACCTCGTCGATCTTTCCTGCGCGAGCGTCTCAATCTCGCTCGATCGCGGACGGTTCGAGTGCAGGTGTCGCCGTTGCATCGCGCGGCAACGATAAATCGAAATTGTTAGGCGACGTACGTTAATTAGGCGGTCCGTATTCCGTGTCACGGATCTGGATTTACCCGATAACTCCTCGTTCCCGTAAGGTGAGTGCAATCGCGTCGCCCTTCCCGTCAATATTGACTCTGGAACGCAATCGAGCTAACCATTGAATTTCCGAAATCTATTTACCCGTCGCGATCGAAGAATTTAACGGCGACAGCTCGCGATCTGGCAAGAATTTAACGAACCCCCCCCCCCCGCGACTCGGCGATTTCATTATCTAATTCACCAGGAATCGCGCGGCCAGTCGACGTATTACACGATAAAAGGAGAATAACTGAAAGTCGATTAACCAAATTGAAAACGTAGCCAGCGACGATCGACTACGATGATCAAACGCCGATAATTATACGGGCCGCAACGTGTTCACGCGGACGGAGATCCGTCGATCGAAAATAGAGTCATGAACGAGCCAATAGTCGCGACGCAATCACATTGCCTTTCGCCGTCAATATTGGCACAGAAGCGGAATGGAACCGCTGGTCGAATTTCCAAATTCTATCCAGCCCGGCATTCAGCACACAGCCCATTCGTATGACGATAACGGAATTGATAGAACCGTATAATAATAATTACGTACTCGGTGCTCTGTCTCCCCCCCATTCCCGAACCCTTCTTCGTCAGCCATCGGTACGTCCCTTAATTTTGATTCGTCGGTGGCCATTGCGTTGCCACTCGGACGGGGGAATAATTGCTGGGCCTATAATTCGACGCGAATGTTGATCTTCGATTATCGCCAATTACCAATTAATTTCGCACAATAATAGAATTACGCAGCTTATTCCGATTCGACTCGTCCGCGGCTGTTTACGAATATTGCCAGCGGGTAGCGTAGCCATCCATCGCATCGTCGGTCGTCCGTGTTCGGTGTTTAAATTCAATTCTTACGCAATTAGCGATCGTTTCGAAGCGTACATCGCGCGATCCTTTGTCAGCGTCTCTCCGTTTTTGCAATTGCAGATCGTTGAGGGTCGCAGGTCGAACGGGGTCATAGGTTGAAGCGTCCATTCGAATAAACGAAATGGCGCTCGCAATTGCGCGAATAGCGGAAACAAGAGAAGCAATTATCCGAGCGTTTCGAGAATTGTATAACGAGCGTTCGCGTGCCGCGTCGTGTCGTCGCAGCGCCGGTTTTTCCAATGCGCTCGCGCAAGATTAATACGTTCGGTCGCGACGTTAGTCAAACAGAAACGTTTAATATCGATAGGCGAGGCTGGCTCCTTCGAGTTTGGTCCCGTGAATTTTCGCTTGGCCGATTCCTCGGGCGTTCCCCATTCTCTGTCAGCCACGAAACGGCTGGCTCTAGGTAGCAGCCAGCCGCGACCCCACGATGCACGCCACATCCATCAAGCCGGATGAAACCGCCGTTCTCTCGCGTATAGGTGACGTAAGTTCCGTCTGGAACGGGACTACCCCGTGCGGAACCGCCTTGCCGGCGAATTACGCAAGTCAAGGGAAACTGTGTGCACGTGTACCTACGTGTCCCTGAATATACACACGGAGATCGTTTCAAATGCGTCCTTGCCCGCAGACAATGAACAAATGGCGCGTTGCTTCTCGTGTAATGGAACTCCTCGATACCCCGTCACTATCCCCCTAACGAAGAGAACTACTTTCCGCGAAAACGTATGGATGCGATCGAGAATTTGAGGTGCGCATCGTCGGAAATATCAAAGCTTCCTACGATAAGTCTTCCACGATAAGATTTCTACGACACGCTCGATGAGTTTTATTCAAAATGTTCAGCGAAAATGGTAAAGATCGAACCATCTATCAAACGATTCTTCGATAAGTCTCATTTCCGTACGATCTGAGACGCATCGCTCGCTACTTAAATGCAAATCCTTCGTTCCGACAATGAACGTATCCACGTCCAAGATGGAGATTCCGATAGCTATACTGGCGGGTCCAATCGTACGTCCAGTTCGAGACGCATCCCTTATCCCGGCTCCTTCCTCCCCCAGCTTCGACGTGTCCTTTCAATTTCTTATAGCCGTCGGAGGTCGATTCGATCGCCGGATTGGAGTTCGAGGTCGGGTCCCTCGAGCTGGACGAACGACCTCTCATCCGATCGAACCGTCTGAACCGCCGACTGGTCCCGGTTCGCGTTTAATATGCGCGAACGTCCGCTTCACGGTTTCCTTCTCGTGTTTGCGAGTCAATAAGACGCGTTGAGAGCAGAAGAGGGCACGGAGGGACGTCAATTTAGCGACGCAGGATTTATTGCCTTCCGAGCCATTTCAGGCCGCGGCAACGATTTTATGTGCCACGTTGCCCCTTAAAATGGCTCGACAAATCTCACTTTACCCCGGCGCGTAATGCGCCGCAACGCTCGTTTGCGAAAATTCACGCGGCTCGCTCGCTTGTTCCGCCGAGTTAATATACTTCCGCTTCTCCGCTCGTTACGGCACGCGCAAACGAGAACCCCCAAGACGCGTTCCGGTCCGCGGAACCGTTTCCCTTAACACGAAAAAGCATCTGAAGCCGGGTATGATGAAGAGCGACCCTCGAGGAGAGGTATAAAATTTTCTTCGAGGAAGATGAAAAAAGACTGAACCCGGCGCGTAACTTCACTCAGTAACTCTTAGACCTCGAGATTAAAGACGAGAACTGTAATACGCCACGAGTGCAATTTTTACCATTTCCGGGCGGACGACGGCCGATTCGATGGGTCTGTCTCGTTCTGGCCCGTTTTTATTTCATCGAGAAAAACGACGATGGTTTTACGCTTGTTTTCGAGTTCCAATATTGGTCTTGTTATGACGGCGAGCTTTGAGCGCGCTGGGGCTCGTTGCAATATTAACGCAGCGCGGCCATAAAGTATTCACTCGGATCTCTCTGCGTAAATTTCAGTCCGCGAACTATCCGCCCGGCCCTTGAAACGCCGGGTAAATACCAGCACTAATTAATCACCCTCAGACAAATTGCCGAACCACGGCATTTTGCTTGTAACACCGGAAGTCTGGGACTGCGGGGCGTGTCTGGTTCTTGTTGGCCTCGTTCCGTGTAGTATCTTGTCCGGATCAGCTCGAGAAGGATTTCTCGAGGAGCTGGCTACCCGGAAGAAAACTGTGGAACGCGCGAGCGACGAGAGGTGGCTAACAAGGGAGGAGTCGCGGAAGGGAAGGACACGTTGGGCCACGAAACGAGTAAATTGTTAACCGTATCGATCGTAACTTAAACGAATAGGAATGCTGGTGGAAGACGGCTCTGGAGGCGCTCGAGACAGGCGGATTGATTTTTCCGAGAGCCCCGTAACAAGTTTATGGAATCGAGCTTAGCGGGTATTCAAACAGGAGTATAATATGAAGAAGATGAAAGGAGATTAGCGCGAAAAGTTGCGAAGAGGACGGGCGCGAGGAGCTGTGGAAACAGAGGATTAAGAAGCGTCGAGATTAGAACCCCTTGTTGACGTTATTAACGGCACGGTTTGTCGGAGACGACGACTACGTTGTCGCGAACGAGGCTCCGCTTAATCCGATTTATTGAAAACCTGGTGCGCGCGGCGCGAGGAGGCTCTCGAAAGTTTAACGGACTCGTCGAGTGTTTTTTCGCGCCGATTGCGAACGATCGAATTATCGATCGCCGTGAGAGAACTCGCGCGTTCGATTCTCGCCACCCCTTTCCCCTTCTCGCGCGGAAACGGAGAGCGCGAGGAGGTCGGGTTGAAAAGTGTGCGAGCGGAGGAATTCGGTGGGTGGCGTTGAGCGGCTATTACAGATTGAGAATGGCTTCGGCGGTACCCGAGAAACCGTTCCGAGTGTCGTATATACATTTCGCGGGGGGTTGTAACGAGACGTCGTAACTCGTGTCGCCTCCACAAACTTCAGACGCTATTGTGAGGGCGGAAAATTTAAGGGCGAAGGTTGAACGAATGTGCCCGTTCCTGTTAGACGGCCAAGACGAACAGCGCTCGGAGGGAATATACGCGCGCGAAATAAAAGCGTAACTCTCGGGTAGTTTCAGCCTGCTTCAGAAGGAACTGCGAGCCGAGCGACGTCTAAAGTAGCGCGTTACGGAATTAAGGAGTCGCGACTCTTTCTCAGATGTCGCGGGAACGCGAGACGCGGAACAGCGTGCCGATAAGAAAATGCAACGGGAACGAAGAAAAGGACGACGGACGAACGGTCGTGCAATTTGCAAGTTGCGCGAAGTTGCAGGATATTATGGGGGCACGATATCAACGGGGAAAGCTGCGTCATAAAGAGCGACGCGAGGTGAAATGGAGAGCAGCCAGGGGAAAAACGAGAAAATCAATGTGGTATTGTTCCTTGACGTAATGCGCTGCGAACAGAGGGAAGAAGCTGGCGAAAGAAGGGAGGACGGAAGGTTGACGGGGAATGGGGCGGACTGGTGATGTACAGGAGCAATGTTACACGCGATTAACCTCCTCGAGGAGGATACAGCGGTGGTACCAACGACCTCTGCGAAGCAACGTCAACCACAGCGGGATAGAACGAGCGGAGGGCAACGACGCGAGTTTTGATACGACTAAATTTCCCTAATTTACGACCGTCGAGCTTATTATTCCGATCGCTCGATTCTATTTGCAACCACGAGCCCTCCGTGGCAACAAAGTTGGATCGTGGCTTCTCGAACTTCGAGGACGTCGAAACAGTCGAAAAACTGTGCGAGTGAAATGAAAAAGTTCCGTGGCATTCGTCAGGTTCGTCGTGCCATTCCTTTATTAACTTTGAAAGTCTCGTCCCCGGGCTTGCTCGGCTAATACACAGCCGAAATGAAAAAAACGACGGGCCATTTGCCTACGAGATTCCGGTTCACCGCGGTATTACGTTACACTCGCGAGGAACCGTGAAGATATTTCACGAAATAAAGAACGCTGCGCCGCTCGAACGCGAGGACCGTCGCGCATCGCGCGCAGCGACAGATACAAAAGGTTGAAACATCGCTTTGGAGCAGCGTGCCTGTAACGCGCCTCTAGGGATACCGTCCGCCATTTTCTCGGAAAGCCACAAATATCGATAACGTGTATCGTCCCTTCGGAATGAATATTAGAAAACATGCTCTCGCCGGAAGAAATATCGCGGCCTGCTTCATACCGCGTTGAATATAAAGGGACGTTAACGTCGCTTGAGAAATTGTACGATCGTAGATTCGCTTCTTCCCGGCCGGTGGCTGGCTATGGAGCCCGCGTACAAAGGGTGTACATTTTTCGGGTAACGTTCGGCCCGTTACCAAGCGAAATTGCTCGAACGATCCGTCGACGGAGTCCTCGAGCGCGGAAGGGTGGAAAAAGGCGAAACGATAGGTGAGAATCTGCGAAGGAAACGGGCTGATAAGCGGCAAGTCAAATGGAGCCCACTTTATCATGACTAAGAGGCAGGGTCAGAGGTATTCAGGGGGTTTATCTGGGTAGTACAAGGGCTTACGATGTCGCGCGATCCAATTTGACAGCATAAGTGACAGGATAGAGCGTTTACTGGAGATCAAGTAAGGTCATGTAGGTACATCCGTGCATGCTTATACCTGATATTAGCGGCCGATTGAGATACTTGCCTTTAGGCGAAACGACGTTGACAAACAAGAAACCCGACATAATGTCTGCGCGTCGTGCACGGTGACATCTAAACAGCCCGTGGCGACCAAAACGCGCAGTTCATCGCTAATGAGAGTTACTGCGAATTTGCATACGTTCGCGGTGTTACTGTTCGTTAGCGTGCGACGCTATTAGGCTCTCTCGCGATTAAACGATCGACTGCTTATATTTTATCCTGACTTTCGATCATTTGTGCGCGTGGAAATTTCAATCGAGTGTTTTATCTACCGCGGTCTGGAGGCCTGGTAGCGCGGAATATCTATAGATACGTCGAAGTTCTTATCGAGCAGAAAAATATAGAACTATAAAAGCGTCGCGAAGTTCTTATCGTTGTCGAATCAAATTAGATTCAGTGAAAGCTGGCAGAGCGGGCAAGTTTGTGTCTCTGTTATTGCCGACATTATCTCAGCATCGGTAAGAGAAACGAGGAACAGTCGCAACCTCACAATGGGTCGCGTCAAGAGGTAATGGTAATAAGGTTCTCCTTGAAAGAGTGGAAGTTCACGCGTACAGAAAAAGAAGAAAATCCAAGATTTAGAGTTGTTCCTCAACCGAGTGCTCGTAAAGTCGGCATAAATACGATAATAACTAGCGGGAAAATATCGAGTTAGCATTTAGTCCATCGGATTCTTTGAACAGGGCAACCCTTTCCCGCGGAGGAAAAATAGACTGGCCTCTTCCCTTCTCCTTTTTTCTTGGCTCGAGCGATGAAACACAAAAAAAAAAGGAGGGGAACGAGATCTCTCGGCGAATTTCGCAAATGAATGCATAGAGTGCATACGATGCATTAAGTCGCAACCGCAACGAATGCATTGTAAGGGGTAGGGGGCCGGCTGAAGGGGCGAGAGTGCTCTCGTTTGGAGTTTCCTCCTTTTATCGGAAACGAACGCGGTATCCGAGGGAAATGGGTTTTAGCCGAGTGCTACTATAAATTCCATTTGTCCCGGTGAAAACGGTAATATATCACGGCTTCGGTGCCGTCTTACGGCAACCGCGCGTCTGGCTAACCATATGCGATTATGCAAAAGCTTTAAATCCACGCAACGATGTCGCGCGAGTTTTGTTCCGCGAACCGGCTGGCAATTATTCGAAGATCGCGTTCGCGGGCTCCTGTCAAACCATCGCGTGATATCTCTTAATGCGTTCCATCGAGAACGAGCTTGCGAGCAGCGCAAGCGAGCAGATTTATCAGAGCGGCGAGACGTTCGTCGATTCCGCGCTTTTAATACGATGTGTCGATGGTATTTTGCTAAACGCGAAGCCCAGCTTTTTGTCGTTGTCCGTTTCGCGGGACATCTTGCCGATAAGAACGTATTCTGCCGTTGACGCGTTTGATGTACGAGGTCGGGGCGCTTGCGAGGGCGATCGGGGATGGAAAAAAACTGTTGCAACGTATTCTACCGGCGCCGTCAACTTCCGCGAATTTATGAAAAACTGAGCGACGACGAGCGAAAGTAGTTTCACCGCCGCTGTCGGTGGGAATTGAATACAGGACATAAATCTCATCTACGTGACCACCCGTGGCGACCACTGCGAGACAGCGGCGATGTGATATTTCATGGATCAGAAAGGCCATTCGGCTGATTTATGTCTCCTTAAGTGCGCCGCCGCGAATTCGCGAGTCTAATTCCGCCGCTTTATAGAATCGCTGACTGCCAGCTTTATTTCCTCGATAACCGTAAGAGAACCGCGGAATTGACCCTTCGAGTGCTATGAATTCGTATACGAGCCTGTGAATAGCCAGCCGTTGCTGCGCAGACTTTAATTTTCGAATAATTTCAGATGAAATCGATAGGTGGGTAGGCAAACCTGCGATAAAGGCGAAGCATTCCTGAGCCCAGAGCGCGTTTCGTTGTATTGAATAAACATCGTGCGACGCACGCATGGAAACGGAGAGCTTCAAAGGGCCACAGGAAAGCCAAAGAGCCACGATGATATCCGCTAAACTTTTGTTATGCAGGTGTCGATCAAAGACTCGCAAAAATCACGATGGAACCCCCGCGACTCGATTTTACAAGGCAGCGTTCCAAGCATTCAGCCGACTCTCTATTAATGCTCGGCAAATGCAATTTAATTGAACAGCTCGGACACCTAGGCGTTCCTCTCCACTTCGTTCCATAAAAATTGCAACGAAACAACGAGCGCGATTCATTCGTTCCTCTGACAAAGCACTCATATCGCGTATTTCCTCCTTCAATTTCAGTCGCACTCAAATGGAATCGCGATTTATTCCAAGCGAGCGAAGTGTCGATCAATTCATCGCGCGATGACGAACTTGTCGAATAAATTCTACTCGTCGCGGTTACGATTGTCTACGAATCGAAGTCTTCGATTATCGGTCGTTCGATCCTAGAAAAAACCCTCGCACACGGATTTCTCTCACGACTCGTCTATCGCGGCACAACCGTCTCAACGCGCACGAAATCCTAGAGACAAACCCTCGAGGCGTTATCCTTTCCCTTGTAAACGAGCACTCTAAGGGCAGCTCCGCACGCTAGGAAAAGAACAACGCGACGGTATTTCTGATAACCACAGGCGTAACGTGTTTTCAATATTCTTTATCCAGCTGACTGGAGTAGCCTCTCCCTTTCTAAGGTTAATGTACCGTCGAACCCTTAATCTCTCGCCATCCAGGGCAAGTACTTGGCGGCCATCCACGAACAATCGATTCTTCCGGTTTGTAGTATGTCGAGCTAAGAAGAAATAAAGGAGCCTTCATCGATTCCCGCTGGTCCCGCGGGAAATCGGCTAGCGTTCGAACTGGTTCAAGCAGCGCAATTTATCGAGGAGGGAAAGCCGGAAGGTAGTCGAGGGTCTCCTTCTCTGAGTTCAGTTGCACGAAAGGATTCGTCGAGCCGGATGTATTATTTTCCATTAAATGTGTGTATATATATATATATATGTATGCATGTACACGAACATACACCATTTCCCTTATCATTGCCGCGCATATTCCGTAGCGGCGTCGGACAGTTACCTCCCACGGAGTAATGGAAAACAAACAAGGGAAATATCGCGCGTATACAGCTCGGCCATTACTCCCCGACTCTTCTCGCGCGCCCTTTTTCCACGCTTGTTCGTGCACCACTCCGGACGCTCTGTCTTTCTTCCTCCGCGGCGCGATCGAATGGTTTAAAGTCAGTTTTATGCGCGATGCCCCGGCCGTATCGTAAATTTTGGCGAACCGACCGCCGGGGGGATCAACGGCCACTCGTGCTCGAGTGCATCGTGCTTTCTCTTCGGATACCGGGATTTTTATTACCGATCGCTCTCCAATTTTTTTTCCCACCCCCGCCCCCTCTTTGTTCTGTTCACCCTGATCGCAGTCAGAGACGTCCAGTTCGTCCAGGGCGTAGATAAATATCGACGCGTCTGTAATATCGAAGCCTCCGCGTTGCACGCGAGTGATTTGTGGACTGCGCGACTCTGGTGGTCGAAGATGTTGGCGGGGGTTTAATTGCACTGGCGGATGGGAAACAGGAGTCGGGATTTTCGAGTTATTTTCGTGGAGCACGATCAATTTTATCAGTGTACTTCTACAATCGGACGTTGTACAACAGCGTGTATTGTACCGTTGATAATAGCGTTGATAATAAAGTCATTTATCAATTACGAAAACTCATAAGAAAGCATTGAACGTAATTAACTCGTAAATTGTTCAGGGTGCATTCTAACTTGTTAATTACTACGAAATGCGTTTATTTGAAGCTAATGATGATAATGTGGAATCACTTGGGATGGCGTTTATTGTTCAAACAATAAGCTGTTCCTTGTCGCAGGCTGCAGAAGTGTTGAAATGCAACGATGGCGGGTAAAGACCCTACTCAAAGGACCTTCATTGTTATACTATACGCTACTATTTGTTAATTGGAATATCTCCTTTATTACGAACAATAAAGTTCCGTTAGCGTACTTGAAGAAATTTCTAACACGAAGGAACGAAATTTTGAACGATAAAAAACGGAGCAAAAGGAATTCAATGATGGAGATAAATTTGAACGATCTGTCGAATGGTACGAGTACGAAGCAGATGCTTATACGGAAGATGGTTATGGCCTCGGAATCGTTTCAGCAGAAAGTCCTGCTCGTAAAGCAGGCAAGTTCATCTCGTTGCGGCGATAGCGATCGAATGGTCGAAAATTTTGATAGTTTCGCCGATCGCGAGGGGTGACGCGCCCTCGCGCGACCAAGACAATTACTGTTACGAAACAACGATAAACTTGTGTATAATGCGACCACGAAAATTGTCGCCTTCACCGTCGAGTAACCGGTGTTTGAGGCTATCGAACCGCCTAGCAAACAACGCGCGATTTTATTGGCGAAACAGCTTGTTACCCCGTTTAACGCGCTCCCAGCAAACGGCACGGTTTTCATTAGCCTTTTACGGAACGATGAAAATCGAAAGTGTTTATTTATGGTTCGTTTCGCCGGCGTTATCCGCGCGATGAAACGTTTTATCGGCGATTAATTAACCGTGCGTCCCCCTAATTGGTTCCCGGCTGATTACAGAAAGAAACCTGTTAATATTATGGAACGCTTTTTAATGCAGCCTGACGGCCGCGTCATCAAAGTGAGTCACGTTTGGTAATTACACACGGGACGGTAATTTCGCTAATTTCGAAGGGTATTTTCGACGGGGCAGAGAGATCCGGCTACGCGGACCTGATTTTCAGCTCAACTCCGCCTACCACGAGCGAACTGTCAATTACGAGGCGTTATAATAAAACTGCGGCCATAATCGCTATTGGCTTTCCGGTCGCCGGTAGTATTTTCCTTTTCGCGGGCATTTACGTCACATCAACCGCGCCTAAGCGGTTATTAACGAGGACGGTTCGAGGCAAATGTACCGTGGGCAATTAATTTTTATCGCGGACAAGTGGCGAGCAAGCCACGCTCTTTAAACGCGAAAATAAAGCAATGCATTCGAGGCTAAAAACCGGCAGCTCTCGCGGCGCGACGACAAATCGACGTGGCCTCGAAACGGAAAGCCGGACAATGTCTATGCACTTAGTGGCAAATTACTTATGGATATTCGCGCGCGCTCGCCTCGAATAGGACGTCAAAGAGACCGACGTCTGGTCGGAGCCCACTCGAACCTGGAGCACGTACAATGCGCTGGAACCGCAGCCAATTCAATCAAATCTTCCGTGCCAGGACAATATCTACTTGACAGTGCCATCGTACATTGTAGTTACCGACAGCCATGCGCGCGGAACACTTGGACTGCGTATCCATCGAAGTAAGAAACGTCCAATAATCCGGTACGTGCACGCAATATCGATCAATTGTTTTCTGCATTCGGCGCGACGGAAAAAGGCGTACGAGCCGTGCTTGCAAACCCCCTTTCGTTATCGAGAAAATTCTTTCGAGCAATAATGGTTCGTTACGCTCGTTCAAAGCCTCGTTTGACGAGTGTGTCGCGGGCTATTAAAATTCGCGCGACGGTAAATTCACGTGATTACGCGGCCCTTTCTTTGTACGAGCAGACACGCGACGCAGTCGGGGACAGGCTCGCACTGGGAACAAGTCCAATTCAGTCCGGGAGGACGCACTTCGACAGGAATTGCACGCACGAGCGCAAGCTCGGAGAGAAATTCTTCATAATGGATGTTATGCGCCATCTGCCTGTGTAAGCGGCGAAAACCGTCCCGTTCGTCGGGAGAACGCTCGACATCCCTTGTACGCGCAAGCGGGAACCGTCAGGACTCGTTCGCTTCGTTCGCTCGTCGCTCGTGCACGCGCCTCGTCCGGGGCAAGAATTTCAGCAACGACGGCCTTCCCATTTATACGAGGATCCGGGGCTCGTGAAATAAGCACGTCGACTGAATTTTCCAACTACTTTCGCCGGCGTCTTCGTAGCCGGGCTGCCTCGAAATCAAATTAACATGACGGAGCGAGGTAACGCCGGGCATGAAAAGTAGAACCGTCGCGTTATGAATGCTAATCCGTGTGAACGTCGACGACGGCACTTTCGTCCATGGCTCGCTGTATCGCTGGCCCCGAAACTTGTCGCGCAAACTTCCGTTCGCTGTCGCGTCCCGCATTTTTCTCCTGTTGTACGAGTTAATTAGCCGCGTCGAAGTTCGGCGAAGTTAAACACCGATACCAGCGTTGGGTGCGAGGAACTTGAGGTACCCACGGAAAGTTCAGTCGACATCCCCGTGCAACGTATTATCATATGCGTTCCGCCATTACGCGGATAATGGCGAGTTGAATTTAATCTCGACGAAGTAAATATTAATAAGGGTGGGACGGCGGAATTATGACAACGGCATTAGCGATTCACCAGCGAGCGTCGGGGGATCGATTCCGAGTAATTAAATCCCGATGATCCATAAATTGCGTGACGTCGCGAACGTGGCAGACGATCGGAGAGCCGAGTGGATCGGGAGACAGGCGAATGGGGCGTGCGAGACGTGGCCAGCATCGCAAAACCGGACGCGCGGGGCGTACGCGAGCTCGCCGCGCGTTTTGCACGCGTCGCGCGACGCGTCGCTGCGCCGCCGCTGCGTCGAGTCGAGCCGAGCGGAGCCGCGTCGAGTCGCGTCGTCCAACGACCGCGCCGACACGCCGCACGATGGGGAAGCAATTAGCAATTAAAATCGGGGGCTCGGCGATTGATCGGTCTAGCATGATACCAGCCTGTCCCACCAGCCAATCGACTCTTGGATTATAATTACGGGCGCTAATTGCGCGACACCTGCCCCTCTCCGGGCCCGGTTCGTTCCTTCCTCTCCTCTTCTGTCGGAGAGCAGCCGCGTGATTAGTACTCGACAGGGCGGGTTAAATTGTTCCATCAATTTCATTTCCCGCGCCGGCATTTTCGTTCCGCTGTTTCGCTAATTAATTGGCCTATCATCGCGACTTTCGAACGAAACTTAAGCCCGAGCGCTCGATCGCGAGTGATCGCGATGAACCGTGAAATCGTGCGACAAGGATCTGTGGCGACCACCGTAGTCGCGGTGCACCCCGTGGTGCAAGGCGGAAAGGCATACTTGATCCTCGAAGCGAAGAGACCGGAGACAATAAACATATGTTTCGTTTCCACACTTTCTCCTCGTCTTCGAGTGTTAAGAGCCGCATTTTTGGCGATTTCCCCCGATCCATTTCGACAGTGAAATGAGGGGGTGGAAAGGGAAAGCGAAGCGAGGGAAAGAGGCCCTTGCCGAGCTTTCCTCGGTACAAGTTAATATCTAGCGAGCATCAGACATACACGCTCTACTCATGGATTATATCCTTTGCTTTTCGTTGATTAAATTATCCGTTACAAAAACGACTTCGACATTCGATTCACCACGTACCATTCCCAAAGATCGATGCGTGGCTTGTAATTCCGCGGGGATGCAATTAAACGTCTCGAGCAAAACCATGCTCGCAGCCCTTTGAGCGGTATGAATCTTCGAGCGTGGAACGGTTAAGCAGTTGAAGGGTTAATTTGTCGGCGGAATGGAAAAATTCGACGGCTCGTTGTTGTCGACGAGAGGGAATCGAGCCCTCGATTCAGGTCCGTTTCGAGCCCGCGGGGCGGCTCGATAGTCGCGCGGCGAATGGAAAACGCCTCGACTTGATGGAATTCTAATAAACGTTCGACCGCGACGGGCAACCCGGAAACGAGACTCCGAGAGGAGCGCTGGCTGCGAACGCGGAACGAGATACACGCGCGTCTCCGTCGCTTTTCCAACCCCTCCCCGTTTCGTCTGCCTTCGCCGCATCCATCGCGGGCCAATATTCCGCGCGGAGATGATAAAGCCCGCGCCGCCGTGAAATATCGGGACAAGGAAATATATTTGTAACTGAACTCACGTCGTTCTGGGCGAAGGTCGGCGTAATTGGCCCGTCGCTGGCTTCCCATTTGTCGGCGATGCGGATCGTCTCCGCCGTTTTCTGCTGCACCGATTTCGACTCGTCGAGCAACGTCAGCTCGTAAAACTCCTGGATATCTGCAACAGGAAACGACAAATCAAATTAATACCATCCCCGTTCACGTCCGCTACGATATCGTACGATTTCAGCCTGCGAAAACGAATACTGGAGCTCGATTATTCGATTTGGTGACGGGTCTTTCGTTAATTTCATGATCGATGTAGTTTCGTAGACGCGTGTACGATAATTTTTCTGTATAAACCTAAAGTGGTGATCGTACACGCAGTGAGATATTCGATGCGAAAGATTTAGTGCACGAGGCGCTCGAATTATTGACCATTACTACTGATACGGACATTGAGGCACTTCAGATACGAGATATATGCGTGTACGGTGCATCGATACCACTTACATACCTGATACATGCAGATCTGCATTGAACAAGAAAGAAAAATTTATTTTATTCCAATGAAACACGCACTATATACACCAACGAACCACCTCGGTCGAACTTCTCCTTGAGACTGACTGGCGTAAGCGAGCGCCGAGCTACTGCGTCACGTGCAAAACATCGTACTCGAGCATTGCAGAAGCACGGCTCGAGGATATAAACATAAACATAAACGCTCGTCGATACACGTTATCGCATTCTCTGTACTAGTATTCCTCGAATTTCATTAGCACGTGAGTGTGCATCGCATATAACACTTGAATGACCATATATTATTTTGCGTAGCTTTACTCTAAGACCAGTGATTTTCTCGTTCGGAAATGAAACACAAAAACGAGAAATCTCGTTGTGAATCTTTCACGTCTCAGCATTGAAATATGAAAAATCTCGCGAGCGGTTGTTTAAGTGTTAAACGATTAAATATCTGTATCAATAGTAGTCGTCAATAATTCGACGATCTTTCAACAGAGTGAAACTCTCTCGAAAGCTGCAACGATATTCAAAGTCTAATTTGTCTGGTCACTCGGTCCACTACGATTTCACCTGCGACCACAGTTTAAATGTCCATAACCTTTCGATATATTTCTTCCCTCAGCCACACGCATTAAGCTCGCGTTTAAGACGAACGTAAAGCGGATCGTTCGCGCAAACGCGGTCATATACTTTTCAATATCGCGGCGAGAGCTTTTCCCTATGACCACGGTCAATCTTCCTGAAAGTTGCACGCCGTTCGAAGACGACACCCAGAATATAATACTGTCGTCAATGAGTCTAACGTGGCTGCTTTGCGGTCGAAGCACGATCGTATTTCCTTAGTATAACGTTTAGCCACTGCAGCCTCTCGTATACGACGTGGACGCGGATCGAATGACGACAATTTCGTTGGTTAATTTATCGAAGGGAACGCGCCTCGAGCCTCGAAAGGCGAGGCAAAGTCGGGCGATTAGTTTAAAATAGAAAAACTGCAATTTACATCGTGACGCTGCGAGTTGCAAACGATCGAGAACGAACGCCTCGATGGACAAACGAGAGGCAAACGAGCGGCTGGAATTTAGTTTCATTAATCCTTGCCGTCCGTTTCGTTGCGCTAGAATTATTCCGTGGACGGTGTGTTTATTTAGGTCGTATTAGCCGTACATTGTCAGCGGTTAAACTTAATTACAGCTAGTTCGGTATTATATCTGGTAATATTGGTATATAACGTGATGGTGTAACTCCGGAGTGAAGCCAGAAAATTACTCGCGAGAGTCCACCTAACGAGTGACACTCTTGAGAGCGATACTTCAAAGTGGCTGTCGAGGGTCGATTTATTAATCCTTCGAGCGCGTTTCGAAACCATTCGAAAGGTGTTGAATAACATTAGCGCCAGGAAGTTCAGCGCTCGATTCGTGAGTGTGCAAGAGGAACTTTCTATACGTTTCACTTAACGTCACTGTTGCGTTGATATAATTAAAATCCCGCAGAATTATATCTCTTCTACGTCAAAAACGAGGAAGAAAATTTTAAGCGTACGAACTTTAAAAAAATACGAGGAAATCCTCGGATGAAGTTTACTGAAGATTTTCTTCTCTCCTGATTTTCTTCTCGAAGAGATTCGAACTAAACGCACACGACCATACGTGGGCCACGCGTTGAACGTCAAAAAGGCCGCTTGTTATACGTCGTGAAAAAATTCTACGGCTTTAATTAACGCACCTGCGTTTTGTGGTCGCGAACAGGCGAGGCAGTCGCCCCTCGAACCGCAGCCGGGTCCTCTAATTTTTCGTTTTAATTCACATTTAATGGCATCTTCTCCGCGCTCTCCACCCCCGCACGCGGAAGTATGTCGTTGGCACTATTTATGCAACCAACAGGAATCTTTCTCCTCGCCCTCGCGGGAGTACGGCTCGCAGCCGGCTACAAAGTAGAGTACTCGAGAAAGCACGTTTCGAAGCCGTTCTCGAGGGCTTTTTTTCAACCGGGGAAAGCGTAAGATGTCATTGGACGTGATCTCAGGTGAATAGCAAGCTCGTTTTCCTACCAACGTTTTTCATATTTCCTCTATACGCGTACATCATCGAGAAAGATCTTGCACGTTCGAGGCGAAAAAGATTCACCGTAGCGCGAGCATTTCCTCTCGTTCCTCGCGAATAACGCACCCCCGTATCGTCGTATCGCTTGCCTCTGGTATTATCATTCGAGTTAGTTCGAATTACGCGACGGACAAGATCAGAAGATTCGCGTCAGCTGTTCAATCGAAGGATACACACGCGTGCCAGCGAAGTACCTTTTTCTCGCCATTTTTCGATACATTTATCCGGTTTTAAGGTTCCTCAAATACGAGAGCGTGCGAAGCATCGTATTTTTCGTTCGTTCGTGTACATTTGTTTCTCGATTCCTTAAAAATCCATCTGAACTACGATTACATTTCGCGTCGACAGCACTGTTATTGTGTCATACACTTTTGAACAGCTTTTTTCGGATTTCGCAGACACGCAAACGCGTATCAATCCGCTGGTGTCGTCCTTTGTTTTCATTCGCGGCACGTTTTCGAATAATCGGACCGTCTAAGTATCGACGAAACATTTTTCACGCAGGGGAATGCGAGAAATATCGAATACTTATTTCAATCTCTCCGGGATGTTCTTTCGCAGCCGGGTATTTCAATGGTATGTAAAACGCGCGTTGAATTCTTTTGCATGTCAGTCGGAGTAGCTACTATGTCAAGAGCTGAACGTGCCTCGATCATATTACGAGCACAATTCCAGAAAAAAGAATACGAACGAAGACTGAGATATGACAAAATTCGGATGCCTTCTATGTACACATTATGCCAAGCGTTTCCGTATAAACTGTGCCAGTATACGTATTTCATGGATACGAGTGGGACAAAAATTCAATGCAGTTTTCATATACTGTGCAATATGAATGACTTCGGAATGCACGCGTTTATGCCAACTTTGATAGACGTAGAAACAAATTCTGCGCGTAAATGAACATTTAATGCATCGAATGTTTAAATATTTGCATCAACGTAATTGCATATTTCGGTCTCGTTACGGTACATAATTGGGTCGAACATAGCCAATATTAATATTGAATATTCATTAGACGCGCGTTGATGGACACGTCCCGTGCGATGCATGTGGAATATTTTTACGACCATTCGATCGTGGAGCCGATCAATCGGCAACCAGCAGGCGAAAACGTGTATTCGAAGACGAGGCGGTTGCTTAATCGCAGCTCCAGCGACAAATGCCTTTTGTTCCCGGCGAGTCAACAAGTCGACGCAACTTTTTCCTTGCAGCATCGCTATCTCATCGACGTCGAAATCGCGGAACGACGAATCGGAGGTAAAAAGAAAACGGGAGAAACAAGGCGTATTCAACGACGATGGAAACAGTACAATGAAAGATGAAAAAAAGCGGGTGGAAAAAAAAAGCACGGGATTCCGAATTCCTCGACAATTTTCTCAGCGCGAGCGGGCTTTTCCCGACGAATATTTTCCACGAACGATTTATTCGACGCGCATCCCCCGCTTTCCCAGCCAACCCCGACAGCAGTTGCTAACCGCAAAGTGCACGCGGCGAAAAAAAGTTACAGTCGCAGCTTATACGCACGAACAAAAATATCGCTGTTGGTGGGGCTTCCGCTAATTCTCCGTTATTCCTCCGCGCGTTGCTATTTCTTTCGTTATTTTGCCTCCTACTTTCCCTAATCCCGCGCAGCGCCATACGTCGCGCAACACGAGCTCACTCTCGACTGCGACGTGTTTATTATTTCAACAGCGAAATTCTCGTTTATTCGGCGGCCGACTTCGCGCGTTACATTATTTCGTTCGCGCTTCCCTTGCGGGTATTTTTATGCTTCAAACAGCCGCGCGATCAAATTAGAAAACGCAGCGGAACAGCGACGCGCGCGAGTCATCAGGCTCGGTATTTCGACGGGGAATCGAGTGAATTTCAGTATCCGAACAATTCCGGGAATTCAAGCGCCATCGTGCCTTTTTTCCAATAATATATTTTGTCAATACAAACTGCCAACCAGTCAAACTTTCGCCAATAATCTGTACGATTCCGCGCGACGAACAATCGCACGCGTCCTACCTCTCTCCCAAAGCATTCTCCGTCGCTAAACGAAATTCCTTTCGCGTTTCCCACCGACGCATGCCAACCACTCTCCGTCCCTACCCTCTCGACGTACCCTCTCGTCGGAAAGAAAAATAAAAGACCGCTGCCAGCCTCGTTCCGCGCTCGCTGGACCCTTTTGTTCATTGTTTTCCCTCGCCCGATTCCACTTTTGCGAGCAGACAATGACAGGAAGGGAGTTAACCTCTCAAGGACGGAGTTCGTGCCACCCTGCGAATCGTGCACCCAGTGTTCCAAGTTGATACACGAATCTGTTGAGCAGAACCGTGTGCGTTCGAATTTCGCGCAGGATTACGTTGCCAGAAGTGCTTTTAAATTGATCACACTTGGAACAATCCACTAAATCAAGCTCGTTTCATCGTTATGTCTGTCATTTTCATAAAATATGATTGATTGTTATGTATAGACTGGGTGTGCGTGAAAACTTAGGATGACGAGGTGTTTGGAAGGAAATAAACAGAGTGATTGCGCGCGATAGAATTTGAGAGGCTGAGGTGCGGAAGAAGAGTGTTTGGAACGACAGGACCGAATGACGGGTTCGTGTGACTGAGAATGATAAGGATGGCGTAGACGTGACTGTGAGCGTTTGAGGGATGGATGGATGAGAAATGCATGGAAGACGGGTGAATCTTCAGGGTGAAAGAGCAGTTGAAAGCGAACAATGAAAGAGTCCAGAGCGAACAACGAGACTACCGATAGACAAAGATAATAGCAACTGTAGTTAAGTTAGCAATAAAGTATTCATATATATATATTAGTGGACGTGGGAATTATTTGGAACCAAAGGAGACCATAATCGCGTCGTTCATCTTCGTCTCGATTTCCTTCGTTCGCGATTCTCCTTTTCAACAGGCTCGGTTTTACGCTCGTGGAGAAAGGGGTGCGTCGAAGCCAAGGGGGCCTGGACGTCCGCAGGTCTCACGTATTTGTTACACAAAGACGAGCTATCTCCCACGGACAGCCCCCACGGCTGGTGTTAACGAGCTCCGCTTTATCGTCGTCGGACGTCGTTGGGCGTCTTCACGGCGCGCAAGGCGAGCCGCCTCGATGCTTCCGCCATGCCGTGAAAATTACGCGTCGTTGTTTAAACTTCTGCTCACGGCGGGTATCTCCGAACCGGCTAACGCGCCGATTACGAACCGCACCGGGGACCATGAATCGTGCAATAAACGTAAAAGCGTTTCACCCTGTATCGCGCGACGCAGGACGCTCTCGAAGCCATCCACGACGCGACGCCTTTACAGATCGTAACGCCTCGAGTCGCTTACGCTGTTGGGATTGCAAATTGGCTTCGAAGATCTTGGCAACCTTCGGATCGCACGCTTCTCATTATTCGAAGAAGATTTTTACCAGGAACGAAGTAAACGCGCGCGGGAAGTGTTCGACGCCCCTCTTTTTAACAACCCCTCGATGACTGAACTCGTTTCCCGGGAAATTACGGCTTCTTCAGTCGTGTCATTGTTGCCCCTCGCAGATTTCGTCTGCATAATTTATCGTTTCAAAAGAGCCGTTCTCCCAAGCCTCTTACAGCAGGCTGGAGGTTGCCCGTACACGCTCGGGGCCATACTACTGAAGCGTTCAGTGCGGAATGAATTTTACACGAGACGAAATGCAACGCGTACCGCGAGGTATCAGTAAAACTTCGAAAATGTATTCAACGAGCAAGAACGATAAAATAATTCACGCAACAGATGTCTGGTCTATCTGAACCTCTCCGATAAACGCGATCCCTCGATAAACGTTTATGCCCTTCCCATTCCGTTTCATTTATTACTGAATTCGTATATAAATCGGTTCCCTTACGGTCCATTAAAAAGTATCGTCGTTACGACATAACCAGAGAGACCCTGGTACGTTCCTCGACGAAGGCAAGGAACGTAACTTTGCATTCCCTTTGAGAGCGCGTCTCATTATTCCGCCTGGCAACCAATCGAGCCGTTTCGCTCGGCTCGAAAACAATGTTCTAACAAGATCGCGGGATTAAACACGAGCGATTCACCTCTGACCACTCGACGGGTCCGTGGAACGAGGAACTTATTAATCCTCGCAAACGAGAAAACTTCCGGTTTGTTTAGAGGCGATTCTTTGAATCCACTCGCGTACCAGCGCGCGCGATGGCTGGCCCGGAAGTTGCACGTCCTCGACGTGGACCGCGCGTGAGAATTACGTGCCACCGCTCTCCGACCCGATCGGAACGCGATTCCCGTCGCATCCAGACGGGATCGAACCGTTCGCTAACCGTCGTCACGTAACGACCGCCGCGTTTCAGCCACATAATTATCCGTCCAACCCTCCGGGCCCTGGGAACGATTTTAGTTCGCCAAGGCGGCGGTGCGAGAGGCTCGCGTCTCGTTCTTGCGACGAACTTCATTCTAAGTTTCGCGGCTCGCGGCTGGCCTGCGAGTTCGGAATTCGCGTGAAAATTACACGCCACAGAAACAACTTCTGTCTGAGGGTACGGGGTGGGTCGACGGGGGGGGGGGGGCGTTGCGCGGCTGGAAAAGCGTTTGCGCGCAACGACAGGTGACGTCCGCGAGGAGGAAAACCTACGAAATTCCGGATAATAAGGCGAACTTTAATTGGATCCGCGTGAGTGTCGGTAATTACGGATTCTTAATTAAATGCGCGCACGTAGAGCCGTGTTGCGAGCCGCCCGGCTCTTTCGAAAGGTCGCCCCAATTACCATCGAGAAGTCTGCTGTTTCTTTTGTTGTCTCCGTCTTTGGGCTCGAAACGCAGCCGCTCGTGGCTGCGTACTCGTTTATTCGCGTAATACGAAATGCCAGCTCTGTCTGCCCCGTCCAAATTATTCTGTCTACTAATTTTCCATCGACAATTAATCCGGGGGAAGTAAACTCGCGCCGGCTGGAGAGTATCGCGCAACAAATTAACGCGTAATTGGAAAATTCTTGAACGCTCAACAGCGAGACGATGACCTCCGAAACAAGCGCACAATGGCACTTCGAGGATCAACGAGACGTTAACTTCCCCAATCCCGGCTCGTTCTCTGCTGTAAATTTTAATTGGAACTGTAAAAGACAAAACGGTCCCAGTTTCGATTCGTCTCGCAATTTTCCTGCGAACAGACGGGAAGGAGAATTTTAAACGAGAATTATCAAAGACAAAGCTACGGGGAGGGGGACGGCGGGAGGCAGCGGCGGATTCTGAGGTTCAAAGCTCGACAGAAGAGATTCTCGAGTGAATCGTAGTTTCGACAAGCGAATTACGCCAGTTGTCCGGACACATTTGATGTTGACTGCTTCGCGCGCGTACAAATACAGGGAACAGAGGGCGCGAAACGGATCGGACAACAGAGGAGACGCGACGTGTGCAGAAGTTGCTGGAACTATCGCGTAGGGGCGATTGAGGGTTGTCGCTGGGCGGTCCGCGACCGCGATGAATTTCGTGGGAGAGAAAGGGGACGCGGGAGGACAGAGGACAGGGGGATGGAAAATTATTCCGCGCCGCGATCCCTGAGAATTTCCCCGCCAGCTCCAACCAAACGGTCCGCAATTATCAACCGTAAGAGCTTTGGAACCACGTTGGGGGCCACTCTCGATCGCGCTGGGGATTTCATTCGCTCGCGGTAACGAGTAAACGCAACTGGAGCAGAAAGATTCCATTGCATCCCGAAAACGTGACACTGGAATCTCTTCCTCGACACTATTTCGAACAGCGTATACACAGAAACCGCGAAAGAGGTCTCAATTATCTTCTGGCTCGACGCGGCGAGTCGTTGTTAACGTAACGCGCAGACACCTTGTTCGTTTGACATTTTCAGACGAGAACGCGCATTGGCCTCGAGGCTCGCAATTTAATATTCGAAGACACGGCGCCGAGCCGTGAAGGAGCGCAGCGTCTTTCGCGAGCTACAAACAGCTGCGAGAGTAAACGCCAACGCATCGCGATTGTACGCGCGCGTTCCGATGATCTCGTACGAATTCGCTGTCGTGCACAGCGATCCGTAAACGAGCTAGTTCGTTGATTAGATTTGTAATTAGTTACAAGCTAGCTGTGTCTGTCGCGAGAAACCGAAGCTGGAACGGAAGCGTTGGAAACGGGCGTATTCGCGCGTCTCGAAGAAGGTAAACACGAGAACGCCAGTAGCTTGCGTCGGCGGGACCGAAGAACCGAAGATGGTACGCTGAATCGACGCGAGATAAGCTTCAGCTGTACAAAGGACGCGGATGGAAACGAGTCGCATAGAGCTTCGTGCGTTCACGTATAATCAACATTGAATCGTTGTTAACTCGCTTAAGAGTATATGGGTAATAGACCCGTCATGCGTTGCGTGCTGGCTGATACACTCGCTGGTTCGCAGGGTTTCCACGATGTAATAAGATGTGTTGCGGAACACGACATTTCAGGAGAGTATTCGCTTGCTTTAGATGGCGTCGGTACACTATAGTCGCGGTTACATGTTCGCCCAAATGTTAGCTTTGTAACGTCAACGTGCGCGTACGTGTGGCGAGCAAACAAGAATGTTCGCACTTAAAGAGTCCATCGATGTCGTGTACGTGAAGGGTGGGCAAATAAATCTGAACGCGAAGAAAGTCAGGGGACGGACGGTGAAATTTCTTCGCGAATGGCGCACGTAAGGGCACGCGCGTCGGTGCATCGCGAAATTAAATTATCTCTGTTACGCGTAACGTTGTAAATTGTCCATCGTGGAATATGTTTACCCGTTTGATCAGCGGATAATTGATTCGCGAAGGTTCACGCTGGATCGTTTCGAGCTCCACTGAATTTCCGTATTAAATTCGATGTTTCGAACAAGCAAACTCGAGGGCACCGAAAGCCCCGACAACGGGATTCCCTTCGGTGCCGGTGTGCCAAAGGGAAACGCAGCTAATTTCCTGGCAAGCGAAGTGAAACTGATCGAAAACGACGTTCACCGACCGGGTAAATAACGGAATTGAACGGAGGTGATCGAATTTGTTCCTCTTCCCGCGGCAGAGAAAAGAAGAGAAATTGGAAAGCGTTCAACGAGTCGATTCTTCGCCGTTCACCATCGACGTTTTATGGTTAAAAAAGAAAAAAAATAAAGAAAGAACGAAAAAAAGAACGTCAACCGAGTTTTTCGCGGCACAATTTCATTCTTCGTTCTATCGTGCTTGCAGGCGCGAGATACCGTGAAATAAAAGCGTAATGCGCAGAGTATTCCTACGTAAACGAACGCTAAAAATACAGAGGGAAAAAAATGCGAATAAAAGGGTGCTTAAAAATATTCTCTTGAGAATTTTTCCCCGTTATATACCGGACAAAGCATTTCCAAATAATAGAGAATAACGACGCTTCTGTAAGGAAATATTTTACTTCCTTTTTCACGTCCGTCTGCCCCACCATTGACGTATTCTACTTAAAAAACGTACTCCCTCTCTCAAATTATATTTCTACGCAAAATTAAATATCAATCCACGCTCTTTTACAACTCTGTGTGTATCTTTAACTCGTAACAGCACTAGAAATCCTTCGTTTCTCCAGTGTAACTTTCTCGATACACAAAATTCCGCGAATAACAACCTCGCGACGTAAAGCCTCGACGTCCTCGTCAACGGGGGCCAAAGAACTGTGGAAAATTTGGGACGTCCCAGGGGAAATCGGATGCTCCGCTGTTTCCCATCCACCGTCCGAACAGCAAAGCGATTCTCAAGCATGACGAGGAGCCGTTTAATCGCGAGGAACGTCGACGAAAAACGGCGAAAAGCTCGCGACAAAGCGCGCCCGTCGAGCGACGCGCCAAGCTGCGATTGCCGTGACGTCGATTCCGCTCACGTTTATCGGATTATGCGGTCTGGATGGGGCGGACAGGACGAAAAACCGGCTGCACACACATTGTGCATTTCGCTCGGTCGATCCTGCGAGCACGTTTTACAACTCCGGTTATTTAATTACCGGAACGCGAACGCTTCGTTACCGCGAAAGCTCTCCGGACGTCGGTGAGATCCGCGACAAAGGCGGCTTCGTTTATTGCCATTCCGTTAACCGATGTCGGGGAAACTGTCTCGCGGCCAGGGAACGATACAACAACCAGCCATTTATATGTCACAGTTGACGAAGTTGGTCCACGCGTCGGATCGGTATCAGCAACGATCCTGGCGCACTTCCGCTCTTGTAAACGCGTGTTCCATTCGACGCTTTACTGGTTTACAGGTCAGACCGTGTTCGGTTAGTTCGTTTCGCGCGTTAACCAGTTAGGAACGAAACGGGGGTACTTACACGTTCGCGGTGCGATTTTGCGGCAAGATAATCGCCGCTTTGTGGACTGGAAACGAGTTTACAAGCGCGATGAATGAAAATGGTCGACGCGAGGCTGTCCAGAGGGAAGGGGGAGATGAAAATTTCAAGTCTCGAGAGTTGTACTTACTCTTGACTGCGAGTTATTGCGTAACTATTGGAACGGGCGAAGTATCGGTGAAATTGGAGAGCTGGATAGTTAATGTAGAAACGACCTCGTAGTCGAAGCGTATCGAGGTACTACCTGTTACTTCGACGATTGACAAAGTAAATTAACTTGCTGGAATGGAAAAAGTTAAGCTTCGCTGCGAACGTTTTTTCGCAGGGAATCGTTCCATTGTCCTCGAAAGCGCGACGGAAAGTGAACTTAAACAGGAAGCTCGCATTTAATCAACGCTTCCACGGTCCCACGATTCCGAAGGGAAAGGGAAACAAGAGATTTCTTTAATCCTCTGGGCAGGAATAATTTCGCTTGCCCGGCGAACGTTAATGTTTGTCCCTCGTCGCTTCGTTACCTCTGCGCTGACTGAGGCTGCAGTCCCTTCGTTGGCATTTTTCGAAGAGTTTTCGAAGAGTGATAACAGGTTACTAATTCATTTTTAATTTCCAACGCTTCGTGCTACCGTAGTTTCTCACTCATCTCTGCAAAGTCCCTACTAACTTCCGGTTTCCCTCTTTTAAGGTAGCGTTCTATCGTAGAAAATATTTAGGACGTTCAACTCTTCGCAAGCGAATTAATTCTTATATCTCTCGTATATCGAGTCATCGAGAGTTTCTCAAGTCAAAGTCTTGTAACAAACATTTGCCATTTATTCTCCTGTTGCGTATATATGAGAATGAAGTATAATTCACTGTCAGCGTTGTCGACTCGAAAGCTCTCGCGAATGTTATCAGGTTCCGTAACTGATAAGCTGCGCTGGATAAGAGGAATGGCAATGCCCAGATAATATCCGAAGCCCGTTAGATCGGTCATTAATCAAACTCTTCGCATACTTATTGTCAGAGCAGCCGCGTCTGGATACAGATCCCATGGTAATCGGTTCCCCGCAGCTTTGGAACTTCGCAGACTGCAGCTCGAAAATTTATTTTGAGTAATAGACGCGACGCGCGGGAATCGTCGTTTTTAATAAACTTTCTCGTCGCCCGGCGACGGATTTAATTATTTTTTAATAACGCCTCTCCGGTTCGCCCTCGACGAAGACCATCGAACGGTTAATCCGTTCCAAACCGCGGAAAATTGGAAAAACTTTAAGCTTCTTTCCTTATCGTGTCTCCAACCGAGAGCTACCATTGGTCAATAGGAATTTTGCAAACAAAAGGCGATCACAGTTCGAACCGTTCTCGATTCGCGGGGGCGATAAAAAGTTGGGTGATTCTTTTCGCGTCCGCGACAGGACGCTCAGAAGTACCTTGATCAAGCTTGGCTATGGTTCATTTCGCATAACTTTTTAACCGGTCGCAACGCGGAGTTAATTTCCTGCGAACTCCGCGAACGAATTCCTCTGCCCGAATTAACGTTATTATCTGCGCGAGTCGAACTCGCCCGTTTCCAGTTACATTTTAATTAATTTTCCAACAGAGAAAAAGTTGCCCGTTTCGCGCAGGCCGTGCGGTTTCACCTCAAAGCGACGCGAAATAGAGACGCGTGCACGCATTGGTACTCAAAGGCAGACGCAATTGGAGAACGTACTGATGGTAAATTCCGTCCGATCGGGAATATGCGGCATTTACATGGCAGCAATTTAGCCGGGGCCACCGGCAGCGAGGTCTGCGGAAGATGACCCGGCCATTGTCGTCTTCCATCCACTTTCTGAGCGGCGCGTTGCGCGCGCCCCGTCGCGGAACCACTGCGAAAGGGGAATCCGTGCTCGCTCTTTTTCCACGCTCTCCGTAGAAAACCGTTCCGTTCGTCGCTCTCTCGTTAATTGTGCCACGGGTTCGAGCGCCCCGGTAAATAAAACTACCAGCGCTCCTCCGCGGATTCGGATGTCGAATCGTCGAATCTCTTACTGGCGCGGAAATTTCATTTCGACGAGGTAGAGCCGCGCGAGAACCGAGCGTGGCGCGGGCGTTCGCGTTTCCGCGCGGCTGCGATTGTTGCGAGATGAAAAGCTATTGATCAGAAAATTAGAAAAACGAGTAAAACGCGAACGCGCGCCGCAGCTCGGAGTTTCGGCGCTCTTTCGCAGCCGAGGGTGCGCGAGGGTGCGAGGGTCCGAGAGAGCTCGCGAGTTCAGCCGCTGCGCTCGCGAAACGCACATTTTTAACGAGCACGCGGTCCGAAAGCGGATCAGCGCGCACTGATATCTATCGCGGCCAATTTGGCGGCCATTTATTGCGCCAGGCACGTCGGCTGTCACGCGCGTCTGAAAAGGTGTCGGACGCCCTGTTCCGTACGCCAGCGATCCCGCACCTTGACATCAATTAGCGGCGCGCACCGCGTCGCTATGTTTGTTAATGCGCTTTACGTGCGCCGTACACTTGTACCCTGGCTATTAATTATAACTATCATTGTCAAAATCCAATTCGCATATTGTACCGGCGCCGGGCATGATACATGGAACGGGTCGCAGGCAGCTCGGAATTGCAGTTTCTATGCGACACTAACGAGCCGCATTAGGCACCGCTCTGAAAGTGATCGATCGCGAACTGATGCACCGGAATGAGAAGAGAGTGGCGCGCGCGTTGCATTGCAAATCGCAATCAGCCGGCGTTGCTGGTGCCCGCTGCGGAAGAGGGAAATGGAAGGAAAAGAACGGGAAACGGGGTACGTGTGTACCAGACGCGTACGCGCGCGATGGAAAAAGGGTGGCAGAGAGAGAGAGAGAGAGAGAGAGGGATGCCGATGCGTCTGGCGTTTTGGCTCGCGTAGAACGGGAAGAAACGAAGTCGAGTAATCCCACTAATGTTCCTGTTAGGATCGGATCTACGGCTGCCCACGACCCAGATGCGTTTCCGGCATTCTCTTAAACGCAATAATGCATTTCCTGACCGAGCCGATGCAGTCGTATCCTTGCGCCTCTCATAATGCGACCATTGTCGAACGAAGAAAGGGAACGCAGCCTGTCGGAATGGACGTGAATTAACGATTCCATCCCCGCCGGATTTTCCAGTCCCCTTGCCCGCGCGGATCATTACCGTCCCGATCCCGCAGCCACGACCAACCCCTGGTACCGATTTCGCCGTCGAGGTTCCTGGCGGGGATGAGTCGTAAAATGAAAATATGAATAATCGCGCGGCGACTTATGAGACTTTAATGCGCGGCTCGTATGTCGGACGCATTATTCAACGGTCGCTTCAGCGAATCTCTGATAAGTGGAGCGGTGATTTTCGAGCGCATCGGGACGAGTCGAAATTTTTCATCAACCTCTCGATTCGAAATTGAAAACCACGGCTTGTGTAATAGTTTATCGAGGATTATTTCGAAGTAGTTCGATGGACGATAGGTAGCGGTGATTTTCAAGTCCATCGAGATGAGACGAAATTTTGTACTAACCTTTCGAAATCGAGAACAGCGGCTTGGGTAACAGTTTATCGAGGATCGTGGTAGCTCGAAGATCGAGTTTTCCGCGGATCGTTGGTGAGCAGCAGGAGTCTCCAGCTCGTACTCGATGGATCGAATCTATATAATGGCATTTCCCGTATAATAATTGGGAAATTATTCCAACGAGGGAAAAGCCCCGGGTATTTCCGCGTAACGTAATTGATACAAGCGTTTCAAAGGATTTGCCGTATCCGCCCGTCCCCGTTTGTACTCAGCCCGGCCCGTTTTCACGGTGAAATAAATAAGAATTGCGGAAAGAGGTTTAAGGAAGAAGTTTCCGCGGAATCCCTCGAATGGATGACAAAGCGGTGGAAATAAACTGCTCGTTGTTCCCCAGGTTATAGCGTGAAACCGTAATCCCTCCGAGACGTTGCGCTCCACCGCGGCAGCGGTGAACGTACGCTCGCGACCGATTATGTATGTGCGTCGCGCCGCTTTGGAGACGCGCGAGGAAAAGCGGAGGGATCGCTGCTGGAAATT
Source organism: Xylocopa violacea (assembly GCA_963969225.1). Lineage (NCBI taxonomy): Eukaryota > Metazoa > Arthropoda > Insecta > Hymenoptera > Apidae > Xylocopa > Xylocopa violacea. The sequence goes on along the minus strand of CAXAJV010000013.1, from coordinate 18,819,314 downwards.
GCGGCCCTCGAAACAACAACCATCGGTGGGGACGGCCATTATGCCGTTCGAGCGTCCCATTGAACGCAAAGCGCAATTGGCTCGGAATAAAAGTTTCAGCCAGGAGTCCATCATTATTCACGTGCGACTCATTTACCCCGAGTGGCAGTTCCACTCGCGATTCCAAAATCTGGAATCGTTTCGCGTAACGGACGACAATGCGCCTCCTCTTGTTGCTCGGCTCTCCCGCGTCGATGATCTCCTCCCCGTTCAAGGATCGGGGCACGCGAGGACGCAACGAACGTCGAGGAAAGTAAATCCGTTGGCATGCGAGTCGCGATTAATTTGATATGCCGGCACAACGGCGTAAGTAGAGGCAATTAGCGGAGTTTCGCGGCGGAACTTTAACACGGCGTTTTGTTGCTTCCCTCTCTGGGGCCGGTTTTTCAACCTCGAAATTTCTCTCCGCTTTCCCGGCTTAATTTATATCGTTCGCTAACTACCGGTCGTCGGGAAAAATGCGCTCTGAATGCGTGGCGATAAAGCAAAACGAGGAGAGGAGACTGCGCGACGAGGGCGAAAGAGACTTATGGGGTGAGAGAGGGAGAGAGAAAGAAAGGGACGACGAGCGAGAGTAAAGAAAGGACGGACGACGGGGTGGGGGCGAGGAATAAATGCAAGGAAGCTGCGGCTCGCGGCAGAAAATTTCGTAATAAAGCGACTTTACGCCGAGTACGTGGCTGTTTCGGATTAAAATTTCTCGTTGCGTGTACCGGTTCTTCTCTTTCGAGTTTAACGAGATGCGGGATAACATTATTCCGCTGGTACGCCAGCTGTTGCTTGCAAATTAAACTTTAGGCAATTTCATATTTCCGAACGAGAACTTTCCTTTTCGTCCTTCGTTCCAGTTCGCTCTTTTTGCGGTCACCATTACGCGGACGAGTTCATCGCGCGTTGCTCGGTCTTCCCTTCGAGTGGGTAAAACGATTACGCGGAACTTTAGCGAATTAAAAAAGAGAAAAGGGACGGAATAAAAAGTGATAACCCGTCTTCCGAAGACTCGATGAATTTAACATCTATACTCGAACGGAATTAAAAAGTGGCGTCACATTTTCAATGCTATTCGAATTGAAAATTGAATTATATCATCCCCTTCTGCGTTAACGTAGTTCTTACAAATTCTGATACCCGTCTCGTTTCGGCGTTTCCAGCCTTTGAAAGGAATCCGCTAAATCAGTATGGGCGCGGATTGGTGGCTCGTACCGACGCTGGTAAAGGTGGAAGGATGATTAAAAAGAAGATGCATTTTACGCGGCTCGGTTCAAATCGTAGCAAATATATCTTACGCGGAACGATGAGAGATATTCGCGTTAATGCGCGCATGGAAACCACCCTTGCCTCCCTCTCTCTCCAACCCCTCGCCCCTTCGTTTTCCCTCATCTTTTTTCGCTTCTCCCTAGCGTACGAAGTGGTTTTCTTTCGTAGCTGGTGTAAATTAACATCGGACCTGCTTTTGACGTCCACCGCTCCCCGTTTCGCTCCCTTTTTTCGCCCCCTACCACCGTTTTCTTCCGCGGGCGAATCAGGATAACGAGGTTTCCACCTGTGAGCCCCGTTTTCATTCGCTAAGTACTCCTCCGCGGCTCGTTACCAAACGATATGGGATAATAAATAATTAAAAACAGATGGGGCCGTGTCCGGCGTTCGTTATCCCTCGATATTGCTGACTTTTCCGCAATTCCCGCGCAATAATCGAATCGCGCCAACGACAACGATAATTGATTTTCGAGTTCGGATTCGAGCGGGCAAACGATTCGTTGGTTAATCAATTTCGGATATTAATACCCCCGATATCCAGTTATACTTCTACGTAATGTAATTTTATGCGACACCACGGCCGAAATACGTACATTAACAGGGTATCTGGCGAACCTGCCACTGAAACGAACTGTATCCTCGAGCAATTTAACAGGGACGTCGTTATCGCGCGTTCGAAATAAAAAAAATTCGCGAACATCTAGTTTCCAGGTTGCTTTAATGCACGCCGTAATAATTCCCCGTCGAGGGACCAGAGATGCACACGTAGGTTGCATCGTTCTCGTCTTTCAGACTTCAGCGAATGTTTTTCAAGATGGCAAGAGCCAACAACTTCTCCGTTGTTGGTTCAACTTCAGCGACAAAAGATTCGAGTCCCCGCGCTGATGCATAGCTTCGCTCGGGGGCAAAACATTTCGTTAAAAGCAACTCGCGAAACAACCTGAACATCAGCGAAGCACCAAACTGGTAAAATGTTAGGCAAGGTATCCTGCAACCCCGTAACTAGCGGCGCAACCGAGGACGTGGTGGTTCTACGTAAGAAAATAGATAGAAACTGTAAAATAAAATTGTTCCGCTCGAAGTGTTACTTTCAACGAAATTGCGTTCGAAAATTCATCGGATAAGCGTGGATCCATTTAGCTAATTCCGGATCGGACACGGTCAGCTGGGATATCAATGATTTTATTCGACGTTTGTGGCTTATCTTCGCGCGCAGACCGTATGTCCGGTTATGCGCGCGTTTTCGCTCGAAAATTGGTCGACTAAATTAGACTAAATAAATGGTTAAATTGAATTTCAGCGGAGACGAGAATTTTTATCGACGAAACAAATTTTATTTTATACTCAGGTTTATTCATTCGTACGTAATAATTCTATTCACGGTTCTACCGCCAGTTAGGGGATATCATATTTGCAAATTTCCTTTGATCTCAATCGACACTTGATGGATAGCTTGCTCCATATAACGTGGAGAATGTTGTTAAAAAAATTCGTTCGCCTTTTTCAACAGGTTTCCAAAACGTCGCGTGTCGAATGCAACGCGGTACGGATGCGAATTAAATAATGTAAAAACAATTCCTGCCCCGTGCGCGGCGTAAATATCCAAACTCACGAACTTTCCGCCCCGATCCGACCCTCATCCATTTCTTACCTTTTTATTCGTCTCTCGTCCGTAGCCTCGCGAGAGAAGTCGGCTCTCGCTGGCAGATAATAAACTCGAAACAATACGACAACCGGCGTTCCTGCACGACACGAACATGCTTTCAGCTTTAAAGTGCGATACCGCCGAGTCGCCACTCGCCCCGCCGCGAGGGAAACTATTTCATAACTGGGTCGGGGAAGTAGTCCAGCGTAGACCATGGATGCATGCTGCTGGTCGGATAAAAGGGTGCATCGTGGAAAAAAGGACGAATCGCCGAATGGGACCTCTCGGTTTCGCTTTGGCACTCCTTGTCGCGAAGGAAATTACACATCGAGCGGTGGTTAGCGATCGTATTCTTTTTACAAAGAGAGTTCACTAAAAATTGTAGCTTCTCTCTCTCTCTCTCTCTCTCTCTCTCTTTCTCTCGCTCTCTGTCTCTCGTTACGTCGTCGCGTTAATAAAGACGTTCGCCGGATTAGCGAGACACGTGAGTCGCACGCGGAATTTCGTCTAGCTCTCAGATTCGAACGAGATGATATTCAACTGGGGCAATTATCTTCGGATACACAGCGGATTAACTTCCCCTAATTGATATTCGACGAACGCTCGCCGCAAATTTCGCCTATCCCCGCCATAAGCGAGTCGCGGCGTCGCCGAAATTTCCTCCGGTTGATCTTTAATGCGAGCTCGCTGCGTCGACGCTGCGACGGTATTCAAACGTCGACGACGGAAACGTAGGCAAGAGGAAGCGGTTACCTATAGAGCAGATGCTCCCCCGTTGCCCGAAGAGACAATGGGGGCGCACCACAAAGGCGGCAACAAACTCGACAACTCATGGCGTCGCGATGCCGTGCCGTCGTCGTGTCCGACAAACGTGGAATACCGATAAAAGACGATTTCGCGGGAAACGTTGCTTTTATAGCGCGTCAACAATGTGACTCTGAAAGCCGATACGGCTTGTTCTTGTTCCAGTCGCGGGAGCAACGCCGGTTCTTAATAATGCCAACTATTGAACAGCCTCTTCGATGTTTCGTTCGTGCAGGGGAGGGAGGAGAGAAAAAAAAAAAAATTGCTGGAAACGCTCGATCAGTCATCTCGTTCGATGTAGTTACGTACCCGGGGGTACGATCCGAGCCCGCGCGAAGGAAGAACAGACGCGAGGGGCAGAAGTTTCACCGGAATTTTTGCGTAACGCTATTAATAATTGAGTTTGAAACTCCTATTTTCAGGGGAAATTGAACCAAGCTGCCGCGCTCCCGTGGAAGCTGGGCCAGCCGCCCTGCGAGCGACCCTTTTTATAGGCAAATAAAAGTTCCGCCCTTCTTTGTTCCCCGCGTCATCCATGTAAACGACCTACTTTGATTTTGGCTCAGCCGTGGCGCGCGTACACACGCGCGGAGGCGGAAGCCTGGCCCGCGCAGCGCCTCGTAAATTCGAAAACTTCCCACCGAGTATCCGACCAGCTAACGCTCTTCGATTCTTTAACAATATGACCCCGGCATATTGCGAAAGTAGCGGGGAACTTCTCAAAGTGCTCCACGGGAAATCGTAATCGTTCTTCCGAACTACGCCCCGGGATTAAGACGAACCGTAGCGAGCGGCGGAATGATTACCGACGATATTTCCGGTCGCGAGTAACCGCGATCCTCGCTCGTTCCCTTTCGAGTTCCTCTGATCCCTCCTCCATCGAAGGTGTCGAGAATAATGGCATGCCCGGCGAAAAATTAAATACAACTCGACGAACCGATCTTTCTCCGGTCGAAAGGATCACGCTCGATTTCTTCTTCGTCACACATAGAGCATGCACGATTTTCAATGGAAGAATTTATCAATTTATCCGTTTAACGTAGAGAATCGTCGTTCAGGCACATTAAAAGCTGATTAAAGAAAATACTAATAACGACGCGACCGGGAAACGAAAAATTCGAGTCTACACATAGTTCACGGTTCGAAGCAAACATCCAGGGACTATTCGAGATACTACCTTCTTTCGCCTGCACGAATCCGTGCACCTCGCAGTAGCTTCCGGCGGAACCGGCGGCGCCAGGCGTGTCCAGAGTGAACAGAGTGTTCGCTGACGAGCTGACCGCGTCGTCTGGCGTCTGCAGCAGGCTGGTGGTCTGCGACAGCGTGTGTGCTTGGTGATGGCTGTGATGATGGAGATGGTGGTGCTGCTGTTGCTGCTGCTGCTGTTGCTGCTGCAGCTGCTGATGCTGCTGCTGCTGCTGCTGTTGCTGCTGTTGCTGGGCCGCCAGGATCTCCTCGTGCCGGCATTTCGAGCAACGCCGCATCTCCGAGCGTACACGCAGCAGCCAGACCATGCCGAACAGTGCCATAGCAATCTCAAGTCCCGGTGACCTCGATGGGTGCTTCATGCTCGCTGAGTCAAGGTCATCGAGGCTCCAGGAGCCAACGCGATGCATAGCACTGAGATCTCTGCGAACGATGCCACCCCCTCCCCTAACCACAGCTGCGCAGCCTGACTGCTGGGACGATGATCGTTACCACTGATCGTCGAACGGTTTTACCCTGTTTCAATGGCCGATGGTTCGTTTCGGGTGGTTAATTTCGATTTTAACGGCCGCTCCGGAAGCGATCCGAATTTGCTTTACGATACTATTCGGCGTCGGAAGTGCTCGATTTCAGCACGGAGGATCTTAGATAGGCAGTTTATTATGTTTCTCTTTTAGTTAGTTTGTTCCCTTAGTTGTATCTTACAAACTTACATCCACTTTGCGCTCTGCTTCTTGGCGTCTCTCCTCGAACTTACGAAAATGAACGATCTCTTCCTACATTAATTTTAGCAAATTTGAATAAGTAACACCGCTGGATTTCGTGCTTTTCATTTTCTTCCCTGTTTCTCCTTGTTGAGCATCATCACCCTTGTCGGGTACCCGCCTCGGACGCGATTCTCTCGCGTCGGAACGAAGAACACCGCGCAGAAACTGTCCGAATCCAATTTCTGGCTCGTAACGGCCGCACGCTCAAGATTTCTCTCATCCGCCGCGGATTCTTCGTCGCGTTACCTCCATATTCTCATTTGCTGCCCCCGGAATATCGAACCGATCCTATTTCACCTCCATATCAAGGCGCCGTCTCGGACGAGTCCCACTGTTTCCATCGATTCGAGCTTCTAGCCGCTCGCCCCGGACAGAACGTGCACGCTCGACCCGCGAACCCGTCCGGACAGAAGGTCCAGAGCGTCGAATCCCCCGGCTGCTTTCCACATTTTTCACTGACAACCGGCTCGCTCGAGATTCGTCAGGATTAGGATCGAAGGCGTCCAGTTCGGAACGTACGAGCTGCTTGAATCTGGACAGGGCGAAGAGGTATTCGTTGAATTTCTCAGACGCTCGTTTCCATACGTCGACTCGAAATCCCCGAGGATGGCTGGCGAGATCGAAGGCACGATTGTTGGGAACACGATGATGATCGACGAGTTCGGGTATCCCGGCTGCTATCGAACGCTTGGCGGTCGTTCAACTTTTTAATCCCACGCGAGCGGGAACGTTTGTTAACAACTTTCACCGCGGAGGAAGTGCCCGACCAGCTGCGGGCAAGGCATCCACGCGAACGACGCTAACGACCAATGAAGCCTCGATGGCGGCCAATTTTGCCCGCTGCGAACGATCACGGCTAACGAAGCCAGCCAGTGGACACATCCCAGTTACGGCTGGTCCCAGCGAACGGCGCACTTAGAAAAGTAGAAAAGATTCGCCCGCAGCATCGACGACAGGAAGGGTGGCCACCGTGAAACTTCTCGGCGAACCGACCGAGGTGAGAGCGGTCGTTACACCGCGTCCAGGAACTTTAGCGTTTATACGGCCGTCTCGGAGCGGCTCGCAGCCTGCCAGACCAGCAGCCAGCACCGCTCGTGACTTCCAACAGTTTCAACCACCGCGTCTGTTTTCCCGCGGCGATCCTCCGCGGCCCATCGAGCTGCGCGAGGCTGACGTCTTTCCGAAGGCAGCCCTCTGGAACGAGGATCCACTCCCATTGAGACGGCACTTCCGGCCAGCGTGTTCGTTTCACTCGTCACGCATGAGCGAGCCTCCCTTGTCGGGTCTGGCGTGTTGATCCTCGACGATAACCGCAGTCCCCGCGAAACGTCTCGAGCCGAGGCTTCCAAGGAAATTTTGCGCCCGTCGAAGCCACTGGACGGGAACGCTCGATAAGTGGACCGGGGCTTCTTTTATGCGGACAGCCAGACTCCGTCCAGACGCGATTTTTTCCACCACTCGCGTTGAATACGTAACAACGAGGAGGACGTCGGGTCGCGTCCCTTTTCTGTTACGCAGGCCTGCAAAAGTCACGAAGCACGGCATGAAGCCTGGTCGCGATTCGACTGGCAAAAGGAAACACACACGAACGGAGAGGACGTTTCTCCCCCCCCCCTTTTTTTCCTTTTTCCAGTTTTCCTCGACGATATCTTTGGAGTTTCCGGTGCTTCCAGGAGGAGGATCCTTCGTTTCGTTTCGTCAGAAGGGACGCACGATTTACTTTAGCATACGTAAACTACGAGGAGATCGCAAAATGAGAAGCGTCGCGATCGCGATCGACTTTCGTTCGATCCTGTTAGCCAAGCTGACTATCACGCGTCGCGTAAGTCGCTTGTCTGAATTTCGAACGACATTCAATTCCGTTGTTGGCGTTTCACGGCGTTGAATCCTCGTTGCACGCGAAACAGGATAGAGTCTGGTTAAAGGCAAATTACTCGACGCGTCTCGCAGCGCGAAACGCGGGATATGAAACGGAGCGGGAACAGAAATTCGCGGATCGACTTCGAGCGCCACGTCGGGGTGCGTCGGGGTGCGTCGGGGTGCGCGCGAGACAGAGCGAGATAGGATTATAAATTGCGTCGAGTCCCGACGTACGGCGTAGTGGAAAACACTCGTGTGTTCTTCGAGTACTGACTGCTGGCACTCCTAGCGACGTACAAGATGCACGCGTCTGTCACGTACAAGTAACAATTAAAACTTGAATCTTCGGAGGGGTTGCTTGTTAACGGCGGTTCTCCGTTTCCCAATAGCGAGCCGCCATGGTTTCTAGAATTTTGCGCACCGTTTTGTCGCAGCGATAGACAATAAAGAGAGGCGTCAAGAACACGAAATGTAGATAAAAAGAAAAGTAAGTTAAGGAATAAGGCAGAAATGCGATCGAAGAAGCGAGCGATCGAGGTCGAAAAACGCCTAAATGGGCAGCGGTGCGACGCACAAGTAGTTAATATTGGAAAAAGCAATATCCTTCGCGATCGTTCGATTGGACGATGCTTCTGGCTCTTTGTTCTCCCGCAGCAGCCATCAAACGCATCATGCGCGGATAAATAAACCGCGAACGAACGCGATTATAACCGGGCAGAAATAATGCAGCTGCCTGCGCGCGTCACTCCGGTGCAGTAAATCACGGCGATTGGGGGCGCGAAATAATGCATCGGGCCTGTGAATGGACGTTAAAGGGTCGAGGAATCATTCGACAAACCGCCGACGCGATGAACAATTCGATTGAAACGCTCTCTGTTCCGCGATTACTGGCCAGGGACTGCTCGCGGTGCCAGCCTATCGTCGTCTTTCTCTGCGATAATGGCACGTTCCGAATGCGATTTACACGAAAGTACATTACGCTGCGATTAAAGGAACCTCCGTGATCCACGGAGATTGGATATGCGGAAGATATATCGCAGAGAAAGGTATAAGAGAAGATACAAATCGTATAGAAACGTACTGCGATCGTTATATTTAAAACCATTAGCCTCGATTCAATTTCCATGCGTTTGGATCGCGCGCCAATTAGAGGCGTATTTCCGTCGAACCGAAGGAAACGTTCCCGGAACGATCGAGGGTAATAAAAAGAAAAAAATGATCGCGCTCTCCGCTGGAAGGTCTCGGCACTCAGACCCTCTCTGAAAAGCATCGACGCCAGAAAACGCGGTGGAAACGCGCGGAGAATGCGCGGGCCGTGTACAATGTATAATGGCCCTTCAACGAACAGCCCCCTGTTCGTGTTTTTTCCGCTGGTATTACAATGCCGAATGGAACGAAGTTGCGCGGCGGAGGCGTTGCAAAGTTCACGGATGAAATTAGTGGAAAATCCGGGGCTGGACCGAAACGGGACGGAACCCTTCGCGTTCGGCGCAATTAAACGCGACGCGGGGTCAAACAGGGACACGCAGCTGCAGGATGCGCTCTTTCGCGGGAATTCTACGCGCAGCGCATAGAGGGTTAGACGGGCGAAATTTATTTTGATACGCGCGCCGCGCAAAGTATCCGAGACTTCGTACGCGATGCATGAAAATTTATGATATCCTCGCCCGTTCGTTCGGCCCGTTCGCGCGACAAATTTATTCGCGCCGCGTTATTTAAAAACTGGCTGGCCAACGGCGCGGAACGGCACGGCTCTCGAATGCTCGTAAAAACAGCGGAACGATATTAAAATATTATCGCGAATCCGCGTGCGCGTCATTGCGTACGCGTCCGTAGAAAATATCGCGCAGAGTCAAAGGGCTGCTGCTCGTGCGAGAGTTCGATTTACTTCAGCGAAATTAACGCAGCGTTGCGAGAACGCTTCTGAACGACGCGTTACTCGAGGTGCTCGAAAACCTTGACAGCTTTTGAAAGAAACAACCGCTGCGAAACAAGCATCGACGGCGCGCCATTCCGCGCACGAAATTAATGAAAATAATGACCGCTTGTCCGCGTTGCCTCGAAGCGACGCGGGTTTTATGCGTCGCGAGAATTTCCCCGGACGCGAGCAATGAAAATGTTAAACGGGTTCGACGATTTCCGAGAGCGAGCCCGGAGGTAACAGGACCTATTACAAATCCGACAATTTTTCCGTGGCCCTCAATCGCGGTGACAACGTCGAATTTTGGCCGCGCCGTGAAACCGACACGAATCGTTTCTGTCAGGGGAGAAAAAAAAAAAAAAAAAAAAACAGCTGGCTCTGGCGTACCGTACAAAACCACTAATAGCGATGCTCTGCTCGCGATTTTTATTTATTTCAGCCGGCGCATCGATCGTGGAGAATTAACGCGCCGACATCGCGATGTGACACTCTGCCAGCGAATTGCATCGTCACGTTGAATCGCGACTGACGACCGCGTTGAACTCGCGAAACAGCTTTCTGGATAACTGGCTGTATTATCTCGTATTGTTAAACGAATCTTTTTCTCGCGTTTCAATAAAATCCCTGACAATATCGCGGAACTTTCCGAACGCATCAGAGTGCGTTCGATGCTTCACGTAAAATTGATCCGAGGATTCCTGATTATCCGTGACGGCGTTCGATCGAAGCTTCAATAAAAACAGTCGATGGGGATGCGTGAGACGTGTATCGACGATGCGCAGGCGTGTGTATATCCGTCAATAATTTAAAAACTTTCAGTCGCGACGGGGGAGGAGAGTCTCCATCGCGATGGAAGTTTCTTTTATTGCGCCGGAAGAAAACTACCCCCTTGGAAGCGAGTCCTTTGAAAAGCAACAAGGAACGCAGATAGGGAGAAGAAGTTTTCAATGCTCCCTGCGCTGGAATTATTGCTATTAAGTGCCCTTTGCGAGCGTCTAAAGACTTTAAGAATGGAATATCCCCTTGTGCAGACATGGCGTACCAATTGAAAAAGTTTCGCTTCAATCTACCATCTCCTGTGGTTCTCTTATTTATTTATTTATTTGGTTATTTACGCGCATAAATCAATTTCAATTTATTATGTATATATTCGAACAAACTGCGCGATGAGTCGTGTTTCAGCGCGGACACAGTTCTAACAATCGTTCCACGACCCTTTACATTATATTACCATACGAATCCGCAACCGTAAGTTGAACGTCCCCCCATTGTTACCAGGGAAAATCAAGTAAAAAGGGGACAATATCGAGGACGCAGGCATACAGAGCATACAGAGCCGTTTCTAATTGAATTTCAGAGATAAAAAGTGAGAGCGGAAAAGAAAAACGAGGAGATCGAAAGAGCGGGAATCGGCTCGCTTCGATCCTCCATGCAAATATTAGCAGTCGTTACCGACCGCTATCGGTTTAATTGGTTTTCTGTACGATCGTCGGAACGATCGTCGAATTAATTGGTCCGATTCAGATGGAATTAGCGCAGGTAAATCCCGTCGAGTAACCGCAAATGAATATCGATGGATCTGTTTACCAGATTTCCTGGCGACGCCCTTAGGTCCCCGTTAATCGAAAAAGTATCGCAGCTCCGCTGGGTCCTCGCCTTGCGAGCTGCTTCACGAGCCCACTTCCCTTCGAACGATGGCTGTGTTCGCTCGACTGCGTTGTTTCTTTAAGCTATCGACCAATGGTGGAGCAAAAAGTGTGGACGTTAACGTGGAAACTTTAATATCCTAGAGACTGCATGCTGCTTGTAGCAAGTTTAAAAAGATTCGAAGCGATAAAAATGTCGCAATTTTTCTCTCGTATGTCACAGAATCGTATCTCAGCGATCAGAGCAATTCAGTTCTCGAATATCTTCGAAGCACCGAGTCCAAGCATCCTTTAGAACCAGCACGAATTTCGCGCAACTCGACGCGAAGTAAATCCGAGGGCAGAGTTTTCGAGGTGGAACGCTGTCGGTCTGAACCGTGGGTTTGTATACGGGTAGCATCATTCAGATAGTACAGCGATTAGGCGCATCACGTTAACGTACGCGAAACAATTCCCTTTGGCGTTAACTGACCCGTTAACAACCGTAGAGCGAAACGCACTCTAACTACAGTTGCAACCGGAGGAAACAATTTGTTTCGTTTGTTCAGCTCGACGAGAGTTGCATACCTCTTTTATGGTCTACCAGTATCGCTGTTACTCGATTATTGTTCTGGATTTTTGCCTCCTAACCCCGTTCGATCCAAGAGAAACGCGCAGCCCCAGCTGTATTTGCTTCGATTGACCGATAGATCGAGTTGTTCGTTTCTTTGGATCTGTTTTAAGGAAGTTGTAGACCCAGAGAACTCCGTGGCAGCATGAACGATGCAGTTTAAACGATACAGCGTTTCGAATTCGTTTCTCAACGGAGAACAGATCATTTCTCTTGTTCGATAGATCAACAAGCAAGCAGTTTTCGTGTCCGAAAACAATCGATAAAAATCGAGAAAACCTCGCCTGTCGATATAGAAACTTTTCATCCAGCTTACCTCTCGTAAGTACAATTTTATTCCCTCGAATCTGTTCCCTCGTTTGAACAGAGTTTTTTTTTAAAGAGCGTCGAAAGACGCAAAGCAACCTTGCTTGCAGCTTTTACAGGCAGCCGCGCAGCCACGGGACACGGTTCGTTTGAGAAACAGTATGCTCGCTCGAACGTACGGGCTTGGGGTGGGCGGGTGGAGGGTGGAAGTTATTTAAATAAAGCTCTAATGCCTCGAAACGCCGGCTGGAGTGCGAAGGATAAAGTTTGCGTCGAAAAAGTTTCTCCCAAGTTTCCGCCACGAATTGGGCTTCGCGGGGCCTCGGTGAATCTGCAAATATAAAATGGTTTCCGGCCGGTCTGAACGAAAGTTAACTTTCTCCCCCCGTGTGCCAGTGGTAAACACGTAAAGTAGCGTGAACCAATCTTTTTGCTCGAGGCGACGACGAGCGCGACAGAGAAGAGGCGGGAGCAAGTCCGGACGAATGCTCGCGAGTCGCTCACGGTTGCTTGTCCACCGGAAACGCGAGTTTGTCCCACGATTATCATCCACCGTGCGCTTCTCTGCGATGAATTGAAAGAGACGAGCGACCAGGAGAAAGGAAAACGACGGAAAACGCGAAGGGGGACCCAATTATTCGACACGTCGGTGAGACGCGACGGTCAGCCGTTCAGAATTCCCGCGGAAACCGAGCGCCACGCGCGCACAGTCGGTCCCTTTCGGCGCTTCTTCCGTTCCGTTCTCCCTTCCGCAGACTTTTCTCCCGGACGGGCTTTATATTCTCGGTGGGAAGAGAAAAGAATGAAAAAAACAGGCGGCCAGCTTCGCAGCGCGGGCGCGCGGACTTTTAAGCTTTCACGGGCCTCGACACAGAGCCGTTTAGTTGTTTTTAGCTGATAGCCGCCGCGCGGATGGAACGTAATAAAAGTACGAGTCGACGCGGCGCCGGTGGATGCAGCTGCATCGCGAAAAGAAATTCCTTCCGGTCGTTTTAATTCGCGTAAGCGCACCCCTCGCGCGCCCGCCCGTTCCTTTCATCCCCCGTCTTCCCCGGCTAGCGCCCCGTTTCAACCCTCCCCCCCCTCCCCTTCCACCCTCCTCTCTCGTGCTCCCTTTCATTCGCTAGACGTTTCACGCTTCAAAAACCGTGACGTGGCCGCCGCGATTGCGTAACGAGTTCGTTTGCGCCCGTCGAAAGAGCGAAGCTTCGTCCCTGGCGAAATTATTACTATTATTATCGTTATCGTTATTATTAGAAGCCGGAAGGAGGAGTTTAGGCCGACGGTGAAGTGCTCTACTTCAAATCCGGCCGTTCGTTACTGGCGTCGTTTAACTAACGAACTGTCGCGGGGACATAAGGCGACCCAAGTAAACCGGAAGTCGTCGAACGAGGCTCGCGGGAGCCAACGGAACGTGGACGAGTATGAAGTTACGTTTGGAGATACGGACGATGTTTGCTTGGGATTACCTACGACTTTTGGTTACGCTGGCTCGCGTCTCGCGTTGGACTCCTTTCACGAGGGGTTTCATCAGCGCTTCGCGAGCGGCGTTCAAAGGGGTGTTCGACGAAATTTGGCGAGTAGCGCGTTTTTTGCGAGGATGGAACGGAATATAGCTTGCGTATACGTTCAACAGCCCCCGCGGGGAAGTCTTATTTCTGATTTAATTAAGTCGCCTTTGCTGTTGTTCCACTTTGATCTCGAAATAATCCCATTAACAGCGTTGCGTTCCACGCGCGTTTCTAATCGCGGCGTACGGAACACGGTATTCGCGCTTCCAGTCTCGTTAAATGCATCGAAACTCGGACAGAATAACACGAGTTGCTTGTCGTTCATAAATAGGACGCAATTTTGCAACTGGAGTTCGCTATTTGTTCGGCGCGGGCGCGTCGCGAGCTGCGATGCGAACAGACTCCGCCGAGGTATTACAGTCACGCGGAATTTCCTGCTTATTTGTAGACAGAGGGGCGTAATGAAATTTAGAAGATACTCGCGAGATCTTTGCTTCGTTACCTTCGTTACTTCTGTAACTGCGACTCGCAAACTCGTGTCGAAGTTCCTGCAACTAGCGCGCAAACAGTCTGACCCCGGTTTTGATAATTTCTTCGAAAAAAATTCCAGCAGTGTCCCCGACTCGGAAACTTTCGGGGCACATATTTGTTTCGAAGCCGCGCAAACACGGCGGAAGAAAGCAATAAAGAGAGAACGATGACGAAAAATGAGAACGCGGAAGAGGGTTGAAAACGTGTTACGAGTTGTCAGAAATATAAAACGCGGCGGCGAACTAAAAATTGCTAAATCGAATCGGACACTGCGCTGCAACGCAAGCTTAATAGAAAAGTATCGCGTCTCCAGGGTGTGCAAAAACTCGCGGAGCCGAGTAGGCGAACGATGCTCGAGTTAATTACCTCACGTTCGCATACGGCGAACTGACAAGTTCCTTGAACATAGCGGAAGATGCATTGAAACTCCAGACGCGGAGGCGATCGCTATGTTGCTGGCTCGAATACACGCGAAATTCTGTCGGTACGCGAGTGAATTCGCGGGCCGACGTGCACGCGCCAGGTCCATTGTTTCTCGTCGGCCATTCTCCGTATTGAATTAGGCCGCGCCCGTTGCCGGAAATTATATTCGACTGCAACTTCCGTATAATCAGCGAGGTGGGAAAACCGCGAGCGTAGCAAGATTAATATCCGGTCCTTGCCATTACCCTCCTGGATGATAGAAAATCTAGAACATCGGCGGATTTCTTTCGAAACTGTACTCCAAAAAGGAACGTCCGAGTCGCTCGTAATTCAGTTTCAACAGGGGAGCGTATCTCGAAGACGGAGAGCAACGGAACCACAAGATCGCGTTTCTTAACGAGAAGATCATCGTCGGATGGATTATACCTTTCACCTGCGCGAAAAGGACGAGGCGAGACAGACGCGTCGGAGCAGAGGCGCCTCGACACCGGGGAATGTTGTCAGACGTTTTATCGACAGAGTTCCCAGTGGTCTTTTCTTCCTTAAAGCGTTCCCCGCCGACTTCCTTTCACAGATTGCAGGCGAGAAAAACTCCTGGCTGGCCGAGTCTTACCTCGTTATAAGCTACCTCGATAACCTCCCGCGGGACGCGTCGGATATC
This sequence comes from Xylocopa violacea, assembly GCA_963969225.1. Lineage (NCBI taxonomy): Eukaryota > Metazoa > Arthropoda > Insecta > Hymenoptera > Apidae > Xylocopa > Xylocopa violacea. The sequence continues at coordinate 18,804,127 of CAXAJV010000013.1, read as the reverse complement.
CCCTTTTTCCCCTGTTTCTCGCGTTACCCCTTTCGCCTTTTTCACCCTCTCTTCCACCGCTTTCCTCTGTTTTCCACCCCCCCTCGTCGTGTATTCTCACGGGCCGGCGCGCGAATGTTTCAACGATTTTTATTGACCCTCGCGGACGCAAACAGGTGCAGAGCAAACATTTCAAAGAGAGAAATTCCTGGTCCACGCCAAGCGTTGTCCGCGTCGGTCCTCTGTCGTTGGTCGAGCGCGTTCCACGCTAGAACGACTTTTTGTCGTGGAATCCGACCAATGAGTGATCTCTGTTACCTAATAGAGCGCGTGTTTCTCGACGCAAATCTGGTTACTAATTCGGTTCTTTCTCTAATTGGATCTTATTATGCGGTAGATTGAGAGAGAGGTGTAAAGGAACGAGGAGAGGTTTTAATAGAGCTTCGAGGAAGGTCCAAAGCCTCAGTTTGATCCACGTAGAACGGCTCGCGACGAGCGAAAATGTTTCGCTGTTTTCGCGTCGGTCAGCACGGTAGTTAGGCAAGGTAAATCCTTTAAATATAGGTTGATGCCACGTATTATTGGGCACACTCTTTGTTCCTCGAGGACAATAGCAGAATCGCTCAGCGGTGGCGCGAGTAAAGGATACATTGTTCCATGGAACACAATATCTCGTACAAAGCAATCGCTCGAACGATAAAACAAACCATTCAGGTCAAACGGTTGACGCTTGCAGAGATCCGCAGCGATGATATCGAGGTGTACAGTCTTTTCGTAATTTCATTTTCGTTTGCTAATCGTCCTCCCCGCCGATATACGCGGAGAGCGTGTAACAAGCGCGCATTGGACGAAGAAACAAGGGCGGATGCGAAATGGGACGATCGCGAGGGCTCGTTTCGCCGGAATATAGGCTGCATACATCGTCGCGGATTTTTGTGCGACCAAAGGGCATTGGGAACTCATTTTCCAGCGCAAACAACGTGGCCCCAACGGGTTCCTGTCGCGCTGCCGAGCTTCCGCTCGCTATACTCGATTTACCCTCATTTGCATACTTCGTTTCCGTATCAGGATAATAATCACTGGCCGAGTCTGCGCTATTTTCGTTGCGTGGAAAAGAGCCCAATATTTATATTCCCTTCGTCTTCCCTGTACGACACAGTTAGCGGTTTACGAAACACCTCCATCGAAATGCAATCGCATCACAAATCCTTTTATCCTATCGAAGTCTCGTTTCTTCCACCACCGCGTATCCGTACGAAACACTTGGGGTAAATTCGAACAAGAATGACTTCGAAACATTCGAGCAGACTGTACACGAGGTCTACGACCGAACAGTTTCGTGGTACAGATGTGCAACAACGAGATAGTTGCAAGGACCGCGAGAATGGTCCTCTCGTTTCGAAAAATGTCGCATTCGCGGAGCCGAGCACAATGCTTATTCAACGGCCCGCTTGAATCCGTTTAAATAGACATCTTACAGCTCGCGGTGGCGAGGCTGTCCGCGAGCAGACGAGGTGGTCGAATGGAAGAGGAGGGCAAACGAGGCGAGAAACATATTCATAGACAAGATTCGCCCCGAAGAAAGAACTTTGCTGGGAGGCTGGGGCAGGGCGCAGGAAACGGTGTCGGGTGGGTGAACACGTAGACCGCCCGGTAACTACTTCCGGCCTCTTTGAAACATGTCCTTCTCTCGTTAGCCATTCGACTCGGACTCCTCTTTTCTTCCCGGCTTCCGGTTGCACAGTTCGTTAGGCAATTCCTATTTTGTCCCGCGTCCAATTTCCACCGCGGAATTTTTCGGCGCCGTTACGTTTCTTCCTCCCTTCCTTTTTCTTTCCCTTCTCCGTCCCTCCTCCCCTTTGTTTTTGGCAAAAATTTCCCGCGACCACGGATGCGAAAAAATTTCAGCTCGCAATCTTCCGGCTCGTTAGCCCCGCGATGGCCAAAATTTATTTCGCAGGGAAAGAGAGGCGCGCGCCTACGATAGTCGTCGCTCGCCTAACGATCGCTCGAGGGAAAAATGAAAAAAAAAGGGGAACGCTGCGGCCCACTGGACTCCGCGAAAATGAACACATTCGCGCGTACGGTCATGCGGTACTTTAATTCGTTGCATCTTGATGTCGCGAGCGTGACGTACCGCCTTTGTTTAAAAGCGCTGCGTGTTTATTTTGCGCGCTTCAGCTCGAAGGACAAAGCGTAAGGTCCAGAGGTGTCGGGCTCGTACCGCGAGAAGATAAACGCGTGCGCCGCTGATTGTTTTTCGGACTTTAGAGGCGAGCGAGGAAGTTACGAGGGCAAGAGCGTTTATTTTTCCGCGGTGTATTCCCGTTCTTCCGCAACTACGACTTGTCTAATTTTACATTTCGTTACGTATTTTCTATCTTAAACGTTTCGCGTAAATTTCGATGCGTCTGACGAATATCTGATGCGATCGACAACGATAGCGAAGAAGCAACGAGCCGAGAAGCAATTTCCTCAGCGCGGTGAAAATCCAGCCGAACCCACCAAAAACTGGAGCAGTTCGGAGGCAAGCGTTCTCGACGACACTTCGACGAAATTGCCGTGCAAGTTCAAGATTAACGACCCGAAGCTGCTCGCGGTAATGCAACGGACGGTCGCCAGCGGCAAAACAGCCCGCGGAACTTCCCACCGATAAAACAGCCGCTGCGAACTTCATTAAATCGATAATAGAGCTTTTTTGCGCCACGATGCGTCTCGTCGCCGACCAGACTGCGTCGAGGCGGCGTCTGAACGCGAGGGGCGAGCGGCGTTTCAAGTCCACCGTGGGGGATGAGAGTTCGAGCGGAAGGGAAGTTCGGTGCGCGCGAGAATTCCCTCGAACGACAGACGGACGACGTTGTTATCGACTGGTTCGGCCCGTGGCGCACACGCGACGCGAAACTTCCGCGATATTTCACGGTGCACGCGACGTCGACAACGGGCCAGCCGGGAGATCCTTTTCCTCCTTTTCCTCGATCGCCCGCCAAACGTTGCCTGCCAACGTCGCAGCCGCGGCGAGCAAACCCCGAGTAAACAGCCGCCGTTTTCACGAATCGATCCGCGGCCGTCCTCGTCGTCTCCGTCGTCGCCGTGCCCGCGCGCACCATTCATAAATTCGCGATTGTTTCCCAAGTATTCGAGGCATTCGCTTTTGACGGGGCGGCCCCGAGCGTCCGCGGCTTCCCGTTTCTTCGGCGCAGCGCGAAACTTCCGAAGCTATGCGAGCGATGAACGCGCACCGCCGCGATTCGCAGAATGTTCCGTGCTCGCGGATCGTTTTATACGGCTCGCGTGTTCGCGCTACCGAGGAGTTCATTCAGTCGGAAGCGCGACGCTTCGCGCGATTCGACGATGGCTGCGAGAGGGGACGAAAGAGAAGCTAGTTGACATTTTGCATCGCAATTCGTTTGCCATTGTGATTGGTCAAGTTGGGTAAGATAAGAAGAAACTCGAAGCAACGGGTTAGCTGGTTAGCTAAATTCTACTTTTCTTCGTCTTCGACGTCCAATGTTCAAGCTCGCGTTCATCGTTTGTTCCTTGCTCGCGCGACGCTTGCTCCACGTGCCTTTACGAGAGACACGCACACAAATAAAGTTTCTTATATATATTTTTAAGTAAAACATGTAAACGTTCCAGCAGTGTATCTACTTTCGCAAAGACTTTCTTACAGACAGCAGAAGATATTCCGCAGGGACGAATTCTTCACGCTGCCCTTCTTGCTGAGCATTAACAAAGATACTCGCGAGCATCGAAATTTCAGGAACGATTTCACGCTCGCCAGAACGAAACCGCGGATCGAGAAACTCCCGAAACAATCGATCCAGTTAGACGACCAGGCAATCGCAATGTGGCACGCAGAGACGACTGATATAAACGCGAGAAACGACCAACAACTCGACGCGGCGCCGCTACGGACTTTCATTCCGGGGAATTCAATAATCGGTTACATAGCCAATAAACTGGGAGCCGTTCGATTTTATAACGCCACGCGCCTACCAATCATCGCGAGTGCCTTGGTCTCGCGCACGACACCTGCGAAGGGTCGTGTCTTCGTTCATCGAACGTTCGAGTGTTTCAGAGGAAGCCTGCAAGGCGGTCTCGATTAAACGAACACGGCTCGTAGCTCGACCATAGCGGAACGTTTCATTTATTTTATTACGATGCCGCTATCGCTCGCAGACTCGTTTATTAAAATTCTTCTTCCCGTGAAAGGACGATGGTCGTAAAAAAAATTCAATTGCGGGGAGGTTCGCGAAACGATCGCCCCTGAGTCGCTCGAGGAGAAGCGGCGACACTGGGGATTAAAATTTGCGCGACGATATCCGCCGAGTATTTATGTTGCGCCAAGAAAGACACGAAAGTCCCGTGTGTGCAGAGCTCAAAGCCCTGGGGAGCCGTGTGCCTGGAATCCAAATAAGAAACAGGAATCGCGCGCGAGCACGCGCAGTGTCTCGAATCACAGGGAACTTCCGAATTCGTGTTCCGTCGCTGAAACGCGCCGTGAGCGGATTGCAGAAATAATTGGTACAGGGCAGACGACAAGCGGCGGAGGAATATAGAAATAAAGATTGAGAAGCCATGCGACAAGCGCTTTGACGCTTTCGAAGGTGTTGCTCGCCCTCGCGTCGAACGTGGACCGAGTGCCAAGCAAAGCTCTGCCCCGATGGCGGGGCTAATTAACTGGAAATCAAATGTCGCCTGTCTTGCCGTCTGCGACGAATCAGGCGATGACTCAGGGCAAGAAGAGCTTCCATTAATCACCGCGGCAAGAATCGAAGCGTGACGGAGTTCGCGACTAATTGTGAGCATTGGTAATGACGGAAGCGGAAACTTGGAATCATTAAGTTGACTTGTTTCTGGTAAATTGATCCCCGCGATGCCATGAATGCAATTCTCGAGTAATCATTAGGTCGGTGGAATGTGGGTGGAACTTTGACGGGCTCGACCTTAATGAGGGAACAAGTGCGCGACGATGGATTAAAGACGTTTTCCCCAGGAATTGTAAAAAGTATCGATGTACCATTATATTAATTTCAACACTCGTACTAATTGTAAAGAGGTCCAAAGCACTTTTCAGACAAATTTCGTTCGCCTTAACCGCAACCCCATGGAACTACCAGTCCGTTCCGTAAGAAAGTGGTCCCAAGAAATCGATTAACCGTGGACAAAGAGTGGCCAGCATTTAAAGCTGTATACGAGAAAGCACTTACGCCGATGTTCCGGTGAAAAACGAGAGTCACCCGAGGATACTTTCGCGAAGAAAAAAAGGGGAGAGAAGCCGAGCTCCGGCGAGGCAATTAATTTCAGATTCCTCGAGTCGATCTACCATTTTTTACACGCTCGATGGCAATTAACTAGCCATGAATTCGAGGGAACGGAATGGCGCAGCGTCTTCCGCGATGGAAATCGTTGAAAGGGCGGCACGGAGACGGTGGTCGCGTTCCACGCGGGGCGAATTTTAAATCCGCCCAGGGGTTGCATTCATCAATGCAAATGGCGTTCGCTGGCCGGCTGGAAGCGCGTTCATTTCGCGGCTCCTTCATTTATTGGTAAACAGAACGGAGGCCGCGAGCGGGGTCGGTTAATTCGACGCGACGACGGCCATTTCCTGCGGAAAAAGGGATGGCAGTAATTATCCTTTTACGAGCAGTCTGCGATTTTGTAACGTCTCGAGGAGCCCAGTCTTTGCACAGGCGTCCGAGGGAAATTCGGCGGAAGGAAGGAAGGAAGGAAGGAAGGAAGGAAGGAAGGAAGGAAGGAAGGAAACAGAGGAGGCAGCAGCGCAAGAAAAGCAAGGAAAATGAAAGAAACCGACTGGAAGTTCCAACAGTGATATCCCGCGACTCGTAGCTCTTTTATCTTTGACTGTAAAACGAGATAGCGGATTTTTTGCCCAGATTCGTTCCTTCTGCAACCGTTCATGATTCGTTCCGCTGGTTCGCTTGCATACACCTACCCCTGAAAAGAACGGAACGGTCGTCGAATCGTGTTCACCGTGCCTCGATGGAACCTCCTCTTTTATGGTGTTGCTTGTTGTTCCTATTGCCAGCACTCCCTCGTGGCGTCCCTGCATTGGTATTTTTATTGCTGGAATTCCTTCTTTGGTATCCTTGCGCGGTTTTTAGTGCCGAAATTTCTCATTTCTTGGAAAGTTGCGTTCTCTCGTTATTGGAATTTTTTGTGGAATTTCATTCTGGACAGAATTGCATCGCAGTAAAATGTATTCCAGCGTGGGATTGCGGAACAGTAATCTGCGAGGCGAAATACTCTCTCCCTTGGTAATCGATCGCGCTGGCCGGAAGAGTCAATTCTAATCACGAGAGAATCTCTAAAAATGTAAACGTTTGCAGCGATCAAGTGGTTATTGGGAACGATTCTGGAAAGTGACCACCGAGCAACCGCGGAGTGGACTTTGTTCGCGATCCGCTGTTCGAACGTTCCGATCCTCGTAGATTCCCGTCGAAAATCGTCAAACTATTACACCGTCGATGGAGTTTTTAGATAGTCAATGGAACGTCGATTTTTTCGCTCGATGTAATTTTCCTCATTGTCGTTCGAGGCGAAACGATGGAGAGAGGCCGCGCGCCAATGGCTCGAAAGCTTGGAACCTGCTGGTATTTTACAGCCGAAAGCGTTTAAACGCGCAGCGATTTGCAGATACCGTCTGATCGATGAATTGCGTTCGTTTGATCGGTCGATTTCGACGATAAATTGGACGCATTAGAGGCAGGATCAGTCGTTGTCGCATTCGCGATTCAGAAAAAATAGAAACCGGAAAATGTTACCGCAACGCGTGTTTCGACGAGAACGCATAGAATACGAAAGCGTTATTCTTTTCGTGGTAACTATTGCATTCAAAAATATATTTGCACTTAATTTTCCCTAATGATCAGTTGGAGAGCTTGAACGAAGCAAAACATCAAGGCAACTGTTCCGTTATTTCATAAGTTTACAAAATAATCCCGGAAATTACAGGCAACAACATTTAATGAACACATAATATCGATGTACCCTGTTGATTAAACAAACACCCGGATCAATATTTGCCGGGTTATATTTTCGATACTCATTATTAAAGACCAATAAATGATCTTTGATGCTGGGGACGCGTCGAGTTTATTTTATACACGGGATCGAGCGCGGGAATATTTTTCGCACAACGTCGTTGTCGGGGTGAGAGAATTTATTTGTCACGCTCGCGATTTATTTACACGAGTGCGTGCGCGCGTTACGTATTTATTATGAACGTAACAGAGGTCGACGCTTGCAACGCGTTTTCAATTGCATTATTCGTTAGGATCGAAGCTGTTTTATTTAGTTCGACGTGGAAACTTTCCAGCGCGGAATCCGCACAAAACGGACGCTCGTACAAAGGAATACGATATTCGACCGCGGAACAACACGCGATGTAATATTTGCCGCTCATGACGTGTATTTTTAAATCAAATTCTAGCCAAGTTCTATGCGAATACAAAATTCAAATCAACATGACACGCGTTTCTTTCAACGCTGTAAAAAAAAAAAAAAAAACAGTCACGCCAAATATTCGAACATTTTATAAACTATTAGTGCACAAACGTTCTCGCGATCGACTGTGCACTCGCTTTACATAGGAGCAATTAGCGTCGAGCAAGTAGCGTATGATTACGTAAAACGAGACAGTCAGTAGAGTCTTGGGAAGGCGGGCAAGTAGAATGGGATCGCGTCTTGTCGGACGACGAGTAGCGAGGATCGTCGCCGATCAGACATGCGGTATACGATCGTCCTCCTCGATCGAACGAGTACCGTGGGACCATTTCTGGTCTGACAAGTAAAACGGGGACGGTTCGGGTCGGACAGAAATGCGCGTTTCAGATCCGATGGCGGATTTTCAATTCCTCAAGGAGCGGTAAAAGGAATAACGCGGCGGAAGGAAATGGATGATAAATGGCTGAAAGAAAGGGGATAAGAAGAATCCCATTGTTCCAATTCTGATTAATCGAACCTCTGACCGGGTCAATTGAATCTCTGGAACAGCGGATAAACAATTGAGTGCGATCCGATGATATTTTACCGAACGAGAGAAGGTAAGAACGCTCCGACGTAAAAGCCGAGATGCAAAGGCGAGAGAATAGTTTCATCGATCGAGCTTCGATACAGATTTCTATTTAACGTGGAAAGCGCGAAAGCATTGCTCGCTTCGAATCGACGTCATTGAACGGATAAACGAGAGGTAAGGGATTTCCAAGCGGGTTATGCGTATTCGCTTTTTCCCCGATATCTATTCTCGTTACCGCAAATTAGCAGAGGAGAACAATATCGAAGGGAAAACGAATTTTCATTCGGAGCAATCGAGAGGCTCGTAACGCTTTTTTTTTCCTGTTTTTTAACGCATATCCAGGGGATATGCGTTAAGGTCTCTTTGATATCGCAGCGCTCGATATTTTTTTTTCTTTTTTATTTTTTGTTTTGCGCCACGATAACAATAAACTACGCACATTTTTGTTCCTTTTGTAATTCGAATTTCCTTTTCGAGTTGGACGATGAAAATTGAACGAGTCGAAACCAGATTTATTACTGTGGCGTTGTAAATCTTCTTTTCAATTTCGGGGAACAGTAATCCGGGACGCGGTGCAGTTGTTTCGGTAGTCGCGAAACACTTTTAATGAAGCTGCAAATCGAATCGCATTGAAATATTTCAATAAACGCGGCGGGGATAACGGTTCCCCGAAAACGCGAGCGCCGAGAAATAAAACGTGACAGCGATCAATTTCAGTATGAAGCACTGGCCGGATCGAAATCATCATAATAAACTACTCTATCGTGGAATTTCATTTTGGGACATTAGTGCCAGTGAAATCCATAATTGAGCGTTTATTCGACGGAACGCGGATCTCCGCGAGAATGCGAGATGAAATCCGTTCCGCTCATAAAAATACAATCAGCCAGATAAACAACCGTGACATATAAATATCTCTTCGTCCGCGTAAACTGCGTTTTTTGAAACAGCGTATGATCTCATCCTGGCTTAGTCAATCTGGTCTATTTCAGCGTTTAATATGCGCCAAAAGATACGCGATACCAAAGTGTTTAAACAACTTACAACGGGAACGTGCTCTAATTTAAATACTCCCTTTTATCCGTCTCCTTCGTTCGCAGCAGGAAATTAGAATCGGACTGAAATTTAATTAACAATTAAATCGCCAGCTTCAATTCTCCCTTATCGCATCGTTCGGATTTTCAACAATTTAATTCGTAACACTTTACCTCGATCATGCGAGCTAGTATACTTTTCCATTGATCTTAACTACTGAAACGAGCGATGTTTCGCGCAGACGAGAAGAGACGTGGAAGAGAAAGGAGAGATGTACGAACGAAGTCGACGAAAGCTCTCTCTCTCTCTCTCTCTCTCTCTGTCTGAATCGAAGGATCAAATCAAAATTTCATACCAAAGTTCTCTGGTAACGCAGTAATTTATTGGTCGATATTGGAGCGTGCGTTTTATGCGGATTCCGTTGCCACTCCGGCAGCGATAAAATTCCTGCGTGAATTGCTGGTCCTCCCGAGGAACGAGGAGCGCGTCGGGGTCACGTAACTCCTCGAGTCCTGTTGGTGGACGCGGCGAGATCGAAAAACGCGGCAACGAATCAATCCTTTTGAGCAATCGTAAACGGGACGATGCGGACTCGTAAAATTTTTATGAAGTTCGTGCCGCGACATCAACGATCTGATTCGTTCCCCGTCGCTGACAGGCGTACGCGGGAGCAGTGCTGGCATTGTTCTGCGCCTGTCGAACATGGAATTTTTACGCCTCCGTCATTAATCATCGTGGTTTACCGCGTTAGAGAGATTTCCGGGATTGTTCCATCCAAACTACAAATAAGTCTGACCATTTCGGTTATTCCTGTTTCTGTGTCTGTCTCTAAGGGAGCGAAACGTCCGTTTTATTTTTTATTTCGCGCGTCCGAAGGGTAAACGTCAATAAAATCCACTTAATTTCACTAGCGCGACTCGATCGCGTTTTTCGGGGCCACTCGTTTACCGCGCGGTGCAATTTGCACACGTTCGACCGCGGCTGCGGAACGTTTTAAAGCGATTTAGACGTGGCCCGCAGCTCTCCATTCGCATCCAGTTAATCACGTAACTCATTTGGGCGTTAAAAACATCGCGTTGATTAAACGCGAAATAACGAGATTTGGTCGCGCGCTTAGGTGCGTGGCGCGTATCATTTCGCCGTCCCGTTTAGTTCTGCCCGCGTGGCGCATTAATTGATGCGATCTGGTAAACAGGCCGCAGCCTTTGCGTCCGCGGTTGCTTGATTCGCTGCGGAAACGGTATTCTTGCTCGCGCAGTAACCGCGATCGCGTTCGCGTTCAGCTGCTCGCGAACGGTCGACGGTTGATCGAGTTTAATACGAACGTAGCCATTGCTGCGCAGCGGAACTAGACGCGAAATTGCCTTCGAAGTACCGAAGAACTTCGAGCCTCGCAACTGGCGGCGGCTAATAAACTGTACGGGCGAACAACGCGCGTCGAAGAAGTAATTTAAGTCGATTCGATTATCAAAATTGAAATGCTGAACGTTATACGGGGCTCTCGTTCGAGTGGCTCTTTGAGAGCCAACGGCATGATCAGGCATCATACACGGAACGCAGCTCTCCGTAGATGTTCGAACGTCAAAGTACGCCGACACTGCGGGCCTCTCTTTGTGACTTTATATTTCAAAGGGATATATCACTCCTCTTCCTTCCAGCGATTGCATGATTAAACCAGCGAGCGATCCGTGGATGGCTCTCGAGTTGCATTCGGTCGTTATTCATGAATACTTTCGTCTATTGTACCCGGTGAAAAAGAGGGGCATCGGCTCGATCGAAAAATGAAATTCTTTACACCCAGAGCGTTGGGCGATGCTCGACCCATATCGAGTTAAGTAAATCCCACGTTTCGACGCGAGTGAAAAAAATACGAAGCGACACATGAATCATTTGTGTGATACTGCAAGCCTCCTAGGTTTTATTCGATTACAAGCAACGATCTTTTTCTAGCGACCAAGAAACTGACAAAAGTATCCTTCACTTTCGTTTAGAAAAGTTAAAATTTATCCAACCGCGCGATGATTTGAAAATTCTCTGGATCAATTTTCGACGATTCGCTTCCTGAGCTGTCCAGCTCGAACTCTGGAAGAAGTCTTCCATTACGCTCCTCCTCGAAAGCAATTATTCCGAGCGATTTGCGCACACTGCCGCGGCGATGACAGCCAGAGCTCTGGGCCGCGATGGATGCCAATACAGAAATAACTGAAAATTGATTTCGCCGCAGTCAGACGGTCCGCGAGCGGAGAAAAACGGTGCGTCAAAGTGGCTCTCGACAGGGCGGATCGTCAAAGCCTCAGTCAATTACCATCGTCCGCCCCTCTCCGGATGATTCGACGTAGGAAAGGAGAAAGGTCGCGCGGAACAGGCGAGGATCTTCTCGACGCGAACGAGGAGCGAGGGTGGATGAGGAAGAAAGGGAAATAAGGTGAAAAGAGGCGGGAGGGGCGCATAGAATTCGCCAGACGCTTCTCCCCCGCACGGAATATCGCAGCGTCAGCTGGAAACTCATAAAGACGGACGAAGTCGCGTGTCTTTCAGAGGTTTTCGGCTTTCCTGATGGCGGCGACGCTGACTGCACGTGCCGTTTGATTTGGTTCGCTCGAGGATCCACGGATTTCGTGTCAGGTGGAATAAACGACCGCCTTAAATAATCCTAGTTCGTCTCTAGGAACCGCTACAAAATTACTCAACCTCGTGTATATTCCTTTCGAAAACTTCCTTTGACACTTTCAGTTTACTAATAATCCCTCGTACAGTCTCAATTACAAAACAATACCTCAGTGCACCGTGCTTCCCGATCTGAAGATAGCGAAACGCAATAGGAAGACCCGGACCGTTTATCCTTCCTTTACGAGATTACTCCAGGCCCCATGTATTATACGCGGTGGCAACGAGGTAACGGAAGTCCGGATGAAATCTTCGTAACGAAGAACACGGAAGGCAACAGTCAAAGGGATAATTCTCAAAGCGCCGATATCAGTGGCAACCAGAACGTCCGTGCCGTTCCGCGAGCATCGTCGGGAATGTTTCGAGCGACATAATTATACCAGCGTAACGGACAGCGCGGCCGCGAGGGGGTGCTGCGAGAGCACAGTTCAGTGAGTGGATCCTCAGAACGATTTGCGAGAGGTGCAGCACGGTTTTGCGGGCACCGTCAGCCGGCCCGGTATTCGGCGAATTCGCAATAATGCCTCTCGTCCTCATTGTCTGGCCACGTTTCGTTTGCGCACCGTGTCCACTCGGCTGCGCGTACTCCTACGCGGACCTTTGCCCGCGTTTGTGCGACCTGGACGCGCGCGAGCGACCAACCGCGAACCAGCCACGGTTATACACCCACGCGTGTCTCTTTCGCGCAAAAATCTCCGGAGGAACCGCCACAGCCGCGCTCGAAATTTCCACCGCGATTCGAGGCGTCCCCGCGGAGCCCTTCCGTCCGCAGAACGGATCCGCGAGAGGAATTCTTGCCGAGGAATTGTCGCAGGCCGCGGGGAAATTGTTTTCCCGCGGCCTCCCGGGGTCTGCAAAGAGGGACGGCGAAATATTGCATTTTTTTAGGGCGAGGACTCGCTTGGATGGCGTCTTAAAACTGCCTCGGTCGTGGCGACAACTTCCTTCGCGAGAGATTCGTGGAAATGAAACGTTCTTTGTTAAACTACTCGAAATTTATTTTTACTGAAACGTAACTTATAATTTGTGTTTAATATATCTGCCATCGTTCAGATTCGTAATTAATCGTTTTGTGGAGGTCCTCGTCATTAGGGGGACAGCACACTCGTCAGTTCCCCGCGAGTACTCCATGTCCTACTCTGTTTCTATGTAATAGAAATTCTGACCTATCCCTATCATCCCCAGCGTCTAAGGCAGGGTCTGCTAGGTAGCTAGAACTATTGAGTCCACTAGCAGGCCCAGGACGAAACGTTCTTCCCTCTCTTTTTCCTTCCCACCCCCTCTCACGTCCTTTTTACAGCGCAATTATTGAAGCAGGCGTTCAGCCCACCAACCACAGGCTTCAGTTTCAATCCATGCACGATCGCTCCCGATATCGTCTTGCAATGTCGTTCCGCTTAATGTTTCACGAATTCATTCTATCGAGTCACCGATGCCTGGCCGTAATTATTACGAATAATGCGCGCTCGGTGAAATGGAAAAGTCGGTCGGTTCGGCTGAATGGGGACGCGTCGCGACGTGAAGTCGGATCTGGTCGGACGTATCAAAGCCGCGGTTCGAATTGACTCGAACAGTTTTTTCGAGCGAAATTTCCACGGGTAAAGCGCCCCGTGTGCGACGGGGGCGAAATGCGTTTGCACCGCCGCCAATTTGCCGGAGCAAACACGTTCCGCGGTACTTGGCGGGCTAGGAACACCTGTGGGCGCGTGTGTTCGCGTGCACCCACGGAATTTTCCTATGTATTTACGCTGACGTTGGCCAAAGTGCTTCGTAAACGAGGTAAAACCGGCGGCCAGGCGAGTGACAGAATAAAAACCGTCGGCCCAGCGACGAGTTTCGTTCCAGAGAGACGATTCCGCGATGTTTTCCTGGCTCGTGGAGGGAAGAAACCGGCGAGACGCTCGACGTCTCGCAGTGGTCTCGATAGACGAGGATCAACTCGATCTCCCGGAAACAACCGAGAACGTCGTTTTTGGACCTGCGATTGTTTACACGCCCGAAACGTGGACTCCCTTTGCTCGTTTCCTTCTTCTTCTCGTTGGGAGCCGAACGAGTAATATCGCTTTACAATCTCGCGAGCCACGTCGAGAAATAAATGAATCGAGTCGCGAACATTTTTATTTCGTTCCTCGATATTCCGTGGACGAAGAATATCGGATTTTTCGGATTCCGAGTAGTTCTTTTCACGTCCATTGAGGCGAGATCGATTTTATCCGTTCAGGAGTGCCCGTTCGAACGAGTTAAGGCAAAAAGGATCGGAGGGAGCTCTGCTGCAGAACTTACAATTAGCTTTAAAATGCACGGTTTGAGTCTTTCTCAGATTCAATTAGAACCGATGAGCGTAATAATGATTCAACAAAAAAGGCGTTTCGAATTCGCTGCGGAAGTTAATTAAAAAAAATTCTCATTTCACAGCGACTATTTTGTAGTGTTCGGTATTGATTTTTTTCTTTCGTCGTATTCATACTTATTACTGCACGAGACGGTGAAAAGAGGAAATGGAAGATAGAAATTGCGAACTTTCGAGGAATATCGATCGATAACATGGGAGCAGGTTTCAATTCGGGAGAGCAGATCCGCGTAATCTGGTTCGTAGCCGCGTCTTAAGCGAAGAAACTTACGATCGGTATTCGGAAGTTCTTTAGCCGCGTACGGTCCTGCATAAATCTCTCCGTATCGCTGCATTTTTCCAAGCCTTCCACGTTCAACGAAGCCACCCTCGCCCCTCTCGTTTACCCTTTTACGCCTCTCCCTTTCAACCCTCGCGTAGTACAACTCCTCCTACTTCGTCAAGCGCTTATAATACTTGGCCCATTAGCGTCAAACGGCACGTACCGATATTGCCTCGACGTGCTTTGTTGTGTTCAGCATAAAAGACTCCATTGAGATGCGCGCCGCAAAGTATGCGAGAAGAAAACGCGTTTACTGCACCCCCGACAGACCAGACTCGTCGTTTGTTCGCCAAGAAATCGTTCGATCTTTCAGTACGCAAACAATTTTTCAACCTTTTTCACTCGGATGTTTTCTCTGGGGGATGCCAGCATTGATTAGTGATTATGGAGGTTGAACTTATTCCATCGCATTTTTGAGAAATGCATGCTTTTCCTAAGTTTTCTGTTGGAATGATATTTTTCTATTGCCGAGAGATGTTGGTGACATAAACTGTAGCTAAAATATTGCTAAAATTCTGCTTGGGAAAGTAATTACATGGCCAAACGCAACGATTGATTATCGTTTAAACACTGTAAGAGATCACTTCCGCGGGCCTCTTTGTAAATTCGTATCTCAAAGCGAATATCAATCCCGTTGCTTTCAGCGATCGCATGATTAAAAGAGAGCGCGGTATGGGGGCGGCTTTCGAGTCCTTCGTCCAATTTTCGTCAAAACGACCACCGTCGACGGGGTCATCTGTCGTTTACAATGAATATTCGAGTGGACGCGTGTTTTTCCTCGATGAAACGGTCGAAGTAATTAATCGAAAGGAATCAGAGGGGGGATGGTTGGAAAAGCAACGCGGGAAATGAAATTTGACGACACGGAGTGATAGAAAAATCGTTTGCATCTCGTTCCGTCGAAAGGATTATTTTTCAAACGCGCTGCCATTGAATGCCCGGCGCTCGCGTTTGAAACGTGGAGCGGACAGAAGACTCGTGACACGCCAAATTCAACCGCGACGTATCAACGCGCGCGTACACGGCAATAATCGTATTCGTACGGTCAGCTCGAAGCGCAGAGCAACTAGCGAAATCGCGGAAAATCCTACGGTTACTTTAAAATTTTATCGAAGATGTAAAACTTTACAACGTCACCGTGAGTAGCGATACGGCCAATTACAGTGGCGGACCTTCTCCCAGGACGAGGATAACAGGCAGAATTACTTCGAACGTTTAGCGGAACGACGCGACGCGACGAAACTAATGGGAACGAGACGGCATGAACGAAATCCTATAAAATTTTTATTGCACCTCCTCTCCCTCTCTCTCCTCCCTCCCGCTGCTGTAGCTTTTCGCAACAGTTTACGAACGAGAATTGCGAGGACTCGAAATCGTCCCGGAACGCGCCGCGCAACAACACGTCGAAAGTGAAACATTAATCCCCGAAAGTAGCAAGGAATCGGATCCATAAATCTGGTCCAAGCTCGTTTGTCCCTAACAATGGAAGTTCGCTGATTCTACGCGGGACCTGTAATTTCCCCGGTCGACTCGACAATAGTCCGGTTAATCGGATACTCAATAACATCTCGTTCCAATAAATAGAGCTCAGGAGAACGGAGCACCGCCGTAATTAATTGCCACCGTGTTATCGTTGCCGTTCTACATCGATAAAATATAATTATCGTTATTAAAAGTTGGCCCCGGGAAAGCGTTGGTTCGCGGGCCAACGTAGCCGGGTAGATTTATCGGCTACACGCCCCCGTGTCGACGCGCGCGAAGTAAATTCGCGGCAGCGTCGTTACGGAACTCGAGGACGTCGATTTCTGGTCGCATCCGCGCGCGTTCGTATATATAGCGCGAAAGTTGCCAGGGGGTAAGAGAAACGGCGCCGATCCCATCGCGCACGAGTCCCTGATCTTTACTTTGGAACCGATCGCCGAAACGGCGTAACGATTTTCCGTGCCAGGGGCGAATCTGCCGGGCGAGGCCCGCCCTATTCTTATGCCCCGCCGATGCATGACGAACGGAGCCCCGGATTTCTCTTATGCAGTCGCTGATTTACATCCGCGATTCTTGGATCCCGTTCAAGCCGAGAAATCACGATCCCCCGCCGGAACTGCGGAATACGAATTTATTCGATTCTAACTGGACGGACCCGCGGGGCGAAGCTGAAATAAGGGACGCGTTATTTACCGCCTCGTATCGATCGTAGGAGAAGTTTACGCGGCATTGTGCGCCGTTGAAGCAGTCGCGTTTAAAGCGTGGCCGCATCGCGATGGGACAGTTCGACTCGTTATCAGTTTCGTTCCGTTATCCGACGCGCTTTTGTTTAATTGCGTTGCGTAAAACAATTCGGGTCCGTCAATTGGTTCGGAATAAAATGATAAATTAAAATTAAAATTGGAACTTCAGCTTCTGGGGTTGGTCTCTAAAAAAAATGAGCTCGAATGGGTTAATTAATCGAGTCGTACGTAATTTTGACAAGAATAGCAGAAGATCAGTAGTCGGACATTACGTACGGTCCGACAAGCAGAACGAGCTGACTTCGAATCGGACCGGACGCGTCGAACGAGATTGTTCCCGGTCAAGTAAGTGAAACGGAATGGTTTCTCTCCAGACGAGCGAAATGAGAACGATGCAGCCTGGCCAGAGAGACAGAATTGTTCCAGGGATGACGAATGAAATTACATCGAGTCTGATCAAACACGTGGAGCGATATAATTCGCGTCGATTACGTAGAAAATTATACTCTTTCATCGGGGCAAATGAAAGAGGGTCTTTTTTGGTAAAGGGAAATAAATCCATTGCTGGGCAAATACGATGAAATAACATTATTCTGATTAAACAAATGGGAACAGTCGGATTACGTTTGAACAAGATCGATTATAACAAGCATTCAAGGCACTTTGCTGGAAATTGTAGAAGATAGAGGCACGCTCCATAAGCGTGGTAGATCGCGATCTGCTTTATTATACATCCCTTTCGGAGCTTTACGGTCCGCCTACGATAGTTCGAGGGACGCACACGAATTCTCCTGGAAGGCATTTCGCTATCTCGCAGAAGGCACGCACAACGAGTCGAATTTCGTGAAAACGTTCATATATATGCAGAACATACTACCAAGGGCACAAATGAGAGGCAACTTCCACATTTAGAGTGGATACTTCTCCTCAGAGAAACCTCTCCCTTCTCTTACTTCAAATTGCAAGACAGCAAAGCAAAGGGAGTCTAAATTTCAGCCTGTCGCGATAAAAATTGAACAATTAATTAATCCCAACTTCGGCTCCACTCTTTTAAAGTAATATCGAAGCGTTTAAGTTCGAACTCCTTCGATTAAAAATACAGTCTCGCGGGGGAAGTTCGATTTTTAATTAGCCACGATTTAAACGACGCTCTCACTGGTCATCGAATCGCGTCCAGCGCAAATTTCGAGCCGCTGTTGGACGCGCGTTCGAGTTAAAAAATGTTCGCCAGGCTCCAAGAAGGGGGGAGGGGTTGAAAGGGAGAAAAGCTGGAATCGCCGCAAGATCATGAAAATTCATTAAAAGAGCAAGTCGTCGGGAAAGGGAGCACGACGCCGGCGCTGAACGACGCTTTGACCTCGTTACATCGCCTGGTCGCGGACTCGATAATCAGAAGGCTGTTCGTTCGACCGGAAAATCAGAAAATGAAATAACGAGCGGCGATCAAAGTTTTAGAGCCGAGCCGTATCCAGAGCCGAGTCGCCGTACGAAACGATATTATATCCCGTGCCATAAAACCAAAGACCGCTCGTAAAGTTTCGACGCGCAAGTGGGAAGGGGCAAGGACGATCCACCTGGATCCCTGATGAAATTCAGCCAACAAAAATGGACACCGTACCGCCCCGTCGAACGGCCAGCTATTTGTTTGCTCGGCTTTTTCTGGCTGTTAAATGCTTTTATGCCTCTTAAAACCGACGTTTCATTCGGCGCGCGTGCTCGTCCCGAATTTCATTTTCCCGTGGCGCGGATAAACGAGAAGTCGAGACGCCGTACTGTAACGCGACTTTCAATTGCCGCGAGGGTCTCCGAACGGCGTCGAGTAAAAATTATTATAACCGCGTTATCGAATGACCGAACGATTGACTCGCGAGTGAAACGGGCGTCGACAAAGCTCGTTACCGTCCGCGTTGTTCAGGAACACCCGTGCGTCTCCGCGTAACCTCCAATGGTGCTGGACGATCGATGACAGGTATAGAGGTGCGCGTCGGGTGGAACACGTGACAGCTCGGTAAACCGCACGCCGTAGGTGAATTAATTGTTCGCCAAGAATTCCACCTTCCCCGTAATACCCGTGAATTTCCAAACGATACCAATTTACTGGGGACAACGCACGCGAGATGTGACTTTTCAACCCTTACGGAACCCTGCTACCTGGTGAACGGATGTTCGAGCTTATTTTTTTCCACAAACTTCGCTTCATATTTTAGAGAAGCCTACGGCTTTAAGGGAGACAAACGATACGCGGATGCATTTAAGAGAAAGCACTCGGCCGTCACTGTCTAATCCCAGGGACCGTTGTATCTCCTGGCTCCGTTCCTGGCAAATTGTGGGCGCGGTCTACGCGGACGGACTTCGTTAACTTAGCCAGACGGCGGCGGTAGTAATTTCGAGATTACAATTAGTTTGCCCCGCGGCGGTCGGAGACGTCCGAGCGAGAAAGAGAGAGGAACGACGGGGCGAGGCGCCGGGAGAAAGATGGGCAGGTAATTCGAGGATGAATCATCGTTTGGACGAGCGACTCGCCGAAGCTTTCCCTAACGAGCTCCCGCGATATTCCAGGTAATAAAGTGGCCGGGAAAACAGCGAAGCCCGCTGCCAAGATTTAAACGCGCTCGCAACCGAGTCAGCTAGTCGCGAGGAGCGTAACCAGGGGACGCAACAATCCGCTGGAAGAGGGTGGTGGACGACGACGCGCCGAGCCAGCTTCTCCTTTATTACTTTCTTCCATGGACAATGGACCCAGGCCATAACCGCGTTTCAGTTTTTTCCGCCATTTACACGAGCAACTTCGCTCTACAACTGTACTTTCGCTGTTTCTTCCGACCTTTGCTTCGCCCAGAGACTCTCTCGCTCGTCCAGGCCGGAAACGGGCACTTTGTACTGGAAAGTTGGACTCGATGAGTCGTCGTCGTCGCCGCCGCTCGAACGAAGGGGTGGCGGCGCAAAAACTGGGAACGACGCCAATTCGGTCGTTGTTGCGTCGTTTTGTTTTGTCAAAGAAGCATAAACGAAGCTCGGATGGCTGCATCCCTCCTCCTGCCCGGCAATTTTTCATTCCCCTGAATTTTTTCGGGTATCTTGCGCGACACCGTGCATTAGCGCCATTATAAAGGAAATTGAGACGTTCCGCAGGTTTTGCACAGCTGCGAGAGAGTTGAGAACTATTCGAACTGCGCGCGGAAGTTGCGAAGAAACGAGAAATAACGTTTCGATACGCACGTTTCGAGGGAGTGGATGAGGAAATCGTGCGCTGTGTACAAATTACAGAGCGCGTAACGGAACAGCTTTTTGTAAAATGTTTTACGATGTCCGGTTACGTGAACGTAATACTTCGAGGCTACTTTGCCACGTTCGTTGGGCTCGCTGCGAGAAAATAGTCATGATAATCCAGAAGGGCGGAGAAATATTTTCGGCGCGACGGAAGGTGGAAACGGAAAGGAGAGTTCCACGGGAGCGTAATTGAATTTCGTCGGTCAGTGGTCGGGGTGGTGATAAAAATTGTCTGAATTAAGCCGTGGCTCGTTCCGAGGACTGTTCTCGGATTATAAACGTTTTATTTGCGCGAAATAACTGGCTAACCGTATGAGATAATTAGCAGTACGAACACGAATGATCAGATGTGTTGAGTGATGAAAAGAAAAATTTTTTTCATTCGTTTCGTTGAATGCTGAAACGCATTAGACGGTTGTCGATAGATCGAAGATTTACCGTCGGCATTGAATGCCACGATTTTAGTGCCACTAAAGTTCCCACCTTTGTTCCAGCGTGAAGCAAGAATTAAGCACAATGGAGCCCGCAATCGTTTCTCCTTCTCTCTCCTTTTTTCCCTTTTTTTTTTCAAAAATCCACGACCGCGTTTCGCCGATTTCACGTATTCGTATCGTCAATTTGCCATTGTGCAGCGCGAAGTGCTTCACTTCCTTTGTCAATTCTGTTCCGGTAGAAAAATTACCGCGCCCCTCGTTTGTCCACGCGAAGGAGCACACGAGCGTTGCCATTTTTCTCTCGCGCACTCGCGAATCCCGCGAGTTATTCGTCCGTGGCGCCGCCGCCAGTTCAAAACCCGGCCGCGTTACGCAAACAACGAAAACAGCTGGAAGAGATGGAGTAAAAAGGGGCCGCGTAAAAATGGAAGAAGCTTGAAACGCGAGCGAAAATCTTTACGAGTTAACGCTTCGCGTGGCGCTCGCGTTCTAGCGGGGTGAGAGCGGGCTATATCAAACCCAGCTCTCGAGGAGCGTAAAAAATAGCCAGTGCCCCGCGTTTCCGAGCAATTTGTCGGCAGCCGCAACAAGATAATGGTCATTTATGCGGCTATTTTTTCGGCCCAACGCGTGGACCGTCAGGAGTTAACCCACGAGGCCTGTGTGCACGTGGCTAGCTGCACAAAGACCACGGCAATTCGCGTGCGACCGGCTCCCTGGCGGATATTCCTTTTACGACGCATTTATTTTCCACGGTTCGTTTTTCATTTTCATCGTTGTTCGACGACCCCTTTAACCAAGCCCTCTCGTCCCCTCTCTCGCCCCACGCGCCCCCCACTCTATTCGCACCAGAGCTTTTACCTTTGATGAATCGCGCTCGAATTACCCGCTGCATCCGCGGGGTCAATGAAGCAGCTCTTCCGCGGGGTGAAAAGATAGGAAAGGGCGCCAGGGAGGAAGCCAGCGCGCGCGGAGAGGACTATCGCGTCGATATCACCGCGCGTATAACGAGGCAGGAAGCCGCGCACGCCGGGGCGGACGCGTTCAGAGGCCACCGCTGAGGGAACGGCGATTCTTTTTTACTATCTACGCCACCTTCGCCTCTTCCGCGAGGCTCGATATCGGACGTACGCGGCTGGAAAGCGAGCAGTGAACGACCTGGAAAACAGGGTCGAGCCGTTTCCTCGGCGCACGCAGCGCGGCAGCGCGCGTCAAACTGTAAAATATGATAACGCGAGTCGATTCGTTCGTCGATCGATGCGCGAGGCGTCCGCGGAATTCCGCGTCGAACGCGGTGTTAATTCGAGAGGTCGACGTTTCACGCGCGATTTCGGTGCTGTAATTACGAGTCGATCGCTTTATCGCATCGCGGGAGAGGTGGAAGCGATAGACGCGCCAAGTATTCGAGGGCGATACGAAAAGCGGAAGGGCGATAGAAACGCTGGGGGGGAAAGGCAATCGAACCGCGACGGGTAATTAAGAGTTACTCCGTGAATCGAACCAATTAAAAATCTTAATCCCCCGTGAAGACTCACGCGGAAGCACGGACACTCGGACGCTTTTCAATTACGGTGCGCGAGCGCAACCGCGCGCGATCGGAGGCACTTCGCTCGAGCGGAACATTAAATTCGTATGAACTAGCCCCGGAAGCGTATCCCCCGTACAGCGGAGCTATCCGCCTGCGTTACACGTTCGTTCCGTTGATATGTTCGACAGGAACAGACGTTTTCCGACTCGCAGCGCGCGAGTAAAGGGAGGCGGGTGGTCGACGTCGGGCGAAGTTAGAGGCGTAGCAGAAAACGGGGCAGGAAAAGGGGAAAAAGGCGGATGGCATTGGTCGCGAGGGGGGTTGCTGGATACCTTAAACGAGTATGACGCGAACGCAATATCGCGGGCACGCGGGAGCGGAGTTCAACGGGCACGGAAAGATTAAAGCGAAGACGGGTTTTCCATCCCCCGTTTAATGGGATTCCGACAAATCAAACCCTCGAAAGCGGGTCTCGCGTTGCACAGAGGGCTGGATGCGCCTTTACGAGCCGGGCACGTCACTCTTCGGGGAGTTTATGTCTCATTTAAATAGGGCTCGCGTTACAGGATGCTGTTAAGGGGGATGTGTACGCCGCCGCCGTCCCGACCGTCTAGTTACTACCTTGAGCGAGTATCTCTCGTTCCGAAACCGGGTAATCAAGCTAATTGAATTGGCGGGCCTCTGGTGTATGTTAATAACGCCCGGACCCGATATTACCCTTACGTATCCCCGGAATGGAATCAAATATACGCTGCAGCCAAGCGCATTTGAAACTTTGCGAAGAGCGGAAGAAAACGCGAACGATTCCAGGATCCCCCGATCGAGAGGCATTGAATGGTAATCCGAGGCAGTCGGACGGACGTTAAGGAGAAACGAGAGTCGATCTCTGTGGCTTTTTTCCAAGCGCAGGGTCGTAATCGTAAGCAGGAAATACGCGCGAACCATCGTCTCGCGGAATTCGACGCTCGGATTTCACCGAGCGATCGGCATTTAGGATGATCGCCGTCTCTCGCGGCCGAGGGAGGCAAGAAAAGGGCGAAGAAGAGAAAACGAGGCGGAAGATTCGTTTGTAATGATGGACGCCAACCGAGAGGGAATTCTTGGGAAGTCTTGCGCGGACCAAAACTCGGTGGTTTTCGCTTCAGCCTCGAACTGCGCGAGATGTTCATCCGGAACCGTGATGCACCGTGTCTGTCGCGCAGCTATGGTTGGGGGTGTGTTTGTGACGCGAATCGCGGGAACCTGCGAGCTACGACTCGCTGTGCTTCGAGCATTTTTGCATGCTCGAAGGGCCTGTGATTCTGGGATCTGGATATTCTGTCCGTCTTCTCTCGCAGCTGATACCGAATTCTTAACGCGATCTTAAGTGAAATGAAAAAGCGACTTTTCTAATTAAATATCACACTTCTTTCCTCGTAGTAGTTAGTCGAAGAATCCAGCGCGTGGTAATCGTTGATACAATGATCGTTAGCTTCGACAAACAGTTCTTTCCAGACGGTATTTAATAGCATTCAACTGAGAAATTTCCGAACTGCACCCTCCGTTTGCTTAAACCCATAACGAGTTCGGAACTCGTCGGGAACGCGAATAATTAGCTACAGTTTCCGGGAGTTCGCGCACGGCAGAGCGTGAAGCGTAATCTCCCTACAGCCAGCGCCCCCTCTCCCTACAGGCCAACGCCGCGGCGGAAAATTATCATAGGGCCGTGTGAATCGAATTCGCGCAGTTCACTGCCAACTTAGAATCTTGGGACGCTTTACGACGTCGTTAATAAGTTACCAACGGGGTAACTAAATAATCGGAGAGGCGGAGGGGTGAGTTAGCTCGGCTGGCGCGTGGATGCGTGCCGCGTTTTATTCGCGCGATCGCGCTCGCACGCGGGCTAACTTCGACCGGTTGCCATAAGCGCGTCGATCGAACCGCCGTAATTAATGGGATCCACGAAGTGTCGACGGTGTAGCGTGTCGTTACGCGAGCGTTCAACGAGCGTTCAACGAGCGTTCATCTCATTATCGATACTTACGCGAGCGGCCACGCTCGATTATCGAGATCGAGTGGATTATCGAATAGTTTATTAATCGAGAATGTATGTAACGCGGTAAATTCCCTCGCTAATGACCGGGACGCGCTCGCTCGATGGTCGACGGTTGTCGAGTCGTCCGCTAAAATCGGCTGCGATGCGTCCAAGGAAATCTGCGCGAGACCGTCCCGATCGAAAGGGAAGCGCGGTGGCGGGATCGCTTCTGGCTGGTCGGGAAGGGTGGGACTGTTCCTGGACGGGCAAGTGGAACTAGCCTGTTCGCGGTCGGGCAAGTAGAATGACCCCACCTTTCGCGCGATTCGATGACAAGACTCACTCCTGATCGAGCAACTGGAATAGGATTGTACTTAATCAGACGGGGAAATGGGAACGCTCTCTGAAGCGTGTAAGTAGAATTTAACTGTGTTTGGTACGGGCAAATAAAACAGGGCTGCGGGACGCTAACGCAAACCCATTTTACGCTCCCAGGAATGCTAATTCTTACCGAAATTGTATATTTATAAATCAGACGTAAAATTAACGAATTTCATTAAACTCGTTTAACGTCACTGATTGAGTTTCGTTCGATCGTTAGCGAACGTGTTTACCTGAATAATCGAACGGTTTATTAATTAATGGATTACCGTCAGAAATAACGCTGCCACCGCGGAGTAGAAAATAAATTTGTCGGGCTTTTTGCAAAGCCGTGACGTCGGTTTCTATAGAAGATCAAACACTTCTCGACCGCGAATTATTGCCCAGCCACCTCTCGTTCCACGGGAAAATGATAGCTTGCTTTTGTTTCCTCTTTCCGAAATGCAAAATTCCCCTTCGTACGATCCTTGACAGCACTCGTGCTTTTTTTCCTCGTCCACAGAATTCCTACAGCGCGAATTGAAACGGAAATTGCATCAACGCCAAATCCGTTGGGTTCCACGTTGAATGCTATTGGAAGCAACGTCGAAAAAGCGCAGCAGGAGAATTTCAGGATCTAAATAATTATTCGAGAAACGTTCTATCGCGAGATGGACTTTAAATCGGAGGCGTGGGGGTGGAACGTACAACGATGCGCTGCTCTTATTTGCAGTAACGCTGGAGAACGGTGTTGTAAAAGAACAGTGAAGTAAGAATTAGAACATCCGTGGAAGTTAGAGGCAGAAACAACTACCTTAATCTCAGCAATTCCCCCCTTTTTAGCAATCAACTTTATACCCTCCTCGCGAAGTTACTCCGACACTTTTCAGGTTCAAACGGTCTGCTATTGCGAAATAAAAAGTCAGTGCACCGAAAGGGTGCTATTACGATATAAAAACGAGAAGGAAAGTAATTGTAACGGGGGAAGGGCATCGAACGCGGGAGCAAAATCGTAGCGGAGAAAACTTTTCCTACAAGAAAATTACTTGCTCTCTTGAATTCTACTATTATTCCTCTCGAGTGTATCGAATTAATTTGTTTGTTCGAAAGTACGTATGTACGTATCGTCAGAATTCCTCTCGCAGACCGATGCGGTCGCAAAGGTCACCTCTGGGTTGACACAACCCGAAATAAATAAATAAACAGAACGGAGAAGCCAGAAGCTGGTTTCATCCCGAGAAAGGGAGAGAAGAATTGCGCAAGACACGCCAGCTGCCATGATCGCTGCTAATCTAATTCGTTCCCATCCGTGTGCACCTTCGGGATTCGCGAACAAAATTACGTTAGAAGACGTCGCGGCATAAAGCATCGCGCGGTTACGAAGACGAGAGGGGCGCGCGCGTCCGCGTCTGATCCGACCTTTATCTTTCTTTCATTCGCCCCTTTATTGCAGTCGTCGCATCACGCAGCATCGAAATTTCTTTTCCACGTCAACCCTGGTGTCCCCGGCGAGATTTATAAGGTCGTTTTCAATTGAAAAGGAGAAAGGACGGAGCTTGATAACGCGGCCATCTCGGAAACTCGAGGTACAACGTCGCGCTCGAAAAATTCGAACGAACGTAAATTACTTTCGGAAATAAAAATGCCGTGTCGCGCGTACCGTTAGGGCCTGGAAGGGAGTGGCATTTTTTATTAACGCGATGAGAATGGAGGAGAAGGCGGCGGGATAAAATAGGAATGAACGTTGAACGAAAGGTAATGGAGGTCCATTTTCTGCGGTAGAAAAGAACGCAACAATGCCGTGGGAACCGGCCGCGTAAATTGCACAGAAAATAAGGCATTTCAATGCGCCGTCGTGCACTTCCGCGGGTCGAACCGCAAGAAAACCGGCCGGCACTACGCTCGTTGTTCGCTAACGCCGTATTAATAGCGGCAGCACGCGAAAGAAGTCGCGCAGGAGCCGCGACCACGCTTTTTTGAAAGCTCGCGACGAAATGTCGAGCATCCGGTCCGACTGGCGCGCTCGCTCGAGTGTATTTTCCGCGCGGCGGACAACGACTGCGAGTCCCGTGAAACTTTCCCGCCAGGACACGTTCCGATGGAAACGCGACCGTTTAATCGCCGTCTCGTAGCGATCGCAGCGCGAATAAATCAGCCAGTGCCGCGTAAATAAGATCCCAAACCAGTCGCGCTGATAATGCGCCAGAGGAAACGTGCGCGGCCGTGCGCGCTCGCGGGAAAGCGTCACGGAAACGTGCCTGAAATACGCTGCACCGTAGCCGAATTTAGTCGAACTCGTTCGCTTAATGAAGCAGAAATTCTTACTGGATTTACGAGTGATACGGCTGAATGGACGAGGCGGGGGTAGATTTCGACTGAGGCACGTCGAACGCGAATAGGAACCGGGGTAGAAATAGCCGGATGGCTGATCAAAGGTAGACCTTTACCACTGCGATTCTAGACACCGGCGATCGTTAGAAATCCATAGCTCCGTGATGGAAAGTTTCGTGATCCGAAATACTTCGGATGATTGCGATATCGGAAACGTTTTAGCGTGATTAATCTAATTGGAATTACGGGATTTTTTTTTGTCGACATTGTTCCCGCGCAACTGCGCGCGGTCGGATCGTCGAAACTTGAACACCGATGCGCATTCACCATCGACATTGACAATAAAGGGGGAAAAACCGGGATGATGGATCCAATTTAACTTGGTTTAACGGTATTTAATGGATTCCTCGATAGATACCGCATTCCTGGCAGCGCTCTCAGTGGCTGCGGAACGTTCCCAGCCCGGCTCCCAGATGCTGCTACTGAATTACGAAACTGTTCGGGGCACGGAACTTCAAAAGGCGACTGCGTTCATGTTTGGAACCGGACTGGGCATCGGGCATAATTGACGATTCGCCCTGTAAATCTTTCATTGGGGGATAAAGTGGAATCTCCGTTTCATAGATAGCCAGCCTCGGAATCCTTCCAGGAAGACGTGGGGGCGGGATATCTCGAAAGAAATTCGTTTCCTTCGTCTCCTCTCGCTTCGTCCCGTCCCGCCCTGTTCGCCCGTTCATCCCTTGACTTTTATCGATTCCTCGTTTATCCCGCCGGCCCATATCTCCTCTTCATTCAGACAAACTTTATCTTCTTCTCTGCTTCGCGCCCAGCCCGTCCTCCCGGTTTCTATTCAAAATTCGTACCCTTCTATGCCGATACCCATCTGCCTCGACTCCTCGAGCTTCCTACGTAGATCAAAGCGCTTCCCTTCGGATTACTATCGTCCGCCTTTGTGCGCACTGCATTCTTTACGTCCATTCTTTACGTCCATTATTTCTTACTGCCTTCGTAATAGGATTCCGCGACACTTTACAGACTCAACAGCGGACTCTGTCAACGCGATCCTATTTTTGATCGCCCCGCCGTGTTACACTGTGTTACAGACATTTACATCCGACGTCGCGTTTAGCAATGTCAACCTCTTGTCGCGCTTTTCGCCCGATCTTTTACCGAAGAATTCACTTCCACCGACGTCATTTTTCATCCACTTCTGCCCGTGCTTCCTTCACCCCCGATTCTTGCTTCCGGCTTCCCTTCATTTCTATTCCACCCTCATCCGTTATTCTCGTCCCGTCTTCGCACCTTAGCGCCACTGTTTCATGATACCTTCGATATCCTGTTTGCAGTTCATTTGAATGCATGGCTATCCCCCGGGATCAGAGAACCGTTCACCGGGCGCAACACGTAGGATTCCGAAACTCAGATTTATTCCCCTAAGTACAGTCAATATTCCGAGCGTTGCAGCCGGCGCAGGAGGGCGTTTTTTTCCCCTCCTCCGTCGCCTCGCCTCTTTCTACCAGCCTCGAGTCAGCTTTAAATTGATACCCTGGAGTTTTACGAAATTCTGACTCGCGAAAATTGAACTCGGCTGCCGATCGCTATACGCTGCTCCGTTCTCAATTCGTACACTCGATTTATTTTTTCAAGCAAACACCATTTGCAATCGTTACATATCCAGCACGCGGGTTTCACTTTCCCAGCGGTGGTCGCCGCGACACGCGACACCCCGTTTGTTTCCCGCGTTTTAAATAAATATATTTCCATCCCCAATTCATATAACTTTAGTAGTAATTGAGATCGACAATATTCGATTCGGTGTAACTGGTCGATGTATTATCAATCGCGGTGCGTCCTATTTGTCTTTGATATTTCGATCAGTAATCCATACAAACACAGTTTAATTACATCTGACTGCAAGTATTTATGCCTGTTTCATAATTCCAAGCCTGTTCCCGTGGAACAACGAAGTTCCGAATTCCATAAAATCTGGAGAACACACAGCCGACGTACCATCCGAGCCGCGAAGCTGGGCACGCGAGGAGGACCGAAAAGATCCGTCGCCACTGTGTGCAAACGCGTAACCAGCAAACGGAAACAGAGGGTTGCGGTACGCCAGCGTTGATTTAAGTTAACGACAGTTTAGTGTCGCGCAATTTGCGACGGCAGTCGATGGTGGGGCGGTCGAGGGAAGTAAAATATGCGGTTTCATAATTCTCGCGACCCATCGGAATGGCGTAGGAGGGAACGAAATTCATTCGTCCCAGCCGTGGACGGGGGTGGAGAACGAACGAGGGGAAGGACAGCGGTGTTCTGGATCGTTCCCTCCCTTTCCTCGTCCGTCTTTACGTCGCTCCCTATTTCTTTTCATTTCAGCCGCTGTTTTTCTCGCCGCTGGTGTTTTTTTCTCCCGCGAGCGATACGACGCAATTACCGGCAGAACGGCAAGACGTACCCAGCAGTTTCTATAATTACCGCCCTCCTCCGACCCGCGGACGTCCGAGGGAATCGCTCGCGATCCTTTGTCCCCGGTAGTTCGTCCCTTTTTTCCCCGCCGTTGGATTACCCACGACGACGCGGAACGAGCCTTTGTCCCTTCGTGCACACGCGATCCACCAATTCAATTTACGTTCCCGGGGTTCTTTGGTCGGCCTCGCGACCCTCTGCGCGCCATTCACGAGTGTAGCATGACGAATGGTATCTCGAAGCGGTGGATGGATATTGCGACCCAACATCCCTGATATCCGAGATAAGAGTTTGTTAATTTTCGACGAGAATCTCGAGCTCTCCTCGCGAGCGAGCGAACGAAACGCGAGCACTTCCGGTCGCACCGCGAAGCGCGAAACGAATCGCGAAAGGACAACGCCCAATGGCGGACGAAGGCCGTCCAGGCGAGCGTCGAACGAGTCCGCGCGAGCAAATCATCGCGCGATGGTCCGCGTTGCATTAGTATAGATCGTTCGTTATTTCCAGGCCAGCGACAATCGCAGATTGCGCCTAAAGGGTGTGCGTTGCGTCGATTCGTTCGCGGGCCGGATGTTAACACCTAGCGGAATGGGAATCGATATGCCACAAGCCGCAGATCGTAAATATCTTCTAGCTGGCGCGCGGACGCACACGCGTATTCGATTATCGAGAACGGCTGGCAGCGGCCGAACTTGCGGTTTTAATGCAGCCCCCGTGCGAACTGGCTCGCATCCTGCCAGCCGAAACTTTACAGCCGCCGTTTTCACGCGTCGCGCTTTCGCTCAGGCTCGCAACTCCGCGTTCTGCTCGTCGTTGCCATTTTTCACCGTTAGAACAGCTCTTTGCAGTTAAGCAAATCGCTCGATCTGTACATCGCGTGGGAGATTAAGTCGCGAGCCGATCCGATACGCCACTGCGATAGTTCCGTAGGACGTGCAAAATGACAGCGTGGCAACCCTTTCGATAGCATCCGTGGGACTGTTATTGGAAACGGACCAGCGTACTCGGATATTTATGAGCGATAGCGTACGTTCGGCTGATGGTTAGTGCGCACGGTCGAGCAGCCTGTTTCGATTCGATGTCAACGTTGGATTTAGCGTTAAACTCGAGTTCACTCGGAGCAACGCAAACACAGGTCAGCCGTTAGAGTGGAAACACGGATATTCGTGGAGTATCGGTTCGAGATTTCGGAATGTCTTGAGGACCCTCGAAATCCCGTGAATACTCGGGGCGTAAAGGGGCTTAGGATGGGTCGTTAGGATTGCGGTTGATAAGCGATGAATTTTATAGACCTCGCCTACCCACGAGTACACAGCCCTGAACGATCTTCGATCGGTTAACGCTTCTTAGGAAGCTCGCCACCCCGTGAGAATGTATCATTACGCGTCGCGTTACGAGCTTAATTAGCTCGTATGCAAAACCGCCGTAATGGCTGCGATAACTCGGTCGCGTTTAACGCAGATCTCGTATGTCTAGTAGCTATTCAGGATTTACCGCGGTTTAAGTGCGGGGGTTAATTTAGTATAATTTTCAAGCGAATTACCAAGCCGCGAATAACTTAAGGCGAACGACACGAGCCGCGCGTAATGTCCCCCTCCTCCCAGTTTCCTTACAATTACACGTTCGCACGGTCTGAATGGGCGCGCAGCATCCGCGAATAATTGATGAGAAAATTATTACGCGGCCGGCTCGGGAGGAGCGAGTAAACAATAGTAAAACAACGTAGCGCCATTAAACGAGCAGAAAGCAGGCCGGAGAAAAAGAACGCGGCCGGCGGTTTCGTCCTCGTTAATCATCTAGATAACGTCGACGTCGTGTTGCACGCTGGGATTAATGAGCACGACAAGGCAACGTAAAGTTTGCACTCCACAAAACGCGGGTCGATGGTCTATTAAAACGACGCTCGATGGCTTTATCAAGGTCGCGTTGCACCGAGTCGTTTATCCGAGCTACCTTTTCTCTTGGTAGGCGAAAAATAAATATAAACATAGCCAAGTGGTCACAATAAATCGTGTCGTCGTAACCAACGCAAGAAAATCTCCAGTTCCAGAAGAAAGGCTGAAGGCGGATATTTTGGCCACGAGTGCCCAATTGGTGGAGACGCGAAACGCCCCTGGTCTTCAGAGAAAATAATTTTTACTCCAATTAATTACGGATACGTGCAACAGCATAGATGACTGTTTTTCACTTTCACAAGCGAAGTATCGACCACTTCTTTTCACGCACTTCCCTCTGACAGCATGTTTCCAGGCATCCGGAGAATCTTCGAACTCTCGACGAGAAATTTTCACGATTCGATCCATCAATCAGTGTCGACTGTTCAATATTCGATCGCGCGTAGGTATGCATTCCGAGATTTAAGATAACTGCGTCAATCCACGACGGAATGAATCATCGAGGCGTATCAGATTCGGCTCGCGCAAACACGGCTGCGAATCAAACGTTTCGATGCCGTCACCGCGACGCCGGGACGGCGCGCGGAAAAACTTTAATTCGATTTATGGCGTCGGAACTTCCACCGTGGCTATAAACGTTGATGCGATACTTTTCTTCGCAAATTACGCCTCCGCCGCGGCGGTGTTTTAAATTCCGCCCGATCCCGCGTTGAATTATACAAGTAACGCGGAAAGTTATTTCATTAGCCTGGCCGTATCGAGGATTTCATGGGCCGTGCGTTATTACGCTTTCGTTGTTTTAATATACCCCAGCGAATAATTTCACGCGCTGCTCGTATCAAAAGTTACGATTACGCGGACTTTAATAAATCCTTCGTAACCAGGTCCCGACCCTCCTTTTCTCGGGGGCTAATCGACCGTTCGAAAAAGCTGGGATCGTTCTCGCTAGGGCGTAGTTTATGGAGAACCTTCGAGTGGAACGTACAAACTCGTCGACATTTTGTAGATTTCGCGGTACAAATCCTATCTCCCGATCATACGATGGACACTCGTGAGGTTCTGTGAAACAATTGCTGAAGAAACTTGCGGAGAAACTTTCATTTTAAAGAGCCTTCTTGAAACGAGCTCGAGACGATCGACGATTACGCGAGCGGAAACGAAAGTCGCGAGAAGGGATTGGTAGGTCGATCGATTTCGCTCTCGAAGGGTATCCACCCCAATTGCCAGAGGACAAACGGAAATAGATCACTTTCGAATCGCCGCGTCCGTTTCGATTTACGCTCTGTCAATGGTCCTTCCTCGCAGAATAAGCTGACCACTTTATCGAAGATTAAAAGAAGATTTCGAAACCCGTGGCGCGGTGGGTACTGGCGGATAGATCGATAGCGCGGACATCGTTTATCTCGTTAAAAAGCTCGAGATACGTGTCCGGTGATAACTGTAATCTTCTTTCAGCGGACGGATCAGCGGAAGATGGATCGCGGTGAAATAAATTCGAGCGATATATAAAGGAACGTTGGAGATGCAACTTTTGCTGGCTTCGAGACGCATCCTTCGACGCGAAACCATCGCGATCCATTCCCCGATAGGAACGTTCGCGGAGTGTCTGTAGCCGACGAGCAGACAAGCTCCCGGGACGCATAAAACGAGATGGGGCGCGTGAAAAATTATCCGTTACGCGCGGGAAAGGCGAGGAGGAGCGTTTCGTTCCGCGTAGACGTCGGATCTGCCCCGTAATATCCGCGGGACGTCGAAAAACGGGGCCCCGCGCGTTGCTATCTGCGTGATGTACGACCGAAATTCCTGTGTTTTCCTCTCGTCCGCGTCTCGAATTTCTGCAGGCCGCGGATAATGCGTTCCATTGTTTCTGGACGCTGTCTACGGTCGATACGCGGGTGCCGACCGTCGCGCAACTTCATATCGCTGAAACGTTCTCGCCTATTCACCCATGCGCGCCGGCTCTCGCACCTGCACCGCTTCCCAAGCTCCGTTCCACGTCACGGCGAACACATGTCGAGTTTTCGCTTTAAAACACCAGCCAATCATCGATAAAAACCGACCTCACCCCTCCCCGCGGCCTCCAATTTCGACGTTCCTTTTAGAGGCAACGGGGAGCCACCCCCTGGCCCCCCACCCCCGAAAAACCGATATCGCGTATCGACGATAAAATATCCGAGAGCCAGCCGACGAAACTACGTCGATCAGCGCCCAGCGAGCGTGAACGACGATGGTAGCGCGCGAGCACGCGGACTACCCCGTTTCAGGGGATGCGCGAGCTCTCCGCGAGAAATTGCGCCGACGAGAAATTCGGAACCGGAGCTGGCGTGGCCACGGGATCCGCGTCGACGTCGGTTCAAAGCCACATAAAAGGCTTTCAGCATACACCGGGGTCGAGTAAAGCCGCCAGAACGTCGGTTTGCACTGGCAGCCAGCAGTAACACGAACGGGCACACGGGGGAGGGCGAGGGCGAGGAGGAGATGCGAAGCTTCGACCGTCTCGATTTCTCTTTGCCCGTGGTAACGTTTGCGGACCAGTCTCCCAAGAAGGATACACCGCCGCTGGGGAGGAATGAGGTGGTAGCAGCGGTGGCTAAAGCGCGCTGGTACGACCTTCGAACCAGCCGCGTTTATTCCGACCGATTCGAACGCTCGGTCCCTTTGAGAGGGACCGTCGTCCTCTATCGACTTCCAGGATCGTCCGCGGGATTTTTCCAGCAGACCGGTTTGCTCGTTTTTCCTGGGAATCGGGGTCTCCAGGACGTGGGTCGCTTCGCGTGTTTGATTCCGGATTGAACCAACTCGAAGGAAACAAATGCGACAGTTATCAAGAGACTTTAGAGGTTTATTTAGACGCAAGTTCCGTATGCAAGCAGTGGCTGTAGTAATCTAAGAGTTACGACGAAAACTATCTAGTGTTCGTACGGTTGGGGGTGAGTAAGTTAAGGTACAAGGGTTAGCAGACAAACAAAGGGAAGAAGACAGGATGAGTAAGCGGGTACAGCAGACTGGAAGAGTTGGAATTTGAGAAGTATGATTAAGATGTTTGTGGTAGGATGAGTCTGAAGGAGTGTACGTTGCGTTGGCGATATTATCAGGGGGTTGGTCATGCAACAATGTCTGATAGCGTTAAAGGCGTGAGACGTAGCGCGATATTCTAGAAGAAAATTAATCGTAGCAACCGTTGAATAGTCATGGTAGGAATACTAGACGCTGTGCCAAGGTTCAGAGTACTGATTTTAGGACTCGCGTCAGATCTGCGAGAGCGTATGCGGGCTGGTCTTCACTTCTGGTAGACCCGAATTGACGTGTTCTACAGCGACGTGATGAAACGTGCTAGTCTTTACTTCAAACGTTCGACTAGCGAAACTTTGATTAAGTAGACGGGTACCCCGGAACGAGGGAAGACGAACAAGATTTATTGCGGAAGCTTGTAAAACGTAATTCCTTTGAACAGTTAGAACCGGACAGTTTTTATCGAATAAAGCTTCCTTTGTTTCATTATACGCGACGGGATACAAGTGTAACGCGGACGGCAGCAGCTGAAACCGTGAATATGATATCGTAACGAACGGTCACAGACTGGTTCGACGTTTCAACGAATTTCAACGTTAATACGTATCGCCGATGTTCCCGCGCGCTTCCCAGGTTTTTTGCCCGCGATATATTTGAGCGACAGATTATCTGGGGCTTGTGTTGCCTCGGCCATGGAGCTCGATCGATTTCACAGTCACTGTGAAAGTTTCCTTTGCCAACCGATGTTTCCCCTTTCCCTCGCCGCTTAATCGTTCGCTTGTGCTCGAAACAGAATTATGCTAACGAGTTCGGGGTAAGTCGCCACCGGTGTCGCGGTGGGGGTCGATGGGAAACAATATCGCGGGATTGTAACGGCGATTGATTCCCTTTGCCGCGTCTTTCGTTACGTTTATTCAGTGGACAGAGGTTGGAAAACGTGTGCGAGTCACAAAGAAACCCAATTATCGTAACGACGTCGTTAGAGCGAGGCGGGCTGGTCCGCTGAAAGTGTTGATCCGCTTCGACGAGTACTCTCTCGCTCGCTCTCTCTCTCTCTCTGTCTCTTCGTTCCCGTTGACCCTGCATTTCATTTCCTCGGGCATCTTTATATTTTTCTACCCCTCCCCACTGTTTTCCTCTCGTTCTCCAACTTCCTAGTTCGTCTATCGCCGTTTAATTTCCCCTCGTTCTATCTGGAAATGAAATTCCAGCGAGTTTCGAGCGTTCATCTTATTTCCGTTCACGTCCCCCGGTCTGGTTTCCGGGGTTCCCAGGGACGTGATAGCCATGAAAGTGTACGCCACGGGGCCACGATTCATCTCTGCCGCTAATAAAGATCGTCTCCGCCGTGCGAGACCGTCGGGGCCCCCGCTGGCCCCGTTAATTAATGCAGGGCACACTGATCCTGTCATAATTAAGCGATCCGCGATAATTCCCGGAGCAGCACTCGTACGTGCCGACACAATCGTGCCCGACATACTTGAGCCGACGAGCCGAGTCGTTTCCAGCGTTAATCAGTTTTCGTCTCTGCCGAGATCGAGGAGATTCTTAATCAACGCCCGCGTATAAACAGACATGGCTGAAAGTCAGCCTCCACCTTTCGCCTCGACATTTCTGCCCCTCTTCGACTGTCGATAGGAAAGCCACTTTACAATTCCTCCCGGTCGAACCAGGATATTTATCGCGTTTTTCAAGAGTCTCACCAACGGAACGCATCTTGGTTGCAAATTACACGTACCCCGATAGTTCGAAATTTAATTAACGCGTATTCAGGCGTTTTATTAAGGCCAACGTAAATATTTTACATCGATACCGGGCAATTTTTAAATTAATCTATCCTCCAGCCCTCGCCTCTCTCCGTCTCCGCCTAGTCAGAGGGGGGGCGGGTGGGGGATGAGCAACGTTAATTAAATTTCTTTTACGCGGTAACAGCCAGGTAAGAAAGGTAGTTCCGCGGGACGGAGGGAGACAGCGAAAGTACACCGGATATTATAAACGGTCGTTAAACGCGGTGCCGTGGGAGACTGCCGTTTGCATTTCGTACGTGACGCGGCTTCGTTCCAAGCCAAGAGAGCTTCCGGCAAATATAATATAATTAAAATCCTTGCGGAGACGGCGCGCTCGCATTTTTGCGAAAAGTTTCAAGGGAACGGACGGGGGGACGTCAATGAGGTAGCTGCAGCCGCAAGTTTTGCGAAACTTCGCCGCGCGGTTGCTCCGTGTTTAATTTAACCGCAACAATAATTCCGCTTCGCGGTGAAATTCTCGCGAACAACAGCCACCGCGGGCCGAAAAAGGGATTCGCTCGCCGCGAACTTTCCGTTCCCATCGAGAATGTTTACCCCGTGGGCGGCGCCACGCTGGGACCTATTCACGGAATAATCTATGGCAATCCAGCTTTCAATCAAAATGCATTCAAGTTGCTCGCCGGTTTTAATTTTGCGTCGCATCGAAGAAAAAATACCGTCAATAGAACCCGCGACGTGTATGAATGCTTTTTTCCCCCCCCAGCCATTATACATACATTCGAAACGTTTCATAAAAAAAAAAAAAAGATATAAAATAGCGTTTCGGCTACCAATCCCTGAACTATCCGGTTAGAACGTCCCAAAAACAACTCCGGCCGGAGATAAAATTTTATTTCACTCGTTCGAATGGGAATATTTATATCGCCAGATATTATATCGCGCATATAATCCTCGCGAGGGTGATCGACCAGTTCGAATCGCCCAAAGTTCGACGAAACGCCGCGGAAGCTCCTTTAATCGCGACGATTTTTCTAAGAGCAGCGGAACAGGCTCGCATTCAGGAGGGAACCCCGAAAAATCCACGGGCACGTCGCTCGCTGACAGGTTGACGCACACGCGTGGCCTCTGTCCCGCAACGTCGACGACCTTTCATTCGCGTTTTCATCCGGCGTGACGCGCGTCGCGTTTTCAAAATGTCCGCGACGCCTGACATCGTCGACTTGCCGAGTGGATTATGTTGACAGCCACGATGAAAGGCGATCAGGAAATTAACCGGACTGGCGTCGTTCGAACCAGGCCTGTCACGAGCCATGGTCACCTCGCTCGGGGCCAGAGTGCACGCGCCTAGCCCCTCGCGATTTCCATTTAATTACAGTCGCCACGCACCCATTCTTTCTCGCGCGACCGCTTTATTTCCGCGCGGTAGTGACCGACGATATTAAAGTCGCTCGCGACAGGTGGCTATAATAAAACCAACGCTCGTCGGCCACGCGCACGCGATTTTATTGCGGTCGCGGTTTTTGCCGGTGGTCGGAAATCTTGCTGACCGTCTGGGCGATCCGTTCGAGGCGGTCGGGGCGCTGCATCGCCGCAGCGGGAAAGTGGTATAAGATGGCTTGGGTCGGACACGCGAGAAGGGGGATAATTTAGTGTTCCGTTCGAATTCGACGGCGGCGAGGTCGACGAGAGAATAAAAAGCGGATAACCGAAGATATTCTTTCAGCGGAAAGTTCGAACAGAATTTTGAGCAAATTTCTGCCACGCATCCAGGCTGAAATGCTCGTTAGATCCTTGTACACTCGCGCAGACTGCTAGAAAGCGCGGAAAGACAATCCCGCTTTGCGCGTTGCCAGCGTTTTCGAGCGTTCTTCCCGCGTTTCTTATTACATTCCGTCTGTAACGAGGAATTGGTATAACTCAAAGTTCACGGCGGGTTTCATTACTTCGGCTCGCGGCGTGCCTGCGCCGCCGCGTCCTGCATTCACCGCGAAATCCAGAATTCCTCTCGCGATTGCTCAGACAAGAGGAAATGAAGACGATCAGGAAGTTTCTCGCAGACGCCCCGCAATCTATCGCGACACCGTCATTCTATACTTCCGTTACGTTCCAGAGTAGAAGTGTTTCCTCTCTATTATAAATTTTCCTCGCGACCCGCGCGTCGCAAATTTCCCTCGCGCGGCGCGCGCTACATTTTTCAGCGACTCGATCGCCAACGGGCGTGAATTTTTTAAGCAACAAAATTGCTGCCCCTCGACACTACCCGCCAGATATTGCGCGGCACAGATTCAATTACGCGTTATCCATTATGTAAACACGAAATACCCCGCTATGAATCGAGAAACCTCGGCGATATTAAACCTGCTTCGCCCTGTACCCAGCGTTACGTAAGAAATCATGACTGATAGGCCGCCCTCTTCTTTTCGCTATGCAAGCTGAAACATTCCGAGAGATCGTCGTGCCCGTCGCGATATGAAACAGAATCCGTGTACACGAGTACAGCCGTGCCGACCTGCTTGCGAAGCGAGCACGATAAAAGAGGGAAGTGTCGTTGTTCGATGGCAGTATTATTCCAGCGCGATGACGAGCAAACCAATTTGCGGTGGCCGTACGCGGCGCGGATTAATTAAAATTTTCATCAACCCCGCGTAATTGTTGGTCCCAGAGAATAAAAATCGACCGGCAATACGGTGCGAGCTTTTAAACAGCCTCGAAGACGCTAAATCGCTCTGTTTTTCGCGCTCCAACCAGCGCCGCGTGAAATTCGCCGCTGTGGGCTCGTTTTGTTAAACGAATTTTACGAGCCTATAACTCGCGATCCATTTACGGAGGCGCCAGGGCGGCCGTGGAAGCTGTTTTGCATTATCATCGTATTTTCTTTAGTTTCAGACGAGCCTGTTAATTGCAAGTAAAACCACCAAAGAGGACGACAGCGGCGAGAACGGTTCGAAAGGAGCCGCGCCTGCCGCGCTTCTTATGGAAATTCGAGTCACGAGCAGAAGCTAAATTGCCTCCGAAGCGGCTGATAACAAGGATTATTAATGTATTGGTAATTAGTACGCCTGGGGGGATGGAGAGATTAATGCGGAGAGGCGATGGAAAAATTTGATAGCGTGTCGCCTGGGAATTATGAAATTATCGAGTGATCAGATCGTGATTTTTTTTTCTTGTTTCCTATTAAGAGCCGAGAAATGAGAATTTGCAACAGGCTGGGCAAAGAAGATGGAACCGCGGCGGGGAAAACTTGTGGAGGAATGGAAAATAAGAACGCTGGGAAACATCTTTCGCGTCGAGGACGGTTTTACGCGCTAATAAGGATCGTTTCGTGTCAAGAAAATGACGAGGTGGAGAGGAAAGAAGCTGACAAGAGAGCAATGGAGTGTCGTCTGGAAAAGATAACATTGTCGCAGGACTTAAGTATTTGACATAATTCGCAGTCTTTTCTCATTGAACCGGGAAACGAAGATTTTCGTGACAGAGCACATTGATTAAAAACACGTTTCACTATGCTTTGGCGTATTAATACAATTTTTGCAAGTGTCAGCGTTAACTTTATCGAAGATAAAGAGAGAGAGCTGTAGTTGTAGCGAGAAATATTTCCGCAAAAGCGATTCATCTACCCCCAACGTTAGACAATTACTATTGCGGGACTGGGCCACGATTCTTTTGCTTCTTTTTGCAGGCGTTTCACCGTCCCGGTACTCTGAGATATTACTGCAAGATCCATCAAATTGAAAGAAAGGAAGCAAAAATACAAAAGGAAGAAGGGGAGACTGGAAAGAAACTCTCTAGTTTGAAACACGGACCGAAAACGCTAGGTAAGAAGCGTACGGACACTTTGTAGCGAATTTTCGTTCCTCGTTTCTTCGATCCATCAGTACATGCATTTCCTCGCTAAACCACTCAACGGACGCCCAAAGGTATAGAAGCAGCGTTAACGAACGGCGATAAAAGAGCTGACACGCGA
This sequence comes from Xylocopa violacea, assembly GCA_963969225.1. Lineage (NCBI taxonomy): Eukaryota > Metazoa > Arthropoda > Insecta > Hymenoptera > Apidae > Xylocopa > Xylocopa violacea. The sequence continues at coordinate 18,764,492 of CAXAJV010000013.1, read as the reverse complement.
CGTTATCCCTCGCGTTAAGATGCTTTCCGCTGCGAGGCAATTAATCGAAGGATCTCGTGCAATTTCGCGGATAATTCGTGTAATTAAAAATTCAGCCGCGCGAGATATTTTTCTCCGTTAGCCGCGGATCCATCGCGACGCCGTTCTATTTCCTCTCCGGCCGTGTAAAACGTCCTCTTCGGCGCATTGTCGATAATTGAATGTCCTACGGACGAACGAGTTCCTTTATGCTCTAAATAATATCCGATGCGGCACTGTTCCGGAATATTTTCGTCAGCTCGTCGACACGAGACTCGACGCTTTTTATCGCCGGTCGCCGTCCTCTTGGTCGGTTTTTATAATTACTCCGAGGAGATAAAGTAAAATTTGCATATAAATTATGGCCACGCTCAAGGAACGATCTCAGCAGTTCGGATTACACGCATCATCGCCTCGTTTCGCCGCGAAGGGCTCGCGCGGACCCGTTTTCGAGAATTCGATATAAACTCTCGTCTCCCATCGGCTTGATACATTCCTGTTATCTCACGGGAGGAGACGCAAATACGAAGAAGCTGCCCGCTAGTGACATAACTTTTAACGAGCCGACAGCGCAACTGGCTTAATGGAATATCATCCAAAACCGTTCCAATTAACCAGTTTTAATTGAAAACCGGAGGGAACGATTCAACGATTGGAACGGTCACTTTACTCGATGCCATTTTAATCCTCGCCCCTCAATTTACTATGCCTGATACGAGAGATTAAAGCGTGAAACCGCTCGAAACGAACATCCTCCAGTTTCCTTCCCTGCGTGCCTTCTCCATCGATGCGATCGTATCTGGTTTCCTCGCCATCGAACATCGAATAAAAAAAAAAAAGAGCGAAGGGATGAAAGGGCGAAACGCGAGGGAGCAGCGCAGACGGGGAATCAACATCATTAATCAAAGGATAAAACGACGCCAGGAGAGACCGAGCGTGGCTCCCGTTTCAGGCTTAACTCACGTATCCCTTCGTACATATTGCAGCGATGTGTAAACAGGCTGTCGCTAAGCTGCAAGGTGGAAGGTTTAAGGTGGAAAGCACGCTTCGTTACTCCGATAACTATCTGTCATCGCAGGCGCTACGGACGCGATGTCACCGATCACCGACTCGCTCGCAGCGTACCCCGGATGTATGGCACCGACGAGTAGTTTAATCAAGTTCGTACAGTTTCGTCGATGCGCCCTATTGATTTATCGATCCCGCGCGCCCGTGACGCGACTCGCTTTTAGCGTCGCCTCGTCGTTGCTCCCGAGGAAGATCCACCTATAATCAAGAACCGTTCGACGGAGTTTGTTCCGATATCGCTTTTCCCGTGAAAACGGTGGGAAAACCCGGCGCGAGCGGCGACTCGAAACGCTTTCAGACGCGACCGTTCGCGGCGGAACGAGCTGAAAAACGAGCACGTTACACGTTTCGCTCGATACGTACCTCGAAATCGTTCGAACTGGTCCGCTGAAACCGCGACGGGAAATTATTTCGTTTTTCCGCCCACCAGCCCCGGAACCGCCACCCCTTCGACTGTTTCAAAATCGTCGAGACTGGCTTACCGCGAGCCAGGCTCGCGCATATTTATGCAAATAAACATTTTTATGAGCGCGACTAAGGAAATGGCACCTATTTGTTTCACCCTCAACCATATCGCGATATAAGTATACCATGTTCCGGCCATTTTGTATATTTTTGCATCCTTATTACGCGGACTCTGTGCGATTCGCGTTTGAAAACTTCCATAAATGCATAAACATCCGGAGGAGTGTAAGTAACGATTATGTCGCGCGAGAATGTACCGCGGTCCTTTAAAGGGGTTCGATCGCGCTTGATCCCGACGATGTTTCCAGCTCGTTGCACCTTTGGCTGCTCGCTGCACCTTAGTGACAGATCGTTACCACCTCTCCTGCGCTCTCCCTCTCTTTTTCTCTCTCAAGAAATTCGCTCGATCTTCTCGACGAAAGGACCCGCCGTTTCGTTTTCGCTTATTTCTTCGACACGTCGGAAACTTCTGATCGATGTCCACGCGCAATGTTTGCCAGCGGTGGAAAATAAATTATTACTTTAATCAGTTCATTATATCTCGCGTCGACCAGGCTGGCATATAATGATCGATGGATCCTATTGTTTTCGAGATTATACGCAGCACCGATCGGAGCCTTCGATATTTATTATCAACAGTGTAATACGCGTTAACGATATCTTACTTGAATTATACTCGAAATAATAAAGCTTCCAGCGAGATATACGCTCGAGCGAAATTGCAAAATCAGATGCGGATGGGAACGAACATGTTATCTCTAATTGTTATGGAACATTTAACAAAGCCGATGAAAGGCTAATTACGCGCGGATTATTCGCGTTTCCCTCTGGCAAACAAAAGACAGTTGCCGAGTGAGCGAAGCTTCGCAAACGCGTCCAGTCTTTGCGTAAACGTAATAAAAGAAAACAAATCCCATCGCGATAAGTATCCGCGCGATCCTCCGACTGTTGACATACAATCACATTTGCCAAACAATTCCAGGGACGTTCCCTTATCAGCATCGCAGCAAGATCTCCGACCGCGGCGCTCGCGGCGATCAATCATTCCCTCTTCGAACAATAGGTCCGAACGTCAAAAAGTTCTCCCCGCGGAGACCGCCGTTCCTCTGCAGCATCGAATGAATAATGCACATTTTCAGACGCACCGTACCCAGGAGAAATCTTCCCTTTCGCCACGGTTATACGAGGAAACTACTCCGGTCCGCGGAGACAGGTGGTCTTCGCTCGTGACGGAATTCTCCTTTGTGACGATGGCGTTCTTTCAGAGCCGGTCGTCGCTGCGAGTCGACGTCAAAGCAACATCGCCCGGCCAGATATGGAAATAACATTGCAAAGTGCATTCGCAATGGCCTGCGGACCGCGCGAGGGAAGGAATTCCACTCGCGAAAGGAATCCAGCTCGACCGAACCTTAATCCCATTCGACTGAAACAACGGGCTTAATCGCGACACGGGACGCGAATTTTACCCGAACCGCCCTCGCGAACGTTCCCTCGCGACTGCTCTAATCGAAATTCGCGCGTCCAAAGAACGAACTCGCCTAATCGCGACGCGTTATTTGCACGAAACGGCGACGAGGGCGGCCGTTAATTACGGAATATTACCATCCCCTCGACGTTTTAGCCGCCATGCGTCTCCATCCGCCTCCCGCTCAGCCACCCTCCCGTTTCTTCGTCGCGGTTGTTCGACTTTCCCCCGGTGGTAACCCGGTCGCAACAAGAGCCTCGCATGCATATGCATCACAGCTCGCTCGAACGGTATGCAAACGACGCGCGGGAAAAGTAACCGTGTTACGAAGACCCGGTAACCCCGGTCTGATCTCTTTCAACGACCCGTCGCTGTTAAAGTTAAGGGACAATTTGGCTGGTGCTGTACCCTCCCGCGCCAGCAGCCCGCTCTCTAATGGAACGCTCACTTCAGTTTGTTTGCGCAAGTTACACCGACGGGGTGCACGAGCACGTTTACGGGTGGAAAACGGGTGTTGACAGAAGCGTATGAAATATTTATCACAGGATCGCGATACCGTTACTATCGAGAAACGTGTTTTTCATTACTTCCCAACTTGTTTGCTTCGAAGCGCGGCACGAACGGGTAAAAGAGCGGCGAAAGGCGAGGCGGATCCGGTATTTCCAGGTCCGATTGAGAAAGAGAAGCTGCGCGAAGAGGCTAAAAGAAGAAACAGATGTCTAATCTTGCTTGAAAGGAACAACGCGGACCTCTGTAATTAACAGCGCGATTTTTCTTCCTTTTTCCGCCCGGGTTCTCTTATTTCCTCCGCCTGCTCTCTCGTGGAAAGGTCCTGTCGTTTTTCTCGCGCACGTGGTTTGCTCGCGCGCCCAGCGAATGTGACCAGCAAGTTTACGTCTACGGGCAAACAATGGATGCTTAATCACTTCTTCCAGCGACGAGGGTGATTTCGAATCTATTAAACGCGGATTCCGAGCATTTAAATTGAAAGGCCCCGCGCGACAGCTCCAATTCCGATTCCATTCTATTCCACCAGGCGATTTATCTTCCCACGCGAGACGATATATCACGCTTTTATTTAAAGCCTTTTTTTCGGCTGATCTGATAATGATTTCATTTGAGATTATAGAGCCGCTTTAATGGGATGATTATTTCTAGAAACGGCGCGCGGCACACGTCGCGTAGATCTGCCAATTAATCCGGGCCAATTTTATTAATCCCCCGTAGATCGTGCGGGAATAATAAAGTACAATTTAGCACGTTAATTCCAAAGCCAATTTGTGAAGTTTCAGCATAACGAATTCGAGCCAATTACCTTCTTTAATCCGCGTTGCCGTGCGTTAATTAAAAAGATATAATTTCGATGAATAATGAATATCGTTGCGCCAAAAGTGATTCGCCTGTCCGCGTTCAAAAAAAAAAAAAAAAAAGAAACAAACACGACTCGATCTTCGATGGGTTATGCAAACAACGCGGACACGGTATCGTAAAACAATTCGTGACGTTCAATAATCTCGCGAGCAAACTCGCTTAATTTTCTCCAAGAATTCCGGCATCCGCCCTGAACCGCGTCGCGAGCCTCATAACTGGAATTCCCCGATGCAAAAAGCGATACACTGTCAGTCTGCCATTCGGTCCAGTCGTTGCTTCAACAATTCCAATCAACCAATTCCAACGGCACCCGTGTCGCGCAATAATTTATTATCCGCCGCGAAGTTAGCGCTGGCGAACCACCCCTTTGCCATCGAACGCATTCGCGCTCGTTGTTCGACGTTTATTCCATCCGACGCGTACTCGAGCCCTTTTTTTCAACAGACGTTGCTCTCGCGAGAGACAAGCGAAAATGGTACGTTATCTCAGCTCTTTTGGCGCGTCACGGTTTGCACTGTTCCGTCGCAGGGAGCACGACAGAATTTTTCCAGCCGAGAGCACGCGTTTCAGCCGTTTCGTTATGAAAATCCAGCGTCTCGCATCGGCCCGTATCGATCGTAACTGCGGCTACATTACGAGCAGAGCCACGCACCAATAATCGTATACACGCGACGGTAGGGCAGGTCAACTTCATAACTGACATGTGGGCTACATGTTGCAGCACGCGTTTGACGCTGTTGCCATTAGTTGCAGGTAATAGGCCGTAACTGAAAATGGCAAATACATAGTTGCGCCGTGTATCTGTCAGCCTAGATGCAACCCACCCCGGAACACCGTTACGTTCCAAAAGTCGTAATGTATCGCGTCCGCCAATGACGTCGCGATTTATATTTCCGCAAAAATTCTCTAGCAACTGAATTTCACAAGCCGAATTCAAGTGAAGTTTAAACGGAGCACCGACGCGCGGTGTCGGATCGATTCCGTTTGTTTGATTGCACGCGAACCGTTGCAGAGGATCGACGGGTTGACGGGCTTCTGAGTGGCGCGCTCGAAAATTCCGGATTATTTGGTAACCCTGGTTCATTACAGTTCGTAAATTTATTGTTTCCAACGGGGCGAAAGCGATACCGTGTACGCGCTCGCGAACGCCTGGGCATAACGAGGAAATAACCAGTACCCATATCGTTGAATACTCGCGGTGTCGCTGCAGACATTTGCATGCGCGACGCATTTACAACGAGCGACGAAGAGGAGCATTAAAAAAAAAAGGAGGAAAGAGTAGAATCAATAGCAGTGGACATTCATTCTGACGGTTATCGAGGCGCGACAAAAATACGCAACCATGTAAATCGGTTGCGTTTCGATCGGATTGTTTCGAGTCGCGCTAACAAGAAGCGTAACTTTGGGAAATCGTCGCGCGGATCTGAGGCCTGCTTTTCCGATCGAACGAACTCGAGCGCAAATTTTCACCGCCCTCCAATAGACGTCAGTTACAGAACCGTGAACGTTTCTCGTCAGTGACAGATTTCTCTTTTTTTTTTTTCAAGCAGGATCCTCCTTCGGGAAAGTTTTATACGCGTCATCAACGCGAGCTCAGTTTCGCAAATTTTCAGGGACGGTCGTCGTTTTGTCAATCGTGTGGACGCACAACGGGAGCGAACGGATAGACGGGAGTGAAAATGAGAAAATTCCTGGAATATCTTCTACGCGTCGAAAAATGTGGACGAAAGATAAGTCCCTCGGTCGTGGACACTTTGCCCTGCCGTGATCGCTTGCTCGTAAAACCCTTTTTCCTTTCATTTAACTCCCTCCTCGATGGTGCGAATATTCGCAGTCGTTTCCAACTGGCACATTGTTGAATCTTTCAGAAGCGTGGAAAGAGACTCGAATATCGCTCGAAAACAGCCTATAAATTTATCGCGTTTAACGAAATGACGCCAGAGTACGGAGAACGTTCCATTTTTAACGACAGAAACAGAACTGGGTGTGCAGGAAAGTCGAATGTGTGGTTCAACGAGAGCTCTTCTCGAGAGGAGTTAAGGAAAGGAGTTGATATTTCGAGGAAGATGAGCTAAAGCAAACCGAGAAAGAATTTATTAGACGAAATTTTCTGGGCGATCGTGGTCAAAAGAACCACTAATTACGGGGTAATTAGCGGCAGGCGTGAAAGATTCTTCCTTAAGGGTACGCGATTAGATAGCGATTACCGTAGTTTACCAAGGTGCTTCGAATGGAAATCTCTTTTAAACCTTTCCGCGAACTTTCGTCTTTTATCGACGGAATTAATTCTCGACATTTCGAATTCTCGTTTTAATCCCACACGGCCAAGCTGTCTAAAGTAGCTGCTTCTTAAATATTCTATTCGTTCCGGGAAGAACGCGTACTTTGGAACGAAATTTCGAACGATTGTTAACTATACGTTCTACTCTGATGTTCTTCTTCAACTCACTTTCTAGATTCCAGATTCCTCCGCCAGTCTCCACGCATTCTCTTGATTTCCAGGCACTCGCGTGCCTGCACACGCATACTCTCGTGCAACAGCTTTTTTTCTCGTGTTTCCACGCACGCAAAGCCAGGCAATAAAAATCATTCACACCCTACGTATCGTAAAAAAACAAGGGGAAAAGAGAAAAATAAGGGATCGAAAAATTGGGAGGGCGAAACGAAATTAAAAACGCGCCGCTTAAATGCAGTACGTATCCCAGGTACTTTGTGAAATTCGTTTCGCGCTCGCTCGAAAGTCCCGAGTCTCAACAATGCGTAGTTCGCGGGGGGAAAGCGAGGGGGAGGGAAACGTGTTTGCCTGTAAAGGTGAAATATCGCGGGGGCTTTTTCATCTCCGCCCGGAAAATTCCGGCTAATATTTCGATGCGGGCGTATTCACGCGTGCTCGCGCAAAGAACACGGGACCAAGATTAACACGGAATAGGCGTAATTTGTAAGAGCACACGCAGGTGTACTTGGTGCACGAGGTACACGAGCCGACCTACATGCATCGCGCGCTCGCGACACCTCGTTTCGCGCCTCGCTGACGCTTACAAGGATAGATACCTGCCGGATACGATGGATGTATCCGGGCTGAAGTTTTAATTAGCGTCGAGTCGATTAGGGCGGGCGATAAACTCGCGGTATGACGCGATAAGAGCTCGCTGACAGACGACGCTTGGTCGACGCCTCGCGTCCGAGCGTTGCCTTAATCTCTCTGCTCGTTAAACTGTTTCGATTCCGCGACGCTTTTTGCCGACATATTTCTGCCCGATTTATCTTACGGGGAATAACCATCGTCGTAATATACGGATCGATAAATGTCGTTCTAAATCGTGTAAACGTTTACGCGTCCCAGCCAGTCGCTGGCGCGATCAAACGAATGGTTGTAAGGCAAACGTTACCGCGCTGAAACTTCTGCAATTACTACGAAGTGCTGTTTGATCTGGATAGCACTAAATTCTCGAACGTCACGGCGCGAGTTACATTGTTCGACTCCGCGCGACTGCTGCGTAAAACTGCGCGCAGTTCATAGTCGTCCGGTTAGAACGATAAACCGTGTACGTGTGTTGAAACAGGAGTAATAAATCAGGCAAATAGAAGCGGTTTGTTTGCGTTCAGAAAAGTAGGATCGCAAGTGCAAACAGGGTCTTCGTAAATACGAGTCCGTAGATGAAACGGAACGGAGAAAATGGAAGACGGTAAGCAACGTAAGCGGACGCCGCGAGTAGAATCGGGCGGCGTGGGTCGGACAAAGAGAAGGGACGCTCGCGTAGACGGACCGTTGGGGCGAATCCGTTTGCAGTCGGACTACGAGCCTCGCTGAACGTTCTCCCGTTCTACGCGGACCTCGTTGCTTTGTTATTTATGAATTATTGTCGTAATAAAAGGTGAGCTTATCGGATAAAAATGGAAATGTACGAGAGGAGCGAGTCGGCGAGGATAAGATCCTCGCGAAATCGAACACTGGAGCGAACGGGAGTTACGAAACGGCGAAATGGATTGGTCGAAAGCATTATTAAGATTACCGGTCGATGGTGTTTCTCATTTTTTTCCCTGCCCTCCCAGCGTAATTGCTCTACGGCTGACTCCCGTTTCACTCCGCTTCGCTCCGTTTTGTTGCGCGCCCCCGTTCGCCTTGTCCCTGAGAAAAATATGCGCATCCATTTTCATATTGCCAGAACGATGAGGCGCAAGCCGCCGCGAGTCGAGCTCTCGCGGTCGATCCTTCGCCTCTGGTAAATACCTCGAAATTCAGAAAGTAGTCGCATCGATAAACGATTCCCGCGGATGTTACGGTTACGTAACAACCCGCGACGTAATTCAGCACGCGAACGTCGATACGTATCGCGGCGTTCCGCGGGATCGACAAAATCGGCGCATAATTATACGATACGCTGCTGAATTTTGCCAACAGATTTCTCGCCGCGGATTACCCATTTATTCGCCGCCGCGATATTTGTTTAACTCGCTGCTTTATCGCGCGCGTTCCTCGTTCTCCACCCCCGCCGTCGGATCCTCGTCCCGCCGTCATAAATCCCGCCTTCATTTTCATATCAACCAGACAACACTTTTACGAGACCGCCGCCGCTGCCTCGTAATTCCATTCTGCTCCGCGTCGTTTCGCGTTCCCGTTTCGCGTTCCAGTTTCGCGTTACTCGCGAACAGCAGAAAACAATAGCCGACAATATTCGCCATAAAGATCCCCGTCGACGGAATATAACCGCGAACCGGCGAGATCGGAAGATTTATCGGGCCGCGTTCTCGTTCGAGGCTTGTTTCGCAATCATTTCGTTCGACGTGTCGCCGCTCGAGCACGGCCGCGTTATAAAACTGTTCGAGGCGTTCCGTGAATTCCGCCACGCGGACGAAACCGTGCAAAAAGCCCCGCCGGAATTATAAGTAACATTTAACAAGTTCGGGTCGTTTCGACTCGACGCTTCCCGGTTGACTTCGCTGGCCGTCTGCCACGAATCTTTCCTCGAAGAAACGACAAAAGGAGCAACCGGATACCAGCTGGATTCGCGCCATTAACCGCATTACGGTTCTTTCGCTTCGCACTCCGCAGGCTCTCCGTCTTCTCGTCTGTTTACACTCTATCTGCGCCGATCAATCTGACGATCGCTCTTTTCGCTGGTTCGCAGACGTTTACGCGAACTCGTATCCTAATTTAAAGCGCGGAGTCCGAGCGTATGACTCGTGCATTCAATATTCATCGACCTCTTGCAGACTCGGCTCCAGTGTCGTTCGAGTATTCTTTCACGGACTCTGTCCCCGTTCTGGACGATCGTTCAAAGATTCATCGACTCTGACGCCCTAAAGTCGCCGACAGGGACGCGAGGAAGGTGTTCGCTAATGAAAAGACAGGCGACGAGATGAGGAGAAGTTTGAAAAGGGACGCGTTAAAGACGCGCACGCGGCTTTACCAGCTTTATGAATGTTTGACCGATGCGGCCAGGGTACCGCCGCCATCTTCGACCGTGAATAATTCACCAGCTGGTCAGTACAGCCCCTTGATCGCACGAGACGATGCTTCGAGGAGCGCTTTGCGATCTTTTCTCCAAGAGCGCACGTGAAATTAAACATCTCGAGGGATCTAACGTAGAGCGAGAAAGGGAGGAAGGCGCTTCCGTTTTCAGCCGGAAAGGAACGGCTGAATCCACGGATAGAGAACGCGTAACGCATCTCTTTGAACTGTTCATTCCGTTCCATAAGTTAATGCATCCCCGTGTTCTCAGCCCTCGAAACGTTTCAAACGGTAAACCCGTGCACGTTGATAAATCGAAAAATATTATCAAAGCCTGAAACGATGCTTTAAACGTGTCCCACGTCTCGACGCAGCGGATCTTTGAAACGAGACATTCGCGGAACGAGTGGTTGGTTCCGCGCGAGGCATTAATACGAATTAAGCGCGTTACAGTGGCCCCTCGTATCCTCGTTCAGCTTTCTTTAAACGGATTAGGCATACTTAGCTCTCTTAATTGCTCTTTCTTTCGTTCATCTCGGCTATACGGGTTGTAACTCGCTCGCTTGAGCCCCATATCGCTGTTTCTGGCCGTTCAAGGCTCTTTGTTTTACTGTCGCGCGCGAAGTTACTCTTTTCGTGCCTACAATAATCGCCGGATCGATGTTGCTCGTCCGCGGCTGTTGCCCTGTTTACGCGGCTACAACTGTTTGTTTATGCGACGAATCCAAACAGTTCGCGCGAAGACTGCGTGCTACCATCAAGGTAGAATCGCGAATCACGATCGTTCACGATGAAAACTATCATTTCATTACTTTTTCGATGAAGAACTCTTCGAATACAAGCGTTTCGATGCGCACTGGAGTATCGTTAGTTCCCCTAACTCTAATGCTGACGTAGACCATCGTAAAAGTAAAAATTTAAGAATTAAAAAGCCCCGTTAAAAAGAGGCAGCTGGTACGAGCGTGTTCCTAGAAGCCTCAATATCGGTACCGCATTCCTCGCGGCTAAGGGATGGAACGACCATAACGTCCCCCTCAGCTAATGGCAGAGGCTTCAACGGAGGTTGCACTCGCCGCTATTTTTATGCCCCCAGCGGAAACACGCTCGTTCAACCATTCATAACGCCGCCGAAGGCATTCTCGCGCGATGGCCCGCGCGCTCGAGCATTTACACGCGTAACCTTCCTCCGACGCCACCCACGACACCCATGCCTCCCATCGCGCGTCATCCGGGCTCGATGGTGGCCGCGAAAAGCCACGCAATTCGGCCACAGGCTTCCCCTTTCAACCTGTCCACGCGCTCAGAAAACTCTCGCGGTTAACGAGCGACTGAAATTGCGCTTCTTCAAACGAACACCGTTCCTTATCTCAATCGTGATACCGGTGCCATCGTTGCTCTTCTTCGCGGCTGCGCTGTTTCAGACGCGGTCGCCGTTTTTCAGCTCCGCAGTGGAGCCGTGAGGCCGCGATCGCGGCAAGTTTTTTCGTCCGCCCAGCTTCAGTCGACGACCAGCTAAGGTCGTGCTGCTGTTCGCTCAAAAGCGAAACTGCGACAGTGAGCGGATTATTCGAACGGACACGCGGATAATTAGCATTTAGCTCGAGAAACTTTAACGCCGCCAGGAACAGCTTTTGAATAACAGGCCACGAAAAGTTAACAGTCGCAAAAAGGACGTTCAACAACGTTGAATAGCGTCGGGAGTGGCCGCATTACAGAGAGGCAAATTGCGAGGCCAGTGGAAAACCTGGATTACGTGTAATAATATCCCGACTGCGGAACACCGGTACAAATGCATCGCTGGAAGCCTGCTTATCTAACACCGCCTACAGGGAATACCCGGTTATCCTATTACCAGTTATCTGAAATTTCGAACAGGCTAAAATATCTAATGCCCCCGCATAGCCGCGTAGATTATGTCGCAAACGTTTGATTTGACACCGGGAATACAAGGAGTTTCTAATCGAGTCGAGGATCGAACGAATCGTTACCCCTGAGTGGAATTAAGCGATTTAACGCAACAGTTGCACTTCAGCTTGTCGATATTTCGGTTGAAATGAAACGGAAGTGCGAAACTGGTGGCGCGAACGAAATTGAAACAACGGCAAGAATCGTAGAGTTCGCACGAGTCATGCAATCAGTAGAATGGGCGCGTTCTTCGTCAGACCAAACGAATCCTCTTGTTTGAATTCGTTCGTATGCATGGGAAGTTGTGTGCGCTCGGTTAAATATTGTAATGTTTAGTTTCCAAGGTAAATGTAAGTAGTTACGGTTCGCGTAGGGTCAGACATCTGTAAAGCGGAGTTCGTAAATAAGGATAATTGCAGTGAATGTACAAAATTAAATTTGATTTCGACTGCTTTGCGGCTGATGAGAAGAACTTTAACGATGCGACGTATCTGCTGGATGGAAATTGTACGCGATACATTTATTATTCGTAATAAGAAGGGAGGTGGGAAATAAAAGCTCGATGAAATTTTTAATCAGCCAATATCGGCGATTTCCAGTCAGGGATTCAGCGAACTACAGCAGAATTTATGAACGTTTGCTAATCGTTAAGGAAGTTTCGGTAATTAAGGAAATATTGCGATCGAGGAAGTTTATACATAGTACGCCATTAATAAAGTCGGCGCGTAATTAATTATGTTTAGTACGCGGCAAAACCACGCCGACGGTGGAATTCTTTTCACGATCCACTCCTGAAATGCTTTAAACCATCCCCAGGCTCCTTAAATTAAAGCCAGATTAATTAAGCCGGGAAATGAAGACTTATTTGACCGCCTCTTTTTAACTTTTGCCAAAACATTATTCCGTGCGCCATTCTCGACCCGCGAAAAGATTACACCCCTTGTATTTCATTCGAGGACACGATAAATGCATTTTACGGTTAATTTCGTCATTGAGAAACAGATTTTTTTTAAAAACGTTTTTAATTTAGTTACTTATCAGCACTCGAATCGGGCAAATGTACTATTTTCACGCGAATATCTGCGCTGAACTCCGCCGATACAGCGTATCCAGGAGTTTCTTTCAGCTTTGTCTTTTATTCTTAATTTCTCGCCTGTAGCTCCCATTTGAAAACGCATTCTGATAGGCGTTATCTTTACACTTTCCCATTACGGTCCCCCGCTAACTCGTGGTTCGCTTAGATTAGCACTTCCGGTGTGTTCCGTTGGAACTCGTCTAATGTAATACGCTTTATTATCGGGACGCTCCGCGGTCGCGTACATTTCCTCTCCATTATCCCGCGTAATCTAGAAATAACTAGTAAAATAATCTGGATCCCGGGTTGCTTAGGCAACAACTCATTCAACCGCGCACATAGCGGTACAATGCGTTCATTTATGTAAATGCCAGCAGAATCATCGTTTCGCGTAATTACAATAGGGCCGCGGGAGTGCGCGACTGCTATAAGAGCGCAACAAATGTTATAATACGCTGCTAAATTATTCCGTATTTCTACGTCAACTCACGATTATACTAGACGAGGAGTATGTCGTACAACGCAAACGTGAAACAATGAAACATTCCCCAGGAAAAAGGCTACTTACATAATGGCGGACAGTCCCAATGGGGTCGTGAAGTACACCGGCTAGTATTAACATAGTCACAATTTTGCTCTCGAATGAAACATGCTCTCTTAATTAGATCGAGCTTCGTAATGCAACCATTACGTATTACGCGTGATCGTACGTGTGTAGAAAACAATTCTAAACTACGAGGCTACAGTTACGATTTCACCAAAGCTTTCGAGAAACATCTTCACCCATTCGATCGTGCAACCCCTACTACGATCCTCCTCGACGCTACGATTTTCCCCATTTCTTCCTCCTTTCTTCGCGAGGAACCCACCGCTTCCGATTTCAATCTGTATTTTCTATTTCGACCACAATCAACCGGGTTCGCCGCAGAATAAGGCGCCCCAGACCGCGCGTGGAGGCAGAATCCGAATTAGCCGAGGAATCCCCCCAGTCCTCCGCGTCGGGTGCAAGGTGAAACGCGAAAACGCGACGGTGTCCTTATCGAGCTCGAGCGTTCGCTTAAAACGCGAACAATGCGGCCGAGGCGGACGGAATCGCGGCGACAATGCCGGTGGGAACGAGACGAGCGCGATTGAAAAATCGATAACTCGATGGGACGTTAATGGGGAGGACGCGATCCGCTGGCGCCGGTGCCCGTCGAAGAATTCAGCGTCGACGTGGAACGCGACGAAAATCCGTCGAGGGTGCGTGGGACTCGGTCGAAAATGGCACGCGGATTTTCGTCTACCCCGTGAGAGATATCTTATCGGGCATCCGCGGAGGCGTCAGTCGCGCGGAAGAGCCGCGGTTGAAGTCGCAGCGCCGGAAGCGAATCCGACGGGGCTGCCGTGTGGGTGCTGTGGGAAAACGCGCGACGATGTTTGCCTTTGACGCGTGCACCGCTGGCAGGAATTCAGGGGGGCAGGAAAAAGCGACCGCCTGGCTTCGCGTCCGTTCCTGCCAGGGCCGATAATCGGCTCGTTGCGGAATTGATGTACACGTGTACCGGCAGTAAATCAGGGATTTGATTCACGGCCAAGATTCCTACGGATAAAGGAGCACCGTTTGAGCGCGGCCAGGCTGCCCGCAACGATAAATTCGCGCCGGTTACGCCGCTGGCGTACAAAGCGTCTCTCCCCCTGGGCGCTTCGCTTTCTTCGTCGCTTGCACCGTTCGCTTCCGCCTCGAACCGGACAAATTTGTTTGCTCGATCGAACTTGTCTCGCGCATTTCGAGCGTTTCGTGGCTGAGGTCCGTTCTCGTCGAGATTTTCCGCGTTTCCACAAGGAAAAAACAAAGGATACCGTGGTAAACGTAATTGTTCTCTGAAACCTACAATGCTTCGCGCAGGTCAGCGTGACTTTAAAGAGAAAGTCCCACTTAAAAATCTGGCCATCTGGAGGATGAATAATTTTCTATCCTTGAGAAGCTCAATTGCTTCGACAATTCTTATGGAAGCAACGAACACTCGTAGCAATCAGTTTTACCATGAGACTGAACGATACATCGATAACTGGTTGCTACTTAATTCCATGTGAACAGAATAATCGCATTATCATGCGAAAGCCTCAACTCTCCGATTTTTATGACTTTCAATGCGATCCAATTTTGCGTCGAGCGCTCGAGTATATCCTGCTTTGCCAATTAACGGATTCTATCGAGGATAGCAGCCTTTCCAGGAGCACGGACGAGGTGGCATCGGTTGAAACTGAAATTGCATTCGGAATGGTAGCTTCCTTTCCTTCCATTGGTTTTTACGCGCGGGACGCGGCCATTTTTCTTCATTACACGGCGTATCTCTTTGCGATTCGCAGCGGCACGCATCAGAATGTCGCTCCGTTGCAGGGCTGCATTATTTACCGTCACTTCCGGCGGGCGGTGCACCAGGTGAAACGTAGCGGGTAATAAAATCGCCAGCGTGCACGGTGAGAAAGGCAAAATTCATTACGTTTATTAATGGTATCATTTCGCGTGCTCGCACGCGCGCGCAAACTCGACCACCGTGCTGTTTAGCGGCTGGTAAAATTTGTCGCGCACAATGCTTTATAATTAAGCATGTTCGACGTTGTTCGAATTCTGTGCGGAATCTACAATTCCTATTCGCCCCGCAATGGGAATGATCGATGGTAAATGCCCCCCAACGATCGGCTCCGTCAGCTTTTTTTTACCACATCGCGTCGCGTTAATGCACCTCGAGTTCCTGACCGTGTATAGAAAACTTTCAATGACAAATAGCTGAACTTCGAGGCCCGAACTTCCGCGAACTTGTAGCCCTAGGCCCCTTAGAAATTACGCAGCTTTCAAGTTTTAAAGGCTCTTAATTAAAACCTTTTGAGTGGCCGCCACTCGAGGCGTCTCCGAGCGATCTATCCGCCTCACGGTCTTAATCGCTGGTCAAAGGCGAGGTACGCTCGGAAAAATTATAATCCAAGATCGTAACTTGATCCTACATTAAAATCCAGACATTTTGGCTCTCAACGGTTCTGAAGATCGAAATCAGTTCTAAATAACCCCGATGCGCACCCGAAACCCATCAGTGAAACAGTAGACGTTTCGATCAGACGAGCAAGGTAAAGAAACAACGAGAAGATTTACCTCCAGGCCACGAGTCTCGTGTTTCCACGCTCGTGGTTCGCGAGCGGATTGACGTACGGCAACGTTAAATGAACCGAACTGCCGGAAGTTGTACTTACGTTTACGCGCGCGAAACGTCGGTGCAGCATCAGTTAGCTAAAGCGCGAAAGAAGAACGACGCCTCGTAACGCGCGCGGATCGAAGCTCATTGACGAAGTCGAGATAGCGGACGACGCAATCCGCCAGATTGATGGCTGGATATCGACTGCACTCCGTAGGATTAACTCTTATATCATCCTGGAACAGGACTCGACGCGCAGCCAATTAATTACACTCACCGCTCTATCGCGTGTCCCTTCGTTCGCCAGTCTCGACTCGCGTTACGATATCACGCTTTATCTGCACTCTGTGAAATTTCTGTCGACCGGGGAGGACATTCTTCTTGCTACTTCTGCCTAAATGCAGACCCAGATAGCTACGGAAATTTGTGAAATCGATGCTGAAAGGTATTTCGTCGAGAACGCGTGCAGACTGGGATCCATGGCGGGTGGTAAGATAATGCTTGTACTCCCTGATCCTTTCTAAACACACGGAGTTTGTTGTGCAACCGTCGAGTTAGAGGGAAGCCCAGCAAACTGGCCCTCGCGATATTGCACGTCGGGAGAGCGGATCGATCGCCAGGCTATACGTGACTCGTTGCTTCATCGCGAGGGAAGTTATCGTACGGAATAAAGGCAACATCGAACCCACTTAAACCTGTGTTTACAAATACCGTTTACCAGCTGCTGCGTGATAAACAAAGGGTTGGCTCTCTGCATTAATTCGGACTCGCGTTCATTCGCGTGATACCAAATGCTGCGTCCGCGACACGGTACAACGAACCGTGTTTCGAAACGTCGCGGAGCTCGCTTTGTTCCTGTAACTTTTGGCGAACGGGAAGCCAAGGAAGCTAAGAGGGAAGGAGGCACGATGACACAGGACCGCGGAGACAGGAAGGAAAGATAGGAGACGAAGAAAGGGAAAGTCGTCGAGCGGTGACCACCCTGCAGCGTTCCTCCGACCATGCGCCGCAAAAAAGGGCGACAAAGGGCGAAAAAGATACGGGAGGGGTACGCAGGACATCCGCCTAAGTGATGCATCGTATCCTCCGCGGCGCTCACATTCTTAGAGTCCAGAAAACCGACGCTAAAACAATGCCGTAATAAATTCGAGGCTTTTGTTCCCGCGACATCGCGCTCTTATTCCCAGCGAATGCTAGACGCGCTGAATATTAAAATGTTAATGGAACGTGAACAAGAAGACTCGTTATGCCGCGCTAAAAAATTAAAACTGCATCGCTTCGCGGATGAGAAACATTTAAATCAGAAATTCTCTTCCTCGGAATTTTTCAGCTCGAACTTTGGTTGGCTAGATAAATCGCTTTTTTCAAAGTTTCCGGGATTAAGAACGACTCGAATTGTCCCGGGAAATGGGAATCGTTAAAGATTACGCGGTGGAACGTCTGATCCCTGATTTGTAACAACGGCCCTGAATCCCACGGTCTACTGCTCGAACGTTCCCCGATAGTAATATCGACGTCCATCGTCGCGCGACCTGACGCTTTCTAATTACCAGAAACTATCTTCCGCGCGCTGGCTTATTATCTTCCAGCGCTCAGTCTTGATTCAAAGACTTGGCGCGAGGACTGAATCAAGCTAAACGCTCCCTCGAAATCCGAACAGAGATTCCGTGGAAGCGCACCGCGGACGATCGTTCGGAAGCCACTCGAACCACCCCGCTGTTGCGGCTAACAAATTTCTTTCGATGGAATACTCTACTTTAATTGGAAATCTGCGTTTCGATGATTCAAGCTTAGTTAACTCGATTGCATTTACGGTGCACTCCGATAAGTGGTTCCGAGCGAGTAATTAGCGATATCTCGTTGACGTCGTTGTACTCGTACGAATCGCCGATGCTGCAACGAAATTATCAATACTCGAGCAACGAACTATGAATGCCTTCGTTTGAAACGGGATCCTTAAGAAAAACGGGTCTTCTCGAGCGACTGTCGGAGAGATCCAAGAGTTGCTTATACCTTAAAGGATAGTCGATTATATTTTCCGTTTCGTTTCTCGTCTTAATGGCAGGTTTTGAAATAGTAATCGACATCGTAATCTTTGAAGATTAGAAGCTTTTAGACTCCATCTGTCTGCGCACTCTCCCGTATCAAGCGGATCAACTGTTGTCCACTCAATACAGTTAATTTGAGAGGATTTAGTCGGAACCATTCGAAATGACGACCGTACTCCCTTTGTCCCTGAACCCCTCCCACGGCAACGTTCGAGGGGATACAAGCACCCTCTCAGTAGTTAATTAATTCCCTCTTCGACCAACGGGCCAGGGTTCTTCAGAATGTCTACGACACTGAACCTAAATTGACCCCTGGTACACCATAAGAGGACACGGACAACCTGCTCCTGACGGCGTTCGCGCAAACGACGACAATGCCGTTCAGTTCTGTCAGGGTGGGGCATAATTACGATCCTTTAAAAATTCTAATTAGCAAGCCCATAATCTCCGCGGAGAAATTTCATTAAAAACCCGGCTTCCATTCGGGCTCCGCGGCTCTGTCCTTTTCAAAGAACACCCTCCGAAGGAGTACCATTGATGACCAGATCTAAAAGCTTATCTAAGAGGATCGATACGCCTCGCGCGGTGGGGCGGACTTTTTAATTGATCCAAGGTTTAATCGAAAACGGCGATTCGGACGGCCTTTATCCGATTTCCGCGGGCAAAGCTGGCGTAACGTCAAACAACTCGTTGCCATTCAACGTTGATCTTAAATGGTATCGGTGACCAGCGCAGAGACGGCGACGCGACAAATCGACGATTCCCTCTCTGGGGCGATGAAAGCCTTCGCCTCTGACTCTCCTTTTCCCGTGCTACCTCTCCGTTAATTGGTCAAGCAAATATCCCGACGGCGAGACCCGTTCGGGATCGTTCAAAGACATGTCGTCGACGGCGTCCTGCGGACGACAAACTGAGCGTCAGCGGCGCCCACATCGACGTCGCGACATTTCGAGAACCAATATTGAATAGCACACATTGAAAATGCTAATATTGACGCTCTTCTGGTGATATAATACTTCAGAAGATCGAACAACTGGTTTAACCTGGACCACTGACAAATTGGTCGCATCGTCGCGATTGCGTGCAGCAGCCAGCAGATCTGACGCGATCCTTTAACTTCTAACATTAGTACAATATCGATGCTCGATTTTGCCTTCCATTGCTCTTCGTTCCCATTGTATTTACCGAGACTATAGTCTTAGGTTGGTTAAGGAGCTCTATAAATACAGCCAACATATCGAGAGCTGTTGTATACAAACTTCTCTACTTCATCATCGAATTATCCGGTTCAGCGAAATTGGCTAACGAAATTCTGGCGGCTAAGATAGGACACGCGCTCAATTATTCTGAATCGCTGCGAGGAAAGCCCCCCCAAAAAAAATGATTCGAGAATCGATGGACTCGAGTTTAGTTTCGTTACGCCAAGCCGCGGAATAAATGTGTCCAATGGCGAAAGGACGAGTCTTAACGTGGACGAGTTTCATTTCAGTATTCGGATAAAATATCGTCCAATCCTTCCTAGGCCAATTTTCTCGGGGCCCTCGCGACGCTCCTGCGCGACACACGCATCACATCCACGGGGACGCGGCATTAGTCCTGGTCTGTTGAAAAGTGGAGGCGTAAATCACAATGGCCCCTTCTGTTCCCGCTTCTGTTCGCTCGCCTGCTTGGTAAGAATGTCACGGTGAGGAACGATAATGTCCGTATGATGGACCAGAAAGTTTTCAAGCTTAGTAACCGCGGCTATCCACGGGGATGGATACCTCGATGCTCGACCACTGTGCTCGTTAAACGAGCCATTTATCTCGAGCCGAGAGTTTCCAAGTCGTTTACGCGCCGAATTATGCCGCTATAATTGATACAACTTTTTGCGATTATCCTAAATATAAGAATACGCCTGGTATTTGCGTAACTTTCAGCGCTGACGAACTTTATAAGCCGGTATAAAATTTCGCGACCGAACCGAGTTTTAATTAAAACGGGGAACAGTAGGGAAAAAAGGTAAAAGGGCGAAGGGGAGGGCGGAGGCAAAGGAAGGGTCTCAATTGGCGTTAAAACCTTCTTAGAGTATTGTGCTTAGCCGGTAAGCGGGTTCTCGGTATTTCTATTTCAACGCCGCAAACTGGGTTTACGCGGTGCTTTACGATGCCCTTAAAGAATATCTCCTCTTTGTATAATCAGACGCGGCAACACCAAACTGCGTGGATTTCGGGCCACGGAACTAATAATAATAGCAACGATGTACAGTTTTACTGCGCGCGATGGAAGGTAATAAGCCAGGGGGCTAACTTTTTATCGCCGGTTCGCGAGGCTAATCTAAGTTACGCCGAGTTAAGTACGCGAAACAGTAAAGTCTAATTCGTCGGACTTTATTCGCCCTGTTAGCGGTCGAACGGAGCGGGCTGCGATCATGGGGATCGTAAAAATTTAATAACGATCGTTGCGACCCCTCCTGGTACTTTGATACTTCTCTCGTTCTCTCTACCCCGTGGAATGTATCAAAACGAATATACGCAGTCCTCCTCCATCGCTTTCCATCGCGAGCAACTTTTTACAGCGCACGATACGGAAGTACGCGGCGTATCGCGTCGATCGTGTTACCGCGAGCTTAAAGCAAGGATCATCGCGAAAATGGCCAGCGATTAAAACGGCAATTCGATCGAATTAAATGCTTCGAATAACGCGAATATATTTCGCGCTTGTTGCAAATTGAACGTGGCTGTGGATGGGATGATTTATTCATGCATTCTTGCGACTATGTTTGCTCGTTCGTCCATATTATGCGTTTTCAAGTAGCGACTTTAAAATTCCCGCATTTCCCTAATCCCTCGAAGCGTGCGCTAAAATTTACCTTTCTTGCGGAAGTGCTCGTTGTTCCTAGTCCCTGCTGTTTTTCCGCCGCTTCCTGGTATTCGAACTAATAATATCGTCTGATATTTAAAGAATTAAGCGTTCGCGGAGAAAAATTTGTTAACGTTATTCGATCGCGTGCAACCGCGTCGACGCTTCGCATTGCTTCGGGGTTATCGAAATTCTGCCGGCAAAGGGAGCCGAGGCAAGGTAAAAAAGGAGAAAAGCAACGGTCACGTTTCACTGTACGACGCTTCATTGCACGAATTTTCATATTCCATTCACCGTAGCGAGTTTCTTAAGAGAATGAAATCCCCGAGGTGGAGTAGAGGATTAAGGAGATCCTCCTCTTCGTCCCATTTTCTATAAAGCACTCCGCGAACGTTTCTTGCCTCCTTTGTGCCCCATCCAGCCTCGAGTCGACGCGAATTCATAGCGTGTGCGGGCGGAACGCTTCGCGAAAAACACCACGCCGTCGTCTGTGACGCCGATGGTGCCGTTAAAATCTTGTCGTTAAATTTTTCGAACGCGCGCGAGTCCGTTTCACGGGGAAGCTGCATTTCGCGTGCTGCACCGTCCGCGCGAACGTAGAATTCCGAACAGATTCGCGTGGACGGTGTCAAAATGGATTCCAGAACGTTATTTATCGTTCGCAACCGTGTGCCACTTTAAATTGATTAAATTGTCCATAGGGAGATGCACGAGGCAACAGTGATCCGATTGTCGGTGCTATATTCCAAATTAAAAACGCGATCGCTGAGCGCGAGCGTAAAGACACGATCTTTTAGTTGGATTGAAACTGACGCAGCCGGTTACGAGAGCCTACGCTCATCTACCGAATTTCAATTATTAAAAGAGCAATGCTTTCGGACGCGTAAAACCCTTGTCGAGCTTTCGATACTTTTAATTGGAACGGCGCGAGCAAACTTCTGTCGGTGACCATTTGTAAACAAGTACACGGTGGAGCGCGTCAACAAGCCACGCTGTTTGACTTACGGATGTAGACGGTTAAAAAATCGCGGAGCCCGCTGATTCCGCGTTTCGCGGAAAAGTTCCGCGAGGATCGAACGGCTGATGGCGATACTCCGCCAATAAAACCGTTCCACCTTCCGACCGCTCGAAAGGTACATCGGTAATCATCGACGGAACAATTTAATTCACGACCTGAACGGCTATCGCGATATTCCACGGTATTTCGTGGGGGCGGGGAATAAAATTCGGAAAGTGTACAATTTTTTTGCCGTCGAAATCGAATTCCCCGGTCTCGATAAATCGTACGCGTATCGTGAATCACGAGGGCGCGCGTTTCGAGATTTTCGAAAATTCGCGCGAGTACGGACCGGTTCTGGTTAGCGAATTCCGATGTTTTCAGCAGGTTATCAGATTCATTAGTCATCCGATGGTGAAACGCTTGGAAAGCCGGCAAGATATCTCAATTGCAATGGAACGGGGCACAGCGTTCGGTCTCGCGTTTCAATTACGAACGAGGATCAATTCGAGTAGCAACAGCGGCAGCGGCAGGAGCAGCAGCAGATCGTATCGCCATTGTCAAGCATCGATGCGCATTCCGATCCGCACAAAGTGTCTAACGGATCGGCATTCGTCGCGGAATACCTGAAGCCTCGCCTCGTCTCCGTCGCCCCTCGACCATTAACAACTCGTACGGTCGTTCAGCGTCCCTTAATATCCGCCGACGTCGACGTATGAATCCCAATCGCGAACAGCTAAAGGGTCTTCGACGTGAAACGCGTTCCGAGCGGCGTCCAGCCCCGAGCGCGCTATACGTTGTCGAATCGACCTCTCGACTTTGCATATCGCGCGTACAGTACTTGCCAGGGGAGATTCTCGCGGCGGGGAACGGCGATCGAGCAGTTTACGAGCGGACGATGAGCGCATATTGGGAAACCATTGTGTGGAAATCCAGAGGAAAGAATCGAGCCAACCTTTCGTACAGCTTTCGCGGCGAGCTCGAGCAGACGCGGGCTTAATCGGCTTTCGACGAGACGCCAGCCGATAATTCGATAAAGTTCCGGGCATACTTTCAGCCGCGGTTGAAATTTGGCCGTCTCGGAAGAAGATCGCGCGCCACCGTGCTCGTAGAATTTGTTCGCGAGCCGAGCGACGTTATCTTTCGATGAAAATCGAGGAGCGTCCGCGTTCGACGCGGCGCATCCACGTAGAAGGACGAATCTTGGGGAAAAAGCACGGAGAGGGTGAATTCCGTGCGCGCGACGCAGGGTCAAGGGAATAAAGGGAATAAAGGGACGTCGGAAGACGGAATGGAGATGAAAGAAACCGAATGAAAAAGTGTACCTCGTGTACTCCGGATACAACGAAGCAAGAAGAATGTCTTTCGCGTCCTCGTAGTCGTCGGGAGAGGACGAGACCCGAGTGCGGGATAGTTCGAAATTCCGCGAGTTTCAGCAAATTGCGAGCCACGATGCTGCGGAAGAAAGTCCTCCTCCGCCTCTGCGTGTTCCGTTCCATCGGAATCGCAATAATTCATCGCGACAGGGACGTTAACGCGCTCGATGCAGGGAACGCGCGTAATACACGCCCGGGTCGACAAAACGAGAATCATTTAACGCCTCGTCGACCAGCACAGTTTTATAATTTACGTCGTCATTAACGAATAAATTGTACGGTTCGCTAGGTAAGCGACGCGATCGAGGAAACGCGTACGTTACAGGCGCGCCGCGCGCTGGACAATGTGCGGATTAACGCGAAGCTTCTCGCCGCGCTTGAAAATTTACGCTCCCCGAACGGTCTCTGTTTACAACTGCCACGCGTTACGGTAAAAACAGTTTATTATTATTGCACGCTTGGTCGGGAGTAGACCGTTCCGGTTTCACGGTGGCTCGCGATTCGTCTGCCGTCGTTTTTCACCGAGTCCACGGATATTACCAGTTTCTTGGTCGAAACTGCATGTTACTTCCGGGCTTCCGGCCCGATTCAGACGGTACAAACATCCACGTTTATTCCAGTTGGCTGGGTTGGGTGCCGTCTGAGCGGGTTGGTCCACCGCCGAGCCGCTCATGCGATCACGTCTCATCCCGGAGGAACGACTGCGGGAACCCTCGTAGGGGGACGCTGCCACCTCTTGTGCTCCCGAAAATGCGCACGGGCACGTCCCACGCGAGGTGCACCGGGTGAAACGCTTCGAAATTGCCGGTTTACCGAACTTCCACTCGGATAACCATCGCCGTCCGATTTACGGTGCAACCGCGACGCGACGCTGTAATCGTTCGTAAGTCGCTTTTTCAAGTTTACACGCGGCGGCGGCACGCGAACCACGCTTTATTTTATCGCGCGAGATCGAATGAAAGTCGGACGGGGATCAAGCAAAGGGTTGCACCGTGGCTCGATTTAAAAATCGGTCGCGATCCATTTGGTGCCGCGCGAGAAACTTCCGCGACGAGGCTCGCGAATCGTCCCGGCATTATTCCGAAACGTATACACTTTGCGGGTAAATGCTCTTAAAATGTGCATTTCGAAGTTGGAGAGCGGGATATGAAATTCTTACGTAGCCGCCGCGTCTAGTTATTCAGCTACTTTCGAATTTTTCATCTCTCCGGGAACTTTTGTGCCCGTTCCGGTCGGACAGAACGCTTCATCCCCCCAGCACCACCCTCTCGAACTCGCTGCCGAAGAATTTGTAATTTAAAAATGTATACCACCGTAATGAAAGTTCCTCGAAGTGGATCAGCATGGCATTATTACGCGGCTGTTCATCTTTTTCGAGGTACACGGTTAATCAACATTTCGAAGTTCCTCCGTGAAACCGGCCGTTACGCGAGTAACGCTCGCAGAATGCTCGTAATTAATTAATCTCCGCGCCTCGTATTAAATTTCCGCGCCCGTGGGTTATCGCGTTAATCGTGTTTACCAGCGAAATTCCCCGGCAAAAACACAACTTTCCGCGACCCCGCCGCCTCGGCTCGTCGACGGGTCCCCCGCGCGCGCCAAACTAGTATTGCCACTCCATTAAATAATGCAAAGCATTCTGTTGAGTTCGTTAACTGTCCGAAGCGCGGCCAACAAAAATTAGCATAAACTAATGGACTCCAAGATCGAATTACACCGGGCAAAGTTCAAGGCGTGCGCCTCGTCCCGACTTTTCCGCCCTGAATCCGGACGAAACGCCCGCAGTCGGCTGCTCTCGTCGTAACCGAGTTAATCGCATCGGAACTATCGCCCTGGCGAGGCAAGACGGACGAGTGAAAGAAGTTCTCCTCGGAGCGCGAAAGGAACGCGACAAAAGAAGGACGCGAGCCTGGATTTTTATGGGATAATCCCGCAGACGGGATTCCAAGCCGGTGTATCATCGGAACGACGCGTCGCGAGCGTCCAAATTACTCCGGAAGATTCGCAATAAAAAAGACCTTCGATCCGGATTATGCATGAAACCTCCTGCCTTCTCCCTCCCTTTTTTTTTTACGAGGAAACTCGCCACTTTGTTTCACTTGAAACGACGCACCTTAAACGGGAATTAGTTGGCGAACAAAAAGAATTCGGTATCCGTCCCCAGGGCGGCCCCGCAGTTGGCTTCAGTTCGGTGTAGCGGCGGGGATGAATGTTTAACGAACGTGGACGAATCCGCGAAGTTAATTCAACAAATTTCGCAGGGAACGAGGGGCCAGGAACAAGGGGCGGGTAAAAGGCCGAGGTGGAGAGAGAAGAATGAGGGAGGCTCGTCGAGATCTGCGGATCCCAACTCTCGAGCCCGATCCGTTCGAGGGAAACTTTAATTATTCTTGCCGGAATGTCGTGTCCGATTACGATGGCCGTGGACCGCTCCAACTCGATCTTCTAAAAGAGGATCGACGAGAGTTCGAAGAGGAAGGAGAGACACGTCGCTGCCTCGGTCTCAATTTCGCGTAGCCTTCGACGAGTTATCACCGTTCCGCGATCCAAACGCGAGCGATTTCCTATTACCTTCGCGATTTCGCCGGATATTTTTCGCTGGGCGCGATAGAGAAGAGAGGACGTAAGAGCTAAAGCAAACCATCGAACGTAAACAGTTGCGTTCGGGCCAAGTAGCGCAACCCTGTTTGCGATCAAACGAACAGAGTATCTCCGTATATGCTGCACAAGTAGAATATATCCCTCTGTGGCCAGACGAGCGGGACGTTCCGCACACAATGCATATCTGTACACGATCCAACAAGCAATGCTACATTGGTATCTGATCGGACACGTAGAGCAGCCCTGATATACGTCGAACAAGTAGTACAGCCATCGTGTATGGTCGGACAAGGGATAATTTTCACACGTAACTAAACAAATGGCCAGGCAATTAGCATGACGCTGGATGCATGGGCGAATCGGTTGCACGGTAGCGTACATTACGCAGCTGACGACAAATGAAACCGATTTCTATCTTATTTTTGTATTCGCATCATCGACGGACGATACACGTGACGTGCGACGCGTTCAAAGAAGCATCGCCATTGATTGCGATCTCGTTTGCTCCGTAATACCCTGTAATCAAGATGCACCGTCATCGCGTGTATCTTTTACGCGAATTCTGTAACGCTACTTCACGGTTTACCATGGAACCTTCGAGGTGTCCTTATAAATCTTCGAAAGCCCAAGATTAGACCTCCGTGGAAAACAACGGAACCGTATCGCCAACCGTTCACCATCCTCCCTGTTCGCCGTTTAATACGTGCATCATTCGATACGTACATCGCAAACACACCTGGATGCTGTCGAATCGCCTGGCATAACAAGCAAACTTCCGGCCAATACGCTTCCCCGCCGATATTTACCATCGACGAGGAACGCCTCGGCTTAGGAAACGTCGGGTTTGCGGTTCGGAAATTTCACTGGTCACGCGATGCTTTAATGTACGCGATTCGCCGCGTTTAATTCCACGTGATCCTCTTTAGCCACATTTCAATTTCAGCTAACGACAGTTTAATATACGATACGAATGAACACGATCTCGGCCAGGGTACGGTGGTACGTGTGCACGCGCGCGCGCATAGATCTCGGGACTAACTCCATTCGACGGCTTACCGCAAATGCGCATCCATGCAAACCGGCTAAGACGATATTCACGGATATGCAAATCCTCCGCGTAGCCGTCCTTAAAGACAGCCACCCTCGAGACGCGGTCGAGCATCCCGTGGCTTCCGAACGTCCCCTCTTTCCACCCCCTCGAACAGCCGCTTAACCGACACCGGCTGCCAATCGAACACGCGGTCCGACTTTTTAATAGGATCTCCATGCAGGCGCGCGCCGGTTAATCGACTCCGCGTAATCGCCGGCCGATTCAATTATTACGTTATTATAACTTCCGTTGGAACGGCCGACCATTTGATCCCGTTGATTTTACCCGGTCGAACGTTTGGAAATTGATTCCGCTCCGCGTTCCCCGCGCGGCGCGCGAGTCAAGTTAGGCTAATTGTCGGCTGGGGAATATGTAATTAGCCGTTGCGCAAGGCTCGCGTAATCATCGCCGCGTGGAAACCGGCCACGGAAAAGTGTCTCCCCCAGCGAGCATCGAAGCCTAACCGAAATGCGTTTCCAACGCGAGAACGTCGAATCGCGTCGCGCGAACGCGCTCTCGTTCGATTAAGCGCTTTGCAAAACGTAAAATTCCATCGCGTTTATCGCGCGACGCGCATCATCATTTCCCGTGGAAGCGCAGCGAGGTTCCCCCCTTCTTTTTTTTTTTTTTTTCCGTCGCGATTTCGAATCGTCCGCGATTTTCATTCAGATAAGCGCGTCCACCGCGGGCGCATCGATTTATTCAAACCGGCTGCGAAAAATAGAACGACGCGCGCTCGTCGTCCGCTTTGACGCGACCGGTTTCAGAGGGAAAATCGAACCGGGCAACGACGACTCGACGTTTATTCAACAAATAACTAATCAGAAACGTCGACCTGCCGCGCGGACGGACCCGAAAAATCAATCGAGTCCTACGATTTCAGCTGCCAGATTTTCGTCCGCCACGGTTTTCAGAGGCGTACGCGCTCGCGCGCGAATCAACTGTAACCTCTGGTTTTCACGAATTCGCGAGAACGATCCGTGTATCACCGACACTCGTAAGGAAACTAAATATTTATATACCACTGTTCCCGTCCCTTGCCCTTTCGCTTTTCCCCCTTTCGTCCATGCACCATGGAAATGTACTGTCCTCGTCAACGTGAACGCAGAGGAATGGGCGGAAAAGCTGGGAAACGTGTCGCACGAAATAATTCGGCTCGATAATAGGAACAATGCGATCGAATCTCTCGAAATTTTCGCTCTGAATATTAAATAGCTGGTTTTTGTAACGTTTCGTATGAAACCTCGAACAAATACGCACCCGAACTATTGACTTTTCAATCATTTATAATTATGACGATGATATATTGTTTCAACGTCCGGAATATTATAGAATACTGGAAAGGCCATGCGTTTTCTTTCCTTTTCTCCGCCTCGCCAGTCGAATACAATTAGTAGCACTCGAGAAAGATTAAAGCATCGATTCGGAAGTGAAAACAGATGGAAATTCGAGCTGCGACGCAACAACGTGGATCGACGAGATTCATAATCGCGTTTAAAACGGTAAACAAGCTCCGCGATCTTTTCCCCCCCGAAAACGAGATTGATCTCGACCCGCTGCGAACTTTCGCCGAAAACGAATCGCTCTTTTGTCGCGGCGCGATCATTAATTATCGCGCCGGACGAGATTCGCCGAGCAAACAACGTCGCGGGTACGCATTATGAAAGTTCGAGCACGTCGCAATGAGCATTTCGAGGTGTCCTAGATTATAATTGATTTATCAAAGCTCGGCTCGCAAGTGTCCTGGTCTGAGCCCGCGTGACTAATGAATACGCGTTCGACGCGGTGCTTCAATAATCCATTTGAAAACAGGAACGAAGTCGTTTCTCATTCTCGTTCCAGTTGCTCGTTTCCGCGGGTCGGCTGCGCGAAATACGTCTGCTCGCGGATAAAACTATCAGACGCGTACGATTTCAGCGCATATCGCGGTGCCGTATAAAACGTGCAATTATCGAAGCAAACTCGACCGTACGATGATTCCCACTTTCGGTGGAAATTGTATCGAGTTACGAATTTCATAAAACTGCGCGAAGCATATGATAACGTTACGGGCGAAGGTGGAACAAAGCCCTTGGCGAAATAAAATTTCCCCCAATTTCCTCGCGCGCCCTGTAACGCTCTCTCGCGTGTGCACGCGTGCTCGAGCAACGTGCGCGCACGCCAGGCGATTAAGTAGGTCGGCGAAACTTTAGGAGCGTATATTACTCACCTCGCGGGTGAAAAACGTCTCTCCCCGTGATCGCAGATAGTAAAACATCTCCTTTACCCCCGGTGTCGCAGTCGCTTTTTGTTCGCGACGAGGGAATTTCGCGCGAGCACCTAAACGCGTTCGGAGTTACAAGCTGTGTCACACCGTGCCATTCTCATTTTGTCGAGGGCCAGCGCCACAGCGTGCACTTGTTGCCACCGTGGAAGTTGGGTAAACCGGTTTTTACCACCGTCGTACCCCAATTTCCCTTATCGACCTCTGTTTGAACGTTCGAGAGTTCGAATTGCATTCGTCCGGATAATGATCCGGCTCCTAGCGCGGAGTCGGTGGTTTCAATCTCGGCTACGAACTCGAAGAACGCTGCGCGAAAGTTTGAGGAGCGAATCAACTTCGATAAATCGAACGATTTACATTTTATACTCAGCCAGCCGCGTTGCCAAGAGTTCATCGCACGGCCATCTGATTACACCTGTTACAGTCGAACAATTTCTCGAGCAGCGTTGTTTAGACTCCCCCATCAGATTTACGATTCGACGACCGCAGGGCGTGGGCGCAATTTCCGTGACCCTCCAGTTCAGCGATCCGTCGATTCAAGTACGATCGAGGGAGGATAAAAGGGTCGAGTCAACGCTGACAATTTTTTCAGCAGCAACAACCCAATTCAACGCTCCGTTTCGGAGGCAAAGGCTCCCATTCGAACGCCATTACAGCGGCGAACGCGAAACAAAGAAACCAACGTCTCTGTTCGCAATTTCTTCTTTCCTGGGTCCTGTCGAGCGTGCTTCGATGTCGTCCCCGCGCGATAAAACTCGTGAACCGAAGCCGACACTCTTTCTTTACGCGTCCCTCGTTTGTCACAGTCGCGTAATATCTGCCTTCAACTTTCCCAAACTCGCGCGCGGCTCGGGGCGCGTGGTCCGCTGCGATCCTTCATCGCGGTCGCCTACCCTTCGATTTTTTACCACGGCCCCCCTGCAATTTATTTCGCTGATCGTACTTCCGAGAGTTGCCCATAAAAGTCGTTAGAACCGAGCCTGGCGGAACAGCGCCGGCTCGAGCACCAGCGCACCAGGAATGGACGATCGCGACGAAATCGCCGCGAAGATGAGAAAAAATGCTGGAGAAACTTCAATGGCCGCCTTCAGCGCGACGCGTCGATCTCGGATCGGTCGAGGAACAGACATTCCTCAGCCTGGGAACGATAAATCGTCGACACCAACCAGCGTTCCTGCGTTTGTCGTTTATACTCCGTGACCCTACTTTATTTCCCTTTGATCACTTCCGAACGTACGAACCGACACGTCCCACGTACTCCTCTTTCGGTAATACCGGTGCCCGGATTCTATCGGCGTTTCACGAACGGATTTCGACGCGAAGAGTCCGGTAACGAGCAATCCGGAGCGTCGAATCGTCTCGTTCGACAGATCGTGACGAGAATCAAAGGGCGCTTTTTGATTGAGACGCAACAGGAAACACGGATGGGGGGAGGTGGGGGACACAGTTCGCCGAGCGTAACGACCAGCTACTTCATAAATATTTCAGCGGGCGTCTCTACGGCCGTATTACCGATTCCGTGTGACGTCCGCTAATTTAATGGAATACGTTCCTGTTACGAGGCATTCAGAAGTTTCAACAGGTAAAATGCCGGCGGAGAAGTTTTTAATGCCCGGACGGCTCGTCGAATTGCTCGGGTTTCCCGATTCGAGGGTAGCGCAATCGGTGGCGCGTTTCGCCTACTTCGATTCTGTCACGCGTGACCCCCTTTTGTCGCGCGTCGCAAGACGACTCGCGGTTCGCGCGCGAACGCTCGTAAACGAGGCCCTCGCGGGTTGCGAATTTATGGGGAGCGTAAAACACCCCGCGCAAGCTTTTACCTTGTTACGAGCGTTTTAAAGGCGGAGTGGAAAGAAAGCCCGGTGGAGTGCGTTGATGTTGAAAACGGTCTGCGGACCGGATCGGGGCTCGTTGTCCCTGGTTATTTAATTAGACAAGCGGTCAAATACGCAACGACGGATACGAGAGAAGCAGGTCTCGTGAAATCGGCGCTCGACACTTTGGGATGGTTCTTGGTGAAATGAAAACGCGTACGTATCCGCGTTCAAAGTAAATTGCAACAGAGATGTGGAGGCGAATGTGTGCGCGAACAACAAGGTCGAGCGACGTTCGTCAAGCGGGAATGGGCAAAAGATTGCGCTTCGCGTGAGCCGGTCGTCAGAAGAGTCAGCCGAACCGCGGCCGCATTTTCATTGCCCGACGCGACGCCCTTGCTGATTCTTTTCGCAGGAAATGAAAGCCCTTGCTTAGCTCGCGTTCCACGGGACTCCGTTTGAAAGGCAGAGGCGCAGCCGCGACACGGGTTAAAGGGCAGAGCTAGAATTATTTGAGTCGAGCGAAAAGGGAAGCGGACACCAGGCGGGAACCAGGAAGACTAGAACGCGGCGAGGACAGAGCGCGCGTTCGAAAATTCTTTCGACCCTCGCGAGAGCGTTCTGCTCCGTCGTGGTGTCTTTTTTTCCCCTTCGACGTCTTCGATAAGCTTCGCGACGGACGACGAAACGGGAGGCAGCGCAACCGTCTCTTTGTTTCGCGTTCAATAAAACCGTCGTCGAAAATGAAAAGAGAGGAAGCTGGGGGACTTCGTTATTTGCTTCCTGTTATTGTGCGTTCCGGCAGATTTACCTAACGGCGGGACCCCGTCTCGCGACTTCTTGCCCGGAAATTAAGGCTCTTGTTTATCCTGCGCCAGCTTCTGCAGACTATTTAAACACTGGTATTACGCTACGAGGGCCAGCCGGTAATCGCGAAATTTTTACGCTTCTGCCTTACGAAATTCTAACGAGCTCCCGTTCCGCGCCGATTGCAGCCAAGCTCCCGTAATTGTTCGCCGTTTGATATTTACTCTCGACAAATTGCTCGCTGGAGAACGGAGGATCGGCACCGGGATCCGTTAAACAAAGAATGGGAAAGAGTTCGGTAACGAACGACCGTTCCTCCGCGTTTCAATGGAAGAACCCATGTGTTCGACCTGTCACGGAAGCGGCAGCGAGAGAAAAAGGGAACAATGGCGAGGATCGTTCCATTTTCTCCCGTTTGCGTTCTTGTCGTCGAACTTACGTAATTGTTCGCCGAATATTCCCCGTTTATTTCCTATAAATTACCACCGACGAGCGTTAAGAGCCGAAGCGTCTGTCCGCGGAGAGAACAGAATCGTTCCGCTATTTCTCGTTCGCGCACCGCATCGCATTTTGCTCTCCGCCCGATAACGGGCGCCGAAAGAGCCGTATTCTCGGTGTCCACGAAGTGCCAGCAATTTCAGTACTCGACTCAATCCGCGACAACGCGTACGACCGATTCCTTTTGCTCGCGCGAGTCGCGGATAGAATAAAGGGGGGCGAGAATAAAGAAGGATCCTCCTCCGTCGGTATTTTCGCGGAGGACTTTCGTGGAACGTTACGTTACCTCCTTTGAAGTCCGTAGGGATTCATCAAGCAGGAACCAGGCGAATCATCGCGGCGAACAAAGCGTCAGACCGTCTCCCTCTGAACACTATTATCCCAAGATCGAGGACGACCGGGAACAGAGCCGAACGTCGTTCACTTTTCACTCGGTCTTCCGTGTGAAAGAAGCCAGCCAAGAATAGAATTAAAAAGAAAAAAAAAAAAAAAAAAATGAGGTAAAAAAAAAGAAGAGTCGGTGAAATTCGGTCAACAGATGGTATTATAGCGTGACGCGAGGTCGACGCACCGACGATCCCGTTCAGTCGTGAATTAAATCCACACTCTCACGGTTCGAGGCTGATCGTTCACCAGTGAACGCGTCCTTTCGACACGGACGGGTGAACTCTCGACGATAATGCGTAGCACCGCGAGAGGGTCGCCAAGTGCGCCGCGTACGATCGCACGTTTGTTAATCCAGATCAGAGTTCGCGACTGCACGCCGCATCAGGAGCAGATCGTGGAATCTGCAGGCATCCTTTGAAAATTCACTACGCCCCGATCACCAGACGCGTGGATGGGCGAGATCTCGTTCACGGTTTTGCGGCTGTGTCGGCTGCCGTTGCACTGATCACACGTGAACAGGTGGCGATGCCGGATGTAAATACTTTCCGCACGAACGAGACCGCGGGCGTGTGATTAAAAACGTCGCGGGGAATAATTAATTTCGTGGGCCGTGTAGCGTTTTGTAATGCGAAAAATTCGCGGTGGTTGGAGAGGTTCGCGCGATTGGAGTGATTAATTACACTGCAATTTGTCTAGTTTGGTATAGCGGCACGGGTTCACGTCCGTTGCGCGCTTTTTTCTGTTCTTTTTTTACTTTTTCTTTCGCGGCGATGCATCCAGTTATTTGTAACCGTCGGTGAGATGCAAACTTTTCTCGCTCGAACCGATAGCAATTTGTGGGCCGTGAGTAGCGAGGGAGAGAAGGTATCGTCGCGCTTTAATAACGGATAGCACGATAGAGTCGAAGAGCCCGGGGTAGAGATTATGAAATACCGCGAAATAGAAGACTGGTAAAGAAGACTCCGCGCAACGTTCAATTTGTATAATGCATTCAAAATACGGCCGCGTAAAAGTATGGTGTCCCGAATTTGCAATTATAATTTTTCGGATTAAGCCGTGCTACACTTTCCACGTCGCGCGAAACGCGTACGCCTTTCCCAGCTTCGTCGAAGAAACGCGAAACGCGTACGCGGGACGAGTGCAGGAAAAAAGTCTAACGACCCTTCAGAGAAATTTGCATGGAAGTTTAATGAAAAAAAAACGATGGGCGGGGGAACGAAATATAACGATATTTCACCCGTGAATCTCGTTCTCGTGCGGCAGGTATTTATATCGGCTTAACATTCACAGAAAACACGAAGAAGCAGACGCAGACTCCACGTTCGGACCGAGAACCCGAAGGACGATGGCCCCGCGGCGTCGAAACATACGTGTCACTTCTCGACTTTCCCCTCACTCACAACATCGACGAATTCCGTTTTCCCCTCCTATCCTTATACATCTTCGTTACGCTTCATTTCATTACGATGGACGTTTAATTTCACACTGTAACCGTCGCATTCATTTCCCGTGGCACTAAATCAGGATCAGTGGACAGCCGGAGGCACTTGATCACAGATCACAATCCAGCCGGTCGAGTGTTCGACGGGACGCTTCGTTCGCGATCCAGCTTCCACCCTCGATCAGGCTTGCACGGGGAGAGCGGGCGAGCACACGTTCACGATCCGAGGGCGGCGAACGAAAAAATGGAAGGGAAACAAACCGAACGTAGGGTGAAGAGGGGAAAAGAGAGAACGGCAGGGGCGAGAGCACGATACGGTAACAAGTGGAAAAACTGAACGGCTAGATCCGACGGTCGTTGTGGCGCGCGGCGAGCCACTGACTGCCTCCACCAATTCCACGCCTTTCCCTGTCCTCCCACCCTCCGTGCACCGCCACCTACGCCGATCACCCTTGCACACCCTCTTCGCGCTGTCCTCGACAACCCCAGGCGCAAACGCCACGAAGATCCGACCCGTTCCACCGTCCTCCTCTATCGTTCGATCCCGCTCCTCGCCTCTTCCGCCTTCTTTCCTTCGCTTCTCTCTCCCGTCGTCCCTCTTCCTCCGTCTCGTACTCGTAATGCTCCCCGTGTTATTTCATTATTTGCGTCGCTGTTCACCAAATTTTGCGCCACTATCAGCTGTTTCTCTTCGGCACTAGTTCGTCCGTCGTCGCTCCTTTCGTTCCTTTTGTCGCGTTTTTTCACCCCCCTTTTGCAGCGTCCCTTTCAAAAAGAAACCAACAGAGATGAACCGTCTTTTTATTCGAATTTCGACGGTTCTTTGTTAATTTTTCCACGTCCCTTTGTCCCCTCATTTTTCTCCTCTCTGTTTTGTTTCCGCTCTTTTGAGATGTTCTTATGTACACCCCGGGGTTCCGATTTTTTATAAACACCCACCCTGTTATTTATTATTCCAGACATTTCTATAGTGTATTCGTTCCGTTTTTTGTTCGCATTATGCCCGCTCGTTTGTTCCGCGAATTTATTCAGCTCCTCTATTTGCATATTTTTAACCGAATCCCTTGTTTACACGTTTCATCGTTCCCCCGAGATTTCGATCGTGACTTTTCTCCCTCTCTCTCTCCCTCTCTCTCTCTCGCCTCTTCTCCCCTCTGCTTCCCTCTATTCGATCCCTATTTTCCAGTCACCGTTGCTCGTTCCCAGCTTGTATCAGGAACAGTGGAACTGACGTTCTGATACAAACCTCTCGTACCAATCGAGCGTGTAATTGACAGGTTTGCTCAATCGACGCCGCGCTGCCTTTCAATTACTTAATTAAGAAATCGAGCGGGCATTAAGTTTTGAATTGCAGATGTTTCGTTTCGAGACGAGAAAACGAGGCGAGGGAACTGGAAAAAAAAAAAGAAGAAAAAATAGCAGAGTGCGAGAACAGAGCGGTGGGCGTGAAAAACGGTGGTAAATTAAAAAATAGCGCCGTCTGGCGAAATTCCTCTGACTCCGCAGCTTTTCTGGCTAAAACCGTTTGTTCCACTTGTTCGTTACCTTCGACAACCGGAGCCCTGGGATTACCACCGATCCGAATCGTTTTTCAGAAATCGTTTTCGAAATCAATTCACCCCCCTGTCCTTTCCCCAGTCCGCTAACCGATTTCCACGCGATTTCAATCGATACAAACAATTTCTATTCTCTGCTTCTATTATTATTACACTTAAAACATGTTAACGCTGCTCTACGCGCGCAGCTCGCAATCGTTGTACCTTTTAATCCCGCGTTTACCTTTAACGCGGATGAACGAGACACTCCATGAACGATCGCGATATCTAAAGCATATTTGCATACGCATCGGACCATCGCTGAGTCGTAGAAGCAGCGTCAGTCGTTACGGGAATCCCGAATTTTTATCCCCATCGATCGCGTCGCGCTTTCAGCCCGTTCTGCAAACGGCGACGCGGACGATTTTCCGTTCCTTGCCGCGGAATTTTCATTTTTATTGACTCCCGCGTCGCGTTACATTTAAATCGACGCCGTGTTCCGCGTCAGCTGTTTTTACAATCGTTTCGCGTAACCCCCACGCTGATACTGTCCGCCGACGAAACAGCGTATCGCGGGATATAATGGAACCGTGCTGATATTAAACGCTGGGGCGAAGTGCAGCCTCGAATTTCGCTACCCCGATACCGAACCGTTTCGCCGGCGAATTCCGCGAATAGCCGAGGGACCGCGCGGTCGTCGCTGGAACGGGAAAGAAAACAAAATAATAAGGGCGGTGAATTTATGCGGTCTAATTTGCAGTTGCGTTCCGCGGCTGTTCGCGATCGCCGTTACATTTCTTTCGCCCGACGTGCGAATAGAATAGAGTCTGGCGTTAAGGCAATCGGGTTCCTGGTCTTGAAAATACAGAGGGGAATTGCAGGACGCCCCGTTTGTAACCCACTCCGAGTGGTGTTACGAAAACGTTCGTAATAACGCGGCGGGACTTAAATATTCATGATTACGCGGTTCGCGATCGCGCGGACGTTCGGACGTTTCGTACGTCACAGTCGAAAGAGCGGGACGCGATC
The DNA here is from genome assembly GCA_963969225.1 of Xylocopa violacea. Classification (NCBI taxonomy): domain Eukaryota; kingdom Metazoa; phylum Arthropoda; class Insecta; order Hymenoptera; family Apidae; genus Xylocopa; species Xylocopa violacea. The sequence goes on along the minus strand of CAXAJV010000013.1, from coordinate 18,727,773 downwards.
GCTCGGAACGGAGAACAAAAATTTTTGGGCCTCTCTGTAGAAACGAACCGGCTGAAAAGCATCGCGCGCCGTGAAACAATTTTAGCATGCAAACGGACGGGACCGGGAGAAGGACGGACAAAACGTTTCGAAGCGAATTATCGGCTGCAAACACGCGGTTCAGGATTATTGTCTAAAGCTTCTCGATGCGTTTAACTGGCGAACAAACTGCGTCGCGTACAAACGGCGCGTTTCGAACGCGTTTAACCAGGTTTAAGCCCTGCCAGCGGAAAACGGCGTCCACCGCGCCGGATTTATATCATATTAACCGTACGGAATTATTTTATGTGTCGTCGAGCAATGCGTATAATCCTACAACGAATTGCACCCCAATTGTTCCGCGGCTGGAACGGCACCTTTTCCTTCGAGCGACTTGCTCTTGTTCTGTCACGCGCAAACTCCCTTTTCCGCTATTTTGCCTTCGTGCGCCGCTTTAAACGTACCACTCGCGGCATACGGGCTCTGCTTTATTATTTTTTCCTCCTTTTTGCTCCCATTTTTCCTCCCGCTTTGCTTCGCCCCGCCGCTTCTCCTCACCCCGCGAACTATATTCCAAACGACGAAGAGAGGCTGTACGTATTCCAGCGTTCGTTAAACTAGTAATTTTCGCAATAGCAACCGCTACGATCGATGTCCAATATTTGATCCTCCCCCGGTTTCTCTTTTTCTCTTTTTTTTTTCTGCACTCTCTCGTTTCATCGTTGCATTTGCGGTCGTATTTTCTCGCGTAGCGGGAAACAAAACCCTCCCCCGGACAGCCGCGTGTTTTTCGCGTGTAACGAAAGCATTCGGAAATTGAGGCCGTTCTTCTTTTTCAATTTCGACGGGAACGCGGCGCGCGTTGCCGGGAAAAAGTTAACCGGGGACGATATTAATTTGTCGCGCGAAACCGCCAGTCGTAGGCTGGAGAACTCGACGGGGCGATCGTCGTTGCGATCGATCCGAAATCCCGTATTGTCGAACGGAACACCGGATACGATCTATCCGGTCGTCGAGTGCCGAAATTCGTCCCCAAAAGCGACGCGCTCCGGCTTCTCTAAACACGGCCAATGATCGTTCTCTCGCGGAACGCGCGGCGGTTCGATACCGATCCGAACGCGCGCTCCATGTTTTCACAGCCGCAGCCGTTGCTGCTCGCCCGGAGGACGGAGAGAGTGGACGAGCGCGTTTCCATGCTCATTTTTCCACCCGGATAACTTGCTCGAACGCGTATGCACACGTGCACGCGCGCACCAGCGCCGCGATCTCGCGCTTCGATCTCCGCCGCGCTCCTCGCGCCGTAAATCAAAAGACAATCGAAAGGAAAAATCCGATCAGACTTCTCGCGGGCGACCGGAAGCTACGTAGGAGGGAAAAGGGGCCGGAAGAACGAAACCCCGGCGGAACGAAGTGTCAACAACAGGCAAACGAAACGACCCCCTCTCTGTTCTCTACCGGTACATTCTCTCGCCGTTCCACCCCTCCACCCTCCGCTGCGAGTCGGTGTAAATTACGTTTCCGCGAGCTACCAGTGTTTTCACCGCGAATGGAAGCCTGGGCCGAAGGTTTCCAAACGTAGACGCGCGGCGGGTAATAAAATAAATTGCAGCACTTAGCGGGCCGGCTAATGCTCCATCCCTCTTCCGCCCCTCGGGCCAACAGCCCCGGTGGCCGCCATCCGAGTTACCACTTCGCTTCTGCCAGCTTCCCGTCGACTAACCCGCCCCGATTACCGATGCTTAATACATCCCTCTGCCAACTTCAGCGGCTCGAACCAGCCCTCCGCCCTAACTGCTCGATTACTGGTTCAGGGGGCCATCTTTAACTCGTAACGCAAGCACACACCCTCCTTCCGGTGGCAGAGGGGAGGCTACCACTACCGAGCCGCTCCTCGCGCCCGCCTCGAGACAATGTCGAGATCGAATATTGGAAATTTCAAGCGGGAAACATCAAAGAACCGCGGCAGCCCCGTCGAATCCGAGATCAGGCTTCGATATTAGCTCCGCTCGTTCGAGCATCGAGAGGAACCGATAGACGCGAGCCGTGGAAACTCGTTCCGCGTTCGCGTTGGCCGCGCGTGAACATCGACGCCACCGCAAGTGACGCGGAACCGCGCGACACGTTTTTTTCCAAGCACGACCTTTATCGACTCGATTTCGATGGGCACCAACACCGCGCCGCGGGAGGAGCCTCGATGGGAAACGTTTAGCTCGCTCGATTTCGAACCCGCGAACGTCCTCCGCTCGAGACATGGGGGGTAGTATCGCGATACTCATCTGCATTAATTCTCGATAAAACAAAGGGAGATACGGGGCGCGAGGGGTGGCGCGGTCAACTTTTTTCATTATCGTCTCGAGTGTTTCCTTCGGTTTCGAGGGCCGCCCCTCGCGGAATTCGAGGGAGATTCGAATAATCGAGTCGGTATCGATTCCTTCTTGACAGTTTCGACCGAGCCAGTTCCGATCGGGAATACTTAATGTATGTTCCTCCCTGGGGAGCTTAGCGGGGCGAACTTCACGCTAACTCCGCGATTATCTCTTTCCGGGAGTTCGACCGTTCGCTATTTGGCTCGAATTTAATCAACTGAATCGCGTCGTTACACACAGCGGCCAAAGAATTTATCGGTACGCCACTGTATCCGCTCCCGCATTTCCATGTCGATTAATGAATTCCAATAAATTAGGTCCCACGGCATTTCGTGACGTCCACCTTGACGTCTTACCGTAGCATGTGAATAGAGTATGTGCATTTCAATGGCCTGCGTAGCCAAATAGTGACAAAAGTATTTTTCTGGAGTACGTAAACGCAATGTTTGATCTGTAACCCCAATAAATATTCAATCGCTTCTAATCCATAATAAATACGCAATTTGAAAATCGATTTAACGAGCAGAAAAATTAGTTTCGTAAGTCGTACAAATATTGTTCTCCTTGTAATTCTGGTCAGGGTGGATAAAATGAAAAGGAGCTCGATGCAACGACTCACCCAAATTTTTACACGATTACACTGCCCCTTCACCTGCCTTTTCGAGTTGGCGTTCATTGTTTGTTTCTAACTCGCGCGACGCTCGTTGCACGCGTTATTATGAAAGACACATACACCAATAAAGCTTCTTACGACCTTAAGTAAGACACATTTTATATACGTAGGTCGCGTTCGATTTGACAGCTCTTTGGATTTTTACTGGCAGAAGATAAAGGACAAAGTATGAATCGATGGAATTGATTGAAAGAATCCTTCGCCTACATTGCATAAAATTTGCATCGCTGTTGCATAAACGTCATTTGTAACTATAATTTCAACACAAAGCGTGCATGGATCTGATGTAACGTTATAGCCTCGCATTTATTCAATAGTTTAAGGAAAGTTAATTTAACCCGGTAGTGAATCAGAATAACTTGACTCCGAGAAGACCTTGCGCAGTTCAAATTAATGCGCATGTATGTATATATATATATATATATTGTACATGTCCCTATTTATATGCGCTCAACACCGCGCATATCCACGGTTGACACCTCGCTTAAGAAAGTACATTAATCAGATTCAGTTCAGTACATTTCAATACGCGAAACCGTCGATATTTGCCAACCACGTTTAGCATTACACAATCGGAACCACAATCATGACGACGTGCTAAGTGGTGTTATCGATAAAAATATTTCACAATTAAAAATTATTAGTGTTCCATACGTCTTGAATAAGAAAAAAAAGAAAAGCAAAAGGTGGCAAAAATGGGAATCTACGAAGTGTACGATTTTTATTGGAACCAACAAGCTGGTGAGTACGAATCGTCGACTAATAATTGAGAAAAAGTGTACGAAACGAACGCTCAAAGTGCGAAGGACAGCCGCGATCGATGCTGGTTCGATTTTGAAGTTAAGCCTGTCCCTTCGGAATTTTTAGATCCACGAACGAACAATTTACCATTGATGGGATCGCCTGTGCTCATTCCACTCATCTTAGTCGCGTACTTGTACATCATTCTGAAACTTGGACCCGAATACATGAAGGACAAGAAGCCGTACGATTTGAAGACCTTCGTGAAATGCTACAACGTCTTCCAAATTTTCGTCAACGCGTATTTTGTGCAACAATTCCTCAGCGTGGGCTGGTTCTCCCAAGTAACCGTGTACTGTTACCTTCCGGACTATTCGTACAAGCCTGGCCCCGTAAAGGTGACTCGAGTGCTTTAACTAACAATGCAAAAGTCGAAGGAAACGACGAGAGCCCGGAATTTGCTATCTTCCAGCGAGAAACGAAAGATAGACGATGTTTCGAAACGCTAGCGATTAATCGAACACCCCTCGGATACTTTGGACGAAAGTATTTCGATCAGAGAAGCGTGTTCGCTGTATTTATCGATGGTGGACTCTCGTCGTTTCCTTTTCGACCCTATTAACAAAATAAAACCACCGAAGACCGTTCTGTTTATCAATCTCGCGGTCGTTGCAGATGGCTTACACGTTGTGGCTGGTGACGATGGTGAAGATAATAGATCTGATCGAAACGTTCGTCTTCGTGCTCCGAAAGAAGAACGAACAAATTTCAGTTTTGCACACGTACCATCACGTGTCCACGATTTTGTTAATTTGGTTGATTACGAGATACGTCCCAGTTGCACTGGCGTCGTTCGCTGTGGTGGTAAATTGTGGTGTACACGTGATTATGTATACTTATTACCTACTTAGCTCGTGCGGCGATAACATGCAAAAAGCGATATCCGCGTACAAACCGATATTGACGATCACGCAAATGGTAAGAACAGGAATAACGAGGCCAAGATTAATTATCAGTTGTAACAAATAGTGGTACACGTTGCGATAAATTCTTTTTCTCGTTCGAACAGGTGCAATTCGTCATCATCATGGCACAAATTCTGCACACGCTTTCACCGTCCTGTCCAGCGCCAAAGCTGCCAGCCGTCGTCTCGCTGATCAACGTGGCGATCAACTTTTACCTCTTTTATGACTTCTATCAAACGAGATACACGAAATCCAAGCAAAAGACGAAGTGAGTCCGTCACGAGTGACGTGACAATATTTACGAATGATACTGTGCGCTTTTCTCTATCGCAGTTTCAAACAAAAACGCTAGAAATAATCGTGTTCAGCGTACAGCTACGAGGCACAGTATGGTAACGTTAGGTAATCGAGGACGAAGAATGAGTACGATTAAAAAGAACATGATAAGACTCGTCAAACCGACACTACTCATTAAGTATCATGATAAATATTTATGTAAATTGTGTAAAATTGGCAATTATCATATTCAACTGACATAATGATGATCGCGCTATTATTATTGCTTTTATAAATGAATATCCAATAGTATTACTTTATAATGCCTTTGTCGAACGATATAATCGACGTAACAATTTGAAAGTCATAAGATACAACGCGTGTTTCGACATTTTAACTGAAACGATTGAAAAATTAGTTATTAGTTATTACATTTTTAACTTACGTTTGTAGTAAATGGATCAATTTCCATGGAAAAAACGTCAAGTCAACCACTTACCTGAAACATAAAAAAGCGAAGACAATTAGATATAAATGCATACAACTTTCATACGCAATACTTTTTCTACATTATTATTAGTAAAGAACAGTTGTACAATTTCTGAAAGCAATTCTTGTTTCAATTAACAATACTTCATCCATCTTCCCTCCCTTTATTTAACTTGAAGGAAGAACCGTCGACAGTAGAGAAACATTTCAGTTATTATAACAATTGAGAATAATTCTGAAACATTCATCGCTCGAACTTTCCACGAATTAATTACGTTCGAATATCCCCTTTAAGTTTATTAACCCTTTGCACTCGAAACTCCGCGAAAGTGGTTGAAATTGGCGACTGAGGGTCGCCCCTCGACTGCAAAGATTTATCAAAGACCCTAGGACACCAAACAGCTCTTCTCAAAGGACTGGCAAAAATAAGTCCAAGAATCCAGAACCGTTGATTAAGATTTCAGGTTGCGATAAGTAATATTCGCTGGTTTATCAGTGAAATTTATTGCCTTTGAAATACAACGATGAATGAGAAGGATGACGAAGAAGTAGAATGCAGAGATGACACGATAAAAGTTCGCTGCAATATTTGTGATATGCAGTGGCTTCCAATATGCGGCACAAGAAATGAAGGTTTGTACGAATCCAATCTGTGCGCGTGATAACGCCAAGCGCATAGGTTTTCTTTGACGAAACTGTGCGATTAAAAAGTTCCTTTTCTTTTATTCGACTCGTAGTTTCGCGCACGATATTCTATGGTTACTTCAAAAAGATCGAGTTTCAAAACGTATTAATGCTCGAAGGCAAATTTCTGAATCCAAAAACAAAGTATTTCTTCGAGATTCATCGCGTGTTCTTCACTGTAAAGACATACAAGAGAGGTAAACACGAGATCCTATATGATTAGGACACGGAGACCTAGGAATTTCTCTCCTACTTCTGAATAGCGATTGGCACGTCACCGCAAGATGGCTAAAGTTCAAGCAGGGATTACGAGATTGTGAACTAGTTGCCGAACTTAATACAACGCGTACGATCTATCCAACTCGTAAACTTGTCAGCTTCGTAAAACGAATTTACAGAGGAAACGAATATCAAATTTAATAATTAAACCATCCTTAGTACTCCATCCCTCTCGATGACGCTACCTACTCGACGTTCCAATTTAAGAAGCTCTCGATATACCAAAGCCACTGTGCTCTAACGAATCGAATCATCCGAATCGCTACCAAAAAAAAAAACCCAAAAGTCTAATATCTCTAAAAGTTAACTAACTATTACTGCGCGCAGAGAGAGACTAACGTCTCGAAATTCCTTCGACCGAACGTAATATCCCTCGTCCTCCGGAATCATCATCGACGTCTCGGATCGATCGATAATTACCAGGATCGGAACAGCCCTGGTCCGCTACCGTTTCGCTTTACGTGCCATTAGACCCGTAGAATCCTGATTCGAGTCTCTTTCTCTCTCGCGGGAAAACAACTCGTCGGTACGCGGCTTCGATCAGGCCTGCTGATAAAAGTCGAGTCGAGAACGAACCAGCCATTACCCCTCGGTTACACCACGCCCTGCGCGTTCGACGATGCGAGTCGACCGCATCGTGGATCCCTGGACCTTCGTCGAAGCTGAAAATCTTCGTCTGATACGCCGTCGAACGCCCCAAATCACCGGCACCGCCGTAACAATGGCGGTATCTTAGCTGGCGGCCCGGTTCGAGCCACGAAATTGTTTCCGACGATCATCAGCGCCAGCGATCATTCATCATTTCTCACCCTCCCGGTCGTTCCTAGCCAAATCTATCGGCCGATGGATTCGCCAAACACTTTTCGACCGCGCTTCCTTTTCGTCGACGATTATTTCAGCGACCTCGCGGGAAATCGTTATACCATTGTAACAGTAATGATATGTGAAACGTAATATGTTATTGCAATATGTAATGTAATTGAAAATAACGTAATGTGTAGTGTAATATGTAAAATAATATGTATACTATTGTAATGACAAAGATATGTAATAACATACGTCAGCATTATCTATGCGTCGTTTATAAACGAGAATTATTCGCGTAAATCGAAGCAGCAATTACTTATGATACGTCTAACTTTATGTGAACTCGAGTAATCTGTCGGACACAGTCGATGGCGGATTTAAGGAGATGAATAATGCCCGTGCTGTATTATTTCCTGAAGATCCCAAACATGGAGTAGAAACGCGATCTGCTTAGCACGGAATGAGTCATGTCGTTTCTTAAGGTGTGCCTCGAAGGGTTGAAAAGATGGGAATCGTGGTAGGAGCGAAGTTTCGATGAGATTTCTCTTGTGGCAATCGGCAAAAGTATATTAAATATCTTCTCCTTTGTGACTACGCGCAAGCCTTTTGTTCCTGCGCTCGAAGTGTCCTCCGCTCTCTTTTCTATCCCAGAGATTGAGAATGTTCATGGCGTTCCGAAGTTTCTCAAGGGAAATGTAGAAACGGACGCGATACCGTGGAACTCGTTAAAAAAATAGCCAAACAATAGTTCCTCGGCCTCTATGGAATATAGAAACTTTTTACAGCCGTTTTAACGAACGTATTTTCGGTTCCGCGTTCGCTTTAAAAGCCCATTACCTAACAATATTCGTCTCGCGGTTACCGCCCTCGGTCTCCCGACGATTCACTCGGTGAAAAAAAATTGTTCGCCGTTCCGTGACTGCGAAATCTCATATTCTTTTTTTTTTTTTTTTTGTAAAAATTGCTGCCACTAACTAGTCCGCGTTGGCGCTCGGGAAAAGTAACGAGTAAACTTTCACTGGATTTCGTCCATGCGATTTTGAATGAATTTTTATTTTTCTCCCGCGGAAAATAGGCGGAGCGAACATTTCAATGATTCCTCCCTCTAATAATTGCGATCCTATTTCAGAACGAGCGCCGTACAATTTGTCATCGATCACCGTTCAGAAACGAGCCGGGGCTGGCGGAAATTTTCACGGAACATCGCATCTCTGGCGGTGTCATCGAAAACTTCATCCCTCAAATTTGTCAGCGATATTAACGGGATGAAACAGCGGCGGTCTGCGTTCGTAAATTAGCAACGACTGAAACTTTTTCAATAAAACGCGAGCGTAATGAAAATGCGTTCGGGGTGGATTTCCGCGGCGCGATCGTCGGATTCATCCCCTCGCGCGGGTTCATCCCCCGGTACAGTTTACGCGACGCCAGAAATTGGAGCAGAAACGAGCGATCTCGATGGCGGCCGTCGCCAGAACGCAAATATCAATTTTGCGAACGGGCCAGAGGAGAATGGGACAGACGATGGCAAAAGGCGGAGGGAAGTGGAGGGCGGAGAGTGGCACAATTGAGACATCGACATAAGCGTTTTAAACAAGTACACCCGCATCGCTTTTGTTCCCCGCGAGCTGTTATATCGTCACTTTACACTGCACCTGCCGCGGCCATTGTTCTTCCTATGAAACACGCTCCAGCCGACATACTTGCCTGCGAGGACGGCTCCCTCGCGAACAATGTAAAATAGCAAACTAATATGTATCTAGGCCCGCCTCGTTAAAGGAATCCCCCCCCTCTGTCCTCCGTTCGTTATTCAATTCGTTTTCGTTCGCTGGCTAACTTGCTCACTCTGAATTTCATTCTCAGACAATCGCGCGAATTAACGCGCTCCGAACAACTTTTATAATCAGATCAATCTTGACACTACCGAACGAATAGATTCGAAACGGCGAATCCGACGATCCCGTCGAAAGTTTGATTAACCAGTCGCCACCGTGTCGCAGAGTACATCGAGCTCAACCAAACCGCTCGAACGCGATACTGAAAGCTGCGCCCAAAATGCGATCAGCGAATTTCTTCTGAAATACCAGCGGAAATTTGGTTTTTGAGTTTCAAAGGTTTCCCGTCACCGTAAACCGTGAATTTTATACAATTCCACGCCATCGATCTCGCACGGAGAAAGAAAGGGGGACTTTAATGGATTATTGACAGTCCAGATGCAACGATAATTGGTCACGTTCAACGTTCAGCGTAGAAACGGGAGCGCGTCGCGTAATGAACACGATAATTCAGGACGCCGGAACCCGGAGGCAAGACACAATCGCTTAAGAAACAAAGAACGGGAAAGTTACCGCCGGTGGCTGATACAAAAAGGAATATTTTTCTTTCGCGCGATGGGAGAGAGAAAAATGGCGGCACACGATAAGACGCGGCATTGCCACGATGTAGTAAAGGGACCAGTGGCATTGTTACGAGACGTCATGCTCAACGAAAGAACTCGATTACTGCTGTTTCGCGAAGTCTCCTCGATGAAATACAGCCGGACTCGCTTTTATGGTAATAATAGGAATCCCGATTCGGACTGCTACTGATTCCAGACTTTTGTAACAGTCCAAGTAAGGTAGATAGCAGAGAAAAATGGAGATGGTTCGAATCAACGTCAGTTTCGATTGAAACGCAGCTACGATTCTGAGAAATGTTTGCAATGCAGTACACAAAATATGTTTACATACAAGTAATTTCAGGTGAAATTGTGATAGAAATAAAAAGAATTTATGCACTTTTGTTTTAATTAGGACTTTTGTAACAGTCCAAGTAAGGTAGATAGCAGAGAAAAATGGAGATGGTTCCAATCAACGTCAGTTTTGATTGAAACGCAGCTACGATTCTGAGAAATGTTTACAATGCAGTACACAAAATATGTTTACATACAAATAATTTCAGGTGAAATTGTGATAGAAATAAAAAGAATTTATGCACTTTTGTTTTAATTAGGACTTTTGTAACAGTCCAAGTAAGGTAGATAGCAGAGAAAAATGGAGATGGTTCGAATCAACGTCAGTTTCAATTGAAACGCAGACTCTGAGAAATTTTTGCAATGCAGTACACAAAATATGTTTACATACAAGTAATTTCAGGTGAAATTGTGATATAAATAAAAAGAATTGTTGAAAATCTCAACATGTAACTGCTATCAATTAATGTTCTGCATCCATTAAAGTTCTACATTTTCGTGCAAAGTTTGCAACGCTCTAAGAAGTTCGATGCACGACGACTGCGCGATGGACCGCTCAAATTAGCTGAACAACCGGAAGTTCGGCTGATTTCTCCTAGTCAATAGACCTCGCTCGAGCAACGACACGGTTGAGAGGTCTTTTTTTATACCGATGGGAACGATACAGGCTCGCGGGGGTGAATTTCGCTGGAAGAGCGAATCGTCGAGGGCGCGCGAATCGCGATGGAACAGAAGGGTCAATTAATGCCGAGCCAGGGGGAAAAATAAAACAACCAACGATCATTTTCAGCTTTATCGAGTCTCGTTCTGCCGGGTTTGTGCTCTTCGAGTGCGCAGAAAGTTGCGGGATTTTAGAGCGCGGAGTGAAACTGCTGAAAGATAGAGTGGAAGAAGGGCGAAGAAAGCGAGGGGGCGGAGACACGTCTCTACCGTACCTATCGATAATTCTGTCTACAGAGGAACAGTAGAAAGGTCGAATTTACAATTCCCATGTCCGGAGAAGTGAATTTTTCACTAGCTGAAGGATAGCCTGGCCTGTTGTATTATTTAGAGTGGCGAGCGCAAAGGGAAGCGTTTAAGAAGCCAATCTAAACGAAGATAGCATCGCGGTATTAGATGTTCCTCGATGTACCTTCGATACGCTCGATTGGCCAGAAAGGACCCTATTCGAAAACCATATGTTTTCGCCCACAATCGATTTTGTTCAAATTTTGCATATGCGTAGATCTATATGTGGATGTGGGTCATCAATTGGCGGCGTAACATTTTGACAGGCCTTGAAATAACGAAGAGGGAGGGGTGCAAAGTACGCGTCTAGCGAAATCTTTCGGAGGCTATAACTTTTGACTGTAAAAAATATCACAAAAAATTTAAGCTTTCGAATGACATAATTTTTTATCTTTTCGAAATTTTTAAGTTTCTCTCGTGATGGCCTAGACTTCTTTTTGAAGTTGATTTTAACCCTGAAGACGGCTTCCCAAGGGATATTTCCAAGGACCAATTTTGTCCCTCTGGATGACCTCTATCTTATTCCTGAAAAAATTGGGATTAGATTTAGATTTTAGGATTAGATTCTTATTATTTATTCATTCTTAGCACTGGGTTCTTCAGCAGTGGCTTCCACCGTCTACACTTCTTTAAGAGAAACATTGTTACATTGTTAACCCTTCGCGCTGAACAGGCAACTTTCAGTCGCCATAACGTTTCATGTGGCAACTCCAGTCTCTCATCGACTGAGTTTAAGTTCGCAAGTTCACCCAGGAGATTAGCAATCGGTAGTATCGGCGACGCCTTCGAATTGAACGTCGATTTCACGCGACGATCATCCAGCGTCGGCTGCGGAACGGCGACGAGAAGATAATCCCCGACGACGTTCGTTCGACGAACGAAAATGAATCGCGCGAGATAAAACCGGGACGTGTAAAAGCGAATTTTCTGAAATCGACTCGCGTTATTAATGTAAGATTTTCCACGGGCGAACCGCCATCGATAGGCAAGATATATAGGGACGACCTTGCGCCCTTCTCACGACAATTCACCCTCGCGGCTCGAAACCAGAGCAACGCTCGCGAAGACCCGGCGTGGAACGAAAATACGACGATGCAAGATGGTCCCGCGAAATGATTTAGACCTCCCAGCTGTCCCGATTTCTTCTCGGCAGGAGCTTTTCCGCCCTTGGATACTCGCGAGTTTTACTGTCATTCTTTATCCTTAACTGCGCCGCGTCGACTCAGAATTATTTGGTCGTTCAGCGATAAGGATTAAACGATGAAGAACGAGGCCTCGCGCATTTATGCGACACAAATTTACGTCGAGTCCCTTTCGTAAACTTTCGTACGCCTGTTGCGAGGAGACATCGTCGCGGAAGGTCATCGTGGCGAATAAAAGAAACTTACTCTTCTTATTTGCTTAGAACGAGAAGAAAACTGGTTGGATCGACGCACTTTCTTTTTCAGACTGTGGAACACGAATTTCCGCTGTATCGAAAGCGTTAATATTCGAGGGGGTGGCGCACAGGTTCCTTGAAGGTCCCTCGATTGCCCGGACAGAAACGAAAGGATTAAGATCAAGAGTAACTTCGTGCCTGTGCATTTCGACGACCCACTTTACGGCTAGACGAAGTCTGCATACACAAAGTTAACTCGCCGCCAGAGATCCAACGATAGATCACGACCGAACGCTATCGAGTCGGAACGTTTGCATGGGCGATGATGGAAAAACGGTCGAACGAAAGGGAATTACACCGAAAAGAGGTAAGTGGTAAAATGGAAACGCGGTCGAGCGGCAAAAATAGGGGAAACCGAGGGGAAGAAATAGTTAGGTGATTGATGGATAGATAAGGGAAAACGGAGAAGAAAAGGAAAAGAGAAAAGAGCCAGCGAACGAAGGAAAGAGAAGATAGAAGTTTTATCGACGTTCAGAATTAACGCATTCGAAAGAAGGAAGCTGATAGATTCATCAGCTACTCGCGCACCACTTCCGTTGCTTTGTGCAAATTTTCTTTATATCGAAACAGAGCACGAGTTGATGACGAGCGACGAGCGTGTCGCGACGTTGCATTCGTCGAATTTAATGGCCAATTTCGACGCAGATGCAAGTATTTCCACTGTACGAACAGTAATTTGTGTAACTCCTACGAAAGAAGGGTAAAAGGGGTGGTACCTCAAAATCTGTCTCGCAGCGAACGATACAATTAATGAAAATGTAACTTACCTCCGCATCTTTGAAGAAAGCTTATGGAAATCTGCCTCGATCCTGAACGTACACCCAGCAAAGTACACCAAGATGAAGGATCACGAAATATGGCTCGCGCGAACGTGCATACACACGCGCATGCTTCGTTTACGCGTCGCGATAGAATATAGATTTACACAGGCGAACACTCGACCGCGGATATCAATTCGTTTTAACAGCAAGCATCGAGAAACATTTCGCAACGTCGAAACGATGTTACCCCAAAGCCACGACGGGACTGACTGGCCTCGAGCGCAGATCAACGACCTTCCGCCGCTTCTACGTTATTAGAATTTCCTGGAAGCTATAAACTGAACAATTTCGAAACTCTCGAGGGGCGTCGCTAAAAGTCAAAACATCAACAACGACGTCGAGCGAAGGAATGCGTGCGTACCACCTGTGCCTTTCGTTCGTTGTTATCAAAACGTCACGCGTAGCAGTTCCTTTCCACGAACTGTTTACTGTTCCTTCGACGCGAGCTTTCTTCGTCGTGCGTCAATTACTTTCAACGCAGGATCGGTGAGACTCCTTTTCGACTTCGAACACTTGAAAAATAACTTGCAGATTTTCGACTTCTCACGTTGAAACGGTGATTAAAATTGCAATACTCGATAGCAGAAATTACCAATCGATACTTTTATTCTCTCCTCCGTGAAAACGCGCGAAAAGGTTCCAGAGGTTACTCCTTTTTAGGTCAGAATTTCCTCCGCGTAGCCTATTGTGCGTCGATCGATTTTACGGCCGGCGCGACCAATATTTTCCGGATTAAATTCAGGCCAGCAGCTTTGCCAGCGCGCCGTCCGAAAAACTTGGTAATTTTTCCAGCGAAACGGAAAACCCGGTGCCGTTTCGGTTATCTGCATAAACCGGCGATACGGTAGCCGCGGAATTCGCGCGTTTTGTCATCATAAAGGTAAATTAACGTCAAACGCGTCCGCCACTTGTGAAACGCGCGTATATAAGATCGTTAACGAGAATTTATTCGACGGAGATGCAACGCCGCGGCGGATTAAGCTGTTCGCACCGCGGGATTCATTGTTGCGCTTTATAAATGCGAATTAAACGGTGACTCACCATTAGACGTCAATGTTTCAGCGCGATGTAGATGCGAATTCGCTATGAAATAAATAATCAACGAGCCCCTCTAAACCTCCCTAATCATTGCCCCGCTCGAAAGCTGCGCGCTGTTTATCGCGATTATATTCGATTATAAGTACCATTCTGCTATTGTCGAATAATCCGTTTATAATGATTATTGATCGATAATCGCGGGAATCGAGGAACCGCGATGAAACGGCTAATCTGTTCGTTTCTTTCTTTCTCTTTCCGAGCGGCCAAAGTTTTGATTACGACGGATCGTATGTTAATTGAAAACAGCAATTTCGTTGATACGCGGCCATAGAGATTAATAGGATAAATTTCCCGGCGATATCGTTGCGTAACGGGCTTGATGGACACGTTAAAATTAAATAACCATTGTAATGGACGGGCTCTGCCTACGATCATATCGTTAACAGATAACACTGTGAATATATTTGCCTAATTTGCCCGATGATTCGCAAAACACATTATTGAAATATCGTTCCGGCCCAGGTACGTTCGTTCTGAAGCTGCGAGCGTATCCCATTGGAAATGGCCGCCATTCGCGGTAACTAAAAGACGCGAAACGCAGCCAGTTCCTGCTGTAATCAGAGCTCGAGCGAATTCGCGGGCTCCATAACGGGAAGTCGGCAGATTACCGCAACGATCCGCGCAACTTTCCGGGAACACCGTTTCGAAACGCGTTCGTTCGCGCGAACCAGTGCTCGAGATACTTCTCGCCAGGCAATTTAGAATGCAAGTTCGAGAACGCTAGCTGCGAGAACGCTCGATGATAATCGACGGAAATGATCGCACAGTCCAATACCAATCGGGACACGGCCGATTTGCGATGCAAATGAACGTGACTGCTCAACGTGCAAGTCTGAAAAATATCGGCCGCGTGGAACGCTGCGTCGCGTTGGTTTAGCCGACGATAGCGGCGGCTTTTCAATCTCAATAAATTGCCGGAACGACGCGATACGCGATGATCGCCTCCCGGTAAATAGCATTGTGCACGTGAAGGCGATTCGACGACGCAGCCACGCGTCGGAAAATTCGAGCGGGCAGTAAAAACGTCGCCAAGTGTTTCTTTCCGTTACCGATCGCCGCGTCCCGTCGTAAAAGCCGCTGGTATCGCGTCCGTTCTCCGTGGGAACGTCGCGGAGCGGCGGACCAGGACCGCGGGCTGTTTTGCGAAAAGTTAGGAATTGCGAGCCGTAAAGTGTGTTTTATAGGGGGGCGTGTTTCAGGTCGCGCGGGGACGGCAAACGATAAAATATTGCTCCTTGTAATGCAGAGCATGCGTCTTTGGCGGCTGGGACGGCCGGCTGCCGGAAGAGGAACGGTGGAATCGAGGCTAGACTTCCGGCTGAGCTCGCGAGCTAGCTTGACGTCCAGAAGAGAGAAAGATGAGGGAGAAGATGCCCGGGGAAGGCGAACGTTGGGCGGTCTTTTTGATGCGCGGAGTGGTCGCATTTATTTTTCACGTTCCCACGAGCACGCGTGCACCCGATGATTTATTGATGCGCATCGACGTCGCTCCGTTCGTACGTCAGCGGCGAGGAGCGCGCGATGCATTAGCGTGGAACGCGCGTTTTCTTCGAAACAATAACGGACCCACGGGAATCGAATGCGGGCCGGAAGGCGACACCCGAGACCCGATAAAGAAGATACTGGGCACGAAAGATGCGCGCGTATACCTTTCAAGCTGAGATCGGTGTGCAAGCAAGCGGGACCAGCCAAAGGTAACGCTGGACTCGATGGGAACTGGATAGAGAAGCTGGAGATAACTGTGAACGCGCGGAGCAAGATAGAGATGATTGCGGGCATACGAGAGCTGATACAGAAGACGACGGCGTCAGGAAATTTAGTGGAAACCGCAGGGGACCCGTGGGACCAGATGCAGAGTATCCGCCAGCTAGAAGACTTGACAGAAGTAACGTCAGATTTCGGAAAAGCAAGGGAAAATGGTTGGACCTGGGAAAAATTCTGTCTGACGCGATACACCGTAATCTATTCTGGCGAACGTAAAGCCACCTGATACGTGATGCGCTATTGAGGAATCTTGGAGTCGTTAGACCAGTAAGTCGTTGAATCATCGTGTCAGTATTAATACGCTCGCTGGCAATCGTGTTAATACACTTAACGTGATTAAAGCGAATATTTATATACGTTTCAGAGGAACCCGCGAGACGTTGCAACATGCCAAACACTTTCGCAGCGTGATAAAAATTCAGAAAGATATGAATCCGTAGACTGACGTAGGAAGAGACTGAGAACGTAAAGAGTAATTACGGTGGAGAGCCGTATAAAACTGAAAGGAAAGAAAAATGATCTATACACAGATTGGAATTGGAGTTTTTTACGTTTCCACTCTCTCGACGGAGATTTCAATTGCGTGCAACGCGAGAAAGGCAGAAGGAATCGAGAAAGTAAGATGAAACGAAAGGATAAAGTACATACTAATATGTCATGCTTTGAAAAACGGAACTTGTGAGAAATTCCAAAGATATTTGTACTACGACGTTAACACTTAACAAAAATACCGTCGAACGAAAGGATAACCGTATAAACAGCGACGACGGTGATATTTAAATGCGACGATGGAGGACTGGAAGTAAGGCAGAAAGAGCGGGGCACGCAGACGTGCATTTGAAAGAAACGAGGAGAAATCGAAGGACAAGTCTTAAACCGAAATCCTCGCGCCAGTTCGAGCGCATATTTCTTCATGAATTTATGGAAACGCCCGGGAAATTTGCTTTATCTCCATGCTCCTTCGCGACCGCGCTCCTTTCTTCATTTTACGCTGAGCCGAACGACGCGACGTCGCTTCCCGCGTTTAAAACGAACACCGCGTACCGTTTAACGAGATTCGCATTTCCCCTATCCTTTCCCCCGTTTCGCTTCCAACGCGCGAGCAACTTCAGCCGCTTTTTACCTGGCAAGCCGCATCGACAAACAGTCGCAAGTTGCGACCCAATGGAAATACGAGCGTAGACTTTTTGAACGGCCGATAACAAAAACGGTGCAACATAAATATTCGATAGGAAAACATGGTGAAGCTGGAAACCGATGGAAGACCAACGGCGATGTATTCGCGTGCCGTAAAAAATATCCCCCGAAACAAGTCTCGAAGCGATAAAATACCCGTGTCTCCTCGAGACGGCGAGAAAAATTCTCGATTATCCGCGCACCTACACCTCGAGGTACGCGAGAAACGCAAGAAACGCAACGACGATGCAACGTATAGTAACGTACAATTATATGGCGATCTTCGAAATGGCAGGAAGCGCGTGAAAAGCGCGATCCTCGCGGCGCGACGTCGACGAAATTCTCGAAAATTGGCGCAATCTCCGCAGCTGAAATTGCTGTTACGATTACCATCGTCCGAATATAATGCAGGTCGTGATGGCGGGTCGGGCGGGCGGTCAGAATCTTGCGACCGTTTGCGGTTCGCCAGCCATCCGACGCGGTCAGAGAAAACAGCGGCTGGTAAGGGATGGGAAGCGCGGGTACGGGCACGGAATAGTCTCCGGGGTTGCGAACCGGGGGATAAGAGGGCGAGGGCCACGTGCAATCTCACGGCTGATTGCGCAAGTTTTACAAGTTCATCGGATATCGCGGGGTCACAATGCCGTGGGATCGGACAGGAATAGGAATCGGCGGCGGCGCGCGGTTCTCCGCGTCGCCACCAGGAATGGAAGCGACGTGGGCGAGCGGGAAGGAGAAAGAAAAACGGATGGAAGAGGAACGGCAGGAAATCGATAGCCAAAGTATCGTCACGGAGTTATCGTTATTGCGGGGAGAGTCGGGCAACGCTCGCTGGCTCGCGGATCGAACGGACCTGACAGCCGAAAATTTCATTTCGATACCAGTCGGCCGATAATCTTGTTTTTGAGCCAGCCTGCCAGGGACAAATGAAAATGTTTCGCGTGATCGCTCGATACTTCGTCCATCCCAGCGTACCTCTGTCGTTATTTCCCTTTAAATATCGACACTCGGAACGGCGGGCTGCGCGCACTCGATCGCGTTCGATCCGCGAGGAACCGATGAAATTTTTGGGGCGTCGCGCTCCTGGGATGCGACTGGGTCTTGGAACGGTCATTCGATTCTTCCGCGTCGGTACACGATTAAACTCTTCCGTAACTGCGGGGGTAGAGGAAGAGGAGGGCATCCCCGTTTTTCAGGCCGCGACGAAACGCTTCGTTTCATTCCCTCATCCGCCATTTCGAGTGGAACGAGCGCACGCTCCCCGTTTTCAATAGCAGGCGAAATCGAACAATTTTCATGATGGTACTGGCGAAACTGCTTTGTTCGTTGCTAATCGAAAATTTAGGACGGGGAGATCGGTAGGCGAACGCTATGGTAACGCGTGCTTTGTCTTCGTCGCTTTTAATCGTTCCCGCTACGATTCCCGCGCGAACCGTTTCGAAACGAGGCTCTCGAAAACAAACATTTTCATCGCCGTCCTCGAAAGCGTTTCATCGGGCGTTAACTAAATTTTTAATACCCCTTCCGCTGCGTGTTACATTTTCTTTCGTTTCTCGAACTAAATTGCGCGGCAAGGAAAGCTTGGCGAGCACGCAGCGCGATTAATCGGAAAGGAGACGATTCGAAATATTTAGTTCACCGGGGTATAATTCATTGGTACAAGATTTAAATAGAATTTCAGTCGTCTCTTCTACTATCGTTGTCGCTGAATCGGTGGGGTGGTTTCAGGGCAACGCCGGATGTTAAAGTCTTTGCACATACGTGACCGTCGAAACGTGCCACCGGTGTGTTTCTCAATTATTTCGAACAAAGGACCGCCGCGCGTTCGACGAACCGAGTAAATTTACCATTTTGAGCGTCGGAACTCTACGTGCTCCGTTTTTTTTTTTTTTTTTTTTTTTTTTAATACGAACGGAAATTCAAAGCAGCGAAATTGTTTTGTTTCGAATTAAAAAATTGGACCGTTAAAAGATTATCCGGCGACACGTCCGCGAGGTTAGACACCCGCCATGGGAATAATACCCATGGATATTCCGTTCGCGTATCTGGAAAAATTAAAGCAATGGTCGAACAACGGGTCAGGGGAGACACATCCGAAGTTCGCGGATGGAACCGAAAAGTTCGAGGTAATATGAAAGGAAAGTTTGCTCATTGGCTTCATCGTTTAAGTGTCAGCTGTTCCGTGATCCCATTGCGACGAAGTATCGCTTCGAGCAATGTTAAAGCACGCCGCGCAAAAGTTATTGGAAAGTTGAACACCGTTGAGGAAACAGAAATAAAGAAGGAGGAAAGAAATCGCGCGATGCGACGGTCCGGATAAAAGTGTTTAAGAGCGGCGGAGTCGCGGAAAATCTGCTTTGGAATCCATTCGTCGTGGTATCCACGGTAATTTCCGGTTAGCCGCCATCGGGTACATCGCGAGCTAGCCGGAAAACGCGGAACTCGGAGAGGAAGAAGGCCTGGACTCGACAGAACGTCGATTATTCTGCACACGGTTCCGCAAGAATTGAAAATCTTTTTAATCGAAGAGATTGCGCAGCTTTGAAACGCGCCCAGGAACCGCTCCTACGTCCCTTTCTTTTTTCGCTCCGTCGTTTAAGATACGTATATATCGTTCCGTACGCGATCGTAGACGGATTCGTTTCCGCGTGAAACCTGTAAAACCCGTCGTTTTCAGCGAACAAACGAAAATTGTACTGTTAAACTCGTTTTTTTCTCAGAATTCCATGGTACAAATAGTCTTTCATTTTATAATTATCATAAGAACAGCCTATACGAACAATTACTATTATATTACCTTATGTACAATTCGCATAACGCACGCGTATCGAAGGTTATTAACTTCTCCATGACCTTGTCAGAGTTTCCTCGACCAGTTTGGACACTTGCGCGAACACTTCCTCTTTGCCCAATTCCGCGTCGATTGTCTTCGTCACGCGTTTATTAGGCGCGATCGCTCTCTTGATATTTGCGTAATATTGTATTAAGCGATTACAGATAGCTTCGGGGGTATCGTCGAATCTTGCCACGGAGGAGCTACGCATCGCCATTCGATCTTGCAGAATTAATCGTCTCGCGTATAGATTTAGCATCAAATCGGGTTGTCTTACTTCCGTGTTGAACAGTACAGCCTGTTGACCGGTCGATCATTCTTTCAGTATTCTCCAAATTTTGTTATCATCGCCGAAACAAAATGAAATAAAATTCATTTTCTCCTAACATTCGACCCCATTGATAAAATTAAATAGAAGAATTAAATAGTAGAGCAGGACAGATCAATTTTCTTCGTAAAAAAGTTACAAAGAATATCGACAAAAATATCCTGATCCATCCTGCCCCTCACAATCGCCCTCGCAATTACCCTGCCACCCTCTTTGTACACTCTGTACGTCCGCTAATGATCACCTGTTTCTTATCCCTAGGGAAGCCAACGACCAGATAACCGGTCGTGTTCAAATTGGCCAGCATTTTCTCCACAACCAGCTGAACGATTGGATTAGCTGGCACGATATCGCCCGTGTCCATGAACATCTTGAAGTACTGTCCCTGCTCGGAACCGCTCCTGATTTCTTCGCGCAATATATCAGACACCAGAATCAGAGTCATTCCGTACTTCGCTGCCAACCGCTTGCACAACGTGCTCTTCCCAGCCCCAGGGCCACCCACCACGAAGATGATCACCGCCCGGCTCTCTTTCAACGGCGTGAGGTTCAGTCGCGCGAACGCTGGGCTCGGCTGAAGCCGATACTTCTCGAAACAAATGCCCATACTGGTGAACGTCCCTCCGTTTCCGCCACGCAGACTTCTCGTGCGAGGCACGACGAACGCACGAGGCGAACGTGCGCGTGCGAGGAGGGTCGCGGGACCGCAACCTCCCCTTAGCCTCGCCGTAACTTCTGAACCGAGGTCTCGACTTCCGCGCGTTTCCTCCGCGACTCGACGAGCTACCGCGTTTTTACCTGACTCTTGAGCGGGTGTTTCGCGAAACATTTAACGCGAGGTAACGCAGAAATGTTGCAGCGCGCGGGCGGGGCGGGCAGGGAACCAGGGACTCTATCTCGCGGAGGCGGCGCGGGCCGTGTTAAACTTGATAATAAAGATAAGCTCCTGTTCACGGTCTTTGTGAGATACACCACCGGTTTATGCCCCAGCTCCAACTTAAATTTCCTTCGCGACTGCTTTACGCCTCGGCCACGGGGTTGGCGGTATCTTCCACCGGGTCGTACGTATAATCTTCGTTCGCGGGGCCCCTCCTTGGTCGGTTACGGTCAACTCCCCTGTAGCTACTTTATTATATCGTCCGCTGAATCTTTCATCCGCTGTTTCGTCTACAAATGCATCACCCGCGGCACGGATTTCGCGTCGAGTTACACCTGCACCTTTCCGGTGTCTCGCGAGCAGAAGGCCACGCGGGGGTAGATAAATAATTCCGCGGGACGGTCGTGCTCCTTTTCTCGGATAACTGTCAAGCCGGATAAATGGCGCGAACGTCCCCCCTGCCGTTGTGAATTATTCTATCGCCCGAAGTCGGGCATCCCCTATCGATAGCCGTGAATTGCCTCGTTCCGGACGGGATTTCACGCGATTCAGCTTACTCTCGAAGGCTAATGAAACTTCAGTCGTGTACGGTTTCGAGTTCGCCGTCGACGGAATTCGCGAGCGCGTCCGCGAGATAGAACCAGTCATCGAAAAATGGGAAACGCGTAAAGAGGCGGGGGACGAGCGCGCGAACGAAACCTCGTTTCGCGGGTGAACCAGCGAGAGGGAACTATTTTAATTCGATGCATTCAAATTGAATTTGACGAAGACGGAGGGAAATTGAAAAGTAGCCTCACGTCCCGCGATGTAACGCAATATCAGGAAAGAAATGTTACTCGCAGAATGTTTAAACAGCTGCTCCGAACGAATCAGGCTTTCAGCGTCCCGCGAGAAGCACCGGTGAGTATGAATTGCAAAATATCGCGTTCCGCGCGCTGTGCTTGCGAGGAAACCAGAATAAACGTAAGATTACGTAACGATTCGCAGTCCACGGCGCCGTAGATGGGAGCGATCGTACAGAAAAAGCGAATAATGTTAATTTATCCCGCCGCAGGTGAACCCGTACCCCGTACGACGTAAAAATAGCGAGGACCCGAGGAAAAGTCTCGCGGATACGTTCGGTTACATCTTTCGCCAGACGAGGATGGATATCGACCGGAGGATGAAAGAGCTGGCGGATTTGTTCACGAAAACCAGAAACGAGCTGAGCGAATTGGTGAGGAAGAACGAGCAGTTCGTGATGGACGAAATGAGACGAGTCGAGGAAGCTGTGCGAACAGCCACGGAGGTAGTAGGATGTATCGTTAAAATCCCGTGGTTTTCGTAAAAAATCTCTCTGTTGAAAGCTCCTCGTCGCACGTTTTACTAGAATCGAAGTATGATTATTAAAGTGTGGCGACTGTACCCAAGTGTCGTCGCTGATGTTCCGTCTTCCTCGGTTGTCCTCGTCGCGGTTGTTGTTTTGCTGCTTCCTTTGTCCTCTTGGTTGCGTGTCCATATCATCATGTCGGGGTCACCACTTGAAGCGTCATCGTGTTGATGGGATTGAACGCCTTGCTTCAATTATACTGTTGTAAAGAGAACGTGAGAGAGGGTAGGAAGGAAAAAGAGAGGGAAGAACGTTTCGTCCTGGGCCTGTTAGTGGACTCATCAGTAAGGCTACCTAGCAGACCCTACCTTAGACGCTGGGATGGTAGGGATAGGTCCGAATTTCTATTATGTAGAAACGGAGTAGGACATGGAATGCACGCGGGAAACTGACGAGTGTGCTGTCCCCCTAGTGGCGAAGACCGCCACAAAAGCATTATTGGAACAGATTTATGATCCTACATTAAGAGCACACGGGTATTTACGGGTTATACCATTCTTGCGGTGATTGTCAATTTAATAGGACGTTGACGTCTCGGGAAATTACGGCTATTAACAGGCCACCGTGAAATTCGTTCGTCGCGAGCTCACGAAAATTTCATGCCCCTCGCCCGAGCGTTGTCCCGACTTCTGCGGCATTAGACCGCATTTCCATGGGGCTCCGGTTGGAATTTATAATGCGAGGGCATGCCAGGCGTCCTGGCGAACGCATCAAGCTAAATGACACGGTTGACGAGCGAATCGGGCAAAATTGTTGCAGGTGTGCACCAAAGGGAAGATGGACCGACTTCGAGGCGTGAAGGACGATTACGCGGAGAGAATAAAGATCTGCAACGAAAAGGCTGCCGCGGGGTTTCGCGCGGCGAAGGCGACGTGCGATCAGCGGCTTCCGGAGATCGACGCTCTCAGAGACTCGATGAGGCAGATCCTTAAAGACTGTCTGCAGACGAACGAATTCGTCAAGTGCGTCGCGGGTGGGACGAAGGAGGCGGTCAAACAGCGGGGGCAGATCACGAAAGAGTTGAACGAGACGGTTAAGAACGCGGAGACCTCGGTCAGGAAGCAGCTGCTCGAGGCTACGAAGTGCCACGCGAACGCCCAAGCCAAAGCTCTGGAGAGCTTGCACAAAATTTTAAAGGATACGAAAGACTGCGTCGAGTAAATGCTGTGTATAATTGATTGGCTGTTAGGAACACTCGCAGAGTGTAACTGAACCGGTTGTCGAACTTTCGCGTGATATATTTTGTCCTTCCTAGAGACCTAAGGGTAGACCTAGGTTTATATTAAATTTATCGTACACTAAATGTTATTAAGTATTTGTCGTAGACGAAGCAAAATGTGTGGGAGGAAGATCGTAGAATCTCGAATAGAAGTGAAAGAACCGTGCAAAAGTTCACCCTGTCATCGATCGGTGAAATAGACCAGAAGTTGAGGAACGTTTCGGTAGCCGCGTTAAGGGAGCGGAGAGATAAATTACGATGCCGCTCGTTAACTCCTTCCACAAAGATCAATCGCACGCGATCACTTTCTGCTTTACAGCATCCCAATTATGGCGTATATATATATATATAGCTGGAGAAAGAGAGAGCGAGAAAGAGAGAACAGAGAAGCCAAAGCCCCTGGTTTTAACGAGCCAACCATTATCGCCTCCACTTGCGTTGTTGCACCCTTATTTTATCATTCAGCCAGAACTCCTTCCCGCGAGTTACTACGAACTCTTCACGCACAGTTTCGTGCCGAAGAAAGAAGATCGGATAAAAGCAAATTCACCGTGGGCTCTTTAAAAACTGGAACTGCAACGTTAAGCTCGCTAACTGCGATTGCGTAACCTCTTCAGAACGCAGCGAAACGACGAGGTAATTCTTCAAGCGAACGATGTTAATTACCAAACGATCGATCGATCGATCGCCTCGATCAAATATTCAGGCGACGCGTAAAGGACAGGGGTTGCAAGCGACGGTGGGGCGAGTTCACGGGTCAACGAAGCGAAGAACGCGGAGTAAACCGTGAAAGATCGCCGCTGTAATGCACGCGACACCGGAGAGCAATTAACGTAACAAACGACTTGATTCCGGCTTGACAGCTGTGTCTAGCGAGCGACGACCGTGTCGTTCTGGATGTCCCGCGCACCGTCGTCCCCTTTAATGAGCGATAACCACGGTGAGCGTTTCGAGCTGCACCATTCGACGATTAAACGAACTGTTTACACGGTCCGCTGAAATCGGATCGCAGCGTCCGCATGCAGATCGATCGGTTAGGGATGCAGACTCGATCATCGATCAGAGATTAAACCTTCTAGGCATATGCGCCAGTGTAGTCATCTTATATCACGATGCGCCACTCTGATGGCCTTCACAGATGTCATTTACACAGTTACCAAAAGCTTTATTCATGCATGTGCTCGCGTACAGAACAGCATTACCCGTCGCACATCGCAGCGCTGCATCGTTTACGCGTAATTCGTGTAAGGTAAAGTTCGTAAGAAATATACTAGGTGTATACGACTCGTATTCGACTCTAAGGGCGTTTATTAGACTTGCTTGCAACCCTAGGGTTCGTACAAGAATGCCTTCTTAGGCCACTCGTATTAGCCTCGAGGACACTCACGACGCCATGGCCCATCCAAATGTTTAGGCAAGGCCCCAGAGAGGGGTGATGCCGCACAGGAATGCACATGGCCCTCCTCGACCGCTCGTGCACCCCGACCCGATATTCTTACATTCGCTTCGAACTTCGCAGTGCAGAGAAGCAGCTCGCGCAAAATTCACAGCAGCGTGTCTAAGAGGTTAAACCGTCGTTTAACCGGTGAACAGGTCAGCGGTCGTAATACGCGCGACGATTTTTCCTCGCTGGAGGAAAGTCTTCTCCGTGCAGCGACCGGTCGAAAGATGAATAAACGCGAGGCTTTGCATATTCACGCGGCTTTTCGACGGCCACGGGAGTAATGTATCTCGTTAGGAGGCAACACTTGGCTGGATTTATGACGGGCTCCCGCGAATCATCTGCTATTTTTGAACGAGGCAATCCGGCGGTCCGATGGAGAACGAGCCGTGGATGATATTTTTGCATATTCAGGAGGCCGAGTTGCTCGTTCAGACGATGGCGAATCGATGGTGGATTCGAGGATCGCGGAGGAGTATTAATCGCTGCTCTTTTGAAAAGATTAGTCGGCTCGCCTCGCTGCGCGGGGATCGATGCTGGCGTAAATACACGGGAATGTAAATAGGAACGATTCGCGAAGCGGGGCTCGAGAACGGGGACCTTTATTTTCCACTTACATTTAGCCGCGCTCGGGCACGCGGGTATTATGAAGAATTTACGTGGGAACGTTCGCGCGATTTCACGCGAATATTTCACCGCGATAGATAATAACCCCCGCCGCGAAAGGGGTATTATATCATTTCCGTTCGAGGACCTGGAGCGGCGGACATAAATTTTAACGGGGATCGATAAATCGGTGGAACGGCGACGAACGAGTAACGGTGATTTTACTAGAACAGTTTCGAGCCGGTAATCTCGCGAAGCAGTTTTTCAGCGGCTCAGAATTCACCGGAGACAACGTCGTTGATAATCCGTCGTTCCAGCAGCGACCCTCCATGGTCGTTTATGCGTACACGCGATAACGGTAACAACGCGCGGGGTTCCGCTGTTGCGTTGGCTGATGAATAAAGGCGTATCGACGGTTCATCGAGCGATACGAGATCAATTTGGCAACCTATCGGCCGAAAATCGTCCAGGTGACGTTAATTTCTGCTTTCGTTGCTTCTATTGTAAGGCTAACGGAGCGGGACTGACCCTTAAGAATTGGTTTCAAAATGGTTTATTCAACTAGGGTTGCGCCTCGTGCGAGGGACAGCAATGAACTGCCTTTTTTCGAGGGCGTAGTACGTGACCCAGGTCAGAGGGTGGACCGCGCATTGGCATGGGGCCTGGCTTATGTCGTTGTACCTGCTCAGGCGTCAATTATCCGCATTACGTTGTTTTTGCTGTCCAATTACACGGTATACGGTGCGTCTATGCAACGTAGCATCGAGTTGACGCGGTTCATCGAGAAAACGAACGTCCTCCCATGTATCATCGGGAATACATTAGGGCGGACGAACGCGTGGCGGTTTCATCTGTTTCAATTTATCTCACGGGAGAGACGGGACCCGGCGTCCGCTTACAAGTAAGCGTGAACTATGTCGGGCGAGAAGCGTCGCCGCGGGGCGAAAGGCTAACAGCGCGAGATATTTAATTGATTTAGGTGACGGGAAGCAGCCGAGGAGCTTCCCGCAGGACGTTCAGAATGTGACCGCCGAACGGAATTCCGAGAACATCCAGCGAGATCGCCTGCGGTCGCGCGGAATCGTTCGAAGGGTCGGAATCGGCATGCAGCCGCACCTGCCTGCGGAACGGAGCCATCGATTGCTCCACGAAATGAGCAAACTTCCGACCGGCTTCGACTGGCGAACTTTCGCTTTCCGCGACCCGTCTGCGAGTCAGAGGAGACGTTAAATATCCGCGCGAACGCGCGACGCCGCACATTTAATTAACCTCCGACGCGGCCGATATCAATCGTCGACGGATACGCGTATCCGCGTCGCGGCCTCGTATCGCCGAATGTACACACACCTGGGCGCAACATCGAAGCCCACTTAGGCAAATGAACGTATCGAGGCGACAATCAGCTCAGAATCCGCTGACGATGGGACGGGCTCGAACGATCCCGGGAAAAGGGTGCGCCAGCCGAGGTGGGGCGTCCTGGCGCGGAGAGGGCGCAGAGAGGGCTCAGATTTGCGGGATCCGCGCCTACAAGCGCGGGAGTCCATTAAAATAAGTGGCGCACCGCGACGTTAATAATAGCCGGGCCAATTACAGCGGCGGCATCGACGCCTCTTTGCCGCGGCTCTTTCCCAAGCCCGGGCAGGACTTTCAATTAGCTCCTCAACCCCGTTCCAGCCGCTGGTCTGCGGCCTCTTTTAGTCACCGCTGACTCTTCCCTCTAGTTCTTCCATCCACTCGACGCCACGACGTAATCGGTCCCCGGGAAAAGTCATTACAGACGTCTACGAGCATCGGTCAACCGCCTGGAATTTACGCTACCACGACTACTCGACCGCCCACCCCCTCGCCCCAATCGTCCTGCTTTTGAAATATGAATAATCGGCTCGATCGAACGGGAATTAAGGTCCCTCGATGGCGTTCCTCGGGGTCGAACGATGGGAAAAACGTTCTTTTCGTCGGCACGCGTACAACGGGCGAACACCTCGAAGATGTTACCACGAGGATGGAGATACCCGGAGTATTAGGCGTGTTCGCGCAGCTGTTTCAATTACGACGATGTTACGCAAGCTACGCCCTGGCAATTAAGACGTCTCCGAGCACTATTCAATTTTCGCCCAGTAGCGCAGACATAATAATCACGATAATTGTTTGCAGCGCGAGCTCAGACCGCCCTTCTAATTCGGCAAACGTTCGTGATTGCTCGCCCCGCACGGGAACCGATCGACCCGTAACGAACGCCCAAACTTCAAACGTCCCGACGCGTCCTCCGATGGAAAATCCCCGCGATCCGCGTTACAATCTATAACAATAACAACAAACCCACTCCGCGGCCCCTGTGTAACGAATACACCGACGAAACGAGCAAAGTTCCGTGACAAATTGCCGTCGCACCGCCTAACTTTGCGTGCAACCGTGTCGCGTATCAACCAAAGCGCGCGACGACCAAGTCGCCAGACACGTCGCGAATCTTCGAGAATGCCTATTCACGGCGAAGTGCATAGCGAGAAGTTTTCGAGAGTTTTCGGGAGAAATTCAGCGAACTAAGAGCCGACGATTAAACATACAAACATGTAAGAATAGACCGCGGGAACAAGCGTGAAGAAAAGCTGCATAAAAGTACTCCTGTATCACCTGATGCTGCTCAAAATACGCGTTTCCATCTCGCGAAAAAAATGATACTCGACGCGATATCCGTTCCTCTCGCGCGAACGCGCAGGAATACGCGGTTGGACGCTGGGGCCGCGAATTCGCAGCGCAACAGCGGACGAATCGGTGACTCGCGTTTCGCGAACGACGCGCGTATATCCGCTCGCGTGATCGATCTCCATCAAAACCGCATCGAGCTGGTAATTTTCGCGAATAGCCCGGTATTAACGGGCCAACATCGACATCGGTCGTAGACGGGGACACAACGATAGATGCAACGGTTGGCAGGTGCAACGACGCGTCGGTTGCAGCCTCCCGATCATTCGCTCGTCTCAAGCTGCGGAGCCCAACGTTGCCCAGCACTGCGCCCTGCCCAGCGTCGATTGCCCGCGTAATCAGTAATTGCCACCGATGCCCGCAAACTATCGTCCGCAAACATCCCTTATGCCATTACAACCCTGTGACGAGCGAACCGGTTCGCGTTCTACACCGACGAACTCACCGCCGCGGTCTCTCTGTTAACTTTGCTACCTCGACCGGACGCCATAGCGGATGCGTCGCCACGGTTTTCCCGTTTAATAAACCGGATCGAATGCTCGGAGAAAATTGCGTAATCGATGCAATTGCGTAAGCGAGGAGTTTGTGACGGGCGACGTGGCGTTTCAATTCTTTACGGAAACGGGAAAGGGTTGCGGAGTGAGTTGCGTGGAGTGAATTGTTTGGTTGATACGCGATGAACTTTCTTGGCTCTGTTGTTACGCGATTTCATGTAGCAGAAGGGCAACATTTCGCGCAAAGTAATTCGTCGTCGACTCGAGAGTGACGAGTTTGGTAGCTCGTGCTTCAGGATGAACTGGATTCGAGCACGTTTTTGCGCGTTGAATTTGAAAAAGAACGTAGCGGATTATTTAAATGACGCCAGGGAGTTTCGCGAAGTTCCCGTTTGTGAATTACCGTTTAGGAACGTACATACATAGTTGCACACGAGAACTCCGCGAGAACTGTGCGCCTTGGCGAACGGGTTCCCTCTTGGAGAGCGTACGAAAACTTTCGTCCCGCGACAAAAAGATGATTATGCGGCGAGAGTGTTCGAAGAACCGTCGAGGAAAAGGATTCCCGGTCGCGGCGTATAGACGGACACCATTGGCTCACAGTTTATTAACTCCTTGCGGACTTCCTTTCCGTAACGTTAGCCTGGTCGCGGAACTTTTTTAGATACGCCATTAACGAGCTCCCCTGGCTACCGATGCTTAGTCGTTCTTGCCCGGTGGAATCCGTGGGAATTTCATTTCCCTCGAGTGCAAGTTTTAAGAGTCTCCGGTTTAGAGACGGAAAAGGATATCGCGAGGCTTCGCGGGGTCAGAACTTTATTAATATCCTACAAGTTTTCAGCGTCCGCGACGGCGAGGACCAAGAGCGCGCGACGAAGGACCGCTCTATCGAAACGCCCACCGTTTAATTCCCTTCCCTCGACTACGCTTCTGTGTACGCTCGATGGTCAATTTTCTAATGCACCGCCTATCGATTCGAAAAAGGTGAAATCCATTTCCAGACGAATTTCGAGCCGTTTCGGACAGAAATTGGGAACGATAGAGGCAATTGTCACGGGAACGGAACAGTGGCTCTAGTTTATTGAATTATTCGGTTCGATGACATCAAAGGATGGTCCCAAGAAATGATCGCGGCGTGTTTACCCGCCGCAAACGTCCGCCTGATTTTCGATTGATTTATGAGAATCGAATATGCATGGTGCACGAATTTGGCAATATCCGTCATTGTGCCTCTATCAGTACGTGCCACTGATATTCGCGCGATACATTACGAACATCGACGTTATCTGGCTGTCGAACATCATGACAATCTATTGATCCCCGCGAACAATCGTTCCATTACGCGAAATGTATCAATTCTTGATAGTTCGTTGGTTTGATGTCCAGTGTCGAGCACAGAGGTGTTCATTAGAGAATAATTCAACGAAACCAGAATCGACACGCGCAACTTCAACTTTGAGTCCAACGGATGCTAGAGACGTTTTGAGCGCAATGTTTATAGCTGTACAAAGTAATCGAGAGAATTGCGAACAGGTACATTCCTGTCTGCAGTTCGCAACTCTAATTGGAACGAGCGAAACTTCTTTTCCCCTCATAAACGATTCGTCAGACACTCGACACTGTTTTACACATCCCAGCGTTAGCGTCGTTTTCGGAACGAACAAGGCTTCCAGGGTATTGAAAACTTCCGCGAAGACACCTTAAACTTTGTGCCCAGCGACAAAGTCTACGAGCCTTTTGTAATTTATGCTACGTCACTCGAGTTCACGTGGGTCAAGGGGCGCCGAGGAGGACGCGGGAACGAAGCTCTGGAAAGCTGGTTAGGAGCCACTCGTGTCGGCTCTATTTGACGATAGTCTGCTCCACGAGACGGCTCATCCACTCGAAACTCGACGATGACACGGAACGAGAGAAACCAAAGGGTTTTCGAATGTGACAGACGGTCGTTGTGGCCAAAAATACTTTCGCGAGCGTCGTCGAGCGCGGAAGGAAGCTCGCGGGCCGCGATCAAACGAATTCCTCGCTCTTGCTCGTTTCGTCACTAGTTTATATCAACTCTTCGAGACGTTGCAAGTATTCAAGCATCGAAAAATGCGATCCATATTCTCGAAGACAGAATCGCCTAGACTCGAACGCGAGGAACGTTCGCGAGAACTCGAAGATCGTTTCCGTGTCGCTATTTGCTGAACGAATGCCTCTCGGATTTACGTGCACGCGTAGAGCAACACACTATTAAACAAGAGCGTATCAACCCGGTTAGACGGTACCCGGCGCAGCTCGAGAGGAAATTGATTCCTTAAGCGAGATTTATAGCGCGAGCCGTGCCAATGTCAGCAGGTTCAGATCGCGAGCGAGCGACAGGATATTCTTCGTTTCCACGCGTGATTCGGTAATTGAAATTTCACCCGTGATTCCCTATAAACAAGTCCGACGCGCCCAGCGACACCCGGCATTAGGCGACGATGCAAATTGGTTTCCCGAGTTAATTTCATGGAAGGGAAGGCAAATTTGTTTCGATTACCCGGCCTTATTCGCGATATCGAAAATCAGGAAATTGCATTCGGTTCGTCGGAGAATTCGAAAGTCCGCGTCGTTCGATTCTCCTCTGTGCGCGCGTCGAATCGAGACCGTACCTCTTCCAGCGGGATTCCTCCGTTAAGATCTGCTTAAACGATATCATTCCTCTCGCCCTGCGACTGATAAAAGCTGATCTCGTATTCAAACGCCGCTGCGGATCGTGCCAATTCGCTCGCGACCGCGTTTGTTTTTCATCTCCGCGGCACAGTGCAATGGAACAATGGGCGCGGTTGGGTCTCGCTGACAACGTGAAATTTTCTGAATCCTGATCGCGCGTACGCGTGCGAGCGCGTTGCGAGCACATCCTGCGTGTAATAAACTGGCGAGCTAATCCAATTGACTCGTCTCGCGACGCCGCGCGGGGTCGCAGTCTTTCAGAAATCTGTGTCGCCTTTATCAATTATCTCGTACGAAACGGCGAGCGGTTCGAGGAAACTGATTTAACGCCATTGTCCTCGAGGATTAAAGCGATACGGAAGAAATATACGCGAAATATCCGAGTCAAAGGGGGGTGTATTTAATTCCGTGTCTCGTCTTCTTCTGCTATTATTCTTCTCCGCTTGATGTACGCGCCCCCCCTGGCCCGTTCCTCATTTAAACGGACTATCGGGACGCTTATCCTTAATCACTTTCCTTAATCTTCCTCTTCACTTGTAACTTAATTAGTTAGTTAGCTAGTTGGGAGCTTTGCTGCTTGGCGATCGCGCCCCGGGAGCGGCGATTTATTTTACACGCGTTAGAACGTCGCACGGTGAATTATTAAATGCGCGTCGCTCGCCAACGCGGGGATAATTCGGAATCGGTGAATTTCGAGTCCCGCGTTCGATTGAATCCGGATAAAATCAGACGTCAACAAATTAATAGGTCGGATAAACGGCACGCTGGTCTTGTAATTACGCCGGTGATTACACCGAGTGTAAACTGAAATACTCGGGTTACCGTGCGTTACAGGCTGATTAAATTACGTTGTCGTTGCACGGTTCGGCGCGAATCAACGCGCGAAAATCGCGCGAACGAACCGCGACTGCGAAACAGCCGCACAGGGGATTTCAAGTATACGCGTTATTGTTGGCGTTCGCCTGCGTGGGAATCGAAATCGAGCGAATCGATTTCTTCGCGCGCCCATTCGATGCTAAAACCAGCGGCGTTATCGTTCAATTTCAGAAAAAAATCAATCGCGAACGAGTCTTCGGAGCTATTGGTGAAACGCGATTACTAGAAGAAGCGATCATGGAAGCTGTTGGATTATTTTAACTTGTCAACGTAGAAACAAAAACGAACCTTGTGTTAAGAAA
This sequence comes from Xylocopa violacea, assembly GCA_963969225.1. Taxonomy (NCBI): domain Eukaryota; kingdom Metazoa; phylum Arthropoda; class Insecta; order Hymenoptera; family Apidae; genus Xylocopa; species Xylocopa violacea. Next base: position 18,694,700 of record CAXAJV010000013.1, on the reverse strand, counting down.
TAGAATCCTGTATAATCATTGCTTCGAAAGGGCCCCCTGTTTATACCTAAGGGTTTGAAAGAAAAACCCATGCAGACTTGGCGTCCTCATTTTCCTTTAAACTCGAGGACCCCAGATTTGTCCTCACTTTTTGTGTATCTCTCGAAGCGAACAGACGTCCTTCCGAGTCTCAAAATAAATTCTAATTTGTGTCGTAAAATTCAAAGAAACTTTCGTTTCACTCACCCGTTTCCAACAGAAACGACAGTCGAATCGTTTTTAATCGAGAATATTTAGACGACCGTGCGCGGAGTCTCGCGATGGCGTCGTCGCGGAACAGGAAGAAGGGCGGGTCCTCGAGATCGTCGACGCGTCCGCGGCGTTTCCGACTTCGAATCGCAGGAATTCACCGCGATCGAGCCAAGCTTCGTGCCGGTATTGTGATGTAAGCACCAAGCGGGTCCGTGACAAAAGTGGCTCGAGGAGTTTCGGCTGCTCCGCGTTACTCCCGGATGAACCGCGAAGAATGGGACGACTTATTGTTACTCCGCGTACGTACACGGAGATGATATACGATTTTCCATTGAGAGTCCGCGGCGTGCCACGATTTGCATGCGAGTGCGCGTCGAGTGCGCGGGCCCGTGAATCGAACGTGAAGCATCCCCTGTCGAAAAACCATGTCATGGAGGATCCTTGCCAATACACCGCGCGGAACAAAGAGTCCGCGATGTTCGCTGACCGAGCTGACCCAGTGAATAGGCGGATTTGAAGGAAAACAACCGTTGATTTTCGGATAAGCAGATACGAGCGAGGATATAATCCGGGGGCGAACTTTAATGCCGGAATAAATTCTGAATAAAACCAGCGATCCATTCTCTGCTCGTGAAAGGAGTAATATAATCGCGGGAGCATCCGGCCGGATGATTTCATCGTTTCGCTAAATAACGAGTGCGTCGAGAACGTTCAGCTGTGCGGCAAAGTGAAAACGCGATCGCGCGCAACGAAACAGCCTCCCTTTCATCTCTGGCAGTCGTTTTGTTTCCCGGAGCCAGTCAAAGAATCAACGCTCCGGTGGGCGCGACGAAGATGAAATAATTAATTTCAAAGAAAAATGTCTCGAGCGCAAACATTTCATCGAACGACCAATAAAACGGTATATTCGAGCGCGATGCAGTTAGGCAAGGAAGTTCCCCGCTGCTCGAATTAATTCCGCGCGAAGGTCCGATAGACGCGACGCGCGAGGCGGTAATTCCTGACCCCGCGATGCGAGCGCAATTATGCGAGACGTAAAATTAGCAATCAAAATATCTGTTGTTTACAGCGGGAAAATTCAGCGCGTGCACGCGCAGACACGCGCGAACGCGGCCAGCCATCGTCGTCGTGATCCGGCTGGGATTCCGAGAAAATTAAGGGCTCGTTACAGAGGGAAGGGTCGTAAAATCCGGATGGTAACGGCGCGTATTTTATTGGCCATGCGGGCGCGTGTTCACCCTGACGAACGATTCACGCCGCGTTGCGCTGCGCTGCGTCGCGCTGCCCAGCCGGCGAATATCTTCTAATCTCGAAATTCGAATAAATTTTACAGCTGACGGAGTCGATTCCCTTCGCGAAGAATGCGATACGCGTGATTTAGGGCCCAACGTAAATCTCGTTCGGTTTTATTGCGATCCACGCGAACTCCGCAATGTTCTTAGATAGCGGAACGATCGGGGGGGTGGGTGTATTTTGTAAATCCACCCTCGTCGACGTAGTGATGTAACGCGTACGCGGGAATTTCATAGGAAAAAGCGAAGATTATGCAAAAGAGCGCGGATGGAAATGGAAATGGACGAGTGAGTGTGTGTGAGTGGTTACATGAGTGATTCGAAAATGAATGGCAAGCGTAAAAGAGAAACATCGGCGAGCTGGCGAGCGAACGTAAAAACTGGTTGTAATTGAGAAATAGAGTTCGAGTTAATTCTTTTAAAACGACGATTCCTGCAATAGTGATAACAAGCATTAATTTTTATCAACGATCATTTTCTTTTGCAATCGAATCGCTTATAATTACTTAAGGATAAAGTCTTAGCTAATCCTTGTGAATCTTCGCGGAGAGGAAAGTTCGCCGGGAATTTATCTTCCTCCGATAATTATGAATTTCCAGCAAAAGGGAAAGAATAACGGAACGGTTCTGTTTTAACAAATAATGAACTTTGTACAATAACGCGGAAACACTATACTATCAGGGAGTCAAGTATGAGTGGCTGGTACTAAAACAAAGTGAAAAATCGATAACCCGGCTGGATGAGATGATCATATTCCCGCAAGAGGCTCTCCTGTAAAAGCTCTCCCGCAATTATTGGTTCTTCCTCCGCAGCCCTTCCACGGACTCTCCCAGCCACTGGCGGCGCTCCTCGAGGGATTCTTCCGGGCCGTCAGTCTTTTTTCAAGCGTGTCCGGCCAAATCACGTCACCGTGAAACCGAGCGCCGAACGACGATCGATCTCGCGAGGCTCTATCGATTCGAACGAGCTAGTTAATACAACGGGGAGGAAAACGCAGCGATAAATAATGGGAGCTCGACGAAATTTCCCTGACGAATTTCCCCCGAATATTTACGATCGTTTAACAGAAATCAACGACTCGGTCAGCGATTCCCGCGAACAGCCCCCGCCGCGTCGCTCGGTGAGAATCGAACGACGAACGCGCTCGATGCTTTCCGGTGAATTTATCGCGAATTTAACAGGCGGCCAAGCAACGCGGATTTCTTCGCGTTCGATTTAACAGCGGCAATTATTGACTCGCGGCCCCCCGTCCGTTCGCCCCGAAACTTCCAATTTTTCAATCGCGCGTGTCAGCTCGTTAAAACGAACGAAATGAGGGAGAAAAAATGGCGGCGACCGCGCGAGCCGCACGGGGGCGAAAGGGCGCCCGTACGTTCGCCAACCCAAACGCGATTTTACCCCGCGCGACGTAATTTATCTCGCGTGAGGGGTTAAAATCGGAGGGAAAGTAGAGGACGGGGCGGTGCAGGCTACCGCGGCGGTATTACGCGGACGAGCGAGCGGGAAAAATACGAGCGCGGGCGTCAAAGGCGCTGGCGAAAGTTTCGCAGTTACAGCCTTCTAAAAAATTCTATGCATCTAAAATACACGCGTCTTTCGAAACGAGCAGGGGGAACGTGGATTTCCCACGAGCCGTCGCTATTTTCAATCCATAAACCGTATCTCCTCTTCCGCCCCTGCCGCTTTTTGTTTCGCCTACCCGCGACGTCCGGGCGTTTAATTAAATTTCATTGTTCAATTTCGCGTCGCGTCGATCAATCGAAATTGAATCCCGACAAATCGCTGGCCGCGGACAAAAATGATCCATCGGGTCGCAGTTCGCGGGTTGTTGTAATTGCGGGGAGGGAAAGAAATTCGAGAGAAAATAACGCCGGAAGAGCCGATGGAACGCGCGGCTGGCGAGTTTCAAAGGGCGGAGTTGGCGGAAACTTTCGACCGCGTCGGTCCCGCAAAAACGCCTCGAACCGTTTCATTGTTACCGTGGCAAGTTGGACGGACCGTGTCGAGTCTCCGAAGGACTCGCGAGTTGAATTGGCCCTTGAGCTACATTCCGTCGGAACTTCGAACGTTGTCGAGCTCTCGGGGCTTTAATATAACGGTAGGCGCGATGGTTCGAACGACGCGCGCGAACCTCGCTGCGTCCGACGCTCTCGAGCCCGTCCCCTTGGAAATTCGGGAAAGGGAGGATCGAGATTCGCTGCGGAAAGTTCGCGCGCGGTTTCGTCGTTGTCTCGATCCTGTGAAGAACCGCGGTCCACGTCCAAGATCGATCGTCTCGATGAAATTTCCGGGAGACGTAACGGAATATCGCGCGTCGCGCGGGGTCGTGGCTCGCGCAACAATGCGGCCACTGTTTTTACGCTCCAACACGTCCGATGGATGGATACAGATTTATAGAGAGGCACGAAGTGGACGTGTAGGGGCGTATATACACGCGCACGGTCCCCTTGTACCGAACGCTCTTTGATCCGGCGCTGCATTATGCATGAGTAAGAGCAGCAGGGCACCAACGGAAACACAATATAGCCGGCGGAATCGTAAATCAAAGAAAACAAGGGAAAATAGTCGGTACAGAGATAAGCGGACAGGTAAATAGATAGAGAGTCTTCATTATACTTGGATAAAGATTGGGAGCGGGCGGAGTTGTCGGCGCCCCGCGTATGCCAACCATCCGCGACCCGTTATATTATCCCTCGAATAAATCTGGCTCGCAACGGCTCGTGATATTCGCGAGAATTGCTGAAGAAGAATCTTTTTTCCGAGTAATTGCCGGCTTTAATGGCCTCGAATATCTCGTGCCCGCGATGGCGGTAATAAACGTTTATTTTATACGCCTGTCGGGGCCTCAGAAAAGGGATCCGCGCGTTATAACGCGCGTGCATCACGGCGGATGTGTTTGTTTCGTGCGATCGCTCGATTCGAATGGAAAGATTCGAATGGAAAGCGAAAAATTACGCGACGCGTTCGTAGTTTGCTCGCAGGTTCATCGAGTTCACGCACGGCGAGGCTAAATTGACGGGGTTCTCGTTGATGGAATTCGTTCGAATTAGAAGCGTCGAGACAGAGCGGCAGATAAAGAAACACGGGGATGAGAAAGTAAAAAACACACCCGGTCGAGCGAAGCGGATATTAGGGGTAATTACGGTAATTGAACAATGGGACGAGGAGGGCAAGGAAAACAAAAGGAAAAAGTTCGACGGAGGGAATTATCGATTACTTTTCTGCCTTCCACGCCGTCGTATTCCGGCTAATTGCCTTCGAATTAGGAATCGATAAATTTCCAATCGCTATTAAGACAGAAAGGCGGAAAAGGAATTCGGTGAAACAGGGCGGCGCGTCGACGCGTCTCGTCGCATCGCGCTCGGCTCTTGTCGCTGCCGTTCGACGAAATGCGATCGAAATTTAATTGTTAAATTGAACGGACGCGTATCACTGAATTCGTTCTACGGGCCTGTGAATGGCAAGAAATTGGAAGATGGAAAGAGAATGAGCGTACATGTATACGAGATGAGAAAAAGAAGAGGCCACTTCCGGGGTCTGAAAGATTGGTTCCTGATGGAAAATAGCATGGCAATCACCATATAAATTGCATCGACCATATTTTATTTCATTCCAGACAATATCCTGCGTGTAGAAGAATCTGTCGTTTGAAATTTCCGTTTCTAACCGTGAAATGGAACGTGCTAATAGAAAAAAATAGAATAACATTCATTCTGAATAAACCAACTGCATTGTTCGTTCTTTTTAATTGTACATTTTGGCTCGAAAATTTGGTGTCTCATTAAGAAGGCCCTGTTTATTTTTCTTCTCTCTCTATACGGGGGTTAAGAGGTGGCGTTTTTCCTAAATGAATTCAATGAATCCTCGGAAAATCGTTCTGCTCTCGCACTCCTTCACCTGTCTGCAGGCATTTTATTATAATTGCGCAGCGTCCGTAATATATTCACTGAGTCGCGTGCGAAAATTTTATGAAACTAATAGCGCCCGTGTACGACCGTTTCTTTTCTCGTAACCGTTCGCCCGTAAAACGGGCCGTCAACAACGAACGCGGTTTTTATACCGATATATACCCGCCTCTCGACTATTTCATCCCTCATTTTCTTTTTAAGGACCAGTCGCGCCTCGTCGCCGTCCGAATCATTGGTTTCGACTACTTAAAAACCTGCACGTTGTGCCAGACTCGTCCACTTCCCGTCGTTCATCCAACGATTAACACATTACACGTGGACAACGCTTAAACGCGTTGGATAGTAAAAATTATGCGTCAGCCGATAGAACGGAACTTGTTGAAAACATAAAAATTCGTGACGATATCGCGATAAAAGATTTTATTTATGTGTAAAATAAAAAAGTTTCGTTGAGAGGAACGAAGTAGATTTACTGAAATTTTATCGAACAACCAAACCCCCGTGAAATTCACGGAAAAACGCCAGCTAAGCGAGTGAAATATACCCGCAAACTATGTATTAATTACCGAACGCCTCCCATTTGTCGATCAAAATCCATTTTTTTTTCCCCTCTCCTTCTCCAACGTGTTTCCAACGCGTCGCATTATTCGACGGGCGCATAAATCGCCGCAAGATTACAGAAACCGTCGAGCGGCGTACGTGTCGCGGCGCGGATTTCTTTATCGCTGTACTCTGACCGCGATATTCAGCGAGCCGAAAATCGTGCGCTTGGGAACACGAAAATTTTCCACCACTTAGGATCGATGAGAATCCGAGCCTGGCTTTTAACCGTCGCCCTTTCTGCGCCCCCATCCCCCGCGACCATTCAGCTCGCTGAACGTCGCTGGACACCCCCCGCGAACCGCGTTTCAACCCCTTCCCACCTCGCGAACCACTTTCCGGCCAATCTCGAACCCAGCCAGCCCCCGTATCGAGCTTCCGCGCGCGTTCGACGAGCGTTTGAGGGAATTGATAGACCACCTGGTCGACTGACACCCAGAAACATTAGCGACAGCAGGGGGAGAGGGGAAACGAGAAGCTGCACTGCAGCGCGAAACCGGACCGGTAGCAACAGTCTGATCGGATTTTACGCGGACGAATCGCCTTTCGTAGCGCCAGCCCACTGCAAGCTCTCCTTCTCCCTCGTTCTCAGCGATCGTCGACCGCTGGGGTTGGAAAAACCATTTCCGTCGCATGGTTTTTGCTGTTGCGCGCATCGCCTGCCGCGTCCCGCTTCGCGACCTGGGCGTGGAGGCGGAATCGATATTCCTTGTGGATCGTGAGTACGCGAGACGAGTAAAGAGAGCCTCGAGTGCGGGGGTGGTTCGAATTATACTTCGACGGAATGGTGGATTAACACTTTGTTCGCGTCCAGACGGTAGTGGTATTTCTTTCAAAACTGAAGGTCGATTGACTTTGAGAACGCGGCTAAGGGCGAGCGTGTGGGTCACTGTTTACATATACTTGGATCTGGTTTATGTTACCTGCTCAAGAAGAACAGGCAAAGCCATAAACCAGACTCCAAATGCTTAAGCAAAGGGGTCGATTGTCATCGAACGAATTAACTTGGTGAATCGAATATGCTCGATGCTTGATTTTGTTAACACTGTAAGTGAATATTTGTCAGCCGTTCTATTGCGAAGCGAATTATGCACTATTATTAATGGAACGTGCAGCGCGTTACAATTAACGCTGTAAATGACATAAATGTTTGAATGGAGAGGTGGCCCGTTAACAACTCAATGACAGTAGACTGACTATATTATTAATCAAATGATATGCATATTATCGATTATATCACTTGTTAGATTGTCATTGAGACCGTCATTTGTTATTCATTAGGAGAGTACCATCGATATTGCGGAATGCTCGTGGGATTTCGAACCTCAATATCATATCGTATCATCGCTTGTGCGCTCGTTTCGAGCGAACCGCAGTTTCCCGAGAGTAAAGTGTATATATTATTACTAAATACTGGCCCCGTTGAAAGCGGCGAGTTTAACAATGCGTCGGTTCATACGCGAACGCAATCTATCGAAAGCTTATACTTTTAAAACGGTTCGAAAATGAAACCCGGACCGCTGACAAACGAAACCGCTGAGTCTGCATTTATCGATATCGAATATTTTCTGCCGGAACAATAAATTTTCCTAAAAATATTCAATAAACATTTAAATGAATATCAAATGTCGATCTGAAAAATAAATACGTTCACGCGTGAGAGGAACACCATATATTTCTCCTCGAGTGGGCAACCGCATCGATCGATAACTGATAATATCGAAAAGCTCTTTGGAGGTTCGCATTGCAGGCACGAACATTGGCAACTGGTGGAAACAATTGAAACAGGACACCCTGCTTTATCAACGAAAGCTCGAATGTACCAGCGGAGCTTGCAAGCTCTCCTGTTGTTGCGACGAAAGCGCGGACGTACCAGCGGAGCTTGCAGGATCTCCTGTTGGTCCAACGAAAGCTCTGTGCTTTTTGGCAGTCGATAACGTCGGTACAGAGCTTGCAAGCTCATCAGAGCTTACCGTTCGCCTAAAATCGCGGGTCTCTTACCGACCATGCGTTTACCGATTCTAGATAAATGCAACGACGCTTTGCGAAACTATTGATGATCCACGACGAGTAACTTGTTCACTTTTTTATATAAAAAGCTCGATGAAAGGGTTATTTCGTCTCAACGCGAGACTTTTGCGTCTTTTTAAATAAAATATCATCGCTCAGTAGACGCAGTGGGAAACTTTGTGAGAGAAACTAAAGGTATTCGTCGAATTTGCAAAAAGATAAGGAAACCGAAAGATACGACGCGTGTGTGTGTCAACATTTTGGTTGCACGTCTGAGTCGACGTTTAACAAATCCGCTGGAAATTCACGAAGACGCATTATTAGATTACAACCCTCGACGGTGCACCATTATGCGCGTATTTATGGCTTTGCATGCGGGAAGCTAAAGGGGGATGAAGCGGAATACGACTACGTGTCACGCAAATTTTAAAGCCCTTCTCCAAACTCTTTTTACGACTCCCTACTTTTTACACTTTTAATATTTTAGTACTCTGGTACTACACCAGACGAAAAAAGAAATGGCACATTAAAATGTGCCACTGCGCGTACAGTAAACGCGAAATGAATTAAACACGAAGCTTTACGTGAACGTTACTTAATAATCCAAATTTAATGCGGGTTAAACGTATTTAATAAATCCGGATGCCAATTCGATTAAAATTTATGGCAATGCTCCAGTTATGTTGCGTATATATATATAAGAAAAACTTCGTCCAGAATGCACGGCGAGCTGCCCAACTTTGACAGTTTACTTTGATAAAATACTGGTTGACTCCCCGGCGAGTCAAAGTTCGGTGTGCCGTGCCACAAAATCGATACCGAGATTAATCGCATTCCAATTCGTTTAACTGATATCCCGGTCACTGACTCATGGAAATGTCGCTAGAAAAACGCAACGAACGAATTAATTATCCGTTCCTTTCGCCCAGCGTTCAGAGCTCAGACGTATCGCTCCCCCAGTCGATGTTAACCCTTTGCGCTCGACGGTTTCCCAGCGATTTTCTATTGCTGATAAAAGTCGACAATGGAAACTATTACCAAGCAATTTTCAAGCAATAGAAAATTTCTGTTTCAAGAGGAAACTTTGAGGAAATACGCGCTCTTCGAAAAGCTGCAATGGAATAAGTTTTTAACCCTCGCAATTAATTCCCTCAGAGGCGACATCCGAGTGCAAAGGGTTAAAAGTCCCTCGTTCGTAGAAACGAGAGGGTGGACGATGAAAGCAGGGAATCGTGGCGTTTCGCGCACTTTTCTGACGCTGCGAACAACCCCTGCACAGTCGCGATAGATATTACTTAAGGGGAGCCGAGTTCAACAAGTTCGCCGAATTTCCAAATTTATGCTTAATCGCGGCGGGTCCACGTCCTGGAAATAATTTGTTGCAGAAATTCCCGTCGAATAAACGGGATTTACGTGGCAGCCATTTCGCAGCCGGTATACGAAATTAAGATGCGCTCGAGATTATTCCCCACCGCGTGTCTGAAGAGCGGTAGGCGGACGCGCGATTAAACCTCGTTTAATTTATGTCGCGGTCGTCCCGCTGGAGCTCGTCGCATTCAACTTTCTTCGTATGTGGGTTATTGGCTAATAGACGGTTGGCTAACTTTTTCCATCTATTTCCATTTTCCCCCATTTGCCGCACGCGTTCTCGCGATAATCCTATCAGTTAAGTGGAGTCCCTGCTCGTTCGATAACCGTCGCGTTACTTTTCGTGTAACTCCTTTCACCGACCAGCGATGGAATAATTGAAACGAGAACGATTCTGCTTCCACTTCCTCAAGCATTCGTCACAATATACATACACGCGATGTACACGAAGATATGTAAAGATCGTACGCGTGAAATTACGATATTTCACGCTAATTCTACTAAAAAATACACCACGCCCAGTTACGCTTTTAGTTCTCTTACGTTACGATAAATATTCATACTCGCAAAATCTCATCTTAACCTATCCCTTCTCCGTTCTCGTAACAGTACTTTGCGCGTCATTAAAAATGCAAAGGAGGGTGGCGCAGCGTCCCTTGAAAAAGTCACTTTTTCAGCGACGAGGCACTTTTTCCGAAGGAAAGCGTCGAAACGTTCCCGCCACTTTCGAAAATATATACCGCACGCTGCTTCTGTTCCTCGTCCTGTGGTAAACTCGTCGCGAAACTCGTGTTCCCAAAAATCCCGACAAAATGGCGACGCTGGCGCCGAGGGCAAGTCGTTTCGATAACGATGCAACGTGCCAGCGATCCGCGGGTTTCGGAAAAACTGGCGGTGATGTCGTCCGTGATTCGATGCAAGTGTTTCCGTGTTTCGTTTGCGTGAACGCGCGTCGAACAGAAACGAATCTCGCGGCGCGATAAATGTTTAGGGGACCTTTAAAGGGGTTGCGATGCAGTTAGGAAGCGAGTACGTGACTTCACAGCGGCGTTTAAACGACGTAACGGCATGCGAGGTGGGAAAAAATAATGGAGTCGACGGATCGCGACCGATAGCAAACACTCGACCGGTTCGAGGGTCGAACTCGCAAAAATAACGTGGACGCGCGTCCGGGGGCATCGAACGCGCGGGGTTTTAGCCCGTAGCCGTGTTTCGCTTTCATTAAACCGTCGAGCACAGTGTTAATATTGATTGTGCGGCAAACAAATACCGGATAATGTCAACGGATGAACGGGTTCGACGAGAAATCGAGAGACTGCCGCGGCATAATTCGCAAACGACAGGCGCGATTTTATCGGACGGAAGTGCCGCTCGATACCGCGGACGAACTGAATCGCGCGAAAGAAACTAGAGCCGTTCCACACCCGCTGAAACGGAGAGTTGTTCAAACATTTTTGTCGACAATTTACCTCGCCCATTGCGGGGAATCACCGCGAAAATAATTAATTTGATGCGTTCGACGAACGCTCGCGCAATTATTGAAACGACGAAACAACGAAAGATGGGTGATTCGTTGGAGAGCGGAATTAAAAATTCCATCGATATATTACCAGATAAATAAGACACGCGGTTATATCGAGAACGTATCGAGTCGAGGTTTCGTTTCGTGTCTCTGATAGCGATCGTGCGAATCGCGGTGCACGTTCGAGCGATCGATTGCGATGAATTTTCACGAACGGAGCGCGGAGGAGACGGCTCGCGAATGGCAAGAAAGAGGAACGCGCGATCGAACGGCGCGGCTCGTTGGCGGTAACAATAAAACGGTGATTCTCGTGCAGTTAAAACTTCCGCGCGTTCCAAGAATTGTAAATTGGCTCTATTCTTTGAATTTCCACCCCGACCGACGAATCCGCGGGAAAGAGGGACGATTGACGGCGGCGAACGGGCGGCAAGAAACGAGCGCGAGCGAGCTGGGGATGAGGGTGAAAAGTTTCCGCGGAAGGGAAACCGCGGGAACTACAAAGACGTATACCTGTTTTTGCCTCGGCACGGAGGTAACGAAGCGGGAAACAGTGAAACTTCGACGAGAAGTTTAAGCACACGAGAGATGAGGACTTGGCAGGAGCGTGGATTGATCGCGAAATTCTACGGATATGATGAATTTCAAGCGCTGGCTGCGCTGATAAGCTGCGTACGCGTTCAGAAACGCACGCGTGATGCAAATATCGCGTGTAGAATAGCTTGGTAGGCGAGTAACGTTTAACAGTGACGTCGAAGGGAACGTAAAAAGGAATGCAAAACGAAGAAAAAGCTTGTTCGAGCTTAAGTACCTTCTTAAGCGGCTTGAGCTCGCTCGCGCGACTGTTTGCGCGCGCGATTAACTATAAATATGATTGTAGGGTGCGAAATCGAATTTATTTTGAGCTCAAGCGACGCGACCGAAGGCGTACAACAACCCGGAACGTGGCCAAGTCTCTTTCCGTGAAAGGATCCGGTAATCTGCGACCGGGACCGGTAAAAGAAGAAAGAAAAGGCACAATGGACGACGATGGTCTCCTCCAGTCCGCATGCATATTTCTGTGCTCCGCATTCAGACAGCCGGTGACGGTCGACCGACCTTTTGGGCTCGCGAGGCCGAAGAAAGGGAACCGGGAATGAGAAGGCTCTCCGTGATGAAGCGGCTCCTTGAAGAGGCAACGATGAATGGGCCTCGCGTTACGTTTCATACGATTTTCAAATCGTTACGCGATTCATACGGCCCTTCCGTGGATTTTGATACTGCTACTTTCTTTGATAAGTAGACGGTGGGAAATTTTGGTTAAGTGTCGAGTAATTTCCGCGTTTCAAAACGATCGGAGACGGATAAATTGTGTTTAATCGCAAGTCTGCGTTCGCCAGAAATAAAAGTTTCTGTACGAATGCAACAACGCTAAGTCCTTTAACACGGAGATAAGCAGAGTAGCTCGTGTCCTCGAGAAGACCAGCAAGTAGGTCTCGCCGACTGGAGAGCCGTAAACTACCCTGCTCCCGAAGCAAAGTGCAGATTCCCTGGGATAGCAATTTACGAGTTAAGAGTTCAACGTGCCATCTGCTATCCACGAATTCCGCGTGGAACCGCGGCTCTGGTTCAATAAACGCGCTTCCAGGTTCCCTCAACTCGGAAACGTTTCACGCGCTTTTTCGTCGCAGCCTCCTTTCAACATTTTTTTTATCGAACCGCGAATGTTGCCCGGCGGAAAATAACTGCATCAATTTCCGTCTGCCCGTGGAGGCAACCTGAAACGATGATTAAATGTGTTACGCGATGAGAATTTGCCCCATTTTCCCGACAGCTGAACCATTACCAGCAGCTACCTCGAGGAATCGCGTTCTAATTTTCAGCCGTTTCGTGCGGGGCCGCCGCTCCATCGAGAATATCAATCCCTGACAGAGAACGGGAGATTGCGAGCCGTACTGCGCGCGACGATTACCATCTGAATCGTCTGCGAATCGGATTCGCGGCAAAGTAGCAGGAGAAGAGTTGAACGATACAACTTTTCGCGGCTACGTATCGCGTATCGCGCGCCGCAATAACGCCCTTAGAGCGTTGTCAACAGGCTCTTCAAGTATCGCGAACACCATCGCGAGTTAGTCGACGGGGCGCGGATACGTGCTGCATAGACGCGAGGAACGACGCGAACGGTAATTCCTGTCATTCAATCTTATGGCTGTTCGTGACTAGAAATTGCGGATAGGTACACGGGCAAGAGTAAACTTGGCTCCTTCAGACGTTAGATAATACGTAGCTGCGCGCACGCTAACGGTACAAACAACGTCATAATCGTTATTGGAATTCCTCTGCTAATGTCTGATGGATCTAATGGCGCCATCAAGTGATTAATACCACGGAGTGGCGCTTCTCGATCTCGAGCATCCGCGAAACATGTACCTGGCTCTCTAAGTCACTTCCAAAGATGGAGTCTGAATTATGACTGCTGTAGGCGATGCTAATCGTTTCGTTTCAACGACCATCGGTTTGGTTCATCGACATACAAGAATAAAAAGAGAAAGTTGCATAAAGGGACTGCTATTCTTGTCTTGAGCACAACTAACATTGCGCTATCGTTGACGCGTAATCGTTACTGCCCTTTAATGTGCAATTGCGGCTCAACAGAGACAAAAATGCTTCCTCTTTTTATTCCTCTATGATTTGGACACATGTAGCTCCAAGAACACCAAAAAACAACGGAACATAGACGCATGGACGGATACCACCCCATGTTGGACCCAGCACCCTCTCTGCGAAACATGATCTCTCACAACACGAACTAAAGAACTCCATCAGAAGTTGCACGATTTAACAAAAGCAGGATCAGAGACGCGAGGAATCGTCGTGGCAACGGTGGCCACCTACAAAGTCCCGTCCTTAATTGCGTTCCTGAAGGGATCGACGGGGAAATCAGGTGCGCCGTGTCGCGCTCGGAAGCCGACGAGCGAGCTGCATACAAAACTGCATAATTCATCGGGCGTACTTAGGTCCGGTTATCTGGGCTGGCGGAAGTTGGAGCGTGCACGGCGCGCAACTTCGCGGGACTTGGACGTGTAATTAAGTTACGAGCTCCCTCTAAACGAAAGATGCGTCGCGATAGACCGTTTCGTTATCCGCGCGCCGTTCCGTAGCGATAGCGACGTCGACGTGCGGCTAATAGGTTACGCTCGCTCGCGCGCGTTGCGTCGGTTCGTTATGGAGATGGGATTTTGCTTTCCGATCGCCAGGGCTCACGCTCCCTGCGTTGTGTCGCTTCCGGAATCGAACGTCGTTTAACTTTGTCAGTTAAGCGGGGAATCGATCTTGATTAGACGCTGGCCAGGTTCTGCGGCTGTTGGTAATTCGGCGCTGGAGCGGTCCAATTTCGATATGGATTTTTCGAAAGACACGCGCGCGAAGCTGGGGCGGGGAAAGCTTGCAAAACCAGGGAGAGTCGGAACGAACGACAAGCGTGTCGATCGCAATTCGTTCTCCGATTATCCGCGATTCGCTCCAAGTGTTACGGATGTCTGTCGTGTATCGTACGCTCGAATCACGAGCACGAGTCGTTATTGCTGGAATATCGAGCAACGCGAGCCAGAGAAATATTAGCGGCCCATCGACGAGTCGGGAAACTAATCTCTTAGAGCACGAGTAATGGGTATATTATAACGGGGCGGCGTAGTATCGAGCCGTTTGACGAGCTGAATTGATCCTCGACGTGTTCGCCCCGCTGTATCGTGATGGTAAACGAACGAGAGTGCGAAACGGAGGGCAAGATGTTGCGTTCGCAAGCCCACGCTCGACCAGCAGGCGTATAACCGATACAACTATTTCGCTGACGCGCCGGATCGGCTGTCGAGAAAATGCGAGCTCGCGTCCGCGCGAGGATTTACGACGCCGGAAGCGCAATTACACAGCGTTAAACGTGATTACCGACGCAATGAATGCAATAAGTTCAACCGAGCCACTCAATTATGCGCGGAGATATTTACGGAAACATCCCGCTGCGGTGGCTGTAAATTCGCTTCATCGCATCGTACCCACTGAAATTATCGTCCGCCCCCCGATAAACCGTAGAAACGCGAGCCGATTCCGTATAGAAAAACGGATCTCGACCGCCAGCGAGTTTATATTAGAGGTTCCGGGCCACTTGACGTTTCATTAAACAATTACGCGTGCACGATTCATCGGCGCGCACTCTATTATTTGCAGTAGGGTTCCAGGTCAGTTCCGCAATCGACGTTAATTCGATTGTTGGCGTCGTGTTTCGTTCAATTTTCCACTCGAGTACGAACAAACGCGCAACGATCGACATATTTTTGTTTGGAACAGAGCGAGGGCGGTCGTCGATTGTTTCGCTCGATTACGTTGCGCGCCGCCCGCGTCGAAACGCGAGGAAACGTTCTTCGCCATCGGCGATGTACAAACGAGAACGCAACGACAGAGAGCGGACTCGATGTTAATCTGTGCAGGAAAACGATTCCATAAAAAAGAGCGACCACGGGTGACGTAGCTGCGAGGAACGATTTTTCATACGTTATCGCCGCTTAGTCGCGTCGCACGTTCGAAAAAATCGCGCGCATTCAATCGACCGCGACAATCGCCTAACGATCGAACGAGGCGATGAAAAATTAGCCGTCGAAGGCGCGAAATCGATGGCCCAGGGTCTCCTCGGTGGAAAATTCGCGCGGTTTTCGGGCAATTTCAGCGGGAAGGAACGCGGCCGACTGGAGAACAGCGCGCACGCGATGATCGATCGATCGAGCTCTCGTCGAAGCTGCTCGTGATTAACGAGAAGCAAGGTCGGCTAATTTTCAACTTTACTTTCAATACACGCTCCCGCTAAAAATAACGCCTCGCGCGTTCCAGCGTACGCGCGCGAATCGATACGCCGTTAAGAATAAACCGGCGGCAGTCGTAAAAAGCGGCCGCGTTAGTCGGAAATATGGCGGATTTGTTCTTATTTTAAGTTCCCCAAAGCTCTGTGTTTTACTCCGCTTAAAAGTCGTTCGCGGAACACCAGCTGTCTGTTCGTTATCGTTGTTTATCGAGACACCCGCCGCGTAGCAGCCTCGGAAACAACTCGATAACGATTGCGATCGATCATTTATCTCCACGGTTGCGAGTGGAGCAGGCTCATCCTTCAATTATCGCGTTCGACCCGAATGCTAAGGAGATCAGCGTCGACGAGGAGCGAACGAGGAAGGACAGCGCGAGGGGGCTGGGTTGGTTTCTGTTTTTGCAGCTCCGTAATTACGGGCGAAGTGGAAAACGGCGAGGAAAAATGGAGACAACGGGAACGCGCGACCGCGGAAAATGTCCGACGACGGAGCTTCTTGCGCCGGTTGAAATGGCAAAGCGAATTTGCGAAAACGCGCGATCGCAAAACACATCAGGAGGGAAGCTTAATCCGAGATTTCCCGCGATCCCCCCGCGTCTTTGTCTTCCCGTTGGATCGCGGTTTCGGCGAGCTGTTTGCTCGGGACACGACGCGAAAGTGACGCGAGACACAACGCGAGGCACAGCCGTCGACTTTCCAACGAGCGTAAATCAACAAAACGCAAACATCGCGGCGATGTAAACAACTTTTATAGTCACCGAGATAAATTTACTCGTCGCTCTCCTGCGCGTGTATCGCTCTCGAAACCGTCCAACGATCGCTTTGTCGTCGATCGTCGATGCTCTCGACGACCGTCTTTTCCGAGGACGAACGTTAGGTGGCTGTTAACGAGACGTTGCAGAAGGTGTGTACGTTTCGGAAGTACGTTCGAGTATTATGTTGTTGAGCGAGACGTACGGCTGGCTCGACCGTAGGGAAGATTTTCGAAACAGTTTGGAACGCGTAACCGGGCAAGGAAACCGTTTAGTAATTACCAGTTCTGTAATTATTTATCTTCCGCTTAAAACGAACCGTGACGGGCCGCAATTTCGTCGGAGGCACGCTGGAACCAGGCAAGTTTCGTCGCAAAGTGTAAACTATAGACCGTATTAGTCTCGGCCGAGTCAAGTTCTAATGCCGTCATTTAAAGTCTAATATCTCTCTGGCCCCGGAAAAGTTGCCCCGCTCGTAAACGTCAAACTCACTTATTCCTGTTTATCCGGGTTTCCCAACCCTTCGTCAGCTTTTCCAGCTAGCTACACGCCGATAGTGGTTCGCTAAACAGCACGGTAAATATGGCGGCGAGAAGGCGGAGAGGAAGGCACCCAGGATGGAAGCTCGAGGAAGCAATAAAGTCGATATCAAGGAAGAGTCTACGGGATCGTAATCGTGGCGGTGATGAAACGTCGCGCGTCGATTCTCTCATTTTTTGTCCGTGCTTTCGAATCGCGCGATGGCGAATCGAGGAGCTCGAGGAAGCGTCGCGAACGCGACGAGAGATCCCTGTTCGCAAAGAGGGCCTGAATTTAGCGGACGAGCTCTATATTCGACGATTATTGTTTTATTTCCAGTCTTCGGGGTAATGAAAAATTCAAAACTCTTCTTAGCGAGATTGTGGCGTTCGCGCGAAAAGCGACCGGCAGCTGCTACGGCCAAGAATGAAAAATTCATTATTCAGTCAGACGTGAAGAAAAACGTGGTTGTGTTTCAAGGAAGATGCCGGTGGCGGTCGCGTTGAATAATTTTAATCGGAAGCACGAAAAAAGACAACGCTGGAGCGTGTTCTCGCGGGGGAAGAACACCGCCGCGGAATTATATGTGAAATTTCAATATCGGCGCGAGGAAGAGTTTGTCCTCCGATGAACGAACCGGGTAAATTTGCTTACGTTGCGACTGTCAGTTTTATCGACTAGGAAATTGCGTGTACTTTTGCGATACGTCCAAGTATTACATCGAAATCAAACGAATTTCTTCGAAGGATTACTTTTTCGTTTGCACGCTGCGTTTCCAGAACAATTCCGGACTCCCCTAGCTCCCTTGTTTTGCTCTATTTTTCTATTTTTTTTTCTGCAAAAAAAATTGATCAATACGCGTAACAAGATATTCATTTTGTTCCGAGTGAAACTTTCCCCGGGAATTTCCACTTTTCAATAAAACTGTTCAAACAATTAAAATTTGTTTCCAATTTCTGCGTTCAATGGGAATTGTACTTGAAAACCGAATGTTCGTTATCTTTATTAACGTATATTTCTCTTCGATTTTCAATCTCATTTGATTTCCCATCAATATTTCAAAACAAACCATGAATCAATGCAACGCGCTCTCCGTCAAAACGTGATACGGAAATTGGCACGCGTTTAATTTCCAAACACGCTGAATACTTTACTAGTTTCCATGCACCAGGGATGATGCGGCGCGCGATAAGGTTTTACCATCCAGCGGTAAACCTTGCTTGGCATAAGCGAGACTAATCCAGTGGCCGCTGTTAAACATCAATATCGCTTTTAACGTCCTTGGTTTTACGCGCTGTTTTTGTCTTCGAGGCCCTGTTTCCTATTACTCCGCGTTCGCTTTAATCACGACCCCTCCGTCCCGGAATATGTCGCTTTTACAGCCATCTTAATACCGCGCGGGCCAGTAAAACGTCAACGATTTCGTGGACAAACGTCGTTTCGAAACTTCTAAATGGAACACTGCAGTGCGTTCGCTGTTTCTTACGTGCCACGCCACGAGAACCTCGAAACCTACTTTCCGCGTCAACGAGCGACGAGACGGGGCACCAGAAAACTATCGCGACTCGCATTTTTCACCAATGCAATTAACCCATTCGCTGTATTCCGAAAACACAACGGTCCCGCTTTTTACCGTCCGTATCGTCGCCCCCCTGGATGGTCGTTGATGGTCGTAGGCGGGAAAGAAACGTATTAAATCGCGATCGCGCGGTGGAAGCCGCGCAAAAACCCTCGAGTTTCGCGACTACGGCGAAGACAAATGGCGGAGGGCCTCTCGTTCCGTCGCGGGAGAAGATCGGGACGAGATCCGCGCCGTTCCGGCGAGTAATTAACTTCCTTTCGAAACGCTGAAAACCTTTTTTCGATAAATCGGAAAAATGTGCTGCCAGCCGTCGCGACGACGGGACGTTAACCCCTTCCCGGGGTGGAAATGTGCTCGTTCGCGCGGAAATCCGGATCCGCGGTAGGGGTATGAATAAAATTATAGTCGACGAGGTAATTAGATGTCACGCGGATTGTCGGCCCTCCCAGTAATATCCCAGCCAGCTGGATCCGCTGGCTAGACTTGGCCGGAAAAACATGACGCGGCGTCGAAAGCTGGTCGAACTAGATCGAGAAAGTTTGATTAGTTTGTAGTTTGACACGGGAAAATCTGCAAGCAATCTTGCGTACACGTGTGCCTCTGTTATCGACCACGGGCAGGTTAATCCACCGACTCTCGGCTGCAGCGTTCTCCGCTTGGTTTAAGAGACGCGGCTCGTACCGAAGCGACGCGAAGGGCGACGCTAAGCCGCGGTGTAACTCAAGGAAAATTGCCAGCCCGGTACCTTTTTCCGGTTAGCTCGTCGGGCGTCTGTCTCTTTACTCGACGCCAGGATGGCGTCGGGTGTTATTTAGACGAAACTTTTCGTCTAAAGTCGACGAAACGTGCGATCGATGTTACGCGGAGGATTGATACAGCGCGACTGTCGATTCGAACAGGTGCGAGTTCGTTGAGACAAATTGGTTCGTTGAGAAGAATAGTCCATTGAGTTACAGAAAACAAATTAAAAGAACAATCGGTAGCACGCGGAGCAATCTACGTAGTCGATTTCGTCGTCGCGCAATCGATGTCGATGCGTTTCTTTGCCGTTTTCATCCGAGCTAGCTCGTTTTGCCGATAAAACTTCAAGCAGTTCTGCCCTGCTCGCCTATACAGCGTTGCTAATTGAAAGCGGGGGCGCGGAGTCGAGGCGGAAGAAAGAAACGCGCAGAGGAAGGAGGAACGAATGCTTAACGGGTTACCAGCGAAACACGAACAGTCGGTTTCTCAATCGCGATTCAAGGCTCTCCCGGCTTCAAATGAATTCCACGTCAGAAATACGTTTAAACAACCGCTGTCGTCGCGAGAGACGAACAAAAATAAAGGGAAAGCTTCGCGAGTACCGTAAATCCAGCGCCCTTTCGCTCGAATCACAACTTCCACTCGCAATCGTCGCATCAGCGGAAACTCGCATCGAGCTGAGACAGCTCTCCGACCGATAATTCACCGGCAGAAAGTACGCGCGCGTTAACACTTCTTATCCAAGCGATCCACGCGGACGGTCGAAGGTTCGCGGGATAAAAATGTCAAAGCGCCAGGGCAGAAGCGAAACCGTGCTCGCACCGCTACACCATGAATCGAGAAGAACGGCTGAGGCGGAAGGAGGGGCGACCGCGAGGAGCGAAAGTGGAGGACCATGAAAAATGCGGGGGTAGAAGGCTGGCGGTGGTTAAGGGGGTGGAGGACGTCAACGTGAAATAAACGGGACGACGTTTAACTTCTGGTTTCGTCTACGAAGGGAGGAGATCCTCGCCCCGGTCGAAGGTGTTCAAAAGGGACCCTGAAGGGGGGGAGAGGTTGTAGAGGGTGGGCGGCAGACGAGTCGGTGGATGCAGAATCCGGAGGCAATATTTCACAGCCCTCCCTTAGGCGTCTAGCGGCTTCAACCGTTCCGTCGCGTCCCCTTTGCTCTTCGATGAGCAAGTCTTCGATGGATTCGGGGACCATTTACCGGTCTGGCCGAGCGAGCTACCCGTTACGATCACGCCAACAGCCGCCATTATTTCTTGTTCTCTTCTTTTCTCACGCGTCTGTCTCCCGGGGTCGTTTATTATTTTGAAATCAGCGTTAACCAATGCCATTGAATTCGCTGGAGGGGTCGCGGTGGAGGAAACGGGGCTGCTCGTGCGTCTATCCAAGGGGAAGTGTTCTCGTCGCGATGGTACAACGTGGCCACTGGTGTTATTAAATATTAGATAATCGTAGCGTGTATTTTACGCGAACAGCGGCGGCAGGCGTGGGCGTTTATTCGCGTATCTGGATCTCGTTAAGCGAGCCGCGAAGGATTAATCTGCGCGAATTTGAGCGTCCCATTTGAGCGTCCCCGAGGCATTTCGGCAACAAATAGATTAGCGTCGGTGTTCCGGGACTAGCCGCGGGATTAGAATGATTAGCGAAACGCCGAGTCGGTTGTAACTGGCATTGTTTAAATCCGTCTTAGATGGCACGAATTAATTAGCCCCGGGTGAAAGCGTCGTCTCTAACAATTTCCGTTGCCGGATCCGCTGAGAACGGCGAATGGAACTCGGTGTACATTGCAAACAACGCGAATGCGTAAGCAATTCGAAGCAGCGACGCATCGGGTCCAACGGGAGGCGCGCCGTCCCGACAAAGCTTTTAAACAAAAGTCATTATTGTGAAAGACAACAGAGAGAAGTGCGCGAACGGAGCCAAGTGTGCAAGATAAATAGTTTGTAAATGCAACCGACCGAAGATATCATCGAGCGAGCGCCACGAGCGAGCCGCGTAGAAAAGAAACTCCCCGCGAACAGCTGTGCTTCGAATCGTCGCGGTAGCAAGTAGACACGGTCGCGAACTAGTCAGACGTTACGCAAGACATTACGTGATCAGCCACGACGCGGCATAAGTAACACGGTAATCGAGTTTGCAACTAGGCAGTGAGTGAAATGCCACATAACTTGATAGTCCGCGTGTCTACCAGCTGTCTGCGCGATCGTGCCGCGGATATAGCGTTACGTAGCTACTGTTCGTGGATCGTTCGCGGGGAATATCCGTTGCGCGTGCACCGCGAGCGGACACCGAACCCCCCAGCTTTTTGTGCAAGCGCGATGCATACGAATGGCCAGTTACCGATCGCCGGTTGCTGCATATATTCCGTTCGAAGGAAGCATCGTAAATTCGGTCTCGATACCTCAGGATCGAGTTACACGGAAAGAACGCGTTTCCATCTGCGTCCCGGGAGCCAGAATTGGGGCGCGAAGACGGGGATAAAAAGAACCGCCGTTTAACTGTCGGGAAAATTAGCGAAGTTGAAATGCTCGCTGGTGTTCTTAAAACTTTCGCCGGTTTTCCGCGCAAGAGGCGACGCACAGACCGTTTTTATTTCCCTTGAAAAACGCCATCGTCGGAAACTTCGCTGCGGGTTGAAAAGCGCTCGCAATCGTGACCGCCGACTCGCTGGCGAGAGTTGGAAAAGAACTCGCGTTACTTAAGCGAGGCCGCGCGAAACTATAAACGGGGCCCTCGCGCGTTTCCGTTTCGCCGTTTTTTTTCTCCCCTCGCCGCTGTGTGCCGCGAAATTCGAGTTACGCGAATTCGGAAGCGCGCGCGCGAAGTCTCGCGATTTTTAAATTAACGCCACGAGCGTCGAGAACTTGGCAACTTATTCGCTCGGGGATAGAATCGGCGATCCCATCGAAGGTATCGTTCCGATTTCCCTTTTGACCCGGCTCGATCTCTTCCTCGAACTTTCTCGAGCACTCTTAACTTTCGTCCGACAAGGTGCGTTCCGGGATAACTTCATTTCAACTTTGCGAATCGGGCTTGTGCACAAGGCACGAATGAAATCGCGGGAACGCGGAAACCGCCCTCTAATTTCGCTAAATACGAAACGAACGTCTGTTTTTCGCGGCTGGGAAGCGTAATGAAAGCATTATACTCGCGGATCGAGGAGCGGGCCTATTCGTGAAAGGCATCCATGTTACTTTCATTCCCTGAGCGACGTAACAAGTTCCTAGCAAGTTGTTAATGGTCGCCCGCGGGTCGTCGAGGTTCTCGTCGTTCACCGCAACACCGAGAGACAACGTCGTGCATTACGCAAATGAGGCGTAAATTCGTTCGCCCAATGAGGATTATTAAACAGCTAAATCACATGGCGGACCATTCGCGAGCGCCGTTTACGATACACCGTCAGACTGATTCTTAACAGACTCTTGCAGACCATTCTGCAATCGTAAAAGGAATTAACGTCTGCGGAAAACTAAGAAAAATCCCTCGATTTGGTACTCTCGCGTACACGTTCAACTGGAATGGAGTTTTCTATTCCACCTTCGATCGTAGACACTCGAAGCGACGAATAAAACGGCGACAGTTATTCGAGGCAGAAGTCGTGACCCAATTGCTGATAAATTTCACACGCTGTTGACTACGTATGCGCGTTTTTGATCTCGCATAATGACGGATAATGAGATGCATTCGGCATCCGGAGTTTTGAGGTAAAGGGAAGCGCGAGGGGATAAAACCGATACAAAGGTGCGGTATTCTCTGTTGCGGTTCGCAAAAAAGAATCCTGCTCGCGAAGCACGATCGTAAAAGGGTGCTGTGCTGCGTAATACTTCGCGAGGATCGGTGCATACATGCATAAACTGGACAAGACACTCTACGGTTCGTCTGTTCGAATTTAAAAAATAACTGAAATCTCGCGCGCTGTTTTGAACATTTGAACAACAAGTGTTACAACGAAATGTTTGCGAAATTATTTAATTATTTAATTTCTATCAAGTTGAACTTTCGCTTCCACGCTGCGCGATGATAAAGTTACCAAAGTAAATGCGATTTCCACGTTTGCATAATCTCGAGCAGACACAGACAAAATTATACAATATTTTAGGCGAACGTATCCGTAGCTTTGATTCCACAGATAAAATCCCACAAATAAAGTTCCTTTATGACCTACGTTTACTTAGCAACAGTCCAAATAAACGCGCAGCAGTTTTGAAACGATTATTGACGCAAAGTTGCCTTTCAGCCATTAGCGAGTATCAAATTGGAAATTAATTCGCGTTACGCCGAGCAACGTTCCGCGAGCCGCTGAGTCCACGTCGAAAATCGGATCCCCGCGCTCGTTAAAATTATTTCTAAGCCACGGTAAATGATTACCAACCGAGGCAGCAGCCATCGCCAAACTTTCGCGCTCCACGGCTGCGAAAACATAATCCCGCGGCCCGCAAGAAGAACACGTCCCGTTATTAGTGCGGGAAAACGATAAAATCCAGCGCGCGCAATTAGAAACAAGATTAATGCCGAGCGTTCTTCAGCAAAAGTGAGGCATTATCCACCGCGACTCCGCGGCGGTGATCGTGTTTGCGCCGGATACACTCGTTAAAACCCGTGCGCGAAGACACGATCGATAACTCACCCGCGGACGTGTTATCGATTAATATTTTACCACCGCGTTCGGAGGTAACGAGCGATTAATCGCGGAGCGGGCTGGCGTTCTCATCGGAACCGGTCGCGCTCCTCGCCCCCTCTCGATCGTCGCAACACCGCTCTGTAAACAATCCGCGGTGAAGTTCGCGAGAACGCAATAACCCCGGGGTTCAATTGTACTTTGTAATTACACCGTAACGGGGATCAAATTACGCGGTACAGCGGAATCAGGCGCGTCGGTTCTCCCTCGCGACCCCTCATCAGCGCCAACTTCATTTGCATGCATTAAAGTGCGAAGTAACGGGCGTGCGAACGGAAGAAAGAGGATCCTACGCCAAGTTTCGATCAGGAAAATAGCTAACGGAAACGCTTCAAATGCTTCAAATGCTCAGTTTCCCGCGAGCACTCCACGTGCTACACCGTTTCTATGTAATAGAAATTCTGACCTATCCCTACCATCCCAGCGTCTAAGGCACAACTCCGCCATTTTGGTAGCCTTACTGCTGAGTCCACCAGCAGGCCCAGGACGAAACGTTCTTCCCTCTCTTTTTCCTTCCTACCCTCTCTCAAGTTCTCTGTACAGCGCAATAATCGAAGCAGGCGTTCAGCCCCACCAACACGAGTATTACGAGCTAGTCCCGTAGGAACTGCGACGATCTTTCTTCGACGCGGTGGAAGCATCCGCGGGAATGGTCGAAAATCGTGGTCGATACGACTAACGGGCAATTTCGTGGCAACGAATCGGACAGCCGTGTGCGACAATGCGCGACGAATGGCGACCATTCCCGGGGAAAACGAGAGAAATTGGCCACCCTCGTAACAACCGCGGCGACTGGTATTCGGTTAACGATCTTACAACACTGGCTGCTTGCGCTTTGAATTTCAAATCGTCCCGCCAGTCGACACGGACCATCGTCTCCCTCGCTGCGTCATCGTCGAGGGCCGACGATAATTCCATCGACCCCAGAACTCGATGCTAACGATCCTGTTGCGGCAGCGAGCTCTGCTTTCGATCGTCGCGATTCTCCGTCTCTCCGCGTCAAGCGGAGAATTTTTTTCAAGGGACAATTCGTTGGGGACCGAAAGGAAAATCACCGTTTCGTCTGCGTTTACATTGGAGATATCATCTCCACGGTTTGTTCTGTTTTAAGGGGCAATCGTTGCGCGGAATTCCACGGTAATGGTTACTTCCTGCGAGTGTTAATTCTCGAGTCGCCGTAGGAAGAAAAACATCGCCGCGAATCGAGTAAACGTTTATCGCGACCATTAGCGGGGCAAATTTAACACGGACGGGGAACGTAACCGTGTTTGGAGAGAAAATACAGCAATCGTGGTTGACGCGGAACGAAATAAAGGGCGTTCGAAAACGGTAACTAGGATACAGGGGTATTACAGCGCACGTAGGTGGGCTCTGGATAGAGGAGCCTGTACTTCGCTGTAATATTCAGATATTGCGATGTATGCAATATCAATAAGGATATTGGAAACGTATCTACACATCAGCGCTCAGGTATCCCAGCGTCAATACGATCCGGATACATGATGCGCAGAGGCGTCTACGCCTACGCTGTGCGCGCGTATTACGTCTTACAGTAGCTGCGTATCGTGGAACGCTACCAAGAGACACGAATTTATTGTATACTTTCGAAGTGCTGGAACTTTATCTCCGAGCGAACCGTCTCGGAACCAAAAGTGTCTATTCCACGCAGACTCCGACAGAGGATCGATCCTCCCGCGCTATTTCGATAGGGTAAACGATTCTTTTTTCCGACTCGACGGGTACACGCGTCCTTTACGCCCAGGGGATGATAAACGGTATCGCGTGAACGTAACAATAAACCCTTTGCCGTGGAAAGACCGCGCTAAGAATCGGAGGCGCGTTCACGGGCTTTGCGAGCAGCGACAGCAGCAGCAGCTACTTTGCGTTTCGCGCGTAAAACAAAGCCCACCCTGGCGCGCGACAATACAGGCCACTCCGCGATGATAATTAATGGATTCTCGGACCCAGGGACAAAAGTTGGTTACGTAAGGGTGCATACGTCCCTTTATGCGGCGCAATACGCGCCGCGCGCATTGTGGGGCCCGTGGGCGAAACAAAGTAGGCTTTAAGATCGACGACGAAGATCCGGCAACGCGTGTCCGCAGCCCCCTTTTGTTCGAAGCCCCGCGCGCTAGCGGTGGAAAAACAACGAAAATTCGCGAAAACATCGTCGTCAACGAAACCCCGCGAGCTTCTACTCTCGCAGAGTTTTGGGCGAGCGATCGACATTGTAAATATGAATTTCAACGGATGAATTATTCCCCTCGAAACGATCCTCGCACCCATACTTAACGACCAACTTCGATCTATCGGGCGAAAAAATCTATAACCTCGAAATACCCCGCTCGCTTTACGCCCAGTAACGAAAGCACGTACGAAATCCTCTTTCAGATACGGGGAAATGAATGAGGGAAAAAACGTTCATTCAATATCGAGCCACAAAAGCGGCGGGAGATCGATCGATTCGAAGTCATCGTCGACCGGGTATTTCCAATCTCTGGCGAGGAGAAAATGGGAGGAAAGAACGGATCGAGGATCGAAGGTGTACAGGGTTTCGATTTCAAAAATTCCAACGACGCCTCCCCCGGATCCAATAATAAAAAACCTATAGTCGAAAAATGCAATTTTTCTAGGCCAACGCGGCCGATCCGCCTGTTACATCACGATGCCAGCCGTTCTGCGCGCTAAATGTAAATTCGATAAGTGATTCGGGGCTTCGCATCGAAATCGAGCCTCGTCCTGACTGGCCACAGTTTACAACACCCCCTGTTTCGCGATCGAGATGGCTCGAGAGCGGACAGTTCTCGAACGAGTTATTTAACACGCGGCTCCTTTGGAACCGCGAAACGTCTATCGTCCCGCTATTTTCTTTCCTCGCGTGTGCAACTCTGGCTTCGATGAGAATCGTCCAAGCTTCGTTGTTAACTACGAAACAATGCCTGACCCTTATACCCACGAGAACGCGTGCTTGAGAAAATGCACGAGCATCGCGATATGCATGAACGGAGTATCGATCGAATTCCTGCCGTCTGTGAAATGCGCAAAAAGTGTAACAAAAATTAGTTGCCCGCGACATCGAGTACCCGAGTCTCGTCGCGAATGAATTACTACTCGAGGACGTCGCGCGATCGTTTGCGCGATCGTTTACGCGACTCGAGAACAAAGCAGTTATTGTTTTAATCGTAAGAAGCCAAAGCGCGAATTTTGATATAATTTTGCTCGTCATCGTGCTCGAACAGGCGAAAAACCGGTGAAGCTCAAAGGCTTGAAAGTTGTCAGCGTCCGCCAAACGATTTGAACGTTAAACGGCCAGCCACGACGCGAAAACAGCGTCGAGGCTGTACGAAAGATGGACGCGACGAACGTAAAGGCGAAAAGAACAGTCCTGGAACTGAAAAACGTCGAGGGCTGACGCGTTTCGCGTCATCGGCGCGTGTCAATTTCTTTCTCTCGTTTTTCCTCCCTCTCTCTGTTCAACTTTCATCTTCCGTCGTTCACCGAAATGTCGTCGTTCGTGAGTGCAACGGCCGAGCGCGAACGATCGCCCGGTCAGATGAAGCTGCAATTTTCTGCACTGCTGCCGCGTCTAACGCCCGAAATAAATCGGATTTTCCGCGCGGCGCGACACAGAATAGGAAAAGCGCCCGTGGCGGGAACAAAAAAGAGAGAGAAGAAACACCAGCCGGACACCGTGCAAGAAGAATTAATCGTAATTAAAACAAACGCGAGCCGTGAATAATCCCAGACGTGGACGCGAGCCTCGCGACCGGTTTCGCCCTGTTCCTTTTTCACATTGGCCCCTCTTAACGCGAACCGGACTCTCGTTAGCTCAAAGCTGCCGATAGTACGGAAATCAGCTCGATCAGCTGATTCTAATGAATCTCGAAAAGACTTGGGACGCGTACTAATCGAGAGGATAGAAACTACGGAAAATGCTAGCATAGTTTTAGAATGGATTTTCGAATAAATTAGAACGCCAGTTCGATCAACGGCGTTAACCGAGAAGGAAGATTTTTCAAGACACGCGCTGAACAATACGCGCTGTCCGGGTTGAACGGAAGCATGATATTTCACTCTGCTCTGGAATTACACGAACCGAGTTACATCCGCGTGTTTCACCCGGTCGAAGCGCTCCCATCGCCCCTTTTGTCCGCGCGCTTCAAAGAGAGAAGACGAAAAACTTATCAACGTCACCGTCGTTGTTTTGCTGCTTAAATATTTCTCCGTCCCCGCTTCTTTCATCGCTACTTTCTTTCGCCGAGTTCGGTTACACCTCCGACTCTCCTCCGTCTATTTCGGTCCCGTTCACCACTTTTATTTCCCCTTTTTATTACAGCTACGCGGTGCTTTTTATTGATTTATAAATTGATCCGCTCGTCTGCCGCGCTCTCGCGCCCGCCTCGGTCTCGTTACTTTCTTTTCTACCCCCAGCCCCTTCGCTTTTCATGCCTCCGCCCACGCTCTGGCTCTCCTGGCCTCGGTGGTTCGAGGGCAACGCGAAAAGTAGACGATACCTTCGACGCCCCTGCAACGGTGCTGTTCGAGAAGAATTTCCCTCCGCCGATCGATGACCGACCTGAATTTCAAAGAGAGGCGAGAGGAAGCTGATTCTCAACGGTCCCGCGACAACGAGCTTACTGTTCCCGGACGTTAACAAGCCGCGTCTGATTTACCAGCCCCAGAGAAATACGTTTACCCTCCCGCGTCCAATTCCGTTAAAGGTCACGAACGCGATAATGAAGTTTGCTCGATTCATTTACGTTTTCCAATTAAAGGATTAATCGGTCCGTTAAGTGGGGAATGCTTGTGCAAAACCGAGCGATGACTACGATCGAGGTCCCCGCCCTTCGAGTCGCAGCGTTCGAGAATTTCCTGCTCGCCAAAATTCGCGATACGACGCAATAGTGATCGTGTCTGTTCCGTTTCGATATTTGTCTAAGGAATATATGGATTAGTTCGCGGATGGGAACGAAAAAGGGGGAAAAACAGGAGAGAAAAACGCGCGTCCAGTCTGTCACGCGCCTTGATGTGTAACAATTTTTGGGAATAGAGAATAAATCGAACGAGGACCGTGGCGGTGTTATTTAGAACCGGTCGAATTCGGTGCGTTCGCGCGTGCGAGAGCAACGAGAATTTGTCAGTGGGTCGTGTTTTGTAACCCTGCGTCCGGCGCATCCGCCGCCAAGGTGTAAAATAGTGCATCGCGTCTATGTCCGCTGTCCATGTTACACGGGACCGTGCACTCGGGACCATGGAGTGTTGGTGTACAGCGCGAGGTGCATCCAACAGGTCACGCGACACGGAAAATTTGCATTATTCGCAAATTTTTCCTCCGCTTTTATCCGCGCGAGCTGTTCGAAAAAGTTGTTAAGAGCGAGAAAAATCGTGTAACAATTCTCGCAGCAATTCGCCAAGGGAAGGGAATCCCCCCGTGGACTTGGCGCTGTTCGCGTTTACTCGGAGAGGTAAATTCCATCGAACGTTTGAAAAGGCGGCTCAAGACAAACAATGCAGTTGGAATAAGGATCCTTCGTTCGCAGAGGATTTAAGGAACAAAAGGGAACACGAGCTGAAGGAAACCGCCGGGCACCTGTGTGTAAGTAACAGCTTCCTAGTAATCTGGATTTCGAAGTCTTCTATCGAGCGGAGTGGCTCGCGAGGCCAGCGAGAGGGATCAGAGAAACGTTGAATATTCCGGCGCTCGAGTTCCCCAAAGAATTTTTCAAGAACAGCCGCGATCGCGAATTACGCCAGGTCCGCGGCGATTGATTAATGGATCTCGCAAACTTCTCAAACGTCAAGTTCCCCGCTCGCCCGCGAGGTTATAACCGTGAAATAATTTCCCCGAATCGCGAGAGGAGTCGACGATTACTTCTCGTGGAAGTTTGTTAATCAGAGATCACCGGACCCGCTTCTTCCGCTCGATTTTTCCAGCTAAAACGCTTTTTAATCCCCGCCGTTTTCGAATCCCCTGATTCGCGTAATTCTCGACGATCCGCCCGGATAAGCGGCAGTCCGATAGCGCGATGACGAGCGAAAGGCGGCGGCGCTGGAACGGGGCGAAAGCACGGGGAGAACGATAAATTGAGAGCACTCGTCCGGGGGCCACTCGAAAATTTCAACTCCTCCAGAACGGCCGTGCGGCCTCTCGAATTGTCTTCGAGTTTGCTGACCGAAGGAGAGGCGATCTCGCGAGCCTTTGATAAATTTGCCAGAAGCACACCGAGCCGTGCAATCCCGCGGAAACAACCTCCGCCTGGCTCGAGCGTTCGACGCGATCCTGTTGGGAAATCGCTCGCTCGCGTCGAGAACCTGGGACGGAATTTTGTTTCCCCGGGGATAATTTCATAAATTCACCGTGTTATCGCTCCGTTATATAACGCCGACAACCCATTATCGCGGCAATTAACGGTATGTACGGTGCTGAAGAGACGGCTGGCGAGGCCTCGAGAGTGAGCGTCAGCTATCTGAATTATTCTTTGGACACGCGAGCGCGTTAAACGCAATTAAGATCCGGTTGTTCGTCCGTAGGAGAATTGAATCACTGCGTCTGTGTTCACCCTTGGTTCACACTGGGTTGCAGCTGCGACGCTAACTGCGCTGTTCCGCGACAATTATCGCGACTTCCGTGGGACGATTAATTAAAAATTTCCTACCAATTGCACCGGATGGGACTCTCGTCCCATAAACAACTATCCGACTACTGTCCTTCCGATTAATCGTCCTTTCGTGCTCGTTTCGTTTTGATCGTGGCTCGTGGCATGCATGGCTTAATTCGATACAGATGAACCGTTATCGGACGATCGCAGCTTTACGAGGGGTTGTTCGCGGTCGCCAGGAACTCAGCTGAGCCTGTGCGATGGGAGAAGCGAGGTTAAAAATCAGCGTATCGTCGAAGGCAGGCACGATCACTGCTAATCAAGGGCAAACACAGTCCGGACAGTCACGTAAGTTTCGCTCGACGGCTTTATTTCGTTGGACACACCCCCGTTAACTTTCCCCTGCAAGTTCGCCAGCGTGTACAGCACGGTTACACGCTCTCCGTTCTAAATTGTAACCTCGTTACGTACTTAGCGTTGCCAACGTGACGCGTAATCTTGCGGGCATTGACCAGCGAGCTGCAGCTCGTGGGCTACGATACGACGCAACGATCTCCTTCGAATCGTTAATTATCACGCGGACCCAACGAACGGTCCTCGCGGAATTATTAGCAATCGAGAGCGCACGCGAAACACCGTAAATTACCTTCGTGGGTATCAGCGCTTCTGTTTCGACGTTTTTAATTCAGTTTCAAAAGCGGGCATAAAATAGAAATAGACCAGCCAGAACTGTTTCTCCCGATGGCGAAAATGAGATTGGGAATTGAATTAGGAATGCGTACGCCTGGAGCCTATTCGCGCGGAACGCTTGCAGAATTCAGGGAATTGCCAGGCGAATCTCTCCCTCTCGTTTCCGTACTGCAACGTCTACGTACAACTACGTAGTCTGGAAGGACTAACTGGGTAAACTGGAATTGTCGGACACAGCGGCGGCTAAGGTTAATCAGGTATCCCAGTTTTAAATTCGTCGAATCGCGAGCTGCCTCTCGGAACATTGAACCGAACCAGTGTTATTAGCCGAATTTCGAAACTAATCCCGGCGAACTTTCGTACGTTCGGCTGGCTAATTGTCAGAGCCGTAATCCGGCTGAGAAATGTCCACGGGAACTCGGAATTAGAAACCGGGAAAGTGATTCGAGGGCGGTCGGTCAGCCTGTTTTGTTCGCGATCAGCCCGGCTGGATTCGGTTTACCGGAAAGACGCTAATTTCAGGTGTCCCACGGAATATTCTAATCTCGTTAAGTACTTAGCCGAGCTGATATGACGTGTAATCTTGCGGCCATTGTCCACGTCACCGATGGTGCTCTCGAGGCGAGGTGCGCTCGGGGTTATCAGCGGTAACAGGCGAAGCGCGGTACACAGACATCGGTGCAACCGTGCACAATCGTGCAGATGCAACGGACTAATCTCCTCTACGCGGAGGCATTATGCCGTGCGGGTCGAATAGGACAATCTGGTCCGTAAGTAATTCTCCGAGGCAACTTTGGACGCTTTCCGCAGCGCGCGAACCGGGTCGTTCGTTTCTAAAGTGCGTTCGCGACACGCGCGAGCCCGAGACCGACTTGGGATTTTCGTACGCAAGTGTGTCCTCTTGGAAGAACTCGAATAAAAATCGCGGATATCGATCGCGGAGGAACGAGGCATTTGGGGGAATTCAGGAAACACGGCGCGTTCCTGAGACAGTCCAATTTCAGATTGAAGCGGAAAAGGGGGCCCGATATTGCCACCCTTTTTTCCCGCGGGTCGCACAAAGGCGGCGGTGAAAATTTCGGACGGGCTCCTCCCGTCTGAGAAAGGGCTCGAGCGGGATGAATCGCGCGGTAAGAGCGATCCGCCCCGAATAATAATGACGCGAGAAACGTTCGACGGCGGGGGGCAACGTGCCAGTTCCGATAAATAAGACGAGATAGAGCACAGAGAGCCGGCTCCCTTTGAATCTTCCGTGAATCGCCGGAATTTTCGCAACTATCAGACACTCGAGGATGTCGGGGAGGCTGATGCCTCGCGAACTGTTTTTAATGAGAATTTTCGTATCGCTGATAGGAGAACGCTTACCCAACAACGCCTGGAAGAGTCTGCTTTTGAAGATACGTATCACACGCTCGATGGCCAATCGGAGTTGCTTGTCCTGGGGCCTCGTCAGCTTCGCGTGATAATCTTCGAGGAGCTCCAAAGCTCTGTGAGCCTCTGAAAAATAAACAACGCCGGGCTTCAGTCACTTTCCTTCGCTCAGCTGATTCAACGACACATCATATCTCTTTGATTTACTTTTCGAACAAAATAAAGAACGCGCGAACGTCACAGAGACGAGCGCACCCGAACGTGTTTCGTTCCAATGTGAACGTACGTGTACGAAGTAAAAGGGAAGCGAAGTTAATTACAGATTGTACTGACGCGATAAAAATAAAAACGCATCCAGTGCTGAACGCGCGCTTTCAATTGTCTGACGTTCTATAGGAAATAAGTAAATCTCGCTAAACCGGTTGCGAAATTATAAATTTAATCGGCTTAAAACTCATCGCCGCGCTGCTTCGAGTAAAATAAATGTATCTGCGCGTACACCCGTGCGACGTAATGTCGTACAGCATCCATTAAAATGTGAACCGTGCGTTTGTTTTCGCGGGGAGCACAGAGGCTCCGCGGACAAAGAAACGAGTAACGAGGACATGCATAAAATTTCAAGAAATAAAAGCCGCATTAGACACGCAGGTGCATCTGATATCTGGCGCAAAATTGCAACGGGGACGTCGCGTACGTGAAATTCTTCGTTTGAAAAAACTAAAAAGAATAAAAAAATAAAGGAAACGAGCTACGGAGGAAGAGGAGAGGGTTTAACGTCGGGCAATTCTTGCGCTGAGAATTCATCTGTACGCTCTTTTGTAGCATTTGGATTCGGAGCGGAATAATTTTTTATTAGAAGAAGACGAGGGGGAATAAAAGTAGTCGCAACAAAGGACCGAATCGATGAACATCTGCAGGCAATTTTCTCGCCGTTCTCTCTCGCATTGCTCGCAAAGTAAGAAGCGTCTATTGGCAGGGGTATAAAAACGCGATGGTGATGTCGTAAGAACTACTTTAGAGTCCCATATGCATCGAGCACGGATTCGCAAAGAACAACAGAAGTATCGGTAGAGAGAGACCCATCGGAGATAGCATCGAACTGAAATCTTCCAGGACTATTCCCTTTGTAGTAACAAATACAGAATGTTCTTGAAAACGTGTGCGTTTTTACTGCGACATCCATTTCTAACACAGCTTTAAAACAAGTATCGCGCCGTTCTACGCGTCGTCTTTCTTAACAAACTAAAATTTCGAAAGATATTCGATCGTTAGCACGGCCATTGTCTCCGAGCACTTTGCAGAACGCGCGACAAAGTTGCGAGGTAACCGTTCGACTGATTCTGGAGAGGGCATTGTTGAAAATCTGCAGATCATCTCGACGATTTCCGTTCGGATAGGTTAGACGATGGCCGATGAGTGGTCGGCGCACTTGTTGATTCGTACTACTTGCTTGGCGAATCTCGAAGTCGCGGAAAGAATCGATCAGCTCCCAGCCCTCTCGTACGTTCTCGTCCCTCCTTCGCTTGCATGCGAGAGAAAAAGAGAGAAAGAGAGAGAGAGAGAGAGAGAGAGCTGGCTGGCGACTCCCTTTTGTCCGTAACACAATATGCCAGTGGATAGCGGGCACAGGACCGTGTCGAGCAAACGATATAAACGTCCCGATCGATGGTAATGCGAATTTTCACGACTCTTCTTAGTTCGGTTTCCTGGCCATCGTCGACCACCGCTCTCACGGGTTCCTTCTTCTTCGACGAGCACCCCCGAACTTCGAAACTGCGCGGCGAACAACGGATATGGCCCCGTCTAAATTCGAGTTAAATGAACTTCGAGTACGGGGAGATCTTTTCCTCGAAGGAATGGATCGTTGTCGCGTGACCTGGTGGCGTAGGAAACGCGGGACTTGATTAATCGCGCGAAACTACATTCGGGAACGATTATTCATTCCGCGCGGTCTAATAACGCTGGCGCGAATCTTGTCGGGGCAATGACTCGCACCGAAACGGTGGACAGGCTGTTGATAACGGTTTAAAGATCGTTAATTAAGCCGTTAGAGTCGGGGTTGTGCACGGCAATTAAAATTGCAGGTCACGACGTTTAAACGCCGCCCAAAGGTCCGTCGAAAGTCGCGTCGTTATTAGAAGTCGGGTTTAACGAGCGTCCTCTTAACGACATTCTCGTAATTAGCGAATTAGGCCGAAGACACTCGACAGGCTCGATGAGCGATAGGTGCTACGCGTCCTTAGCGGACGCGATAAAGTATGCGACTCGCCGAGTCATGGTTAAGCGAGTACGCTTGATTCGAAATTACGCGACACGGACGACGTTGGCAGCATTAACGCGGTTATTGTCTGCCGCGAGTGGAACAGCCGACAATAAGGAAGACGCGGCTCTAACGCGAGAATCATTTTCCAGATAACTAAGCAAATCTTTCTAACGGGCTAATTATCATTAACCGGCCCGTTAAACGAGGATGCTAAGAGGCCAATTACCGGTAAATACTCCATTTCGAAAGCGACCTTTGGCTCCTTCCGGGCGCAATTGCCGGCGTTTCTTTGCAGGGGAGCAGCTTGAAATTAACAAGTCCGCGGAACAAAAGCTCGCGCGACTGAATATACTGAATGGAATCTTTTCCGTGCAGTATCGCACGGAACGATGATATTTGTTTCGAATCGTGAGCACCAACGCGACCGAAACTTTGTGCATCCGCGAGCGGATTTCGCTCGTTCGTTAGGATTAAAAAGCGGAAAGCGAAGACGCGACGAGCCCGTAAAACGGTGAAATTTACGAGACGCGCGGCGGGGCTTTGGAAATCAAAGCGGCTCGTCGATGTTCACATCGGCGTGCGGGAATAAAAGTCAAAGTGGCGCTTTGATTTCTGAAATGCTCGCCGTACGTGCGCATAACGAGCATTCCTTTCCGCGCGTTTCCATTTTCGCCTCGTCCTGGGCGCGCCGTAAAAACGAGAGAGGGAAAACCACTTTCCGAGCGGACGAAAAGGAAAAAACCGGGGAAGGAAAAAAAAGGAACTGGCCGGATATGGATGCCCGTTACAAGAACGTGTACACATTCCGTGGCACGTACGCTGCTTTATAGATTCACACGTCGTAAAATTTAGATACCGACGACGTTGGTACATGAAAAAGCCCGCTTAACTACCATCCCGGAACGCGCATGAATCTGCAAACCTCACTTTTATTATTCACCGGCCCTCGCAATGAAAGCATTACGGTTCATGGATCTATTAAAAAATAGCGATGCGGTGGAACGCGCAACGAGCGTGTTTTACATATTCGCGGAAGTTGATCAATAATGCCGAAGATTTCGACCGCTTTGCGCACTCGAATTCGTTACGCGGAAGGGAACCTCCGTAAATGTTATAAAGGGGCGCCTTGTTTCGCACCCAAAGGAAATTTTCAGCCAAACCCTCAGACGGGAAATATAGGAAACTGGTTGTTCCGGTGTAAAGGGTGCACTCTGTCGCCGTGGCGTACGCGCAACCTCGCGCAGCAGAGCGTATCCGGTTGAGCAATAAGGAGAAAATTTCTCAGGGGTAATAAGAGGACGATGTGTGGAGCCATCGTTCTTAGCGCGCAGCGACGAAGCTGCGCCCAAGTGCGACCATTTATCTTCGGCTTTATGATTCGAGCAAACAGGACCTTCCGCTCGACTAGTTGCAACGCTGCGCCCTCGATAATTAATTAAACCCCTTTCCCCGACCGACGAGCATAATTTTCGACCGATTCGAGCATCGACGAGGGATCGCGAGCGCGATTACGCGGCGCGTTCCAAGTCCCGCGCAGCCCAGCTCCGAGACGAGTCTCATTTCCTCTCCGTTTACGGGGCAAAATTCAAAACTCTTTCTTCGGCAGACGGAATAAATTCAAAGGATTTAATTAAGAAAGCTAC
Organism: Xylocopa violacea; assembly: GCA_963969225.1. Lineage (NCBI taxonomy): Eukaryota > Metazoa > Arthropoda > Insecta > Hymenoptera > Apidae > Xylocopa > Xylocopa violacea. Next base: position 18,658,094 of record CAXAJV010000013.1, on the reverse strand, counting down.
ACGGCTGGAAATACGAGCGGCTGGCCGACGATTTTTAATCAAACGAGCGATGCAAAGCGATTCTTTAGAAAGGATAAAAGCCACACCGCGGCGATGTTAAATTAAGCAAACGGACACTTTTTTCCGCCTCATTTCCACGCTGCAAATTGGCTTACACGATCCCCTGAATTGGCGAAACACCCATCGCGGGCTCTCTCGCGTTTAAAGAGTCCGTCGGAATTAGGGAACAAATGATCAATCGAGGATTATGGCTGCCAGTGTTGCCCCGCAACGTTCCATTCGCAAGTTCCACTCGGGCCATGATATTATCGCGTTAAACCAACGAATTCGTCGTCGCGAATATTACACAGGAATTTTACGGAGAGACGTTCAGGGGACGGAAATTGCGGGACCTAATTTCGGGTTCATTTCAAACGTTAATTCAGGATCTGGTTTAAGGCGAAAGTCTCGACGAACCGGGGGGAGGTGGGCGGAAACGGACGGACGAAGACGACCTCCGCGCTATTATTTTCGTCATTCATTAGCACGCGCGCCGGTGACACAGTTCGCACGCAATAATTAAAGGACGCTCCTCCTTCACGAGCGTGCATCTAATTAAAGCACGCTAATTATCGAAGTGAATTACAGCGCTCGCGTCTCGACGACGTTTCCAGCGATCATCGTCCGCGATGAAACGTTTAAAACAACGCGAGCCCTAATTTTAAAACCCACCCCCTTTGCTCGGCCAACGGGAAGCCCCGTTGCTAGAGCAGCGATCTGTAATTGCGATAATTAACGAAACGGCGGCCGATTCCGAAAAATAACAGCTTTATCCTCGCGCCTCGAAACGGACTCGTACCAATGACAAAACGTTCGATAATAAACGACGGGTACAAATTGATACAACACGTAGCGCCCATACGTTCCCGATGTTCGCTCAGTTGTTACGCGCAACCGATCGCACAAAGAAATATCAATTAACGGATTTACGAGACCAGAATAACCGAGCGAAACGGTGAGCGAGCGAATTTCTATACTGGGCCTCTCGCTCGTTTCGCGTTTCGTCGGTATGATAAACCGCGTCCGATCGCCGACAGAAATTACACGAATCTTTTACGCCCCGTCGCGGCGAACGCGACATCGGACGAAGAGAATATTCTTCGCGTTAAGTTCACGCGAGGCCGCGTAAACTGGTCGCATCTATCATGCTTTATGAAAGCAGGCATAAAAGGTAAATGGAACGACGCTTGTCATTTCGGAATCCTATGAGAAATAGTGGCTGGAACGTCCCTTTGCCCGATGATCCATGACGCCCCCATCGGGTGCGCGGTACACGCGGCGAAAGGAACTCCATCCCCTAAATACGCGTCGTAAATTCAGCACGCGAACGCGGAAAACGACGCGTCGTCGCGCGTCGTTCATCGCGACGGGGACGGGGATGAATTATTGTTTGGGTCGCGAGGCGACGCGCGATCATCGACGAGGGCTCTTCGCAATCGGGATAATCGGGAAGGAACGCGGACGATTCGCGTGGATCGCGGCGGGTCGCGAATCGAGGAACGGGGGTGGCGTTCGACTCGATCCATCGACAGGCTGCGGGAGAATTCGCGGGGAACGTTTAATCCAGGCCATCGTATTGCCGCTGCTGGGCGTCTGCCGCGTATAAGATAAACAAGGGAGCAGCGGAATACAGATTTCGCGAATTTACGGGCCACGGGAACGCGGCTCGAGAATTATGGAAATTTCGAATAATTGGATCCCGCCGTCTCTTCCCGTATCGAAAACACACACAGAGACAAACGCGAGGGGGGCGACGAGACCGTGGGAGGCGTCGAAACGCGGAAAAATCGTTGTTTCCCCGCGATATACATTTCGTTTCGTACGACGCGCGGATGGAAATACGTATCCGTTCGTTGAAAGAAGTGATTTCATGGGTACGAAAATTTTGTCCCGGGAACAAACGAATCGGGAGATCAATGTTTTCCAATGGTCCGACGCGGGATTGTTCGCTATTTTTATTGTATAATTGGCTATGGTGCGTAACTATTCTTTTTCCGCTGTGCGATCGACATTCGAATGGAGCGGTGCGTGAGAAAAAATCGCTAATAAATACGACGAATCGCTGGAAATTGGGAGCAGAAGCAAAATTGCGCGTAACTCGTTTACAGTAAAATTCGTACACCGTACAGGTTTCGCTGATAGTCGTTGAGTCCCATTGATTCCACGCTTTGATTCGCCCCTGACGCGTTGATACGCGCGATCGAGATTCCTCGGTTAACACGAGAAGGGAAGAAATTTCGAGGCAGAAATAGCGAGCGGATGCTCGTAAACATTCGAAAATAATTAAAGGACGATGAATCGAACTTCCTCTCGCAGACAATACAGGTAGAACAGTAGCTGCTTTTAATAAAGAGCAGGCGATTTTGTTCTTCCTTTTTCACGACGCGTCAAACTACGCCAGGTATTAATACATCGGGGAGCTCTGCTTCGGAAGAATTAAGGGTAATAAATTTCCTTGAGGGTCGACAGGTCGACGTTAAGTCGAGATAAAAAGGTAATTCCATCCTCCTTAATATTCCGCGCCACTTCTTCTCGTATATTTTTCCCGTGAACGGCGACAAAACCTTTCGAATACTTAAAAACCAATCCAGCGACGAACGAGGGGGGAAATTTTGTAACAATTTTCGTTGGCGAACGGTGAAGAGAGTGGCGACATTTTTTCGAAAAACATCAAACCCTAATTGGTACCGTCCAAAAATGGAGCTCGAGTAACGCTGCGTAATCAATTTACCGTAACTTTCATCGCGAAGAGAAATAACCAAAGGGAAAGGGAACACAAACGAAGGAAGAACACCAAGAACGAAGAAACTCGGAAGAGGGCAAAAAGGTGAATACCAGCGTCCTCCATAGAGAGGAAGAATTTACGTTTCCTCTGGTAAAGTTCTACACGTTACTACTGTCGGGTAAGGAAACGGATTCGTGACGTCCAGTCAGCTTTTTCACTTGATGCTCTTCTTTTCTCCCTTTCTTTGTCACCCGCCTCCCTCCCCTGTGCAGCTCTCTTACATTTCTCCTTCTATTATCTGAGTCATTTGTTACGTTCGTCGGGGTATACTCTCGGGAAGTGCATTTGCATCCTCCGATTCCGTCTATGCTCAGTTCGCATCCGCGACGTGCCCGTAATTATGTTTAACAGTTCACGTGAAAAGTAATCAGCGAAATTTATGAATTTCTCGAGGATATTAAACGCGTTTCGTTCTAATAAAGGCCAGACGTTTAATAAAATACCTCGTTCGAACCAACGCGAGGCGTGCTTCGATCGCGTTGAAATGAAATCCACCTGGAAAGTTTGCTTCGTCGGTATTATCCACCAGTAGCGACGCAAATCGTTGGAGAGTATCCAAAAATCGGTTCTCGAAAGCGTTCGACTTAAAATCAGCGTCGGGCCCAGAACGAATCGCCATCCTTTACGCTCGTTTAAAGAAGAACGGCTGTGAAAATTCACGATTTCCGACGATTTCGAAATTAATTCCCGCCACGTGGCATCCCCCCTTTGATATACGCGAATGATAATAAAGAACAGCGGCAAGTGGGCCCGGAAGGCGATCGTACAAACAGTGCCAATTTAATCTCCATTCTGCGCGCGACAGCTGAAACGATCCTCCACCCACCGAGCGGTCCTCTGGAGCAACCATAGCGTGAAACCGCGATAATCTCAGTGTCCATTTGCCCCAACCCCGTTGTCGGCCATTGAAAATGCCGTAAAAACAAACACCCTGGACGCCCGTGCGATTTTCCGAATATTTCCCGTTAACATTTCCATTCCCCTCGTTCAACCTCGCCCACTTCCTTCGTTCTGCCGAGATTCAGCCTGCACGCTTTGGTATTTCATTCTAATCAGGCCGAGGAAGCGTTAACGCGACGCTAAATTCCTTTCGTGGGCGTTCGAGTTCCATTTCGAACGAAACCGAGTAGAAACGCAAGCGGCGATGCTAATTGCCGCTCGTTTCTCAACTTTCTTCGCCCTTAACGACCAAACGTACGTTTCTTTCCTAACTGCGAACAGATCCCAAAACAATTCCAACGATCGATGCAACGACGACACGGATCTCATGGCCTCCTCTTTTCCATCCAGCGTCGCGCGTACGCAGGTGTCTGGATGATCTAGCGAGAATTAAATTTCGATGTTCTAACCAGTCTGTCGTGTCTATGCCTGTGTCAAACATTGAACCTGTGACGACAGGACCGACGAAGCTCGATCGCGCGCATATTTTTATCGAACGCCTGCAGCAGCAGCTGCGCGAAAAAAGGAGTCGATCGACGTGGAGCGTAAAAGATTGTCAGCTGCTGATTTCGTGAGCCTTTGAGAGATCCCCGGGTGCAACGGAACCTCGCGAATATTAAACGCGATTCGGATGATCATTTGTCTCGCGCAGCTCGAGAGCAATCGAAACTCGTCCCTCTAGAAATTTGTCGCTACCGATCGTGAAAGAGACAGATTGAATTTTCAGCGCAAAAGGGGGTGGTTGGCCTCGAGTTTCTCGATGAAACGACGCGGGGAGGTAAGTGGCCGGCCTAAATTACCAATCAGTTTGCGCGCGTGCTCGCGGCGAAAAAGGAAAATTGCCAGAAATTTACACGCGAAAGGCATAAACAAGCTCTCGGTTCGCCGCTCGTTTATTCGATTACCAGGCCATAACGTTTACCCCGCGCGGAAAGGAGGCCATAGTTTAACTGCTTCATTATGCAAAACCTTTCGCTATCCTTTCCCTAAATAAGTTCGAGGCCGGTGTTAACGTCCGTTCCTTTCCGCCGGTTCGTAGCTCGTTTACCGCCGCGGCCGCCTTAAAATAACGCTAATCTAGCCATTCTACCAAACTAATACAGCCGTGGAATATTCCCGGCCGCTTAAGGATACTCGCCAGCGGGCCCGCGATCGTTTGCGTTTAACTGCGCGAACGCGTATCTCACTCGAAATGGATTCACGGCACTGCGTCCGACTTTTTTTTTTTTTTTTTTTTTGGCATAAAGTATCGCGACGAACTCGCGCGCGGGCTATCGTCGCTCGTTCGCAGATCGTTTCCCCGCGAACGTCCTCCAGCCGTGTCGGAGTGAAGGTAAATAGGAGACAAATGCGTGTTTGCGCACGGCCGTACGAAAGCTTTCAATGATTCCCCGTACAAACACCGCGAGTGCGCTTGACAATAATGTTTCAATGTTATTCGTGGCTCGCGTTCGCGTGCGCGCGGAAATTCCTGCGAGCACGCGAACGCGGGAGAGACGCGGGACGGACGAGTTCTTCTCGTTATCCCTGTGCGAAAGAAAAATGGCAACGGAAACTTCTGACAATCGAGCATCGTCGAAAGGGCTGGCAGAGAACTTACGGTATCGCTCGAGGTAGAGCACGGTCGGCAGATAACAGCACATGCCGTTATCGCCGTGCACGTGGGCGTACATGTCTGCTAATTAACACCCGAACGCCGCCGTGAACGCGTACGCGAGAGTGTTGCCGTGGCTCCGATGCTTGAACAGGACGAGCCTCCTCTGTCAATTCGGCGATCCCACTCGACGATCCTTCACTGGCGCCGGAACAACCGCGTCCGCGGCTGATCGCGAACGCATGGTCGGTGACGTGGCACGGCGTGTTGTCCGCGGCGGACACGCGCGTCTACTACCCCTTTCGCCCACCGATCGAATCGTCCGTCGATCGCCGCAGCGGCCTTTTTCTCCTCGCCGGAAACGGGGAACTCGCGCTCGCCTCTCGCTATTATGCGCCGCAAATAACGCGGATCGATCAGTCCGCTCGTTAAAAAGATCCCTTTTTTTCGCCTCTCCGCTCCTCTTCTTTCTTCCCTCGGTCGAGCCGAGCTTCGATCAGTTCGCTCGTTCCCCTGGCGCTCTCTCTGGCGTTCCCTCTTCCTCTCTCTCTCTCTCTCGCACGCCTTGTCCCTTCTAATCACCGACCAGGAACACGGTTAAGTACGTGACCGACTGGCTGTCGGCTGCTGGAATCCCGCCGACCGATTTTAATTGCGAATTCGAGGGCCGAATCGCGAGCCGCGCGCGGGACTTTCACAACCGCCGCCTTATCGCGCGCCTATCGACCGTTTCCACCGTTGGGAATTCGAGTAACCGGCGAGGATCCGACGAGTAAAAATGTAATTCGCGCGCTGCTGCGCCGTTGCGCCGCGCGGATACCGCGGATGCCCGGGATAAATTCGACGCTCGACGGTGGAAATTAAATGGGCGTTGCTTTGCGACGGAAATCGGACGACGGACGAGGCGCGGCCTATTTATGGAATTCCGTCTATTCGGTTTATTATCGCTCCCTTTATCCTCTTCGCTCTTCCCTTCTGACGATTTTAAAACACACGCGCGCACGGCTCCCCGGCGCTTTTCAAGTCCCGTTTTTAATATCGGATCGGAGCGTCGCTGGATACCTCGTTCGCCATTGCGCGATGCAGCGTCGACGGTGGTCGTTTAATTTTCATCCGCGTAACCAGGGATGAACTTTTCGAGCCAGGGTGGCCCGTTTATTTTCCGTACGCCGGTAATTCGACACGGAGCCGCGTTAACCAAACTTTTCTGCGCGCGAGCCGATAATTTCGCCGGAATTATTATCTTGCCCCGTTTCGACGGGTCTGTATGAAGAACAGTTTCATTAAATATCAGCCGCGATATCGCTGGGCGATAAAATTGATAAACGACGCGCGATGATGCGCAGTTCTGTTCGATAATCGGTCCCACCGGTTTATTGGACGAAAACACGCGCTCGACGGAACCGGCACGATTTTCGTCGAGTCGAGGCGAGAGGAGTCCTCCGCGAAGCTAACCGAGCACGATCGCGATGGCTAACGACTCTGACGCGGTAAAAGTGGAACGCAGAGTCGATGTCGTGACTCGTGCGGCAGTTAACGCGGTTTTCCCGAGAGGTGCGTTACGCAACTGCACGGAAAATGGTTGCAGTCAAGTGCATTCGCGATGCCAAACACGCACACGTGACTGATCCGTCTGAACCAGACGCACGATTGATTCGCGGGGTGAACACCCCTGTCAACGAGTTAATTGCGCCAACTATAGCGATTCCTTTTTCCTCTGTCGCCACTGGTCGCTGTTTTTTTTTCATCCCCTTCTTTCCTCTTCTCTCGCCAATTCAACAGACAGCGGAACGATACCTCGCAGCGAAATTGCGCGAGTCGTTTCGAAGAGTATCACGAGCGGAACGTTCGATTACAAGAAGCATCGATTCTTTGTCTCGCGCGCGCGTCTCGTCTAATTTATTACACATCTGTCGCGCGACAACGCACATTTTTCGACCGCCAGGAGCGAAAACGGGCAAAAATGTCTCCACGGTTAATTAGCGAGCGATGCTTCGTCCGATCGCGAGCACTGCAAATGGCTCGACGGAATTGAAAAAGTTTCTGATCGCGTTAAAAATCGGGTACTAATTACGCGCTGTTTAAGGGGCAGCCTCGATCGGCCCTTCAACTTTCATTGTCTCCCCGCTGGTTCCGAAGCGACGAAATTTCCGAACGTTCTATTTCCTAAGTATTGACTACCGACGAACCTATTCAACGAGCCGGGCAACCGTGATACGCGAATCCGCAATTAACCGTCACAAAACGACTGGCACGGTTAATGGTGGATGACGGTAACACAGGATTCTAAAATTTTATCGCACGCGTTACGAATTTTACGGATAGCTTCATTGTCTCCTTCTAAATGTATCGCGTTCTATGCAACGGCATAAATTATGCGCCAAAAATTCGCGGAATCCTCCGGAACACGTTTCGCATAATTGCTCGACGCGGCGACGATAATTAATTTATTTCAATTCCCATAGACGCGATTCCGTTCACGACGGTTTGGCGTCTTAAATGCGTTCGCGTTTTAATCGCGCGCGATCGAACACCCCCGAAATAAAGACTATCGATCACACGGTTAATTGTCTTTGGCGGCGTTGGCAGTGTTTGTCCGTTCGCGATAAATCGTTCCCGAATATTACAGACGACGATGGAAATAATTTACGTCCCCTCGAAAAGCAAGATCCGATAAGCAAATTAGTAGCTGCGCGGGGACACCGCGTACGCGTTATCGAACGTTACCTTCGCTCTGACTCATCACGGTTATTTACGGTCTATCGTCGCGAGAACGAGCGAGCGTGTTTTTTTTTTTTTTCCACCGAATACCTCGAAACACCAGATAGATTCTGCATTAGCGCATCACCGATATCGGGGCGACGATTTAAATGGATCACATGTGGCAGCGGCGTTCATGAAAGTGCTAACTTCAACCGACTAATGGCATCATTGCCGATCCCGAGTTTTCTATCAGTGTATCGAAAAAGTTGTTAAATGGCGAATTCATTCCGACGAATGACACCATCGAAGTTGAATCTCGCCGCGAGAAAGTTTTTCCGTGTATTTTCAATGTTCGCCGTGGCACGTTTGTGCATTCAATAACTTCGTAGCGAACGAGTTCATATCTGACCGAAAAAAAAAGGGGGAAAAGAGAGATCGAAGGGGGAGAAGCGAACGCGAATGTTCGATAAAATTGCGTAACTCGATTGTGGCAGCAATTTTCGGGAAATTAGCGTCCGCGAGATATTAACGCAGCCCCGAAAAATGCCGAAACCCAAATATTTCCCTTCCGCGGTGCACTCGGACGATCCCCCGAAAACAATCTTCCATCGATCGACGAGCCAAGCGTCGACCCGTCATACGTCCAAAGAATCACACACGGTAATTATTCCTTCGTGAATTAGCGCACGTGTCACAGCATCGACGACGACGACGACGACACTCGTACGGAACAGTTCGCTGGTCAGATGTCGTTGGACCGACAAATGCGAGCGCACCAAAACATCGTCGTTTCGACGATCGTAGGAACGAAGATCACCACTCGTAACGTCGCGCAGTAGAATGTAATCACGTAAACGCTGCGTCCGTGGCGATTAACACGTGATCCAATTGCGTGGACGGGAGCATTCTTTGCGCGACATTCCGTCGGAATTTCAGAGAGGCGAAAGGCGACGCACATGGAACGCCCGCTCCGGGCGGCTTTAACCCGCTGACTGCCGGAGTCGCCCCTTTTCCAACCCCTTGACTCGTCCCGGACCGCCCTCCAAACCCACGCTGCTCCCTGGCCCCTCGCTACCGCCACACTGCCCTCCTCCTACGTCCCGCCAACTTCGTCTACGACCTCTACCTTCGTCCGTACCTTCGCGGAATCCTTTCCACCCCCTTCATTCCTCCTCCTACGTTCGTACGTACACGGACGGGACGCGCAAAGTGTTCGTACGCCTTTTCATTTCTCCCATTAATAACGGGGCACCCTCGCGCGCCACGGGGAAAGAAATTGCGATCTGACGAGCGCGCTTTAAGTATATCGCTCGAAATAATTAGAAGATTCCATGCCCGACGGGCGAAACCGGCGGAAAATAAATTTAGGAGGCGACGAAGGGTGTGAATTTGCGAGGGGTGTATATTTTATGGGGGTTGCGACGACTCTGGAGATGATTACGAGGAGTTTGGACGCGAACGCGTGCAGGTTCGATCGATCGTTCATTGGACTCTTTCGCGCGAGAGTTTCGAATACCGCGGCGAAAGTGGCGGTTAAGTAGTATCGCGCAACGCTTGGTCAGACGCGAAGGAATAATAGATTCCGCTGGCGAAGACTGACCGCGATCGTTTCTCTCTCGTTCTGCCTCGAACGTCGACTCGTCGAAGCTGAAATTTTTGCGACACAACAGCTCCCATTTTCGCAACCCAGTTCAAACGTAAACAGGTACATTTTACGCCGTGGTAACTCCAAAAAAACAGGATTCTGCCTCCGCGTGGAAAATGTGACGGAGCGTTCATTCTCGAAGCTCCGCGGGACGGAACGGAGCAAAGTTTCCGCGACAACAACGGCAACTTCGTTACAATCAACGAGGAAACAATCGCGAGACCTAATTACGGGTGATCGCGGGTAACTCGTCTCGCGGAGAAAGGAAAAATCGTAGCATTCGTACGCGATACCAATGGTTACACGCGTTAACCTGCGTCGACGGTTTGATGCGATCGTTGATCGAGCGCATGCGTGTAATAGGATAAAGCATCGTGAAAAAGAGAAACACGAGCCCCGTCCGTGTTTCACTTTTTCCCCGTTTTTCCTCTCGCCGCGACGGGGCTCTATCGTACAGTTGAAAAGTAACGCGAGCAAGTAATAAGGGATAGAGGGGAACGAGATAAAATCCTATGAAACCAGAAGACGGTGGAGGAAAGCCATCCGCGTTGCCGACTTCTTCTCCCCTCTCGTCTAGCTTTGCGACTCTCGTCGACTGGCCCGAAGATACCCGCTTTCACGTCGAAAGTCTTCCTGAACGGGTAGGCAGCGGAGAAAAGGAGACGGGGGGAATATCCATCGGGGACCTAATAGCTTTTTACGCCTTATTACTCATCGTTGCGGCTGGCGAAGAAAGCGATCGACGCGGGAGAATGGCGTTCGCTCGGTTATCGTCGGCGCGATCGAACAGCGAGTTTCAATGCACGCGTTAGAAACTTCTAGCGAGGAAATGATTCGAGCCGCGATTCAAAGAGTGGAAATTACCAACGAGCCTCGTCCGACGCTCCCAGTTCTGAATCCTCGCGCGGGGGTGACAAATGTTTCGACATCACGAAGATTGGTACTTCGACGGGTATCGTGGACTGGAATTTCTGGCGAACGGGTATTTACTTAAGTCCGACTAAGCCTCGTTAATCTCCTGACCATGGCGAGGTGATCGCGGGAGTCAGTAAGCGATTCGGAGACACACCAGCTGATAGAGTAGCCGTTTTGGTAAATTTACGCGTTCAAATCAAACCATAATCGTCGGACGGAGAGAGAGAGAGAGACGTCTTCCGCAAGACAAATATCAAATCTATCTAATCTGAGTGCACATGCTGACTCGCGCTTATGCAAATATAATAAACTCGCTATAAAACACGCGCTTGTTTTTGACTCGAACACCTCAAGCGATGATGTCACGATCGATCGACTATTATTAACAGCGTTATTACACGACAGTCGTCAGTCTACTATATTCGCCTTCTCGGCGTTATTATTATGTTTATAAAAAGCAATATTTTGCGGCGAAGGAAAGACGGGAATTTAGTGCAGCCGCGTTCCAGTTTGGGATGCGCGCGGAACTGTTGCTAAGCAGTTCCGCTGGTGGAGAAAAAAAAAGGGTGCAAAAGGTAAAACAAGGACGGAAAAGGAAAAAATGAACCGATTTCGAGGATCACTCGAACGCTCGAATGATCGTGAATCTCGATGCTCGAGAGGGGTAAATCGATTGCGCGTCCCTGCGAAGCGTCAAATTTCTAATGGGGTATGAATTCCAGCCTGCTTCTCCCTTCCTGCCATTGACGGGGAGGAAAAAGGGGCGAAGCTTCCTGAATGTTTGGTGGGGTCGTGAATGAAAGAAACAAAGGAGTAAAACTGTCCGTAAAAAGAGGAGAAAGAGCCCGAAAAAGGAAAAGGTCCGTTACATCTCTATCCAGCAGGAACCAGAAAGCATTTGGAGGCGGACTGAGAATAGAATTGCGAAACGAAAAGGAGAATAAAAACCATTCGTCGGTTATATTCGACGGCTATGCGATTGTATCGCGCGGAAGAGACTTTCGAGAACGAAAAATTCTGTCTTGCCATTTTTTTTACCAACCCAACAATAGCGAGTCATTCGAAATTCGCGTACGCGAGGCGGCGATTCACGGCGGTCCTTTAATCGTTTCGCGTTAACGCAGAAAGTAATGACCCGAATGCGATTCGTCGTTAAGTTTCTTTAAATCAGACGAAATTAATCCACGCGCTAATCCTGGAAAAACGATCGAGACGGCTCCCCGAATTCTATTACTCAGGATCGAAACTCAGCCTCGACTCGGCTAGTTGAACCGAATCGGCTTATGACTGTGCCGGCGACGATGAGCGTGCCGTAATTTAATTACCAATTTAATTACAGAGATCGTTAATTACCCAAACTTTAAGCTCGCGCTAGGATGATACATCAGGCTTACTTTACAAGAAGAATCAATCTGATTCAGCGAGCTCTTCCGCGCGAGTGTCGAAGCGAATTAAAATGGCTACGGCGAACAGCGCGGACGACCCAGTCGCGCCTCTGCGCGCTACTAATTATGTAATTAATGAGGTACAAGCTTCTTTTTCCCGATTCGTTACAAAGCGGCCGGACGAGTCGAGAGCGTGAGAAAACCGTGCTTTTCGCGGTTTATTTCATTAAAATTGCTTATCGCAGCTCGCCGATGAAAAATTGCTGAGATTCTGCTGAAAAACGAGAAATTAGCAAACGTACAAAGTAACTCGCATACATTGCATCGAACGGATAGAATATTCCCATTTTTTTCATTACTACCAGCATTCGGATTGTTTGATTGGAAAATCCACGCCTCGATCGATTCCATCTTGTATCGTCGAGTAAGAAAATTGAAATTTTCTTCGCCAACCTATTCAGCAAACAGTGCAGCGGCCCATCCGAAGGATTTATAGCGAAACCGAGCACAGATCGCGAAGGAGATGCGAAGTAAGAGTATAAACATTCGGAACACGAGGCGCTTCTCCATAGAAAACGAACGGAATGTGCATATTGTCAGGAATTACGTAGCTGCGAGTAAAATTGTTTTTTAATTGCTACATGGTACCGCCAAAAGCATACGCGGATGAAAATATAAATGTAAAATGAGAGAGGTATTTGAACAATTTTCGCGATTTAATCATTTTTATATGATCGAAACTGAACAAAAATTAAATTTCCATGGAGGATTTCACAAAATACCCCTTAGTAACGCGTCCCCGGAATCCAGACGATTTTACGCGGAAATAAAGCAAATTTGTCACGACGATCTCGCGAAAGTGGATTCCTAATCGATCTGTACGCGAAACAAAAAACTAATCTGATGGGGATTTCGTTTAATCCTTCTTTCGATGTTGTAAACCTCTGCGATACACGGGATTACACGAGCTGAAATTCTTGATAAAATTCAATGGATTCCCTGTTGCAATATTCGAGTCGCGACGAACGCGTAAACCGTTATCGAGTGCTTCAAACGAGACCGTGTCACATTTAATCATTTCTGTCTGACCGTGTACTATTTTCATCCCCTTTTTTCACGAACTAATGATACGCGAGGCGCCTGTTTTCACGAGTTAAAACGAAAATCGTGGCGACATCGAGCGCTATCGATGCCGCGATACCTTCGACGAAAAACGAAGAGACATACGTCGTAAGAATGTCTTCCTTCGGTCGGTTCCACCGCAACTACCCCCATTCCACGGCCAGGTTTTACCATCAACCCTCTTCAACCACGGTTCAGCCCTTTCCTTTTACCTCGGCGAGTGATAGCTTTCGAAACGTTACATTATACACCAGGAACTCCTTTCGCTGGTACATCGGTTCGTCTTTGTCTCCTTTGGCTGCCGGATGGAGAGAGAACGCCCACAGAAGAAGAAAGGACGAGGAAGAGAAAGTAGTGGAAGAAAAGGGAAAGGGGAGAAAAAAAGCGAGCAGGATCGAGGCGAGGAGGTGGTCCAGGATGAAAGGGTAAGAGGAAAGAGGAAAAATAAGATCGAAAAAGGAGAGTAAAAAAGAGGCAAGGAAAACGTACGCGTATAGAAGCAGGGTGTTCGTGTATATATATAACGTATTATCTATATGCGACGAGTTTATGAGCTTCCACCCTCGTACGTCTACGTCCACGTTCCCCGGCGTGTTTCGTCTTCTCCTTAAAAGTAAACCGTAATCCAGCCACTCGCATTCGTGCCCCTCGTAAGTATCAGTACCTTCCCACCTTAGGTGAAATAAAAACGTGCTCGGGATATTTGAACGAGATATTCCCGCCACGCGAGCTTCTAATACCCAAATTCTGAATAAATTCTATCGATTCCTTATGCGCGAGTGCCCAATTCTTTTAACGAACTACCGCAGGCGTCTATTTTTCGCGAATCTCCCGAAAACGTGTCGCGCCAGCTCGTGCGCCTGACGCATTAAGGAAAACTCAGCGCGCGTCGTAAAAGACGAAAAGTACACTTCGCAGAGATGAATAGCGCGACAACGCTAAACATAACCCGACGAAATTACACGGAACTTTCCGCGTGAAGCGAATAAAGGAAGTAGTAATCCGTGTGCGCGACAACGGAGCAACTTTTTCTACGCGACGAAGGTACGCGCGTCCAGATCCGTGGATCTGGAGCGAGTCGTTGGTGAACGCTGCCTCGGACGAGACCCGAAAACTTCTCCGGGAAGAAAGCCGTCTCCTTCGATAGGGTCGCAGCTATGCTCGATAATGAACACACCTGGACAAATTCGATTATACGATTCCCGAGGGCAAGTAATCCAATTTGCACGTCATCAAGTCACGCGGCGAAACTAGTCCGAAGAGCGAGCCATACGACCGCATGTATCAAATATTGAAGTTCCCAGATTGCACTGGACTGCCCTCGGGGACGCCAAATAACTGGCAGCTCCTGAAAACGCAGGAAACCTTCTCGAACTGTGGTTTGTACTTAACTCGGACCTAACGTTAGCGCGGACCAAAGATTCGGCAAGACGCGGCACAGGCGTCAGAAACCAGCCAGAAATACGAAACCTGGGTGGGTCTTGGTGAACTGACAAACTCAGCGGTTTACCCTCCCTCTTGATATTTGTTTTTGTCCTGCTGCTTGTCGCTATCGTTCTCCATCGCTATCTGGAGCACTAAATGAATTACGAACGGTGCATCTCTTCGCGCTGATTAATATCGCGACGGGTATTGTCAGGACCAATGCGACAATTGCGTGAACGAGAAGCGTTTGTGTTATCAACGAATTGCAGGGAAATTTGCCTTTGTTAAAAAATACAATTTTCGCGGTGCAAAACAAAACGCGACTGTGTAGCGGAAAGAAAAATAGAATTATTAGCCGTATATCAAAATTGCGAGGATTTTCAATCAAAACGATCGACGAATGTAATATTGTTGTTAACCGACGGTGAGTGGTTCCACGCGCCTTCTGTCAGAGTGCGTACACGCAAACGTGTACAAATTAGCACGGTGTGCATTTCCGTGTGCACTTTGTTAACAATATAGAAGTATTTCACGTTACTAGGCACAGTGTTATTTCGACCATGCACGAGAATCGTGACACGTAAATCTGGAATTATCGTTTTCAAATTGTCAATTAACAGATATCAAGGCCATCGTTCTTCCTTCCAATTATTATTTCATCTCTTCTTTTATCGCTACTTGCAAAATAAAGCTCACTATCTATAAATTAAACACCTAAATTAGTCGTTTACACGCGAATTATGTATTAAAACAAAGTGAAAAGATAAAGGCGCACGGTGTACTAAATAAAGAAGATCATAAATGGATGTCGAAACTTAGACCAGAATCAATAAATCATGTCTAACGCCAGAGACACGTTTCAAAAGCACTTGTAAAAGCACTTAAAAACGCTTATCTCCTTTACCTAAATTCACGAAAACTCTGTTGTACATTTTAATTGTGCTCCTCTCCGCGGACAATTGCAATCTGCGAGATTAATTAACGCGTGAACGTAAACGTAACGTTTGAGCTAATTGGATGGTGGACCACGACTCGACCAGAGATTCCACGCGCGTCTCTATTAACGACCTAAAAAGACCGACTTTTCATGCCAGAATCAATGCTGACGTTGAAAACGGTACGTACGCGGATCCTCGTGAGACGCTCGTGATCGCTAAAAAGATATCGCACCAGAATTCCACTATAGAAAATTGTGCAACGGGAGGTTCGATTGAATTATTGCTCGCGGTTTGCCTATCTCTCTGATAGCGAAGGATGCGGCGACGAATCACGTCTCAGCGTCTGGGCGGAGGAGAGCATCGAATATTTGAGGGAGAGATGGCTCGAAAGGAGGAAATATAAACTAATCACTCGGCTGGATTCGCCGCAGTGATAGGCGAGTGAGATTATCAAACGCGTTACTATTTATTTCGCACGGCTGCGTCAATGAGACTGAAGATAACGGAAGCTTTCCTCCGCGTATGGCCGCAATGGGTCGTCTGTTTGACACGTTAGTAGCAACCTCTTCCTCCTATTTACGTTTAATTGTCTAATACCGCCGCGCGTTCGCACACAGTGACCCTGCTGTCTTTCAATAATGGACTGGCGATTGGATGGACGTCCCCTTACATCGCGCAGTTGACCAGCAGAGAATCGGTGGTACGTATAACGGACGAGGAGGCATCGTGGATAGTCTCTCTGTTGCCGTTTGGCCGACTGTTCGGCGCCGTGATTGGCTCCCTGATAATGGAATACTACGGCGGTAAAAAGGCCTTGTTAGCCGCGGGATTACCCATCGCGCTCAGCTGGATTTGCATAATATTCGCCAACTCGGCTTGGTGGCTTTACGTGTCGAGGACGTCCGCTGGTAAACACGATTCCCTTTCGTCGCGTTCTTCCCTAATCGAACGTTCTCGATCGAGCACCTAACTCTTACCGCAGGCATCTCCCTCGGGATGTTCTACAGCTGCTTCCCCCTTTACATGGGCGAAATAGCGAACGCGAGCATCCGCGGTGCGCTGGTCAGCACGATAGTGAACGGCATGCCACTTGGAACGTTGATCGGCAACGCGATGGGCAGCCTGATGTCGATGATGAGCTTTGGACTCGTGAGTCTGGTAGCGATCGTCTGCTTCCTGGTGATGTTCCTGTTTCTGCCGCAGTCGCCGCACTATTACGTGCGTTGCAACGACGAGAAGACGGCGAAGAAGACGATACAATGGTACCATCGAAAGTCGAACGTGAACGCGGAGCTGCAGGTGATCGAGGACTTCGTGCGAGCCACAGCGGCCACGAGCTTCCGCGAGAAACTGCGACAGATCACGGTTAAGAAGAACAGACGGGGATTCGTCATAATCATATTCCTGTTCATTTTCATGCAGCTAAGCGGACTGAACACGGTCGTTTACTATATGGAGACCATCGTCAGAAGTGCGCAGGTGACGTCGGTGGAGCCTGCGACTGTCGTGATCCTCTCTACAGGAATAGGTACACCGTTTTCCATATACCATCTCTGTCTCGATATATCCCCTGGAAACTCTTCCATTCGCGTATACACGAAACGTTGTTTCGTCTTTGGTTCGTTTCAGCCTCGATTGTTTGAAACGCGCGCCTGTTCCAGGTATAGTGGTCGGCTGGATCAGCGTGTATCTGATCGATCGTTGCGGCAGAAGGGCTCTCATGACGGTGTCATGCGGCTGCGTAATCATGGCGATGATACTTCTGGGGGTGCAGTTTATGCTGCTGGAACAGAACTTCGACCCGAAACGTCTCGAGTGGCTACCGATCCTGGCGATGATACTTTTCATGATGATGAGCATCGGTTTGGTCCCAGTGCCGAGCACCATACTCAGCGAGCTTTTCCCGGACGATTTAAAGAGCATCGCTGGGTTCACGGCCAGCATCACGTCCGCTCTCTTCGCGTTCATATGCAGCAAGACCTATCAGCCGCTGATCGAGCTGATGACCGAGAAATGCGTGTTCTGGATGTACGCGATAATCATGACCATGTGTCTGGTGTTCACGTACGTGGCCGTGCCAGAAACGAAAGGAAAGACGTTGCAGGTAGCTTTCGCGTGATTTAGATAACAGCGTTCTTGACACCTTTCTGCATGCAAACGAATCGCCTTATCGCTCGAGAGGAATTCGCTCTATCAATACCGCGCGGAGGATATAAAGTGTAGTTAAAATCGACTCTCGCAATTTCACGCTCGCAAGACGTCTCGAATAGAGCGTGAATATCGAACGGTTGCGGAGATTGGTAGTTCGACCTGATTTTTAATAGAGAATGTACGACGAGGTGCTCCGCGGGAGTGTTCTTCACCGAGCATTTTTCCTGCGACGCGGTACTAAATATAATCGATCTGATGTCCGCAGGAAATACAAGAGATGCTGTCCGAGACGAGTAAAAAGAGGGGAAAGAGTTTGGAGACGAAAGGGACGGTTAAATAGGAGCCTCGCCGCGATTGGAATGAAATGCGATGTAAGGAATCGATGATCTCAGTGATTGAATAAACTGACGTTTTTATAAATGAACACACGTGTTGCGTACTACCTGCACTTCGCGAAACGAGCACGATTAGAAACACAGTTTCCTGTATGTGTCAACGTTTAATTAGGTAATAATCACGTGCAAATATTAAACGTTCTAGTTTCACTACACACAAAGGAGTAAATCATACCGAATTTCACGTATCTTATCTTATCGCATAGAGCAGAAAAAGTAGTGATTAGCAAATAAATAATAACGAGCTTAACGGAATGACACCACGAAGAAAGTATTAGTATATGTTCAGTGTACGCCAAGAAACAAGCGCACTTTGTTCCTTCCAATCTGAAGACCTATACCAATTGGTACAGGAAACGGCAATAAAAAAAAAAGTGTATTTCCGTTCTAGTATGTTATTTTTCTCGCATCGTCGCTTTTAATGGTTCAGTCGTCCGCGACGCGACGTAAAATCGTAACGTCGAAACGACCTCCGTTTATTTCAGAAAGTAACCATTAGCAAACCACTGGCGTGATTACGGTTCCGAACGGGCATCCACGATGAACTATCGCGACGTATAACTCGCAACAATAATCGTTGGAAGAACATCTGATTGATTCAACAGCGATAAACATCGCTAGAGCAACGTCTCCCGTTCGTTTTCGTTAACGGGACAAAAATAGTCTCGATACGCTTCCCATAAATCGAGTCTAACAAACAAACAACAGGCGGAAATGTATACACCCATTATCTCTTATCTAAAACGAACAAACGGTGCATCCGTTTCAGTATTTTCGAAGGTTTTCATTTTTGACGCGAACTCGCGTCAGCCAGTTACCCGTTATCTTCAGAGGAGTCATCATGAGCGATGGTACGGATGGAAAATCGAGGAAAAATGCGACCTGGCCGCAATGGATCGCCGGTTTCGGCGGTAAGTGTTCATAAATCGTAACGCTCGATTCCGCATCTTACACGCAACCCCGTCCCACGATGCTCAAATCTGTTAACAGCTCTGCTGTTGGTGACGCAGATAGGATTACTGACAGCCTGGTCGTCACCGTACAACGAGCAGTTAATCGCTCCGGATTCCCCGTTTCCGGTAACCGTATCGGAACTGTCCTGGGTGGTGTCGTTGCTCAATCTGGGACGAATCTTTGGTGCCGTGGGAGGCGCGACCTGCACCTACTACTTGGGCAGCAAAACGACCATTCAGATCACCAACGTGCCCATAACGTTGTCCTGGGTGTTCATCGTCCTGGCCAGTAGCGTCGAATGGCTGTACGCCTCGAGATTCCTCGGTGGTGTCGGCATAGGGATGACGTACAACTGCTACGCCATATATTTAGGGGAAATATCGAGCCCAAACATCAGAGGGGCCCTGGTCTCGCTGGCCTCGGCCGGGATGCCCTTTGGGAACCTGATAATGAGCATCATGGGGGCGTACTTGCGAACAGAGACGTCAGCCTTGGTAGCTCTGGCCTCTTGCCTCGCGTTGATGCTCCTCTTCTTGTGGGTGCCAGAGTCGCCGCATCACTTGATAAAGAAGAACTCCCACGAGAAAGCGAGGACCTCGATTCATTGGTACCATCGCGACTGCGACGTGGAACCGGAATTCATCAGGCTGCGGCAGTTCGTCGAGAAGTTCAGCGAACAATCGGTATCGTTCAAGGACCTGAAGACCGTGCAGTTCCGTAAGTCGTTGGCCGTGGTCGTAATCCTCGTCATGTACAATCAATCGTGCGGAGTTAACAGCGTTCTGTTCTACATGGAGTCGATCCTGACGTCCGCGAAAGTCACCATGGTGGAACCATCGTTGATGGTGATAATAGTAATGACGTTCGGTGTGATCGGTGCCGGCGCGTCGATGTTTCTGATAGACAGGTGCGGGAGAAAGATGCTGATGATCGTGTCCTGCACGGGGATCTCGTTGTCGTTGACTCTGTTAACGATCGAGTTTCAACTGTTGAGTTTCGGTTTCGAGGCGGAAACGGTGCAACTGTTGTCGGTGATCGGGATGTGCCTGTTGTACCTGGCGATGTTCATAGGCGCCCTTCCCGTTCCGGTCACGATACTCTGCGAGATATTTCCGCCTCACTTGAAATGCATCGCCGCGCCAATCACCAGTTCCGTGGCGGGCCTCGTCTCTTTCATCTCCACCGGTACCTACGTACCTCTGCTCGATCTCATGACCGAACGGTACTTGTTTCTGTTTTACGGCGCGTTGCTGGCCACCGCTGTGCCGTTCACGATGTTCTGCGTGCCTGAGACGAAAGGGCTCTCCCTGCAGGAGATCCAAGCGCGTTTAACCAGGAAGAAGAAGCCGCAAACGACGGAGCCAGCGTACGACACCGAGAGGAAAGCTTCTCGAGCGCAGAACACGAACCTGTATGTAATACCGCGCGCTAATTTGATTACCGTTTGAGTGTACAAGAATTTCACGAGAATATAAGAGATGTGCGATTGTACAACATTGTTTGTAAATGTAAACCGTAACGTCAGCTGCGATAATAGCGTCGATGGCGCAGAGATTGTTATTTCACGACCGAAACCCGTGCGGAGGAGTCGCGTTCGCCAAAGATCATCGCTCAGCCTGACTCGTATCTCACTCGAGCCGACGAGGGAGCAATTCGACGAACTTCTCAGTAAATTCGCAAACGACGAATGAAGTCTCGGATGATAGAGGAAGAAGAGCACCGGCGGTGCCTGTTGTTCTTTTGCCGTTCCATTCTTCTTGTAACCGAGAAACGATGTAGCTATTTCTCTTCGGGGCGGACATACGTCGCCGTAACGTCGACGATGGAACTTGGCCAGTTTCATATTTTAGAAGGCGATATTTCAGTCGCGCTGGCTGCGCCAACAACGTTAAAGGTGCAACGGTCCCCATGGCGGCACCGTTGAAAATTGCTCGCCTTATCTCGCCCGGGTCATTGCACGATGACTCGCGTCGATGACCTTATAAACGCCAGGGCATCGACAAGAATTTACGCCGCGATTCTTCCCTCCTACCAACCCGTACGACCGTCTGTACCACGACGAAACTGTTCCGCACTAAAACGTCATCAATATTCGAAAACAAAAATGCGACAGAGACGCGACTTCCTCCGCGCTGTTTGTTCCTCCACGGACGATTAAATTCTCTCATTAGCAAAATTCCCACCGCAGCCCTTCCACACTGCGTCACGCTGTGCGCCGACACTGTTGTCGCGGTAAAGCGTGTCCCACGAGGCGACTCGAAAATTCACCAAAAAGTCGCACAGCGATAGCGCGGCTGAAACGTATCGCGTCGCGTTACACCGCGTTACACCCCCGCGTCACGACAACGAAGCGAGCGTCATCGCGTCGAATTGATTACTTAAACGTCACGGTCGTTTCATAATAAATGCACGCGCACCCCACGGACGTACGTGACTGGTTATCATTTTAAATTCATTACCAGCGGAACCGAATTGCATTCGGAGGCCCGCGCGAATCGGTGCGTAACTCTTTGCTGCGCCCACCTCGGGGGTAATGCCAGCAGGGGGTGACTTCGCCCTGTGACGCGCGCCATTAAGTTATTGCGTCTAGCGCGATTCGGATTTACGATAAGCCGATTTCCGAGCGAATTCTCTGTCGATTGGAAGATTATTGGATTTATTGTAATTAATACAGTGTCCGTGCGCGCGATCGGCGAGGGGGGATGGGATACATCGAACTTTTAATGGCCGCGCTGCTGTCTGACCGCCCTCATGAAATATTCATACCATTTTTTCCTTACGGTTGTCTCCTCTGTTCGTTCCCTGAGTCGAAACGACCGTCACAGTTTAGTGGACGGAAAAAAAGCAGTTAGCGAAAAGGGCGATTACCGCTCGAGGCCGGGGTGGAATATTTAAGAAGGTGGAAGTTCGTCGTTGAATACGTTCGATCGGGAATAAGACGACAACAAGTCGACTCGATGGCGTACTGAGAAAATGACCGTTTCGTCATGTATATAATTTGAACCCGATGGGAGACGAGACGAGTCGCGAAATTAGCAAATGCGGATGCGATCCGACGATCTGCAAAGGAGACGCGAAAACGTAATGCCATCTTAAATCTTTCCAGAGGACAAACGAGAAGTTTATCGTCGCGCGGATATAAGCGGTTCCTCTGACAGGGCTGTGGAAATTGCGCGCTCGAAGGCACACATTCTATATCGTCAGTTTTCCTCGAATCGTGTACATTCAGCGGCTTTTCGTCGTAAAAGTAAGGTAGATTCGCTCTTAATCTGGTTTATTATATTTTCTAAAGATAAGTGCCTATATTTCTCTGTATCATCGATTGTATTTTATTTTTGAAACGATACGAAGCCACTTCAGCGTGAATTCTCGCAATTATCGAAGTTGGAGAGAAGATTGACGCGACGCGTCGAGCATGTAACAACGGCACGAAAACTAACTCGATCGTTTCTGCTATGTACAGGTCGCCTCTGCGTTTCAGAACTCCTAATCGCTTTAAAGCTGTCTGCAGCTAAATCGAGTCAATTGCCCTGTCAACCATCTGTTCTGGATCCTCTTACCCGATACCAATTAGAATCCAATAGAGGTCTCATTCCGTTAAATAATCCGTAAAAGTTCTACGACGTGTCCCTCTTCGCGTCCCGCGTCAGTCGCATTAAGAATTCCTTTGCCTCGAGCACTCGTTCGTTTCTAACATCCCGCTAACGGAAATGTCGATCGTCATTTCGTAAATGAACTTTCGTCGGACGTTCGCTTCAATTGCTGTCCGCCCGCGCGGAATCGATGAAAAAGCGAACTCTCGGCTGATGCGCGAAAAACGAAACAGCAGGACCATTCGTTTCGCTAGCCTAGACCCGACACGGTCGTGTAATTTACCTCGACAGGAGCTTTGGCGTGAAATATAACATAAAAGCATACACGCGAGCTAACGACGGGAATCACTGTTCCACTCTGCTTGGAGTTTTAATGCTCAGCCGCCGCTTAAGTACGATTATATCAATCCCAAACGATCGAACGCAGCTACGCTTGAAAGAGCCGTTCCACCGAGGCTAGCCAGGGAACGAGGTAGGGCGCGGGTCGAAAAATCATGCATACGAGCTGCAATAATGGAATTCTTCCAACTTTCAGTCAATAAAGAAGTTCTGAAAACAATTTTGCAATGCAATAACCCTTCGCGCCTCGGCAATCGACAAAGTTTCCCCCGAAGCCTCGCCTGGTCCGCGCTCGCGAACTGTGCTTGCGGGGGTGGACCTTAAAATTCAACGAACCTCTCGTTGGAGGATCGTCTTTCTACTTACGAACAGAGATTCTCTCCGTCCCAGCCGTTCTCCACGCCACGGGTCGTTCCGTACAGGGGCGAGTCTGATCGGCTGTAAAAATCAAAGGGTCGCGGGGGGCAGTTGGCACCCGTTCGAATCGCGTCCGCTCCATCCGCTCGCACAACAGGCTGCGGCGTCCGCCATCGGGAACGCCAGCGTTTTCTCATTTCCACGTCAGAACGCCCGCATTATCCGAACGGTGAAAATAGAAGAGCGGAACGCGATGGGGAGAGAACGTCGGCTCGTCCAAGGGAAATCGAATCCTCGAATCGAAGTAATTTTTTATCGCCGCCTCGAGGCTCCGTCTTCCTGTCTAGCTGCTTTCTCCTCCGCGGACGCCGCGAAGGCGGACGTTCTTTTCATCCACGGATATCGCGCGGAAAGCGAAAGAAACGCGCGTGCCTAATCAAATTTTACGAGCGATCGACGCGTCGATCGCGACGAACGCTTCCGTTTCGTTCGATCATCGCGAGACTGTCCGAGTGACCGGAAACGATCGAAGTTCCGCTAGTGGAGAGCGAAACGCAAGATTTGCGCTCGCTCGACGAAGGGACGTGTCCAGTGAAAGGAGAGCAGAAAGGGGATTTCAAAGAGCGGAACGGTAACGCGAGAAAGTGGCGGTCTAACGCATTCCAGCGGGTTCATTGAAATGTTTAAACAAAAGGATCCGGTCGATCGCGCTCGGACGTCCTACGGCGCAAAAGTTCGATGCACCGTGGCATCGACCGGACAAAATGTAGGCTAGTAGTATGTCACGAAAACGCCGGAATTGGTTGCTCGCCAAGTCGCGGATAGTCAATGGAACAGAGATGGGAAGGACCGGGCGGAGGGTGGGAGGGGGATGAAACGAACAGTCGGGTCTGTAACCTAAATTCTCGCGCAGCCCCGACTTCCAGCCGATCCCTTTGAAACCCCCTGTACCGCTTCCGCTGGATCAATGATACTCGCGGTTAACTGTACACAGTGTTGCATTGCGATAGACCCGCTTTCGATACGCGGCGACATACTCCGGTTGTACGCGGCCGTTTTACGCGGTGCACAATCGAAACGACAACGAAAAAAAGGGAAGGAAAACAAAGCAAAAGAGGAGAGGGAAAAATGATCCCACGGAGACCCGTGTCCCCGAGCATACGTCTAACAAAAACCACGAATTAATCCAAATAACGTGATCGAGCGCGCGAGCGTACCGCTCGTCCTCTCTCGTCGCGGCACGAAACACGACGAAAAATCCAAATATCTTTTGTTCCCACGTCGATAAAGGATATCGAGTGAAAACTACCGTCAATTCTATCGCGACTATTGTGTCCAGCGGATTTATTTTTTCCGAGTCGTCGATTTAGCCGCGCGCCGACGAGCTAAACGACTAATTTTGTTCCCTTCGCCGTTGATCGAACCGCTGTTTCGATTATCCCGCGCAGAGCGATGCGATTCGACGAACGTGTTCACCGTCCTCCGCGTTTAATTATCTCGGCGATAAATTGGAGATAACGAACGAGCAAGTTTCAGCGGGGAAAGAAAAAAGAGAGGGTAAAAAACAAAGGGTGAACGCGCGGACGCGGTGGCGGCAGCTTTCGCCTGAATATTTATACGAGCGAAATGAAGTTGTAGGAGGCAAGTAGAAGCGAGGACTCGCGGGGGATTGCTTGCCAGTCCCACGGCGCTCTTGCGTCTCTATGTCTTTCCTCAGGTATGCCGACATCAATTCCCAGTCTTTATTTCTTCTCGTGTCCTTCTGACCCAGTTCACTCCGTTGCTTTCGCAAATTATATCGTCCGCATAAATTAGAAACAGTATTTTACAGGGGCCCGACAGTTTCATCTGATCGTTAGCGAAGCATTCAAACGACCTTAGGCGAAGAGAATAAATTATCTTTTAGAAAATGAAGCTGAAATCAGGCGTGTCTGACGGACACGCTTCTGGGCGTGCATTGTGCGCAGAAAAAAAGAAAAGAAACGCACCGATAGACGGACGCGCGCGGACTTTCCATAATAATTTTCAAAGACGAGCAGGTGCAGAAAATAGGATAAAGTTTGGAAAAGAGGCGAGCATCGGTGAGTTAGTCGCAGCACGTCGATTCCGTGGCCCGTTCGCCCCGTACCCTATATATACATACATATATGATTATCCCGGCGAAAAGCGGTCGAAGAACACGTTACGATGTCCCTGGGGATATTCCTTTGGCTATCCTAACTTTTCTTCTTCTCCCTCGTTCGACTTTCTCCTCGCGTGCATCCCCTGCACCGCGCGAAAGTCCAACGTGAAATATGCCCGAGTCCCTCGAGATTTCTTCCTCGATCGTCCCTTGCCGTGCATGACTAAGGGCTACTCGAAAACTCGAAGCAGTCCGATAAATTTAATTATCCGTTTCCGTGAACTCTCGCGTTAGAGAGCTCCTCGCGCGATCCACGAACGCGAGCCGCTCTCCGCGTTCGATCTCACCCTGTTTCGAGTGCCGCTTCGCACGTTGCATAGATTCGCGTGGTCATGGAATTTCCATGGGAAACGTGGCAAGTGGTCGATACTTCTGGCGGAATTTTGTTCAGAAAAAAGCACGCGTTCGATGGAGGTACGAAGGAAAGGTCGCGGTCTGCTTTTTCAATGGCTTCCAGACACCTCGCTGAGGGTGTCTTGGATAGAATTTGCAAGATTACACCAGCGAGAACTATCAGCGTAAACCTTCGACCGTGATGTGTTGACAAGCGTCGTGCATACGTCGCGATAGTGTACACGAGAGTTTGAATTGCCCAGCCACTGTGCAACAATAGTTAAAAGCATTGACTGCTTCAAACAGGAACCGTATGATCGTCAACACTATCTGATTACAGAGTGACTGAACGCGCCAACCAGTTCAATGTTAATAGACTGTGTACCGTAGTTGCTATTTCGTGAATATGCATCGAACGTCGCCTACGCGAAATACAATTCGCTATTTACGCGAATGTTTTGCGCAAAACTGTTTCTCTGCACAATCGTCGAAATGAAGGAAACGAAACTGTTTCACGGCGATTGTTTGAAACAATTGGCCGGGGAAAATCTTGTCGAGGGAACTGCGATATGCTAAACTCTAGGTTACGATCGTTCGATGCGACAAAGGTTTCGAAAGTACGATAAATATCAGGTAAATTTCCAAAGCGCCGCGAGTTTCCCCGGTGCCTGTCGGGAATAATTACGTTCTACTTGCAATTGCGTGTAGCAATCAGGGGAAACAAATGGCGCTGACGACCGAGGAGACCGTTACATCAACGAAAACTTTTCGAGTGATACCTACGGTTTCGAGGAACAAAGTGTTCGCAGCAGTCGCAGTCGAGGGTGGATTTGTAGCCGGAGGCATTGTCTTGGCTCCGCTCGATTAATGATCGGTCGGTTCGCCGAGCTCGTGGGACTCTTCTCTCTCGTTTTCCGTAAAATTCGACCCCCGCGAAATTAAATTTACGCGAAGACAAAATATTTCGTCGTTTCCTTCTTCGAAACGGTCCAAGAGGTGGACAACGATCCGGAAAACACGCGCGCGAAAGAAATCGGTCAGCTGTCGATACCCGGGCGAGGAACAATTCCAGACAACAATTTTCACTTCCCGTCTCGCTGTTTACAAACCAGTTTGCTCTGCTCGCGAGGCGAGAGCACACCGCTGCCAGAGCAATGAGCACGCTTGCGAAACAGCTCGACGGCACGTCGTAACGTTTCCTCGAAAATGACAGTGCTCGCGGAAACGACCTGACCGGACTGATACGCCAGCGAGACGAAAAGGTTCGGCGACTTCAGCGAGCTCCGAACCGATGAAAGCACCGCCCGTTCTCTGCTGGATGGAGTCTGAAGAGACTCCCACGGTTCGCCACTTGCACCTCGAGTGCTTCGCTTGTCTCTAGAACTCTCGAGCGCTCGGTTAACGGACGGTAATTCCGCGGCAATACAATGTTTTTTCGACAAGCTCGCGGACTGGCCGTTACTCGTTACGTGGGGAAACAGAGCGCGGTTAAAGGTGCGAAAGCTCCAGGATGGAATTCCCCGTCGAGGAGCTGGTCGAGGAGCTGGTCGAGGAGCCCGTCGCGCCTTTACCCTCGTAATTGCAAAAAAATGATGGCGACGCGTTGCGATAACACGATACACAGGCAGCAGCAGCACGGGAAACGCGTGTTTACGTTGGCCGCCAAAAGCGCCGCGTTCAGACAAAGCGATGCTATTCAAATATATCCAGACGCACCGTCATCGCGCCACTCCATTGTGTTCGAGCTGTTTGTTTAAATATAACATTTGCGCTCGAAACTTGAGAGCGTGAAAACATTTGCTTAAAACATTAGGGCCGAACAATAAGTATCCTTTAACGCGTTTACGGCCACAAATCGTGGGGAACGCGCGTACATGTATTTCAAAGGGAAGTTTGAATGGAGCTACCGGATATATTCGTATCTCGGCTCCGTCTGTGGATCGCGGAAACGCGTTTAACTTTCGGCCCGGCTACGAAATCACTCCGAGCGAAGCCCTCCGGGCCAAGAGTCTGCTCGACTCTATTCACAGAGCGCGGCTATTCCGTGTCCAGATTTCTAAAAGACCGAATATCATAACACGCGATCCGGCGGTACGTTCTCGTGTCGTGATTTCACGCCGCCTCGCCCCTTTTCGTTCTCCAGTCGCCCCGCTTGCGTTCACGGTTCGATCAGCGCCGCGAAGTTCGAGCCAGAAAATTGCAACGTTCGTTAGCAATAACCCTTTCACCTGTGTACGCTCGACGCGCCACTTAACTGCTCTCCTCGGCGGACTTTGCTTTCACGAGTTTTTCGACGATCGCGTTTAACGCCCCTGAGCGAGCACAACGTTTCGAAACTTCGAAACGCCCGCTCCCCCGCGACATTCATTTATCGACGGATCGTAAATCTTGTCACCTCGCGCGAAACGATAGAAACAGGTAGGAAATTGCGCGATTCTGAAGGGACGAATTAAACCGTGCGAACAATTTAACGGATCGTCTGGCGATCCGTGTATTTAGGAAGGCGCTGAGAGCGCATCGCGGACAGAGCACGCGGACGACAGCCTTGCTCCGATTACGATTTATTAGGTACGTACGTCGACGACAACAACGCAGATTACGCTGGACGATAACAAAGCAGCTTTTGAACGAACGGCAGCTTCCGCGATTCAAGCGGGTGAACAGAGCCATGGAAATTTCACGAGGGTAAAAAAATACGACAACTCGCGAATCGAGCCGCGATCATTCGCGCGAAAGGCTCGAACGGAAATTTCTGTTATATAAATAGAGCGCACTTAAAGGTGCCTCGAATATACTTTGTCCCCTTTCCATAGAAATTGATTCGAAAAAGCGGAAGATGCGAAAAAGATCGAACGCGGGGAAAGAAAATAATACGAGGAAAGAATTATGCGCTCGCAGACTGGAGTTGCAGTTAAAAGAACAGACGATACGAAGCCTGGATAAGAATAACGGATGGCAGACCGCGAAATAAAATAGGGACGGCGGGAAGCTTTGCAAAAAACGTGACCGGTTTCCCTCGGTTTATCCGCCGGTGAAGAGACGCCCTGTCCCTTCGGGATTCAGCTCGCGAACTTATTTATCTCTTTACAGAAATCTAGCCGAATCATCCCCGGAGAGAATTCAGCTAAGTATAATAAAGCGAATTCGCAGCCGTTGTTAAATTGTCCGGCGTTATTCCCACGGGAAATTCCCTCCTCTCGAGCGGCTTTCTTTCAACGGAACGCGACGCTGACACCTTTACACGCCCAACCAAATTAACCGGCATCTCTGTCCCGATGAGTGTTTTCGCGGCGCGAACAGTTTAGAAAGCGCGTCGAGGAACATTCTTCAGTGGTAACGATCGTCATTAGTCAGACGCGCGGATAGCAGGCGGATAGCAGGCGGTACACTCGGATCCATCGAGGCCACGCATTGTCTCCCCGAAACTTGAGGAATAATCACACCATTGGAACCGACGCAGATGAACCGCGCGTACGAAAATCGTAATCGTGAAAAGGCGTTAATTGATCGCGGCACCGCGAGGACAGCTTGAAAGGCGTCGGGCGAGAAACGGATCGCTCTGTCATCGTTGGTCGCGGCTGCTCGAACGCGCGGAAGATCTCACGCTTTTCAAACCAGTTTTGAATGCGCGGTAAAAGCGGCATTGAATTTCGAGGATTCTCGTGGCTTAATCGCCGTCGAAGACTACTTTTAATCACGGTCGAAAAGGGGGACAGCGATCGAGCCTCGTCGCAAGTCCCGTTCCCTTCGCAACCGCGCGTCTAACACCGACGCGCGCGCGATTTCGCAAATGCGCCCCGCGTTTCGAGCGACAAAACGAGAGGGAAGCGATCGCGCGGCTCTTTCGGGATTCCCGATTTCATTGAAAAATTTAATTCACCTTAATGGAGTCCGGCTATTACCGTGGATAAAAATACGATAATGACTGCGAAGATGGAACCCATTACGAAAGGTAACGCCGGACAAATAAAGGTATCGTTGCAAGCTTATCGAATGGAATCATCACGTGCTCCGAGCCGCCGTGGAAACTCGTTAATGCGCAAATTGGTTGGGAACAATTTGACGGAAACACGTTCTGCCGGCGAATCGACGATAATGCGTCCGGATAATTAACGATCGGAACGCAACGGCTAGCGAACGATCGAATTGGACATTTTTCTCTAAATCCACGCCAAGATCCAACGATCTCGTATCCGTCCGCTCTCGAGGAATTCTCGCGAGGGATCCGCTGTATCGCTAAGAAGCTTCGTCCGCCAATTACGTGAAAAAGTATTCCGAGACTCGCGTTGAATAGGCTGGGGGGTACCGCTGGGCGCGAATACATTATTTCGCGCATTTGTACGTTCGCGCGCGAAGAACTTCGCGTTATTCCCGACACGAACTTCTAAAAAAGGCTGGCATGAATTTTTTATAAACCGCGTGGAATTCGTACGCCCCGACGTGCGAATTTCCGGCGAAGAAAATTCCCTTGACATCGCGCCGCGGCGTCGAGCAAAGCGTCGCCTTAAGTTTCGTTACACGTGTGGCCGCTGAGAGGTCTTTTTCTCTCGACGGTCGCTGAAGAACGAGCAACTTTCGGAGACGCGACTCCCTTCGCGTCGTTACTCGCGATCGGTTACAACCGATTCCCGCTGCTCGATTAAAGTGTCGGAATCCGTGGGGGGAGTTCGCGAATTTTTTCGAACGAATCCTTTTTCCACGAACGAGTGGTGGATATTAAGTGAATCGCGGCGCGTACCTGCGATAAATCTTTTCTCTGCAGAGATCCAGTAGGGAACGCTCGTACAACGCTAAAGTGGAGCACTCGACAACGTCGTAAAAAACTGGAAACACTGACAAGTTCACGAGCGTTTAAATTTGTATAGGGACCGCTCGAATAACAGAGTTAAATGACCCTAAAATCGGTGAATTATGATATTTTCGTTCATCAATGGCTGCGGTTGGGTTTAAGCTCTAAGCGTATCTGAACGGTTACGAAACTGGCGTTTTGCGCGTGTATTTTCGGCACAAACACACGTACGGGACGAAAGTTTTACATTGAACGAACGAGGAGTATGCGATAAAATATGGACGCGTCGCAACGGTGCTGAGACTGCACTCTCAGGATTTTAAACGTTTGGCGTCTCGTAAATTGGCCTCCGACCCTTTCTTTCCGCCCTTCCGGTTTTTTTCTTCCCGCCCTCGCTTCTCTTTGCTACTCAATCCGATCAATTCCCGTCAAACTTCGTTCCAAGGCACGAGCACTCGATAAATCGAAACCACACAATATGTCGACTAAATTTCCAATCCGATTACCGTTCGCCAATTACCTCCCCAGCAACCGTTTCGCGTCCCTCAAAGAACACCTATCGCGCTCGATTAAGCCGTGTTAGAATAAGACCTTCCTACTTCGTTCCGCCCTACAAAATATCGCGTATCGCGGAAATAGCGCGCTTCCACCGTTCGCCCATAATTCACCAGCTCGGATTCTTTTCAAATTACTTCTTCGAATGCCCCGAATTTTTTGGTACGTCCAGAAGCGGTCGCCTCTTCCGATTCCGTTCAGCCTTGCCAAGCCAGCTTCCCCCCGCGCCGCCAGTTTCTTGTCCCCGATTTTTCGATTCCAAAAGAGACTCGCAGCCTCTGAAAAGTCCGATAGATAAGATCGCTTCAAATTTCCGCGGTCTGCTTCCGCGGCCCCCAACTCCAGCCGCTATTTTCGTAAATGCCGCCGCGGTTCCAACTGATTATCTGCGACGATTTCGACCGCGTTACCAACCGTTTCCCACCGCAGCCGTCGAGACATCCTCGTCGAGACCTCACCCCTTTCCCTCTGGCGTGTCGCAAATCCCTCGTCGCGGCGCGGAAAGCTCGAGGAAGCGACTCGTCCTTATCCGACGAGGCGCGTTCGAATCCTCTTCGACGGCGGCACTCGTGTCGCCATCGGCGGCGCGGCTACGCGGTCGAGGCCCGTCGAAATCTTTGAATGAAATCCCGGGGAACCGGACTCGAGACCCGCCTTCCGTTAAAGCCCCGTCCCTCCATCGATCCACACTTCAGATTAGGTGGAAGTATCCACCTCGAGTGCCCCGCGGAGGAGGTGAAATACGTTGGCGAAGGGGAAAGAGGATTGGATCGCGCGGAAACGAGATGCTCCTGAAAACGGGAACGAGACCGGGGGATTGGGGCCTCGAAAAAGCGGTTAGAAACGAGGCAAGAGGAGCGGGAAATGCGGTGTACGACGCTCTTTTTTTTTTTTTTTTAAGCACGTTCCAAGGGAAGATCCGACAAACAATGGCCCCGAGTTGGTTATCCAACGGCATATAGAAACGGCGAAAATGCCATCTTTCTCCCGCGCCGAAAAAAAGGGCAAATCGCAGGCGCGCACGCTGCGGATTCATTAACGAAATGCACAAAGGCGATACGGCACTGTTTCCTAGAAAAGTACAGTTTTTCGTCGGCCCGTCGTCGAAGATCGCTGCTTCCCAGCAGACGGACCACCGATGAATTATATAAGCAAAGAAAACAGAAGGTACGAAATTATATACGCGATGCTGTCTCGAATAGTATCTGTCTTGAATCACAGACGGAATTAGCTTACGGGTTACGTAAGAAACGTAGCCAGTTGCGGCGAATAATCGATCGATTAAAACGTCTATGCGCCGAGGGGCGGGAAGATGGTAACGAAAATTGTGAATGGATCTTTAATTAGGTTTTAAGGGAACATAAAAGGGCGGAATGAATTACGAAACGGAAACCTTTTAGCCGGCATGAATAATATAGACGACAGAATTATTTCTCGATGAAATAGTGGGAGCTAATGGGTATTCCAAACGCCACGGACTCGATCGAGGCACGGCTTCGATTCGCGTAAAAGATTTTCTCGCGTTACGTCGGATTCCTCTCCAAAATCGGCACCTCGCGGCTGCTTCTGACGCTTGGCAAACCCAACGACGATCTCGCGCAACACAGTTAATCGGGGATTGTTCGAAGGCATAAAATATTTACGTGTAGCAAACCGGCGGGGAAGCTGGTGCCAAGTGTTGGCCGTGCATCGGAGGAAAGTAAACCAGCGGCGGTCGGATTCGACGTATGAGAGTCGCGCTCCTCGTCCGCATTGCCATTCTTCCCGTCGTTTCTGCTGGCATGCGCGCGGACCGTGTCGCGCACAGATTAAACCGAGGAGACCGGAAAGGAAGAGCAGTCGGGCAAAGAAGCTGGAATGAAAGAACCCTGGCTCGCCGCATTCTTTGTCCCAGCCAATCGCGGTGTATGACGGACGTCGCGGGCACGTAATTTCCATCTTCCTGGCGCGTGACCAACTTCTGGCAAGTGGAAAATATCCGGAATAAAAAGGGGTGGGAGCGTCGCGCGCGAAGGGCTGAATTTGTTGCAACCATTTCCGTATCTCGCTTATCTACGGTGAAAAAGTTTCGGCTCGTCGGTGTCGAGGCTGGATGAAAGACGAAAAGACGCTCTCCGTGCCCGTGTAATCGTATTCTTTTATGCGGTGAATTAATAATCGTGGAATCGAGCGCCATGCGCAACGGGAACGCAAGGGAGGGAAACAGTTGGGAGAAAGAAATTGGCAAACGTGGCAGCCTCAAGGGCTTAAGAGATCAGTACCGTTAGTCTTAGATAGAAGGCTTCCCTGCCCGTATCTCTACGATATAGTAGCACCCTATTTCCCGGAAATTTATGGCCAACATATCTGCCAGATAGGAAAGCTCGTAGACCTCAGATGCGATGTCAGAATTTGTGGTACGTTGTTTGATTATCGTTTTACGTGCATCTGGAACCACGCTATCCATATTCTAAATTACGGTTCCTCAGACACCGCTGACAATGTTATCCATCATTTCCCTTGTTAACGGTGAAACAGTATTAACGCGCTGTCGCATTTAAAAGCTCTCTGTTTAACATATAACAACGTTCCCCTGCTTATTTATACGCCGTAATTTCCGGCCCCGAAACTCATTTTTTTTTCTGCTCGTATCTCTCGTACCATTTCGCGTAATATAACATTATTTTCCATTCGTACATCCGTGGGAAAACGGTATACGGATCACGAACGGAGCGGAATTATTCCGTCTCCCGTGTCATACTTATTTTCAATCTTCGCGATGTACGCTTTCACGCGGTTCGATTTAACCCCTGGATGCTCCGTATTCCGTGCCACGGCTCTTCATCTCTCCCTTTCTCTTCCACGCTCCCTATGGAAACCATCCCACGCGTATCACCTAATTTAGAAGAAACGCCGCCCTAACGAGACCTATATATTCCCGTCAAACGAAAGCTTCCGGCTATCTTATCGCTACGCGGATCTTATCGTCGCCGGCACCGCACAAAGAGTTTCGACCAACGCTTCGACGACGCGAGCGTATCGACGTTATCCGCGTCCGAGGAAACGCTGATCGATCGCGTAGCCTCGAAGACAATTAATTCAACGGCGCTGGCAATAATTCTTGCGGATTGTGCGGACCAAGTGTATCGAGTACTTTATCCGGTTGCCTTTTGTGACTGGCACAAAGAACCCCCAGGCCAACAATGCCCGGGCAGACTATTCGCGTCAGTTTCACGCACATGCCCGGGGCGTCTCAAAGAAGGAAACTTTCGATCCTCCGCGGCCGTAATCACGTGACTTTTGCGGAGCATCCGCGATTACATCTTCGAGCGGATCACAGTTCACCGGTCCGCCCATCGCGACAAAGCGATTGCCCGACGTATCTCGATTCTCCGCGCCGATGCCGCCGACATCGACTCAAGGAATACACGGCGCCGATAAAAGCTTCGAGAAAACATCAGAGGAACCTCGGGATGTATGCACATCGCATCGATATTGGAGTATAATAATACCTCTGGGATCCTCTGTTGCAGCCATTGTTTATTGCGCGGACCGCCACACATCGTGGCTTCGTAAATTTCGATACGCTTCGAAAGACTAACCTGTCGAGTGCGATGAATATTCGATCGAGAATCGAATTCAACCGTGCAACCAGTTCACCTGCTACCAAATTCGATTCTCGTCTCGCGCGCCTCGTCTGAACTTTCCTCGGTTAGCCTCGATCGTTAAATTCCAGACCGTCGTCGCAAGAAATATCGAATTCTTGGCGCGCGAAACAAATATTCATCAGCCACGATATTTCTGGTGGATGCACCACAGCCGGCAACTTATGCGCCCTCGATGATCCCGAAGGCGAGAGGACTAACGTGCCACGCGAGTTCCTTCGCTGCGACCTACGCCAGCCGGGAAAAGATTCATGGAGGCCATTATTCACAAACGATTTAGCGCCGGAATAATGAATACAGCGATCTATACGACGAGCAGTGGGAGGAGCGGCGAAGTGTGATCCAAACCGGCGAGTAAACGCGACGAGGTCGCAACCGGAGCGTGCAGAGTCTTTCCGAGCTGTTCTACATAAACGGCCTCGATGCTGACAGAAAACGCTTTCCCTTTGTCGGGACGAGTGCATTAATATTTATCGCGCCTCCTCTGTGCGTTGGTATTCCGTCCAGAAATTGTTTAACGCGACGATCTTATTGAATCAAGCGACACACGATCGACGATGTAAACGTTTCGAGCTCGTTTCTCTTCGGGACGATTTTTTATTCGGGTCCTGAATCTTACGGAACGTCGAACGCATCGATCCTACACGTTCGAGCAATGCAATCTATAGAGTTTTTCCTCGTACACGGCCGTAATGGACGAACCGAGCGCTGAATTTGTCCTTACTGAGTCAGGCGTGGAGCATAAATCAACCAGCGCTATTGTACGGGTACCGGTTTCGTGGTGGACCCGGTACATGCACGGCCCCAAAGCAAATATTTTATCCCCGCGAATTAGCATAGATTTCAGGGATCGCCGAATGGGAAGTCGTAATCGTCCGAAAGGTTTATCAACGTGCCCCGAGTCTGAATACCTGAGCGCCTCGCTAAACGTTGAGCTGTATCACTGATTAGCCGCGCGGATTTACGGAGGGAGGTGGCCGCGAAATCTACAACTATATCCGGACTATTTTTACGGCACGAATTTAACCGTGCGAATGGAATTAATTAACGTCCGCGAGGACGTTTAAACGTGCACGGTTAATTGGAATAAAACAAATTCCGCGCTTATACCGCGCGCGCGCGCCCCCTCTTTATTTCCACTATAACAAAACCGAATTATACTCGTTTAACCTGCCCTCGAGCTTAATTGTTAACGAAATTTCGGCTGCGAGGCGAAAAACAAACCGTTCGCAGCGTTTGCGTTTTGGTTGCCGCGCGACAAAAGTTTCATCAGACGTCGTCATTATCGAGGATCGCGCGGACGGACGCTTTTATCGTTTGATTTATAATTTTCGGTGTTCCGATCAATACGGTCGAGCGATCGTCGGCTTTTTCTCCCTTTCTCCCGTGGCTGGCGAGCGAACGACGGAAACTTCATCGATACATTTTATTGCGTCGCGATGCATGGCGCTCGGATAACGGCAAAAGCCTTTCGAATTCGACGGCCAGGACGATTCGTGAAAAATAACAATATCAAAATTGTCTACTTGATCACCTGTTTTGACACAGCTCGCCCTTTACGTCGGGGGTGCAAACAACGAGCTGCGATCGAATTTGCAATAACGTCTGTCCGGTCGTAAAGTTCGAAAGGGACGCGCGCGAAAAAATTAACAACTTTCGACAAATCTATTATTTATTTAAATTGGCCAACGTTATTAAAACCGCGTTGAATACGTATTCATCGAAACAGACAGTAATACCGCGTATAACTCGCTAAATATGGATTGCCAATTTGCCTATCAACCCATGATAAACACGATTTAACGAGTTCCCGGTACGTTCGGAAAGAACTCGTGAATAACGCGAGTGTTCAATATAAAATTCAATATATACCCATTCAACGTTACGCAAATGATATTTAACAAAAGGTATTATACGAAAGACCCATTGTGACATCCTTTTTTCGCTGGCAAATACTTTCCAAGCATTTGGAAATTAACGAAAAGCAATGAGAAACAATGACTGTGTTACGTGCACGCGTCTAACGCGACGATAAAATTGTTCATCTTTGATAGTTGCACGCGATCGTCGTTCCTACGACGAGAACAACCTCGTCGAAGGAATCGCAAGCCTCTTTCTCTCGGATTCATGCAGAAATAACGGAAGAAACGGAACGATATTTAAAGGCCCCGTTGGATGAAATCGATTTCCTGCCAGTCGCGGACTCCACGGCTAAACGGTCGGACATCTTGCCGAGACGTTCTCCTTTCTCCCATAAATGAGTCAGCCAGCGTTTCCGGTCGTAAGTCAGAAATAAAAACGGCGAGGTTGTAAAGCACGGACTGGCTGATCGAAGGAAATCAAGCAATGCCATCGGCCATAATTTCTAACTGAGAAACGAGGGGAGAGGCCAGACGTTCGATCGAGGAAAAAATCGTCCCGAGATTACGCGGATTCGTTTCCCGTCGATTTTTTTTCTATCCGACGATATGGAAAAACGGAGTGTTCGCAAAATCGTTAGTAATTAAGAGAAATCTGGCGACGAGGGCTATAAAATTGTCGGTGGCGGTATATAGGTGGATGAGACTTGCGTAACGATTTACGTGGTTCTATCTTCGTACCTCGGTTATGGATGCCGCGAACTTTGTACATTAAAATAATACCTTACAGTTGTAACTCTGAGGGGAATATGAAATCAGCTGCATATAATGGAATCTGACAATTATTAAGCCTTCTCGGAACGGCACGAATAGCATCGAGGGAAAGTTCAAAAGGATCTAACTTGGCTCTACCTAACCAAGTCGGATGATTTGCTACGTGGCTACGCGTAGCCTCGGTTCTCGGCTTAACGAGACGCGACGGAAGCTGGTGGATACGAAAATAAAGCTCGGGAATAACTCGGGACCATCCGAAGGTGATGAAAATTAATTGCAATAGCGTTACGGGGGTCGTTTGATACTCGTTCCAAGTTATTTCGATGACGCGCTGAGATCGCGCGTACTCGCGCGGCTGCGAGCGAAGTACCAACGTGAGATAAATTCATTGCGAGTAATGAAACAGAAGCTGTATGGTCGCGAGAAGCCACCGAGGTGACGGAAATAAGAATGACGCGGGGTAGCGGGGGTAAAAATCTCAAAGGACCATAGGTAGCGGGATGCAACGTAGCTGCGCCCTGACAGTGACGTATACGAGCTGCGCCACGGTGGCCAGGACCTAAATTGTTTCGAAGTAAATAGCGCATGGGAGCCTCGTGGCT
The DNA here is from genome assembly GCA_963969225.1 of Xylocopa violacea. NCBI lineage: Eukaryota > Metazoa > Arthropoda > Insecta > Hymenoptera > Apidae > Xylocopa > Xylocopa violacea. The sequence goes on along the minus strand of CAXAJV010000013.1, from coordinate 18,620,077 downwards.
AGCAAATTGCATCCACGGCACTTTAGGACGATATTCTCCACCCTACCGACCCCCCACCCCTGCTCCAACCCTTCCACAATTTGTTTGCCAACGAATGACCACGGGTGCAATGTAAACGCGCACGGAACCCGTATTTTAACGCGGCGCAAGCAACAAATACCCGCGCGTGGCCCCGCGACCATTTATTCCGACCTGTTAATTGAAAAAATAACGTTGCCCCGGCTAAGGGTGGGCGCCATCAACAGTCGCGGCGAGGTTAAACGAAATGCGCGCGAACCAGACAACCGTTTAAACGCGCGCCAGCGGACGGGGGTGGAACCGTGGCTCGTCGCTCGATGAAAGATTGGATTTTTCGGAGTCCGTTCGCCCCATACTTTATTCAAGCGTGTTCCTCGCGGGTCCGAAGGAACGACCGCCCCGCATCCTGGTCGCAAATGAATAGGGTACTCTTTGCTGGTGCTCACTGTCGACGTTTATGATTTACGCGTAATACGTCGGTACCATTTACATCCTCCCGGAGAGTAATTTGCGCGGAGAGCTGCAGCGTTACGGCAGTGCAGAGGGAGTGCAGGTGCGAGATGCTCGCGGTGCACCAACATTAAATCAAATATGTATCAGACACGGCCTGGTGTTCGTCCGTGGATGGGGATGGGCGGAGAACGGCGAGACGCGTCTATTAAAACTTGAACGTATCAAAATGACGCTAACTACGGAAACTTGTTACCTCGATGATCCGTTCTTGTTCCGTTGCGCGATGCGAATCGAACGGAAGAAGAGTTGTATGAGGGAATCGCGGAATTACAAGATGCTCGATAAGCTGCAACGGTGATTAAACGGTGGTTCGAGCCCCCCAAAAAAACGCCATTGTTCATAAAGCTATTAGACTAGTGAAAGGATTAAATTGTCCGTAATTCTCCGAACGATTAATCCGATCCGGAGCAAATAGCGATGCAGTAGCTGGCGGACGAAACTAACGCAGGTATAATTGCGGAGGAACACGGGCGTACGTGAGTTATAGCGCGCCAAGAGAGAGACCAAAGCTCCCTTGCGCACAGAGACGAGCCGTGAACCAGTGCAGTCGGCATCGCAATATCTCCTTTGGCTACGAAATAGGTCTCGGCTAACAGAGTCTGGTAGCGCGATGGAACTAAATAGGTGTATTGTCATTAGACGTTTCAGCACAAAGCAAAAGGACCACCCACGACGGGGGGTAGTGCGCAACCACGCGACAGGTGAGAGACACCCGAAATTAATTCGACGATCCTGGTACACGGGAAATTAACCATCCCATAAAATCACTTCCCGTCCCGCAGTCGGAATCGTTGGTAAACATAACCGAATCCTCGAACGACCCCGAGAGAGTGCTCGACCGTGAACCAATTGTACCAGCGACAGGCAACGACAAGGCCAAAGATAATTATTCTTGACTATTCTCCGGGTCTAACTTTCACCTGAGAGAGGAGAGACGAACCGACTGAGCTCGTTATTTAACACTGGCATAATCGCATCGCTTTAGTCCCTGCGTTCTAATAAACTCTGCGAACTTATTCGGCAACTACGAGCCCCCGGTAGCTGCGAGAACAGCGAATACGTAAGAGGAAGTTGGGGCTCTTAAATTCGCCTCGCGCCGGAAGACTTGCCAGTACTCGTCCACGTCGCGTTTCCTCGTGCCACTTTTCACCCTCTGCGTGTTTAAAAATTACCTCTTATCGTTATTGACGGTATCAAACTTTCCGTGAAATCCCGTTCGTCCTGTTTCGAGCCGCTTTACAAAGCCCACTCTCGTCTCCAACGATCATAAAAATGCAATATCGAGAAGTACAGATCGACGAATCCGTGAAAATTGATTACCATCCCCCAAAAGCGAAACGTGCACCCAGATTTTCGACGAACCGAGATATTTCCGTTTACAAGCTCCACGAGGAAACTGCATGAGTCCCAAAGGTACACATCCACGCTCTCGCGCGCTACTTTCTTCTCGAACTTTATAATTCGCCCCTTTGCTTTAGAACGGTGTTTTCCTTCTGGTTGGTTTGCTTTCGGTTAAGCTGCAACCTCTCGAGGCGGTGCAAGTACCCTAGCCCCTTGAGTCGACTAAATAATTGTCTCCGTGGGCGACGTGTACACGAGGAGACGTCGTCACGAGTCGTCATCCTGCTCGTTCGTTGAAGAAATCCACCGTTCCGTCACTTTTACGAGCCGTCGAGCGAGACGGGAGATTTCGAAGATAATGAAACGTCGAATCAAATCCGTGGCGCAAAGATTGGCCGAGTTGGAGGCAAGCATTTTTGGCAGAATTATTGGAATTCGTCCAAATTAACTATTTCGTTGTTCCGGTTGGCCCGATTCGAAACGTTTAAAGCTTCGCCGTCTATGTGTACGTGATTCCTCTTTTGTCAACTTCGGCGGACAGCGTCAGCGGTTAAATGGAACCGACTGTATCGCGCGACTCGTCTCTGCGCTCCTCGTTACGTCGATGAGATGTTGATTAATCGCCAGCGCGCTTCAAGTCCCGACAAATTTTCGAAGGAGACCGTAGCCTTGTTTACAACGTTCAGAAGAGAAGGAACACATGAATATTCATGAAGACGGGACGGGCGCATCGAGGATACACACCCACTGCGACTCTCTGCAAGCGGTCCACGTTTACACGCGTGTAATTAACTTAATGAGCTGGTACACCCGCTATTTCTATGTCGCTAATTTCTTGTCGCGTAGATCGAGAAGCTTCTAAGGGTAAAAAGTGACCCTAATTTAGTGGGTGGCACGAGGATACGAAGACGAAGAATGCGAGCCAAACTCGTCGATTCTTCGGACGAATAAAAACGGTGATCCTGCTGACTTGGCAAATAATCGTTCATCCGATGACGTATCGTTCCGCGAGGATCATAAGACGGGATCCTTGGCGCTGTAATCGTACGGGGAACGGAAACGTAGCGAAAGGTGAAGTGGAAACGCCTCGCGTGACATTTTCTGGTTTACTTTCCACGACCTTATTCGTTTCTATAACCGTACACGAATTACCGTGCTCGCGAGGGACACCAACATTACCGTTTCGTTGAAATCAAGGCTACGCGTTTTGGTTTCTCGGTCGAGAAACACCGAGAACAAACAGCTCCCTTCTTCGCTATTCTCATCTTTCTAATTCGAAGACGATGCTACTAACTGGAATAGCAACAGAATACCATTAGTCAACCAATTCCACTCTCGTGAGAATGCCAAAGGCGTGATTGAATCGTTCAGAAACGAACCGTAGAATACTTGATCAGAGGTGCGTTAATCGAATTCATTTTCCACGTTCAACGTGAAATCGATGCTCTGCTCGTCACCTAAATAAGTGCATAGTGCAAATGCATCTCCGATTCGTCGTTAAAGAAAAGAACCGTAAACCCGCACGTCGCGACTGCAGTCAAATTTAATAGCACCATTTCTCATATGATTCTATCGTCCCAATCGGTGTATCCAACGCACACACGTATACAGAAAAACACATTCGTGCATCGTGCACGTGCAAAGAAGCTTGTACGTGTGCGCATCCACTGCAATGGGGAGCACAATGCGGATTGACCGGTTACCAGCGTTACCAACGTGCCTTTCCCGACTCGTAAAGCTCAGCCAACGGGCAAACAACGCGATGCCTTCCAAGAATTACTCGCGTTCAATTTCACTATCTTCCAAGTTACACCGTTCGCATGGTTTCCAGTGCGGGCACGCGGGAAACATTCTCGAAATACGTACATTCGTGTAAAAACATCGCTATAAATACGAGCGTTGCTCGAAACGTTGCGCCATTTTTCACTGTTAACGCGGTTCTCGTCAAACGTATCGAGTACATACACGTGCATGATAAATGATTTCTGATGCTTTTCCTACCTGCATGTTTTCGTGCAGGACGAGGCGTAAAATCAGTGATGATTTCGACGTGGTTGCACTCCGCGGATTGGTCACACTCACCTGCAACAGGAAACATGAAAAAGGTTAGAGCGGTTTGTTAATTGCATTTTACAACGAAAACGGTAACAACGAGAGGATCGATGCCTCGTACGTCTAAAACTATCGTCTATCGCTGACGGTAACTCGATAAAATACGTTGCAGCGTCTCGCACAGTAGATTGAACGCATCGCCGCAGCTGTTTCAGTAGTCTATGCCAGGATATGGCGCGACGCAAAGTTTCTCTCCGAACAATTAGTGGTTTTATCACGTCGCAGCGTGATATAACCGTACGCGCACCACCACCTCGTCAAAGCTTCCAGTGTTCTGATCTGTAGACTATGGAAACTAGCACGGATCCATCAGCGTGGAAATCAAGCGAGGCTCGCCAGAGTTCTAATTGTGTTTCCTGAACGCGTGCAAAAACGAGCGTCGAAAACAACGCGCCGTCGTGGACCTTTTTCCGCAGGTTTCACGCGTCGTTAAGAAGAATCGAATTCTTTTATCGATTACTGCCCGTCACCTTGTGTACCGTGTCGAATATTCGAAAATTCAATTAATCTCCGACGCGTTCCACGGGAATGCTTGAAATACCGATAACTTTCTAATGGGTCGGACGCTCGAAAGAGGTCGAAGGTAATTAATCAGGAATTTCGCGACATCGGTTATTAAGACAGCAATATCGACGATACAAAAGAAGCGACGATCCTCTTACGGTGTGGAATAACTTTATCCCCGACCTCTTTTCATCGTTTATGAGGTTGCACGAGAAGTGCACCCATCGAACGGTGGCATCAAAGGAGAACGACGTTATATCCGGACGAGAGGTAATGAGATCTCTCTCCCACCCCGATTGTTCCACGAACGGACGTCTGCGAACCGGAAAAGATATCACGGGCAACCGCCCCGGTTTCATCTTTGATTGTGTTCGCTCCCTTTTTTCCCATTGGGTCGGGTCGAGTCAAAAATTGAAATCAATCCTCGACTCCGTCCGTCGATAAGCAGAAATTTCGCCACGAACCTTAAGGGCTCTCGCGAATGAACGAGAGCTTCGTATCTGGAATAAAATTTCACGCTCCGCTCTACGGGGTGGAACCGAAAATGTCGCACGAACTGTAGCTTCGCTTCTGAAAATTCTTCTCCACCTAGGTCTTCGCGATTCTATTCGAATTGCGTCCGAATCGATCGATGAAATCGAATATCGCGCGACGTTAAGTATTATTGTTGACCCGCATCCAACTCCTGCGGGACTTACGCGGTGGAAATTTACTTTCGATGTTGACTGCAGAGCGGAGAACGAAGTAATTAGCTCTGGTCTTGCAGTTTCCTCGACAATAGAGGCTTCAACGAAACCGTGAGAATATCGACAGCGAAATACCGCAGCGAAGCCTGTAAAAAAGTGGCATCTCCGTTCGTTCTCAACCGCTGTCCGACGATCGACGTTTCGCGCTTGCATCGCTTTTCGAAGAGGCCAGTTTTTTAATTAAAACAATCAAACGGTTAAAAACAAGCACGCGGGCGAAGCGAGATATTCATAAGCGACGATGAAATATTCGGGTCTCGTCTGGAATTCGCGCGAAACTCGCGTTAGCGCGTCGAACGAAAAACCGGGAACGAGGAAACTTTCCGCGGAGGTTACCCTTGCGAGTTCAGAAATTATTCCGACGTACGCCGCGCTATTATGCCTCATCGTTTGCGCAAAGGTCACGTACAAATGCGAACGCTATCGAAAATCGAACGAAACTTTCGTAGCTTCAAAATTTACTCGTCCCGCGAGTTTAAACGAATGAGCTTCAACGCTGCGATACAATCTTTCCCTCTTTTTTGACGCTCGGAATTCTAACGGGAAGCTGCAGATCGTCGTTCGATTCGGAAGATCAACGCCCGCTTAAATCTCTCTATGCGGATTCTACGGACAGAGAACTATTCCGTTTCGCATAAAATAATCGCGAAAGTAGAACACCGCGACTGGTTTCGACAATTAAACGTTTGCGGTCCGCCATCCTGAAGAACGGAACAAAACGGGAGCCTAAAATGCGCGTTTCCGCGGACGCATCTGCGCGCCTTTGGGGAAGAAATATTTTCATACCCCAGCCCGTTAACCCCGGAGCGGTATTAAACCCGCCGATGCGAAGACGCGGAACAGGGAAGCTCGTGAGCATAGAAAAAGCTTTGCCGGTGCTTTGACGACAAAAATTCACCGCTATAATAAAGAGAAGAGAAACATTCGCCTACGGTAAAATCAGCTCGAAAATGCCGCTTCGAGGCAAAGAAGAAAGTCGAGCATGAGGATCCTCGTTCGATGGCCACGCGCGCCTATATACTTAATTACTCGACGCTACCTAATATAAAGTGGTTACCTGGCTCGGAAAATAAGGTGTAAGGGTCGGCCCTAAAAGAGGATCACGACCAGCAGTTCCACGAAGAAAAAAATCGCCCACAGCAGCAGGAATAAAGAAAGTTGCTGGGGAAACAATCTCGCGAGTAATTTCAATGGTATCCACGGATCGAATCCCATTCGAAGTATCGTTGATGGACAGATTTTAATCGCGCGTTTGAAACTGAATTTACGACGTGACAATTAAAACGAGGATCGTCGAAATCGAAGGGTAATTCTCGCGCGCAACGCGAACCGTTCCCAAAGAGGGTTTTGAGAAATTTACATGTCAAAACGGCACGCTCGAGTGACTCGAACTCGTCGCTTAGCGAGCACGAAACTCAAAGGGTGCGCGAGGTATGTCGAAGATAACGGGTGAGAGGCCATCGTTGCTGAAAACAGTTCCATTATCCTAAACGGAGCAACGTTAACCTGCTCTCTGCCGCGGAAAGGGGATGCTCGGTTCTTCTCCGGCGTCGAGGCGAGACGAGGCGAGCAACCGCGTTCGCGACGCTAAAAAAGGAGGGTAAATTCGTCGAGGAAAAAGGGATCAACTCGCTAATATGCAGCCAGTTCGAAAGTGGCGTTTTCCATGCGGAAATGTATTTATACCCGGGGGCCAGAGACAAGGGGAGGAGAAGAAGAAACGATGGGAGCAAGGGAACGCGAACGTAAGAGGCAGATCGATGCAGCGACCCGCGAGAAAGCGTCCGTCGTTCGCTTAGCAGCGAAGGGAAAATAGAAAAATATCGGGGCCTGGGTACGGGGTGTACACCACGGTTGAACCTTTTGCCCTCTTTTCCGGCCCTCTGCCCGCCACCGTTCTCCTTAGACGGTAACCACAAGTACCTGGCTGCCGGCGTTACTTCATTACCCGGCGAGAGAAAGGCTGCCCGCGACTCTAAAGTGAATCGCATCTCTCTAATTAAATTTTTGTTGCCGGCGAAAGAGCGCCGCGAGTCGCTCGTTTACACCGCGTCCAGCTCCTCGACGGGTGGATGTGTGTAACTTGCGACTGTTTGGATTAGTCTGGCACAACGTGCGACACTTTCGACGCTTCTCCGTCTAATGAAACCACGAGACGACCAGCCTCGATCGTCCTAATACATTTGCAAGGGCGCAATGCATCCGTTAACCATCGCGAAAAGGGTTTGACGCGACGCGATGGGTTCCTCGCGAGGAAAGCTACGATGCAGCTGCGATATAATTAAGCTCGGACCTTCCGACAACTGTGCGCTCGGTTGGCGCCAGACAGGGGAATAAACAAACGGAAATTCATACTGGAATTGTCGGCGAATCGATTCGGGATACGCGAAACCGTTCGCGTATCTCGCGATGATTGAGCGTTCGGGCACTAAAAATTCATGACCCTGGTCTAGCCTCGCGTAATAAGGAATCTCCGCGGAACGCGCTTCGGAAACTTTCCAATGATAACGTTTTAACAACCGCGATCGATGGAGTGCTACGTGCGCGAAAAACCATTGCGCGTCGCACCTGTGCGTTCCACTCTTGTTGGAAAACGAGGCGACGATAAAAAACCACGCTAATCTTGGACCGAGTAAGCCTAGCGCGAACTATTCTCGTTGCACTTGTACCTTGAATGAGCATTCGTCGAGGATGCTCTCGGGCGACTACATAGTTTACATCGAACAGCGAAGTAGCGAGCAACTGAAAATACGCTCTCGCGTTGTTATTATCCGCGGTGGAACGAATAGGTCGTTCGAATAACAATGACCGAAAGGTACTATTCGCGGTAACGCCGCACTTCAGAAATGTGGCGCAAGGTCGAGGCGTCGTCTGCCAACAATGTACGCGCTTATTAATCGTTTTAACGAGAGAAACGGCGGATTCTAGGCGGGTCCTCTGGTGCGTGCAAGGAACTCGCGGCTCGTTTGTTCACCGACCGACCAAGCGATGTCGAGCGAATTTAAATTGGCCCGCTAATTTTCTGCTTTGGTGCTTGTCCGTGACACAATAATCGCCGGATCGGTGGCGAATCACCGCGGGCCAAACGGGAAGACAGTGACAAATGGAGGTTAAAAGAGGTGGACGAGAGAAACAGGCCGGCGCAACGAGTAGAGCACCTTGCCACTCGAGTTTATTTTTGAACACCCTGAAGACGACGTCACACGATGACCAGAATAGCGGGGATCTACGTCACGTCTGGGTAACCCCGGGTGAATTTCGAAGACAGACACGCTAAAGAGGCAGGAAGAACGCCAGGGAAAGGGAGCCGAGGCTGGTGAACGGGGATCGAAGAATAGGAAACGAGCGACGAAAAGGGGGAAGAAGGAGGAAGAAGACGGAGAAGAACTAGCCCCGAAGGCGCGAGGAATTTCAAACGATAGCCGGACTCGGTTATTGCCAATCCATTCGTCAAACACTGTCTACGATCCTCGGCTATGTTAATGCGACGAGCCAGAGCTGCCTCGAACTTTTAACGATGCCAATTTATTCGTTGAATTCCGTCTGGAATCTGAGATCAGCGATGATCAATCCGACAGGTATACCGCGCGAGCAGTTTGTCATGCCAATTTTCGCCAGTTCGATCGTACGCCCTGGGATTTTCCGTTACCCGGCCATCGCGGGCTTCCAACGACTAATCGCGATGCCAATTCGCCGATCGAATTATACTCGAGACTTTTGGAACGGGCCTCGCGTCACATGCCTAGGAATCTTGACCACGTCTAACATCTCGCACGTCTGGCGATCGAAATACGAAATTGTCCGCTCGAAATTTTAGATATTCCCGAGTAACCGCGTCCAAGAATGTTCAAAGGTCCTACCCTGTCCGTATTAATACCTAGACGAGGCTAGAGTAACTAATTCCATCCATATTTCCCAGCCAACGTAAATCCTATCGCTGCGATAATAGAACCACGTGTTATCCGCGTAAGCTCGCGGTGTATTATCTGCATACTTAACATCGAGCGCGTAAATTTATTCATAGCAACCCGTCTCAAATTTTCAACAGGATGGCCTTGTTAAATATTAGTTACACAAAGCATACCCTAGGGAGTCGTAGATCAGCCTGGGCTGAGAAACGAGGACGGTGCCGAGCTGTTTTGCAATCTATCGACGCGTTACCTTGGATTATCTCGAATCGATGATCAGTGAGAGGTCCTGGTTCGAAAAAAGACCCACGACTGGGTCCTCTACCAGAGCACGAAGCTCGTGTTCCTCAAAATTCCTTTACTCGGACGCGGTCCTGAGATTTTGCCGGATTGAGCTGAAAAGCGCGACGATATTTCTCGCCGAAGCGTGTCGACGTTCTCGATCAAAGCGAACCGATGTTTTCCGTCAAGGCGGACCGATATTTCCCCCCAGGGTGAACCGATGTTTTCCGGCAACGGGGGGGTCGATATTTTTTGCCACAGCGGACCGACGTTTTCCGCCAAGAATTTTTATCTCGCTCGGAGTTTCTCGACCTCGAAACGGTCCGGTTTGATTCCTTTGACCCCGCGGTGATCCGAATCTGGGTTTACGACCTCGAGGTGATACGAGCCACGTCTCCCGCTATAAAGACAATGCAACTGAAGTCATCCGACTTTACCGCGGTTTGACTCGAGTCCCACGATTTCGAGATTACCTCTTTCACCCCCGTAATATCTCGAGCGATTCGAGATACTCCTGGTGGTATTTTCGAATTTAAATTAATTAATGCGAAATTTCATTCACGTACACTTTTAACTCCGCCGTTTCAATATGAAATTGGATATTTAATGCTTCGCGTGTAAAAAATAGATATACATGTCGTACGACGCGATACGATTACCGGTGAAACGTAAATTCGACGATAATAGGCCACGATAGACATTCCACCGGCTCAGTTATTCGCTAATTAATTAGCTGATTCGGGAATTGGAATCGCAGCTGCAATCTGCAACAAATTCCACAGCTTCTGATACGACGTTACCCTGAATCGTATAAATCACGAGCGAGCACAGAAACGACAATAGAAATCGCATAACCACTTGCATTGATGCCTAACCCAGCGAAACGCAATTTCGCATATCCGAAATGCTTCTGAGTCCTCGCAAGAGAACGATCGATACTTTTCCGCAACGGAGCTGCGGAATGCTCCAATGCATCGGTCCCTTGATCCTTCGAATTGTCATGCAATTTAATAATTATTCGCGTTCTTACATTGTCGCGATCTACTCTGAACACCAGCATTACCTGTTGTCTCATTTAACGTGGTATATATCACGCTTTTTGTCATGAATGTACGCTGCATCAGATTCATGATTGTCCATAGAATAGAGATTACAGGCACCCACATGTCGAATCGTAAAGATCACTGTTACACGCGATGCGTATCGATGCGATCGAGGAATTAATCAACGGTCTTGGATGGTGACGTCTTCGAGTGCAGCGCAGGGACGTTGAAGTAACAGAGTTTGGAAAATTGTTGGTACTCTAACGGAATCTTCGTTGATAAAATGATCTCTAAGGCGGCGCGTGCTCCGTTTTCGAAAGCTTCTTGGCCCTTTGAAGAGTAGAGAAAGTAGCAAAAGAGACGTCGAGGAATTATCGAGCGCGTGGCGGCAGCAAAGCGGACTCAGGCGAGGCGCGTCTGAAAAAATCTCGACACGAGACGGTCCAGCTGTCGTCATAGGTGCACGCGATGTACAGATAGCAGTCACATTTCCGACATACTCGTGGCGTGTCGTCACACGTAGCTCCAAACGTTTACCGCATCGATCAAATCCTTTCGCGCGGTCTCCCGTTCGTTCCTGCCAGTTCTATGAATACGATTTTCTTCGGAAGATGGTTTTTGGTCGCGCACCCACCGTATTTCCTTTTCGCGGCTCTCTCCTCGTGGGAAGATCCGAATAATCATTCGCGGGGCATCGAAAACAATCCCTCGATTCAGACGCTTTCGTAACGAGACGCTGAATTTAATCGACCGTCTTCTCCGTCGTCTCCATTAAATTACAAAGCACTCGTTATTCCTCCGCTACTCTCCTTTTACTTCGGAAGCTCTCGATTATCCGCGGCGTATCAAAGGTAATTGATTCCTAGCGCAAATCCCGCGACGTCGTCTGCAAAAGATCATCCGATAATTCTCCCTGATTATCCGCCTCGATTGCGATATATATTTCCAATTTCAGGGTCCAGAATGGCGTCCGTTGGCAGCCCGCCAGCGCGCTTCCTATTTATTTGTATTGTCACGCCTCTACACGTGGTCAGGTTCGATGACACGTGACACGGGAAATTAATCGCGAGCGGATCGCGACGTCCGCGGCCGCGAGCCGATTATCCGCGTGAAACGCGTCGACGATCATTCGTCGGGGACGGGACGCGTCGCCTGTCGCACGGGCGTAGCGAAGGCACCGCGTGAACGCGAGACTTTCTCACAATTTCCCCGGGAAAACCGAATCGAACGTTCGACAGGCGCACCTGCGACGTGCGTGGGCACCATTCGAGAATCGACTGCTCGAACCTACCCTAAATTTAGCATTCTCGCCGACGCCCCACATTAGAAGAATCGTGTCTATACGTCGCTTCCTGTGTGTGGCCATTCTGTTGCGCTGTGTGTCGCGTGTTGGGAACACGTCTACGCGCGCGTACGACCCTCCGTGTGTCCCACATACAGACAACATTTATAGACACCGATGCTCGTTTCGGTGTTTTATTTAGATATTTTATTCGGACACCCAACCACGTGCTACTCTGCGTTAAGAAATTCCATTACACTCAATGTCGGTGTACCGTATTTCTTTTCGAACTTTAAAATTGACTGTTTCAAAGGCTAGAATTTAGCTTCGAGTCTATCTCTGCGAGCGTAACTTTGTAAAACGCACCCAAGTCGTTCGAGGATACACAAACTCGCATACAAGTGCACGCAGTGCGTATAAATGTCCACAGCCTTCATATCAGCCTTCGCGGAAAGTATCGAAACCTTGAAGATTCGTGATTAAGTACTCGATGCTACATTTATTTGACAAAATAGAAGAAGAAAATTGATATTTAATTGTTTGCTTGTGCGTTCGCGCGCAAACTGGGCGGTCTAAAGACAGACGCGTGATTTCGACATGTGTGATACCACGAGACGTGACGAGCGCCGAACGTAATCGCCAGAACAGGTCTATCGATAATAATTGGCAGCAACTAGTGCTCGTTAAAGCCAAACATATCATCTAACGATGCGTGCGAGTAATTATCACGAGGTAATGACACTTCTGGTATTTTAATACCCAGCTGGGCCGGTGCGAACGAAATAATTCAAGGGTAATTAATATCGTGTTTCGTGTCGGGACAAGAAGCGGACATTAGCCGGGAGACATAATTTGCCATGAAAGCGAATTATCATTAAGAATGCGAGCGCAACGAACGACCGTGGCCACGGTATCTTGTTAATTATTGAAATTCACTGTTTGAACGCGGCCAGATTTCCCGGTACTGTCTCCAGGACGCAATTAGGTTTACGAGCGGACCACGGCGTGTGTAATATCTACAACATGAATAATTCTATCAACTTCCCGAGGCCCTGCTCCGATATTAATCGAGAATAATCGCTGCGAAACCCCTTTCTCGCTACCGAGTACGCTGACCATTCAACTGAATTAGCGTCGATCGCGATACCTGTTCTATGCCACCTCGGAGACCGCTCGTACGCTTTAACGCGAGCAGACTTCGTTAAAAAATCAATCGCCTTTAATCGTCCGTGTATCATAATCGCGTAGAATCGCCAGGAACTCTCCTTGGGTTTCACGTAACGATGAGAGACGCTTGTACTTGGAAACCCTCGCGCTGGTAGCAACATCTAGCCCTTAATCGGCGCGCTTTATATTCATGAGCGCGCAACCCGTGTCCTAGGAATTTCGAGCCATTTGTCACGCGTACAAAAGACCATTATCAAATTCCTGGTCGTTCTAATTGAACCGGCAGCGGCGCACCGGTTGTCTATTAGCTTTTGGGCGATTAATCCTCCGCGTGATGCACGCGCGCGTCAATACAGATCTGGACAACGTTAACGCAGCAAGTTGGCTATTGCTCGTATCCGTTTTCACGTTAATTAGTAAGATATATCGAAAGATAGGGGATCGCAGTGAGCGACGGTGACTGAAGCCCACACGATGGAGCCGAGTGCGCGCGCTCGATAGCCGCGGTGGTGCGCTCCGCCCGCTCCGTGAAATGAAATCAGAGTAGATCGAACCAATGGGACCATGGTTCCCGAGCTAAACCGCGAATATCACGGCGAACCATCTACCGAGCACGAAAATTACCATGCAATTTAATTACAAAACTAGGCCGCGATTTCGCGGTCAGACGCGTTATACATAAATCATGGGGCCCACCTATCGGTACACCGAAATAATTAAAGTGCTCCGAGTGCTAACTAACCGAACGGAGAGCGAAGAACGCGAATTTGACGTGCGCGATGGAAATAAATCGGACTTAGGGATTATTTAGCGAGTCGGTTAGTCATTGGGATTCTCGTTAAATCGGCATCGAAATAGAAATACACGCGAATGGGAACCGATCGCGCCGCAGGGGTGCGTCATTAATCCATTGATTCGTGGCTCCCTGCTGAGCATCGTTTAATATTGCAACGATCGAACAGCGTTATTTCTATAGATGCTCGTCGTCGACTGGACGCTCAGATATTGAACAAATCACGCTGAATGTGATCCAGTGACTCGCTGACTCGTGAATCGCTGTTCCAAAAACGACGCAAGAGGAGCCTGATCTACGATTTGGATGGAGGGCGAAGGAGAACGAGGAGACGTGAAAAGGCGGAGATTCATAGATCGGGAAACGATGTGTACGAGCCGTTCAAACTAACATTAACCATCTCGGTTAACCGAGGGCCGGCGCGGCAGAAACCAATACCGTGAAATATCTGTGAACTCCACGGTAACCGGAAGCAACCGCGAATTGTTTCGCCGGAACTTGCCCAGACGGTGTGCAGGTGCAGCTGCGAATAGGTATTCCAAAATCTGCCAGAATCCAATTTAACGCCGCCCTTCGCCCATGGTACGCCTTCCGGCATATTTTAATCTCGTCTACGTTGTCTACACCGTCTCTCACGGATTCGTTATCCGTGACCGCCAACGATCCTCGGACCCTAACGACGATCGTCAACCAAGAAACACCTCGCTATCGATCGCGGGGACGCGGCCTTGTTATCCTTCCTTTCGAGCAAGATCGTATCGCCGACTCGCCATCGATTCGACGTTCCTGTTCGCGTTCTGAACCCCGAAACGAGCAAGGTAAACGGAATAAGAAGGCAGACGAGAGCGTCCGCTCGAAGGATATTTGAATAATTGAAAATGTTTCGCGCGTTGGCCACCGTGGGGGTCACCGGTGGCGGAGGACTTCCGGCAGAGGCTAGGCGGAGGAATACGAGATGCGATACCGCGGCAATTTCTTCGAGCTGAATATTAACGCTGTTTCAGTTCCTGATAATATTTATTTATCAGCAGAGAAGGCAATGGTCAAACGAGAAAGTACGGCGTACCGTGTGGAGCCTGAATAGCGAGCACGAGGACTATGGGCGAAGGGAGCGGAGGTAAATGGGTGGTCTGCGCGAGACGGAAATCCCATCCCTGGGTGGAGAAGGGTAAGTACATAAGCCCTCGGCCCACTTCCTATTCATTGCTCTCATTATCAGCCACGCTGTCTCCCTTTTCGTTCTGTATCGTCTCCGTCTGCATGGCGCGCGCACCTGGTCGTCCCACCAATTTACGGACTGAAAGTCGCAACGAAGCGATCCCCATAAATGAGTAAATTGGAGGTATGCACGCGACCTGTAAACGTGGAAACGTAAAAATATCAGACCCGAAGGCTCGCGATCGATGCGGGAGACTCGCGTTAACGCGTGCACGATTTTATCAAACGCCAGCGAGCAGCAATGAAAATTGTACGTTAATCTGCTCTAATCTGGTCTAATCTGCACGCAGACACAAATGATCAACCGCCACAGGTATGCGAGTAAGCGTTTGCGGCGCTGAAACTATCAGCGAGCATTCTGGAGTTCGTTCGAGTGTCTCGAGCGATGTCGAGGGCATTTGAGGTGTTTCACGCGGGAAGAAGAGTGTATCGCTTTACGTTTTCAAGGGCCACGAGAGAACACGTCGCGGGAGTATGAACAAAATATTTATTTCCAATGCAATACGTGCAGCGCGAAGGGGAGTCAAAAATTCCCGTCGACTAATCCCTCGTGCTTTGAGAACAATCAAACGGATCCGCGTCTTCGTCGAGAAACGAGCCGCTTTTACGCTGGTGGCCACCTTGAAAGCGCGCAAGCCAGCACGGAAACGAAGCGGCCGCCGCCTGTTTGTCTTTAAACGGGTTGCAACTTCCTTTCACGGTCTTTTCGACAACGACCGACGAAACGCGAGGCGACCGCGAGTCTGCGTACCCCCTTCGTGGCCGTCGTCCCATTAAAATCGACCCTTTTCCGGGGTTTCGACCGCGTTCGCCGGCAAAACGTTGAAACGCCGCTGAAAACGCCGGTGAAAACGCGGTTTCCGCTCGCGAAAACCGCGAGGGGGGGGGGGGGGATATAAAATGTACGTACACACATTGGTATGCATAAAAGCCACGCGGGCTACCGGAGTAAGCGAATCACCGACCCATAAACCATCCTCGAGTCTCTCCTCGTCTTTGCCTACGAAGCGCCTGCACCGCAGAAATTGAAAACGATCAGCGTCGTTGGCTGACTCGATCTCGCGTTTATGTATCGTCTTACGGAGCCGGACAGCGAGGAGCCGCGGAAATTTCTGCGGACATTCGCGAAGTCGTCGGTACCGCTAATGAAAAATTAATTCCGGCCACTCCTCTTTCCTGTTCGCCCAAAAACTTTTTGCACCCCCAAACGATCGACTCCGTTCAAGCATTTAATTAGGGTGAATTATACGAGACGTTGAAACTAGAATTGGGAAGGAACCATGACGTAACCGATGCTTCATCGATCGACGCGGCTCGTACACACGATATTCCGACTCGCGGAATCGTTAGTCGGATTTTGCATTCCGCTTTCGCGTCACTTCGAACGTCGTCAATTAAATTTATCCAACCGAGCGAAACGAAGTTCATTCCTTGAATGACAATTCCAGGGAAAGGAGATATCATCGAGCGAGCTCGGATGTACCAGCGGAATCTATTGTCACCGACGTAACTAAACTCAAACGCGAGCTAAAGGAGAGAAAAAAAAGTAAAAAAAAAAAAAAAAGATCGAACCACCCTCACAATGGATTGAAAAATATTAAATGAAATGGCGGAGGCATCGCGATGGATCATTGCGAACAATGCTGCGTTTCGATTCGTTGCCAAAAATTTTTGGGACGAGCCACTTTTCACCCCCTCCCCGAAACCAAACGGGGCCTTCGATGCGGAATTTCACCTGCATTTTCGTTCCTCCGTCGCGTTCGGGGTGCATCGCAAATATTATCCCTTTCCGTTGGTTCGATAATTAGTATTTGTTCGCCCCGCGAAAGGAGAAGAAAAAAAAGTCGCGCGTCGCTATAAATATTGAAGGGGTAATTAGGTGGATTCGATCTGTAGGCGTCGCGTTAACGTGGAAAAGGTTCGGTTCAGAGACGCGAAGCGCCTCTGAAATTCTTTCGACCGATCGATACGGCGTGCACAGAGGGTTGCCCTGCTAGCTGGCACGTGCTACGAAAGAGTACTCGTTTTCACCGTATTTCTACGAGAGGGCAACGAGCATTCAGGATTACGGAAA
This sequence comes from Xylocopa violacea, assembly GCA_963969225.1. Classification (NCBI taxonomy): domain Eukaryota; kingdom Metazoa; phylum Arthropoda; class Insecta; order Hymenoptera; family Apidae; genus Xylocopa; species Xylocopa violacea. The sequence continues at coordinate 18,603,076 of CAXAJV010000013.1, read as the reverse complement.
GTACTCCTCCAACTATCAGATTCGCTCTGCGTTTGTTTATGTGAGAACGGCTCGTTCCACTCGCTACCGTAGAGACATTGAACTCGCCGTATTTCTGCTGGTTCACGATACCGGAGCGGAGATTGTAACGCGCAGATATTATAATGTGCCGAATGAATTCCACGGAGATATGTTTTGAATGGAAACTGCAAACGGGGTATTACGAAGTTACGTTTCCATCGATTATGTATTAGAAATTGATAGCGAGCGTGCTCGCGTGCGCTGAAGCGTCAACTGGGTGACTCGAATGGACCACTCGAATACAACTGTTGTCATCCGTTTTTATTAGCGGGAATAGAAATTAGTTTCATTGGGAAACGAAAGAGAGACGCGTTGCGGATAGAGTTGTGAACGCGGAATGGAATAAAAAGGAGATGAAATTTGGAGAGAAGAAGCATCATCCAGACGACCGAGCCCATGGCCGTGAGTACCTCGTCGCATAACCGCGGCAAAAGAGCCCCGGCAGAGCTGAAATTATTGCGTTTTCTTGGACCACGTCCAAACACCGACAACTAACAGCCGTGTGATTATTGCAACACACTCTACGCTGGCTTATATCGATACGGCAAAGATCGCGTACCCGGCGTTCCGTACTATCGATCTCTGAAATATTTTTAATAGCCGCCCCGTCTTAACGGGCACGATCCCTTTTCGAAACTCGCGGCGCGGAACCGCTGCGAAACGAGAACGAAGAAAATCGAACGACGAACGAAACGGGTGCAACGAAATTAGGTGAACGACGGGATTGATCGACTTTAACGGTGACCTAGTCAGGCGCATTGTCGCGTTTGTAAAATAGATCGGGACGACACGAGCACCACGGACCAAGTAACATTGCACGTGGCTCGAAACTCCAACAAGTACCACGATCATTAGCATTCCCGTAATAATCATGCGCGATTACGCGAAACGTAATCCCGTCTCCTTCCCTTAGACACGCGACCACCTCTCTCGATTAACCGTGTAATTCAAGGTCGGGCGTTGTGCGCAACTCGCGCACGGGCTAGAAAAACTAACAATAACAACGCATTGGACGAACCCGTTCCAGTCACGGTGGCGGCGATAAAAATTACACGCGAACAGATTACGGGTTATTTATCGTCCCGTTAATAACCGTTCCACGTGAAACTCGATACGCTGATTGTCAAAGGAAAAGAGACAGACAGGGGTGGAAAATATAGAGGCAGAGAGATAGAGAGAGAGAGAGAGAGAGAGAGCGAGAAAGAAAGAGAGATTAAAGAGGCATGCAACTGACAGCCCTATGACAGCTGACCGAGTGACCCGTCGTATCGCCCCTCCCATTGGACGATTCTGGATTTTACACTACGAATCGACGAGTTCTGAGGGTGGCTTTTGTTTCGAATAGAATAGGAGAAGCTTACCACCTTGCTTACGGACTGGCATCCTGTTTGACGGCAAGTAAATCCTGGTACGCGTACGTCAAAACACAAGATCGCAGGCGAGAGGGTTGGCGACAGCGACGAGGCGTTCGACGGCACTGGTTTACGGGAAGGTGGAAGAAACGGGGGAAGAGAGTAGCACAAACCACGGCGTGTCACTTCGATACTGCACGATCGCGCACGGTTTACTCCTGTCACGCGAAACGACGACCTGTTTCACGGGTGGCGTAGACGGGCATGTACACGGCTCGGCACGTCACTCGCGAGACCTCCCGGTGGCCCGTCGAAACGTGGTAAAACGAAACGGATATAAACACAGACCGCCACCACTCGGCCACTGGCAATATGGCGTCGCGCTTAGTCTAGCAGGCGGAAAACTGACTAGTCGCGAGAACGCCACCTCCGATTGGTCGATCGCACCACGCGTGACGTCAGGTCCTCGCGTGACACACTCCCCTGTGAAAACAACCCCACGCGAGTGCACCGACACGTCCGACCTTCGTGTCGCGTTAAGAAAAATTTATACGCGCCCGAGAATGACACTCTCGCTCGAATGTTTTGCGAATATTTTACGGGGCGACGAATTTAAAATCGATTCGAAATATCTACCTACGTGATACTGGTATTAAAAATTATTTAAATATCGACGGCATTCGCACAGCTCGGCAGTCGTACCTTTCTAAATATCCAACGTGTGTCGCGAGCTGACAAAGCTTCCGACAGTGGCATCTTACAGTGGTTCGTAGAACGAGGTAAGGATCGAACCCTATCCCTATCGTTGTTTGCAGGTACCTTGAAACAAAAACTTGCAGAATGTTTTAGAAAATTTTCAAAATCAAACAAGAACTATTAAGAAAGAAATTATCTATTTCTTACCCTCTGCACTTTTTGTCATTTGTAAAAGTACTTTATTAACGGTCGACGCGACAAACTTAATGAGAACTAACCGTAATTTCATCTTATCTCGGGTTGGTAAGTCGATAACATTGGATAGTGAATACACAAATATAGGGGGCTCAGAATTCTTCAGACCATTTAACAAGCACATGCGTTATACACTATTTGTATCATATACTCGAAACGTGTTTCTGTTAATATAAATTTGGATACGTAACCAAACTTTGCGAACTTTTAAAAGCTGTATAACATATAATGGCAGTAGTACCCAGATATAAAACGAAATATATCTACGATTTAAACCCGGAAAATGCTTGCGTTATTCAAAAACGTCTGATCAAAGATTGGGAACCCGCACGTGAAGTGTACGTAACCTTTAATTATAATATATATTTTATTACCTAATTATAATATTACCCTTTTATGTACCTAAACATAATTTTATTTTAATCGTTATTTGTAATAAAAAATGTCATTTTTTGAAGATTTCTTTTGAGGTACGGACCTTCACTACTAAGCTTCTTTACTGCTACTAGTGGGCTCTTAATCAATTCAATGCTTAGGAGAAGCCTTAGGTTATTAAGTACTGGTTACTTTTCTTCAAACTTACTCTTATCTATTGGACCTGCATTTATGACATATGCAACTTATAAAAAAGTATGTCAAATTTATATAAGATATTAATTCTTTGTATTAAAAAAACTACAGTCATTATACGTACATAACTGTAATATATAACAATAAAAGGATAATTGTTATTTTCAGTTTGTTCTAGAAGATCTGATACTATACAAACCCAAGTGCACATTATGTACTGAACTAAAAGCATTTGCAATCATGGGTGTAACTAGCATCCTGTATCCTTTTGTTTTAACAACATCACTAAATCTTCCAGTAAAATTGTTTTGTCCTTTGTTAAATAGGTGTTTTCTTATATTAATTATATTGTATAAATAATAACTTTTTTCATTTTTATATAATTTTTGTAGATTGCTGCATACGTGGGATTGAGAGTTCCATATATTTATGAAGTAAAAGAACTTGGTAGATTTTTCAAGTCTGTTCTTGTACCAAACCAGCAGCGACTAATGATATTGTTCACTGGCAATACACTTCTAGCAAGTCTAGTAACTTACAAGGTATTACAAGAAGTGAAACTTCTAGAAAGAATTTTGTTGAAAGTCGGAAAGTATATGGATGAGAATGGGTTGGTATGTTTAAACAAATTATCTATTGTGTGATGAATTTATACCTGGTTATATATAGTTTTTATAAGCTTTACTGTAAAAATGAATATAAATCATGTTTATGTAGGGGGACTTGACACCTGTGTAGCAAGTAATAACACAAAAACTGCATTTGTTTTCTTAATTAGAAATTAATTAGAAATCACAATGAAATGGTTCTTCAACAATGCTATACATACGTATATACAATACATAGTACTACATTGATAGTAATAAATTAATTTGCGTAATTAATCAACTTGTGTGTATTATACTACTTTCCTAGCATTTAATGATTAACTCAAGGTTTGTTTTAAAAGAAAAGTTAAAAGAATACAGTCTGATGCAAAAATAAATTCATTCAATTGAATATAAAACTATAAACAAATATTTCTATACATAAGTAAGTCGCGCATTATAAATATAGAAGGTGCTAAATTTGAAGTAATTATTTCTGTATGTACATAAAATGTGGGATTTGCCATTTTAAAAATCATAAATTCTTATCATATTTTTTTTTTATAAATCTTACCTTAGCTACAAAATGTGTAATTATTTCTCAGTTTTCAAATTTACATTGAAAACGGTACATTTCTTTACACAATTTTTACAGATTAAAATACAATTTTATTTAAAATATAATATTCTATGTATTTTTTATTATAAAGACTGTGTCGTATAGTTCTATTCATTACAAATCACAATTTTTTCCTCTCTTTTAAAGTAATTGATCTATAAATTGTTATCATTGTTATACATGAACAATTTATATTTTATCAATCATATACTTTTTTAATTCACACAAATTATTTAATCTGCTGTTATAATTATCCTATTATTCCAAAATGTGGGAGTTCTTAAAAATTTTTAATTCCCTAAACAATTGTTTATAAGATTAAAAACAATATAACTGTTACATGTTAAAAAGAAATTAATGTTTATAACTGTACATACTATACATATTTAACTTCCTTGTGACTAACAGTGAAAGACCTTAATTTTATCTATGTATATATCACAACTTTTTGGACTGCAGCTATAAATGCAGACATCAACATGATGGCTAGGCTGAATAAATTAAGTACAACATATTTCTCAAATATTAATTAAAACAAACAACCATGGACAAGAAATCAAACAAAAAACAATATTATTTTGCAAACTATTTAAAATATATTTGTGCTACCAAAATTCGAGAAAATTTGTCAACTGCATTTAACTTCAACCAATAATGTCATCTTAATTATATCAAATACTTTATTACTAAATAGTAATTCAGAAAAGACAATGTACCATCATACCCAAGATTCTCTTATTTTTAAGAACAAGTATATTTTTTTTATAAGAGGGAAAAACGTGAAACGTTAAATGTATAAGAGGCACCACTGAAATTAAAAAAATTGAGTTTGATTATATTTAGTACCGTGTTTGTTTTTTTACTCCACAGTCCAAGAATTTGCATAGGAAGACATTCTTTTGTAATCGTAATAATAATCACATAATGATAAAAAGAAACATTCTACATTCCGTGCCAATAGTAATGGAGGCATAGATAATACAATGAAAGAATTAATATATACTGAATATGACTGTGGCATGTGGTGCATGAAAAATAATTAGGTTCTATTGTGATGAGTGCATGTTGACTGGCCATTATATTATTGTATGAACAACAATTAAATGTATCTGTATTCAAATAACAAGTATCACTAGATACATAGCAAATAGGGGGTCCTTTAATAGAACCCCATGGCAGTTGCTAGCATGTTCGACTATTGTGCCAGCGTGTTATATAATCTTGATAGCTTACAGTCACTTTTTCACTCTGGTATCGAGTCAACTTCACACTGCGTCTAATATCGGGAGTAACTAATCCTTTGTAACCTCCTTTATGCAGTAAAGAGTCTATTGTTTGTATTTGGTTCCATCCTTAAACAAATAAAGTTTTAACTCTGCAGAATAATTGCAATTAACCCTTTATTACAAGTGTTTTATATTATGGACTGGTCATCAAGAAAGTATACTTTTATGATTGCAAATTCAAGTTTGCAGGCATAAAACATACAAACCTTGTTCAATTGCTACATCTGGCAAATATGTTGCAGTTCGTTTATTACCCTTCTCATTATGAAATTCTATACGAATTCCATGAATCCCTACTATCCAATCTAAATAATCTGCTCCATCTTCAAAATGTCGAAGTATAGAAACGCTTACATGTAATCTTGGAAGTTCTTCTAACGTTATTGGATTGAACCGTGAATCCTTGAAAGCACTGCGAGGATTAATATATTTAAAATATTTCTTACATTCCTATTTTCTTTAATTATAAGTAAAATAATACCTAGTGGTGGCATATTCTCGTAATCCAGCATGTAAATGCATTGCATTAAATGTACCAATGCAACCCCTCAATCTCATATCTTTGCCAGTAGTCCATGTTACGAATAAAGGGCTTCAGAATTAAATGTAAACATATTACATTAGTATCTATATAATACAGTAACGATATTACAATCATTCATTTTGATATCTTAAATAGATATTAGTTTGAATAACATGCAAAATAAAGTAGAGGCAAGAAGACAGAAATAAATATATATAATGTGTGTTAATACTATATGTAATTTGTTATAAAACTAACTATTAAAATTCGTGATTGAAATACCTGTTGATGTACATTTATCTAGACAATTATTATGTACACATGTAAAAAATTACAGGTGATTTATCTAAATGTTTGAAGGCTTCTAAAGTTTAGTTTACTTTAAATTCAATACTATAATAAAAATGTTTAAAAAGTATTTAATATACGCAACATAAATAAAGTAGAAATTATAACCTTCGTATTTGGTCCTAAACACAAACTGTACATAAAGTTAAACATATAAGACAAAGAATATCACGAATGTCAGAATAAAGTAATTACGTACCAAAGATTTGATAGACAAAATAAATTAAACTGTCGAAGAAAAAAAAATGGGGAAGAAAAATAAATGAAACGAAAAGAAGTGCAAAAGGCAATACTCACAAAGCTTCGTTACTGAAGTTGGGTGGTTTTGGGGGGTCAAGTTGGTGCAGTTGGCAGTAAAGGACATCGAAACAATAAAAGCCCATCTCAGGCTCAACTATTATAGCGTTCCGCATACGAATACCATTTTGTAAACTTACGGTACAGTTACGCGGAACACTACTAGAGTCATTCAGCTTTTGCTTTTTCGTCCCACAACAACTAGCTGCCATGTTTTTCTAGTTGACTCTACTAACTACAATAGATACGAACAGTTTCCGTGTCATGCATTTTGTTCATTCGTTGCTATTACATATAAAATTGTATACGCGTTCCGCTAGATGTCTCATTATTCGAAAAAACAGCTGTTTCACTGTCCGCTAATTTTCTAATAATTTCTTCCTGTAGAATGTAACTCTGTTTTATTTGAAAATTTTACAAACGCTCTATCATAATTTATTCGTCTAATACGTGTATTTAATCACAAAAAGAATTAATGAAAGACATATGTTTTTTTCAAACGTAATTATATAGAACTCGAATCATAACATACAATTTACACTTTTGTATCATTTTTAATGCTCTATACAAAAGATATAAAATATTTTGCAATTATATATCTGTTAAAGCATAATTTAATCTAACAAATACGTATATGTAAGATAAGATAAGGGAACTAATAGTAATTGTAACAAGTATAATAATGATGTAATTAATTTGGTAATATAAAATTTTTATTAATTTATTTTCATCCTATAATAAATCATTAGGATTGTTATTTTTTTATATTCATTCATTCATGAACTTTTCATTTTTAATTAATCTATGTAAGTAAACATTGTCTTTTATGGATTATTTATAAAACAATCTTTCGTTGGACATGTATGTGTATATGAATATAACAGTTATATTCTTTATATAGTCTTGTACATTCTCTTCGTATTAGTTTATATCGATGCACAGATATTGATTTCAACATAAATATAAAAAAATGTAAATTTGTTTTATAACAACATCTTTATTCCTTAAATATGTATCTTCTTTTTCCTTTAAATTTTATAAATAATCATTCTTTCAAACATTAATATCAAATTTATTTACACTGAATGCATACGTTATTTTCAATGAAGGAAATAAGGTATTTGTTGTCACAAATTGACAATTACTTCTCAATTATTTTTCAAGTAACTAGATACTATTTAAGTATATAACTCTGGCAGTTAATTAGTTATCATATAATTTTGAATATATAATAAATAGTAAAAGTAAATTAAACAACTAAATATTTTAATCAGTATAATTATTGAATTATAAATTAACAAAAACAACAGTTTTTTTCACCCATATAAACTATTTTAACTATGATAAAAGTAGCGAGAAATAAATTGGCAGTGTATGAAAATAGACAAGCGGAGGACACATTTAGTGAATAAAAATAATAACAAAAAAATATCTGGAAGAACATATTTCACTCTATCTCAAAAATGCATATTTCATTGATTCATTAAAGTGTTATTAATTATGTATTAATTCAACAAAAATAAAGTAATAAGATAAGTATGTTAAAGAAAGCAATAGCAATTCTATTCATGTTTTATCAGTCACAGAATATTAAAATCACAATGAGATCGTCACATTTTCACTTATAACTATATTACAACTATTATTAATGCATTTCAATAGTCATAATGCAGTCCATTGCTTATTTACAGTAGAGGTCCCATTCTATAATTTTTATCACACTGTTATTTTTATTTAGGAGTATTATCTAAATTTTATGTATTAATTATAATTTTGTACTATACATAAAATTAAATCAGTAATAATTTACAAACAAATATTAAAATATCAAAAAATTAAATATGCATGCAGTAATATCTTTAGTGGTATATCCTTTGCTGTAATAAAACGCTGGACTATAATATAACTATATACACTTGTCAAGCTTCGATGTAGCAATGATATAAAAAGAAAGTAAACTACAAGTATAAAAATTAATTCACAACATGTTATTGAAGATTTTCAATTTTATAAATATTAGTGCATGAATAATTACATGCACATAATAGAATAAAAATTTGTTATTTATACCATTGATGCAAAGAAGTTTGAAGTAATAAGTTTAAAATTAATATATATATATACATATACATATATATATATATATATATGTATATATATCATTCACGAATGAATCATCAGCAGAAACAACAGTAAGAAAGCCTTTAAGTAACTCTCTTTGTATATGATTAGTTTAAAAGAATGTAACATATTTTCATCAATTGTTTAATTCATATTAATGTAATCTATGCGAATTCTTTATTTCTCTCTCTCTCTCTCTCTCTCCTCATAACTTTCGATAAGAATATATAATACAAAAGTTATGTTGGAAATAAGAACTGTATGCTATATACGAATTAACAGAACAAGATGAAAATAATCATTATTAATAGGAAATTTGTGTTCTATTTTTTGCTTATATACTTATCTAAAAATGATATTCTATCTTTTCTATAAGATATGAATAATAGAAACGCATTTTCACATGAATTTGTACATTAAATCTTGTGAAGCAGGCAGTGAATTGCAGGCAGCATCACTGTGCTATAAAATTGTTCATGTCACTCGTATACTGCAGACATAAATATAAATGGACACCCAGTATGATGGCAGAGCTAATTGTGTGTTACATATATTCTATTTGTAGACTGAATCATGTACTTCAATTCATGAACGCATTAAAGCACGTGAGAATAGGTAATTATACTATAGTATAAGTTTTAAAATCCGAATATTTGACATGTAGTTTCATCAATAATTATAAATACTAAAGTTTTTAAAGTTAATGCACTTTTCTTACATGTTTATATATCTTTTTACGAATATTTATACCAATCGTTAAGTAAATAATAATGTTAATTATATACTCTGTACGACAAAAAAAAAAAAAGAAAAAAAAATAAGACAGTGCCATCATACACAAAATGCTATTGTTCTTAAGGAGGACTATGCGGTATCATAAGGGGAAAACTGTGTATGCAGAAACATACAGAGTATAGTAGGCACCATTTTAAACAATGAAACATTGCAAATAATAGCCGTCTCCAGTGTCATTTACGTTTGCGAACTCCACGATCGGCAGGTTCTTGCGATGAAAAACGGTGAACACGGGATGGTGGATGAAGATGAGAATTTGGATGTGGATGTGTATGTGTATGTGTATGTGTATGTGGATGTGGATGCGAATAAGGTGAATTTGTTTGATCCCACCAAAATGACGAGTGATCCCATACAGGTACCATAACAGGAGAAATAGGAGGCATTGGAAGTGGATGTATAAATGCAGGATGATTGCGTTGTGCCATTACTAGTCCATGTTCCTGACTGGCCATATAAGAATTGTATTGACTACTATTGCATAGTAGATGAGACGTGTGAGATGTATTAGCATTATAATGAACTGCAACAGAATTTTGTGATAATTGGGGTCCCTGGTTTGGACCCCAAGCCAGCTGCTAGCATCTTCTGCTATGCCAATGTGTCATATAGTCTTGATAGCTTACAGTAACTTTCTCACTCTGATATCGTGTTAACTTCACACTACGTCTAATGTCTGGAGTAACCAATCCTTTGTAGCCACCTTTATGTAGTAATGAATCTATTGTTTGTATCTGGTCCCAACCTAAACATAATAAATTCTACTTTTCAACACAATTATTCAATTACAATCAGAAGTAAAACATACAATTCTAATAAAAGTAAAATACACAGACCTTGTTCTGTTGCAACATCAGGTAGGTAGGTAGCAGTTCGTTTATTCCCCTTCTCATTATGAAATTCTATGCGTATCCCATGAACACCTACTTCCCAGTCCAAATAATCAACGCCATCTTCAAAATGTCTCAGAATTGAAACACTTACGTGCAAGCGTGGGAGTTCTTCCCGTGTGATGGGATTAAAGCGTGAATCTTTGAATGCACTTCGAAAAGTTTCTAATGTCTTTAAAGATATAAAGCGATAACATTACCTAAAATGAGAATATAAAGTAATTTTACCTGGTTGTCGCATATTCTCTAAGTCCAGCATGTAACTGCATTGCATTAAATGTACCAATACAACCTCTTAATCTCATATCTTTTCCAATAGTCCATGTTACAAATAATGGGCTATAAAATACACAATTGAACAATTAGTAATGTATACTGTTTCTTGCATTTTTAAATGAAACTAACTTTAGTTATAGTGTAATAATTGTAACATGGATTAATTTTGTAACTTAAAAGAATAATAATTTTCTTAGTAAGACCAATTTTTGTTTCTTGTACAATAAAAAATGTATGTAGAGAATAATACAAATTTTTATAAAAGGTTATTAATAGTTGCAATAAGTAACTTTTTATTATTATAGTATATCGCAGAAAAATATTACAAACTAAGTATATGCATCTCGTTGTTGCGATGCATCAACATCGTAACAAAGAAACTCTCCTAAGGAGGGTAAAGGTACGCGAGAATAACATTCGAATAGAAAAGAGAGAGCAGTTGATATAGTGCAAGCATGTAAAACAAAGATGGTTATATGTGAAAAAGAAAGAGATAGCAGTACGAAAGAAAGAACTGAGAATGTGACAAATTTTAAATAATGTCAGCAAATATTATCACTCACAATGCTTCGTTGCTAAAGTTGGGCGGTTTTGGAGGGTCAAGTTGATGTAATTGGCAATAAAGAACATCGAAGCAAAAGAAACCCATCTCGGGCTTCACTATCACGCTGTTCCTCAACTGTATGCCATTTTGTAACACCGAACCGTTGCATGAAACACTCGACGAATTGTTCAGCTTTTGCTTTTTCGTTCCACAACAACCTGCAGCCATGTTTTCTTTAGTCGACTCCTTGAACGGACGCGACTATTGCAGATACGATCGGTCCTCGACCCACACGTCTCCCATTCTTCCCTGCCGTCGCGGGCTCGATCGCGCGCGCGTTCCGTTAGATGTCCTTATACTCGCTAAAACAGCTGTTTCATTATCCGCCATTTTTCGAAAACGCGACATCGAACGGTCAAACTTGAAAATTGGCGGCAGTATTCGCGGTTTATTTCTTGATGACGCGCTCGTGAAAATTAAAAGAGGACGAAAACACTGAGACGCATCGAGCAAATAGGTAAAGATCAAACACACACTGCATCGATCGGAAGCCAATTCAGTTAAGAGATTGCATTATCGATTCTTAGGTTCTACTCTAAAGCAGATATTACATTCGTAAACTTTCTATCTACCTTTTTGTTAGCATCGTCGAAATGTATCCAACAACGGACCAATAATCAATGTTCGACTTTTTACGAGAAGATAATAATTGTACAAGCGTAATCTTACTTTGATATCGCGCACGTATTTATTTGTTACATACACCAGTTACGGTTACCTAAGTTTTGCTTCATCCGTTATAATAAAATGATGCACGATAATGGTGGTAGAATTTTGATATAATTCGAAAATTTGTTATTAGAAAGCGTGCGAGGAGTTTCGATAAAAGGAGGAGCGTCCGAGTGAATCGAAGGAACGTCTTTGAACATAATTGCTTGAAGAAGAAACTATGCCGAGGGCACCGACTTTTCTAACCTCTTACCTGGCACCTGCTCACGATGCACCGGAGAAGCCTGAGGCGTGACAGCAGATTCAACCTGGCAACGTGTACTTGCTTGTAGCTCCGGTATATTGTCAAGTGGCTACATTTTTTCTGACAGTTGACATCGTATACCTGCAGTTTATCGTATAACGGTTGTACATTTTGTGCCAAGCATCTAGTGAAATTGTAAACACTTCAATTCTTCCCCTCTAAAACGCATCTTTGCAGTAAACAAAAGGACGAGCTACGAAGTTCGAAAACTATCCTCGATCGTAGTTCGCGTTAAGTGTAATCAAGCGTATAAGTATGAACGTTTACGTGAATTAATTCAAGATTGATGAAAGAAAATGGTGAATTATTGAAGAAAATGACAATACAATGTTAGAATAACGGTCAGTGGACAACCAACACGAGCAAAGGTGTTAAACGTTAAGTGTTAAAAGAAGATATAAGTGTTAGAAGTGTTCTTCACGCAGATTCTTTGAGAAGAAAGCTAAACGTGTTCCAATAATGTTGCTAAGGATAAGAGGAATCGTTCGGTGCTGAGAACGGGAAGAAAATAGGTAAATACTTTGCTCTTTTATCTATTCCACGTGTGTAGATACTACTTACTCACATACAACATGGCGCGTTACGTTATTAGAATCTCGCTCACTGTTTCCAATCTTGTCTCTTAGACGGATACGCATACGTGTATGTAAAATGCCGTTTTTGTATTTGCTGTGCTACAGTGTACACGTTAACACGTTATGTAAAATGTGTCATAACACTTAGAACGCCCGAGTGTGACTCACATTTACGCAATCTTTATGCGGTGCTCGGATCTGATTATTTTAAATAGATACGAAGAGCCGCACGGATATTCAATGAGTGGAAAATTCGAAAGCGGCTACGATATTGGGTAACTTTCGAAAATTTTGTTCCTTTTCGAATTTAATTCGCGACGATACGCAATTGATCGGACTTTCGACAACCCGAACGAAACCGGACGATTTCAGTTCGAATTCACACTCACGGTTTCGCGACTGCTCCTTAAATCGAAGGAAGAATAGCGCGTGCGTTCCCAATAATCATCCGGGAACGCCGTTCCCGGCGCACTTCGATGTTTATCGGTGAAATAGGCATCGCTGACATCGTCATCGCACAACGTTGTTCCAATTTACGCCTCGCAAATTATACACGCTTCTGTGGCTTTGGTGCACGCTCGAAACGCACCTTAAGCAACGTCTAGTTAATTACAATGATTAGACACCTGTAATCGATTCGACGTGTTAACGATGCGTTGATTCATGCTTGCTACGAAGATGGAATAGCAACGTTGATGGGAATTTGGTGGTATAGATTTTCGCAACTTTTCGAGCATGATTTAGGGTTCGCCGATGGATTAACAACGACAACCAGCTTCTATCAGACACACAAAATGCATTTAGCAATTTAACGTAGTTGCTGTTAGCGTTGATAATGCGCTTGTGTGCATCCCGTAGACGCGGTTTCACTATTTAGGCTGGCATACAAAAGTTTGCTCAGCCAGCTGTTTGGGTTAACTACAGGTACGCGAGCCGCATTTCGCTTCAAAACATAGGCTGGCGTTGCTTGCGACGTCGCGAAAATCCTTGGAGGTGAAATATTATTTTTCTCAAGTACAGTTATCGCGTCGACAGCGTAGACAAACGAACAATTGGAAAGAATCGAAGGTTACGCGTGATGTAATCATCGCTCAATTAATTCTTGTACGTAGGAAAATCGTATTCCCGCGTACGAGGTACACGCGTCGAAGTAAACGTAGCGAGAAGTTGCAAAACGTACGCGTGTGCGTGCAGACTGCGTATAGATCGTACAAACTCGAACAATGCTCTTCCCATATCATCCTCTTCAATGATTATAAGCAGGTTATTCGTATTCTCTTATTTTTGTTTCGTTTCACCAGATATCTCTGTAACGCGAACACGTTTCGCAATAAATTTGTTTCAAGGGCACGCAACACGTTCTTCGGTTAAGTAACGATATTAAAAATACTTACACGTACTCGGTATTTCTTAGCTTTGTTGCCGTTAATTTCTTCTAAATGGTTCCTATGATTTGTCAACTCTGAACGAATATAAATCATTCTGTCGATTGAAATGTGATATTGTAAACGTCATCGAATTGAATACCCATGCTTTCATTTCTATGACTAGCGAGGTCTATATAAAAATCATGATTCGATACCTTAACACGAAATCGTAACAGTGTTCCAGTGAAAGACATTACGTAGGTATGCAAGGCCAGAATTCATGCAATGCGACTGGGGAATTTTTTTCAAGCTACTTATGCGTCGATTGCTTATCTTTGTCTTTTAAATAATCACATTCGCCTATTGGGAAATCCTCGCCTTGAGGAGAGTCACTACTTGCGTTGACGTTCAACGAATTTCCCACATGTTCTCTATTCCCCTGTAATCACGATGAATCCGCTTTCATGCAAAATTATACGCATGGCTGAAACCTGTGCCACCTTCATTTCATTGTTTCCAATTAATTACCGTGTCTTATGGTTTGCAAATTTCACTCTGTAGAACATTATTGCGCGGACGAAATTTCGAGGGGTCCTAATTTCGGTAACTGTGCAGAAATGATTTGTATGTCTCCCATCATTTCAGGTAATTGTGTATTTGTTACGTGCTCATTACGCGTTTACGTATTTCCAATGATGACAAGGAATGACGAAGAATTATTAATATACTCGCAATTTCTAACTCGGTACTCTGTCTAGTACTCAGGAATAAAAAAACACCTTGATCTCCACGATTAAGAACGAGTATTTAATCAACGATATTACACATTGTTTACACTAATACAGAAGAGAACAAAACGTACTTCAGTTATACCTTCTCCAAAATCGCCGAGTATTTCGTCGAGTATTTCGTAACATTTGGATCTATTTGAAATTCATTCATGCCACTGAACGTCACATATTTCTTAATTGTTGCGATGCTTTTGCGAGAAGGAGTGTTGCACTTCGAAAGTACATTGCGGTTGCGTATGCGCTCGGTATTCAGACTCGTCTTTCATTACGAGCCGTTTTAAAGTTTCCGTGAACAAAACCGTTGGTAATTTAAGGAGTTTCTCCGTTATATTATACAAAGTTTGCGCAAAATGATTGTTTCATTTTTTGTTATTAAAAGCACAAAGTCACGACGATGTTATAATAATATTAATAATATAGATGCTCGAGTTTTAATCCAATTAAATGTTTTAATGAAAAATTTCGTCTACCCAGAACGAAACCCGAGTAAATCGTGATTCTTTGTGCAACCTCGAAACTAATTGTAATCTTGATGCTGAAGATTAGCCAGAGGAACGTTACTCGTTAAAAAGTCGTTTGCTATGCATACTTGAGCGATTCAATTTACCGGTGATCCTTGCATCACAAGTACATCCTATGCGGCGGTTATGTTGTGTAAATTAACACACAGGTTACTTGGAGCGTGTTACTGTTTGAACCGAATCACACAGTGTTCCTAGCGTTCCCAGTAATTCAGGTTTCACTACCACCATTACCTTTCGCATCTTCAATTTGAGAATCTTAAATTTTAACACGATCGGAATGCATTCAGTTCGAAATATCACATTTGTTTATTTTTCATAATCGATATAATTCACATACTGTTTACTGATCTCTTCGAGTCGTTTTACTTAGAGAGAACTTAAGCAGACGAGTGGTTCGTTTCGCGCTAGTGGCAACAAATGTCACCGTGGACGGATAAATATTTCGCTAGACTATTCTATAAAGGTTCTCGAACTTTTAACCTGGACAGAAATAGGAGACTGAAGCCGTCAAGTTGCAAATCGAATCCGCTCTCATTTCGTGTCTGCCAAACACGGCACTTTATTCACTTACGGGAATATTGGCACGGCCACGACCGGTTGAATTGTATTCTTAATCCGCGTTCCATTTTAGGCTCGATTGTATTTTTCTAAAATGTGCTAATTCGATATTCAAATGGCACGCGACATCGACGTTTGTGCATTGTGATACCTATAATTCCAAACCCTACTTATGCGTAAATAGTAATGCTTAATAAGCCTCGATGAATAGGAAACAGAGAAATACATGTTCGTAGTAGAAATCGAGATTCTAACAACAATAGCAATGAGTAAAATTTACAACAGTATTGTAGTTGCTTGTCCTAATTTGTCAATACTCTATGCTCCTAGTACTTAATATATTGCGTATAGACGTCTATTCTTATCCTCTCTACAAGTGTTCGGTAGTTTCACTAACTACTTAAGGATGCAAAGTACTTTATCGGCTAATTATATTATCGTAAGGTCAGCAACGAATACTGACGATATCGTTACGCATAGAGGAAAGCGCAAGGAAAAGGAGCGGCAACAGCCAATTCCAGATATTCGCTACGGTTGTGCTCGATGCTGAGGAATATTCTTCTTGAATGTTAGACACTTTTTCTAAATTTCTGCTAGGGCGACAATAATACTCTTCGTCGTTTGGTAGAATATCCTTTACGATGGCAAAGAAATCCTCTAAAGGACACAGCTCCGCGCAGCCAGGAATCGTTTGGATTACGAGTTGTTCACTAACTCCAGTCCAGAGTAATACCTAACAACAAAGTTGAGAGGAAATCAGAACAATTTCGTTTAAAAGTCCTTCAAATCCCAGCATTCTATGCTTCATAGATTAAACGTTTACCCGAATGTAATAATTTCTCTTCTTGTCGCGCAAAGTTTCAAAAATTATAGTGGCGCCGTAGGCAGGAATAATAGGTTCGTCCAGTTCCAAAGCCCTTGCGACAGCAGCAACGTTCATTTCGTGCGCGGCGAAAAGGAACGCTTTTCTATCGTACGGTTCTAATTTGCCTGCTTTGTACAGCTTGATATCGTCCACCATTTTACGTATCAAAAAGCCTACGAGAAGGAGCCGATGATCGATTTGTTATTTCGTAGTGTTTGCAAAGTTTTCAGTGAAAAAAAGTGGTATCTTTGTACCTCCGTTTAAACGTTTCAATGTTCTCGTGTACGAGCGAAGCCTAAAGTCTAGAGCGACTATATCCTTCATCGTAGTAGGAAAGACCGTCTTGGTCCATTGTGGAAGCGTTAAGTTATGAGCTGCCTGAAAATCAATGCATTTCAATCATTAGATCCCTTCGATACGAAGATATACGTACGTTCAATACGGTACCCGACAAATGTTTCTGGACACGATCACCTATATTTACATTTGAATGAAGAGCAACAATAATTGCATAGAAATAGAACAGAATACATAGAAAAAACGTTCGCAAGATCGTTACGATAACAAGTAAGAAGCAAAATTCGACCTGTGTCCAAACTCACTCGCGCATTACTATATTAGTACAGTAAGGAGTTCACTTCTCACTTGTTCTTTCAATAAATTATAAAGATGAGTGACAGCGGATGTAGTGTTGATGGCCTTTCCAGTACGCGCGGTTAAGTAAGCCATCTCACTTTTGTATTTGCTCAACAGATCCCTCGCTTTGTTTTGTCTAAGGAACTTACTGTACTCCTCTTGGTATCTTGAATCGTGAGAGAAAGAAGATAGTTATTGCGAGCGTCATCGCGCGTTCTATTTTGCATAGGGATAATTCGTGTTCCTCCTGTTGCGAAGTTAGACGCGAAAAGAATTACCTGGAGCAATGATCCGGAAACAAGAGATTGTCAGTCTCATAGGGCATGAAGAACGTGAACGTCGGAATCCAGGGTAGTTGCGGATTCCAGGTTTGCCTCTCCGAAGGCGGGAATAATCCAGCCATAACTAACTGCAGAGACAACTGAGTCCTTGCGACGGATGTTGATCGGGCATAGATCTTCTCAGGCCAATAATCTGGCCCGAAATATTCCTTGTAACGTCCACGAAGCATCGTCCCGATCTTGTATTCACGCAGCTTACCTTGCTGCATAATCGCAGAAAACAATTACACAGACTGCTCGACGATTAGTGGTGGAAAATTTAAAGAACGATTCTGACTAATAAATTTAAGTGCCAAGAATAGCAAAAGTGTCATTTCGTATTCTGGTTATTAATATTCGTGAATCGATCAAAATATCCTTCGTAGCAAGCAAATTGAGTTTGGAGAAGAATGTAAATACATATTAACACATCGTGGACTTACCGCAAAATATCTTGCGTTTTTTTTCTTTCAATTTAGAAATATAAAGGTCGATAGGAAGTCATAGGAAAGTTGTTTGACCGAGTTTTTGAAAGTAGACAGGTGAAGTGTTAAACACAGTCACGATTAACATTCGTGTTAAAATTGAAAAGGGTCATTACGTAACTAAAAGCGGAGGATTGATTTAATTTAACTTTGGGAGGCTACAAACACGAAATTATGCACAAAGAATGACACGAGCGCGCTTAAATTTTAAAGTAACCAGTGGCAAAAAATCTAACAGGTTTTGCTCCCAAGGATTTCTTGGAACCCGTGAAATATTTTATGAAACCTCGCCTTAGTCTTGGCACGATGGGATTTAGATTTCTATCCGAATGTTCGTTTTAAAGGTTTATCAAGTGCGATTGCATTTCAATATTTTTTCACTTACATTTGTCAAATCTCCATCTCCAATTGGACCGTACGAATAGTCCCGATAAGGATCGTTGGGATAATTTTGAAACTCGCGTTGTGGCACCTTTTCACCATGTCGGAACACCTTTAAAAACACACGTTAATATTAATATCAACATCGTTTTCACTCAGGATGTGTTCATTGGCGCTCGTTGATTATTTCGCGCCTTAGTAGATAAATAATCTCGTACTTTCACTACGAGTTATTTAAGAAAGGAGGCTGTATCCGTATCGAAAACCAATATTATTTCACCATATGCTTTTCGTTAAAAACATGCTCGATAATGAATTAATAATTTACCACGTGCAATAATTGTAGATCCAGATCGCAGTTAACTGCGACGATCGTGAATAAAAAAAATATATTAAGCGTCACTAAACGATTGAATAACATTTTCGTTCAACACCGATCCAATAAGGATGCGAAATTCACTAAGCACATCCGGTATGCACAATTTCTCTGCACGATCTACGAACAGCTACATATTTCTGCGCGTACTTAACTAAAACAACTCGTTGAGTGGGGGTGGCTAAGGAACACAGGCGAACAGGTTTGCAGTTCTCTCGATTTGTATCATCGATTTCCCGTTTTTACTAGTTACGTTGATCCTTTTCCTGCTGCCGAGATGTGTTCGTAGTGTTCTACGAAGGCCACGTACTTAAAGAATGAGAAATCTGGCGGGGATTGTCCGCGATGTAGGTAGAGAAGGTTCAATATCATATCCTTGAGAGCGTCTCGTTTCGTCGTTAACTGAAGATTATATTCCGGATTGTCTCGATAGCGAGCCGCGTGATTCTGGATAGTCGAAGCTTATTTAATCCACGGTTCTCTATTGCTCGAATGACAAGTCGAAGTTAAGTAAAAGCGGAGAAAGTAGCCAGAGATTCGACACTTAAAGTTGTTTCGAAACGTGTTCGATCGTTCTTCGTCGCTTGAAATTTTGAGATCAGCCGAAGCATTTTATTTATCAATTTTATTTATTTCGTGTCCATTAGTTCTATTGTAACACTTGAAATTTAAATATCGTTACATATCGATAGCGATATAATGCTCGCGAAAAAGTAATGCCTAAGAAATTGATTCGTTGGTAGACACGTATGAGCGCACATAAAAATCGCAATCAATTTCCTGTTTAATTTAATTTATTCTTCCTGTTGTGAATATTGTATCGAAATTTTTACCTTACCAAGAATCCTCTCTTATTCTTTTTTTAACATTTCCGTAGAAATCATTTTCTATATAACGCATTGGGATTTACGGGGAAAACCTTAATCGTTTCACAAGATGTTCAGTATTTAACAAGTTCTCATACAGGTTCCACAAGTATGCATCTGGGACCTTATCGGGGAACTGTGTTGTTCCTTGATAAATTCTTGCGTTGAAAAGGTGACAAATAACTTCTTGGTGTTCTTGGCCTCAAACAGATTGTAGTTTCGTCATTTTTTAACAGCTCAGGCAAATTACTGTCTTGTTTATCAGAGATAAGCAGAGTCGATTGTTATCAATAACTTGTCAACTATTGCAGCATGGTACTGGTGCATTCTAGTGCGTTGACTTTTAGCCTTATCGGTATTTTCTTCGCCGTGTAACAAGTACAGGTTTAATCATTGAATAAATTCTCGAAATAACTTCGAATAAAAATAACTTTAGCTTTGCATATTATTTTATAGCGTACAAGTTTGAACGCTGGTACGACTCTTTGATTTAATGATTGCACATTTCGACATTTGTATATGTAATTATGAAAACAATAAATGTACGTTTTACGTAAGCGTTAAGCAATTAATAACTTTAAATTAGTCATACATATTCTCTACAGTTGAACAACGAATTTTTTTGCCAATTTCGACGCGCACGAATTCTATTAATATCAATTTTCATTTGCCAACTATCTCTTCTTATTATACATTTTTGCGATATCCACGGTTACATATCTTCTACGGTACAAAAAGTATAGTAATTTTTTTCGATCCATGCATAAATTAATATGCGATGCAAACATACTATTCATTTCAGATAAAAAAATTCATCATATACGCTGCACTTCATACAAATTCGTGTAAAAAATGCAACGAGATCATGAGCAACACATGAACTATTTATGAACGATAGATTTTACATTTCAGTTCACCTCCATTTAATCGAAATCCCACGATCTGGATTCAGGCACGTTACTTTTTTATGTTAAAGTAATCCTGCGGTTTACTCGCGGCACTTAACGTTGTCTTGTCTTATTTCTAAATATTGATCCTTCGTTCAGAAACCCTTAAGGAGATTCTTTTCTAATGCGATTCCAACATACAATATTAAATATTGGGAAAACATTTCGCTCGACGCCAAGCGATCTCGATGAATTTTGTGCTTAAAAGTAACGTGGCTACTTAATGTCAAATGCTTGGCCTGTTTTTCTTTTTTATCTGAAATCTATGAAATGGGTGACAGCGACAGGTCGTTCCCTATATAATGTATGATTTACTTCTGCAGCATTAATGCGCAATGAAACACGTTATATGCTCGTGGGCGAAGATAAACTAACGCAAGTGCCTCCTAGGCGGAACGGGTTGTGGGTGTGTCGTTCGTTAAGCAGGCCGATATACAACATCTTACTGCGTGTATGCATATTAAGGGGTTAAAAAAACGTCCAACAACTGTATACTGTATTCTTAACGAACGTTTAAAAAGATACTCTTTGCTAGGAGAGTAAACATTATCCGCTCCTTTTCACACAACAGCGGGTTCTTACTGAAAAGGTCTCATAAAATTTTATATAAAGAAGATAACGACGTGGATGTATTAAAACTGAACCCACCTGCTTATTCCTTTTCGCAACCGCGTCTGCGTATCCGTCCGCTTGGTTTTATGTATCTCAAGGCTGGCATTGCGAGATTATTGCTAAATTTATGAAGCCTTCATAAAAGCGGTGATGTAAATAGATAAATTTTTCATAGTATTTGTTTCTCCACCCTTTTTACGCGTTGCAATTAAACCGGCCGTATCGCGAATAATGATACACTTTTTCATCCGCAAAGGAATACAGAAAGTTACTCGGACGCTACGCGATGAATTAATTCGAGCGCGATTTAATATGTAACTGTCGATAAAATAGAATCCTCGGGACTGTAATTATAATTCGATAGTGGGCATACATTTGCGGGTGTTTTATGCTCTACGATCGGTGCGATAGAGGATACACAATCGATTTGTCATTTATCTTATTCACGTTCAATTGGCAACGTTACTACATCGATGAATAATTGCACGGACTTGATGAGCGGTTGCGTCTCTCCATAAAGTGTATATCTCAGCCAGCCATCGATTCATAATTGTGCATGATTATTGATCCCCTAGCATTGAGAGCCGTGTCACGTTATGCAAAAAATCGCCGTTAGATTGTTAGCATGCATTCCGTGCAAGTTGACAGATGTTCGATTTTATCTGGCTCCCACGTTTTCTCACGCTCTTTCGCGATTTCTTGGTGCTCCCCGGATGCTCCTTCTCCTCTCCCTTCTTCGAGATTCATTTTGGTGACACCACTTTTATCCCACCGACGCATCTATGGACCGGTGTATCGGCCACTCGATTGCACGTTCAAGGCTCTGCTAACCTTGAATCGGGTTTTCCACGTAACTATCGCCACGTTTCTGTATACGTAAATGTGCACGCGTGGCTTAACAAATTGTCACGCGGTTTCGTGCATTTTTGTCGTACAATTTTATCGGCATCGATCGTTTTCATCGCTTTGTTCCGCGAGGACTTCGAACGATCTTCAGGCGTGTAATCGTGTCCGACGAATTATTTCGATATTTAGTTGACTATTCAAAAGGTTCGAACGTGTGCACATCTATTGTAACGTCCTTGTATTTTTATGGACGAGTATAAAAGTGAGCGGAATCGAGGAAAAAAACTGGCATGTCCGATTCGGAATGTTTATCCTTTGAAGCATAAAAGAGTCATAGAAGCGTAGCATCGTTTGCTGTTTACAATAACACTATGAATGAATTACTAAATTAAGATCTAATTTAGAGTAAAAAAAATTAACAAAAAAGCTAAATAATTCACCTTTGGTATACTCGTGGAATATCAAATTATACGATTATGTACGATATCAACAAAATTGCTTTTGACTTTTCCGAGAAGAAGCAAAGGATGATTCCTTGCAATTAAAATGCTAATTAAAAGACGGATAGTGAATAACTCGCTCGATGTTTCTTACTCGCATTTCAGAATATTCTGTAACATAACATCTTACTCGCATTTCATTATCGTTTCGTTTGTACACGGTACGTAATCGATAAAGTAATTAGAACGATGATACGCTGGTTATAGTTTCAGGGATGATACGCATCAATTTACCATTTCTACAATTCAGGAATTTTTGACTTTGCAAGTATTACATAACATGTCGGTACGATGATAAATGAAACATTATTACAATGTTCGCTCCACCTTCTCCGTTCTGCCAATATGTATTCCTACCATTGGTAATTGAAATGGTACACGTGTATACATGAATTTTAACTGTGGCTGCAAATGCAATCTCATCGTTGGTTCAAGTCCATAGAAAAGCTCCTATTGTTACGTCCATAATTAATAATGAATGACGGAAGGCAACAGCGTCAGGAAATGTATGATAGAAGCTTATTGTCACGAATGCACAGTAACGAATGTGTTACTTTCATAATCTGTAGTCACTTATGTATTATAATTTAATTTTTAATGAGCGATACAACGTCGAACAATCGTTTGCCTTTATTGTCACTTAACTTGAGTAAAAAACACAGATGCCAAGCTTTGATATTTTCAACAACCTATTGCAGTAGCTGCTAACTTGCCACACCATTGCACAAGCCAAGAAGACGATTGATGTAGAACGTTTAGCTAACCGAGTTCCTTACGATGTAGGATTAAGTTGTCAACCGATTTTTCAAATATTTTTACACGTTATTTGGCCTGTCGATCGGCCGTGCAGAGAACAGCGGAAAGAAAGAACGGGAGGACACCTTGATAGAACCGCATCGTTGTTAGGTGCTGCAGCTGCAGTTGCAGTTGTAGCCTGACTGCAGACCGCTGAGAAGGGAAATCCAATACCAATGGAATTGAATAACGTATCGACAGACGTCGTAGGGTGCGAAGGCACGTTCGGGAACAACTTCCTCTGCAGAAACCACGATAGATCTTGCACAAAATCAATAGACTCGAGCCGCTCGATTCGATCGTTCCCACTCTATGAATCCATCTTGATGCAATTTCTCAATTTTCGTTGCGCTTCTGACATTTTTCCCACCCTTTTTGGAAGAAACTGTTTTTACGTTCGATGAATATTGCAGTACGAAATTAGTAAATTTGTTAATCTTTCAAACATAAGTACAACATACGTGTACAATCGCAGAGTATAAGAACACTCATAGGTGTGTGATGTATGGGTTGTTGCGTCGCTACATTCCGTGTTAAATTGATGCAAAATCTTCGATGAAAAGCTTTCACCCAGAAGGAGATAGATACAAGCGAATGATATAGGTCACCGGAAGTTCGGGTAAATTATCCAACGTACAAACGAACTTATGTTCCAGGACACGAACGAAGTTAGACCTTGGACTAGTAACCCATATAATGTGCACGGAGGTAACACGAACCGTCCTTCGAATATCGATAATGCTTATACACGGGTTCCTCGCTATTCTTTATCCTCGCATAGATCTATATGGTTTTATGCGCGTTCACAATAAATTTTCGTTAACGCAACATTATATTTCGAACATCCCAGGCGATCCAGCGACCCGCGTCGCGGCACCGCGGTGAATATAATGCAACACTTGAAACCTATATCCGGGTTGACTCATAAAATAAAAATACGGTCATAAAAATGCAAATTACGTAGCACCAAGAATCATCATTAGCAGGATACGCGTACCGCTACGGTACTTTGCAGCTATAAATCAATTTTGATTCGACGCTAGATCACTCTCGTAGGTCGTAGGACCTTGAGTACCACGAACACGCGACCATGCAAATCGTCCAGGACCATCTCAAGGTCGAAGGACACCCACTGGAGCACCCTGGGATCGAAGGACCCTGGCATACATGACCCGGGCTTCGTGAGATCCGCTACAGACCTCCTCGGTGGTATGCAACCTAGAACTCCACGAGTCTGGGCTCGAGGAACCATCCCCGGGCCACTGGAAGGTCAACGGACCTCACACCCTCAAACCCTGAGGTCACGGTGATCCGGGGCTGGGTCTTTCGATTTCGAGGTGGCCGTGGTCGGGTCACACGATTCGCGAATCGTAGATGTTGTCCTTCGGTCTGGACGTAACTATTGCGCGGGTCTCAACATTTTCATTCTATCCAAAACGACTGAATCGATAAACGCATTTGCATTTCCAATAATCCGAAGAGCTTTCCAGCGGATGATTACAACCCAGCCAATTGTTTTGTTTCAGATTCGAGGTGACGCTGATACTGCGAATTGTGGAATTTAACGTTCTATTGTAAACACGTTGCATGGTGTCCACGTTGTTATTTTGCACTGGGTCGGACAAGGATGAAGGTGAGTTGTTTAGTTTTTAGTAATTACCTCGGTATATTAAGCGTTCGCTAGTCTACGTGTTATGCACGGTGATATTGATTCTATGCACGAGTAACGTTACGATAAGTTATTGGAAAATTTCGTTTCGTTTGAGGGTGTGTACCTTTAATCGTACACAAATATTTGATCTGTTATTTAGCTAAAGAGGTGCAGAATGCGTATGTGGAAATCGTTAATTGCTTGCGTGTATGCGTTTCGCTAGACAGCTGCGTTTATTTTTATTTTTTCCGTACATCGAATTTTTTTTCACGCTCCGTTAAGTCGAAGCTCGTAGATATTTCCCAATTGAGTCCGAAGACCCAGTCGAGCGTGTCACATCCAGCAGGTTGAATTCCATTAACACCGGTGCATTCAGTCTCGATTCCAGATTAAATTGGGTTCAGTTTATAAGGAATAGGAGCATGTATACTAACATTCAATCTACGCCAAGATAGTAACCGGATCAATCGGTTATATTGGTTATATTAAACTATTCGTGTTTAAAACTGGTTCATACGTTGCCCACATTCAAACTGGCTCTCTGGTGAATGACGATGTGAAATAACATTGTGCAAAGACAGTCTTGTTAAAATTTTATCGAACACGATATATTGTATAATATCTTGCACAATGTCGCGTACAGTACTATGCATTAAAATATTTCTATAGCTATTGATATGTGTATTAATGTTGAAGTCTAGTTTAGAATGCACACGTTCGCGGCGCTATTTTTACTCGGTTTTTGGTAGCCTACAATTTGACGTGAAAGGCGATCGTTCAAAAATTGATGAAACCACGGTTTCGCGAACGACAGACAGTAAATTCAATGTCCACGAACGTGAGCCAGGGAGTGTTCGATAATAGCAATGGTGGAGACTGTCGAAAGGAACCGAGGAAGACGGCGAATGACCTTTCTTTGGATCGTTGAAAAATGATCGCACGTTTCTATTACGTTTGAGAAGATCTTACTTTGAAAAATAGCACAGCTTGTAATCGTTTTCACGACCAGATGGTTCATTTTATCCGTACAACTATAGTGCACACGGTAAATGAATTTCCAAGATTTCAAACAACACTTTACGCGAAACATTCTCATTTGACGTAGCAGTTTGTTAATGAAGTTTTGCAAAGTCGTTACGAAAAGGAGCGTTTGGTAGTTTTGGTGTAACCAGAAAAGGTCAATAAGGTATTACCTTCATTTTCATTCGCTTTTGTTGGAAACTTCTGTCGTTACACGAAAGCCCGAAGAAAATTTGAAGAAGTTTCCGCGCAAATTGACTGAGAGTCGTATTAAAATTACGGTTCACCGCCGTAATTGAAATCGTTGAATTCGAAATTACCGATATAGATCGCGCTTGGCGTACCTCGTTCGTTTCTCTTTGATATTCCCACTTGTTTACACTACGTAAAGTAATATGCGGAACGTGGAAGCGACCAAAATCGATCGAACGGTACTAATTATTTAATTTTCTCCGACACTACTAGACGCGAGCATTTCGTTAAATCGTTGAATCCGTGGAAATTAATTTCATTTGGGGTTAGTAGAATTGGAGTCATTCGAAGCCAATGCATTGTTACGCGGTTCATTTCAATAATGAGCCGGATTAAGACGACTGAACTCTGCATGACAAGTGACTGGAAGGGGCATCTTCGTCGTCGAGCATGATCACTAGTTCTCCACGAGTTAATCTCCATAAATTCGACCATCCGACACTTTAGAGTCTAGTTGCAGCCAAAATGCAGCTGTATGCATGACTCCACGAATATGGTCTGTCGTGCTCATAAACGAATTAAGGAGTTGACATTTAATTCGCGTGTCTGTCGGTCTTTCGAATAACTTCTTCAATTTTCGAAGAATCCTACAAATTTGGAAATAAACTCGAGTCACGAAAAATGTTGACAATGAGTTTCCATTTTTTACTTCGAAAAATGGAAACTATGCGGTATAAATAATGAGTTTGTTTTGAGAAACGTTTGAAAGTATCTTTCCGGTTGAGTGCATCGAAATGTTCCCCGAGTATATGAAATATGTAATCACGCATGAATAAAACATGAACAATTTTTTATGTCGATTCTGCTATTGCTGGTTGCGGCGCTGACGCAAATTTATTGGAAAGTGTAAACACTTATTTGTCGATTCTTACACTCGAATAATAATTGAAACGAAGGTAAATTCTGTTTTTCAATCAAGAAGGCAGTACAGCCTCGCTTCTTTCATACTTTATTACGGCTGAGATAAATAACGTTTCTCTATTTAAAGGAGGTACGTATGGCCATCCTCGTACGAAGTTGAAACCTTCGAAACCCCGAAAAAGGGTCATTCGATGTATCGATAAATATATTACATAGCATTGGGTATACCTGCTGGCCGAAAAGCCAAGGATTATGGATAGACACTTTAGAAATTGACGCCACTGTACACGGAAACTCAATATATCCTCCGTTCACTGACCTGGCTTTCTGGCTTGCGTAGTTCTAAGAGATATTCGAGATTAGTTCCAAGTTGGTTCCTCAGGAACAAAAGGTCGTTTTTCAACCTACGCGAAGGATTTTATGATTTTAGGAAAGATTCTACAGTCCCTTGCCTTTTATATCTTCCTGTACCATCTAATTCCTATAAATCAAGTATGAATCGGTTGAAAAATTTCCATAAATACATTACGGAGAACAAGAAGCTCGCAAAGTTCGCGCAAACAGTCCTGCGGTTAGATTGTTCGCAGAAATTTGCAATTTAAAGGATAATTTACGTTGAATATTTAAGCCGACGCACGTTCGTTGTATTATACCTCACAATTTTTCGTATATCGAATTGGATATTTCCCGATATAAATAATTTCATATAAAAACCACTTTATATTGACTTTATGAATTTGAAATGCCTGAAATATTGAAGCTGCCGATGAAATATTCAAATGAGCGCCGCGAAAAACACGAGCTCAACAAAACACCGAATATACGCCTATTTTCTGTACATATACGTACACTTATACGTATCGTGTACAGCTGTGTGCATCCTTTACGATTTCGACTGCGATCCATCTACCTTTGCTCAGTTTCCAATAGCTTGAAGAGAGATTTTCACGAGATTTACAGTTTTCCGAATTTATCTGAATGCTCCTCGTATCTGTCCTTATCCCCATTTCTGGGTGTCAAAGGATCTTCAAAGAATAATCTTTTATCGTTTCACTTTATGTTACTACAGTTCACGGATTTTGCGAGCCTGAGCACCGTCTATGAATTGTCGCGGACACGTGCACTTATCCCATGTACCCATGTACGTTACAGCGTGTGCATACGTGTAAAAAATGGCCTGCATTCCTTTTCGTACAATTGTACAGCGACAAAACATTGGTGCGTCGCGTTAAAAAATATGCTGTCGCTCGTCAAACTGAGAAGAATTCTGCTAGTCGTGTCTTTGACGGACCGTCAGTTGCATGTACTTGTTAGTTTAATTACGAAACATCGTTTCGACGTGCTTATCAAAGATTTACGTGATTTTAAATTTAGTCACTTCGAATGAAATTGCATCGCGATAGGAACGAGAGATTTATTCGCGCGGGGATCGCAGTATTTCTTTTTTAGTTGCCAGGTTAAACGATTGGGCTTGTAAGAGCATCGAGGCCGTAATCGCAGATCCTTCGCGGAGATTGTTTAATTCTGAGAACCCTATCTCATTAAGGTCATCCTTTTGGGTGCAGATTTAATTAATTCTTATCGGTTCTTCGCCCGGACGGTAATGAAAAATTAGATTTCAACCGTTTGCTTTCTGAGAACCTTGTCTGTAGTACCACAATATGGCCGTAAATTAATTCGATTCTCCCAATAAATGTCACACAAACGAACACCTAAATCACACAAAAGTTCTGGACGTTTGTGTAACATATTAGTGTTTCGTATGCGAATGCGTACACGCATGATATTTTCCTACAAAAGGTATATTTTTTAATTACACGAGAACGAAGCATTTGTTACTGTCAGATAGTATATCATTGCAGCTTAATGTTTTTTCGCATAAAAACGCATCGTAAGATCCTTTTCTTCGCCTTTTTCATTTCCAAGATCACCTATTATCTCGAGAAACTCGCTGGCGTAAGCGTTACTTCCTTTATTGCCAGGCCACAGATTGAGTAGCACTACTGGCATCAAGTGGAGTCATCCGTCCATGATCAGACCGCAGCCTTCTGGAAGCAAAATTATTGCTGCTAAATCGCTTGATCATTTAACATCCTTCTTGGACTAACATTCATTTTACTGGATACCGATTTTAGAACATCACCATGAATTGAAATTTAATTTATATGTTATATTTCGATTTTCATGAATTCTAATACCTGTCTTCTGCCACAATCAATTCGCGTTATCCGCTTTAATGGCTTTCGATTAATTTTATTACATCTATTTGGCCACTGGATGTTCAGATGGATCTTCAAACTTCGTCGAGATCGTAATCTCTATGGTTCTTCTATACCTCCTTCATGCTAAAGTTCTGTCAGGTGGGTGGCATGGTGCGAACTTCCCTTTAATACATCTTCTAACGCGTTTAACTGTGCTTAAGACTGAAGCCTGCCTACCATGTCTGCTGGTATCAATATCCATCTTGCCTTTGTCTCGTGCGTTAACTTTATTGCAGAATGCACGCGCACATCTTACAAAAATTGTGCGCAAGGGAGTAAGGTTCAAAGATATATGCGAGAGACGTTTAAGATCACGCTCCAGTTTCCTGTTTCCATAGGCCATTTTGGAACTGATACGATTCGACCGGAGTTATGCATCGACTTCATCTAACGAAGGCAAACATCCACCGTAGGGTCGATCTAGATTCCTGACTCATTCGTTAGCGAGAATGCCGACTGTTGGCCATTCTCGGCTTTGAAGAAGCTACTGACGAACGAGAGTGAAGAAGAACGAATAAAAGACCGTATAATATGAAAGTGGTAGCAGAGGAGTCTCCATTTTTCACTTTTTGCCTGAAATCTTTCCAGAAAATCGTGCATTCTATCGTGGGAACGTTCCTTCCATTCGGATAAGAATGTCTGTCCTTTGAGCCCGGTTTTTCTGAAGAAAGTGCTCCGGCACTTTTCACCGAACTCATTGTTACTAGGTTAACTTGCCATCCAGAGCAGAATTAGGGACGTTTGAGAACTTTCTGACGGAAGAAAAACGATAAAAACGTTAGGCGGAGATCGTAAATAAAAAGTATCCTCGCGAAACAGTTTTGACAGAAGCGGAGAGTATTCCGTTCGATGATCAATCGATGCCTAGATGAATAACAACTATATCGAATTTCGAATTAACTCCGAGACTTGAGTCGCTGCGAAGCGCGTAGGTGGTTTATCGCAAACAAAAGAAGGTACCCCCTTCATAAAGTCGGCAGGTGATTCCAGATTCCGCAGTAACGGGGGCATGGAAGAAAGATCAACAGAAATGCGATCAATAAAAGAGTCGGGGAACGCATAAAGGAATTGGACGGGCAATTTTCGTTCTATCTTGCGGAGGAATATTACATCTTCGATGGAAGAAAGGGGCGTAGCGAACAAACGTGCTAACGACAATGCTAACGGAGCTATTCGCCAATTACTGCTAACAACCTTGCAGCCTCGAATATATCGGCAAAAAAAAAAAAAATGGAAGCGAAACTATGTTGTTGACGCTGAAACTGTGATCAAAAAAGTGAAAAGGGACCGACGACGCGATAGATCCTTAAACCAGCGGACCCGGTGGTATAAAAACAGAGGTTGCATGGGTCCCGGTATCGGGAAAAGTTTGTCCATTTTTCGGAATAAAAAAGGAAGGAAAAGGGGGGAAGGCCAGCCGACTGGGCAATAAAAAGGGAAAACAAAAATGAAAGCAGAAGGGGGTGGCGAGGTGGGATGGGTGGGGGCAGGTGAGAATCAGAAGGGGTTAAAGTAGCAAGCGAGGATGTTAGAACTATCCAGCAGACGTCGACGGTCCGTGTGCTCCGGCCGCGGAGGCTGCGCGGAAAAATCGATAGCCAACGCCAACCGACGGCGTCGTCGTCGACGGCGGCAACGGTAGCTGTGGTGGCGGTGGTGGTGGTGATGGTGGCGGTGGTGGTGGTGGTTGCGAGTAGCGCGATAGAGTCCGATGGTGCAGTCAACGTTGGGACCGGCAGCCCAAAAGACACACGCGGACCTCACGCGTTCTCCACCTCTACCCCCCCCCCTTTTGGAGCACCCCCTTCTGACACCTCTCACCCTCGGACTGTCGTACGGCCCTGAGAGAACGTGCCGTGCTTCGAACTGCTTCTCTTCTCTTTTTTTTTTCGCTTTCCCTCCTTGGAGCACGTTCCGGTCCGCGGGCAATCCGGGCACAAAGAAGCCGCGCATCGGCCGTGGTGTTCGTTTACCGGACGTGCAGTGGGTGTGTGATAGATAGAAATTGCAATTCGCTGGTGACGCGACGTGACACGACGTGTCGCGGTATGACGATTCCTTGGCCCTCCCGTCACCGTCGCCTGGCTTCCTTCTGCGAAAGGATCGCGTGTGAGCCGACGATAAATGCGATGTTGTGACGCGTGACACCGCACCGGTTCGCCACGGGGTTCTAACGCTCTGGAACGTTGCTTCTTCTCGTCGCGCACCTCCGGAGCATGGATGATAAATGCTCGAGCGAATGGTAAATCTCGTACGGGAGCCGAATTTACCGATCAGGGTACATTCTGCGCACGATACCTATACAATAATCCTATCTACGCTGGTGGGTCGGTATCCTAGAACGAGCTGGTCGCCGGGTCTCGTTGTTCCCACAGGATTTTCAGTCTTCGCGTCGTACCAGAGGTTCTCGCAGAAATATAACGCTACCGCTGCGCGCCTTTTCGAGGACAATGACCCCGTGCACCTTGCTTCCTTCCGAGTCTGTCTGATTTCGTTGCTGGCTCAAGCGTTTTGCCTTTTTTCCCCCGCTCCGTCTGCTCGAAGAATGCCCACTTCTTTTTCTTCAAACTTCACCCCGCCGCATTTTAATTAGCCATCCTCGGAAGAATAATTCCGTTCTCGAGTTTTCCATCCCGCTGCGCGAATGTTTGTTCGAATATAAAATTATACTTTATCACGGCGTCTTAGGAAAATTACTCGCGGCACTTCCGATCAGTACCGTGGCGTTTGCGTTACGAGAACGCCGCATGATACTTTCAACAACACCGCACGATATACAACCGCTAAAGTCATTAGTAGCGTTCCAACTAGACCGAATGTGGTTTTTGCGGTACTTCAGTTTCTGTAGTTATACGTGTACAGTGTTATTTATAGTTCGCAATTTGTCGAGGTAACGTTTGTCACGTTGAAACTAAATCTCTTTATAAACATAGACAATGATGCGTGTTTGCGAACGTTAGAGTTGAAACAGGATCGCGTTCTTTTTGTTGTTCGCTTCGACAGTGTTTGTTTTGCGTAATTCCCGATGCAACTCGTCGGCGAGCGAGCAAATAAAAGCACACCGAAACATTTCGATTTACCTTTTTTCTCGAACGGATATCTTATCCTCTTTAAAAGGTCGTATCTTTTTAATCATGAAATTGATATTTCTCGTTCCCTGAAATTTGATTTTACATGGCGTATACATACGTTCCGCCATTGTCATTTCCCCTCTCTAGTCGCATGAGCATTATTAATCAGTGTTGCGGCTTGCCACAATGCATTCCGACATGCACAACACTGAAATATTCTCCTCTATGTTCTCTCCCCTTCTTCCATCATTCTTTTACTCTGTGTCACTTCTCTGCCTCAAGAGCAATCCTCTACTCTCGTCAAGCCTACTTCAACGTATCCCTGTATACAGGCTAACGTAAGAATGAAAGGTTAAAGACATTACGAGCCATCAGACCCGAACAATTATTATCTTTTTCTTTCAAGCTTAATCAGCCGCATAGCTAGAAATTGTGCGAAACTTGATTCAGTTACACGATTTCACTCCGAATCGCGTGATCTCCCAAAATATTTTCTTCCTTCCTTACGATTCGTAAATTCGATCATTCGGTTGTCGAGCGACGATTTAATTCCGTTTCACACTTTTTCTTATTACTACCATTCGTAGACAACTGCGAAGACCCTTCAACCGTCCGCAAATTATTCCCTTTGAGCCGACTGTGTGAAGGCGAAATTTGGTACGCTCGGATACACGAGACACCACTTTGATCATTTAATTGACTTGATGGGTCAGTAGTAATTAGCACGAGCGATCTTAACTCACTTCTTTATCGGCGATTTACTCGACGATGGGAATTGGACGAACTTGGAATACTATTCCGTTGGTGTCTGTAACAA
Source organism: Xylocopa violacea (assembly GCA_963969225.1). Classification (NCBI taxonomy): domain Eukaryota; kingdom Metazoa; phylum Arthropoda; class Insecta; order Hymenoptera; family Apidae; genus Xylocopa; species Xylocopa violacea. The sequence goes on along the minus strand of CAXAJV010000013.1, from coordinate 18,569,447 downwards.
TTCTATTTCTACAGTACGTGCAATTATTCTTACACTCGATACCAAATTAACGATCTTCGTGGTTTCGAGCAGCTTACCCTGAAAACTTCACCCAAACAGCTTTATTCAACATTGCTGGCTTCGCGTTTTATTTTTTGCGCGTTGCGATATTAACCCTTTGACTTCAATCTTATTCACGAATTTTCTCCCTCAATTTTCTTCTCATCTCGCAGTTCGCTTTGACCATAAAGGGGATTACAGAATTTATCAGACGCGATAATATTTCCCGTCATTCGCATATTTTCATCTCCCCCAAGGTGGCCGCTTCCGGTCACGTTGCGCGAATAAACTGTGATACTTTCGAATTCGCAGTGTATCCTTTCCTTTGTACATCATCGCGGTGATTGGTTAGAATTCTTCGAATAGTTCGTGGCTACAACTTATTGTACAGTTAATGGTACAATGGTGTTTCCAAATCTGAAGGAAAAACGTCGAGGAACTTTGATCAAATAAATTTCATTCGGAATGTGAAACAGTGGTCGATGTTATTCTTTGATTTGACCAATATTCTTCGCACAAATTATTCCGCGACAGTTCGTATCGCAGGATTCGTTTTTTCACTTTTCTTGATGGACGCAAAGTGTTTTGCAAACGACTTTATTGAGTTTAGCTTGCGACGTAACTTCTTTCTACGAGATACATCAAATTTTAAGTTTATCTTGATCGAAGGCTTCCACCTATTTCCTCCGTTTTCTTCGTATAAGTCAAGTAAATTTTCAGACAGATCGGCCCTGAATTAATTTTCATTCTAAGTTAGTAACTAAATTTCACTATGTTTTTTTTCTTTTTTTCACTTTTATACGACGCGCGCTTTTGCATTCTAATAAGATAGCACGAAACGAGCATTAAAGTGATGAGCGATATTAAAAGTACGAGGAAATTTTGCATTTTCATTTCGACCATCTTTTCTTAACGTTCTTCCCGGGGATATTACAGTGCAAAAATAAGACATCGCTTTGCCTCCGCGGCACGAGTTTCCGGAATTTTTCCTTTAACGTAATCTGTATCCCCATCGGAGTAAAAATAAATGTACATACAAAGCTGGGCAGGGAGGCAAGCTCGTGTTCTTCTCGTGTTTCGCGGGTTTTAGCGAGAAGGCGAGTTTTTCAACGGTGAAACAACGGCAGAAAAATTGGGTTTCGAGGAATGTGACAGTCAGGAACAGAAAATTTCTCGTGGCGTTTCCTCGAGGTCGATACCTTGTTATCGGAAAACGCTAGTCATCCTGATAAAACGATACAACGGGTATCGCGATAAATTACAAAACAGCCTCGTTGTGCCGTCCGGTATGATTTTCACAAGAACGTACGACGGGAATGCGTTCCATTTTCGTAGCCGCGACGAGATACAACTCGCGTCGTAAAGTCGTCACGTCGCAAATGTCTGCCACACCGTAAAAATGGATGGCGTTCGAAATTTGTTCGGGTTTACGCTGTTATTCGTTCGGACGGGTCGTGCACGCGTCCCCCTTTTCTTCCACTAAGTGATGCAATCAATTGAGAAAGGTACGAGTACGTATATCAAAGGTACCTCCACCCCCTAGTAATTTTTTCCTCGTCTACTGTGTATTTTATGCCTCGCCGCTAATGGGCCCGTGTCATCGACATACAAATTTTCAGGATAGCCCGAGCAGGGGTGGAAAAATGTAAATCGAGCCAGCGATTTACCGCGCGCAGGGCGGTTGAAAGACGCGGAAGAAAAATGAGCCCGAAGTGGTGGTAGAGCCCTGCCGGAAAATCCACTTTCTTGTTTTCTTTTTCCCTTTTTCTTCTCTTTTTTTTCCCCTGCAAACACGTTCGCATATTCTCGCCCTTCTCTCCTCCGCACCGCGCGCAACGTTAGACGCAAACAACTAGTCTAATGACGGAGCTTCAGAAATTCCGCGTCATTTCCTGCGTCGAAGAGTTACACGTGTCGCTATCTCCGTGCTAAAACTTCGTCTTTTTTCAAGCATTTCAGTTGCGTACGGCTTCCTTTGTGCGGCTCTTTTGGCTTTGGACGAGGATCGTAGCTTTTTCGCGAATTTATAACGTGCTACTTAAAAGTGGAACAATATCCAGCGACGGTACGTCGCTGAAAGCTGCGGGTACTTTTGGCGTTCGTGGAGTACGAGCGATCGAACGTATTTAATTTGTTTACAAGGAGACTCGTGGATGGGTATTAGGTGTATGCGTCGCAAGGGTGTGGATAGTAGTGGGGTTTAAAAAGAATTCGGGAAACAAGGACAGAGTGAAATCCGTGCAATACAAGCGTTCGTGATCCCGTGGCGACAGAGGGGAGTCTCCCGCGGAGCAATAAAGAGCAGCTTTTCATTTTGCACTTTTTAGGGCGAGCATTCAAAGCGGTAAAAGATCGTGCCGGACTAATCCGTGATTTCTGTTTGACGCTAAAAGGAAGTAACAATGAGAATCCGGGGAACGATTTGCGTTCGAATCTAGTGGAGAAAGCTCGTCGCTGAACCGTGTTTTGGGTAACGTGGCGAACGATCAACGGACGATCCAGCTCCGATCGAATACCTTGTCACGTCAGCGATAAAAGTCGACATCAATTATCGCTGCTCATCGCCGCAATTATTATTCACGATGGACATTTTCAAGTGGAGAGAGAGACCGCGGAACGGAAGCCTGATATTTTCGAGGACGACCGGAAGAGGCGATCATTTTTTCAATCTCTCTGAACAACCGTTCCGCGCATTGTTCGATAACGAACCCGAGGGGACGTCGATTCCTCGCGAACTGGCCGGCGACGTTTTCGAAAACGACCAACCAACGGGTTGCGTTCGCAAAAATCAATATATTTCCACGAGATTCGAGTAAAAGATTGTACTCGAGATGTGCATCGTCGAGCGCTGCAAAATTTTCAACAGAGTTCCGCCGGAGTGCACATTTCTGTTCGACGACTGCGATAATTACGAAGAAGACTGTGTTAAATGGGAGACGCAGAGTATCCGTAGGATCGTTACATTTGAGAGACATCGTTTTTCTTTTTAATGGAGTTGTGTGGGATGTAAATTTCTCGAGACGATACCAAAATTTGAAGAAATGGACATTGGAACGTGGTACTGGCGACTGCGACAAAGACGTGAAACGTGTCAGGTAAGTTGTTCAGGAATATCAATTGATAAAAGTGCGTAATTATAATGTCTTAAATGCTCGTTTCGTGTATAAATCTTGAAGCTCTTATTTCCCAGTGAGAGGGTAGTCGAGTCCCTCTACAGCGCGACGTAGTAATAATAAAAATCGTAATTACAAGCAGTAATTATGCCGAGAAGAGCACTACGGTTCTTCTTCCCGCAATGAAAACGATAACAGCGATTATAAGGCACCGAATAACATTGCGGGGAACTCTCTTCCACGGAGAGCTCGAAAAATACAATAAATTATAAAGTTAGATGGTTCTCCGACGAAAGAGGAGAGCTTTCCTTTGGCTTAGGGCAGTTTCGTTCCGGTGAAAAAAAAAAAAAAAAAAGAAAGAGGGACGATGAACCGCCTTGACCTCGTTCTACTTCTTTTTTTTTTTTTTTAACACGTTGCATACGTTGCACATCGTCTTTACTAGACGTAGGCACCTCGGAAAAACGAATCCCACCCTTCGTTTCTTCTTTGCTCGTTCCTTGCCAAAAGCCTTGTCGACCTCTCGAGGGCGGCGACCTGGTTATCTATTAACCAGCAGATTCATTCCGCCCTCCGTGCCTTCGTTTCACTCCTAGACGGTAAATGGAGGATTGTAAAAAATGTTACTTTCTTTCGGCCAAGTGAATGAATGAACACGAGTTTCTTGCTTCCCTTCCACACCGAACGAGCGTATTTTACTTTCCCATTGCTGTCCTCCATTGACATTTCGAGTGAAGTAAAAAATGCATGCCCTCCCCCCATTTGCCTCATGAACAATTTACGAGTCGTTAACCGCGCAACGAATAATATATCATCGATTAATTTCAAAAACGTTGACAAGGGTTTATTATTAGGCTATTTGGACTCATTTGGTATTCCATCTCCTTTGATCTACAACGTTCGACATAGAATAACTGCCGTTTCGCAACGATTTATTATTCATTGTTTGTTGGGCTCTAAAATAGCCTTGTTTGCAAGAATTCACTGCGCACAATTCAGCGCCGTTTTAACAACGCACGCGGGGCCCTTTGTTAAATCGTACGAAACCGTTAACAGCTGGTAAACATAACGAACGCACGGCTAGCGATGGTAATTATAAAGGCAACGACAATTCTGTCTGCAATAAAACGTAGGACGGTACAAAAACGGCGCGTTAAGTGATTTATTTCGGCGAATTGTTTACCCCCGGCAAACTTCGCGTTCGTTTCTACTTTATTGCGACCGAATTCGCGTTTCGCCATAGAAACGTTTTTATCAAGCAGCGCGAAGTTTTACGACAAACAGGGTTGCCCGGAAAACAAATACTTATCGTCGCGTTGTATCATTACTTACCGGTCTTTCGTTCGGTGGACGCGTCCCGCCATTGATTAGCCGTGTCCGCGTTGCGATTTCAATCAATTTTCATTATCGCGCCCGTATTTCGTGGCAACTTAAACAAACGTAGAATTAACCCGTTCGAACTCGTTCGATTTTTGTTACTTCGTTGCACGATAAGCGATGCAAATTATCGAGCGTGTGTGCGCGCCCTCGTATCGGTCGATCCACAAATGGGAAAGCTGTTTGTGGACACCGTGGATCGATTAGTTCCACTATTATACCGTAATAATCGGCGGGGGATACAGATTGTAGTATTAAACAGGCTGCAACTGGCAGCTTGGTATGATTATTGTATACCTCATCCTACCCAATCCTACGATTATTCGCGTCGCATGCAGTATTGCAGTATTAAGCATCGTATGTTAATTAAAATCTTTTACGGATCCAATTTTATGCTAACGAGAACGAATTCTGTTAGACGAGATGGCTTCCAGATTCGCGAATAATGGCCCCCGATTTTCCTCGGTAACACTTTCGTTCAATTCCATTAATTGGCATGCGAAAGGAACGCAAGAATGACAAGAAAATCGTATTAACCATTACACGCGCTGCAGCGTAACTTGCGCGACAACTCCATTTTATTACGATTAATTTATATAGCATTAAACGGGAGAACCTTTTACCAGTCTAATCCCAAGCCTTCAGCAAAGGGATTACCCCGGAATACCTGCATCGTCGCGTCGAGTCGCGTCTGCACGTGATAATCGTTCGTTTAGAACATGGTTTGTACTTTAGATAAATTTATGCAACAGCCTGGAGCCGGATACAAGTTCTCGCACATGAAAATATAATATACACGTAGGGTCGTCGCTTCAGCTTCCTTAAATGTTTAGATATAGAATAAAACAAGGGTACGCGAGACGCGCCGTTAACGATTCTGGTTTGCGATCGTTTAATACAGTATATTTTAGTTAATTAACTCGCGGTGCAACGACCAGACCGGCGTTAGTCTAGAGCTGGAAGTATTTTCGCCCAGCCAATCAGGTTAATAACGTTTCGCTCGACGATTGGCGCAGGCACGAGGAGAAATCGTGTGCATACACAAACGTATCTACGTCACGTGGGCGCACCTACACACGTATTGCCAATCTCATTAAAGGAACCAATTGTTTCCAACTCATATTCAAAGTTGCATTCAACGGCGGAGACTAGAGCGTGCTATAGTTTTCCGTTTTACACGTCAATTCCTTCCACTTTCCACGAAAATGAATGGGGGGACGTCAGCGACGTTGGGAAAACTAAATTATCATCGCCGCGCGATGTTTTCCCGTCGAATAGAAAACCGCTTTTTAAGCACCTCTTTCAATCCCACGTGTTACCGTTCCCCTGCCTCGTCCTTTGGAAAATGTCGAACGACGTCGTTATTGTTGGCCAGACTTGCGATGCACGTCGACACACTGAATGAAACACTTTGCACACCCTGCAGCACCGATTAACGGGATCGATCACTCATAAATATTCTACCCTCTCCTTTGAAAAATGATTCGACGATAGCCTGCTTTTCTTACACGATCGCGTATCGCGAACAACACTTTTATTCTTACGAACAAACGATTTAATTCGACCTGTCCGCGGTTCGATTTTCGCCGCGTTCATGGTAAATCTCTGAAGCATTTCGCCGATTCAGCTGTCGCTTGGCCGCAAATTGTTTCTTTTCTGCAGGGGCTTCATTGATGCGCCGAGTGAAAACGTTTTCCATCAGGGGGAATGAATAAAGGCCGACATCGCGGCGACTGTACGTGTCATTTATGAGCCACCATTTCCAATCAATTCTAGCGCGCGTACACTTCGATTACCTTTCGACATTTTTGCGTGGCGTTAAAAATTCCGCCGCTATGCATTTCGTTGCGAACGTTCGCATAAAAAGGTTATCGTCCGTCGTACGTTCAATTGTCCGGTGATCGACGACGCGAATGATCAATGGATCCGTCGTATTATTGTAAACTGCGCCTCGTTCTACATTTATAGCGTGCCTTTCCTTTTGTTTCATCGAGACGTTTAACGAGCCCTGCAGAGTTCATTCGTCACTCTTATTTATGAACTCATCATCGAGGAATTAATTTTACATCTCAAAAGCTTCTGGATCGATCGATACCAGACTTGACGCGTTCGAATGGAAATGCATCAAATCTTGGTTTATACAGCGGTCATGAACGATACTTGTATGCAATTGTGTTTATTTTAAATGGCATTTACATATTAATTCATCGAATCGGGGTCGATCAAGTTCCCTGTTATTTAACAGTGGTTTAACGCGATTACAAGAATTCAGCACCGCGGGAGGGAAACGTAGAATCCGATCAGTGACGCATCGTTGGGAAACGCGCGTGGAAATGCTTTTATTCCAGGAACCACCGTCGTCACTCGATGATCACGCACGCGAACGATTCGATAGGTGAATCCCTCGTTTATGCGTTCCTTACGAGTCCAGACATCACCAATTTCAATTAGAATCGGTAATCTTGGCCGTGACGAGTCTCGAGTTGCCGCAAACAGCGCAAACTTGTAGACAAAGCTCGCATCGTAGAATCGTCATACTGTGACGTGTCGTACCGCGAAGAGGTATTGTAGACCGTGGAATTATGAAACTTTCCTTCCCCGTGTCCCAGACGTCACAGACGCTATTCACATCATCGCCGATGAATGAGTCGCGCGTTCGCCTTTGTCGGGACCTTTCTCCGATGCAATTTATTCCCGAATGAAACAAGCGGCAGACGTAGCATTTTTATGCGCTGCGTTTAATATCGTTGTTTTCTATCTCACCCGTTTGGTATTTGCATTCGAAGCTTGGCGGAAACAGGGAACGTTCGTCGGGACCGCTCGAAACGCGTTCGCGCTTTTCATATAATTGCACGAAAACTTGGAACTCTCTTTGTGCTCCGCGATGCATTTTAACGGACTTCTGTCATTCCGCGTTGTTAATTTCGTAATTGCGTATTTATTCTTCGCGCGGCCATTATAAATCCTCCGTAATGAGGTCACGTGATACTTATAATAAATATCGGGTTCGATACTTCGTCTCCTTCGTTCCGAGTAATCCTACGGTAGCCTGGAAAAACCGTCCATTAAGAGTGCGTCAAATTAGTCGAGCAAAAGTTCGCCGATTATGGTTGACTCGATTTATAGCGCGTAATTATTTACGCTTTCACAAATTTCCTTATTCATATTCATTCGCTCCCGTATCTTCGTGCCGTGATCTTAAATACTTTCTTTTCTACAAAGAGCGTGTTAAAAAGTTTATACAAATTTATCAATATCGAAACAATTATCTTATAACTCGGAACGCGGATGCTGTAAATGGCGCATCGCGATACACCTTGGTGTGTCTCGTAATTGCATACGCGTTGCGCATGTATCAAGATAGAAGCAATTTTCATTCCCGATTACTCACAATAATTTCAGCGCTCATTACCGTGGCCATGAGCCTTACGCTCATGTGCTGAATATCACAACGATACTTAATATTGAACCACCGAATACAGTGGCAACCAGAATTCGCTCCTGGCTGCGTGCACGTTCGCAGAATATTAACGTGGATTTCCGTATTAATGCTCAAAGGTATTCGAACGACACTTCAAAGTCAGCCAAACTTTCATCGGTGCTTTGGAATTTCGCGGGTTCCTTTTTGCTAAAATAGATTCTCGCTTCCTCGCGATAATGCGCGATTAAATGAATAAATAACAACAGGCGTTCGACTAACGACGACGACGGTTTATCTTCGCAGTATAGCTCGTGTGAGTCGATTAACGCGTGCATCGCGCTAGAAGCCTTTGGTGAAAATAAATAACACGGAAATAATTGATGCTCGGATGCCTCTAAGGAACTTTTAACGCCCATGATGTTTTGTTCAACTCCGAGGCTTACCTCTAAGGCCGTGAGACAGATTGACGATCGATGCCCGCCGTCGCACGCTCGATAATACCGTCCTCATCTTTAATTTCTTCCATAAAGTGCCAAAGGAGCTGCCAATTCCCAGTTTAACGAAGCTAAACTTGCGACAGGATCGCGGCGGGGCGCAGGGGCGGCCTCGCGCTCGAAGAGAAATGTACGACGCGACGAAGAAAATTGATTTACGATATCCCGACAGCGCCGGTGGGCTCCCATATCGGATATTGCGCGACACGATTTTCACGGATAAAAAGCCCTGTTGCTGGTCGCGAACGAAAAGCACGGGGAACATTAGACGTCGATAATGTCTGCGAATCGGTACGGCTCAATTTAATTTTTCACCCTGACGACGCCATTCGTTATCGTGCGGAATTTCATTTACGTCCCCCCGTTCGTTCGCTGATTTGGAAGTTTAATATCACCGGGTGGGTTTCTTTCCCGATTACTTTGTTTTCTCTGCCTGGCATGAAATATCGTTGCTCCCTTGGCCGCGTACTTCCGTCTCTTCCTGCTCGCGTTGCTCGTTTCTTCTCTCCCTTCAATCCGCCGCCGCGATAAGCATACGAGCCGTTCCTCATTCGATCGAGGATTTATGAATCTTGTAATTTTTCGCCTTCCTCCGACGAACGATATCCGGGGGGTTGGAATTCCCGTCTGCTCTTTTTTCACCGTCTCACCGCGCTTTCCCGCAGTGCCCATTTTTTCCCTCGACTTCCAATTCCGCGAACAAATGCGCTCCCGCCGCGGTGTGCGCGATGCATTTCGCCGGGGTAACGACAAAAGTTGACGCACTATCTCAGAAATGCAATGACACGGATGCGGACGAGTTGTTCGAGTGCAACAGCGATGCGCGAACGCTGAAAGTTTCCGAGCAAATTTACACCATTCGGCTGACGTACGTTTAGTCGACGAAACGTTGGTCGCAGTTTCTCCAGCCAGTTCTGTCAACAATTCGACGATGCTACGCGGTTCTATCGGTTCCCGTATCAAGTCGAGCGAAACGGGAATTATTAGGGAATTCAAAAGGACCCTCCTCGATCGAAATTTACGAGATACGACGATAGAAGTATACAATTTTCACCGTCCTGATTATCCTTCGAAACGAAACGGATCGTCGACCAAATTTCCGTCCTCTGAAGTAGGCGATGTTCGTTTAATCGAATGTTTCGCGAGAAATAATAACCAGATCGAAGTATACGGTGTTCTGTTAGCAACTAACCGTGCATCTTGTTATACGCAAGCACGAGGAAGACTCCTATAAAGTCTCCGCGTGGAATATCAGTTGCTCGCAGGTGTCGTCGAAGACTAGCCGGGAACTAAATCGACGCACGCGGAAGTTCACGGTAGATATCACCGGCTAAAACAACCGCGTGCATACGAGCCGTCCATTTAAACCCGTCCGTCTCTACCTCGACGGCTCGTACCTAGCTCGCAAATGGTTTTCATCGACCGATACGTCTGGATACTCGGCGCTCGGTTCGCTGCTCTCATCGGGGTAGCTATCCCGCGAAACGCGGTAATCCGCATTTGATGAGTTATGCGCCACCTTAAATTATACTCGAACAGGCCCCTTAAACGTGTCAAAATAGCGCCCCCGCGGATTTATCGAGCCCCGTTCAGTCGTTACGAAAATCTACAATAATTTATACGCGCGTCGCGGACCAAAGAGAAACCGGTCACGCTTCGCGAACCCGAGATTTACGACGCGATCCGTAATTTCCATAGAATCCCGTGACACGCGTGATTGAATCGACTGCACTTTTCGCGTTGCTCCAGGAGGATATCGTAACGGGAACTGTCGCGTTTATTACCCGCTCCTTTTGAAGCGCAGTTTAACACATCGATCCCATCGTTCCCAATCAACGATCGACGCGTGGCGTTTGCTCAAAGAAAGAGAACGCAATCGGACGAGCGATGTTTTTTCGACGGGACACCGCGCGACTTCGTTTCCTTTAACGAGGACGCTTCGATCGACCCGACGGGAATAATTCCGTTGTAACTTCAATCGCGGACGACGAAGGGTAACGCTAGGGGGTCGCGAACGTTCTCTGAACTTGGTGTCGCATCCGAGCCCTCCGCTCGAACGCTTCGAGCACCTTTCCCAGGATAATTGAAAATCTACTCCTGCGGTTTTCTCGTCGTTACCAAAGTGCTTTCGCTTCTTCCCTCTTCCTTCGCCTTCTGTCTCAACCCCACGGCACTCGAAAACGCGAATTATGCATGCGCCTCGTCCCCATCGACGGCACTCAACGCACCGTGGGAGGACCTGTATCATCTCCTATACACGGTGATATAATACGACGTGGAATTCATCGCGCCCAACACATTGTCGCCTCGCGTCGAGGGATCGGATAGAATTTTGCTACATCCTCAGGGTCCAAGCGACGTTCGATTCTACCAGTCTGAAACTGAATTTGCATGTCTGACCGTGCTTTCGATTAATTCTGTTTGCAGATCGGTTAACGGTTGCCACGGAACCTGTTACAGTTCACCGTTTTCACGTTCGTCGGAGCGTTATTTGCACGCTATTGACTATTCCGATCTTCCACGACTTCGTATAATACGCTCGTATTCGCTAAACGTTCAATTTCGCGGGCCAGACGGCGAGCGGGTTATTATTAGTCGAAGACAGCGACCGAAATAGCCAATATACGATTGTTCGTGAGGACTTGATTGAAAAACGCCGATCGATACACCATCCGCCCGGCTATGAACCGTCTGATATTATGCCCGATACAAAGTTTTATGGTTTACCGCGCATTCCATGGGGAAATTATCCGGGAAATTGCGCAACGGAATTTCAGCCAACTTGGAGCTAGCTATCGGTAGGATCTCGCGTAGAGGATTTGCCGGGTTACGTGATTAATTAACCTCTCAGACGGTAGAAGAAGGATTACCATGATCGATCATTAATATCGTATCGCTAGAGCGTCGCGCGGGCATCGGTCATGCACAGTGTATTTCCTTTAGAAGCTTGTTACAGTCGATCGCAACCCCTAATAGGCCGCCCAGCGTTTCGTCACCGACGCTTCGAGCATTAGACGCGCGTGCCAGATAATCGATAAACTCTAGACAAATTCTTTCGCTGTGCCATAGTTATATAACCGAAATGACGATAGCTATTCCGTTGTATTCCGTCCATTGCATAACCCGCGATCGCGCGGTCCGCTATAAACAAGCACTCTTTTATCTCCTGGCCGGAGGAGCTTGAAGATATGCAATCTGCGAGAGCTGCACAAAGAGTGTGCAGAAAATTTCCATAGATCCCTCGAAACGCGACACAATAGCGGGACCCCTGGAAATCCGACCTAACTCGATGGTGGCTCGAGCTTCGAAGAGCTTTCGGGCGGACCGTTCCCGTCTTTACGGGCCTTCGCCCCCGCTCGAGGTCCAGATAACCGCCTGGTGTTGACTTAACGCCGCGACCCGGTTGTATTTATCCGGCTGCGAACGCGAAAGTCAACAGATAATGCCGATATTGTCTCCGTTCGCGTGGAATATTGCACGCATTTATATGCGACTGGCTGCGCTCGCGCGCGTATGCATGCATGCGAACTGCATCAACGCCAGGGACGCGCGTCCGCCTCGATTTTGTCTCGGGGAATCTCGAGAGCTGCCACTTCGTATTTGTTTAGAGGATGTCTCGCGCGGATCCTCCGGAGCAGAGGAGGAAATATTTCAAGCGAGCGGGAATTGCTCGGTGGAATGATAACCATTGGCGCGAGGAGCGCGAGAGGGGAACGATTAAATGTTCTATAGATTTTTATCGGCCGACAGGGGAGAAACGAGCCGCAGTCGTGAATTCCACGGCTCGAACAAACGCTTCGACGTTGCACGGTGAGCATCGAGCGTGCAGAAGAACGTGGACGTTGCGCGAAATACGCACACGTGCGATATTTACGAATTTCCTATCTATTTCTACGTGTGTGTCGTCGCAAGGGGTTTCCACTTAATGCGACGCAGATGCGAACGCGACTACTATTGCGATATTTGCTATGAGCCCACGTGCGTTTACTCCAAAGTGCATTTAAATCCAAGCGGGTACTACTTGTTGAATTTAAACTGGTCCCTGATCCAGTAGGGACGTTAATTCAACGAAAAACCGATTTGACAATTCAATTATAGCGACTAATCGGATAGGAAAAGTTCCGCCTGGGTACAATAAACGGTATTTTCCTCGTGAACGAGCCATATAAATAATTGAACCTATTCTTGTTCTGTATTTACTGCTCGCAATGTAATTCTTGTTTCAATACTGTGAATTTCAGAAGTGTAATAGGAAGTGCATAGATTGTTCGAATCTCATGCTACGATCCAAGGAGAATTCACGCTCGTTACAGAGTGGCCTCTAACTGATGTTCATTTCTGATAAACTAACCTGACACTTGTTTATGAATCTTATATTAAGCGTGTTTCAGCTTTTTTTAAATATTGTGCAACCCGATGAGATGTCTATTTTAATCTAATTTTAGGATCTGAAATCTGATTTTCGTATCGCACTGTATTTTGAGTTGGGTTTTACGTATCCTGTAGTTTGTTTCTATTGCGATGCAATTGTCCATTTGCGAGTACGCAAGATAATCTTTTAATTCCAAGACGTCGATTCCATTAACAATTGTACTCTGTGCCTTTCAAATCCTGACAGTTTCTTCGAGTCATTCAGACTCGCCACGGTATTACAGCGCCTGTGGCGATGCACTTCGGTTTGCAGCCGTGTCGAATCAAATAGCATCTCTAGGCTCTTCGATCGATAGGATTTCTCCGCTCCTCGAAGGGTTGTTATGGCAATTAAGCTTTGTAAAACACGTTCCGTATAAAAACCGCGAAACAACTACGAGCGAATTCGCGGCTACCTGGGAAACAAAATTAGCTGCGTTCCTGCTTAATACGATTTTAATGATATTCCTCATTTGTCGACATTATTAAAGCGACGCATTTTTTCACGTCTCACGGAAAATGTTGCGTAGTTCTCGGAGCTGTGCTGTCAGATAAATGAATTCGCATTTCATCTATTTACGGCCTGGATGCGCACTGGATTAAAGCATTGTTGTTATTTATTTCATGATAAATGTAGCACGTGGTACGTAATCCCATTTGTAAGAGGGAGATTCGCATTGGTGAAATGCACAGGCACACGTATGCGTGGATCAAGAATGAAGAGGATATCAGACTGCTTTGCTTTTCCATTCTTTTTTCCTTGAACGGGTAACCATAAATCTCGATCAAGCGACTTGGAGCACCAGTTCGGCTCGCGTAGTTTTCGTTTTCAAAGTGTGCAGCGCGCGCCACTCGTAAATCCCTATCAGAATTTGCAATTTATGGAGTGGCTTAGCCAAACATGAACACGTGAAAAATGCGTAGACCGTATCTGATCGTTTTTTTACCAGTAGCCACACTAGTTATTCATTGCTTTATTTCCTTACATTTTCATAAACCATATCAGAAACGGAATGTACTGTAGTTTTTCTTCGTTGTTTCGTAATTCCTATGATTATCGTTGATCGATTGCGAACGCGGAAGAGTAGAAAGAGAACTTCGAACACGGATAACGGGGATTATTTTTCCAGTTGTCGAATTATCGAGACGACCTGAATTTTTCACCTCAGCACGTCATTCAACATTCGACGTTTTAGTATGTAAATGGACATGGATTCGTTGTTAGGCGAACAAATCGAATTTTATGTTGCTTCTAACAAGTTTTATTTTTTAAATATTTGGTAAACTGTACCTAAAAATGGAATCATCGGGAGATATTACTGTTACAGGACAGGCAATATCCCTCAGTATTTGCTGGTATATAAACTCTGCGTCATCGAATTTTTTCTCCTTATTTAAATAACAATGGTCTATCACTGGCATTGAAACTATGCACGATGCAAGAATTATTCGACTACTGTGTTTAGAAAAATGATGAAAAATTAGATTTCGTTGTATCTAGTAAAAATGTTAAAAAATTTCTTCCTAATTAGATCTGAAATTGGATGTTAATCGAATTTTTTCTGGGGAAAAACGTTTAATAAAACTTTCCAGACAATGATGCACGCTAAAATTGGAATAACAGCGTGATATGAGATACTTTTCTTGCACTTTCCTCTATTTTTCGGCTTAATTTTTGTTAATCGAAATTCCATAGGCCGGTAACTTCAGACCATATTGCGTTTTTATGAGTACAGTATTTTCACAGTACACTACTTGGTTGAAATAGTTGCGTACGAAACTTTCATCGATATCTAACGTTATAACGGGGTTCATTATCGTTAACTAACCGAGTTAAAGCTATATCGACGTTGGCTTTTCAACGCCACAATAGCACGACTGCGAGCATCCGTTAATTGCGAAAATATTGAGGAAACGGTCTACAAACTTTAAGTCTGCTCTAATCAATCGAACACTGGTAACGAAATTGTTACAAGTTCGTCTACAACATTGATTAAAAATGTTCTCTCACGGAATATTCGTGGAACTCCTTATCGTCCAACGTTTTTAACGAATTTCGCAGTTTCCAATAAATGGTTGCGGAAATCGCGCGAGCATTCCGTCCGCTTGACGCGAAGTGTTTGCATTTTTCTTTTTTTTTTCCCCCACGCGGAATTATTTCACCAACCTTTGTTCTGATTGCAGGATGCTGGAACGACAGGATTCCGCTTGCACCGGTTAAAATGAATCGCAGGGAGGACCCGCTGTTGCGGCAGCATCGCAACCGCTTGCTGCAATTAGCCGAGGCGACAAACATCAAGCCTGGCCGTGGCAGCGGGAAAAGACGTGGCCAGAGGCAGTCGCACGGTTTCGGACCCAGGTCAGCCCAGTAAAAATGTTTTAATTACAATGGCTAACTCGCGATACCTCGAAGACGGGACCGCGATACGAACATTCCACGCGTGTGCGTGCCTGAAAAAGTCGGAGCGCCCAATTCGAGGCTAACGATTTTGTTGACGCGTGATTCAGAACGCAAAATGAACCGCGTGATCGCGGTAGTAGCGTAGAATTGATCTGTTTTCGATTCGGAAAATAACAATCGCGAAACAATGGTCTATGACGCGGATCTGGAGAGCAACGGATGCACGAATCGTTGGTTGATTGGAGATTGCCCAGTTTAGTATCGAACATCCCCCTTCTCGCCTTTGATCTTCTCGAATTCTTTTCAGGCAAAAGGTAGATTGAAAGAGAGAAATGATTATAACGGGCCTACGGGAGGAAAACCTTTTCCACGTATCATATTTTTGCCCTGCCGCTTTCATATATTCGTCTTCATTACAGCCCCGACTACAATAGATCCCGGTGCGGTCTGCTGTCGACATTTTTATTACCATCCGACCGTTTCCTTCCTATATTCTCTCTTTCCCCTGGTTTCTCGTTTTTAATCGTTTTTGACGGATCGCGACGTGAATAAGAGAGATCCTCGAATGAAAATACCAGGGGACAGTAAACTATCCGTGGCGTTCAGTGGGCTTGCATAATTAACCCTTTTAAGCCAACATTACGCGTGCCGACGTGCGCGACATTGCATTCACCATGCATTTCACCGATCCGCCTCCCACCCCCTTCTTTGTTCGTCCCTCCCCTTTTGTTCGCGTCGCGTTGTTTCTACTCTTTCACGTGCATTTCCGTCCTTTCTTCTCGTCCCTTGACGAAGTTCCTTTCGCGCGAGAAAAAAACCTCCGCACTCCCCCTGGGACGAGGCGAGAGTTCGCGAAGCGAACGCCACGGTCCGTCAGCTCTGATGAACGTTAACGATCTCCAGAAATACTAATTCCGCCGCCAAACTCTCGATAGAACGATCGTAGAACAGTCGCGATTCGCGACGCCACGCGAAAATCCCTCGAAAAGGGAAATCGAAACGGTGCCTTTCGACTGTTGCAGCAATGGCGGACCAAGCGGCGGTAGCCGCGTTACCCTCCAGGATATCGTGAGAAGCGATCCTGGATACACGCCAAATATCGAGCATTTAGTTTTCCCGGAGCGCAAGAGCAGCAACCCAAATTTGGCCAAAGCGGCCGACGAGGCCGCCTCGAACAAATCGAAGCCGAACGCGACCACCTCGGGGAGATCGAGGCTCGCGGAAGTGTTCTCCAGGCACTACCTGAGGGGCTCCTCGCAGGACTCGACGGTCACGTCCAGGA
This sequence comes from Xylocopa violacea, assembly GCA_963969225.1. NCBI lineage: Eukaryota > Metazoa > Arthropoda > Insecta > Hymenoptera > Apidae > Xylocopa > Xylocopa violacea. The sequence goes on along the minus strand of CAXAJV010000013.1, from coordinate 18,552,910 downwards.
AGAATCACTTGAACGTAAGCGGACCGTGCATACAATCGACGATTCAATCGCAAATTTGTCTTTTATATATGTCTTTTGGTCGTTCATAACGCGTTCATTCAACGCTCGATCGATAGCAACGACGCAGAAAGCGAGACGGGACAAAGTTCGCTCGTAGGAATGCAACAAATTTAGTTGGAAAGCGGTTGAATTATCGGTTCGACCTAGATATCCGCCGCGATTTCTATCCTCTCTCGCGGCGCGAGGTCATTTCAATTTTTCCACGTTAGGTAAACAATCAAGTTGCCTAAAGAAGCGCGCGAGGCGCACGCATGGGGCAATAAAACACGCCGCGGACGACCTCGATTTCCTCATATTTCTTATCAACGGCGCCAATTTCGTCCAATGGCAATAAGCGGGAACAGGTCCGCGATTAATCGCCGGTGAATCTGATCGCCGCCTCAGAGCGGATAGGCAATGGCGGTCCGCCACGGTTTCTTTCGCTCCGCGGCGGATCGCGCGCGGAGACGGGTTTTCTTCGGCGTGGCCCCGCGCGACGAAAATAAAAATACTTTCATCGAAGGAGTTGCGTAGCCAGTCTCTCGCGCCTCGCCCGTATTTGGAAGCAGAGGCAGCCGGTGTGTTGCGCGTAGCCGTGAGTTTAGTTCGTCCCGTCTCGTCTCGTGTCAGCCGCAGCGCCGACACGGGCTCGTCACGACGGCTACCAGAATGCTTTTATGCAATCTCGACCGAGCCAGGCTTGATTTTCAGAGACTGCCACGTCGTACCCGCTGACAGATGTTCGCGGTTCTTTTTCTTGTTGCGACCGAAATTACCAGCGAGATACGACGTGGATTTACGTCCCGCGATGAACGTTCAAAGTCGTCGGAAGTAGACCCGTAGCCGGTACAAAATGGCGCGGTCAAACGTGTTCCGTTTAATTAATATATCCAAAACTGACGGGTCGAATTTACCAGGCATTGGATTATCCGCGAGTTATACGCGATGATAGAAAAAGTTTCGTTCGCGGAGTTAATGAAACGCTCGGAAAAAAGCGTATAACATCGTCCCTGGCTAATTGTCGCCGCTTCAAAAGCGTCAGTCGCGAAACAAATCGAAAAAAATGGCCCGAGGAGGCAACGAGGAGGTCCGATTAACGAGTGTAAAAAGAGGTAATAAACCCTTTCCACTCGATGTTCTATGAGCCTTAAGAAATTCTATGACCTGTTTCTTCGAAACGATCATTGAACCTGAGACTCCTCTATCGGGGAACGTGAATTCTCCATCGACCAGAAATGCTTTTGAAATCCATAAAGAGAAAAAAATAAGAAAATTAAAGAGGGGACGGTGAAAAGACGGGGTCGATCAGAAATGTCCGAGCGACAGTCTACGTTGAATCGATTAGCTTCCCGTCGAAGGAATAATTGAAAACGCCGAAGGAAAAAAGTGCAGCGCGTCGCTATCTATTCTAACTGCCTTCAAGTTGCCGTGTTAGGGAAGTATCGATTACGGCTGGTGTGTTACGTTCGAGAGATCGACAAGAAAACGCAGCTTAGACTCACTTATCCCAGTAATTTATGTCCGTACCGCTCGCGGCTCTCGAAGCTCGTCAAATTAAGAATCATAAAATGATTAAACGTTCAACAAGTATTCTCGTATCGCCAAACTTCCGGCCGCGTGCTCCGCCCTACCCAAGACACTGTCGAAACACCAAACAATATTCCAACGGAAGCGCGTCTGTTCGAAAACTTCAACCCCTAAATTAACAATCACCGTCTCCTCGTTCCGGCACAATTTCGCACCCCCTCGCGACACTCCGCAGTATACCACTTTAAATTCAGCGGCAACGATGCCATCGAAGTACTTAAAACCATCAACCGCGTAGTATCGGAAGTTCCAAACGTTTTGCAGGTGATTTTAACCGCGGTAGATCATGAACTTGCGCTACTCTGCACCAGCTACCACCGTGGTTGGAGGCGGTGTCTGGACTCTTGTCGCGGTCGAATTCAAGCTCGCAGTCGCGAAACCGAAACTAAACTCCGCGTTCTGGCCGCTGCACGAGCCACGTTAATTTGAATTTGTGATCGCAGAGCACGTCACTGGACAGCGGAGCGACGGTGTCCCATCAGGCAACAGGGTCGAGCGGTGCAACGGTGGTGACGAGAAGCGGTGGCGGTCGCCGTTGGCTGTCGCAGAGCTCGCAATCCTCCAGGCAGCATTCGGCCGAGGACGGGGTACGTGGGGGCAACGTGGGCGTCATAGGGCCCGTTTCGACCTCGTCCTCGAGTCAGGCCCCCGCTCCCGCCCTGCCACCTCGTAGAGTCAGTCCAGCCGCGGATTCCACCGACATCTCGAATACGGCCACTGGCTCCCGCGGCGACAGGTAACGCGTGTGTTCTCTCACGAAATCAGTGCTTTTTTGTGTCTCCTTTACTCCACACTCCTCGCGTCCCGTTCCCGTTTATCCTCGTTCTCCGCGCTCCTTTGTATTCCACGCGCGCACCCCTTCAACCCCGACGCGGAGGATCGCGCGAGCGTTTCGATTCGCTCGTTTCCCACCGCGGTTTCCTCCGGCGAACGGGGCTGCAACACGGGCTCCATCGGGTCGCGGTTTGCATTTCATACGAGGATTTTTATCGTATCGCCTGCATACGCTGCGGGCGTTGTTTGTATGCGCATAGGTGTTCGCGTGCTCCGCGCTCGTGCCGTTCGTCTCCTTTCGGAGCAGTGCTTGTTACCGACGACCGATTGCTCTAAAATTCGCTGCGAGATTCGAAGCTCTCGAGTCGCGTCGCGGAACACGATCGATCGCGAAATTGATATCCCTTCTCCGAGTCGCAAGGCGCATTGAAAACATCCGCGGTTTCCGCGGTGATCTGTCGCGGGTGTCGCGAGAATCGCGAACAACGCGATCGTCCGACGAGACTTTCGCCTGGGGCAGCCGTAGCGGGTCTCTGGAGGAGCGTGTTAATTTTTTACGTGGGCCTTGGAGTTCATTGTCCCGCTCGTCTCGCGCTTTATTCGTCGGCGCGGCGCGGTGCCTGGCCAAAAAAGGACACGTCCGACTAGGCGAATAGGTGACGGCGTCGCGTCGCGAAATCCGTGCAATCGCGACGGTGCAACGACCAGGGTCCATCTGGGCATCGCGATTTTTGGCGGCGAATCGATGGCGCGCAAGCAGCGTCGCTTCGCTGGCGGATTAATACCCGGGATCAGCCGTCGATGCTCGTCGCGGGGCGGGTAAGAAGTGAATTAATTCGATCGCGATCGCCGGGTTTACGTCCCCCTCTCTACGATATTTACTTTTTGCCGTCGTCGAGCGCGGTGGTTACGCGCGATGTAAGTTTCATGAAGCCCAATGAAACGCGCGGACCGCGCTTCCTGCACCGCGCTCGCTCTGTCCCCGGAGCTTCCCCGTGGAGTGCGACTTGTTTACACACGGGAATGCAAAATTCAACGGGTGAACGACGAAGGGAAGCGGGACCGTTCCTAGAGCTCTTTCCGAAGCCCTATACGGTTAATTAGTTGGCTGGTATCATTTTTACCGGGTTTAATGAGGTCGTGGAAAAGCGAACCGGTCGCTTTCTCGAATCGCGCGATTAGTCTCCGTTTTTCTCGCACACAATGTCGTTCTATTTTCGCTCGCCCGTACGAGTCCGTACGCGTCTTTAAAGGGAAATTATTTCGTCGCCTGCGAGGCCTGGCACGTGAAATCATGTGAAAGTTCCGCTAACGTATCGACGCGGAGGCTAACGTGGTCGCGTAATCGGGGACGGTGCGCCCTGGTCCCTCTGTGACCACCTGGCATTCGATATCTTAATTTAACACGCGAGAGTGATCCTAATCCAAGTGCGAGGGAAGCCAGTTACCCTGAAAACGATGTCGGTTAAAAGGTAAATATAATTTAATCAGGACACCTATATCCGTGCTCGTCGATAGAATCGTCCGGAAATAACGTGGCGTTCAACCCCCGGTGACATCTGGACTGAAACAAATTATATGATTTATACGTTCGAAGGTGCACGTCCGCGTCTGGCTCCAAATAGAGGAGCGTCCGTCAAAGTGGACAAAAACGATTCCTGTCTGTCTCCTTTATTTATAGCATTAAATACGAAATAGGCTTTAAAGTATTTGCATGAACGTTCGAGTTCCTTTTTCCATCCAACGTCTGGCTATAATAACGATCTACCGACGTACGAGAGCTATTGATCAATGCCAGTCAGTTTGGATTAGCATCGATACAAGTATGGCCGTACTCTCGCGTAATCGAAACATCGACACGCTGAAAGTATACAATTTTCGCGCTTATAATTAATTGATACGACTCGTTTCGAGTAATTCCGCGTGTAGCGCGCGTACAGCGTCCAATCTTGAGATGAATCGAGTCATTTGGAAGATTGGAACGTCATTTACTCCGGCGCTTTAACCACTCGAGTCGCGATTCGAATCCTGCCAACAATTCCATTTCTCCGTCTCCGGCTCTGCTCCGCCTTTTATGAATTATTACACCCGGAGGTTATTCTTACGCCGTTGTCTTCTTTCTCGAACGACGCCGGTGACTGCATTTACGGGGCCTCGTTAATGATAAACGTTAGGAGCATCCGTGAATTACTAATGCGCGCAACGTTGACGTCCGTGAAATTCATTTCCCGCCCGGCGAGATAACGGATTTCATTTCGAAAATTTTCCTCCGCGACCTACATACTTCGACGCGCGGAGCTCGTGCGCGAATTTAAATTCTGTCCACTCGTTTTACGAAACGTTTAAAACGTTCCGCAGCGCCCGCGTGGTTCGCGTTACGCTGAAACATTGCACGATTGATGCCCCCCCACCGCCCCCCTCGTGTACACGCGAAAATATTCTTGTTAATTTAGTTAGAACGTGAATTTCCACGTTCCCCTTTTTTCCCTCTTTCTTTGATAAATATCTAGGTTGTCCTGCTTTGGTCGGACCCCGCGGTATCGGCGAGAATGTTTCCCGACCATTTCTGTTTTCAGCATCGACCGAATAGCTTCGGATGTCCACGTCAGGTGGTCCTTACTTTTCGACCTCCGAATTTTTTCGGTTTTAACTCGCACAATGGTTTTCGTTCGTGAAAAAAAAAAGGAGCACGCGCTACGGTTGGACTCTATCGAACAATGGGAGAACATGCCCCAAAAAGCCAGAAATTTTACACACCAAATCTCATAATCGCATGAAGCGCTCTGGCTGCAGTTTCCTTTTATTTTCACCTCCAATCGATGCCTCCTTCTTTTACCGTTCGAAACATTCTAAAACGCGAGGCTAAACAAATTGGACGAAATAATTGTCGTCGTATGCAGCTAAGCGCAAGTATAGCCGTGACGCCATACTGGTGCACGAGCGTCCATCCTCTTACCGCGTTTTATCACGTCTTTATCTCCACGCGGAGGCAGTAACACGCGAGGCGTAAGAAAAGGGAAAGGAACCCTTGTACATTTAATCACAGTTAAACTGGAAGCGTTTCCGTGTCCCGACGAGCGGGTTTATTTTCGTCGGGACGCGAAAACGTCGACGCGAATCCATTTTACCGCGGCTCGTACTTTACCAGCTTTCGCGACATGCACATACCACGACGCGGCGTCGTGTCTGTGCCCCGGCATCGGGGGAGGAAAGAATCCGGTCTCTGTAGACATTTCGAACCAAGATGGATGCAACGTCCTCGTTTCCTTTCGTTCTTTCCCCTCGTGACATCTTTATTTGCTCCTCTTCTATCTCGCGGTGTCTATATCGCTAGCCACGTAGTCTCGATGAATATTTATACGGCCAGATTGTGCTCGAGGTAGAAAAGAGACGGGACGCGGCCAGGTTACGGCGGTGCAACAACCTCCGCGAATCGAGTTCCGCAAATACAAACTTTAAATATACATACGTATGCATTATATTCGTCCGTATCCGTAAGGGTAGTTTCCTCGAGAGCTAACTCGGAACGTCCACGAATATTAATTCGCCCCGTTCGATGTTTCGCATTTCTTTTCCCGCTCGATGAACATTTGCCTCTCGCACGAAGTTAGACACTGCGACGATTGATCGATTAACACGAGACACTTGGCTGAGCGTGCGGCGTGCAACTTGTTCACAGAGGCCAAAACGTGTCGATCCTGCACTTACGCAGCACGTCGGATCCTTGGGAAGTTGGTTCCCAGGGCTCCTCGTACAGCGTCGGTAGCAATAAAAGTCAGACCGGCGGCAAGGGAAAATCAGGCGGAAACGCGCGTGGATCGTACACGCGCGGCACTTCGATACCATCCTTGAAGCGTCACGACACAACCCCGTCGACAGCGTCCACGTCGAACTTGAAGCAGCATCGGCAGGATAGCCACGGACAGGCAAGTAAAGCGTTCAAACGGAAAGACCTCGTTTTATCGTACGTGTCCCCGGAGTCTCGCGCGTCTAACCGTTCCTCGATACGGTGCGCTCACTTTGGAAGCTGTAAAACTCCCCGTTCCGCGAAGCTTTTGCTACTTTTCCCCGCGGTTCTGTTTATTTCAATTTCAAAATCTCCCCGCGCGCCGTTTCGAACGGTCGCGAACTCCGAGCGGTTCGAGTAAACGGTTCAACCCTCCGAAAGTTGGGTTTCAAAGCGAGCAGTGGTAGAGGGGAGGTTCGAACTTCCGTAATGGTTGTTAAAAAAGTTTCGAGACCGCCGATACGTTTCGATCGCGCGCGCTGCTCGTTTCTATCGATCAATTCACGGACAGGTGGCGAGTTCTCGTCGACGGGAGTCCTCGAATTCGTTCCTGTCGGGCAACAGCGGCACCTCCGGGGAACTTTTCATCAGCGGCGACTGCAGCAGGGAGTTGTCGCCGGTCCGATGGTGCGACAGGGAGGTGGACGGCGTCTATCTGGGTCGATCGGGATGGGTTCAAGTGCAGCAACGGTCGCTGGACGAGAACCGTCGGATAAACTACGAAAGTAGCCTGGCCACGGCGGCCACGGGCACTCTGCCGTTACCGCGGCGGGCTACGGTGAAATTGGCTGATTACCATTGCAACAGCGAGCCGGGGAAATGCCCCGAGGAATATCTCCGATTGGACAGTCAAAGGCCGGATTATCTGGCGCTGCACGGCCAAGAATTCGAGTCCGTGGCGAGCAGCGCTTGCACCTCGCCCCATAGCATACCGGAGTCTTATTCGCCGCCGTCGATCACGCCGATCATCTCGCCACCGCCGGCTTTTCAGGACGCGGTCGGCAAGAAGTCCTCCTCCAAGCACTCCGCCGGGCGCAACAACTATGGGAAAGCGCCATTCTTGCCGCGATCCAACGCTATAGTGGACAGTGACATCATCAGTCCTCCGCCATCGCCTCCGCACCAAGTGAATTGGAGTTCCTTGCCGTCTTCCTCGCGGAAATCGTCGAACACGCCGTCCAGACCACGGAGGCAGAACACCAGCAGTCAACAGCAGCAGCAGCAGCAGCAGCAGCAGCAGCAGCAACAGCAACAACAGCAGTATCGCATGGCGCAGGCTAAATCGTTGGAGGATCAGTCCTCTTCGAGGAGGTCGCAGTTCATCCAACGTTACCTGGAATCGTCCAGTTCGTCCTCCTCGTCGGTGGGTTTCAGAAGTCTCGACAGTTGCGTCACGAGATCGACGATGCCCAGGCTGGCCGAGAACACGGACTCCTCGATAGAAGGATACGACGACGGCGACGACGAGGACGACAACCCCAGCTCGTCCCTGAATCTCAGTCTCGTTTCGTCCTCGATAATAGCGCTTAATTCGTCGACGGAGTCCGTGCGGGCGAACGGCGAAAGGATTTCGCCGAACAGACAAAGCCGCCACCACAGAAGTCAACAGGGATTGAGGAGATCGCCCGGATCCTCCGAATCGGGGAAATTATCGTTCAATTCGCCATCCTCCTCCTCCTCGTCGTCGAGCAGCGTCGAACGACAGGGCAGATCGCCGACGCCCAATCCTTTCCGACGTACCAACGCGTCGAGACAACATCAGAGCGCCAGGACGGCGCAAGTGTCCCCGGATTCTCATCAGTCACGCGTAAGAAGATCTAGGAGTCTTCAATTACCCGAGAAAAGGTCTCCCAGCGCTGCGCCGCCGAGCAGAGAACACTCGAGGGAATCTAACGAGCCCCACAGAGTCGTCGTGAAAATCTCCACCGATCGAGGAAACGAGAGGAAACGTCATACCCTCCAAAACAGTACGTATTACCCCCTCTACTTAGTCCTTCATTATTTACGCTGGTTGCTTTCTCGATGCGAGTTCTGCTTTAAATCTTATCGCGGTCGTGTCTTCCTTACTCGGAGATGTTTTATTAACGCCGCCAACTTCCATCGTTTCACTTGAACGTAAGAATTGGATCGAACGTGCAGTTGCCTTTCCTGGTCATACGCTTTCTCTGCCTATTACTACAACTGGTGCATGTTTGTGCATGTTTCCTAGGAAAAGCGCAGTCGACCGAGGTGGCGTTGAACGAGGAACTTATCCGCGAGACCGAGGCGGTAACCGAGTACCTTTACGGGACAAGAAGCCGCGTGGTGGCAAGAAGTCTTCTCTCGAATCGCTTCGAGCGCCGGGAAGACGGTCAGGAGCAAAGACAAAGGAGCAATCCCAATACCTATGACGTTTACTTTATCTCGACGAAGCAGCAGCAACCTTCGAAATCAGCCGGCTCCTCTATGCAACAGTCTCAGCAGCAGTCGCAACAACAACAACAACAACAACAACAGCAGCAGCAGCAGCAGCAGCAGCAGCAGCAGCAACCCAAGCAACAACAGCAACAGCAATCCAGGCGACCAAAGACGCTCCAGCGAGGGGCAACGACCCCGAACGCGAACCCTTCGACGTCCAACCACGACTTCTGCGTCAGCCCCGACACGAAGCTGCGCTGCAACAGCAGCACCTGCGATTTCTGGCCGCACTGCTCGCAGAGAGATACTCTGTACTCTCCGAGCCAGGCACCGGTATTCATGAAGCTGTCTCAGAGCTATCCGGCTCATCAGAGGCTCCCTACGGACACGGGGAGCCACGCGAACAGAGGAAGCGCCAGCTCGTCTCCAGCGTCGTTAGAGCGGATGGATGAGCGGGAGTTGCGCGATCGCGAGAACGTCAGAAAGAATCGATCGGCTCGCGATCAGAACAACAGCGGCGCGGGCAAGTATCAAGAGCGACAGCCAAAGAGCGTGCTGAAACAACCGAATCGATGGTCACCGCTGGAGGGAACCAACGGGAACGGTTCTGGCGTGGAAAAGCGGGACCACCATCGATTCTATCAGAAACCGGAATTCGCTGGCAGCTTCGAGGGTTGCGAGAACAAAGACAGGAAAGTGTCACCGATTCAGGGAAAGAGCATCGCGAACAACAGATCACCGAGCGGCCAGGTCGCTTCCTCGTCGACCACTTCGTCATCCTCCAGCAGCGATATTTGGGTCACCACGTCCGATCGAACGGTGACGAAAAGTCCGAGGAACGCGAAGAGTTCCGGGGCATCAACTCCGATGGAGGACGCGGTGATTGGCTCCCTGAAAACGCTGATGGAACCGCCGAAAGATGGAATGCTGTCCAGGCCTGGAAGCGCTCCAACCAGAGGGGAGGATACTCTGACCGCGGAGAGCTCTTTGGATCCTCATCAGCGTTCGCTCTCCCTGCCAAAGTCCTTCCTGACGCACAACACCAACGGGTAAGTCTCCACCGTTATGTTTCCGTGGAAGATTCCGGTCTCGATTGTTAGAAAGTACGGCTGTCCGTTTAATTAACCTCTGTTTAATCCCCCACCGCGATTGCATTATGTTTCTGGTAGGGGCGGGAGAAAATTGAATGAAAATAATTCCATTTGCCTCGCGTGCACGCGCATGACAAACATCTCGTTCGGTTTTCATTGGAAACTCGTACGTGAACTTGCGTACTCCCCGTGCAACTTGCGCGATGTATGAAACACGTGCCGTAATTTGTTCAACGTTGGTACACGTGCAATCCAATTTTCTACAAGTTCAATTACTTGGCTCTCGGTTGCCTCGCCGCGCGCGATAGTCGCTAGATCGTGGACCAAAGTTACTAATGGTGTAATCGCATACACGTCACTTGCACTGGATGCCTTGATCTTCTCGGATAGATGCTCCATTCTGCGGGCAAATCCACGCGTGCGCCAGTCAATTTCCCTTCTAAGTGTCACCGATATTTCGATCACTCCGCGTGTAACAAATCACCGTTCCCCTTTCACGCGGATGACATATCGCTTCGGTTATTCAAGCGTACTCGTTACGGAGTAATTAGTTTTTTAATAATGCGCATCACTCTCGAGCGAAATTAAAAATTGCAATTCAGGTTATTGAAAGATTAACCACGTAAGAATAGCGGCGCCTCCGTTATCAGAATATCGATGCAGCCGCGCGAGGATATCGATGCGCCGATGTAATCCATGTAACGATGTCACGATACAGCAATATCACCTCGCCGATACAATTTCTCTAGATCGAGGTCACACCCATGCTCCGTAATTACATTGGTAATTTACGATCGCAATAAACATAGTCCGTAATTTTTCTGTTCCCCGCGAACCAGCGTGCCCTTTGTGGGAAAATGAAAAATGGCGCGGTTCTGGAACGTCGATCTGAACGAACCGGTACCGATATTTTCGTAGTCATTTTTTATCCGTTTTATAGCCATTTCACGCGTCCTTTCACCCAAACTTCCCATCGTCTCGCGGCAGAAAAGACGCGGAAACTGAAGAAACGTTCTCAGAGTAGACGCGCCAAGTGTAACTCGACGTAATCGTACGTTCGTCGAACCGGTCGCGAGCGCGTGCGAAGCCGCCCACGCGATGGCCCACGCGAGAACCGCGAGTGCAACTGAACCAAAGCGACACACAAAGGGCCATCATACGCGCTGGTTACGCGCGGTTCCAGTTTTCACCGAACACGGCCAGAAACAGGGGATCCAACAGCAACGACGCGTGCCCGTTGACTCGACCGAAATGGCATCCGGTCTGAACCGCAAAAAGCGATGTTCAACGAGATCTAGCAAAATCCTGGCGATGCATGCATCGTTCCTCAAAGGGAACCCGTAGACCCATCGTATCGAGATTAATTGAACGTCGAGACTCGACGCGCGTGCGAGGGGAGGGTGCGAAGAGCAAACGACTGGGCGTATTGAAAATGAAAAGCCAATTTCTCGCTCAACCTAGCAGCTGGAAAACTTCGCTACGAAATTAACGAAAACATAATCGGATAACGCGCGTTCCCATTGAATTTTCGATCAGCGTGCTCTCGGATGCGATCCGCGTGTTTTTCAAACAGGAGATCGCGAGACAAGTTTCCACGGTATTTCTGGCCAGTTAATCCTGCGAGAGGAAACTTTCGCGAAGTTTCGCCCGTTGCGTTCTCCCTTTATTCTTTTAAGTCGCGCACGATTCCTCGAAACGATCCAACCCTCCGTGCACTGGGGTGTCCCGTAGTGGGTGTCGCGAGGAGATACTTTGGGAAATCTGCGGAGGATCGTATCGCGGTGCTCAGGAAAATGGCTGCGGAATATAAATTCTGATACAAGAGAGCGGATAATTCCTCGAATTATAGCTACGTTACGAGATCGATTCTGCTTCGTATACGCGGAAGACCTCGTACGATGGTTCGAAAGAGGATTCCCTTGATACGCTGTTTCGAATTCCTTCCGCGGGTTTTAAGGCGCTCGTATTTTTCTCACAGATTTATGCCCTTTTTCTTAATCCTTACGTTACAACGGATTTACGTAACAATAGAATCGTTGGATACCTTTCTCTCCGTTCACTTTTGTATTTCTTTTTCATTTATGGACGTGTGAATAGACTGTTAATTTATCTTTGATGAATTATTCACGTGTTTTCGACGCGCGCGACCATGAGCTGGTTCATTTACTCTGCCCTCAGATTCCGCTCCTAAAGGCGACACCCACGCGCGGCAACAAAATTCTGAACCGACTATATTAGCCGGTGGCCGGGGGATAAATTATTTATCGATCGGATTCACGGCGTTTAATTTTGTATACGACGTAGGACACGTTGTCAGTGGCCGTGAGAGTGGTACGCCGCATTAATCTTGGAAAATGTCGCTCTGCACGCGCCAGAAATAGCCAGTTCTAACTTCTCTCTTGGTTGTATTTTCCGCTTTTCGAAGAAGCGCGCGGATATTAATGGCCCCACGGAATAAAAACTAATCCATCCTTTTTACCCGCGGAAAATATCTCCAGGAAGTTTGTTAGCATAATTCTTTCCAGTTACGAGATTACAGAGAGTCCTCGTTTTTACGATGACAATCGTTTCAAGCAGGTCCTTAGAGAATTGCAGCCATCGAGCTTCATATCGTGCTTTTTCCAAAAAAAAATCGCTTAATTCACCTTGTAAACATTTATTTTTCTCGCAACGTTTTCTGCCGCGGACGTTAAGTTTCCTCATTTTCATAAAAATTCTCGGAATTCCCATGAATCTCCGTAAATTACGCTAACTGCAAGCAATTCGTGTCCACGAATGGAGAGACGCGATCGTTGCTGGTACGTTGAAGTAAGTCACGAAACGTTTGATAGATGCTGCTATCGTAGAATTTGATTTTCGATTCGAAACGCGATATTATGCCAGCGATGTCTATGCAAATGGTATTAATCTCCAAAGGAGTGGAATTTACGCGACAGGTGGCCGTTTGCCTCTCAAACCTATCGGAAATTCATATAAACCTACAATGCCTATGAATTCCAATTGGATTCAGGAATTACTATTCATTTGACAAATTCTTGATCGATACGATAGGCTAATTAGCTACCCCCAAGCGCGACGACCAATCATTTTTTCATCGATCGGACCATTTTTCATTTTAATCCGTCAGATTTTCAGCAATCGGGACGCAATTTTTTAAACTCTACGTCGATCGACACTTTTAAAACTCGTCGAACTCGATACCCACGGAATAACTCCTTAAAAATAAGATTAACTCTGTCTGCAAGTAACATCGAGCAGAAATATTGACTCTCTTCACTTAACTTCTTCCATTCTGCGCATTGCTATCAATAGCCTCCTAAGCAATTCTCCATATGCGATTTAATTAAAATTCACTCGCATTTGTGCGTGCTCGTATCAACTGTTCGACATTAAACAGCCATTGTGTCGTCGAAACAATAGCGGCGTGCCTTTTCACCCCCTAAGTTACTCGACGCGTTAGCCAGCGCCGCGAACTCTGATCTCGTTTTCCCATCGATTACGGTAATCGTGGTGATCGATTTTCAAGCTGACATAATCGACGGCCCCGCGCAACGTATCACAATGCCTATTCAGCTCTGCATAATTCCGTACCGGAACTATATACGAGCGGCCGTTTTCCCCGAATTCAATCAACTTAATTGCGACGCGGAGGAGAGCGCCCCGCCCGCGTAAACGCCGCCTCTCCTCCTCGAATCCGCTCGAAATTAACGGGCAACGTAATCGGTTACGTGGACGGCGAGCGCGAACCGGTTTCACTTGCGAATGAGGCGCCGTTTGCAAGTGTCAAGTTTAAATGGGCTCGCATCGATTGCGCCAGCCGAATGCACTTTCTCCTGGCGGTGATTTCTTCGCCGTAAGCGCTACCTGTAGTTTCCGTTACGATCGACCACCGTCGGCTACTTTATTCAGAACCTAACAGATGGCCTCGCATCCCGTTCTCTCTCACCTGCTACCCGTGTTCGCCATCGAACCGCACGCGATTCGCCGCATGGCCGCGACTTTCGATCGTCCGATTCTGCTGCCTTCGATAAATTCCAATCGCGCGCGACGCCGAGCGACGCGCGAACTACCCCCAAAGGACCCCGCTGCGTTCGGTTCTTCGCGGCTTTTCGTCGACGATCGTTTCTCGCCTGATTGCGGAGTATTCTTATCGATCTGTAATGTATCGTTTAAAGAAGATAAATGGCGCGTGCAGCGAGTCGCGCGATTAGAAACCAACGATGAACGAGAGCTTGAAAAGGTAGGCGAAAGGGTGTAATGTTGGACGTCGAAGACGAAGGAAAGTAGAATTTAACGAAGACGTTGCTTCTTTTTAAGACGAGTTTCTTTTTATTTTACTCATCCTGACCACAGTTACGAATGTTCGTATTTGTCAGCAGGTGGAAATCGTTTTCAATAAAAGAATGCACGTGCCCATTGTCCACGATTTAGTTCTTCGCGTTGTATTTGTGGATAAAGGACGCAGGGATCGGATAACGAGGGACGAGTAAAAATCGTCGGAAGAGCGTGTCACGGAAACGTGACCAGCAGTTAGGATCAGCTGGCTCCTTCTCGGTGGCAAATTGGGTAAAACGAACCCGTGAGATTCCGTCGTGATAGCGCGCATTAATTACGAACTCGGTAATTACTCGGGACTCGAAAAGAGAGAGAGGGAGGGAGAGAGGAAGAGAGAGATCTCCGATGAACGAGTTTAAATCGCTAAATTACCGTGTTGGTTTATGTTAATTGTCAGCTGCGTGAATTTCCACGGGAAATAAAACGCCGTGGCTCCATTGACTTCCTGCGACCATTCGTTATTTTCTTTGTCACTCTGCTGATAAATGGTAATTAGAGCGTGCATCGCGCGATAGCGCGGGATCGATACCAAAGGTTTTGCGTTAGGCGTTGCCAATTACTCTTCAACCTACGTTGGGTACAGGAATTTTGATTAAGTTCGATGGACGTTCTTCTGACAGCTGTGGGACGTTCGCCGTTTCCACTTCAGTGCCAATTGCCTCTAATTTAATGAAAAACTAATAAAACGTTACTGTATCGGCTACGTTCGAGCGGTGATATTCAAACTCATTAGTCAGACAATCAAATTTCGACCCATTCTTCGATGCAATTAGGAGATACGTTACTCATAATGTTGTAAAGGGTTGAAGTAATCGAATTGTAAACTAGAAATTTTAGAAATATTACCGTGGCGTGCATTCGTGAAAATAGATGGTTCCCTAATTGTCACGAATTCCAGAAGCCATTCGGTTTGGCGAAATTATTAAAGTTAGAGGAATGTCGTTCAGTTCAACCGTGGAATTACATCATTCCTACAGCGTGGCATATAATTTTCACGCGTCAACAATTGCGCTCAAACTGATCCCAATTATCGCGTGCAATTTAACGCTCTAAATTGGATCAATAAATGAAGTCCACGTAGCATCGCGCTGAAAGCCGCTTCGTTTTTATCTAACCATTAAACCAAATACCGGATTTGTGTCCAATATCGGTCTACGACTTTTCTAACTGCGTTTTCATTCAGACTGCGGCCAAGAACGCGAGCGCTCGGTTGACAAAAAATTCATTTGCGTACCGGTTGCAAAATTCGTCTGAACTGCCAGCGTAAGTAAGTTTTATCGTTGGCGGGGTACGTTGCACCTGCAACTTGCACCCGTTCAGCTCGAATGATACCAAGGAGGCGATGAAATTACACGCTTTCCTCGTCGACAATGCAGAAGATCGACTAACGTTACGAGAGACGATCGTTGGCTGAATCCGCTGTTCTGAAGGCGTTTTCAGAGCATCAAAAATCGCGTCATTCGCAACAATTTTGCAGAAACAATTGCTCTGCACGCTCGAAACACGTGCGCGTCGACGTAACCTGGCTTCAGTTGCGACTAGTTCCACGATACGGAAGATACGATCGAAATATTATACTTATCAGAGATACGAAACGCGCGATACGATGTTTCCAATTAACGTAACATGTCTGCAGTCAAGTAAGAGTAGACAGGGAACGATTCGAGGGACGCATTCGTTGATAGCGCTTTTGGTAACAAGAATAACATACTACCAGCATCGCCAGCCATTTTGTACGGACTTCACACTAATTTCTGAAACACGTTGCGACCGCGTCGGGTTTCTGTCGTTAATTATCGGATGAGCAAACGCAATTTCTACGCGATGCGCGATTTTAATCGCCTTCGGGTCTGAAATTTCGTCTTTAATAGCGTCCGATATTAATTAATCGTGCAATCAGATTTCGCGCATATATAATTTACGAAATTGATGATCAAATCTGGTCGTGAATCAAAGTTGGAAGCAGAAGCATTTATTCTCGCTCTTCCTACGGTGATAATAACAAATTAATAATCGAGGATTAAAGTAATGTTAAAAGTGCAGGAGAAACAGGACGAAACAATGGAATTGTATTACAATTTTCAAGATTACTCGACAAAACGCGAAACTTTTTCCGTGGCGATGCATATTTTATTTCCGTGAAGCTTCCCGCGATACGATTCGCAGCCAACTAGATTCTTTTAAGCAACCTGTATGTAAATTTCAAATTATAGTTGACGTCAGAAATCGCGGAGTTGCTTCAGTGATTCTTTGTACTCGACGAAACGGCCAGTGTTATTCCACGAGAATTTTGTACGATGAAACGTTAAAATTGTTTGACGCACAAAGAAACGCTTTACGTCCGCAGCCACTTTGAAGCGATTCCACTTTCTCGATAAACTTCCAGTCGAATTTAAAGTCAATTAACTTTATTCTTTGAACGCAGAGCTGGATTTCCGCCCCGCCATTTACCGTGCGTGGAATTGTTTATTTTTCGTGCAATTAGCTCTGCTCTCTTGTTTCGCACGAATAATAGCCAAATATTTGTCAATAACGTCGCTCGTGATTAACGTTGAACGAACGTCGAATGAAATATAAGCGTCCGATTGGAGATTTATCGTTTCGGGTGGAAATTGTGCGTTATAAAATATGAGCCATCCCCCCACGGTTGTTTAATGCACGATCCTTCTTATTGAATTACGCGCCGCAGCTGGAAAAAGTCGAACGAAATAGAGCTACAATTGGACGTAATTAGTGACCCCACGGGACATCTTCACCTCAGGAGCGACAGGCCTCGCTCGGCTAACTTTAAACTCGAAACGTCGCTCGGTTCTGCCCCCCTTTCTTAATTATTAATTTCTGCGTGGGCGTTGTCCTCGTGCAACTTTACTGCCTCGCCAAAACTTCGGAAAAGTTACCCATTCTACGCGACGCAGCGGGAAACTTTCACTCGCGCGCGTGCAAAAATACGAGCGCGCGCGTTATCCGAGTCGACGTTCACCGAAATTTATGCCCGCTCTTCGCATATCATTTTTCTGAATTAAGAATTTTGTTTGCCATTAATCGCGACGCAATTCACGTGATATCCAGCCAAAAAACGGACCGCGGAACCAGCTATGAAAGCGTAGAAAAATTGCAGGACCCGGGAGACGGTTGCCTAAAACTCGAGCATTCTTGCGCGTTCCCGGTTGAACGAAATATTTTAAACCAGCTCGCTTTTCGTCAGCCAGAAAACCCTCATGTCGGATTTACTCTCGTCAAAACTTTCTGGCCGCGTTGCGGGCAGCGTTTCACGGATGCGAGTAATTTTCATTCGCGTCTAAAGTTGACCGAACGAGGATCGCCAGTGCATCTTATGGTTCTGTGCCAGGAGCCGTGGTTGCTCGCGAGCGAATCGGTGGTTGCGTGCGCCCTTAATAAAAGTACTCGCGCTAGCATTGTCGAAGCTCGCACCTCGAAGCGAGCTCCTTACTTCGTGTCGTTGCAGCTATTTTTCAAGGTGTTACGTAGCCTGAAACTTTCGAGGTTCGCGAGTAAAACGTTGATGGGAGAAGCGGATGTTACAGCAACTGTTACAGTTTCGAGGCTCGTAAACGGGACCACGCTGTTTTCATGGTTCGCAGTAAAGCGAGCGCGGATCCTGCTGCCTCCATGATACATGTACGCGTTTAACGTTTATCGTTCATAAAAATATTTCACAAGAGATACGAAGCGCAAGACGCGCTGGGTCCACGGTGGCTTCCACTTTTCCCTTCCTCGAGCACGGTGTCTCGTGTTTCAGCCGTTCAAACTATGGGGAGGCTAATTAATTTCGTTTAATCCCGACGTCGCCGTCTATGGATCCCATAAATACGGCGTATAACACTCCTACGTTGGTGTGTCACATAATGAGCTGGATTAATAAAGGGAATTCCTGGGGACGCTGGCACGGACTCGTAAAATATGCGCGGCTGCAATTACGCATCTCGTTGAACCCGTTGCGGCAAGAAAATAACTCACTGCCAGGCTCCTGAAACTATTCAATGCCCGTTAATGTTACTTGACAAATTATTCATGTGTAATACCGGTTTCCAGAGTTATTATACGAATCAAAGAGAGATGGAACTATTATACGACGCGATGTTTCCTTAATACGAATACGTGACACGGTTTTGACGCGAATTTAATGGAGCCAAGCCACTGGTGGGGATATTTCTGGAAAAATGTACTCGCTAAGAAGATTTGAATGCCATTCGTAATTACTCCAAGGTTGTTACGAGCGTTTGGTTTACGTGGCTACACGGTTATTCGATAGTCCCTGCAAGGTTCATCCGAATATTGTTCGAAGCAGTTTGCAGGTTTTTTCAAAAGCTCGTCGAGTTCTGGAAAAACTGCAACCACCGTCACGGCGGTTCGTCATTTGGGAATCTGATCGCTCGCGACGATGACAGCTGATGCATGATTCGATCGATATCGAAGCCAAAACCTGCTCGTGCAACGTTTGTCCCGAACTACGAGCCGTACGTACGAACTTCCGAGATTATCCGATCACGGCATTCTGTGCGCGTTCGTTCCGTCTGTTTGTACGCGCGAGCGGCGTCCGCGATGGATGCTGGTCTGATTGTGACCATAAATTACGAGCTGCTAAGCGAATGGAGCACACTCGACCGTAATATTCGGATCAGTCGCGTGGAACATGGCATCGAAGACGAGGAATGGCCAGATTCAGCTGCCAACGCGTGCTACACGCGTGCATATTCGTATCTTTCTTCCGCTCTTTCTCTCCCCTGGCTGCTCTCGTCTTCTCTTCTCCGCGGATATTGCAACGAGTTTCTGGGCGTCGTCGAGCACCGCGACGTTTGACAAGTTTCGAACGCGTACGCCTTGGCGCGTAAAATTTATACGCCAGGATCGTAAAATAAATTGCACGCACGGTAATTAGAGTTGCGCGCAGATGAAATTGAACTTTGAAGCGGCTCGAGTAATTAAGCTGCGCGGCGTCGAATTTATTCGAAACATTTAGTCGAAGCTGATCCTCGCGCGGCGCACGGAAATAGAAGAAATCGCGAGGCGGAAAGGAAGCGAAGCGAGTACCGTTTAGGCGAGCAACCAGTCTTGTTCGCAGTAAACGGGTCCTTTGGTGCTTCGTAAATCAATGAACTCCGGGAAATAGATGGGACCTGGACGTTTTGCGAGCTGAGCGGCTCGACTCGAGCTGAGTCGAGCACAAAAGGGGCTGATACGGTTTGGGGAATACACCGTCTCGCTCGAACGCCTCTATCGTTCGTGGATTCGCTTCATACGGTTCAAGGGTGATCCCTTTGATGGCCGATCGCGGGGAAACGTCTATTGGACCGCGTAGAGAGATCTTGAAGAGTTCGAGGCTCGATCGCTCGCTCCACGCTCGAAACAAACGTCGCCTCGAAGCAGCGATAGCTACTAAAAGTACAATAAAGCGAGGATCGCCGTCGTTTTTCGAGGCGTAAATGGTGATTCACGGCGGAAACGGCGGAAAACGTGCTCGTCGTTTATCACTAGAAAATTGAAAAGCTAATTGATTAACGCTCGAACAGCGAGTCGCTCGAAAGCAGGCATATCGAGCCGACGTGAATGTCGTTAGAGTGATATATACGGGTCGAAACACAGGGAACAGCTTGAAGCGGTCTTGAATGCAAATCGCAAGTAGTGGTGCATTCGGTAGCGCCTACACACGCATACCTGCCGCAGACGTCTAATATTAACGACCGAATGTAATGATCGTTACACGCCTTTGTTCTAACGGGTTAGCCGCGTTACGATACGTCGAAACTATGCGCTGATCTAATCTTTCCTTCGACGAGTCCCTCGCGTTTTAACGCGAGCCTCCTCGAGATCGGGACCGCCGCGATTAATCATCGATCGGCGATTCGACGATCGCTGGGCACGGTAGATCGCGTTCAGCCCTCGCGACAAATTCTTCGCGACCTTCTTTCCTCTCCTCCGGTCACGTTTCGATACTCGATGCATGTTGGTCGCGTGTACGCGGAAAAGGTACTCGCCATGCCTCGACAGGACAAACCCTTTCTACTCGAACACTTTAGTGCCGTCTGAGACGAAGGTTGGTCGGTAGCGTTAGTTAAAACGCTCCCGCGCAACGACGAGGAATTGTTTGAACAATTCGAGCATAGTACGAGATAAAGAATGGCCGCGCAATAGCGGCGGGCATTACGAATCGTGATTCATAAACCTGTCGGATTCTATCGAATACGGACGTGATTTATCGGTGGTGGCGGTGATAAAAGTCGCTCAGATCGTTGCCAACCGAACGCGGGCACGCAATTGTTATCGATGCTTTTGCGGCTCTTTCGCCAAATCACCCGGTGTCCCTTGTATCCGCGGTCGAAGGATTTACGGCAATCGCGCGTCGATTTTACGCTCGTTTTCTTTTATAACTCAATAACCGACGACTCGCCAAATTATAGGATACGCGTACATTGTGAAGTATCGAAGTTACACTCGTGTCGTAGTTATTTTTTTTTTATACGCGAACATCGAAGTTTAATTAGGTACGTCCGTGTACTTGTTCATTTAATTCAGCGAAGTACCAAGTTTACTGGATAACGAACTTGAGATACTGTAAGCCCGAGAAACCTGTTTCAGGCCAAGTAATATCGGTTTTACATGCAGCCAGCTATCTAAAGTGTGTTACTTGGGGAAGAAAAAAAGGAGGAACTTCGAAGTTCCTTAACTCCATCACCCTTATCATCGATATTGAAATAATCATACAATCTGCTACGAGCTCGAAAGTTCTTCACGAGGCGGAATTAAGGGCGGAGTCTCTGGAAACTAGCTTAATTCGCGAACGATGAGGGGGAGCGTGATATAACCGGGAAGAAAATAAAAAAAGGAAAGAAGAGGGAAATGAAGAAAAAAGTCATCCCCGTGAACCGTCGGTCTCGTAAAAACTGAGAAGATAAAATGGGGTCGCCAGGGAAGCAGATAAAACCGGCATCTCGTGCTGCTGAGCATTTTTTTTTTTGTGGAAAGCGGTGGAAAAAGATTTGGGTGAAACAACGTGGCGTTTCTTCGCGTTTTTGCGGTTTCAGGTTCATTGCGTCTATACCTTGCACGTTTCCATAGCAGTGGAGCGTTGAATTAACAAGGAACGATAATCGTGAATTCACGATAGCAAAATTTCAGCGTGAGAGCGAATACTCGACAAAATGTGTACGTTCGTCGAAAGATCCCTAAACTGGTGTCAAGATCTTGGAGTCGCCAAGGTCGCAAGGTCGAAGTCTCAAGTTACAAGGTCCTCAAGATGGCTCCGAAGATCTTGAAAAGCTTAGCCTTACTTAGAGATCACCAAAGAGCTGTTCCCAGGATCCTACGCGTCCCTATCGTCTCGAGGGCCATAAAGATACACACAGTGGTCATAAGGGTCCAGAGGTCTCGAATGTCCTATTAATTTCAGCGATCCTCAGCTTCTCGGTCGCGTCAGTCGTCCCGTATTCCATATTCCAAAATGGAAGGCTGTGTAATCTCTCTATATATAGAATAAGTTGATTAAAAGGATCACTCGAACTCCATAGATCATTTTAAAGTTCTCCTTCCGTCGTAATCTCAAACGTTGAAGGACTTTATTCGACTTCACCCGATCTCCCCTGACTTTTGAAATCTATGAGCCGTCCGTATCGAGTCCTGCTAGCCGAAGGCTACTTTGTATCCGAGATTATTGGTATCGAACTTCTACATGTCTGGAATCCTCTGTATTGAGTTTCCCCCGTTTGAGATCGCCGTTATCGAGTTCCGTAGCTACAATTCAGTCGATATTCAGTTACCAGAGACACCGTGAATCCGAATTTTCAACGTCGACCTGCACAACTTTCAGTTTTTCCTCAAACCGGAAGGGAAGCGTCAAAAATGTTCAGCGAATCGATATCGCGTACGTATCTGTTGCGCGGCAGGAACTTTTCGACGTCGATTTTTACGCGTATTATCGGACGACACGCGTCTGGAACTCTCATTAAACAACTCTCATTACGTTTCTATGTACAATTCATCTTGAGGAGCCTAGCCTCGCTCAGAGATGACCAAAGGATGTTTCCATGTACACAACAAGTGGTCCACAACTTCCAGCCCTGAAATCGGCAGGCAAACGACAAAAATACTCAGCACCAATCGATATCGCGTATCGCGTATGCATCTGTTGCGCGGCGGGAACTTTTCGGTGCCGATTTTTACGCGTATCATCGGACGACACGCGTCTGGACTGCTCATTAAGCCAGCCAACGCCGACTCGTACGTTAATGCACTTCAACGAGGATCGTGCGCATCAATTCGAACACGCATTATGTTTCTATGTACAGAACAAGTGGCAGCGAGTAGTAGCGGGTTGGCGAACCGGCTCGACGGTACCAAGTGGTTGCCACGGCGCACCGCGACGCGCCGGTGTATTGGCGCGGCGCTGCGATCGAGACGCC
This sequence comes from Xylocopa violacea, assembly GCA_963969225.1. NCBI lineage: Eukaryota > Metazoa > Arthropoda > Insecta > Hymenoptera > Apidae > Xylocopa > Xylocopa violacea. Next base: position 18,530,483 of record CAXAJV010000013.1, on the reverse strand, counting down.
AGTACACCGCGCGCCGTCGACTCGTCTGCATGTCGTCCCGCGTTACCTGCGCTTATCGCTCGTATCAACGTGTACCCCGTCGCCGATCTGCGCATCCCCTCGCGCGCATTTTGTTTACTGGCCACCCTGACGAATCCTAGACACGGTACGTTACTGTTTCCATCCAATTTAACGCTGAGAAACGTCCATCGACGGCGGCGAATCGAGACGAGCCGATCGCGGCGATGGACGCCGTCGGAGTTGTTTTTAAAACACGAGTCCGATGGTGATCGAATCACGACGACGAGCTCCCTCGTTCTGTTTGCGAAACGAACGAGCGTCTATATTTTATTCGTTTAGTCGGACCGTTTTGGAAATAGCTGGAAGGTTCGCACGGTTTCGAGCGGAATTGGTCACGGGTACCGGTACGTGTCCCGTATCGATTTATCATCGCACCTTGTTGCGTGTGCTTCGCAGCTGGTTTTCGTCGTCGCGCTCCAATGTTGCGCTATTCCTTCCAAAAGTCGCGGCGTCCCCCTCGATGGCGAGCCGCACCATCTTGCGTTCCGTTTCGCGGCGTGTTCTTGCATAATTAATGGGCCAATCGATACCCACTGGGTCACCTTTGTTATCCTCTTGGTACGTCGCGTTGGATGAAAAATCTGCTTTTCGACGCGTTGCGACAACGATATTCCTCGTTCGACTCCATCGTCGACAATGTCGCGCGCGCGTTTGCGAGGCGTGAAGCCGTCCGTTCAACCCGTTCGTTCGAGTCGCGAACCGTACGGTCGAATTTTTAGCTGGCGAAGGGAATTCGAGAGGGGAGCGAACGTCGCGATCGCGGGTTCAACGGGACTGGTTCCAGCGAGAGGGAGGATCGGTATCAAGGCGCGTAGGATGGCGCACAGGATCGACCGTCCTTGAACGGTCAAAAATATGTCTGCGGGCCCATCGCGAGCGGAGTAGGTCGACCAGACGTGGACCTGCACTCGCGGGATTCTCGCTGGAAACCTGTTCACCTTCGTTCACCCCGGCTCGCGGATCGAGCGCGTATCCGTGGCTCGTCTTTCGTTCCTTCCGCTTAGATGAACTCGGAGGATTCATTGAACGTGAGTCAGGTGGCGTGTCGGAGGGAAAAAGAGCTGGAATCGAGGAAGGAAGCGCTGACCAGCGGCCTTCGCGTCCGATTCTTCCCAGATTCGATCGCGTGAATCACTCGTGACTGGATCTAATTTATATCCCCCGATAACGACGAGGAAATGGTAGTTCGAGCGTTTTGCGAGACGTTCTTGGTACCCGTTTCGGAAGCGAACGATTACGTAAACGCATCGCCGCGTCATCGTTTCGGGGACCGAAACGCTTAATCGTCGGTGAAACTTTCGAGCTGCAGTTCACAGTCGGCGAGATCTCGTACCAGTGAGTCTGTTAATTAACAGCGTGCCCGTTTCGCGCGGATCCTCGAAAGCGTTCGACCATCCGAGAACACCGACCAGCGATGCACCGCGACGCGACGATTGTCTCGAGAACCATTCGAAATTCCATAAAGTTCACCTTAAGGGAAGCTTAACAATTTTCGATCGTCGACAGCCACCGTCCGATCCGCAAGCGGACCTGCGGTTCGTCGGCTTTTCATTGGTTAACGTCGAGCTCGCCTCGGTTTTCCGCGCTGGCTGTTTCATCGAACGGTGAACACCAGGAATCCCTCTGGTTTCAAGGCAATTCCATTAGCCCCGTACAGAATAGTCGGGGAACGATCAAAGCAATCGGGAAACGTTGCAAGCTTTCTCGTGTATTACCTCCAAAGGCGTTCGTGCCGGTAGTTTCAGCAAACATTAAAAACGTCGAATCTATCGTTACTCGGAAATCAATTTAGTCATTTTCGATAAGGTGGTTGATAATTCGTGACGGATCGATATGACTAAGTGCTGAAGAAACTGTTTAAATTACAGCAAACTTAAACCCTACCGTTAGCATCCCTTTTGGTTTTCGATCGATTCGCAGGTGAATGAACGGCAGTTCCAAATTTCCAAGTAAGAAGTAGTCTGGAGTTAAAAATTCCTATGAATCCGCTCGCAAGATCGTAAGAGAACTGTGCTCCGTTGAACGAAGGCGTACGATCTACGAGAGGCGTCGAGACGAACCCCAAAGGCTGTACCTTGAACGCGGTCGTACGTGAAACCGGTCACGTACAGGAATTCCAGGAACTTGCTAAAACTTTCGGAGGGAGCGTCGACGGTAGATTCGATCACCCGACTCCGTAATAATTTCCCCTCCCCCCCCCGCATGATACGTTGTTAATCGTTTTGTTTGTGTGTTTCCCACCCAGACGAGAACCCCCTCGAACCGAGCGTGAAAACGCCCATTTCGAGCGTAGCTCGAAAATTCGTGATAAAAACGAACGGCTGGGACACCGTGGAACGCGATAAAAATGTAGAGAGCCCGTGACACGAGCTTCCCGTGATTGATAACGCCTCCATCGATACGGTAGATACGTACGGGCAGATAAAAATCGAATTCCATGAACGCATCTGAGAGTGTCTGGTTTGGCGAATCGGCGTGAACGACCCGTTCGATGTATCGATGAACGTCAAAATGTGATCTCGAGACCGGAGAAAGTCGGACGGCCGGATACGAATTTTTTTCTCCACCGGAAACGTACGCGCGCCCCGTCGAACGATCGGGTGATGCGGCGCGGCCGATGTGTGAACGTGTGATCCGTGTTTGACGAGGCTGAATTTTTCGTCCACGTCGAGTGAGATGAGTGAAAAAGGTGTGGTGTCGTCGATGAAGAACCGTGAAAGGGTGAGCGGAAGTATCTTCTGGAGGCACAGCTGGCACTGCTCCGCCTATTTATCGAGGGAATTGTCCTTTAGCAAGCTGAACAGCCCAGTTCGTAGCTGGGACAACATGGCTCGCGCCAAGACCAACAAGTAAGAGTTCAAGAACCTTTTGTGACTTTTCTTCCTTATCGAGCGAGGAATGCATATTCTAATGGTTTATACGGCCGAGAAAGATATCGCCGGCACGGGGTGTCTTTGAAATGAAATGTCTACCTTTACGAGTATATTCTAGCGCATTCTTTCCGAGTTAACGAACCCTCCGAAGTTACGCGCGAGGAAGGACCGTCCCATATTCGAGGATGGTCCAGATAATATTTCAACCATTTCAGGCTGGTTGAAATTTACGAAGATTGAACGCGATTTCGTGGCACGCCAGACATTTGAATAGAAAAATATACGTGTCGTGTCAGATAAAATCTGTAGCACGCCACATTATTTCGTAAGTACGTGTTAACGATCGAACTTTTAATGCGAAATCGTTACCCTTTTCTACGATTGCTCGTAAAGTTTCGTTTCAACTTTAACCTATGATAAACTACGCGAGCTGCACATTCGCGATGCAGCGTTGCAACGATATCGAAAAACGGCGCATACTGAAGCAATTCGTTACATCGCATGCGCGTTATTAAAATCTGTATTCGGCGTCCTATCGTAGCGCAGTATTTTACATTACAGAACAGATCGCGATCTCACTCGTTAGCGTTTCGTGTTGTAAATTTCGCGAAACATCGCTGGTTTTTCGTTGCTGCTAGACACGCGACGCGAGTGCCCTCAGCTGTCTCGAGAAACTTTTCCAAGCTTTACATTTTTTGATCGTATTCGTTTTAATTGAAGGCCAAAAAAATTGACCGAAACTGGACGTTAAAAATGTTGATAAAATTTTTTAATTCCTTTATGATCGAACGCGTACCAACACTCTGTGTCGTCCGAATTTAGTATTGAATGCAACGAATGAAGAGAATAACTGAACGCGTTAGCAGACAGAATGCAAATTTAACGTCACTGGATCGCTTGTACAACGATAACATTGTTAGAGCCTTTCGAGTAAATCTCATTCTATTAATTGGCAATAAAAACTTCACGATGCATTGTCCGCGCGTGTAGAACACGAGAGCGTGGTTCGCGAGTACGCGGCGGCTGCAAGAGCCGCTTATAAAATTTCGTTGAAGTCATTAAAGTGGTTGTTTCCAACGCGATTAACCAAACGCCAACACTCGCCCGCCGGGAAACCGTTTATTTCACCAATTTACGTTGTTCTCCGAATTTTATTAGTGCGCTGCGAAGGCCAGGATTTTCAATCCCGTGGCAGTAAGCTGCGATAAAAACGGTTTAGGTCACGGTACTCTTCCATTAGGCGTTATTGCACTGCGACTGGTTGGTATCCGGATATTTCGGTCGATTTACCAACGATCGTGCTAACAACGCGCGAACGTTACCGAAACGTGCGAATTGATGGCGAATTAGTGACCAATAACAATGCTTATCACCTTTTCGCGAATTCTGCGGGTCGTAAGCGTGAATTATTTATTTGAAAAACTTATCGCTGATGCATGTCTATATATATATATGTATGGGTAACATCAATCCAGGTGCTTTTGACCAGTAGCGTAATTGAAATGTAAATTTTCTACGTTCACGTTCGAAGGCGAAAGGGAAAATGTTGCTCGAACGGCAGCGAAGTATCCAGCCGCTGAAATCCTGGAAATCCTGTCGATAAACGCTGAAATCAAACGAAAGCGATTATTTCCCTTCTAATCGACGCCTCGAAAGTTATATCCGCGCGATAATCTCGCCTCGAAAACGCGGGGTCATCGATCCTTCGTATTGGAAAACAGTTTTCGCGGATAGAGCGGTTAGAACGGGGACGGGGGAGGGCGACTCTGCGCTAATTAACTTCTCGCGCGTCAGCACGACGGATTAAAAATGTCTACAAACTAACGGCTGCGTCGTCGTCGCCCAGACGAGTCTTGTCTCGCGTACCCCTCACGCTCGCTATATTTAACAAAAATGGAAGAGAATCAAGAGGACCCAGTTTCCCTCCTTGGATCCTCATGGTTAATTAACTTCTAGCGACAAAAGTGTAGCTCTGGCGATATTTGTTTTCGTCGTTTCGAGACAGTTAATTAGGAAAAGTAAGACGCAGGAATCGCTTGATTAAGAAGGGTAAGATGGAAGAAGCCTGAGATTCCGCGAGCTTCACCCTAGGTTAGAGCTTCCTTTTTATTGGCGTACGCTGGCTTGTATCCGGAACGAAAATACCAATTTAAAAGCGTACAAATCGCGCTGGGCAACGTCGAAAGAAGTCATTGAATAATGGCGTCGAGGAAAAGGCAATTTGATCATTCGTTGCTATCCATAAGCCAGGGTCTGGAGAGGCTCCACGGAACGGCGCCATTACTTAAATCAATAGATCGTTGAGGCCGTAACCGTCACTCGTGTAAAAAAAATAAAAGAAAACCTCGAAACGGACGTCGCGATAAAAGAATTCCCGATCCATTTTTCTCGTGGCTTTTTGTTCGAACAATTTTCAACTTTAATGGAGGGGCGGAGAGAAACGGGGGTAGGAAAAACGGGGTAGGTGACGGTGGAACGAAAACGGCTTAATGCGCGGATAATTCGTTGTTGAAACAAGAGGGAATATTCTATCCGTTTGTCAAAGTGTAAGTTCAGGGAGAACACGGCCCCGTGCTTATTTCGCGAGGTCTGAACGTGCCGAACAAATAGTTACCCCGTGGAACGTAACGAACGGTTCCACGGATCTTGGATTTGCTCGTAGCCCCGATGCATAATTCCTCAAAAGGATAGAACGAAGGGTAAACGACGCGAGAGAGCGGGACGGCGAGGAGGAAGTCGGAGCTGGTTAATCGGCAGTGCCTAAGGGTGGCTCGAGATGAATTATTAATTCGACGCGAACGAAGATTAATCGCGTTCCAGCGCGGCTGGAATAAACTTTTCGTTTGCCGCGATCTGATTGAGTTGTCAATGAAAATCGCGGCGTCGCAGTCGAAGCGGGCGAGCAGAGGAGAGAACTCCTTTCGTCCTCGAAAACGGAGCAAAAGGAACGCGCGGAACGTCCAACGAGAGTATCCCGTACGATCGTCAATCTGCATAATTGAACGCGCGATTTTCTAGGACAACCGTACCAGAGGAACTAAATCATGCACCCGTACCATAACCGAGCCGTGCTTACGTTTAATTCCATTCCCATTCCGCGCGCGTATCTACTTTATTATTTCGATAAGCCTACACACTACCGTTACGTAACGCGAAAGAGTACAAAGTACCGCGGATCCCGCGAGCAACGAACGATTCGCCAAAGAGAAACCGTGGGGAACGGAAAGGGGGTACATAAAATGTATAATGAGCCGGTAAGAAGGTACGAATGGAATATCAAGCACGCGATCACGGAGTAGACGGCCGCGAACAGATGCAGCGGGGAAGATGTCGAATGAAAGCCCACGTCGGAAGGCGGGTCGAGTTCTGCGAGTTTCCCCGGGGCTTCTCTTCTGAATAATTTCGCGATACGATACACAAAGCGGTAACGGGATAGAGAGGCAACGGGGAGGAGGGTGCACGGGGCGCGAGACGCGGGGACGGGGAAAAATAGCGAAGGGACGGGGGAGCGAGCGGAGAAAGGGTGGAACGCGCGGAGGGCTGGTTGGCTATCAGAATGTGATTTAGGTCGGGAATTCACGATGCAATATCAATGAAATACGAGCCCCCCGAGGCAGCCTCGTCCGCGTCGTCCATTGTCTGGTTCAGCAGAAACTGCTTCATGAAGAGCCGACTGGCGTGCGGCATTAAAGAAAAACTGGTCTTGGGAGAACCTGCCCCGCGCCGAGGGGGGATCCTCTCGACCTATGCGAGCGGCGTTTCCCGCCACGATATAAACATCCGTAAAGAGACGTCGCGCGGACGTTAAATTTTCGTCGGCAATTAATTCCAGTGGATGGCCTCCGAGTGATTTTATGGGGAACTTCCGCGACTCCGTGTTTGAAAAACGCGCGCCCTCATCGCCCGTCAACGGCAGCGGCGCGGAGAAATATTGGTGCTCGTCGCGCGAGATTGCGCGTTTCTTTTTTGCTTTTTCACTCTCGGAATAGTTTTAATCGCTCGGGCGGTTGAAATATTCGAGATACGTCAGATTGCGCGGGGGTAGCGAAAGAACGATCGCGCGTCGAAGTAATGCGTCTCTCCTGGTTCGTCTCGTTACGAAACCAGAAGATTTTATTGATCCGAAATAGGTGGACGGCCTTCGAATGCGATGTTGCTTTATTACCCAACAGACGCCATATTGCGCGCGATCCATCTCGCTCGAGCGACTGTTTTCAATTTTAAATCCATGGTAATATATTATAAACGGTAATGATCTCTCGCGAGTGGCTTTAATGGCGTTGCTCGCCTCGCGGGCGAATCGTCCAGGGAAGAAATCGTCTCTATCCGATTAATAACGTCTCGCGTTACGCGTACAAAATTATTCCACGAAACTTCGTTCCTCTTTCTCGCTTTGTCGGTTTGCGACGCTCGAAAAAGTCGTCGCGCGGTCGGACGAAAGGAAAAAGTGCCATATTTCCACAAGCATCGGGGGAATATCACGCGTGTCTGCATGCACGTTTCACCTTCGTAGGAAACACGAAACTAGCGAGGTTAACCGCATCCTTCCCGAGCGGTTGTCCATTCAGTGCGATCCTACGTCACGCATAAAATACGCGTGCCGATGCGCCACCGCGGAGTACATCGCGTTGCATTCACCCTGGCTTTCCAACATTGCAGCCTTTGTCACCGGTGTTCGAACCGGCTCGTAACCCTGGCAAATTCCCCCTCTCTCTCTTTCTCTCTCTCTCTTTACACGTAACATTAAACAATCGTCGCAAATAACTCCTGAAAATCGTTCGAGTCTCAAATTTTCCTCCGAGTAACGAGAATTTTTTGATCCCCCGAAAGAGAGGAATAATGGCTACGATCTAAGCGAGCGAACTACACTTTACTCGCGGCCAATTACGCCGGGTCTTTAATTCGAAACGTCACCAGGTTCCTTTCTTCTCGAATTACTTGCACTTAGTTACCCTTCGAAACAGTGGCCGGCCGTGGTTGGTCCGAGACCTACCCAACTTCGTGCTGAAAGAATATACCAGGATGCAATTAATTCCGCCAACTTTTACGATGGATCCCCGAGTTGGTGGAAAACGATACCGCGTACCGGGGTATTCGTTTCCTGGTGACAATGCGACGGTCTTGAATTCGCACGGTCCCGCAAACAGCCGCAGAAACGGCGATACACACACACGTAACTGACCCAGTTCGCCTCGACCACGTCTCGCGAGTGCGAAGGCCGAGGTGAGGATTCTTTGTCACCTAGGACACGGTAATAATTTCGTCTCAGCTTCGCGGGGCGGCCATTATGCACGCTTTTCTTCGCTCACATTCGTCCCGTGGAAGATTTTTCTCCGCGCTCGTTCGCGTTTCAGCCCAACAATGTCAAGCCCCGAGACGTTCGTGCAACTTTAAAATTACTCGACGCCGCATTCTCGTCCCCGTTTTCGAACGTCGACGAGCGCGCGCTCGCTCGCGCGGACTCGGTCCCTCGGTTCCTCGCCTCTCGATGCACTTAAATAACAAGTCCGAGCCGCGGGAGCTTTCCGCTTTGCCCGCTCAGTTCCACGGTTTTCGACGGAACTCGTTAAAAAGTCCGATTCTTAATTAAAACTTTCCCAGCCGCGATACCCGCGTAATTCGACGCGAAATCATCGCGAAACGGTTAATTGATCGTCTTCGCGATCACGTAATCGCGTGGCAAGCCTGTCGAACGATCGTTAACGCGATCGCGAGGCGGTTGCGCAAGAAGCGAGCGAGAAAAAAATGGCCAGCCTTTGGTTCCTTGATCGATGTCGAATCCCAGAGGACGTTCGTCGAGGAGCGGAACAATTAAGTTGCCAAAGATTTCCGGCTTAAAGAGGCTGGTGTGACAGCGTAAGCGGAGGGGGGGATGACGTAATGGAGTATCTGTGGAGAGACGACGAGGCCAGAGTGTTACTGAAGATTTCTCGAGGGCCCTCGAACGCGGGTGGCCTGCGCCGAGTTTCACAGATCGATGGATCGTCGAGGAACTTACCCGCGCCGCTTCCACGTACACAGGAAGTTTTCTACGTATTCAGACGAGAGCCACGTCCGACTTGCCGCGTTGCGAAAAACTTGCATCTAACGGGACCGGAGAAACAGCATGGATAAAGAAGACGGATTTCGTGTGACTCGTAGAAACGCTTCCACGGGACGCTGAAACGTTAACGGACTGGTGGAAATGGACGGAAAATTGTCGCGATGAAAAGCGAGGAGAGCGGAAGTTTTCAAACTAAATATTTCGATAACAAATACGGCTGAGCTCCCTCGTCGATTTCCAATTTAGCATCGCGAAATGATATTTTCTGGATGAAATGTTTCGTTTAATTGGAACATCGAATCCCGTTTTGGCAAAAATGGAGCCCCTCCCGTCAAATTAGATGGATAATATCGAAAGCGACGTCAAACGTTTCGTCGATGGAACATTCGTCCATAATTGTCGCGTATCCGAGCGCGGGCTGGCTGGTTAAAAGCGTCTCGTTCCACTGCGCCTCGTCCTCTCTGGAAGCAGAATCTGGCGTTCGCACGATTTATCTTCCTTAACTCCGCCAATTCGTGGCTGTCGCGTGTTTTCGACGACGCGCAAGATGACTGCCACTGCGAAGCAGCGCTGAATGAAACGGATTAATTTCAATTAATCGCGCAAATCTGAATCCGCCAGGCGACTTTTGCGTTTCATGGGTTCGTAATAACGGGAGATTTACGGCATTGGCGGTATTTTAAGGATCGCGATCCGCGTGCTGCGACCATTTCTACATGGCTCGTAAAACGGAACTGCGAGCAGAATGATTTTACACTCTATGGTTTATTATCTTTCGAACGTTCCGCGATCGCGTGTGTGAAACGCGAAAAACGTTTAAATCGTCCACTCGTTCGACGGTCTTTCCTACTTTTCCCTGTGCAGCCACTTTTATCAGAAAAAACAGCTATTCTTCCGCTCGTTCTTTGACGCGATTATCCGGCTGTGCTTTCGTCTCTCCGCGTTGCCCTCGAATCCTTTCGGATTTACGAACGCGGAAAGGAGCGCGAACCCTTTCAATTTGATTTACGCTAATTGCGCCAAAGCCGAGTCAAAGAGCGGAAAGATTCGAAAATTGAAGATCAGCCGTGTAAAGTGTATGTTTCTGAGAGGCAGTCGCAACGTTTGTTGCTGATTCTCCGAGCGAGCGCGAGATGAAACGGGAACAAGAGGCATCGCGTCGAGCAGGATCGCGAGCCAATTAAATTTTGTGTTTGCAACCAATTACGCCAACCATTACGGTCGAGGGTGCCGCGTAAAACGGAGAATTACACCGCGTTATGATTGGGTTCTGGGAGGTGGCTGTGCGTGCAAAGCGTCTTGCGGCCTGATCGCGTAGTTTGGTATCGCATGGTCCTGACGCGACGGATAATGAAAACGGAAAGTAATAGAGGGCCGGATAATTGAGGGAACGTAAAATCAATCGTTGGTTTATTCAGGTGCCGCTGCGCGAAGAAGTAGCAGTTCAAACTTTACGATAATTGAAAATCCCCTTCCCACATCTGCCTCAAATATAAACGCACGTCTCGAGCTCTCACTTCCGTGCAGATATAATTCCGCGCGCCTCGGTTCAACTGCCGCACGACGATCCGTAAAAACAGTTAACGACATTTTAGAGCACCGGTGAAACGTAATTGACAAGTCGCGGCGTTCGAGCAAAGGAATATCAAGCGGACGATCGCGAGGCTTGCGATGTTTCTCCAAAACTACGGACATAAAAAATAATCTCAGCGAGCGAGAAACAACGCGCGACGAAAATTCTGTCCTCCGTGAAAAAGATTTGTATCCTCGACGAGCGCTTCTATCGAAATGCAGTTTGCATATGCGACGCAAACGGCTGCAGGCGCCGAAAGAATACGTGTCCAACGAGCTTTAAATGTCGATTAGAATCTAGTTCGGTCCGGAACGCGCAGCGAGCAAGTAGCTTTCACAAACGGAGAGGAAATCTCATTGTTTCCCGCTGCAGAAGCGTATCCTGTTTTCTGACGGGGGTGCCCACGCGTTCATTGTACGTTCGTTGCATTATGCGCACGCACGATAATATCATTTCCGGAAGCTCGAAGGAATCCCGCGTTCAGCTCCCCTTCGCACGACGAACCACGCGCGTTACGCTTTTCCTCGTCGTATCGAACTTTCGATCGAACGCTGAAAAATATTGCACTGCGAGAACGTAACCCTCGAATCGTTTACTCGGTTATTTCGTCGGGTAATTAAAGAGCCCGCGACAGATCCAATATAATTCAAAGTCAAAGCTGCGTCTCTCGTCTCGGACGAAAGTTTCACCCTCCGGCGTTGCTCCATTCGCCGCTGCGCGGATTGCTTCCCGAATCAGAATTCAACGGGGCTTCAATCGAGTTTCACGGCGGCCGGAGTAATTTCAGGGACCATTTAAATCGTTGCTTGTCGGGATTGAAATTCGTGAAAAGAAAACTGAATGAAAACGAGGAGACAGCGGAGGGGCGGTGGCGGCGCGCGCGGTGAAAATTGCGTCCCTCCTTTCGCAATTAGTCCCTTTACGGGCGAAACTCGATCTCGGCCGTCGACCTCGTTCGGTGGTCCTCGAAATTTCTGCGCGAAAGCGGCCAAATAAGTCGTTGAAACGTAATCGAACGCCAGTCGGACGAGAAGGGGGGGGAAAAAAAAAGAGTCGGAGTCAATTTGCAATCAGAGGGAAATGGAATTAGCGCTTGATTACGAGGATCTATGTGGAGCGGAAGAACGGGGACCGTGCGAAAATTCATCGACGTGGCCGCGACGCGCAGGCTGAAACAATAACTAGTCAAGAGCCAAGCGGTACGTGCCCGAATTTCGAATCCAATCGGTGATATTCGAGGAAATATTAGTTTTTGCTGAACCTGTTATTCGGACCGTGGGTCGGAACTCTGCCAACCACCTGCTACCGTGCTGATTAAACGAGCCACAACAACGGATCGATCGTATTGTTCCCGTCCAGAAGTGAACTGTTCGCCCCCATAAATTTCTCGTTGTCCGCCAAAGCCAAGTTTCGGCTGCTCGTGGAATCGGTTCGACGCTCGATCATCGAGTCCGCAACGAAGTTAATGCTTCTACATTTATCGGGCTCGCCGTATCGCGGTGAATAGTCCCCGTTTCTGTCCGTCGCTTCTCGAAAAGGCATTAAAACGGATAAGACCTTCCGTCGCACGGTTTCTCCCTCTTCCGTTCGGCTTTTCGAGAAACTGCTGCCGCGCATTCCTATTTTACGACCGCTATTCAAGTGCAACGCTGACACGGTACAGCGGAGTTAAATAATAAAAGCAACCGTTGGAATTGCGCTCTGGGAACAGTTTTCCCATCGGTCAGCGAAGGAAACAATTCGAATATTTATTACGACGAACGTAAAATCGACGAAGTGCAACGACGCTGGGGACTGCATTCCGTGCGACTGCGGATCGCCACCGTGCAATTCGTCCTTACCAGTCGTGAATCGGCTCGCAGGTGGACTCGTAGTACGCGTTGTACTCGCGTTATGCGAGCGAGCTCGTGTGGGTAGCGAATATATGCCGGCAGACGTGCTATTCCGTAATTAGACCGCATAATTGCGCCGTTTTATGCCCGCGCTTGGTTTCGTGGCTCGCGTCGCCACGGCTCGGGGCGTGTCCCTAAGTGCACCGCTCTCTTCTGCACATCGGACGAAAGGAAAAGTCCTGGGGCGCGTCTCGCGCGTCAAGTGTGCCTTGTGAATTATACTTGCAAATACCAGCGTGGATTCTTTGTCTGGTGGACGGAACGTCGAACAAGTCGATCGACCGACGAATCTCAAGGATGGTCGGTTCCGAAGCGAGCTCGAGGTGTGGATGATGTTCCCGTTTTTTCCCTTATACTGTGCATTTAACATTAATAACGTACAATTTCGAGGGCAGCAGGAATTACAGTAGGATTCTCGAACTGGGTCGCGCACGTTCTCGGCACCACTCGACTCGGCCTCGCAGAGAACAACCGCCGCCATTCTACCCTTAAATATTCCGACAAATAATTTTAGACCGCTTCTGGATCTCTGCTAACCGTGTAGGACATTCCAGTCGAGCAGGATCGATATTACATCAGACCAGGTTATAACAGTCTTTAGCTGCACCCACCCTTACGTGTCGTTAATACGTTCCACTTTACTTTGTTTCTTTGCTGCACGATCGTATCTTTCGTGGACACGTAATAAACACGACAACAATAGCGCTAATGACAGTACCAAATTCGTGGTCGCGTTATTGCCACCCGACGTCAGCAATTAAGGGTCGATCGATAATCTTGACGTCAGCAAATACCGACGCCTTCGCGTTCCTGCTGCGACGCGAGTAACCCTCGACGCTCTCCGACCGCACAGTGGTCGTAACAGTACACCAAGTAACACCAAGTAGCGTGCGAGATTAAGATCGGAGGTAGCGTCTGCTTAAAGAAGCGGATGCGTTTTCAAAATGTGATACGAATACCTGGCTGTCGCGGTGTTTTGCAACGGGCCCACGCGTTTATTTAAACGGGCACGTGGGCCCGCGGTACAAAGCCTCGTGGGCGGCGGTGGATTCCATCGAGGCCTCATCGGCGTCCCATCTTAATTTTTATCCCTCCTGCCGTTCCATGCACGCCCCTTTCTCTCTCCGCCTCGCGTTCGATCCTTTATCCGTGTCTACACGAACGAGACGAATCGCGAGATATTGGGTCGACCCGAGTTTCAGGATTTATTGTTCGTTAATTGCGTTGATCGGGGGCCGAACAAAAGCCGGTAATGATCGGCGGTATCTGGGAATTAATTCCACCGCTGTTACCCATTAGCTAAATAATTGGCCGGACCAGAGAACGTTCTTCTCGCGAACCTTTTAAACGGAATATTTCTGTTTGATCTTCTGGTTAATAAATGTTGGCACTGGAGAACGTCCTCGAGCACCCCCGTAAGATCGAACGGATGTTTGTCTCTTCGTGGAAGGAGCCATTCATTATTCTGAGGACGCGTCTCTGGCGCTGCCCGTTTAAATCAATTAAACCCGATACGTCGTTTGAGAATAATTGGATAATCAAACGGGACGACGCTTGCGGTACGCATTCGAGCGTACGGACGGTAAATCGCGTGGCTGGCGAGCAGTTTGTTTAAACAAACGGACAGACCGGCGACCGGAGAGTGGTTCAAATGTTCAACTTCTCGGTAGACGAGAGGCGGCGATCTAAATTATTAACATGGCCATGTGCGACGCGTCAACGCGTCTCGCGATTGAACCCACCCCTGTTATCTCGCGAGTCGAGCGACACGCGAACCCTAACCTTGCGAATAATTTACTCGCGAACGTCCCCTCTCCCTGCCAGCCGTTATCATTTCCACGCACGAAACAAAACTATTCGTACTCTCGTTTTCGTTCGCTGGGAAGCGGTTTTCCCGGTTCCGCAGCGAGTCGCGTGCACCCGCGGACCCGATCTAATCGACGGCGGAGCTGGAAACGTTGAAAACCATTCGAGCGTAACTTTCCCTGGGCTGCGATATTTGGTTCGCGGCGTAATTCCCCGGCGGTTTAAAATCGAACTATCGTCCAGCATCTGGGACGTAACCGGTCGTTATCAGGGTGAAAGTCTCGGTTCGCCGCGTAACTGACCGAGGCGTCGGGTCGATCGAGGCGACAGAGCGGGAATTCTTTTCCCGCGCGCGTGCACACGCAAGATAAGCGAGTGGCCTTTACGCAACGCCCATTCATTATGCGGCTTCATTACCGGCTAGCACGACTTTCGTGCGTGTGTTGGCGAACGGACGGGGGTCCCGCGAGCCTTCGCCTCGTTGCGCGCACAAAAGATTCGTCGCGAGCAATTACGCACGAGACGTTAAGCCCGAATGGGACGGCGGATAACAGCGCGGGCTGCGCTCGACTTGCACGCCTCGATTGCCGCCACGTACGCCCGAACGATGCTCGCTTTGATGTAAAAGCGAAATTTTCACTTCTCTCTCGGTGGCCTTGATCGTTCCTCTGCTTTCCTTTCGGCGGCGACTCGTTAGGGCTCCCCTCGCGTACGCGAGAGAGGGTTCGCCGGACATACCGGACACGAATCGTGAGGGGGTTCCGACATTGGGTATTAGCGGACTCACGTGCTCGCAGTCCCAGTGGAAATTTCGACGCTTGATATCAGGACCGTTCGTTGATGCGGTTAATGCGGCGATTAGTAGGTGTCACATGCGCGATACACAGCGTAATTAGTTAGGCAGTCTTCCAAAGAGACGTCGTTCGTCCACAATGTTTTTGTAGAACAAAAACTTCGATGAAAGTTATGAAGTGCCGCATGCGGTCTATGATTTATGTGGAATTTACTAATACGCTTCCTTGGATGTTTAATCAAGGAAGACTCGAACCGTGAAGCACGCATTCGACGGTAACCAGCTGCTGTTGTATCGGGTAAATCATCGCAAATCACGCGTTTCTCACTTTTTTTTTTTAAATTAAGACGCATATGCGAATCTGACGCTATATTTGCAACGATTACGTGATTACATTGTTGAGAATCGACGACTCTCGACGATTTCTTAAACGCTGCGAACGTTTCCGAGAGTCCAATCGTGTTCGAACTGTTTCCACTTCGTCATCAGGAAAAGTAGCGCAAAGAACACTTCGTCGCCTTGCGGAGCTTCCTTCCGCAACGTCTTCCACGACCTGCGCACCGTTCCACGATGAGATTGGGCCTCGACGAAATTTCCTCGGCTCTGCCAGTGGGATTTCCGCGAGGAAGTAACGGAAGCTCGTCAAATTGGTGATTCCAATAATGCAAGAAGGTAGCGAAAGAACGTCAAAGAAATCGTCGATGTAATAATGCAGCGTACACAATTCCAAGCGAACGGAGTCGAATAGACAGACGAATCCTCGATATGGGTCTCCTCCATGGGTCTGGTTCTGACGAGACGCGATGCCACCATGTATCGAACGTTCCGAGGCAACGAGCGTTTACATTATCGAACGACACTCGTGGAAACAATCTAAGATTGGTTCGTGTTTCCGGCAGATTACGTCGACGGGGTTCAGGCGAGATTGGTTTGTGTCCCGAGCAGATTGTTTCGGCAAAGTGGCACGGAGACAAATTTGTATGCGGAACAGCAGGATTACAGCGCACCTTGAGCAGCCACGTCATCGTACGTTTCAGAATGGACGCGTCGAATTTCACTTTGAAACGTCTCAAGAATTTTCCTACCAATTTAATTGGGGGAACACTTTCGATCGTGTATCGTCGTCGTCTGTTGGCGAACATCGAGGCATCGACTCGCCATGTGTAACGAAACGTCAGGTTTTCAGAAAGCCGTGCACGAAAAAGTCGGTGAAAACGCAATCGACCCAAAGAATGTATTTTCTCTTTCATTTTCACCCTTCGAACGAAACGTCGGAATATTAATTCTAACACGGCACTTGGTACACGCGCCGCCATTCACGTTGCATCGAGTGCCTCCGCGGATTGCGCTGTAAAACGAGTTGGCTGGGTTCGATTCAACGGATGCGTTTGCCGGGTTTCGAGTGAATGGTGTTCGTTAGCCAACTGACATTACGAAATATTATGCGCGCCTCATCCAATAAGACGGCCATCCTTCTTCAAATCGAAACGCGAGACTTTCCCTTTTCTGTTTTCTCCTTTTCTTCTCTTGCCTCCTTTAAACCTCGTCGAAAACGGGAAACAAGAGAGGACAAACAACCATTACGCACATCGTGTTCATGCAAATTCGATACATTTTATCACTTCCTAACGCGTCGCAGGCCTTGCAGCCAGCTTTATCGTCCGACTTTCAATGACATATCGATAAGTCACAATGGTAGATAAGCAAATGTGTCATTCGACTTGCGACGAAGCCGCGACGCTTGCGAAACGCTGGCGTAATTCTTCCACACGGACACCGTTTACATCCGAAAGCTTCGACAGTGATAACTTGGCGGCGAGAAACCGTGAGAGTCTGAAATCGTTCATATTTAATACTCGCGTGTTCCGCGAAACGAGGCTCGCTCGTTTCGAAGCGAGCGACTCTTGGGCAATGCTAAACACCGTTTCTGAAAACGTTTCTCCCAACACGGTATAATGCGAAACGTATAAGGGAACGGGGAATAATAGACGCGCGTCCACGCGGTATGACGAAACGCAATTTAACGTCCATAGCGGGAACATCCGAGAAGACAGCTTACCGATCGTCCTTTAGCATTTAAGCGCGCCCAATCGCGGCGAATTTACCCGCGCTCGCCAAGACGTAAAAAGCGTTCTGTGAATTCTTTCTCGTTCTGCCGCACTTTCTCCTCGAACGGAACGCTGCGGCACAAAACCATTACGCGAAAAGGAACTTCCGCCGCGGTAGGAACCGAGACGGTTCCCTCCGCCTAACGAGAGCCAGACGCTAAACTCGCGGAATAAATCATTCCGCGAACGATCGAGCGTGAAACGCGCTTGTTCCTCGCTCGTTTCCCCTCCGCGAAGATTGTCTCAGCGCCAACAGGACGGCCTCTTCAATCATCCTGATAGCCAGCGGCCTAACGCGTCGACTGGTCGTATTTTATTAGCTAGAAACTCGAAAAGTCGCGGCGATTTGCATCCCACCGATTGGCCAGCCCGGCCGCAGCCACGCTGGCGTTAATGCAACGGCCGGAAAGTAATTACGTTAATTACCGCCGGCGCTTAATAACCTGTGTTCCCTGGCGAACGATGCAACAGTTAATAAGTTTGCCAGGGAGCCTGGAGGCGGTCGATCCGCCTTGAGAAATCGGATTTCTGGCATTCCAGGCGTCCCCGTGCCTCGCGTGCGGCAAGATCGACGATTTCGCGTTAACCTTGCACGCGAAACCGCGAGTCGACGGTATATTTAGAGGCTGGTACCGAACGCGAAACAGGGGATACACCTTTTTCCACGTCTGAGACTCGCTCGCGCGCGCCACGAATCGCAGGGATGCGACATAAACTGCGAGCACAAACTGCGACCATAAACCGCTCGCTCGACGCTTAATCGCGAACCCATTCGTTCGTTATTGTTTAATCGACAATAATTTCGACCGACGTGAAATCGACGTCGCTTTATTTCGCGCGTGCACGCTGCAGTAACCGTGAAACCACGGGCAACCAGCTATCAGAGTGAAACAGCACGAGCGCGCTAATTCCCGGCCGAGTGTGTGTTTACTTGGTTATAATTAGGCGTATTATTTAATACGCCCTTTTTCACCGCATTCCGCGCGATAAGATGTTGCGAACGCGGCGGATTAACGCGCGGTCCGCGGTTTGAATCGGACGAGGCGTTCCTTTTAGCGAGCACGCTCGGTTTTCGCGATTAGCGGGTATAATAAGATTAAACTCGCGATTGCGAGGCGATGCTTGCGTCGAAAGTGATTGTTTAATGCTTACTTTGCGATAGCAACTTCCTCTATCGCTGTTATTTGCCGGACAACAAGTATTTCCATTGGCGGAATGCGATTTTAATGCTTTGGCCGATTCGTACTTTCTAACAGCTCAGTTATTATTATCGTTACACGGAATTGTTTGCGAAGGTACGTGAAAATGAGCGCGGAATTTTTTCAAATCATTTGTCACGGTTAAGCGTGTGTTTTAGACGCGCGAATAATCGCGCGGATAATGGCGCGAAATCGCAGCGCGTTCGAACGGATCGCTGGAAAATTCTCAGAGTTTAACGACGTTTCTCGTTAGAATTCGCTCGGAAGCGGGCTCGATATTCCGACGGTGCGACCGCAATTACGTCCCAATTGATTTGAATTGTACACTCGTGGCAACGTGAATTACCACGTAGGATTTTCGCTCGCCCCGAGTTTCGCTCCTGGTCACTGGACCCGGTATTCGGATCGTTCTCCTCAATTATCCGACCGGAATCGTTCCTCAGCGACCGCGCGCGGCGAGTAAGAGCTAAATATTGACACGAAATTAAGGGTGAGCCGCGACGGAATTCAAATTGAACTCCTTTGCAAGGGATATTTAGAGAGAGAAGAATGGGAGGAGAAAGTCTGGGCGAGGAGACTTTAAATATTGACGATTTCCAGTCTCTCGCAGGGGGATGAGCGAGATCAATAATTGAGAAAAACAAAGAATCGCGAAGTTGCGCGAGCGCCAAGTTGAAAGGCGTTAATTATTGCCCCGCTGAGGATTAAACGCGATTAATTTTTCTCGAAAATCAAGTCCTTCCTCGAACACTCCCTCCTCGCGATCCCCTAGTTACGCGTCGAGCGGTTACGACTGGCTGTAAATTTAATTACAAGGAACGAACAATTCTTAACAGATCGCATAAAACGAGCGTGCCTCCAGAACCGCTGTTTAATGCGAATAATTGCACGAAAGGCGGAATATATTCCGATTCGCTATTAACGAGGCGATCGAACGCAGTCAGGCTCGATCGTTACTCTCGTCGGACGCTCGCTCGAAAAAGAGATCGCGTCCCACCGACTAACCGGTGGCGCGTCAAAGGTAGCTCTCTCGCGTAACGAGCTGCAATCTGTAACGTCATTAGATTCTGCAATCGATAGTTTGAAAACATAATTGCCGGCAGAACCGAATGGAAACGGACGGGCACGCTCGCGCGGAATCGGCGGGAGTAATCGTATCACCGTGGGCAATGTCGACGCAGCCAAGATTACAACAACCCATAATTTCCGCGCGGCTAATGTACACATGTGCACGTACGCGGATGGCCGCATGGTTGATGCGCGCGAGAAACCCTGCTGTGTATCCAGGAAATTGTTGAATAACAGCCTTTCGGCGGAGGTAAATTTACAGCGAGCTGGAAAATCTGATTAACCACCTCCCTCAAGAGGGAGGACGGTTGACGTCTACGAGCCGAGTGCTCGTCAGTTTTAAAGAAACGGACGAACCGTTCGATGCGAGACACGATATCAATTGCCACGGGCCAGTATCGACCGTTTCGCGAGCCAGCGTGTATCGCGTCGCCTAGTTTTTGCGATCGCAATTTAGCCCGCCGCGTATAAATGACAAAAATTGCTCGGACGCAGCCTTATCGCTGGTGAAAGTTCGAAAGATCTTTCTATGAATATTTATCGGCCGGACTGAAAACGTTATCTTGGCTCGCGTAATTGCGCGACTCAGTTTTAGTTCGCGGGACCGAGATAGCGGTTATGGTTCGTTATACACGACCAATTTTAAATTTCCCCCGGGGGGGCTAAGAGAGAACTCCGCGAACTTTTCACATAATTGTTCTAGATTTTATTAGCGATATATTGAAATTAAAAATGCTGCTCCTCGTCGACGTTATCTTTTCTTTTTTTTAAAAAAAAAAAGAGAACTGAAAATTGTACGCTTTTTACCCTCGAAGTGGTAGTCCAACAAGTTTCAGCTAGACAAAATAAAAAGTATCGAGGTCGTAGAGTTTTTTAATTAAAAACTTCGTTTCGATAACTATCGGTTCCATCGCCGTCCGCGACGCGATCGTAAATATTTTCCCCGACGATTAAGCGACAGCTCGATATTATAAAGTTCGAACTCGACGGGATAAAATAACGAATGCTCCCCACGATCTTGCGTGAACGTGCTACGCGGGCAAGGGAAGATCGAAGCGCGGTTACAGTGAATAGAGGGAATATTTTTCGTAACTTTCTCGGTCGGATCCTCGAGAGTTCCAGCGGAAGAGCACAGAGAATGAAAGGAGGGAAACTTCTCGATGGAAGCGTGGACGGTAGGGCGTAGAAAGAGGGATGGGCGGGGTCCCACGGAACGCTCCAAGCCTCTGAATTGCCCTCCAGCGTGCAGACAATAACACTCGAAACAGTCGTTCCGCTTCTGATATTAAACTATCCCGGAAATTCGCACGGCGGGATTAATGGGAATGAAAACTGCGGCGGTAGGCCGGTTCTGAAATTCGAGTTAGCGCCGTGGAACACCGTGGCTGGCCCATTTTCCCCCAGCGTCGCTTTTAACTCGTCTTTCCGTGGTATCTGGGCTGGAAAATTCGTTTCCAAATAGCACGGTGTACGCGCGTCCGTAGATACGTTTCAAACGCACCCTGTCCCCCTCCTGAGCCCGTGATATTTGCGAGCAAATAATTGCGCGATACTTTCCAAGACCCCGCTCGTGGGCGTCTCCTCGAGGAACGCGGTGGTTTATTAACCCTTATCAATCGCGCGTCACCTCCGACGTGATATTGCGGTTTCCGGCTGACAGTTGTATATCACGTGTCGTCAGAGCTGATCGAATTAATGGGGTTAAACGAATAGCTAAGAAAATGGAATGTTGTAACATCCTCGAGTAACTTGACTCTCTTTTCAGTGGATCTTAACGCTTTGCGCGCGACTCCTTTCCGGGCGTTAGCAATGGAAACTAGCAATATCTTAGCAATAGTTTCTACTGCCAATGTCTCTCATCGATAGAAAATTTCCATTTCGATAGCGCTTCTCAAAAATCTGCGGTGGATTCAACTTCCTTGATCGCTGATCAATTCTGATGTCTCCTCAGAGGGAACATCCGAGCGCGAAGGGTTAAAAATGATCGTGGATCGTCCATCTTTTTCGCTGGTAGCTCGCTCGATGCGACAGCGAAGCTCGAAGAGCGAGTACGAGCGGCGTAGGACCGACACAATTTGTATGCAACGGTTTTGTCCGTACGACTTCCTGATAATGTCGACGGTGCCATTTCCCTCTTACGACGAATTAGCGATGCAAATGCAATTCGAACTGCGGCAGTCAACGCACTCGCGCTGCCTCCGAGTTACCCGGTCGCGCGTCGTTACGGCCAAGTAAACTCACGCGACCATGCGTGGGCGGACGTTCCGCTGCGTACGTCCGACACGCGACACTTATAAGGGAGCCCCTGCGGTAATTTCGAGCGAGATCGCGGTCTCATCCGCGACTTAACGGGTCCAGTAACATCGAGGAAACGAAATCCCGTCCGGTCGAGTAAATCGCGAACTCGAGCGCGAGTTTTCAGAGTCGAACTGGCCTCGCCCCGTAGGGCGCACAGCGGAGGCACTCGTTCGATCGAGCGCTAATTAAGGGTTAAGTCGCATCGTTCTACATTTCGCTTGGGATAATCGCGAGAAGCGGCTCGAAAGGAGGCAACGCGGAGATATTTGCGTGCGCTCTAAATTAATTGGCTCCCCTCTGGAAGGGTATTTTAAAGGTTATTGGTTCCTGACGTCACGCTCGTTATTTTCGTAATTATCTGAAACATTAGGAAGTCGTCGGACCGTAAAAAACGACTGCAATTAGCTAGAGCCGCTCTCGTCCGAGAATCGAACGCGTCACGAAAACGTTTCTTGTCCCTTTTATCTTGATTTTAATTAAACATTCGCGTGCTTGCGAGAGATTGCCCCGAACTCGCGAGCCAAACTCGAAATCCGTCGAACGGGCGCGAATTTTATCGCGATAACGCGCCTGTACACCGCGTCGCGGCGTTGCGACGCAAATTAGCGACTCCCGAAGTGCAATCGAGACACGCGTCGACACGTTCGGCAGATTGATGGACGCGCATTCCGCGCGCGCGAGGAGGAAATCGTTTCCGCGCGGACTTGATCGCTCAATCGGTGGTACGCGAAACGCGCGGCTCGACCCGCGGAATGTTGCGTGCGTTTCGTAACGCTCCGTTCGGCTATCGTTAGAGAAGGCCCGTAGCCTCCTCCTGTCCGAGCGTATTGGAAGTTAACGATGCAAAAAATGATGGATCGTAATAGGCGCACCGGACACAATAAACAGCGTGTTCTTGAAATGCTCCGCGGCGCTTATTAAGGATCATTAACTTTCCTAAATTGCAACCGCGCTTCGTAACAAGCTCGCGAGCATAATACGCGACGGCGGCCGTATACGGCGCGAT
Source organism: Xylocopa violacea (assembly GCA_963969225.1). NCBI lineage: Eukaryota > Metazoa > Arthropoda > Insecta > Hymenoptera > Apidae > Xylocopa > Xylocopa violacea. The sequence goes on along the minus strand of CAXAJV010000013.1, from coordinate 18,507,764 downwards.
GGTATCACGGTTAAGAAGTTATAAAAGTCACTGCCTCTCCCTCGGATGGCCAGTCGAACGGGTTGTCGTTCGAGCGTGATCCGTCGAGCTGGCCGATTCTTTCGCGACGGGGAGTCGAGCCGCGTTGGTATCCTTCCGATGGCGTTCCGTTTCGTCGTAATTGAACGGAGTGATTTTAATTGCTCGCGTAATATTCGTCCGGTCCTGTGCGCGCGTGCGTTCTCGCATACAGGGATCGGCTGTTGGTTGGCAATAAATTGGAAAGGAACGCACTTATTTGCCGAGTGTAATTAAAGTGCGAGGAGGTAATTGATACAAGAGGTAATTAAAATTTCGAAATTTATAGTCGAGCGTGGAACGCGAAATGTTGCCGAACGTTGCGCAATCAATTTCGTTAAATAACTCGTTTCTATTTTCAATGACGGTCGAACGCGAGCACGCGGAGCACGCGGTATTCCGAATCGCCAAAACGATCCGTCGAACGGTCAGGTCGATCCGTTTCGTGCGTGCGGCCCAACGATTCGCGCCGTTCGCGCGAAATTGACAAGACGTTTAATTAAATTCCGGCGAATTATTAATCATGTCCCGCCGCCCACCGTTGTGGATCGCTCAATTGGGTTAACGCGGACCATATTTCGCGAATCATTTCGCGCGAACCTAACGCAGTTACGCTGCTCGGAATTTCATCGCGGATATTACGTTTTACAAGTAACGTCGTTGTACTCGTAGTTGATATTTGCGGTATCGTCCGGGGAACAATACCAGCGCGATACCGCGCTCATCTCGTCGCAAAAGCCCGCGCCATCCAACTCCAGAACGCGCGGTTCCGTTTAACAGTCATCCGCGCGCGATCCGTTTCATTAAAAGCGGCTTTCGAAAACGCGTTTAACGTAAACCCGCTACTTCTCGTTACTTGTTCGTTACGCGACAAGCCAGTACAAACGTCCGCCGTTTGCAGGCGGATCGAGCTTTAAACAAGCCAGAGTTACGTCACCCGTTCGCCTTGATATCCGATCAACTCCTTCGAGACGTTCGATCGTCCGCGATTTCGCCGCGAGATCGGGCAATAATGCACCGCGCATTCCGCCGCGGGATCGATCCTTGGCCTACGATAACTTCCATCATTTATTAGCAAACGCGAGGTGGGGTCGCAGAAATCGATACGCGACGTCCTCCGTAATGGTCAAGGAAGTTCACCGACCTTGTCGGATTATCCGAATCGATACCGTGGCGACCTAATCGCCGGGCGAGCGTTATCGAAATGCCCCCGGACGAATATCTCTATTTAGCCTGTAATCTGGCGACGATAACGATCGTGTCGGGAGCAGAGATCGTTCGTTGCTTCCTCGCTCGGAACAGTTTTCGATTGCGCCCGTCGAGCCTCGCGAAAGAGTCCACCTTCGCCCCGTCGTTTCCCTCGAGCTCGTTATTAAGGAACCAGGGTGGAGCAGGAAGCTCGTACGACCAGGGTTTTCGGCTCATAGAATTTCACTATCGATCTCATCGAGATCACCTTGCGGGCGTATAAAATTCCACGGCGCGGCGGCAGGTGGCGGACGTTAAAAAGAACCGAGCGGTGCCGAGCGCGGCGAAAAATCGTGGACGGTACCGCGAAATAATAACAGGAAGGGCGGGTAAAAACTGGGGATGGCCTGGAGGAGTCAGGAGGCGCAGGTACGAGCAGATGTTCCAGTTGCACGGGCACGCGACAGCTGCGCGCCACGATTCGGCTTCCTCCTCCGTTTAGGCGATTTGATATCTTCCAACAAAATAGGGGCCGAACAACGGCAGCAAGGGAAGCGTAGGTGCGACCTTCGCCAGCAGTGTCTATCCGACGAATTTACTCGGCAAACAGGCGGGGACAACTCCCGCGATGTTTGATTTCGTACCCTTGTTTCGTCGCGTTCCAACTCGGGACGAATGGCGGAACTGCGCGACGCCACAGCGCTGGCTCTGTGTCCTTTTCAGGGAGGATGGAATAATTACTTCACACATCCTGCGATATCTCCGGAAATCTTATAACGCGGCAGTTGTAGCATAGCTGGCGGTGAATAAAAATGCCGGTGTGTTGAACTATGTTGAAGGAATTTATGCGTTATCACGGGAAATTCACATTTTATGGGGTGAGAACCACTGAAACGCAGCTATTCGTGGGTGTGTGTGTGTGTATAGAAATAGTGCATCCACCTACGTCTAGACTGGTGGCACACGACTCGCGTGCCACATATTTCCTTTCGAAGAATAAAAGCACCCTCTTTCCGCAGCGTCGTTCATCCTTGCCTAGCTGCTGCGCGCCTGAAACCGGTCCAGATGCAGCGGATTTGAGTTGCATACCATCTGCCCGCCCTACGTATGCGTGTATACGTGTACATCCACTCCGAGAGACACATTTCCTACTGCAAATAACGTACAATATTCCTTAGGCGTTTACCGCTTTAAACGGTGATTTTTGCGTTTCGCCTCGAGCGGCTTTGTAACGAAAACAACCGACAATGTATGGCAACGAACGAGACGTTTAATAATGGACGTCGATAGATTTAATAACGCGTAACGCGAAGGAGACAAACGCTAGGAATGAGAACAGTTCCAACGTGATTTGCCCGAGAACGCCAAATCTCGTCACGGACATCCGCTTGTACGACTCCTTTAACGAAGGGGAGGCACGCGTGCCACATGTTTCCAGAGGGATAACTTCACGCTCTTCCTTCTGTCGCCCTACAAACTCGGAAAAAGTTCGACGAGTAGGGCATTTAGCAGCCCCTTCCCATAAAAGTATCCGCCACGGATGCAATATACTCGCTGCTGGGTAAATATCGCCACCCCATTTCGAAACTTATTATTATTATCACCTTCCACCCCAGCGATCTCTCGAGGCGCTCAAAATACGACGCGACGACTTCGCTTTCGTTTCCTCCGCTTCCCTCTCTTGTCGTGCGCTAGAAACGCGTAGAAACGTCCGATCAAACGACGTTACCAATTACCAGTGGAATCTGCGTACCGTCAAAGGCAGGAAGCCGTGCGAGGAACCGGGATCCGGTCGAATCGCGATGCACCCCAGGTCGACGAGACGCGACGAGAATCCGTTGTGTCGCGGGGCAGACGCGCGACGCATCGTTCGTCGACTGCAAAGGGTGCATCGCGAAATTAGCATAAATCTAGATAGCCGATAAACACCGCCCTCCCTTTCTACCGGTGATTCCCGGTGGCAGGAACCGGTCCAGCGAGATGGCGGGGTGTCGCTCGTCGGACAGCAGCTGCTCGCCGCTGCGACATGCCTGCACGCAACCCCGCTGGACGCGGTAACGTCTTCCCGCTTCGTTTCGCGTCGAATCGCCGCGTATATCGAGGCGGAATGATCGCTTATCGCGGCGGGTAATTAATGTAACGTCGGGACGAGGGGATTCCCGTGGTCGCGACGAACAACCGCGGCGGTGGTCGCGGGCGAAAAAAAAAAAAACGGCGCGCTGCCGCCACCGCGAAATAAACGATTTCCCTCGGACAAGCGCGCCTGAATCCGACGCCGCGTCCGAATAACCGGGTTCGAGGCGTCCCTCTCGATCGCGCCATCTTCTTTCGTATGCATTGAAGTCGTCGGGAAGATAGATTGGAACGATTACCTTGATACGGGCCCCCGTGTCGAGGAAAAGGCGAGGATAAAGCCCGCGTCTTTCTGGCCCCCGCGTTACATCGCCCCGCGCATCGGCGCGTGCATTTACGATGGACGTTACTCTCGAACCGGGAGGAACGGTAGCGGCGCGGATCCCTCGAGATACACGACGACGGTATTATACGCGCGTTGAATGGCCGCGGCAGCGGTGGCAGTCGCCGTACAAACGATTTCATTGGCGTTATCGCGGCGGAGTCGCGTCCGCGGCGCGTGCCCCGTTCTTCGTTTGTATTCAACGAAAAGTACCGTATCATTCGGATAAATCGTACGTGCGCGTACGGGCTAGCATAGTTAAACCGTCTGCCCGCCCCTTGGCATTCAGCTTCCCATCGTAATTGCTTGGACGACGGTGCGCCGCTGGTCAAAAGGTATGTCGGTCACGTACCCGTCGTTATTATTCGCCGTCCGCCAGCATCCGTACGAAGCCAATAATGGTCGCCCGTCTCGTTTTTAATCGCACCCGCCCCGACCGAAAGACGGGCCCAGGCTGGTACTCGCGAACCTGGACGCGACGCCGTCGGACGCGTTCCCGTGGAATTAGGGATCCGATGGAAGTGGGAATTCGGTCGCGCGATACCGCGGTCGTTACAAGGCCGGTGTAAATTGACGCAGTTTGCTTTTGCAGAATAGAACTGGATATCGACGGGAGTTTCGCAAGACCTTGATACTATTCGGATCACAGAATCGGGTACAAGGACTTTAAATGGTGTAGGTAGCAAGGGTTTCGTGCGCGATCCCCGACTGATATCGACTTGGCCAACCTGCGCGTCGCCTATATCGGTGCCCCCGTGACGTGCATGGATGCACACACGTATGCAACAACCCAGATCGTCGAAATTTAGGAGCGGGGAACTTTTACAGCCGCCCTCTGTCCCGTCGCAATCCCAAAGTCGTTGGTGTCACCGTGTTACGATTATCGGGGAATCGCTGGGATCGCGACTGCGCGATCCGATGGTTATGAGTATCGGATTCTGTGTCACGGGAGTCGACGTTGGCATCTCGCGAGTAGAAGTTCGTCATTATTGAAATCTCCTGACCCGATAATCGACGACGTTGCGACGTACGGACGCGAGCATCCCCGTGACCGGATCGTCGTTCCGTGCCTCGAATTATTTCTTCGATTATTTCCGTGGCAGCGCGAGGACGTTAAAGGGCCGAGCTCGAAGAGCGCGCGCGGAGGGTAGCCGGGAGAAAAGAATCGGAATATGCGCCAACCAGAGACAGTTATTGATCCCATCGATGGACTTTCCCCGATTGCTTCGCAATTGTTCCTCCCCCTGGCGCATCCCTTCAGCAGCGGGCTCGAACGGGAGGGAAAGGGGTTTTAATCTATGGAGAATAATTTGAACCCCGCAGCGGCGCGCGACCTCTTTCGCCGTTTGAAACGGTTTCGCATCGGGGTCGAGGTCAAAGAATCGAGATTAATGCCTGTAGTCGCGGAGAAGAAACAAGTGCACTCCTCCGGCACCCTTCGCGGCAGCAATTCTCAACCAGCCCCGAGACTGGTAACAGCTCGATAATTAAGAGACATCGCGGCTGGGGCCGGGTAAAACGAAAATAAAAGGGGAAGTCTTTAAACGCGGCTCGGTGAATCGTTACCCCGCTTTTCATGCGAACCATTTTGATCGTTCGCAATGGTTTCTCTCTGGGAATGTCGTCCGCTGTTCGCTTCGAGCCCAGAGCATTGTTTTTATCGATTCGATCGCGTAATCCGTTGTATCCATTTATGTACACACCGGGAACAAAAAAGAGCCGCGCGGACTAATCGTTTCGAACGGAGTTTCATCAGATTTTTGCGAGCCGAGCGCCGGCTCTCGACGAGGCGCGATTTGGAAATTCGATCGAGCCGTTTTAAATTTAATGCAATTTTCTCCGCGATTTGTTCTATCCGGATCGGTGTGACAAGCACCTCAATTTTCGCCGGGTAGAGGGAGAAAAAAGAATGGCCCGGTTGAAAACCCCTGATCCGACGTATCACTTCGCAATCTAAATCCTTTCCAGCTGATCGGATTTGTTCCATTTAACTCGCTCAAGGCAGTAACTTCGGTCCGACTTAACTTACGAATCGGGATTCCGAGAGTACGTGTCGCGTGGATGAGAAACGAGGGAAAATGAAAATCGGATACCCACGTACATCGTCCCAGCGAGACACCATTCGCGTCTCGATTCTGCTTTAAAGTGTGCTATAAAGTAAGTGTTTCGAACCAGCCAAAGTTGCGTCCGAACTTTAAAGAACGCGTTCGACGGACGTCCCGCGAGGTGTCCCTTTGACGATCCCGAGCTCGCAGACGTCACGTAGAAAAGATTTACAACTTTTTAGCCAGGAAACGAATCCAGGCATCAAACGGGAGGCAACTCGAAAGCGACTTAGCGATCACAAAAAACGAAGGCGACAGTGGCTGCGCGAGGCACTCGCGGACCTTTCTGAGAATTGTGAGAACGTGCGCTCGATACAAGGAGCTTCCGTCCCGTGTGAACGTGACCTTAGAAAACCGCCTTGTCCTACGCGTCGCCATTCTACCAGCCTGGACGAGGCTGGAATTCGCTCGGCCGCTCGTTCTTCTTGCCTCTTACTTTCTTTTTCATTATTCCTCCGTGCCTGCCGTTCCTTCCTTCCTGCTGCCATTTATACGGGGGCCGCCTCCGCCACCCCGTCGCCGTTTCCCCTTTTCTTCGCTGACAATGACCTTCCGCGGAGAAAGAAAATACGCCACGGTGGAAAAAGGAGGGTCGCGCGTTCGTTCCCTCATTTTCCTCCCAGGTGACGCAATATCGGGAATTTTTCCTCCCGGGGATTGCTTCCTCCTTTTGCCCGTTATTTTTCAATTCGCGACGCGGGACGCTTGCGAACATGGACGGGATGATAATCCAGCGATTGTCGGGGCGACTTTTGCGCCAGTAAACTAATAAAATTTCGATCACGAAAGGTTATCGAGGGGCGCACGATTTTACTCGAGGCGCCATTATCTTTGCCCCGCTCGCGTTGCAAGATGCAGCTCGCGTATCGAATCGATCGCTCGCGGCCTGCTTCGTGGCCGTGAAGTTTGCACGACGGATAGAGGAACCGATGAATCCCCTTTCGTATATCGCCAGGAACGAAGTTCCGCGGAATAGACTCGCGTCTCGGTGTAATACGTTTCCGAGGGAAGGAACGAGCCGCGTAAATTCGAGCGAACGGTCCCTCGCCGAACGAATTGGAGCAGCATATCATTTTTATGCGCGTTTGGTTTCGCCGTGGTACTTATTCGAAGCCGTCCTGAATAACGGGAGGCTAGCATTTTTTCCCCGCGATCCACCGATCCGAGCGTGAAGCTCGCGCCCGTAATTCGAGGACGAAATAAAACGCGAGACGCTCGGTAAAAGTAACGTTCCTTGCGCAACGTCGTTAAATAAGGGAACGAAATGCGGGAAATCCCGTGCCAGACGAAGCGAGCGTGCGTCGAACGTGAAACACCGACCGATTAACCTCGCGAGGGACTCGTATCGCGACCGTTCGATGCACAGCTTCGATCCGAATTTGAATCGATCGCTCGACCGATCGCGCGCCACCGCCGATAATTAACGATCCGTGACACAGGCGCGATGGCAACGCGATCGGCGAGACGCGAAACACGGCGCGGCATTATCACGTAATCTCCATAAAAATGGGCGAAACGAGCGGTGGGGCCCCTCGCGGAAGTTTCTTCGAGCGCCGTGGAACAGCGTTGCGCGCCGCGATGTTCGTGCAGGGATTTCGCGGGAAGAATGCGAGTTACCGAGCTGCGACACGAACCGCCGTTTGAACACGGTTCAACGGCTGATTCGAACTGTTAATCCGCTTAGCGGAGGGGACTCGATCCGGTGAGATCGTTACGAAGCTCGTCGGGACCGCGAGAATTTCGAGAGACGAGCGGGTGAAATACGTCGGTCCCGACGTTTCTGTTTGAAAAAAAAAAAAAAAGAAAAAGGAACGCTTCGACGATCGATGACCGCCGTAATGTCTTTCCGCTCCTCCCCCGTTTTCTCTCTTCCACGTCCCGCTCGAAACGAGATTCCCCTCGTGTCTGAAATTACTTCCCCGCCGTTCCTTTTCTCGCTTTAATTTCACGACCGGATAATGCCTCGCTGTTTTGCTCGCGACATCGGTACCCGAGCGGCGGAGGGAACTTTATTTATCCGCGGAGCGCGCCCGTTCGCCGACGTGTCAATAGTCTCAGGAATACCGCGGAAAGTTTATTTCACGGTCCGGCTGTTTTCTGGGTAATGAAAAAAAAGAGAAAGGCAAAAAAGGACGGTGAGGGGGAGGTGGAAACGGGAACGGTAGACGCGATTCCAGGTACACGACTGCAACGAGCCGCTACTTTATTTTTTCCCCCCTCGATTTTGGAACCGTTCCAACGGCTGTTTTTTCCGCTGGCCCGCGAGAAATCGTGTTACGCGTATATTTGCATGCAGCCAGGATGTTTGCTAACTTTCGACGAAGGATCGCTGTGACTCATCGGTTCCGGGAGCCGCGTGGATGTCCCTCGAAGTAAGAAGGAACGCTAGGAACCAAAAAGCGAAAAGTCGACGAATTTATCGGAGTAAGTCGCGAGAGAGCACTTGCGCTCGAATGGCAACGAGTGCGTTTCCATCTCGCTATCGGCGGTCAGATCGTTTAATCGCACACGCGAGCAGTATCGAAGGCAATTAATTGAGTTATGGGGTATGAAATTGCTGATTGTAGATAGCGTAGAATTTCTCTTGTTTATGGGGCCGATCCGGTGGGAAAAATACCGTGGAACGGTAATTGAAAAACGTTGCACCGAATGTGCCTGCGATACGCGAGAAGTTCCTGGCGATTTTCTACGCCCACGCTTCTTCGCGAAGCGCGCGCAAGATGGATGGCTGTCCGTGTCCAGGAAGCGGACGCCTCGAAAATCGTGGCCCTCGATAAATATTCGTTTTCTGGTGGTAAATCCGGGAATAAAAATAGCGAGCGTCGGCGGCGGCTATGTCTGCACGAGCAGGCAGAGCGTGAAACGGCGAACACTTGTTAAGTGTCATTGTTCGCGCGTAGAATCCGATTCGAACGTCAGATTATTCGGGTATTATTGAAAGCACGCTGTGCATGATTGCACCGCGCCGTCATGCATATGAATTGGCAAATAGGATTGCACTTTACACGCGAAAATGCATCGCGAACGATTTACAGCCGCACCGTTCTCCTCTCGTCGACGCTTCGATCCTCCATATCGGGGCAAGTCGCGTGCCGGTGCGTTCGCTTTTCCTGCCAATCGGACCGAGATCCTCCGTGCGCTTTTTCGAGCACCTATTCCTCCGCGAAGCGTTTCAGCCACCTTTTTCGATCGAATATTTCAGCTCCAGAGCAATATGTTCTCCAGCGAACGTCGTCGCTAAGAATCGCTACGCGAGTCGAGCTCGCAGTCGTGCTCGCCCACGAATTTGCCCAATTCGTTCGACGAGTTTCCGTTAAGCTTTTCCCGATTTATCCGCGTTACCAACGGGCCGTTTCCACGGCGTGTTGCTCCAACAGTGACGAAGTCGAACCAGCCTGGAAACGAATGCTGTTTGCTTTGTCTTCGCGAGCAAGAGGGAAACGAGAGAAAAAAAGAGCCCCTGCACTTATATCCCGTTGGCGAACAGTTAAATGGATCGAGAGCACGAGAGAGCACCGCGAGGAACCTTTGTAAATGACAGTTCACCTAAATTCCCTTCTCTTTGTGCTCCGTTACATCAACGACGCGAGCACGATCTCGCGTTGACAACTCTGAAAAATGTTCCCTCGCGCCACCCCCGTCCACTGGTCGATGTGAACCGAACAAACGCGTTCTTGGCGATTGTTGACGGAAGCTCGAGGGATGTAGAGAAAAAAGAGGGACGCCGCGTTCGGAGCAATAGACCGTGGGTACGAAGAAGACGCGTACGGATGCGTTCGCAGCGAGGATCATATTAATTAGACGACGATATCGCAAATTGAAATTCAATAACCGTGTAGCGAGAAGGGTCACTTCAGTATCAACTTTCACGGGAACGCATTCAGGTTCACAGGACGCATGCACTACGTAATCGCATGGTCGTGGCGGATTCACGGACCTTGACGCGTTCAGAAACTCCTCCTCGCGTCCCTCAGGAACGCGAGCTCGTTTTTTCTCTGATTTGAGAAAAAACGTAGAAATTTTCAATCGTGCTCTGACTCGTTCCTAGGATCGCGAGAGCTCGAGCGAATTATATATCCCCGAGGTCTTTAGCACGGCGATAAATTCGCACTTATCACGATCCCACGAGCCGAAAATCGACGGTATCGCCGATCTCACGGGCTGAAATTTGTCGCTACCGCCGTTTAACCAGACGGAAATTTATGGTATCGCGATCCCGCCAGCGGTTTGTCGATACACCCGTAACTTCGCGACGCACGGTGATTCGTTGCACTGTAATTTTCACGACGCGAGAGTTCATCGGTGTTCTGGTATCGTAATTGGAAAGTTGCGGCAATACCAAGCTTGGAGTTCGATGGAAACTCGTTGACGTCGCGAGCCTCGTGGTATCGCGTGGCTGCTTTCTTGAGACGAACTGTTTCCCCTCCTCATTTTTTCCAATCAACTCGGGAAGAACATGGTAATTAGACGGCAAGTAGCAAGCTGTGCAACTATATCGCGCATTTTCTTGCTACGTTCGACCTGGCGTTTAATTAAATGCCTCAGCTGAGACATTTTGATTAACGAGACGAGGCATTTGTCACGATCTGGGACAATTTCTTGGTATCGCGATCGAGGAAATTTATTTTTCCGTTACCCTTGGAGGCGAAAATTCCGTCGATATCCCTTCGCGATCGAATCTGATTTTTTGTCATCCCGACGGACGAGAAGAAACGCGATTTCGCCCCCGTCTTTTCGACACCTTGCGTCGAGTGATTTATGGCTGTCAGAGATTTATGTATCCGAGGCTGTATCGGCAATAAAACACCGGCCAGGGATGAAACACCTGCGAAGGGCAAAGTTAGTTCGTCGAGGGCGGCTCTTTAGTCACGTGGACCCCTCAACTTCTCGACTGTGTCACGATTCTTACTCGTCCTTAATCCATTAATTCGCGCGTTCATTAATATTAAATCCGTGTTCGAAGTCTAACTCGATCTCGCCTCGTAAAACGAGCGTCAACGCGGGCAGAACGCGAGCGTTCTGACATCATGCTCGCCAGTTTGTCGCATTACGAATCTAATTAGTCGGCACGCTCTCAGCGTTCCACTTTCCGAAATACGATCTCCGTGATTTTCTTCTGCGCGAAGACGGAAGAGCAAAAATTGATTGGCCACGCGTGGAATGTGTGTCGCGACTGTATCGAAGCGTCGTTAGAAAGTACAGCTAGCTATTAAAAACGCACGTGTTAAATCACGTTACGTCAAAGAAGTTTCTTAACGCGGCATGCGCGCCGTAATATCGGTAAAAATGAATTAATAAGCAGCGCAATTTCGTTTAATGACCGCGCTCGAGTGTATCCTTCAGAATGCAGCAAAAAGTGAACTCCACGGAATACTGCGAGTGCTGCGAATTAGGCTGCGCGTTTTGCAATTATTATGTCCAATCGACTTGATTTAACTGGCGCTAATCCGCGCAAGAATGAGATCGAAACTGTTCGTAGTCTACGCGTGAAATACGAGCTAAAGTGAGAGCAGAAAATGTGATTAACAAACCGAAAATTTCTCCTGCAAGTGAATGGAATTCGAATCTGTTTACTTGGTCTTGTTCCGCGATTCTCAACGCTATCTGGTTTACAAAAAAATCGTACAAACATTTTTCTGAAACCTCGAATCTGACAGAGACGCAACTACGATGGATGTATTTTGGAAAAACCCCGACAAGTGTTGACGTTATTTAGCTGCAACGATTGAAATACCATTGTTGAACTCGTCGGCTGCGAGCCTTCGTGATATTTTTAAATTCGACCACTCATCCTTCGTCCGCGTTCCGGTTCACTGCGACGAAACAAAGAGCAACGAGCGTTTCAACGTTATCGCTCATTTTTCCCTCGCGAACCTCCCAAAACAATGAGGAGGAAATACCTTGGCTAAACTTAAACAACGTTTCGTTTCGACACTCCGAACTGGGTCGCGCAAACAATTCCGATATTTCCCAGATTGCTCATTACCGCGTTCTGAAATGTACATTTCAAATGCCGCAGAAAAACCTGCCTAAAAAAAAAAGCGGGAGGGCGGAATTTCCCAGCGAGCTCGCAGTCGTTTCGAGGCAGCGCGCTCGAATTGGTAACACCGGTCATTCGGTGAACCAGAGGGGATCCGGTGTTGGAATGGAGGCCAGCACTCCTGCTCCCTTCGCACAGACCCGACGTTGCTCCAATTTCTCGCTTGTCTATCGTCCCCGTCGCGTTCGATGTATATTATGAATTTCCGCGACTATCCGATTGGCAGTTATCGATTTCACGGTGTCATCGAGCATAAATCATCGACGAGTTCAGCCGCGTCATCGAGCGGATTACGCGGCGTTGACGATGACGAGGATTCTCACGGCGGGCGGCGAGCCTCGACGCGAGGGGTGGTTCGAAATCGATTCGAAACGCGGCTGAGACGCCTCGAGAGCGGCGTCGAAATAAAAGCGCGGCCACGTAGACGCGTCCGTGCGTCGCAGCTGGACGAGGGTAGCCGTGTTGCGAAACCGGTAAGATTTTACGACCGGTTCTTGCGGCCAGTAACAGCACACCCACGTGAACCTAGGGCGATAAATACGATTGTTTATTTGCCCGGGGTGCATCGATTTATCTGCGGCGGGCGGCGCGGCGAAAAGTCGATTAAAAAGGACAGAGAAAAGGGGGTGGCGAGGGGTGGGGAGGAAGAAAGGGACGACGCGAAACGAGTCGAAAAGCGGCGATGGTACCGAGTTATCGAATAAATATCGCTTTTAACGCCCGCCCTTAACCCTTCGTCCTGATTCCGACCAGCTTTCCGTATTTCACACCTCGTTTCTCGGAACCGAGACGAACGCACGGTTGAATAAAGTATGCGGCCCTTCTGATTCGCTCTCTGATTCCCTCTTCCTGATTACATTCTTCATAATTCAATCGGCCCTCCGTTGCTCCCCGTTTCTCTCCGCGCAGCGGTGCGGCGATGAATCAGGAATTCAAGATTCTTTATTCGCGTCTATTTATTGTACGACTCCCACCCCGCGTTTATTTACACATCCGCGTTCCAGCATCGGGAGGGGGGATAAAAAATACGCGACCGCCGTTTCGTCGAACACGGTGATAAAGCAATTTTACAAAATCACGCTCGCTGCTAACGAGCTTCCCGATATGCAGGCGGGATCAGAGACGGGCGACGAGGCAAGCGCGCGTGACAGCCGCCTAGTTTTACTCCACGGAGATGGAATAAAAAATGCGCTGGATATCGCGGATGGGCTGAGTGCGTTTGCATAAATCAGAATCGGTTGTAACGCGTCACAGAGGAGCGCGGAAATTCCGGAAGGGCGCGTCGCGTGTTGCTGCGCGCTCGAGGCGAGCCTTTTCGAGGCTTGGATCTAGTTTTTCGGTGGCGCGCACGGAAATCCAATTTTGCGTCGGCCGACAAACAGGTCCGAATCGCGGTCGCGACAAAAGCCTGTTTACACGGCCAGCCGTGCAAATTGGACATCGCGGCGATTTTATCAGCCGATAACGGGGACGTCTCGGTCGTAAAACGCCGTTCGCAAATATCACCCCCGCGGGGGAATCAATTTTTCGCGCCAGCAAAGTTTGCGCTCCGCTCGCGCAATCCTTATCTCAGCGAAACCTTTGCTCGCGTGGATAGCTTCAGATCGAGAGGTCGGCGAGTCGAATTGCATTTCAGTGCTACACTTTGGTACGTCGACGAAATAAGCGTGTAACGAGTCGGCAGTCGCAAACAGCTGCTTAATTACACGGTGGGCGTAAACGAATGCAAGGTAAGCGGACGACGCGCGGACTGGAAACGCGCTCCGTTCGTTGAACGCTCCTTTTTACCGGAAACATTGTAATATTTTAATCACGCGGCAAATTCGCAGGCCACGGGTGTCCGTTTACCGCGTTCTAAAACAATTTTACCTGTCGCGTCGCTTTAAAAATTCCTAAGAACCGTCGACGTTTAAAAGTATTGCTTATCAGCCGTTGAAGGCTGTCGCGTGAATAGTTCGTTCCGTGTAATTGTGTAAATTGTGTAAAAATGGCATTTAAACGAGTGTTTGGTTAACTGCTATCGCGCGAAGGACACCGTTCCGGACGTGAAAGAAAAAACTCGACGGCCGCGTAACGACCGAGCCCATTTTTCCGAGCGTTCGAGTAAAAAGCCGAAGCGTGTCGACGGGAGGATTCGCGGGCTCGAAGCGCACGAACAATTTTCGAGATAATTATAAGTACAAACTCGTGTAGTTCCCGGCAGATATTTATCTGGAGTCTTCGTTTTGGTTCGTTTCGGTGACCGGACGGGAACCGTTCCGCCTCCATCGAGGGGATGGCGCGTTTGCATGGCCGAGTTCCTTGCACTTTCCACGCGAAAACCGGCCCAACACATCGGGCCACTTTCCGTACACGACGAACGCGCACGTACGTCGCAGCGGATGATTACGAAACTCTTGATAAGGACGAGATTAGCAGCGCGGCGGGTCGAGAGAAATCCGCGCGGAGAGTTGCCGCGAGGTTTGCTAATATCAGCGCAAGCAAGCGCTCATGAATCACCAGCGACGTCTCGATGTCTCAATTTCCGAAACGAGAGGCAGAAATTCTCGTTCTCCGATTCCCCATCCGACGCGCAAGGCAAATATTAACCAGAGAGGGTGGATACCACGAAGGCGAGCGTCGATACTCGTCGACACGCGCGACGAAACCCTTTTGTTACTCCGGATGACCATAGTCGCCCGCCACAAAACGACACTCGCCCTCGATAGGTGACTATGGTCAGCGACCACAAAAATGGAGCCAAAAGTTAAAAGTCGCTTCGCTCACCTCAAACACTTTGCAAGCGCTATCGCGATATTCATTTTTTTTCATTTCACTCCACTTTCGACACGGCGCTCCGTCCTACGCTGGGGACTCCACGACGAGGCCCGCCGCAGCGGAAGGGTTAAACAAACCCCGCCACCGCGGACGGCTCTGCCGTCGTTTGGGCCGCGGAGGTCGCCTCGAACCTGGAAAAATCCGACGGCTAACGAGCGTCCGCGTGCGAAACCCGGCTGACGGCGCTGCTTCTGGGAAAGCAACCGGCGAACTCGGACGTTTAATGGCGTTAATCGTCCCGCCTATTGCCCACGGGCTTGACCTTACCTCGGCTGTCGAACGCTTCCTGGCTGCGGTCCGTGGCACGCGAGCGCGAATCAATTCCCACGATGCTTTCACTCTGACCTAATACGTCATTATCGGCGCGCGGTGATCGCCGCGTGATAAACGATCGGCCGTCCGATAGGCGACAGTACGAACGAACCGGTCGTCAGCAACGGCGAAAGGCGCAACGGTACACTCGGGGGGTCGTGCACGCGCGTCCCGTGTCTCTCACGTCGAAGCGTGATTTTCAGGCGTCCCGTGGAACGGGAATCCGTGGTTTTTTTCCCCGCCGCGGTTTCCGCGGACGAAGACCGCCGGTTGACTGGCAGACGGAAGGGGTCACGAGACAGAGGTTCAGCGATTCATTCCACTTTCTACGGACGATTGCCGCTCGATCGGGACGGTGGTTCCTTTCTCGCGGCCCAGGGAGTGGTCCGGGTGATACCTGTCGCTTTAGAAACAACGGACGCGTCCTACTCCTACGAGCTCGACGGGGTTAGGCGCGTCGATGTCGGCCAAGTTTCTAACTCGTGACGTCTGAACAAACGCAAGACTTTGGGTCGATTCGATGGAACTGGCGAGGGAGCGTATGATATGGAGTTTTGAAGCGATACGTGGTTCTAGATAGGATCAGGGATGGAGAGGATTCGCTTGGACGAGGCGTGTATACGTTTCAGTAGGAATGAGATAATTAATTCCTGTCGGAGTACTTATTATACGGAATGCATTGGATATGTTTAGCGATGAAGTCAGTGGACAATGGTGACTTCCTCGAGGAACGCGCGACGATCGCTGAATACGATCTTAGAAAGCAACGATGATAACGAGCTTGTAAATCGTGGATTTTCTCCTGCGAAACGACGAGCGAACGTTTTAAATCGCGTTTGGACCCAGAGATCGGCGGAGAGGTGAATCTCGCGGGTTCGATCACGCGTCCATAGATCACCCGCTCCGTAGATCATTGTCCGGTGCTATACATCGACATCTACGAAGGGCGATTATCGACGAGCGAACGTGTAAATCACGCGCGGGCGACCTTCGACACCGCAATTTATTGGCCGCTACTCGGCCACGATGACAAGTCTTGCCCTATAATAATTTATTGCCAGATCCGATCGCTCGTTTTTACTCTTCCTTCTGATGTGAAAGTCGCTGGTCTCCGCGACCGTGTCAAAGGTCGCGCGTAAACGTGAATCACCGTGGAATCTATACGCGCATTCCGACTGTTTCCTCGTAGAAACGGTGACGTTGCTCGAAAAGTATTCGACAAACGAATACCTTCTCTCGAATCGTTTAACATGCGAGCGCAAATAAAGCCTACGAATCGAGGAGCCGCTCGTCCTTGAAGAGTACTCTTCTCAAACAGATTTCGTCTCCCGTCGCAGACGTCGTTTCTTAGGCAGGCAACCATTTTTCACGCGCAGCGGAGATAAAATCGAAGGTCTAATTTGATTTCAGCAGCAACAAAGGCGGCTCGTGGCAACGTGGGCAGAATTCCCAAAGGTCGAGCCCCAGCCCCAGTCGACTTCACCACACGCAGGAAGCAGCCACGCCTCACACAGCTCCCGTTTCCGTGAGTACACGAATCCCTCCGGAAATTGAGAATGTTTTTTTTTCCCTTTTATCGCGATACTCTCGATCGCACCTGTGTTGTACCACGCATGTGGGACTCGCGTATCTACGTCAATTAACTCGGGACTGTTTGCCAATCGTCAACCCAAATATTTCGACCTCGTCGCCATTGTTATTTAACAAAAGAGGAGACTGAAAGCGGGACGACGATCGTATCGGGTGTTCAGATAGCGAGAGGAAGAACGCTTTCAGGTGTTCTTAACATTCGAAGATCCACGCTGCCGCGTTTCCCTTGTTTTAAAAAGTTTCGTGGTCGATCCGCCGCCAGGCTTCTATCAACTTTCCTCCCCGCGGGAAGTTTCGAGCGGTTCTCTCGAACTTTTTAGCCGCCTTACACACAGCCTTGTCCCAGACCGCGATCGATAAAACGTTTCGCAGCGTACACCCCGATTTCCTTAAAATTATCACTGACTCTGCCAGTCGTTTCCACGAGGAGTTCCTCTTCTTTCTCCGCGTGTAGTACCGTGCTTCGAGCGGCTGGCCTCGCGTAGCCATTTCGCGAATGGGACGACGGTAAAGTCCCTCCCGATCTCCTTCGACGTGCCAAAACGCGGAAATCTCGGCCGTATATCAGCGCGTTATTCGAGTTGCACGTCGTCTGAATTCTCTATGTGTTACCCACGTTACAGTTTCTCAGCTGCGGATACGCTAAGGGCGGAACGCATAACGATGCCAATTAATATCGCGGCAGCCGCAATAAATTACAACTAGAAGCTGTTCTCCTCGCGGCTGCTCGCGCGACCGTCGCAGATAAATCTGCGAACTTACAACAATGCGACAGTTGGTCCGGGTAAAACGTCGCTGGGTTTAATTAAGCTGACCCCAAGCTCCGTGGCTGGATGTTAAGTTTATCCGTGAAACTCGGAAGAAAGACGGGTCCGACGTCGGTTTTATGAGCGTCTCGTCCGGCTTTTTTAACCGGGACCGTTTGCTTGCACCTCGCGCCAGGATTAGTCCGTTAACGAAGCGCATTTTCATGCTAATTCTTCGCGCGAAGTTGCCACGACAAAAGACGGGAACGGCGTTCGCAGCTCTGCCTCGGGAAATCGCGATGGCGGATACTCTGGCGCGGACCTTCGAACGCGAACTGATCGCCATCCCGCCTCGACTCGCAAACCGGATGAAAAGGAGACTCGTGGCCGCTGTTTCGATACGCCGTACCGCGAAATCGTCTCGAATTATTAGGATCCTCGAAGGGGGTGGAATGGGAGCATCAGCTCGCAGCGAGATAGACGTTTCTCAGCTCGTTTCTCGGCTTCTCCTGCGGGAAGTCACGTCGACGAGGGCACGACGACGATATCCGAGATTTGCATCTCCGCGGGGAATTCCACGATCTCACGGCACGGATCACCGGAATGCGCCGCCTCGTGTCGATGCTGGGGCACGAAAAGCGGGTCCGCTGGATTCCACGGATCCATCGAACGACGAGCGCGTCCCCCGCAGACCGGAAGCGTCCGGTCGAGATTCTCAGCGAAGGAGAACCGAAGCTCGACGTTCTGACACCGTCACGGGGGTCTCTTCCGGGTCCCGTGGCGCCGGATACGAGGCTGAATGGATCGACGGGCGCGGCGCGAGGTCACCAACGCATTTTCACAGCGACTCGACCGGTTTCTGGGACGATTCTGATCGATGTCCTTTCGGGGTTTCAGCCGGGAGACTGACGCGACGCGCGGTATTGTTCGTCGAAAAAAGCTCAATTGCCCGGAGGAAGAAATAGGAAAATCGATCTCGATAACTTTCCGACGGCTTTTGATGTTTCTCTGAGAGAAGAGCGCGTTTCTAGAAGCGATTCACGGTGTCACGGTTCTCTCTTCTTTTTGTCTGTCGCGCGACGATCGCAAGGCTTTTCGACGCGTTTGATATCGAATAGATCTTCGTTACGCGTTCCTTCGTGTCAATTGAGACATCTGCACCGAAGGGCAGAGGACGTGCTGGCAGACTGGCGTGACACAGACCGAACGAACTGTAAAAATAGCCGAATCGAAGTATACATAGAGTCGTAGAGCGGCGTAACGGAATGGCCCCTGAAATTACCCTCGTTAAGATAATCTCGAGCGCAATCCGCGATACAGCTTACAATGGCGATGTCCACGGTTCCATCTAATTGTCAGGTAAACGCTTGTCTCGCGGTGACAGTGACCTGTGGCAGCAAACGTGGGAGATACAGCCGGCTCGATACGGCATTGTTGTCGGTAATGTTAACGAACCGGTGCGCGCTGTCGCCGCTGCGAATGATGCATGTAGATGGGTCGCCCACCGCGATACTCGCCACGTGTTACAGTCGAAACTCGACGACGCGATCGATACGCGTGTCGAGGCAGCTCGAATTCGAAGGCGAGCGCGCGCGCGATCGAAGGAGTTAATGAAATTCTGCTGGCTGTCCAGCGATCCTCCGCGCGAAACGACGCCGTCGACTCTATCGATCGAAGCGATCGGGATACGTTCGCGAGGCGGTGAAATTCATTTTTTAATTAACGTCGTACGTGCGCGCGCGCGGTACCCTGGTAGAAATAATAATTAAAGAAGCACGTGTTCGAACGACTTGGTCGCCGGCTAAGCTATCCAATATACTAAAAGCTCCAACCCCGTTACACGGGACGAGTCCAGGAACTGGGACGAGTCATAGCTGTTTTCTAAGCGCGGATAGAAAAAGTTGGTCGAGGGAAAACGGTTGCGCGGTTTAATGAGATCTACCTTGCTTTGAACTGCACCTTCTCGGAGGACGCGAACCGCGATTGCAGTCGCCTTTTAGCGAAAAGTCGTCTAATCTTTTTCTATCTTTTTTTTTTTCACGCGTAACTCGACGTTTCGCACTACGTCCCTTCCGTACAAATTTGCTTAAAGAGAAAGGATTTGGAACGATAAATTCACGGGGCGATTCGGATCGGATGCTGTCCAATGCTAATAATCGGGTGGTTGTTTGGAAAATGGGAGTAATTGAGATAGCTGGACGAATGTCAAGAATACAGAGGCTGTCGTATGCGTTGGAGCGATTCGATGGTAATTAACGCTTCTGCTCGTATGCAAACGTCGTGCACGCGCGTGTGCGTGCATTTAGGCCCAAGGCCCGAGACGTCACTGGCGCCAATCATTATTCACCCGACCGTTCTATCATCCGCTGCTTCCGCGGAGGAAATTACGAATCGCGTGTCTAAGCGATCGAACGTCTGGCGTCTTCCATCTTTGAAAATAATTTCGCCTCCAGTACCGTTCCACACCTTTTCCTTGACTGATGTTTAATTAACGACTCCGTGGAATTTTCAACGTCGAGCATCTTTTCGAGCGAACCTCGCTATTGACCGAACGTCAGTCGTTAAAATTAACTCATTATACAATACCGCGCATCGAATCGCTTTGCCCCGCTGAATATTTTTCAGACACATTCAGCGCGCTGTTTCTACTTTCAGAGCTCCTACGCAACGTTTCAGTTTTACGTCTATCACTGAATTTCGTGAAAATCGAACGAACCACCGTTCAATCCGGTTTTATGGACAAATAGACGAGCGTCGATTGATTCCTACCGTCGTTAAATCAGAATTTCTTCCGGTTGAAAGACTTAACCGAATGGCTAATCGAGCTGACATCAGAGTTCGTCCGGATCATTTCGAGGTACCGAAATGGCGCACAGGCGAATAACTCGGCGACGACCTCGGTGGCCGCCAATTATCGGCGCCATGGCCACGTTAGGTTCGCGTTTATGCAGGTTGGTGTCTGGTACACGTAAAAGCTCTCAGAGAACTGTTAATTAAGGTTCGAAACGGTTGAAAAATTCTGCTAAGCCCGAACGTCGACCACCCGGTCGATTCTCAGCCATCATTTATGATCGCCCTCGACGGTTCGGTCAACCCTGAACGATCGGAAATGAGAAAGAGATTTCGCGTCTGACATGAAAATAGCCGAACGCGAATGTAAATCTTTGAAATTCCCATTCATATTGAAAGCGGAACGATATCAACGAGTGATTTGCGATACAGGAAATGCTGGGCAATAAATAGCGATCAAATCTATCAGTGTCGATTAATATTAATTGCGCGAAATATGTATTCTCGGTAACTGTAAACGACAGTTGATTCAATAACAGTGTTTAATAAAGTTTTGTGCGAATAAACGTTAAACGCAGCGATAACAGAAACAGTACAACGACAAGCGATAAGACTTTCATCGTTTTTCGAGAATCCGTATTTTTCGGTGCAACATCGCGAAGAGAGACAGCGAATGCGATTCGCATTTTGCTCGTTGATTCGAGTCGTAATTTGAACTCGTGTATCGCGTAACAGAAGCAAACACGCTGGCGATGCATGATTTTCCAGTTGGCGGCAGCGTTTTGTATCCGAATTGGCCAGGTCGGGCGTTCGTGAATTTGAATTCGAATGGTCGCTCGCGTAGCCGAGCATCGAGACAAAACCTAATATTTTCGTTGGGTGGCCATTTTGTCGGGCGCTCCGCGGCGCGCGTTCGAACGGTGCCGATTTCCAACTTTTCCGTTCCGCTTCGACACGACAGACACGCTGAAGAAAGATCGAGCAGCAGCAGAAATGTAGCTCGATGCTATCGAACTTCTCGCGTCGACCTTAATTAAAAGTTTTAATTAAAGGTTAGCATGTAGGTACGATCTCTCTCTCCCTCTTTCCCTCGCGCTCTATGCATATTCAACGCTGTAAAACATTTTTGCGCGGTGCTCGCCATCGCTCTCCTCTATATTTCCTTAACGTTGCTATCTACTTCTTACCGCGTTGGAAGGCCGTCTATTCTAGCCTTCGTTCGGAACGTTAATTAGAAAATTTGCAACATTTCAACTGTTACCATCGTCACGATCGAGCAGCGTGATAATAACTAGAAACTACTCGCTCGATTCTTCGTAGAATGTTTTCAAACATAGCGCGTTTGAACTGTCTAATAACTGAGAAAAGATTTAAGAAACACGCGATATCGAATCGTAAAATATAGCTCTTCCTACCATCAGTTAGATTATTCGAGCATCGTTTCAAACAGGACGATCGTGGTTCATCTAGCGATCCAATTAACCGACTTTTCTCCTCCCCGCAATATCCAAAACTGGGTCTCTCCTTGCATCCTCCTATTTTTCCGAAAATATTAAAGCCAGCCGGATAAAACGTCCATCCTCCAACCTGCATAATTGAAACCATAAAAAATGTCCGATATATCGAGCATCAAAGATCCTTTGTCGTACGTCGCAAAGTACAAAAGACGCGTTTGGAGTGCAGATTCCTCGCGAGAAGGAAAGGTGGCCAGCGGGAAGTTCGCTGAAAGGGGTGCCAAGCGAGGCGGCGATAAAAAGGGCGGTAAAATCGAGCGAAGCAGCAACCGTTTGTAATTAAAAGTGCGAGACAATGGCATCGAGACATTTCGGTGCGGTGAATTCTTTCGTTGTTCAGAGGGGCCAGTGACGCGGACAATGCCCGCCCTCGACGAGTCGAGTGACTTCTCGACCTCCCTTTGGAAACGGGGCGGCGGACAGAAATGCGGTCCGAGCTCGTTTAGAAAACCGGAAGGTGGATACACACCGGCGCGATCGATGGCTCTGTTACCCCGCGGTGTGCTCGCCCCGGCACCGGTAATTCTATGAAGTGGAACGATTCAGCGGGCGCATTTCATTGTGAACTCCATTATGCGTAACGTGGGAACCGTACCAAGTGGTGCAAACAGATTTCGACGAGGCACGGAACGTAGGCACGCGGAGGAACGGGGGTTAGTTGACGTTTGTTTGGAATAAAAAATGACAGTGCAGTTATTCGAAAATATTCTGCAAAATTGTGGATGAAAATTGCAATTATCCGATATATTCTAGACAGAAAAGACAGAGGCTGCGAGGTGAGAACAAAGGGTAGACGGTACACGTTGAGAAGCGGTGAACTGCTTTTGAACGGGGCTCGAAGAATAGCCGACCTGCTCCCCTATTTGTTCCGAGCAAGTGACCCAAAGGTTGACATCGCATAGATTTCACCATGGCGGAATTCAGGTCGATCCGTTGCGACGATAAACGTATCACGATAAAAGATACGCTTCCTACGTTTAATTCCGCGATCTTCGAGTCAGTCTCCGCAGAATTTATAATCTATTAATTAATGTCGTGGAAGTTGCGCTTCTTATTTCGAAGCAAAAATGTATCTAATTGGAGTTCCCTCTTAATGCGCCGCATGGATAATCAAGTAACGCGTTCGTAGCCGTAAGAAGCGAGCGTTTTATTAAAATAATAAAATAGAGAACCTGAAACGCCGCTGCGGCGAGTCGATCTTAATTAGCAAAACATCGTGCCTGCTGAGTAGACCAACGCAGATATAATCAAGGTTCGTGGCTCCGTGCCATTTATTACCTTTTCATTTCCAAGTTACCAACGTGAACGGAAACCACCGCGGAATTATAAGCTACACACGAATTTTTGGTCGTTACATCTGTAAACGGGAGCAGCCTCCATCGATACGGTGGCTGGTTGACACCATTAAACCTTGCTAATGATACTTCATACAAATATCGCTATCATTAATTTAAACAGAACGTCTTCCGACATCGAGATACAATCGGAAAAGGGGTGAATATTCAAGCAAAAGATCACACACCCACGCGCACAGTTTCAAAACCACCCTGCACTGTCGCGACGAATCCAAATTCTTCACGTCAACAATCACGAATCGATGAGTCAAACAAATACCATCGACGTAGAAGCTACTTGCTTTCTACACGATTTCCAAGCCGAGACCATCGATCGAGTCGAACGTACATCGATACCAACATCCCTCGTCTCTCGCGAGCCATTAATGCTGTACAATACGTGCCATTATGAATCGCATCCTATTATCGATCCTCGAGGAAGAGGAGCTAGCAGCACGTCTGAGGCGTGAATGGAGGCACAGTGACCCAGACTAGGCGCGTAACATTGAGCGCGGTCGGCTTACGAAATAATTCGCTAACGAGACACGTTTGACGGCGAAATATCCTTCGATCGTGGGCTCGTGTCGGCGAGCCTGTTCAGCTAGGTGCGATCGGGAGCGTTCGTGCGTGTCGAATCATGGGAAAAGACAGACAGCCGAGGCAACTTTCCCGGGGCCGCGGGGTTATCGGCTGGTTCGTATTGGATCGTGCGGCTTGAATCCGACGCGGGAGAAAGGGGAGGGCGTCGCGCAATTATGCGTCAGCAGCGTGTAAAATGATTTCGATTATGTTTCCGTTGCAGCCACTGCACGATCAACGCTCGAGCGCGTACTCTGGCAAGGAGAGGAGGCGAATCTCTGGGCTGAGCAAGGCGCAGAGGCGTATCAAAGCGTCGAGCACGCCGGCGCTCTTGGACCGTGATGTGGAAAGGTGAGTGGGTTATTTTTGAATCGCTCTTTACGATCCGCTCGGTTCGGAAACCACCGCGCAGCCGTTCATCTAACAAGTAAATCTACCTTTGTGTTGCTCGCTGATACTCTTAATGTTTAAGGGCTAAAAATTCGGTGGACGTCGGATACTGGTAGATTTCTTCCAGCCTCTTTGCTTGGTGCTTCTTCGCTCTTATCTCTCGCACTTCCTCGTCGCCGTTGCCTTCACTTAGAGTTAAATCCACGATTCTTCTCTCGTTGTTTCATTCTTATTCTTGTTTTTATCTGTTTCATAGTAGGATACTGCGTTTGGTGATTCTGTATTCGTGTCAAGTTGTAATTGGTGCACTACTTAACGACTTCTTGATACCCTCATCTTTGGGTTTCGATTTCAGTCCTTGAACGTTGACCATTGCCAATAAAAAAATACGCGTCTAATATTTTCAACTACTCTACAAGTATACTAAGTTTCGATGAAATTGGTGAGCAACGCTAAGGTTGGTTTGCTTTTGAGTTTCGTAGAACCGTTCGCCATCGCGATGAACAGGCGTCTCGCCACCGATTCTGCACCCCCGTCCGAACGTTCCGCCATCTGCGTTCTTTTCGGATGGCCCAGGTGCTCTGTTCGAGGCCGTTGCTTCGCTCCGCCATTTATTTCTGCGATCGTTACTCATCGTTCGCTTTTTCAAATATTTCCAATGGAATTCCTCGTGGCTGACGGAGACGCTTTGTTTTCGCCAAATTTCTTGTTGCAGTCTGCGCCAAAATAGCTCGCGGTCGTAAACCTTTTCGGAAATCGAGGCAAACGTATTTCAGGTGTTTGGACGAGGAGATCGATAGAAATATGAAGGATTCCTCGAGATTACTGTTGGTCGTCGTCTCCGCGCGGGTTCAGTTGGATCGCAGGCATTTTTCTCGATTTTAGAGCGACAAATTAGGAATTTTTCATTGAAAATTCCGCGGAATATGTGCTCGCGATCTCCGTTTGTTGTCCGTCGGCTTGTCTCTCGCGTACACAGCTGGGGTGCGGCAGATAAGCTGCGGAACCTGTCCGTTCCGTGTCTCGTAGGCTTTGCGCGGAGAGATTTCCCTGTTTCAGGGAGCCGTGTTTGCCTTGGACGAAAAATATTATACCGGCAAATATTGGAGGAGCGTACGGTTTACTTTCTTGGCATGGGACGGATGCAAATATAGGAAACGAGTCATTTATATATTTTTAATACACGAGGCTGTTTGAGGGAAACAAGTTAACTGCCTCCTCTTTTCCAGCCCGACCTATCCTTTGTAACGTAACACGATCTAATGAACGAACGGTCGCTACAAATCGTTTCGCGCGATCCAGGCGGCGGAGTCGATGCGCTCGACGTGAAACTGAAGAAAAAGCAAGAGTCCGCTCGTGGAAAAAGATTAGAAAATTATAGTTCCAGGATTTAGTGAAAGTTTCTCGATCTATTCGTTTCATCGAAGAGCCTCGTGAAAGAAGTAAAAAAGGTATCTTCGCTGGAACTTCCTCAGCAGGCGCAGCTGATTCGTGCGCGGCTACCTAATATCGGCGAAAGATTGTTCAAACTGAGGCGAAGTCAGAAAGCGTTACCTCGACGCGAGCAGCAATTTCCACTTTGCTAGATTATCGACAGCGCGTCAAGAGTTAAAAATAGGTAGGGAAAAAAGAAACAGCTGATCGAATAGCCGGGCATAGATCAAAGGTTCCCGGGGTGATCGCGTTCAGGTTCGTTTGAAGTGCCTGCCTCGTGCTTTCCAGCTTTCCATCGTGAACTCTTGATCCCTTCAGCGTGTCTAGCAGCCGGGGTTGTTTGCCGAGGCAAGAATAAAGACGTTACTCCGAATGACCCGGCTCGGCTCCATCGACTTTGTACCTGGACGAACATTCATCCGGTCGTTGCTCTAATTACCAGCTGAATAGAAAATCTCCAGCGACATCCCCTTCAATTTCACGGAACCGTACATTCGCTTCCGGTCTGTCTCACCCCCAAACAACCCTCATTAATATTTAATTGTACGGCCGATTCAACGTCTCTGACTGGAAATAGTCTTGCGAAATAATCGATATCGGTACGTAATGGTACTTGTTCGTTATTTCCACGCTGGCGATTTCATTTACCATCTATGCTAAACGTTTTTTATACGCCCATTTATTTTTTCGTTCCATCGCTGCTCATCGAATTTCAAATCTTTTTCGGATATTTCACTGCACGAGCGAGTTAAAGTCTCATCGAGCCGGTATAATTTAAGGGAACATTAATTTTCTTCGTTCCGAAAGTTCTGGCAACTCGCTAACCCCAACAATGAGACGCTCGGCATTATTCTAATTTGAAGTTTTGGGGGAATAGCGGGAGTTCTCTTTCCACGACTTGGCCCGTGTTGCTCCGCTTCGACTCGCGCGCTTCGTTTAGCGCCGCGAACTTCCTTCTGCTTTGGATGTTTCGCATTTAAAATCCAAGACGATGCAGCGAATTAAAAAAGAATAAGAAAGAGTTTCCTCCCGGCGGAATTTAATTAAAAGTTCTTTAATTTCGATAAAATTTCGCTCTGCAATCAGTGACTGCAGTTTTATTTTTCCAGTGGAAAATCTTAAGATACAATTTAAACTCGTCAAACTCGAGTTTATTAAAAAGAAAAAAAAAACTGCTTCCTGATGTTATTATTTAGTACAGATTATTTGATAGCATCAGGCGAATATTCTTGAGGTGTTCTTTTGACGGCGAACGTCATATTTTAATATTCCTCGACTCCATCGCAGCCTTGGTTCATCTCGCGCCTCGTGGAAACAAGTAACTTTACCCCGGGCTCCCACGGGCGTAGAAAACTTCCTACTTTCCGTTAATCGTGTGAAAGAGTGATGAAGTTTCTCTTTATCGACGTTACTTTGGACATTTCCGAGCGGCGTCAAAAATTTCTCAACGCGAAGTAGGTGTAATCGATGTAAGACAATAATTTTCGTTATAATAAGGCAGTTCAAGCTGCTCCGTGATCCGAAGGAGATAGGTTTCACTCTATATACAGTTACCTCGTCCTCGAGAGACGAGGGAGATCGAGGTTGAACTTGTAAGTGATCGATGATCCAGCAAATTAACGATCGATTTCTCGTCAAAACAGTACCGAGCTCGTTCAACGCGCCCACGTAGTACCCACAAAACTTGAGTACCACCCACGTGTACGAGCGCTAGATTTGTACAGAGTTCGATAAAAAGGAAAGTTATCGTCTGTCCGTGCCACGTGTCCGGCTCCGTGCAACTAATAAATCAAGAAAACTGCACGAGAGTTTGCCGAGCGCGCTATACATCACGAAAAATAATAGCGTTCGAGACGCGAGCTAGTAGTTTTCGTGCTTCCGTTCCGCAGAACTTTCTACAAATTTTCATCGCAGAAATTCAGATGTATGTCAGATTACGCGTTTTTAACGTCCCTTTCATCCGACTGTACAAATTATTTGTGGTAAAATCGAGGAGCGATACGCAGATGTGTTGCAAAATTTCGCGCGACCTACAATTGCTGCGCAGGAAGTGCATTCGCGAGTCGCTGTTTATGCAACACCGTGCTCCCCCGCGTTTCGCCTAGTTCGTTAAGAAAACGGTTGAAATTGTTCCAACTAAAGATAATACGTGGAAACTCTTAGAGGTGTCGAGATGTAACTTCGAGGGGATTAACCGTCGAACGAGATAACCTCGCCGCGAATGAAAATGCAAAAAAGGCTTGCGGTGCCATTTTCGCGTCCCAATTTAAACAAACGCTCGCCGCGAACAAGAAGCGGGGACCACCCTGTAGACCGACCTGCCACAGTTTTCGCGCTGCGTGCAATCAGAAAAACTGTCGCCGCCGGAACTCGGCTCTCTAAACTCGCAAAGGACAAAAGCGGACCACCATCGACACGATTTCTCTGAAGTTCCAGAGACAGAGGAAGATTGCGGCGCCGATTTCGCCGAGGCCTCGCGCGCGCGTAAAGCTGCGGCAGGGCGGAGAACAAAGGGAGGCCGAGAGGGATGACAACGGAGATTAGCGGTCCTCGACGAGGGAGAGGAAAAGGGGGTTCGGTGCATCGAATTTGTACAGCGGAAGGTGGCGCGTAGTACACGCGACGAGCGGGTAAAAATTCTGCCGATTAAAAGGGGAACGAGAGAGGAGCCAGCAGGCCACTGTCACTACAATGGATAAATGGTACCTTTTGTGGAGACCGACGGCTCTCCTTGGCCGCTCCTCTCCCGCCCACGATCCCTATCCAGGCAACGAGACGAGGACGGAGCGTACGAGGGTGAAACGCGGTGAAAGGAGACGACGACAGAGAGAGAGAGAGAAAGAGAGAGGTGAAGGGAGGGAAAAAAAGAACAGCACCCAAAGAGAGGGTGGGGGGCAAACGAGCAACCCTCGCCGCGTCGGTTTATACCTGAAGCGACCCTTGAAATCTGTTCTGGGAAGAGTTCACGAGGTGCACCGGCACACGGAACCCCCGCACGCATGCACACACAAAGGCACGTGGAACACACGTGAGAGTAGATTTGTGTGCCCGCTGGGAGCCTTCAGTCGGCCGCGGCTCGTCGTTCAATGCACTTCCTTCCCCGGGCCAGAGTGCGGTTCCAGGCGATTTCCTTCTTTTCGAGAACGGGCCCCGCGTTTTCGCCCCGCGACGCGACCATCCGCGACTCCACAAACCGACGCGCGAGTTCGAGTGCGCGCGAGTAAATGGTTTTAAGGAGGCGGAAATCCCGACTGTCGGTCGGGCGATTTTTCTTCGCCGTCGAGGCGATCGCGACAGTTGCTCGCTGTTTCGTCCGGTCGAGTGCGTTTAATAAATCGAACGCCATCGGAGTTTCGCTCGCGGTTGTTCGCGCACGCAGCCGCGATTCGCATTTCGTACGAGGAACGAAAGGACTACAAAAGGGGAGCGTGCGTGCACGTGATTGTATCGCGTTCGATCAACAAGTGACGGTCCCAGGTCGGAGCGTGGCGCAACAGCGGACTTTCGTCGTGGTGTAAGAATTCTAACGCACAGGAAGGACGATTTCCGTGAATATCTTTGTGTCACGAATCGTGCAGGCCTACCAGCATCGACGAACGTACGCGCACATGGACGTGCACACGCACGTGTCGGCGGTTTTGTGTGCACCAGCCGAAGGTTTCAGTCGCCTGCTGGCCGTCACTCGACGCATTTCCTGTCTAAAAGTGGTTGCAAGTGGTTCTTCGTGAGTCGAATAACCTCGAGGATTTTACTAGCCGCCGCTTCGTAAGCGGGGAACCGTGGATGAAAGAACTCCCTTTGTGTTCCTGTGCTTGTTTTTTTTTTTCAACGTGGACGAGTGCTAAGCTGGAAACGAGTTTCTCTCGATTAAAAAAGGAAAAGAAAAGAACAAAAAAATGAAATCGTGGTCGAAACAATTAACGACCGCGGCGGTTTTACGTCCGCGATGTTTCTAAACGGAGTGAAAACTGCTGGCCCGTGTTGCTCGTGAGAAATTTCGCGGAGCGGCTGGGAAAAACACGGCAGAACGAGAAACGGACGGAGCGTAAAATGTAACTCGGACAAGAGGCAATAAAACACTCCGGATAAGCATTAATCTGGAAGGGGCAAAAAATCGATCAGAATTGTCTCGATGATGTGGTACGTGACGCTGCAACATGTTTTCCCATTAATCTAACTCGGATGAATCGCGTGCGCGAGCGAACGTCGACGGAAAAATGGACATTCCGACGACTGCGTTACGGTTACATCGATCTCGCATTTTCATATTTCCAACGCGTTCGATGTTTCATGAAATTGATCAAATTAGAAATCGCTTAGATCGTTATCACTTGTTCGCCGTCGAAAATACAATAAAAGGGACAGGCACTTTCCCCCTTTAGAATCGCGTTTCTTAGAATCGATGCATCTAATTCGAAGCAAGAATCATGTATCACGAGCCGCGTAGAACCAGATCCACTTAAAAAGCGAACAGCAGAATCTAGCTTGATCATACCGCGATTTAGAGCAATAACGCATAGACCGCTCCGCAAGTGGCGAACAGTTCCACTTAAAAGCGTATCGCGGCGATCTCTCGATTGCTGGGAACGAAAAGCGCCGCGTTCGCGTTCGTTCCCTTAAAAATCGTACACCAGCTTCCAGAATTTGCTGGCATCTTCGAGCGAAGTAATAAAACGCTCGCCGTTGTTCCTTAAAAACGCAACAGCCGACCATAGGCGTATTCCCTCGAGCGTAGAGCGGGTCACGAGCCGTGTTCCTTGAACTTGCTCGTAACCGTGCCTCGAGAAATCGTAATCAAACGCGAGACGTCGGCGATTCGCGAGGCAACCGAGGGTTTCCGTTACCGTGGACCGACTGTGCGCGCAGGAGGCTGTTAAATAGCGACGGAGTCGTTTCCGTTATGCAGCCGCGTTCGACCGCTTGGTCAGCTGCAGTGCTCCGCGTCCAGCTGCATAAATTGACCCGCGCACCTTCGTGATCTATCAATTTTACGGCGCGGCGTCTCCCGCGGCCTTTGCGCCGCGGGAGGATGCGACGTCGAGTTCCCCGCGGCCTATAAATCACTTTTCGTCCTCGATCACAATGGGCCATCGATTAAACGGATCGTCGGATCGATCAGCGCGGGCACGAATTAATCCTAGCGCGCGCGAGGTGTCTGGAGGATCGTTCGAGAGGAGAAGAGCTTCCCTTTTCGCTGCGAGAAAGCGAAAAGGGACCGTCGACTCTCTTACTTATCGGTAACGAAACGAAAGCGCATGACAAATCGTAACGCTGACGGTGTCTGGCGAAACACCGGAGGTCGGTTGCCAAACTACGTCCGGTGGTCGGGTAAAGAAGCACACGTTGTCCGAGGGCCTGCGCGTAATGGTAGTCCGCCTCGTCCTTCCGTTTCCGTGGGTAGCAACAGCAGAATTAGCCTGGGGAAATCCCAAGATAAGTCGTTTAGTGGGGATGAGCCGGGTCTTTCCGTGAGGGCCGCGCAAGGGTGCTTTCGAAACCGAAATTTCTAATAGTAATGAAGGTGTTACGTTAGAAACATCGAGTTCGCAGTGAACTGAATTTCTGCTGCTAATTAATTAACGAGACGTGTGCAAAAATAGTACGTAACAGCTTCATCGTTCGACGCGTTATATTTTTACGTTGGAGCGACGTTATTTCCGAACAGTAGCTCCCGGCACGGAATTGATAAAATCGATCCTAAAGTGTACAATGACGTTCGAACAGTCGACAATGGTCGGGAGACGAAGAGGACGAGGGCACGACGGGTCACGTAACAACGGAGCATCCTCTGGCGGAGGCGACAATCCCCCTGGTCTCCCACTCACGCCTTCAGGAACAGTCCTCTAACTTGAGTGGCAATATCGTGACAGCTTCCGCGGCTCAGAACCCTCCCCGTTCGAGCACCCAGAGCCAGCAGGAGAGCGTTCTGCAGAAATTCCGAAAGAGCTTCTCCTTGAGGTTCCACAAGAAAGGTAGCAAAGAGAGCAACGAGAGCGAGTGTCCGGTCGAAGATAACGATGGATCTGGTCCTCTGGACGAGGAGGAGGAAAGGGAACCGCCGGCTGTGACCGAACAGACCACTCAGCACAAAGAAGACACCAGTAATGACCAGAAATTCCGGTTAGTTCGATGCCTTTTCGCTTCTTCGTTTTCCCTCTAAAAATGAATCGCCTTTTCGTCGAGAAAATTGGTAACTCGAACGAAACCGAGTAAACATTGAATTTGTCTTCGACAGGTTCGGCCCTCTGGTGTGGAGGAGCAGCAAGGAGAGGAAAAAGGGCAGCAAGGCTGCCAGGAACGCGAAATGCAACAGCGGAGACAGTGGAATACAAATCGAGGTAAGAGAATAGGTAATCTAACAGTAGACGAAGCGTACTCGTACTTTAGCTGTTAAGAAATGAAAACTAAACGGAAAATCGATCGAACGAACGAGACGTCTCTTTAAATCCTCCTGTTCCGGAAACACACTCTCCGCTCCGACACCGTGTCCAATCTTCCCGTGTAAAATCTATTTCCTGGGAAGCGTCGCGCCAGTCGACGGTCACCGTATCGAAACAAAAACGAAATCCACCGTAGACTCGAGGAGTAACGAAGTAAATTATGAACGATATAGATGGTATCTGGTGGAGCATTGACTGGGGGCGGTGGTGGTGGAACGATGGGGGGTGGTGATAGCTCCGAGTCCCACGACACGGATGTCCAAGACGAGACGGACAGCCCGCCAGCCCTTCGTAGGCGAGTCGCCGACAAATCACGACCCCAGTCCGAGCTCATCAACCAGATACTGATCGACAAGTTTAAGGTAAAGGCTATCGTTCTTTGCCCTCCGTTTACCCCGCTGTTATGCAATCATCGTATTAATCATTAACCAACCTGCCCAGCTAACGGCAACCGCACGACAACGTCGTCGACGTTTATCCGCGTTACGCTTAACATCGCTGACTGAATGGATGCATCCGCAAAAGGAGAGCGTTCCGCGCGTTTTCTCCTATTCGAAAAGGATCGATCGACTTGATTACTTAGCTTCGTCGACGCGGAACGCTCCCCTTTTTTACATAACTCATTGTATAATCAAAGAGCCATCGAGTTCGAGAGGCTTGTTGGAAATAATCGTGTGGATCTGACAGCAAGGAACGAGGACGTCGAAGACGAACGCTTCCGCTTTCGATGGACGTAAAAGCAATCCGTTTGTTGTGCCGCTGCTTTTATTTCGACGGCTCGAAACGCAAATATGTTGTCCGTTTCAGTTTGTTCGCGACAAATGTGCGATAATAAACGAAAGCTGTTTGCAGGACGCGGCGGAAGGCGGACGTAACAATATTTGCGTTCGCGAGCCATCGATTTTCATTTCTGCGCAATTTTAATTCACGTGTCGAAACGATCCTATCCCCTCCTCCAGTCCTCTAATCGATGATTTATAGCTGCTATCGAGAGCGTCGCACATTTCTAATCATTGCCGGGGCCGCACGTATGACTGTTTCCTTCGACACAATAACTGGCATTACTCACGTTTGTGTACGGTTTAGCCACGCTCGTACAGATCACCGGTAGTCCCTGATACGCGGCCAGAGAATATATCGCGTTAACCAGGATACGAGAAGAGGAAACGCGCTCCTGGTTAGTTGATACCGAGCCGCGCGACCGAGCGAACACGATTTATGGAGAATCGTAGACGACAGTCGAGTCATCGGCGTTTGCTCCGCGTCCCGTTGCTTTCATCGACGCGATCGCGCGCGACAACGCGTCTTTCTTCGAACGGCTATCCTCCTCGTCGCATCGTGACACCATAAAGTTAACGAAAACAGCGAAAATAGATCACGCGCGAATAATACGACGAAGCTAACACAGCATCGAGTGCATTCTCATCCGCAAGTCCGATCGCTAATCACGCTCTGCCACGTGTACATAAAAGAGTTCACCGTCGCAAGACGACCATTGCAACCTGTCGGTGTTTGTGCATTAACCATATACCACGGGACATGCGAGTCTAATGGTAATCACAGAAATGGGAACGGCTCGCAGCTTGCGCCGATGATGAAGCGATTCTCCGGAACGGGTGGCTGAGAGTCGCACGCCCAGGAGAGCCGCGTCTTCGTCGCTGGCCTAGCGCGAGGAGACCCTCCGTCCCGTTGGGTTCGTCGACGTTAACGAGCGGTTGTGATACTTTTAGGCGGATCTGCAGAGTCGCACGTCGAGGCACCAGCATGTACGCAGAACGAACAGCGATTTAGGAGGGCAGAGGTTACTGCAGTGGGACACGAGGTCTGGCTACAGCCACGCGCACAATTACAGACGGATGCTCTCGACGCCATCGCCGATCAAGACAAGGCCTCCGAGGCTCAGTCCGAGGCACTCCTCCCATGATATCGTTACGCTGAGAAGGTGCGTTCTACCGCCGCGAAACGCGTCCCGTGCTTCTCGCACCCTTATCGCAAACGCCTCATTGACCTTTTGCCATTTGCGAGAGTCAACGCTGACGGGAGAACCGGAAACCCGGGGGCGATCGTCAACCGAATTTTCTCGTTTACCTTCGGGGCACTACAGAGTCCCGTTGTTGCTATTGTCGTGCGGAGCAGAGCGTTCGATGACTCTGCAAACGTTGATTTTAACGAAAATCGAATCCCAGTCTCGACGAAGAACTCCGGTGTATTAACGTTTAAATGTTTTGATAATTGGATTCAACGGCGCACGGACGACGATTGCTTGGGTTTCGGTTAAAGCAAACACTCGAAGGCATCGGCTTCGATGGTCAATGAATGTGTGGGCTGCCACGAGATAAATGATAAAAGAGACCTAGGTGCTTCGTTTACCGTTGTTTTTTAGCGGAGCATCGAGTCGAGCCGTACTTGGAAAAACGATTCGCTGCTCTTTTCTTCTCTGCTCTCTCTCTCTTTTTTTTTCTCAACTCTATTTTTCCGAACTTCGTACGGGACGAATCATAGCACGACATTAAATATCATCAAAATAACTCGAACGATTGTCCTTGACGAAATTTAAATTCTTTATTCTCGAACCTTTCCAGTAAATCGAGGGAGAATAGTGGTAGGTAGACGGGTATTATAACAAATCACCTACTTTTAATTTTCCTCGTAAAAACAGTTGATCTATCACGCGTAACAATGTACCGAGTGGTTCTTTCGCATTTTCCTGAACGTTCTCGAAACCTCTGTAATTCCGTAACTCTCGCGACAAATCGCAAAAATCTAGGAAGAGCACTGCAACGATGATAGACGTTTAAAGAATCTCGCGCCAACGTAAGGAGGAAAAAGAATGCGAGCTGCCAAGTTTATTAAGCGGAGCGATTTATAGAACCACTCTGTATACACGTGTATACCTTGTCGTGTGTATATATATATTTACCTATTGTAATTCGTTGCTGAATGTTGTATCGATGCTTCTACGTAAACACAAAGCTTGTTGAACCTTTATCCGAACGTGTGCAGACGAAGGGGGAAATTAACGACGATTTTACTCTGATCCCAGTAACGCGAAAGGGAGGAGTTCTCGGACAAATTTGAGGCGTTCACTTAGCCAGCCACTGGGTATCAATCAGCTATCACCATTGATGCGCACCAAAACTGCAGGTAAAGCAAACACTGGTCAACCCAGAGTCGTTGATACTACTTCAGTTCTAACGTAGACCACGTCTCACCTTCCTTTCATCCCAAGCAAATGAGCGATCGACAATTATTTTTCATTTCTCGCACAATGATTTTTAACTCCGAATCGCGATAGCCACGCACTGGTCGTTTACGATTTCCGTCATGGCGACGCGCCTGCGTTTATTCATCTTCAACGATATCCCTTGGATATCGATACGATCGATTAATTTGCTCGTTTTTTGTTACGGGCACGTTGCTTGTTTGCTTGGTACGAAAGCACACTGGTAGTGAACCCGTTGACGAAGATTAGTGCACACTTTCTGTACCCCAGTGGTATACAGTTTCACTCTCTAGACCACCACTTCCGGCATTGCTCTAAGTTAGCATGCACCCTTTGTAAAAATCTCAAAGCATTCACCGTTGTAACAGAGCGCACCTGTAAGAAGAGTTCTATAACAGTAAGGAATGCGGAACACTCCTGTATTAAACGTGTTGATATATTCGTTCTGTAAGGATTGCTTCCTGTGAATACGCTTTTGTTTGCAAGGTGCAGTAGAAAGCAACCACCCGTACGGAGCTTTGCGAAACGTTTCTCAGCGATCGATGGCGAACCAAAATTTTTCTTCTCCTCGACATCGGAGATACCGGGGGGATACGCGGGAATTAGAAGGACTTGTCGCGCGGATCGTGTTTCGCGAAGCTCTACGGGCCGACTAATTAGCCGTACACGAAACGTGATAAACGATTTTTTAATCTTTCGCTGCCAACGCCAGCAAGCCTACGATGGACGCCTGCAGGGTGATTTTTCGCATACGATTGTTTTCTCGCGCTGCGAATCTAGACGATTTTCCAAAGTTCGAGGAGCAAGTGAAAGCAAAGCGCATACCAGGATACGAGACACAAAAGATCTTCGGATCACTCGAGCTCCTCGTTTCTTTCGATGATAAAGACACGCGTTTGTTTCGTCTGAAATCAGGCGCGAGGTTGCCCGGTGGAAATGTCCTGTCCGAAGACGAACAGGACGGAAGAGGTGGAACGTCCGACGACGAGATGATGTCCGACTCGGAATCCTCCATCGCCTCCTTGACGGACAGGAAGAAGTCCTTCGAGCAGACGATGGACGAAGAGGTCGTGATCCTGGCTGAAGCTGTTTGGGACCACGTGGCGATGGAACCAGAGGAGCTAGCTTTCCGTGCTGGCGATGTAATCGAGGTTTTGGACAACCTGGACAAGGACTGGTGGTGGGGCAGTTGTAGAGAGGAGCATGGCTGGTTCCCGGCTGCATTTGTTAGGGTACGAAACCTATTTTGCTCAGGAATATCAGTTATCCCAATAGGACATTGATTATCGAGACGATTGTCGACCACTAATGCAGATAATCGAAGTTCCTCTGTACTTTGGAAAAGGTGAACAATGATTGGTAATCGAGAAATGAACTTGTCGAATTTTCTATTGCCAGTTACGCGTAAGCCAAGAAGACACTGTCGAGGATTGTTTGGCGGCGATGGCCTCTGGAGGCGCGTCCAATTCGCAACTAAGAAGGCGCACCAGCGTGTCGCTCTTGTCGAACGAGCAAGTCAGAACGAGCGTGGTTCGCGAGCTGGTACAAACCGAACGAGATTTCGTTAAAATACTGAGGGATGTCGCGGAGGGCTACATAGCTGAATGCCGACGACGCACGGACATGTTCACGGAGGAGCAAATAGAAACGATTTTCATCAACCTCGAGGAGCTGTTGGACTTTCAGTCGGAATTCCTGAAGGATCTGGAAACTACGATCGACTGGAATGCACCGCACAAGAGCTGTGTCGGTGAATGTTTCCTCAATCATGTAAGAAAGATTTAATCATTCGGCTTACGTACTGTTCTTCTTTGAATTTCACGGTCGTTTGAAATTGTTTCAGAGGGCAGGATTTCGTATGTACTCGGAGTACTGCAATAGTCATCCAATGGCTACTGCCACGTTGCAAGAATTGTACCAGCATAATCGTTACAGCAAATTCTTCGAAGCCTGTAGGTTGATGAGAGGGCTGATAGAAATTCCCTTGGACGGATATTTGCTGACGCCTGTGCAACGGATATGCAAGTATCCACTCCAATTGGCGGAGCTGTTGAAATACACAAAATCCGATCATCCGGATTACCATAAGATCCAAGAAGCGCTCGAGGCGATGCGGGGTGTCGCCGTCTTGATTAACGAAAGGAAAAGGCGAATGGAGAGCCTTGAGAAGTTAGCCGCGTGGCAATTAAGGGTCGAAGGGTGGGAGGTATGAATTAGCATCGATACAATCAAGTTTCGAGTCTAACATTTCCCTAATAGTACTCTAATATTTCTGATCGACGTATCGTAGGGTGAAGATCTCATAGAAGTTTCATCCCAACTAATATACCAAGGTGAGGCCGTGAGAGTCACCACTGGAATGTGGACAAACAACATCACTCTTTTTCTGTTCGATCACCAGTTAGTCTATTGTAAAAAGGACATTCTAAAGCGAAATACTTACGTATACAAAGGAAGAATTTATCTCGACACCAGCGAGGTGATCGATGTTCCTGATGGAAAAGGTAGTTAATAGAAATATTGTATCATTAATGGCTCACCTGATCGTGGAACGACATCGATCCTAAATCGTGACCGTTTCGTTTGCAGATCACCAACTGGGTGTCACAGTAAGGCACGGTTTAAAAGTGTACAGCTGTGTACGGGATAAGTGGTTGTTATTCTGCTGCCGCACGGCCGAAGAGAAGCGTCGATGGTTGGCAGCCATGGCGGAGGAACGTAGACTGGTTGCTCAGGACAGAAACGATGGATTAGAGTTTCCAGCTGCGGCCAGGCAATTAGCCAGGCTCGCGGCGACGAGACAGCAGAACAGACCGCCAATCAAACCTCGCAGTACGTAAGATAACTATAGTTTCAATCTTTAACACTGGAACTACCAACTTGAAGTGTACATATTTCTATATTATGCGCTGATGAACGAAATTAAAGTGATACGTGGTATTTCCTTTTAAAGAATATTTCTTGTTAGTTCTAGTGTTAATAGAAGAAAGAAACATTTCGAAGTGAAAAGATAATTAACAGTGTCCGAATTGAACAATTATTACAGACAAAACATACAAAAGAGAATCGGCTTACGAAATGACAACAATGATCGGACAAGCCACGACAAACTCGTTAGGACGTAAAGTTGGCACTTGGTTCACTTTCGGTAGCAGCAAAAAGAGTACACGACTTCAGCCGTCCTGAGACAGGCCTACCTTCGTGCCATACATCGACTTGTGAAAGTTTGACGAGAAGCGCTTAGTCGTTGCTCCGCAACCATAATCCTCCTCGCGTTACTCAACATTTCAAAAGACTCGGTTAGAGTCTCGATCGATTCATTCGAATGTTGTTCGTCGCTGCGATATCGAATAATGTTCGAATAATCAGACGTAGATCGTATTTGTTTCAATTGGCACGGAACGCAAACGATGATAAGCGCTTGTTGCATGTATGGAACGAAGGTATTTTATTTATCTAACGTTTAAGTTTTATTTTTTTATGATCGTTGTCGTTTCAAGAACAACCGGCCCGCCCTGCTAACAGTGGCGGCGATACGCTACAATTTTCATCGGTCCGATTTTTAGTACGCTCGTTTAGTTGAAACACGTACAGTTCGATAAAAGAGATGTAACACTGCATCGTCGACGATATTTATTTCACTGCCTCGAGGAAAGATTCTTGTAGATTCTATGCTCTGTCGTCTTACAATCACGCAGACCACTGCAATCACGGGGTGACAAGGTATTATTGCTTAGTTCTTTCTAGTAAATGATAAACGTTGTTTGTTCCGAGTATAACCGCAACACATACTATTAGTTAAACGTAATTATAAACACATGTAAAGGAGAGTATGCGTACAAGCAACGTTTATTGCGAGCATTATAGGTAAAACGAATAATATTGCAAAATGAGAACAGGTACAGTACGAAGAGTTAGAGAACTATTAAAGGCAAAGAAACAAGTATCAAGACGGGTCACGTTAGAAAGTGTATAATCGAGGGGAAAAAAAAAAAAACTTGCATAAACTAGATAAATGAGAACGCACTTATTATTAGACGTATATAAATATATATGTATAAAGCCGATAGGGAGCTTTTTTGAGGTACTAAGGAGAAAGTACTAGTCACTCTTAACACGGACTCGCATAAATGAACAGTGATAAAATTTTAGCGTTATTCGAATGCAACCGCTTGTATTGTTGTAAGCAATTAATGGATTAGTAATGGCCACGCGTTTTTTATGGTAATAAAGACTGACTGAAAAATGCTTGTTTCCCAGAGAACAATAAGCGTATCGGTACGGAGGTAGCACTGAGAGAAAAGTATAGTTGAAGCGTAACCGGATTTTGCTCTGAGGATAGATATATTTATAATATTCAGAGAGAAAGAAATCTTTCAAATATATTTCTGGTTCGATAGTCGTTTAGATAGTCTCTTCTAGAACGCACAATGGAATAAAAAGCAGCAGCAATGGCAGCAAATATCATTCCCATAAAACTTCTCTCTCAGTGAAACGAAGCGTATCACCACTACATATTCGTAAAAGAAAAAAAAAAATGAATCTCAAAGTGTTTCACGATACATCCTTCTACTGCCTAAAATTATCGTCACTTCATTCGAAACAGTAAATCATAATACTCATGATCATAGTTTGTACGGGGGTTTTCGATTTTTGGTCGGATGGAGAATTATATTTCTTACGTCGGTTATGGAGCGACAGTATTAACGGTACAGGTAACGATGAACGTGTAAATACTCTCATATCAAGCCTCTCTTTTCTACTGCTGCTGTAGCAGTTTCTATAGGTGAAGAAGAAGAAAAAAAAAAGAATTCATCTGAGATATCTTTCAAGTTTTTCTACTCTTGTACAGAACGATGTTATGAGAATATCGTGATGAAAGCCAGTCAGCAAACAAAAACCTCTGTGTTTTGTACGAAAAGAAGTTAATAGAACGTTCACACTGTCTGTAATTTTTCATCGCGTACGATTCAATTAACATTTTTGAAAAAACTAATCGATTGTGAAAGTTTTTAACACTGCCAATATGTTTACTAAATATGCCTTTGTTGGTTTCTATCGTTTTTCATCGTCTTACCAGATACATAATCTTCGAAGTATACGTTTACAAAAATGTAATTTGCTAATCTTTATCTTTGACCGTGTGTAATTTCGTAAAAGAAAGAAGAGATAGAAGCAGATATTTGTGAAACATAAACAATACACAGAAGTATATTTTTGTTCATTTTCTGGCATTGTATTTACTATATGACGAGGACAATATGATGAAGTGAAAGAGCAAAATTCCTACTCAACTGTACAGAGATCATTAACCATTGATGTGTAGACTAGGGGCGATATATTTGTTGCTGAACCTAACTCATTCAAGAGTTATTTTTATAGGACAAATTTATTTGTTCGGATGCATATTCTGTCTAAGCATTGCTATCTAAGAGCAACTGTAATGGCGAACGCGACTAAAACGGTAAGGAGAAACAGGCATCCCGCGTAAACACTAAATGCTGAAACAATAATACCGCATATTGCACAACCCAGAACTTTTCATCCATCGAATTTCATTAACATCAGCAAAGGAATAAAACTTCTGTAAGTTATCAGAGTTATATTACAAATATTCGCGAGTTACTCTAATGAAAAAAACAAAAAAAAAAAAAAGAAGAAGAAAATGGAGTTCAAAGATCGAGATACTTAGTTGTTTGCATCGACCATACTCTACATATCTTGATGAAATTACATAATTTAGTAAACTATATGTAACAGTTCGATACTGATTCTTTCTATAGTTATGCATCAGAAAATTTGTACTATTACTCTGAAAATATCGAAACAGATACTGCACAAACGTCAAAATGATGTGCTTTAAAGCAATAATATTACTAGGCGTTACAGTAATAACAGTTTAGGCTGTTGCATATATATTGTATATGTAAACGCATATATTTTCCCTTGTATTTAATATTAATAATTGCGCGTGCATGTTGATGATTGGCGTGTTACGTGACCGCACGTCGTTGATATGCATGCGCACGTTGCACTTTGAAAAATTTAAAAATAAACAACAGATACAATAATGTATCGCTTTGTTTTGTGTAAATAACTAGGTATTGTATTTTATAAGTGTAAATACTGTAGAACACTTCGTTAGCGGAAACTTCAACATGTTCTAGGCAATAAGAAACATTAAACTTGAACGACATATAACTTTTGGATAAAGATTAATTATTGATTGAATAGCACAATGTTTTGTATATTTGTATATCTAATTTAATGATTTAATAATAAATTTTACCCCCTTTGCTCGATTGTTCACGTTATAAATAATTATTGTTTATGATATGTACAGTTGAAATTACATAATATGTTTACAATTGTTTTCAAAATATAAATATATACTCAGTTAAATATATGTAAATAAACATTTTATAATTACTATATTATAATTATTTTATTGCACTGAAACGCGTGTGTCTCCTACACATCACTTTTTACAAGTACAATTAAAGGATAATATACTTTAAATAGAACCGTACTCGTGGGGAAGATATCCAATAGAAAATTATATTATCTATTACTATCTATTATGTACACTCTTGATAATTAAGTACCAAGTATATAAGTTGAATTTTTTGAGAGCTGAGCTTTTAATTCAGAGTTCTCTTTTCTTAACTGATTTACTACTTGCCTTAGAGTTTTAGCCTCTTCTATTAATTGAGCATTCTCATCTAAACTTTGTGACAAATTTTCTTGTACATCGCGTAATTCCGTAATATATTGGCATGCTCGTGCTAAAATTCCCCCCTTACTCTGTAAGAAAATACGTTCCATAAGTATTTCCAGTACAAAAATCCAAATAAAGCAAATCAACAGGGAATGGAAATATAATTGTATTACTTGTAACTCAAAGTTAGTTTTTACATCTCCCTCACTGGATGTACTTTGCTCACATTCCGGTAAGAGCTTTCCTAATTTTGAAATCCAATTATTAATTTTATCCCTTCTGCGTCTTTCAACTTCATTGTGCGTTACCCTTCTTCTTTCATCCCTCTATATAATATCGAAATTCATATTGCTTAATCACTTTTGTTACAACAACAGATATCAGTGCAATTAGTTAAAACCCTAGTATATATTTCTCGTGTGTTCACATTGAACACTTGGACGAACAAATCATTGAGATTATAGATGTTCTGATCTTTCTTTATAAAGGCTTTAACGTCATACACTGACACATTTTATCATAGTCATAGAAATGGGAAAACGAATTACTTTTTTAATATTAGTAAGAATATTTTGAGGATTCTCTATCTGAAGCTTAACACGAGGTGTAACTGTTCTTGCAGACTCTGTGGCAATCACATCACTGCCATTGCTAAGTACATAAAACGGGCCATTTATAGGTGACGTTAAAACTTGAACAGTGTTATTTATAGGTGCAGCTATTGATAATTCTGTATTATTCGTGTGATTATCACCAACTTGTACCACACGATATGCTACTGCGTTGTCATTTCTATTCACTTCGCATAGTTGGTACTGTACGTTGTCTTCTTCTGCGACCGTTTCTATTTCTGTATCACAATCTATTATTTCGGCTTCTTCTAGAACTACGCCAACATTGTCATTGCTAAGTGTATTCTCATCCACGCTATAAAATATTAAATATTTGCAACAAATATGCGAAAATACTGAATA
The DNA here is from genome assembly GCA_963969225.1 of Xylocopa violacea. Classification (NCBI taxonomy): domain Eukaryota; kingdom Metazoa; phylum Arthropoda; class Insecta; order Hymenoptera; family Apidae; genus Xylocopa; species Xylocopa violacea. The sequence goes on along the minus strand of CAXAJV010000013.1, from coordinate 18,465,058 downwards.
ACACACACACACACACATACGCATGCACACACGAGTTTGTTTTTACAAATAATATAATTAAACGTTCTGCAACATAACCTAGTACATCGAATTTGTTAATTTTTGTATAGGATACCATGTATAACATATAATTTTACAAAACTTGAATGTGAGACATACTGTTATTCTTCAAGTTTTGTAGATGAAGGGGAAAATTTGTCTTTTTATACTACTACAAACTACATTCGTCGAAAAAAGAATTTGTTGTTTAAGATTCTGAGGCGAAACAAGTACCGTACCTCTCGTCAATGTGATCGAAATTATTTAAAACTTCCATTTCAATATAGAAAACAAATTTTTGCTAATCGAAAACCCTTTGCACGAGAATAAACTACATTGCACTTGCGCCTCGCTCTATTTTCTATAGATAACGTGCTACCGATCTACCATCTGAATACATTATCGAAACGATGGTTATCTTCGTATACACGTGTTACGTGATTTAACAAATTACATGAAATTTACACGAATTACACCACTTCTGTAACGTTGATGTGACGAACGTGCCTTACAGACTGAAATAACGATCGCGTAACTTATTTACATGCAGTTTGGTTGCTTTTGAGCAATCTCATGTTTAACCACCGATGAGGCGTAGCATAGACCACTCATCTAATGCATTTTTGTATCTCGAGTCTTCGTACCTTTTTGCTGCTACTCGCAACGTTACTGATCCAACGCAGATTTTTGTCCGATCGGGAATTTAGGACACGAAAGTCCCAAACAATAAGTCCCATACGAACGCGAAGTCCCATAAGATAACTGATCTATCTACGTACCTTGCCGGTGGTTTAATTCTTTGCACTTGGATGTCTTCTCTGAAGGGAAATTGCGTCTAGCATATCTCTTTGTTCTGTTGCTGGTTACTAATGTCCGTGAAGGCGTCGTGTGCGTGACGTTTAATACGACGCGGCAGCCGACCAATGAGAAGTGACAACACAAACAGAGTCACCTGCCACTAAATAACTACCAGCCGAATTGGTGAATATTTATGTGCGTACTCTTGTGTAACTTGAATACACGTACGATAGTATGTGTCATCAAAATTAAGTTTACATGCGTATAGCTGGTAGGTTGAGAATTTGTATTTGTGGGAGAGTCTAGTGATGTCATCGTTAAATGCAGTGATCGTAGGGGTTTAATTCGTTTTTTTACCCATATATAGGAACATTTTGTGGTTACCATGATATGGTGTCACTAGTTTATCCGTACTTTACCGCATTCTGTCGTTTTAAACCACTTGTACACTTGTTTGATATACGTGCGGTGTATTTGGAAATCGAAGGGAAGGTTAAGTGCGAATTGACAGCACGTATACTTTTGGTTCTGAATATAAGCATCAATTGTTAAGAATATTGTGATATTATCTCATCGTTAATATGAAATCTTTAAAGAAATTCATGTTTATAATAGTTCATATTTTTGCTGTTATATTACTCGTTGATTGTGAAGATGAAAACTATTTTGAGGATACAGTGTACGTATACTGGTGAATTATATCTTTACTTCTAACTTTTAAATAATAATTATTCCGTGACGTGTATATAAAATATTAAGTAATCAAATATTCATATATACAGAAATTCAGAAGACTTAGTTGATCCACATTCATTTTATTACGATAAACAAAATAAAATGATGATAAAATATAAAACGATGGATACGTAAGTAACTCGTATACAATTTGTATCACAATGGAATTATATTGGCTTGATTTTTTTACATAATTGACAAGTTGCTAACGTTTCAAGAGTTGTTATAAGTTTATAGTCACATAAGTTGTTCTTCGAATGAACATTAATTTCTTTAGGTCAAATCAAATGTCACAGGAAAGCACTGCAATTCAAAGTGAATTGACCCTTGAACAATCAGATTACAGCAATCAAGAAGGAGTCTTTTATAAACGATTAATTAATTTGTTACTAACGAATATTCATATACAGGTAGTAGAAAAATATTTAGAATACAATCGTGTTTAAGTATAATATATATTAGTTATTAAAAATAGGATAAGGATGAGATGTCAATAACAGGGTTATTAGAGATTAAAGTATCTCATTCTCAAATGGAATTGCTCCAAAACTTCAATTTTCATAAAACATCTTTAAGACAGATCGATGAAATTTTAAGTAATATAATTAAGAAACCACAATACAGTTATATACAGGGAGCTACTACGTATATTTTTAATGTACTGCAAGGGTTTTTTCTCGCGATACTTGAGATAGTAGGAAATCATGTAAGAATTTTTATTCTGCTTCATTACATTATTATATATGCTTGACATATATATGTAAAAGGAATTTTATGGGTTGAATGTTTTAGCCAGATGAAGCTATGATTGTAGGTGCAACGTTAATGATCTTTCTAACAATTAAAATGCTAAAAGCAGGTCAAAGATTTTCTTTCGTTAATTTCATACAACTCATATGTGTACTAAGTTTCTTTATGACTTGGTGGCAGCTTATACGGGTAAGCAGTAACGACGAATAAAATTATAAGAAAATCTTAAGCTTTAATGTTGCTTCTTAACAGAACTAATATTTTTCTAAAGGAAGCAGAGATTAAGTATGCTGCTGCACAAATGAAATATCCTACGTTACCAATCTCATGTCAACCAGATAAGATGACTATGTGGGATAAACTTGTTTCATACTTTTGTAAGCGTAAATTATTTTTAGTATATTGTCAATGTTTATAAGCTATAAATATATTGTTAATACTTTTTGTTAGTAAGTGACGATTGTGAGAAATATTATAAAACAATGATGTCCAATCCAAAATTAACAATTACACCTGCACTGGCATTATCACATTTTGTAACTACTGTTATTCTTCATCCAATCACAGTTATGGGAACTGTTATCTCTGATTTTATAAATAATGCCACAGGTAACTGGAAATTTTTAATATGTTTGTTGTTGGATTTATTGAATTATTTTTTATATTTTCTTTGCCTTCTTCTAGATAATGTGCCATTCTTATACCAGTGGTATATAAGATGTATACTTTTCCTATGTATAGGTTTTGTTATAATACTGATACCTTTTGTTCTGTCTGGTGCATCTTTTAACCTTGGTTTAGGACCATTACTGAGATTTGGAATTAGCTGTCATAAAACTAATGAAAAAGGTAATTCATTACAAAGTATAGACAAACGAGAACCCGTACAAATAATTCTTCAGGTAATTCACAATTCTTTTCATTTTGAGCGTATCATTTTTTATCGTTGTTGACCCACATTTGGTTGTTAATAATTTTATCCGATTGGTAAAAAATAAGTACCATATAAAATTTGTTCAGGTACCTCAGGGGACCAATGTACCACAAATAACAAACGTTTCGAAAACAGAGCAATCCAAAGCTCTGCAAGTTGTACAAGATCGTGGCGAGGTAGAAAATATTATGACAGATAGTAATGGTCGAAAATATTGTGATGATTTTTCTTGCGGCGATACGATAAAAAATATAACGACTGATGATAAAATAGAAAAGAAAGATAACAAGTTTGAAGATGTAGAAGAAAAAGAGCAAAAGCACGTTGGATGTGGAGACAGTTAAAGTTCGTTGGTATTTTATATTAATTTGCTTCTTAACATGTATATACTGTTGTTTATTTCTATTGCACATCTAATATAAGGCAATTTAAATTTATGCGTATTATTAATTTTCAAATAATATTACTATCATCTAAAATTACTTAAAATTAATTTAATATTAGTAAATCTTTTATTGAATGAAAAATTTCAATCGTGTTTATATTTGTGATATGCGTATTTGATGTATTAATTTTATTAATTAATAGTATCAGTATTAATTTTAGCATTATTTATAACACCTGGTTATTTTATAATTTAATTGCGATGGCGTATTGTACAACAAAAATCAATATTTAATCTTTTATAATATGACATAAAAATGTTTACAATATATGCTCTAAATGCTTGAATTATACCTGAAATGTTGAAATACATATTTTTCTGCAAACAGGCAGCATTCATTTAGTGATATTCAGCCATGTTGTCGGCTACAATTGTAAGGATCGATTTCCGCGAAAGAGGATACGGGCATTAATGCGAATTCAGCCTAATGAATGGCAAACAAACAAGAATTCTGCCAAATGTCTGCACTTTCGTAATTGGAAGGAGTGTGGATACAATTTTATAGGAGAAAATGAATCGCAAAGATAAGCAGTCTGAGAAATGAAAAGTTAGAGGAAATGTGTCTAGGATAAATAGTAAGTCAACTTTAATATACCTGATTGATTTTCATCGTACTTCTCGCGTACATTTCACAGAAATAGAATTCGAACTTTACGTGTTCGAATTCGAAAACTTTAGACGCGTTCTTTAGCCATCTAGCTTTTGGCTGCACAAAGTGTTTAATCGACGTAAACTGAAAATGGCATGCTTGATTACACCGGTGTTGGGTTGATAAAAAAAGTTGGAGTTGGTACATCAAAATATTTAGAATAGGTTCGATCGAATGGAACAGCGGTAGAACTTTTTCAAGCTGTTCACAGATCCATAAACAGCAAGCGTGTTTATAGTTGGAAGCGTAGGATACGTATTTGGGGTATGGGGTTGGGTCTCGTAGGGCTATAGATGCATTACATGCTCGAGATGACGCCTAAGAGAAGCGATACACGTAGTGCCAACATGTTCAACCCTTAGTTCTGCTTCCGCGAACTAACATCGTCTCTATGTTATATTATATTTGCCCTAGAAAATTCGTGCGTTGTCTACTCGTTTAGTGGTGCACAGTAGGTGACCACGTAGTAACCAGAAACGTTTATTAGTTCGATTTGTTACTTTTTCTTAAAGAAGAACACCCACCCTATTCATATTTAAGAAATCGCCTCCTAAATTTGGAATAAATTATCAAAAATATCATCGAATTACGATAGACATCGGTCGATCGATTAGAACAGAAGGCGTCTGTGCTTTCAAAATGCGAACGATCGCTTGACGTTCAACTTTGTTATTTCGTCAGTTTTCTTCTCAACGTTGCAACTGCAAGCAAGCATCGGGCAAGTTAAACGAGCGTTCGGCACGCTCGTAAGAAGTCTGCAAACTTTTCACAACTTCGTGGAACTTGAGCGCACCGTGGCTTAGTACGTCTCCGCGATGCCTAAAGCAGACACGATCGTGGATGCATCGAGGAGCATCGAGGAGCATCGAGAAGGCTATCAAAATAACGAACCTATCTCATTTCAAAGTGCCTTAGTTGCGCCTGACTGCGTCTAAAACGGGCCTGGATCCGTTCTCTGCACGTGCAACCGGGCTTTTCACCTGAAACCCAAACGGCCTCTCCTTGCATCTGCTCCATTGATGTCCCTGAATTCGCCATTAGTTGGCGGTGAGCCGCCAAAAATTCGAACAACTCCAAATGGCAGACGCTCGATGTGTGTGTGTGTGTGTGTGTCATGATCTTCGAGAAGCTCTTCGAGATCGCTGTGTGGTAGTTCCCTAAAGACTTCCTCTTGGATGCGCACGAATACGATCGTTGAATCGATCATCGATCCACGAGGAAGATCTGCGGTCGACTGCGGACGGTCGCTCGGGTCTGCTGGCATTATCCGTACACGTCTACGAAACGTCTCTTCCGAGTGCCCCGCAATCGATAGTTTCGATTTTTCTTTGGTCACTTTCTTCTTTGTTCGCGCGGTTCACCAGGGAGGGAAGTTGGACCGTTTTTATAGGAGACACTGTCATATCTCCCAAGGAGATTTTCGGGCAAGTTATCGATAATTCATTTTAAGTGGTACATTACAATTGGAAACTCCACAGCCAAGTTCCGAGAGGGAAGACAAACTTCCAGAGGCGGTCGAAGTCTTCAACAAAGTGAAATACATAATGTATGCCTAGCTGGAACATAATTAAACGAGGCGGGGGAAAGACGAAGTTTTAACCGATTTACTTCGTTCCCAGCTCGAGATAGACAATTCAACCTTAGTTCTTCCAGAACTTCGTCTTGGAATATGCTACGATCTTCTTAATGATCGTCTTTCATTGCGATACCGTTCGTGTAACTTGTCCATGTCTCGCAACGATCCGCGCGGCCATTTTGTACCTCGCGAAGCAGGACTCATAACGACCGGGCCGTAAAAATGACAAATTTCTCGGTCTTTAACTGATTTCGCGGTAACTCGCACCGGCTATCGACGAGGCTGGTTATTCCAACGGAACGGAACGTGTGTTTCTACAAACAATCGGCCATCGATACGCGATGCTGGCGGTTCTTGAGCAGCTTTGATCGTCAGCCTGTAAATTTTCGTGCCTCCACGCTCGCTAATCGTGGATTCGGTAACTCATGAGAGGTCTCTGGATATCGGCAAATGGATGGTGCGTGTAACGATCGGTTACCGCTACTAAACGTTTCGCTGTTCAGCCAGAATTGCTGAATGTAAACTGTCTATTACCGACGTTGGGCCTGATCGTGCACGCTTCTGTTGAGTGCGCATTTATCAGCATTGTGCAACGCACCGAGACGAGAGAACTGGAACGACATAGATTTTCTCCGGGCTTTCCCCTTGGTCTGGATTTACGTTTGCCCGGACAAATATAATCGATGCTGGCGGCATCGACGACGGCTGCGATACGAAATACGTGGAAAATATTTTTTCCAGCCATTGTTTAACAGACTTTCCTCTCGCAGATACCCGTCGCCGGTCTCCTTCGATATTAAAATAAATATTCTCGTCTAGTTCATAGACTTTCACGCGAACATCGCGCACTAAATGGAGCTTGAGTAATGAGAATGTACCTTAAAATAATGCGTCCCAGTATCTACGGGCACGATATTGCATCAAGATAGCAGCTCCTCTGTGGTCTATTAAAGCTGGCCACCGGCAAGCCACCTACTTGAGATCAAAGCCTCCTCTCTATGCATAGTTTATTAATTACTTTGTCGTGTAACGATTCACGAACAATTTAGTCGAACGTTGAATTTCCGAAAGTTACGCATTCGTCTTTATCGCGATCGTTTCGGGCAAATTGTACATCGCTCTCGGAACTTTCCCCTTAAATTTCCCCTTGAATTTATAACGACCGTGCAACAAAAGCATTTCGAACCGTAACTATCAGATTCCTCTTTATCGCGCAAGGAACGCTACTAAATTATCGAACGTTGTTCGATGGAACTTCGCGGATTCGACACCTGTTTCTTTTTCCTCGCTTCCACGTTTTACGAGTCGAAATTAACGTTTGAAGTAAAAATATCTTCAGTCGAAGATGAAATTTTTCACAAGTCACACACCGAATCAGGCATCTCACGCCGTTTCGTTCGCTCGTGGAAACCTCGAAACGTCGGACCCAACCGTGCCGCGGTTTCCTCATCGGGACCCTCGAGTGTCACGTGTAATTAACACGTTTGCCCAACGCTGATACCCGCTGGATAGGCCCGCCAAAAAGGAAAGTGTAATTCAATGTCGGACCCGTGGACGTACACGGGCGAGCAGAAGTAACCGCACGATAACGCGGCATTCCACCGTGAGAGGGTAGTAATTAAGACCTCAACTGGTCCCAAGGGACTTGGTACGCTGCGCCGTCTCCCTATATCTTATCGCGCGGCTCGCTCGACTGGATGTGTCCATGCTTTACTATGGGTTTATTCACCCAAGAGGGCAGTTCCGTATCGTGGAACGCGTCGTTCTACTGCGCGTAGCGTGGGTTCGATCGCCTGTTTTCTAATTATCGCCCCGAACCACCCCGGACGTGGCCGAAAGGGCGACCTTCCGCCACGAATTACCACGCGTTCCGATGGAACGCTTAGGTAAAATCGAGGTGTATCGCTTCCGATCCCGGGATTTACAAGTTCGTATCGATCGTAGCGGCGTGGTCGGCCCGTGGCGCGAGAATAAAGGGCAACGGCCGAGATTACACGTTAACGGAATGGACGTTTAATTTTGTAGAGTCAAGAGCGGCCGTGGACAACGTGATAAATGCCTGGCTGCAATGCCGGCGTAGACGTTGGAATTAGTCGCGGCGCGGTTCTCCCATCGGACGTTGGAACGATTAGATATCGGGAAATCGAACCGGTTTGAGACGAGATCCGTGGCGATCCGGGCGTCGAGCGGATGGGTGGATTTATAAAATGCGGGAAATCTGGTCGTACGCCAATTACCTCTTTGCGCGCGTAACGCGTAACGAGCATTTTTCAAGGCGCTGGTAACATGGGAAAATGGTTTAATATCGTCGAACCGGTTCGACGCCGATCGCTTTAAGTCGAGCAAGATGACGCTCGGTCACGCAACTCGCACTCTGGCCTTCAACTGTGCGACGTGACGTTCAATTAACTTCTTGCTTAAATGGTACTTCGTAAATCGTTGGCGCGCTGCTGTAAATTTCGACGAGTATAAAATATCGCGTCCGAGGCCGTTGGACAATTTTTATTTCAGAAGTGTCGGAAGATGGATATTTTTAATCGATACTTTTTTTATTTTTGGGGGGGGTATTCCTCGGTTATGAAGTAGAAGCTCGGAGTGACAGGTGAGTGATAAAGATCTCGGAAACACGACACTCGAAAATGTCACGGTCCAACTTGACGAAAATGTATTTTTGAAAGTGACGCGGGTCGGTCAATGACGCGGCCATAGATATCGTCGCGAACCGCCGTCCTGGGCTGACATGATTAATAGGAGCCGCCGAAATTGGTTCTTAATGGCTCAATAAAGGAAAGGGAGGCCTCCCGTCATTAGACGCGTTTTAGTTACGCGGCTCTAACTCCCATTCGAGCTAATGAGGCTCTCGTCGGATTCGGGTAATTTTTCGACCCTGGAGAGATCTGAACGAGCCACGCTTGTTTTCCTCTTTTTTTTTATTCCAATCGTGAGAACGTAGAAAAAACGATGGGGATTGATGATAACAAGATGAAGCGAAGAGTTGGCTCCTATACAACCCTTTTACGCAACCTTCTATTGCTACTCACTGAATCTAATCGGTATATACATATCATTTATCACTAAATAGTGAAAAATACGATTTTCTATCAGACCTATCTTCTGTCGGAAGTATTCCACGTTTGTATGCGCTGATTGGACGTATTCTACGACAAAACCAAGGAATTGGAACGACGGAGAATACGGAGCACGTGGACGCGCAATGGGACACGGTTCCTGCGCGGATGGATGATGTATACCTAGAGAGAGCTTCGGCATTCCCATCGCGAGGGATGCCTCCGAGCGGCGGACTCGTGTCATCGTGTCATCGATAATTGATGTATGCGCGAACTAATGGCCGTAATTACCTCAACCTAATATCCACCGTGGAATCCCGCGCTACCCCGCCGCGCACGCATTCGTGGTACCGCGCTGGGTCGAAGCCGTGGCCGCGAGCGCGCTAAAATTTCCAGAAGAAATTAATGATTCCTCATCGGTCGTGACAGTCGGGCCGCGATAATTAATCGCCACGGATCGCCCGGGGCGACAAACATTGGCTGGATCTTCTTGTCATATATCTTCTCATTCTTCTGACTGATCCTTTGCCGGGAATCATGCGACCCCGCCGTCTATTAGCATACTAATGACCGACCGTTGAAATACTTTGTTCCACGGGCAGTGATCGAATGTTCCAGCGAGGGTAGGTTGATTATGATCGACGTGGTTCGATGACTCCTCTGCTAAATTAATTTCAAATGACGTTCGAGACGGGTCTCGAGTCCCTTTCAAGGTTCTTCCATGAAAATGACCTCGCTGGGTAATCCCAAAAATGAAGACGCAGGGACATACTGCAGAAATATTGCAAACAATAGGAAGCTGTTCATTTCCAGCGGAAAGGAGACGCGTATCATCGGAGAAACACCAGACGCAACCCCTAGAGCGCGACGTCTCGGTCCGAACAAGTGGAACGCGAGGTCTGGTCCCGGCTGGTATAGCGAACCAGCCGAACGTTCGAACAGGAATCAGAATGCGATGGCGGCCGAACGAGGCATCTTACTACACGCCGCAGTAATAAGATTACAAGAGGGCAAGAGTGGTGTGACTAACGAGGCTATCGTCGCTGCGAAACCAGATGCTCCCAAGTGTACACCGCCCAGGACGAGTCTTTCTGGTGGTCCCGTCTGGCCATGTGTTCGCCTGCGTGTTGCCTGTCTAGCCTGGCTATTTATGAGACAAAAACCGGCGCGGATCAAAAAGTACGCCCCTCAAGTTGTACGTATGCGCGACGGGATTGCACGGGATTGCGCAATTTCTTGTTCCCGTTGTACGCGTTTCATTTCCGCCGCCTTTCTGTCGCGCTCCGAAAAAGATCAACGGGCCACCGCCACGATTCCCTTTGTTGCGGGACGACTCTCCGCGGCGACTCTCGGTCCGCTCCTGCGTTTCGTGCTCTCAATTAGGATTCGCTGGAAATGCGAGGCGAAAGCAGAGCCGGAAGAGGCAAAATTCGAGGGGCAAAAGGTGGTTTCGCGACGGACGTACGAGTGTTGCGCGGTGTACCTACGTATTCTCGCGTGTGACGACCACATCGATACGTTTCGAGGCGGCGCGCGCAGTGTACCGATATGTAATTTGACGAACTTTTATGCGAACGATACACGGGCGGAGCTTTCGATGCGACGTGATGCATCTACTCTATCCCCCGTGCATCTGCTGCTCGCTCGAGGCGCATTATTGTGAAAATTCAGGTTACCGACATTTCTTAGATTTATTGTACTCCACGAGAGCTGACAGTTTACTTACGTGCCGCCGGTGGATTGCGGCGATATGCAATTGCTCCACTTCCACGGATTCATATTTCACGATATATACGCGGATGCGCGTGCAGCTACGACCCGATACGGCGTTACCCCCGGAGCCTCGCCATCCGTTGGATCTAGGGAACGGTACTTTTACCGTGCCGGACAGAAATGTCGGATTTTACAGTCGTCCGGGCATTCCTTATCGTCTCTCGGTGTCGCTCAAAGGGTTAAATGAATAGTTCAGAAGCTCGTTAACTCTCCGAGAAGCGAACTCCGCAGGAACTTGGAAACTTCAAACGTCAACCGATAAGAATTTCCACCTACCCGTCCCGCCCGCGAGCTCCTCCGTTCGTCCGCGATCCTTTCGCGAACTCGATCGAGCTTAACTTCGCAGCAAGTGCCCCGTAAGCTGTTCCGCGAGAAAAGAACACCGTCGAAATTAATATCGACCTCGCGTCTCGCGTGGGAGATCGACGATCTCGCCCCTTTTCGGGGGTTGAATCGACGGACACGGGCCGTCAGTGGCCCGTTGCGCGCTGTCACGTCGCGTTCCCGCTCGATTCTTAGCATCGTGCAATTAGTCGACCGGCATTAGCATCGAATCCATCTCGAGGGACGCGGCGCCACCGAGAAGGGTGGCCCTCGTCCCGCGTAATTCGGCTCACGCGGGACGTGAGTCAGTCGGGTCGCCGCTGGCTTAGCGGAGGGAGACGTACGCGTGGACGCTCGCACAGGGCGAAAAGGGAGGCGGGATGGGCCGCGTTGCTTACTAATGTCGTTATTGAATTATTTCGAGACTTAGTTTTACGCGCGGGGGATCGAGCCTGGGTTTAGTCCTCGCAGATGGAGGAGGCGTGGTCCCTGCCGCGGGGATCCCAACCGCTGTCCCTTCGAGCCAAAGGTCCCGCGGATCACGGACCCGAGTCCTGTTGTGCATCCTCGACTAGATTAAGATGCGATTAGGACGCTCTTAGCTCGCTTTTGCCGGATACTCCCGAATACTATCCGGCTTCCCCCTCGCGTCTGGACGCTGAGAACGACCGTGCGTCGGGCAGACGCGGCCAATGGCGCGAGTCGCTGCCTCCGCTCGAAGATCCGGATCGAGACGCGACAGGAAGCGAAAGAAACACCGACTGAAGGCACGCGGCGGAATATCGGCTCGTTGGAGTTAAACGAACGCGATCTACCGTTTATCGAACCCAGAAGAAGAGGCATCGATCCTGGAACGTCAAGGGCAAATGTTTCTTACGCGATGCATCTTCGAATTCCAACGGGAGAGTCGGGGGAAGATTTATGCTGGAAGTAACGATGTTCGCGGGTAGGACACAGCTCCTGCAACGGAAGATGATCATCGATCGACTCGTACACCTACGCGTACGTATGCAGAGGCAAGTCGACCCGCGAAATACAAATACGGGGCGTAAGGGGTGCGCGTCAAGTGCAGCAACGTGCGTCACGCGCCGGATGTGCCAGGCACGCGTCGAACGCGAGAACGCGAGGCGAACGGTGTGTACGGCGGCGCAAGTACGACGTATCGCGCTATAATTTACAGGAAAAATGCGGCAAGCAGCTGTTACAACACACGGGACGATCGAGCAAACGGGCGAGGAGGCGTGGGCGAGCGTAGCCAGCGGGCTGGTACATACACAGCTCGTTTCCTCCGCTAGGAAATTGATCGAAGTTTGAAGTTTGTTTCCGCGACAGGTTACCATTAAGCTCGCTCCGTATACACGGCTTCAGGGTTGTTAACGGTCGCGTGATCCCGCGACACGTCGAGCCCGCTGCAGGTGATACCGTCGCCTATTAAAATGATGGTATTATGTATATTGTATCAAGTAATTATGTACGTACATTATCGGGGCTTTTAATACGTTATAAAATTCGGATGACTGGCGGCGCGGGCAGAACCGCTCTGGCTGCCGCGCTACCCCTGAAAGGGGTATAACGGTGAATTGTGTTTGATAATAACGAGGCGGGCCGCTGCGATAACGTTTTCGACGATGCGGAAACTTTTCCCTACCGTGATACGCTCGCGCGATATATAAATCCGTAACGATGCACCTTGGGAAGCTATGAACAACAGCTGCTCGTTGAGCGCGCGCTCCTTTCTTTTTTGCGCGCGCGATTAGAGCGACCAAAGGGATGCAACGTCGTTAACGATGATGGCAGAACGTTGTGACGCGATGTTCCGTTGGTCTTCGTGTACGAGATGTTTTCACGACGTAACTTCAGCACGAGGAAATCGTTAAAGGACGAAGAGGAACGTGTATAGCGTGATAATGGTCGAAGGTCGTAATTAAGATTTCGCGGATGGAGAAGATAGGAGTAGGCAAGGAGTACGATACATCGAAATGAAATATTTAATTCAAGATCTAATCTTGTTTATGAATGGAAATATCTAATTCAAACGAATCAGCAACCGTGGAACTGGCTTCGCGTTGCGCGATGAAAAAAAGAAGGGAATCCTTGGATCGGTGAACAGCGGAGTCGGGTACAAATGGAGAAATCGTGTTTCAATTAGGGCGACACGTCGACTCCAATTCCCAATAAATATTCACGTCTTAACGTCGAAGGTCGAAATCGGAGACAGTCTCCCTTTTCTCTCTAAACTCGCCCCTTTTGAGAATAAAAAAACATCGACACCTACGTTCACCCCTCGAAGAATCTTCCAATTCACGATGTCACGAGCCGAAAAAAAGAAGACAAAACAGAGGAACATAATTCACGATCCCCGACGAACAATCGTCCAACACAATTAAGGTGGAGTATCGTCGCTCGGAGCGGGTTCACGCTTTTATTCGTCAACGCACGCAGCACGGCTCGCCGCGAAGAACGCCCCCAGCGACGGGGGTTAATACAGCTGGTACGGTGTAGCCGAACGCAACGTGAATTTTTATTACACTTCTATACGTGTCTCCCGGTCTGGTAAACTTCACCCCATCTCGTGAAAAAAAAAAAAAGAAGAAGAAGAGGAAAAAAGATAAGGGGTCTTCCGAAGCGGACAACAATCTCCCGCTCGAACAGCAATTCGAGTTCGGTCGCGTACTTTTAGGGACCGAGAGGAGAGGATCGAGGACTGCGCTGGGATTCGTATCCCGTGTAACGTCGAACCAAGGGTGTCGAGGGTGAGCTCTCCTTCCTCAACCTGGCGCACCCTCGCGCGAACCTCTCGCGGTGTACTCTCCCACGCGGCTCGCCGAATTGCGCGCTCGCCCGCGTAAAACTGACGCCATATGCGTTTAATGCCGCCACCTCCTCACTCCCCACGGTTCCGCGGCGGGGGTGTGATCTGGCTGCGGGGCAAAAGCCAGGACTGATCACCGTAAAAGCACACGGAAACGCGCTTCGCAAATATAGCCGGGGGACCGAGCTTTTTCAGCTGCGCGTCGAATTGCACGCGACATTTCCTGGCTGTTTTGCACGGTGTTCGCGCGCTCCGGGGCTCTGCACCGGAAACGCACGAAAAAAAGGGCAGCGCTGCCGCGGCCTGTTATTGGAAACTACGCCCGATGTTTATAGGAGGAAACCCGCCGCTGGAAGTACATTGTCGATGAACACCGTTATTAACCCCCTGGACCGATGAGACGAGTCTATCGCGTTTTTGCCTCGTTTTTCTTCTCCCCGCGTAGATACCCTTTTTACCCCGTTCTTTTTTTTTTTTAGTTCAGACCGATTCGATTCGTTCCAACGTGTACGTACACGGCGAGGAATACAAATTCTTGGTGATTCTTGAAAAAAGAATTCGTATATTTTGGGGTGGCTGCGGAGGTACGGTTCTAGTGGATCTTAAATTAGTCAGGAGTCAAAATACACGTAATCTGAGGGTCGAAACAGCGTGTAAGCAGTTTGAACCTTGTTTAGGGCGGCACTACGTTGATTTGGTATTCGTTCGAACGTTTGTAGCTGAAATCTAAGAATCTTGTACGGGGTGGGTGGCGCAGACAAGAGTTCTCGTTCATATAGTTCAAAGCATATCAATAGAGTTTGCTTTTTTCGCCTTTGCGAGCAAAGCCAGTTATTACTAAATAAATAATTTCTAAATATAAGTATAGGAAGGATCAATACTGAAGTTGGAATACGAATGTCTCTTTCTCGAAAACATCAATTTTCACGAACAATTTGACCAGTTACACCCTCGTTCTACCGTATTGGTTACCACGTTCGAGTCTCACGGGGAGAAATGTTGGATACTGGGTAGAATTTGGACGGGAGTCGTTTCGGTTAGCGACGTGATCGCAACTGATGCGAACGGATCGCGAACACTGCTTTCGTTTCACTCCAGCGTGCAGTCGTTAATGGTATTTAGGACGCAGCTACCAGCTTCGAAACAGGAACTCGCCAACGTTACACCGTTATTTCGGACGAGTAGCAAGTTTTCTGCTGCGCTTTGAACACGTCACGGGTTCGCGAATATTGTTTAGAACCGTCCCATTTCCAGCCGCGTTGTGCGCGTGGATTTTTAACAACGAGCCTCCGCATCAAAGCGGCGAAGTCGCGAAAGAGAATCCGCGAGATCGTCGAAGCCCTCGGAGTTCGGCTCGGCTTACAGAACCCGCCAGTTTCTGGGTCTCGGTTAGGTATTGAATACTAAATTGGTATATCTCTCAATATATATCCCCAGGCTCTGATTAAGTCGGCTGAAAATGCCGACGAGATACAGAAACTCTCTTCGCAGGGGATACGTCTTACAGAATCCTTAAACAGTAGAAACTACGCAAAGTATCTGGAATTCCCTCTCCATCGCGAACTTCAAATCCCCATGGACAATTTTCCGTGAATACGATGTATCAACGCGAGCACGTACTCGCATTAAAATTCGTATAAAACTGTTGGCTCCAATTTATGGAGGGGGCGGGACGGAGCGGTTCTTTTTAAGCACCGTAAGGAAAGTTGTCGCGATCCGCGTGCCCCGCGGAAACTCTCCCCGGGCTTATTGCTGTTCAGTATTTCACCGTTTCCCAAGCGTGGATTGTCTCTCGGTTTCGTGAGAACGGGGGAGCCTGGTCGCGGCAAATAAAGGGAAGCGCCTAATGCGAGTCCACGACGATGGCTCCGGCTGCCTCGGAACTTCTTGATTACATACACTTTCTTGTTAACGTTCCCGCCCGCCTGACGTGAATTTTTATACGTACACTCTCTTTGCTATTCCACGCACCCGTTTCCCTTTCTCGAGCAACGTATGAATTTGATGCGCTTACTCGTTACCTCGTCGCGGTTACTCGAATTTTTATCAACCCTGGACCGTCTCTCTCCGCGATAGAATTACTATTCGATCATTTGCGACGCGGTTGGTTGCTGGTGTACGTACGAGACATTACGTTAATGGAATTTTGAATTATTTTCTGCATTAGAAAGCGTGAAGTATCGCGAATATAAAAAAGAGACGAGCCTAACGTCGATCGGAGATCGTAGCTCGTCGAACGATCGATGTAACCCCTGGATCTCATCTCGAAGCGCTTTCAATGTCGCGAAGAGCCCCGCTGCCGCGGTAGAATTTAAATCCTGTCTCTTCGCGGTGCGCGTTATTACTCGAAGCGCTCTAATAGAATGCACTTCTGGAGACTCGCGCAAGAAACGTTCGCCGGGTACAAAGTAACCGCATCTGTTCCTGGAAATAAATTCCCGTTGCGAGATCGCGGTCGTGGTATGCGCGAAAATAGCGGAGGATTCGCGCGCAGCTTAGCAGAAAAGTTTCCATCGCGTTTCGTTCCTCGTTTCTTACGCGGGACCGCGACGTATCGCATTCTGGTCGCGACGTACGGTCGCCCCGTTTACGGTCGAGCATTTCTCTGCGCCCGTCCAAATCGTGATCCTTTATTAGCGTTGTTGGAAAGTGGCAATCTTCCGCTTGTTCCGCGTCAGAGGAAGAAAAGCCAGAATGGCGGATTTTTTACGACGTATTTGCTTGCCACGGGAGTTCGATACATTCGGAAGTTTTAACAGCGTTCCGCGGGCATTTCGGAAAATTGTCGCGTCCCCGGATTTATTTTATCGATAACGCATACGCGAAACCGTAGCCACGATTTTGGCGCCATTTGATAAATGTTTAATATGTCGCGTTCTTTTTTCCCTTTTTTTTATTTATACGTATTCGTGATACATTCCTGCATGTTTGTGTCATATTTCACTTTTCGTTATTCATTTTATATCACATTTGTAATATTCCGCTTTTAGGAACAAATAATGCGCACGTAACAAACTCGCTAAATCAGTTTCTCGCGTTTATGTGAAACATGAAACTGCATAAAAGTATTCGATCAAAAATATCCAGTGAACCAGCTGGTCGTGTCATGGCGTCCTACCATTATTAATTATTACAACCTCTCTGCAACTACAGTCTCCAAAGATCTGCGTATTAATAATTTCTTATTTTAAAAATTCCAGACCTGCTGGCTGCTCAATGTACACGTCACGCTCAAGATTAGCCGTACGTGCACGATCATACTACCGAAAGGATCTCGCTGAATTAATTTCCACGCGTTGCGCGATTCACGACCGCGAAATCCGCACGAACAGCTGAGGAATCATGCGATTCGGCGTACAGTTTATCCGCAGACGCGTTCCGAGGCTCTGTGTCAGCGCGTTCAGCCCGAAAACGCTGCTGGGACGAGGGTCCCTCGGTCTTAATCAACAAAACCATAAACGAGGGAGCCTGGTCGCGCCACGGAATGCGGCGGATCCCCCTGGCAAAGGATCGCGAGTACGAGGTTGCGTCAGTTCCCGTGGTAGAGGCGAGATTTGCGCGTAGTCTAGCGGAAAAGTTTCCCTGGCTGGGAGACGAGGTCCTCTAGGGCGAGCGTGTTCGTTGCGCGTCGGTTGCGAAGCGTGAGGCTCGCTTCAAGTACGATCCTCCTTCGAGATGGATGCGAAGCCACGCGAACGCAGCCAGCGGTTGTATACGCGATCGGAGGGGTACGACGACGAACGCGAGGATGAAGATGCAGCAACGGAGGTACAGAAAGAGAGAGAGGGAGAGAGGGGGAGGCTGGGAGACGAGGGAACGCGTGTAATGCAGCGTGGAGCAGTAATTACAGGCTCGCGCGGACGTCCCCGCGTCAGCAAAGCGTGCACGCGCGTTTTCAACCGCGTTTATTGCCTTCATTGGTCACCGTTCGTGCTGGGAACAAAGCAGATGGAAATCCTTAACAGTTATTGGCCGGTGCCGGCCGTTTCTACGTCGCTGCCCCGCGGAAGGAGGGCACCGGCCGAGGCGGAGGAGCGATTTATCGGAGGTTACTATTCGGGGGATGGTGGCCGGCCTGGCCATCCTTTCTCCCAGTTACGAGCGGAACCAAGGGGACGACCGTACGAAAGGGCGACGATGGATAGGTCGGAGGGGGTGAGGCGTCGTCGCAAAGGGAGCGCGCGGGCTCTCCCCGTCACTTTCAATTAGATAATTGAAACGGAGAGAGGGGGAATAGATGCGACCGCTAACGCGTTTTCCACACGTGTTCTCGCGGGCAGCAGAGGCCGCCGGAATTTTACAAAAGCGGCTTTAAGTTCACCCTTCGTCCGCCCACTGTTCGCCAAGCGACGGCGGCCGCGGAGGGTGAGAAGGGGGAGGCGAGAGAGGGATGGCCGACCGATTGCTTCTCCTACGAGATTCGATTGTTCCCGTCCCCTTGTCCACGTGCTCACGGCAACCGCGAACCGCCGTTCAACGGGGTATTGTTCGATCTTTCGCTTCCCGATCGGGCGACTGGCAGATTTAATCCGATACCACGACGAGGACCGATTTCTACGTTCGATCGGCCCTCGGGGTTCCATTGTGCCCTCTCGACCAAAGCCGAGGCACGGCCCGCGCGACGATATTTATCGTTATCGGGGAGATTCCTTCCTTTATGCCCGGTTGTAATTCCGCGATTCCTTTCTTCTTAAATAAATTTCGCTGGAGAATTTAGGGCTACCTCGTAATACCTGCGTAAAATCCGCTCGCCGTTCACCTGTTACCGCAGCACGGTCTGACAGAAAATTCGACGGCCCGCTGTTATTGGTTTTCCGCTGCTTGGTCCGCGCGTGCACGGGATTTTGCGAAAGCGACGCCGCGCACGCGATCTCGTTGCTCTCGATTTCCGCCTTATTCTTCTCGGTATCGGTATCGCTCCCTAGATTTCCCGTCAACGATCCGAACTTGTACAACCCTTTACGCTCTTAAGAAGCTCGTTCGCCTCGAAGTACCCGACAGTCATAACCCATAAGCACCTCGATACCTATTTCCGTTGAACGAGTACTTCCATTGGGGGTTGTTTATTCGTTCGATATTTCGTACGACAACGGGTCGTCGAACGTTTCTTTGTTCATCAACGTTGGGAAAGGGAAAGAGAATGACAGAAGAGGAGGGAGAGAGGGGCGAAAGAGAGAGAGAGAGAGAGAGAGAGAGAAAGAGAGGTGAAGGGAACGAAAAGAGAAATAGAAGGGAATTCCGTTGAAACGGCTCGCCGGCGAATGAAATGACGTGGCCCAGATACGCGATCCTGGATTAAATCGCGAGAGATCGCTGATAATCTGCGCTTGAAATAACGCGGCGCGCATTCCGCTCGCGCTTTTCTTCGGATTCCCGTGTTCCCGGGCCGCGCAGCTACCCGGCACGCCAAGATTTTTGCAGAAGTAGGTACTTGTGACCTGCACCCGGTCGGATTCGATGATTGGAGCTGGTGAACGGCGGAACGGGGGACGAGAGAGAGAAATGTAGACGGGAACGAGCCGGGACGTGGGTGGTGGGCGAGAGAGGAACGCGTACGATTGCATGGAGGTTCGAATGGAGAAAAGTTCGATCGACTTCCGTTTCATCGGTCAGCAATTCCATCCTGTCGAATTGTTTCCGCGACACAGTATTTCCCTGTCATAGCGGATTCCTCTGGTCGGTCGAATTCTATTCCGTCTCATAAATTGATCGTTTAAATCTCGCAATCTCCCGGGCCCCGGTCACGATGGCAGGAAGAAAGGAACAATTTGAAGGAGCGAAACATTCGACGGGGGGGGGGGGGGCGCGCGGGTGAGACGCGTCCGCGGAAAGATGTCAAAGTTAATCGCCGCGCGATTGTTCCTCGATGACGCCGCGCGCGCTCGATGCTTCCTGCGTCGAAAGTCGGGACCACCCCGATTCGCTCCGCGGCACCTCGACAACCCGGATGATTGCAAGAAACTGGAAACGCGAACGAAGGCGAGGGGCGACGGGGGGCGCGTGTGATTACACGGCGTAACGAGACAGCGCGGAAGCTCTCGGTTCGATCGGGGAGTGCGCCGGGGTTCCGTGACGCTCGAGATTGTCCTATTGTTTTCCGTGGACCCGGTGCGACAGTGGGTCAAGGGTTAGGCACCGTTCTTCGGAAGAAAGCCAAATAGGAGGGCGCGCAGCTGCTGATTTTCCTCGTTTGCTCTTCGAACGAGGACAAACGCGGCGATGCCACCCCGTGATCGCGCAGGGTGGAAACGAGAGAGAGAGAGAGAGAGATAGAGAGAGAAACGGGAAACGCGTCTTCTACTCGCGCCCCCTTTCCGTTTCTCCGCTCGCTGTTCAGGATATTAAATATTAATCCCGCGAAATTACTAGCGCGGTAGCAATCTTTCGCTCTTGTCCCGGGTCCTCCTTTTTGTTGCTCGCAATCTCTAACTCGTCGCCGTCTCCGCCTACACGCGTACACGCGCGCGCGCGCCACCGTGGCACTAAGCAATGAGGAGTAATCTAGGCGGTGGATTAACCTCGGGGCTCAAGATATCAGTCCGGGATTTACCGTGGCTCGCCCCGTCGTTACGGCTTCCCCTGGACCGCCTACGTTTCCCGTCTCTCTTCGCTTATTGTTGGCCCGAGCGCGTGCGTGAAAACGCGCGACCGACCGAGCTTTCCGTGGCAGTCCGCTCGATCGTAAAACGAGCTGCGGCCCCCGCGCCTTCCAGCCGCGAGATCTGAATTTATTAATTGGTTAACCGCGGAGAAACGAATGGTCCTCGGTACGCGGCTGACCGACGATAATTCCGTTCCATTTGAATGTGCCGCCGATTTCGATTCGCGACGCAACCAGTCAGTTTGCGGACAGAGGGCTCGCGAACTGTTAATTACTCGCGTTGAGTTACGAGCGAGCCGATACCTTCTTCGGCTGTTTGATAATATTTTCGTTCCCCTCGCCGACGATGTCGATGGGGGAACGTTGTTACCGCAGTTCGAGCGGAGCGTTTCGAAGTATGTAGTACACGGTTCGGAAGTGGACGAGATATACGTTGAACGCTCGTGTCAGCGCAACTTTCGTGGACGACGGAACGGCTAAGGGGCGGATGAGGGTAAAGAGATAGGGCGGGCAAATGGAAGCATCGGTAGCAGGACACGTCTTTGCTCCTTTCTTCCGTTCTCTGGCTTCCCTCGTAATTTCGACCAGCGGTCTGATGTACTTTCGTTACCTCGGGGTTAATCCTCTCCTACACTTTGCTACGACGTTACGAACGGTTCCTTTAAACTCGTTCGTTGCATCGAACGCTTTATGATATGCCCCGAATACGCTCGATCATCTTCAAACGTCCTCGTCTAACGACAGAGCTGTAACAAGATCGCTGCGTATGTTGGAAATTTCCAGTTACGCTGAATTGCATCGGGAAAGTTTACGATCCAGTGCTTAAACCTGCGCGTCTCTCGGGAAGACATGATTTAAAGAGGATATGCAGTTCTGTCGCACGTGGCACTCGATGGTATACCTCGACGGTGAACTAAAACTCAGACTTTCACCATTTCAAAGTGGTCCTCGAGGTTTTTCTTACCGGGTGGTCCGCGATTAAACAGACCAGCCATTACGACGTCCTACTAATCCTGGCCCGAAGGAAACCCCTCGAACACGTCAATTCGTTACGCTTTCTCTTTCTTTTCCTTTTTTCTCGCTACAATATTTATCCTCGGTCCCCTCGGAAAGTCTCGTTTCTCATTAGAATACGTGGGATCGCACGTGAGATCGTCGAGTGGAAACAGGAACGCGAGACCGTGGGCAGAACGAGTTTCCACGCTGGAACAAGTGTACTTATGTATCCAGAGACGGCGGTGTTCTTGGTAATTTAGACTCGCAATGAATCGGGCGAATATGCTCGCACGCCGCGACAAAGTCGCTCGCAAATCGAACAAGTTATTGCTATCGGTGGTCCGGGTCTTAATCACGTTGCGGCGACGCTAGACCACCCGACACACAAAGTTCAACGATAGGAGCGCGCAACGGGAATACCCGGCCGCCTGCCGCGGGGATTCCTTTTTCTCGTCCTCCCCGGGACAATTTATCGCCGCGACCCGCAACGAATCCGATTGTTTAATGCGTATCGCGTGTCCGTGGCGAGACTCGGAATACGGGCGAGGGAGGCACGTTGCATTTCGCGTAATCGAGTTAAGCGCGAACGAAGGGGTGGCGCGTTCAACGTTTCTACGCTTTTGTTTGCAACGGGAACAGTTTACTAATGGATTTCAGAGTTATTAGCGCTCGTTATCGGACGTTCGGAGATGGTATTTTTAATACGTTCAACTGCACGCTTTCGTTCTTCGAGGAGATTTCGGGACTAATCGAGACGGAGAATAGAAGATCGAGCGGCGCGAGACGGGGGATGGTTATCCGGATATGTAGTCTGTATACGTGTTGTAAAATGGAATAGTAAGAGGAGAGCGATTTTAGGGTTATTTGTTCTCTCTTGTTGGAAGAGACACGGTCCTTTTATACCGCTGGGAAACGAGCTTCACTCGATTTCCTCGCTCCCTCGACCAAGATTTACGCAACAAAACCGCGCTCGGAGACCAGAGATACGCCTCACCTGGTTGCAATCTCTAATTGATTCAGTGCAAGTTTCTGCCACGATCGTGGAAAAGCGGTGCTCCCATTGTCGTTGGGTGTATTATTCTTCTCCGTGGAATGACGCAACGTATCACGTAGAGGATTCGCCGTGGAAACGGGCGAGCACGGTCAAATTCTCGTAGTACGGAGTCAGTTACTCACGCTCTGTTTCGTGTTTCGCATGGTGGATTGTTTGTATAAATTAATTGCCACTCTGTCTTTCTCTCCGAACGTAAGAACAAGTTTGCCCCAACGATGAAACGAGCGCGATGGACGAATTTCTGACGTGCGAGTGCGACAGCGTTAATTTATGCGATACGTTTAACGCATTTGCATCTCATTCTTCGGGTACGGTTCGCTCCGCTAATTTGCATAATGATAATAATAATGACGATTGACGAAATTACAGTACACGGAAGGTTATCCGTTGAGCGGTAACGGGGCGGTAATAGCGGCTCGAGGCGTCAGATATTCGAGAAAATATTGTAATGTGGATCTTTAGGAGCGTCAGATAACAATTTGAACCTTTCGAAATCCAATAACTCGTTATCGGGCCGCTGTAAATGGAAGTAATTCCGCCGCTCTGAAATCGTCGCGGCCATCTCATCGGCTGCTCTCTTTCCCAACCCCGTTCTCGCGCACCCCGTCGTCTCTTCTCCCGCGGCCAACCCCGCGGAGCCTCGCGCAAAGAAAATCGAGTTCCGCGGAAAACGAATACTTACAAATCCGATTCTTAACGAACAAAAACTGTCAACGACAGTCTGGCGCTGAAATTATTTTCGTCCGCGATGGAGTTCGTTAATGGATTGCGAGAAGACAGACAGAGAAACGGAGGTTGAGAGAGAGAGAGAGAGAGAGGGAGAAAGAGTGGAACACCGTCCGCGGAGAAACCGCGCGTGTACCCCTGGTTATAATTTCATTTTCGCACGGGACTTAATTGTTTTTCCCCGCTCGTCTACACGGTCGTTCGTTCGTTCTCCCCTGTTTAAACGTTTCGCGAGCGGGGGCGTGGAACAGCGGGAATATAAGGCGGGCATCGTTCGTCGTCCCGCATCGAATCAATCCTATTTACATTTTTACGCGAGACCACTTTGGCCCGCGCCGTTTTACATCGCCACGAGGACCGTTCGAAACGGTAACCGAGAGGAAGAAGCGGAGGCGACCGTGCAGTTGCAGCCGCCGTTTCTCTTTGCGGATCGTTAGCATATTTCCTTCTTTCCGGAGGAATATCGAGGGTACAGGCACGGGCGACGACGGCCAGATAGCTTCCAGTAAATTGTGTTCCAACGGTAATTCAGTCGTGAATCTTCCGGGCGAGCGAGTCCGCTGCCGTTTCCAATTACAGGATGGACTTTGATTCGCTGGGAGCCGGGGCATCGGGCATCGACACGTCGTTGAAAGGCATTGGTCGCGTGGATCGATATCGAAATTCTTTTGAGACGCACTCCTCCTCGTCGAGGCTCCCTCGCGGATCAGCTCGTGGGGCTATAAGCTGGCGGATCCCTTGCCAGCGGCCACCGACGTCTTTCGCGGAAGCGAGCCGAGCTCAAAGCGTAAGGGTTGCCGGAGGATATCGGCCTGACGGCTGTCGTCGATGTCGATAAGTCGGATAAAAATATATTCGTTGCTTTAATCGTGAAAATGTTGCATACTTTTGACGGCAGCTGCAAATTTCACCTGTTGATACCTGTAACCAGCTCTTATTCAGTTCATTTCATTCGGGGTGGAATGTCGTGCCGCGGGTATGGAACTTTCAGCGGCATTTTCGGTGGCTCGGGTTCGACGTTGAAAGTCCATTTGTAGCGACACACTTGTTCAATGAACGGTGTTAATATCGATGCAACGCTGCGATACGCGGACCGTAAATGGACCTTAAAGTAGTAGTTACGCGGGTACGTGGCAGAGAGTGAGGCTCAGCCGCGTTTCCTCGACGCTGTTCGCGCTCGATCCTGTCGAACACATAATTCCGTCGACAGACATCCCGTAGTCGTCTGAAGCGAAAATCAACCGAGAAACTTCCCAACCTATGCTCCTTGACCGCCGTTCGACGATATCCTTCCTACTCTTTAGCTTTTTCCTTTCGTCCGGTCAGCTCGGAGGTACGAAACGGTCAATGAGAAGTTCTGCCACGTGGAAATTCGAGTTTCCAGCTAAAGTCTAGCGAGGACGCGGGGCCGAGTGACCTCCAAGTCCGTACTTTATGCTCGGAGGAAATCGATTTCGCTCGAGCGTGCTCGCGTATATATCAAAGCGGTAGTTGGTATTCCGGCGCGAAGGGTGGAAGAAGTTTCCGTGAGGCGGCACGGGCAAACGAAATTGGTGATTCTTTGTAAGCGATGTTGCGTTTCGGGAAGGGTAAGAGTCTGCAAATTGGAACCGTTTCGGTATTCGCGCTGCGTGGGATCTTGGATACTTTTGGCCCCGTTCTTACTTGTTTCCGTCTGATTTCCGAACAAACGTATGCGCCTTGCGAGCTTCCACTCGATGGGGTAAAAGGGAATTACGATTTCTTGATGCATAAAAATGTCTCACGCTTGTTTTTCTATAAAAAAATCATAAAAATTAAATTGTTACGGGTGCATTGATCGCGATTTTGCGATAAAACCACAGTTGCCGCAAAAATGGCCAAACGCGCGGACACTTTCGCCCGATAATATCCGTGCGTTACACGCGTAAACGTGACCGGAAAGGGAACGTCGCGTGTTACGAAAAGAATTACAATCGCGGGTAATTAACGTGGTATCGGATGGGCGCGCGCGTAAAAACACGTAAACCCTCGACGTAGCGTCGAATGTAACGAAATTTTAGCGTACAGAATTCCCGGTTATTACCTCGGAAGTACTCGCGCGCGCATTAATATTTTGTAACGCTGACTAGGATTTAATTTATCAGGCAATTTTCAGCATAAACGCTAGGACGCGAAGCGGGCGAGGCAAGGCGTGGCAGGAACGATCGGTCCCCGTGAAGTTACATGAATTTAATTGAAAATATGTAGAACGAAGCGGGAGTACGGTTGAATATGTAGATTCGCGAAAAACGTCAAACCTCCGGGATTTTCCCGGCACTTTTATTTATGCGGCACAATGAGAAACATCGTCGACGCTCGGAGCGGCTATTTAACGAGGCGCGCTGCGAAATACTCGTTAATCTAATGCCTGCCAATTTAATTATTTCAATCGACCGACACTTCGCTGTATCTTTTTCATGTCTACAGCGACGTATCCTTCTGTTAACAGAATCCTTTAATTAAAAGACTGTTATTATTGTAATAAAACTAAGAGAACGCAACTTTATCTCGATTTAAGCAACGGATAAAAAGTGTCGACACCTTGGCGATATCGACGCACCCTTAAATTTAACCGACGCTCGTTTTCAATAATTTTCGTTTAAAATCGCTATGTTCCGATGGAATTTCAGGACGATACGCGCGATTATGAAGCTCGTGGAAAAAAAAATCAGGTCGTCCCTTGGACGCTCGGAATACCTAGCCAGGCCGCTTTGATTTACGGGTCAGATCAGCGGCGCGTATCGCTGGGTACGCGACGATCCATAATTATTGCCGTATTGTAAAGCACTTAGCCTTTATGACTACACACCGGAGTGCATAGCCATTCGAATTTTTAAAAGCCAGAAACACTCGTGTACAGCCGTTTGTTCCGGTAAATAATAGTGCACGCGGCAATAAATAAACCCGCCGGTGTAGTGGTGGTCGTGCTCAACGTGCTGCGTAATATTACGGCCGGTCGCCATTGTACAGAGAGCGCGGCGGCTACGTGACACCTAGAAAAAAAAAAAAAAAAAAAAAAAAAGAAATACACGCGTAGAATAGGAAATGGTAAATATGTACGGATAAATAAAAAACAAAAAAGAAAAAATACATGAACACGCGCGGGATGCACGCGGAATAACACGGAATCACGCTCGTTAGAACGAAAACACCGCGTCTGTACGATGCGGACCGTGTTATATCGGTGTCTCTTACTTTTTACCCCGCGATTCGTTTGATTAATTGGACGGAATTACGCGGAGTTTTCGGCGTTGAAAAAATTGGAGCCGAGCTGATGATCAGCTGAAGTGTGCTCTTTAGAATCGTTTTACAGATTCCGATTTCCGATAATTACTCGTTTTCATCGACCAGAATACATTCGAAGAGATCGATGCGTCGCTCGAAAATTGTGCAGACTTAAAGGGGCGAGAAGACTATCGAGCTGAAACAGTCTGAAACGAGGACGGAAATAGGGCGGACGTCGATACCCCCCGGTTATCAAAACCGAAATTAATTCTCTCACGATCGATGACAATTATGCGGCTAGTCATTTACCCGAGCGACCGACTTGGGTCCCGTAAACTTATTAAAGCCCTCGAATTCCGATATCCGCGTTGCAGCGTCGACGAACTAGGAATATTTTCCGGTTCCCCGTCGTTCCGGCAACGATCGGTAACATCGCATTCCCTTCGTCGTGATCGCGTTGCGCTTAAATCGAATTCAACGGGGAAACTGCGAATCGCTCGGCCGAGTCGATCTCGATGGATTCGCGGTTCCTCGATTCCGAATATTCCGGATTCGTAATGAAACCGATAATTTATGGCACGGCCAGGAGAATGTTAATTATTAACCGACAATGCAGGAAATATTAGAAATACCAGATCTTTGGACCAGAGTGTTGTGGTTAACTTCCATCGTGTGTGTTATATACATCTGCACCGCTGGGACATACCTATCGTGGACGCAATCTTATCGCCTCACGAATAATCGTTGCTCCGGTATTCTCGCTGCGAATAGTTCATTCGTTACGTTATCATTTAACATTTTCTACCTCCTTCTCGTTCGTTCGTTTACTTTTTCGCTGCCGTTATCTGTAATTCATTCGACGAATATTTCTCTAAGCGATTTAAACGTTCGATCGCTCCCTCGGGTGCGCCCATCCTTCGCAGCTAGCTCTGCAACGGACTGTTTCGGTCACGAGCCTCATCCTGTCTTCGCTGATTCTCGATAAAAAGCTGAACGACCCGCTGCTTTTCTCCCTATTCCGGTTCACCCTCTTCCGCGACCCTTGGCTGCGCTCGAAAACGTTCTCGATTGGCAGCTTCGGTTTCCTTTCCGGACGCTGCGATAAATTGAGCAACAACTCGTCCTCTTTTTATCAACAGATTCGCTATTCCCAAGAAGGTGTCTCGAAACGTCGTCGCGTTAACCGCCGCGGAGGGAAGAAGAATTCGAGTCGCGGACTCGCAGTATAACCGCAGTTCCGCCGCGGTCGCACTGTTTCATCGTTGGATAAAGCGTTCACTGTATTCTCGGGAGGTTCGCACGGTAAAATGTTATGTCTGCCGTTACATTCAACTACCGCTGCAATAAATGCATTAAAACGCTCCTTCCGCGGACTCTTTCCGTCACTGTTGCCTCGCGATGCGCGCACCCTCGTCCGCTCTTTTCTTCCCTCCAGATCTCGCGTCGTCTCGCGCGAAGAGCTTGCGCATTTTCATTAATTCTTACGACACGTGGAAGCGTCTCAAGATTTTCGTTGAAACTCACTAATTGTCGCTGCAAACGTACGAAGTCGAAATCGTCGAGTCGACTGCTGCGCGATGCGAATTTTTCGGTCGGATTTAGTTGTTTCACGTCTGGAAAGATGAGCGCGATAAATTCCGAACAAAGCGGAAACCGAGGGGAGCGGAGGGTCGGCACGAGCGGCGAAGGGGATGGAGAGGGTAGCCACGATCCGACAGAGAAAGGGTGGAACCCGTGAAGAACCATAAATCTACTGATTTACCCGAAATGCCGCTGGTGAATCGTCCGGTCGGAAGAGTCCTGAAAATAATGAACCGTGTCATATTGCTCCCGTGAACGTGGTATTTCTGAGGCGATTACCCAACAACCTTTTAATTAACCGCTTTCGTCGCAAACAAAAAATCACTGGCTTTTCCATTTCCTACAAATGCGATCAACGCGTTATCCGATATCGACAACGAGGCACCATATCGAAGAATGGGATCCAGGCGGAACACGCGAATGGAACTCGCTGGCGTGTTAACGACGCCATCCATCCATCCACTCGTCCTTCCCACGAAAGGAAAGTAGCGCGAGCGGATCCGTGAAAATCCGCCATGGCGGTGCCCGCGTGGAAGCGTGACGGCCGCGCGGTTGGGTCTCAGGGAAATCCTGGAAATCATTTCCCCCCTCGATACGTTCTTCCCTCGAACGGGGCCCCGTTGGCGGAGGGAGGAAGAGTAACCGGATTATCGTCGGTGTAAGAGGTGTATCCGTGGGGGCACGGATGCGCGCGCGCGCGCGC
Organism: Xylocopa violacea; assembly: GCA_963969225.1. Classification (NCBI taxonomy): domain Eukaryota; kingdom Metazoa; phylum Arthropoda; class Insecta; order Hymenoptera; family Apidae; genus Xylocopa; species Xylocopa violacea. The sequence goes on along the minus strand of CAXAJV010000013.1, from coordinate 18,436,248 downwards.
GCGCGCTCACGGGTATCGAAACGGTCTCGCGTTCTTGTGAAGTCGGAAAAGCCCATTTCGATGTCCCTTGTGCCATCAGGCAATCCCATTTGAGATTAGACGCAGGCGTGAATTGTGTTACCTCCGAGTTTGAGCGGATCAAAGGCAAATTCCCGGTTGGGATGCATACGTACGTAATTGATATGCCTGATGGGGGTTTCCAAGTCGGATAGTCAATTACCATAATCTTGTTGTGGGGAGAGGCCAGTCTCTGGTCATGCCGATTCCATACACCACGCTTGTATACATTGCGGGCGGGGGAGGATATCAATTCGATTTCGCGACAGGAAAGAAACCGCGGAGCGCCCCCGTGTACGTGTTCCTCGTATGGGTGCCCGTCGCTGACCGTCGTTATTAGATTCCGTTTGAAAGTGTAGGCAGCCCTGCGTCCTTGCCGCGTTCGTTTAGACCGGCATGCGCGCTCGCCTTTCCCTTTCAATTAGCGGCCACGCGATACATCGGCGCGCTATTAATCCTACTTCGTGATTGCAAGGTACGCGGGTGCCCCTGTCGCTATTAAACGAGCTGCCACGTTACCGTTGGTCTCCCTGATTTCCCGGATTCAATCTGGACGCTTTAATTCGCCGTTAAACCGTCGGATTTGTTGCAGCCGCGTCGTTGCAGTCGTCGTCGGTTATAGTCCGCGCGCGAGATTGCAACGCCACGCACCCCTGGATGCATCATCGAGGGCTGCTCGATGCGCTCGCGCCGCTTCGATTCTCGCCCCCTGCGCCACCTTTTTTCTCGGTTGTTAACGGGTTGACACGGTTCGACGAACTTTTCGCGATCCACGCTGAATCCAGCCGAGGAAAACGCGTGCCCCGGAATACTTGAGATGGATCAAGTCACGCGTACGCGCGGGATCGATGAAACGTATCGCTCGTCGAATAGTTCGCAGTAATCGAGGGTTATTCCGGGGAAATGTTTGGTCGAGTAGTCTTCAATAATTGCAGCCGCGCGCCGGCGTTGCTCGCGATTATTCGCGAAATTCTTAGGGGATGCTCGAAAGGGATCACGGTGGATTTATCGAGAAACGATTATCGTCTCGCTGCGACTAGAGATGTAGTCGTGCAACGTTCGCGGCTTGCGCGAGAGTTGCTTCAACGTATCATCCGTGAACAGACCTATCGCACGTGGTCGGTGTTCGAGGAACTCGCTGGAGAACACGACGATGGCCTTTCCTTGACCAACGGCGATAAGTCAGCGGACATTAGCCGCGCTTTCTTCCCAGCGACATTTACCGAGTCTCGAATGCCTTGGCCAGCCATAATCTCGGCTATCGCGCAAAAATATCACTCGCCGCGCACGTCCGGTCGGCGGATGATTAACGGCGCGGAGCATAACGAGACGCCTTTAAAAAGGACCACCTACTTAAATGCATATCCGCACGCTCTCCAGTTTGTACGCTTCTTAGCTATGCGCCGCGATTAGCCGCGTTAAATATGGCCGGCCATTTATCAGGGGCATAATAGAGACGTTACTTTCGCGCCATATGCCATCTCCGTACAATGAGCGGCCGGCCGGATAAATGGCCGTGCCGCGCAATCTGTCCCGAAACGCAACAAATAGCTAGGAAAACGGTTTGCGGGATAGCACACGGTTCATATTTACAATAGGACAATGCGGTTCAGCCAGGATGGGAGGGGTGAGCCGGCCAGTCGAGGTCCAAGTCGAAGAAGGACACGCGTCGACATCGACGGACCCCATTCCGGATAGATTTCGTCTCCTCCCCGTGCGACCTTAACGACAGGCGAAGGCAGGTCTCGCGACCTATCGATCCGTAACCAGGATCGTGCTTTTAGCTTCCGTACAACCGAACATAAACTATCTTTTATTCGTCTATCGCGCACTGGTAATAAAGGACGATCTTTTCGTACTCGCAATGGTTTCGAAAAGTAGATTTATATGTAAATCTGCAGCGCAACGAGAAGTCCCGCGTACAAGAATTGTATAATGCAACATTCGTGAATCTGTTAACGATCTGTGGATGAACATGCACGGCGAGGAGTCGCTGCTCGAAGGAGATCTCGGGGAGGAACGAAACTCGTTAGCGATAAGACCTGGCTCGCTTCACGGGAAGTCTTCGTTAAACCCTTTTTCTTCCCATTGCTACGCGGCTGGGCGTTGTTGTTTATCGTAAGAAGGATTTTAGCTGGCTGTTAAAGCAGGGCGACGTATAATTGGCTGATAGAGCGGCGGCGCTCGTGCCGTTGGAATTTTAAGCGCAATCGCGCGCAGATAACGGGGATCCGGAAATGGGAGTCGAACGCAGCGGCGGGCTACGTGGCTAATATGAGAGTGGCTCGTATATCGGGCTTGCTCGTGAATTAGTGGGATCGCGATCAAACATTCTATTTGGGTCCACTAAGTGAAAAACGTCGTTGAGTCGCAATCGCGATGGCTGCTGGCCGTCGAGGAAATGTTTTTAATCCGAGCGCCACGTTCCCAGAGGCGGCTCCGTAATTTGAACTTCTAAAATAATTAGAAAAGATACCGGGAACGCTCGTTTGATCCTCTCCAGCGCCGCGCGACTTAAAAATTAGATAGTCGAATAACCGCGCTTTATAAACGATCGCTTTATTCGCATATTACTGCGCCCTATTTGCATCTCGTCGCGATAGCCACCGATACCAATTACAAATAGTCCGTTCGCGTGGAATTATTAGTTGCTGGTTACGAATTCAAACCGCGGGACTCCGTTCAATTAGAATCACTCTTTTTTTCCCGCGCGAGCGAATAAATTAGCGGCCGCGGCGGGTCTAAATAAATATTTCCGCGAGCAAAATTTTATTTAATCGCGCAGCGCGATAATTATAAAGTTTAATTCGGAGTTACTCGTCTTAATTTCTGCTTGAAAAGGAAGCGAGAGAAAAGAAAAAAATGGAGAAAAAAATGGAGAAAAAAATGGAGAAAAAAATGGAGAAAAAACTGTACGTGACGAAAAATTGCAGAAAAAGTAAAGGAAAAACTGCACGGAGGGGTAGCGCAAAGTAATCAGGAGGCGTTTGTCGGTCGGCGCTCGCGGCACTCGCGTTAATTCTAATCCCGCTAGACGTCCGGTCGCCCTATCATGCATGGGTCTTCGCTAATTTGCACAATAATGGTGTAATTCCAGCGTCAGGAAGATAGCGGCCGCGGCCGTGCCGCCTTCCTGCCTGGGCGATACACGGCCGCCGTACGTTCCATAAACACGCCCTCGCAACACCGTGTATAAACACTTCGCTCGGACGTGTTTGCGGGTCGGGATGGGAAGGGTTGGCCGAAAGGGCGAGCGCGGAAGGTGGAGCCGTGGCGGAGGATAGCGGCGGAACCAATTAGCAGCTAGGTGGTTGAAGTGGATAAAGGACGGGTGGAAGATGGTGGAATTAGAGAAAGCGGTTAAATGAAAATGCGAAGGGACTAACTAAGGGGGGCGGGTGAAGGGAGGGGGATGAAATGGCCAAAACGCAGCGGGAGAGTTTAAGGATAAGCGGAAAGGGGTGGCGAAAGGGTACAGAGCAAATGGAACGAGCGGAGGAAAAATTAAACAGTGCGGGGAAGAGCGAACGACATTGGTGGACGTGGAGGAAAATAGTATTTAGAGATAAATTGGAATTTTTAGTACGGAATTGGGTAAAGTTTGAGAGCGATCAGGGAGGAACTGGTGTTGAATGCGACGAAAGTGGAGCGGAGTAGTTAAAGGATAATTGGAGAGCGAGAAAATAGGGAATGGACGCTGGTGGAGGATGCGGTGGTAAGATTAAACAGCGCGGAGAGGTGGAAATGACGTTAAGAGAAATAGGGATGAAAAATGTGGAAGAAAAAAATAGATATTTAGTAGAAAACGGGGACGATGCTTGGGAGCGAGTTGGGGACCAACGAGCGGCACGGCTCGATGGCGGAACGGAAACAGGGGAGACGGAAAAATCGGGGAGGCAGAGAAAAAGTTGGACAGCGGCGTGAATGGGAAACGGTGGCGTTCGGAAATGAACCGACTGCTCGATCGCGATTTAAAGCGCAACGTCGCTGTTGCACACCGGTGTGCGAGCTCGTGTTATCGACCGTGTGTAATCTGGCTGGGCCGTGTTTATCGTGCTACGAACAGCGGGCGCCCCGCGCGATGGTCGTTTAAACGTTACATAAGGCACTGTTGCGATTAACGCAGCTTCCGATTTGAGCGACGATCCAGGGTAGAATTCGCCGAGATTTTATCATCGACTCCCGATATTCTCAGCGATCGTTCGTGCTTGGCGGCCCGTAGCTGTGCCCTTTGCGCGTGCATCGCGAATATTTCACGAAATGTATCACGAGTTAACAGTTCGAACGGCGGATGCGATGGTAGAATAGCATAAACCCAATCTAACCGAATCTAACTGGGTCCAGGGTCAACCAAACCCAGTCTAACAGAATCTAACCAGGCCCAGGAGCGGCCCAGACGAACTTAAGCGAACCTAACCAGGCCCAGGGCCAACCTGACTCACTTTGCTCATCTGTTTTGGATTATTCGGGATTTGAACGAGAAATTAGATGCGTAGAATACTCAGTAGTCGTATTCTAGGTCAAATGACATTTTGAGAACATTGTGAGGCGTAAAAAATGAAAAATAGCAGCCATATCACGAACGCTTGTATAAATTATAAAAGGTGCAAAAGGTATGAAGATTACATAAAGATTACGAGCGTTCTATCATCGAGATAGCAATTTATACTTGTCCCCTTTTTTAACGCGACCGATCGTTATTTCCATCCCCATGGCCGGCGGATTTAGTAACTTGTTTCATCAACGAGTCATCTCGCGTTAATTAAACGTGTTATCAAATTAACGCAGCGGTAACGACAACGCGAGGTTTTAATTAAATCATTTATAATAACAGGACTGGCGCGATACGTTAATCATATGAAACGATGAAATAAATCGATATTACTTTTAATTAAGTTACGGCTGTTTTCCTACGTTATTACGGAAAATTGTCGTAAATTATAATCGATGGGAAATTATCAATCATACGCGTGTTTCTGGCCGGATTGAAAACCACCCCCGTCGAGCTTCGCTCCGCGGCCATCCTCGCGATGCTCGCCATCGTTGCGAACTCTAACAATGCCAAAAAACGCGTTGCTATCGCGAAATCCTATCGATGTTCGATCATCATGCATTAACATCCACCGTAACGTACCTCGACAACGTGTTTTCTCGATGGAATTAACGTCGAGTTAAACAGTTTCTGTCATTACCAGATATTATCAAATATTCGATGCAGCTGTCTAATTTCCATTCTCGGGCCACCTTGTAAACTCCACGGAAGTAACGAAGAAAATTAGACTCGTTACACGTGTGGTATTATCAATCTTAATTAAAGGGAATAAAAATATCGATACGTCAAACGCGTCGCGACAATAAAGAACAGTTGTCGAGGCGCGTACACAAACGTGGCGCTGTTCGAGTGGCGTTTTTCGAGTGCAGCGTCGTCGAGGGAGGGGGGATTATTTAAGATTATCAACGATGCAACGGACAGCGGGGTCGAGGCGGATTCGTCCGCAGTGGATCACGGGTAAATGGGGACGGCGTCGCCAAGTACTTTAGATAGCTATATAAATTAATTGTACGATTGCGGGGTGCGTGTTTCGATCTCAAGTGGGTTCGCGAGATTAGAGGGCCGGTTTTTGTTGGATTTGCACAACAATGGCCGGATCAGCGCGGCATGTGCGAGCCCACCGCTCTCGGCGAACCGCTTGTTCCCGCTTCGGGGGATCCTTAATCCCAGCGCTCTCCAATTTGATACAATTTCCTGTCCTCTTTTTGTCGCGCCGATAGGGAACACACCGTCACCAAGCACGTGGACCTAACCGTCGGTTTAACGCGCCTTTCGACGGAACTGCTTTTTCATTTGCTCCTCATTTAGGAGCGCGTCCGCTTCCCTGCTGTCCGCCGGGCACACTTCGTTGGCCACGATTCTTCCAGTCGCCAGTACGATGTGTTGGTTTATGCAGGGGGCAATCAGAAAAGTTTGTCCATTCACCGTTTGGTTTCGTCGATTCTCCTATGGGGACTGTATTAGAATTGGTATCATTACTTTACGATGTAAACTACCCCCTCAGTTAGATCGACGGATAGGATATACCAGTGGTCGACAAATTTATTAGTGAATAGAGCCAAATATCAACGATAAAACGATTGAGATTTATTTTGAGAGTAAAATTTTGTAAACTCAAACTTCATTTTTAATTTGATAAACTTTAATTTCAGTTCTAAGTTTTAATTAAACTATAGATAAAATCAAATAAAACTTTTTATCATATTTAACAGTGATCTTATTTACTGATGCGAATTAAATAGTAAGCAAAGTATCCATAAAATTCATGACAATCGTAGTTGATGGCAGAGTCGCATTCAAGAGGCCAAAGAGCCGCGGTTTACCGACCTCTGGGGATATACTACTTAAAGAGGGTAGTACGATTCTCGTGGATACACGAGAAGTAATTCATACTTTTTATGACTTCCCGAACACCAATAAACAAAGATCGTTCGATAAATCCCGTGGAAAGTGTCCGCGCAATGGTTAGGGACCCGTTACCAGGGCTTTTTTCCCCAGCCAGCGTGGAAACGGCAACAAGAAGATCGTTGTTTTGCAGATGCGGCGATTTTTTTTCTCGCTGGGGGTCAGCCAGCCGAGCAACGGCAAAGCAAATAAATATGGAACGCGTGCGTATCGTTTATAAATCAAGATGAACAGGTCGGGCAAAACATCGAAACGAGATTGCAGTCCGGTGTTTCCGTGTCATTGATTTTCTTCTCCCCCCGCGCGTCGCGTTCGATCATTTATCGATGATTCTGAAAGGCAACAATGCTCGCGCCGGGGAGAGCGCACAAAAGCGAGCAAAAAATCCACGGGGCTACCGCGTGTCGCTCTTCGCTTCTGCGATGGAAAAAACGTATTTTGACGTGAGCATTTTACCGTGTGTCAAAGAAACGCGCTCGATGCTGGCGCGCCTCAAGCTCGCGCGACGTTTCGTCCGCGGCGAGCAACGGGATGGCCGACGATACGATTGCGGATTTTCGTCGTCCCATTGAAACGTTTCGCGGTTGCTGATTATGCGAGCACGCGGGACATCGGGAGAGTTAAATTAGAGCCGACTCCGTGGAGAGGCGTATCAAAATTCGCAGTCGTACGCGCGAGGGGGCGCGCTGAAAGTTTGAGGGTGGAACGAGTTCGCCCTGTTCCTGGAACATTTATATCCCGGGAACGGCGAGCCCTGCATTCAGTCAACCTTTGAATAATTTCATCGCGGATACTTTTGGCGAAGAATAGGCGGAGCACTCGCGGAAGTATCTACATGACAAGTACGTCTGTCCTATGGCGGAAACGCAGACGTTGTAACTCACGAAAATAAGATGGAAGGAAACGCGGACCCACGCCTCGTTGCGAACACTCCGCCGGGGAAACTTTCAGATGTGAAAATAAACTTTCTTTCGCATCGCGTCGTAAGTCGTCCGACATCATGAAACATTCAGCCAGGAGCGCTTCAAAATTTGCGTTTCGAACGGGCATTTCCTCCGTTCTCCTCGCTCTTCTCTCTCTCTTTCGCGACTACCCTTAATTACAATATACAGCAAGATTTCCAACGGGAAGATATTACGTAACATCTTGATAACACTCTTGAAACTCTCGCCGACAAAGGGACGCCCCGCGTCCAGAGACAGATCCATCGACAAAGGAAATGGCAGGAAATCCTGAATCTTGACCGTGGAAATCCACAGAGGCCATCCCCTCACGATTTCCATTTTTATTGCGCCTATGTCTGCGGGAGCCGCGCGTCTCTAGGAATCCGTGGCGCTAATTTGCAAACAGATAACCCTGAGTTACGACCGTGAACTTTCACGGATATACGAACGAGGTGGAGGACGAGGAGGAGGAGGACGAGGACGACGACGCAGGGCGAGACCCTCTGGTTCCCGTTTTCCCTCGGAGTCGCGCGAACCGCGCCACGAGAAACGAGCTCGGGACTCATCCGCGATGACGGGACCCTGGACGTGTGGCTAAATCAAATTTAAAAGAATGACTCGTACACTTGTTCCGCGGGAGGAACAATGGCCTTTTGAACGGCTGTTCCCCCTCGAGAACCTTTCAAGGCGTTTGCTGACATTACGCTGCGCCGAGTCGAGAGAGCACAATGGAGAATTGTGCCGTCACAGAAGCAGCGCCGCGTTTCCTCCTCTGTTCGGAAGTATCGGGGAATTGAAATAGCTCGGAAGACAACTGTTGCTCCTCGGCTGGCCGGGAAAGAGCTCGGCTAATTTAGCCGCGAATGAAATTTTCGCGACTCGTCCACCAGTTTGGTTCGTTATTTTTAATCGCGGCCAACGATGGCGGATGACTGCTCGCGGTTCGACCAGCTCGACGACGACGACACGCGAGATCGACCGCGCAGGGAACCTTCTCGTTTTTAATCGTCGAAACGTTTCTGAAGGCGAACGCGGGGTGCGGCTCGGTTCGATAAAATCGTGGAACCAAAACGCGATTTCGCCCTGAGCGAGCCGTTCGAACGTATAAAACGTACGAGCATCGCCGAAGGAGCGTATGCCCTGGCGCGTTCCGCGTGTTTCAGCGCCGGAAACAAGTGGCGCGCGGATATATAACGACGAAAAGAAAGTGGACTCCCGGACCGTTTCATTTTACAGCCGCTGTATTTCGTTTAAAAGAATCGTAGCTGATTTACTTTGCCCGGCGAGCTTACTTTTTATTGCCCCGGCCGCGTATTTCATTCTCTGCAGCGGTTTTTATTGGCTGGGCCACTTTTATTATAGCCTATCGATATTTTTATACACGCCGCCCGTAAAATGATCGAACTCCTTTAGGATTCCGCCGCCGTTAAAACTTACCTCTCTGTCGGCTGGAATATTCTACATTACGATCAACCTCGATTTACTGCACTTTTTCTTGCTTACCATCCAGTGAGCACATCTATTATATATATATACGTACGCGTACAAGTATTGGCCGGAATTGGAATTCTGAAACGCAGAATCGTGAAACGCTTCTGATGGGGGTGAAACTTCGATAAATCTCACTCGTCCGTGTAATTTATTGGTATTCTGCGTGGTGCTTCGACACGATCAATAACGATTAGGAGGAACAGGCCAGATTGGCCGGAAAAAATATCGTATCGGCTTAAATCACCAGGTCGCCGTTCCTACGTTTGCCGCGAACCTCGCGGGGCCACGGCGCTCCGGTCATTATTTTAATTGTTACGAACACCACGTCGTTCCACGGGGCCTTAATTACAGCCCTCCGACCGGGGGAGAGAAGTAAAGCGATTCTATACTTGCCGTACGCGCTTACCAGAAGATCCTCTCACCTTCGCCTGGTCCACTGTTACCGCGCCGCGAACGTGAGAATCAATAGGATCCAATTAGCGAATCCGATAATTAAGGTACCGTTACGAGTCCGAGAAATTATCGACTGCCGCTTCGACGATTTCTTTTCCATTGCTGAATCGCATAATGACGTTCTTTTTGGGGGGGGGGGGGGAGGAGTTATGTTAATAACTCGAAGTCGCCTACCGAAAGAAGATCGAATAGAGCACAAATACGGTGGAAGGTGTTCGCAGAATGTATAGAGCAACGCAACACGAAGTAACGGAATTGCTTTTATCATCTAATGAACGACTATTTCATTTGTGTTATCAGATATATTCGCGTGAGTAATGTTAGTACACGAAACGCTATGCCACTTTTTCAAGGCGTAAGTATTATCGTGTTCTTCTTCGAACAATAAAAATTCATGGTTATGCAACGCAAACCGCGGTCGTTTTGGAATATTGCACTGCGAGGGGAAGAATCTGGCCTAGTTGGTTAGATTGGATCGAACAGTGCCGTCCAGTTGTATTGAAAACACGGGCTACAATATCGATATTTGCGGGTAGTTTAAGGGTTACACTGTGCGAAAGCACTTTAATTTCATCTCGCTGCGATATTTTGCATTACCACGAGTATCGATGTAAATTCTTTCGTATCGACAAGTGGAATTTTGTGTACGTGCACGTAGCAATTTTCACCATCCTTTTGTCCTAACTTTATGCATCTGCATATTTCACAGTTAAATTGAACCGTGCAGTACATACTGAAGTCTCAAGAACCATCTCATTAAATTTTACTGCATACAGTTTTCCATAATGCATACGGGTGATACGTAAAAGAAGTGTCGATTGTCGCGAGGTAGTTTCTGTCGCAAATCTTGCTCGCGTATCCTGTTTTCCGACGGTTCGCACCCCTCGTTCGTTGCATTTAATCTGGCCTGCCGTCACCCTGCCGCGCGACCGTTCTCGCGCGTACATTTCGTCGTTGTGCATCAACATCCGCGCGGCAATTCATTTACTAGTGTACTCTACTCGTTTCACGCTGGACACGCGTCGATGAAGCGGCAGGCGTCGCGACGCGGCTACGTTTTGGCGCGATGGCGTTTGTTTATTCCAAGTGGAACACGCGGTACAGGGGAGCAGAACATTGTTTCCGATCGGAACTTGTCGCTGTTTACCGTGAAAGGTGTAGATTTATGAGCGTACGCTTTTTTTCAACGCGCGCGGTGGCTCCATTCGCTCGAGATACTTCGATCCCCCCACGTCACTTCTCGATCCCCGCGACTGAGAACTCCTTGTTTGATAAACGCGAGCGTTTAAGCGCCATTACTCCACGACGATCGCGTCAGCGCGCGTGTCGCAATTACGGTAATTCTTGGCGATTAGAAGCCATAAAGAGAATTTCGACGTTGAAGAACTTTTCTTGTTCCGCGATACGTCTTGTTCGCCCCCAATTGCGCCTCAAGTTTCTACCCCTCTCGGGCGAAGAAACGAGCCGGTAGATTTCCACGAGTGGTCTGAGACGTAGGGCGCAATTGCAGCTACAGTTAGCGGCGATTAGGGCACACAGGGTGTTTCTTACCGCCAAACTTTTTCTACTTCCACCACGTTTTAATTGCACTCGAAACTTCCATTCTCCCCGACTCGCATCGCACTTCGAAAAACAAATTAACGCGCTACTGACTACCATCGAAGTTCTCCTCCCACCCCGTCGGTTCTTCGAACCTTTCAATTACATTACAGGATCACTGGTCTAACAAAGAACACACGCCCGATCGCTCGACATCGAATCGCGATATCGAACGTTATCGTTCGGCGAAGCTCGTCGCGCTACGTTGTCGCGGCTGAAACGACGCGATGACCCTTAGCGCGGGTGCAAATGACGCGGATGTAACGATAGAAAAAAAGAAAAGAAATGGAAAGGAAAAAAGGGGGACAGAAGTGGCGGATGGAAGTGGTGGCGCGTGTTACGTCAAAGGCCGATCGTGAAATGTTCCGCCTGTTGCGCGAACGAGAAAAAGACGCGTGCCGACCCTTGGGCAGGCGAGCTGTCAGCGTTTTCCATCCAATTATCCGTAATTACAGAGGGTACCGCACAGCAACGTCGTCGTGACCGTTTTCATAATCGTTGCGCGGCTGGCCAGAGAGAGAGAGAGAGAGAGAGAGAGAGAAAAGAAAAAGAAAAAAAACAGAAAAAAAAGGCAAAACACCGACGGAATTTCCGGCGTCGCGACGTCTAGACGTCGATCGCGCTCGCAGCCTCTCGATATAATTGGAGCAGGGAAACCTCCGCGCGTCGGTCGCGCGCCATCGGGAATAGAATTCAATTCCGTTCGATATCCTTTTTGATTACCGAATGACTGGACGCGCGGACCGTTGGGCAAGTGGATGATGGCCGATTAGCGTGTTATTGAAAGATAGCTTTGTAGTAAATGGCCTAGGTATCGGGGTTAATTGGCGGGACGGTCGAACGTTTACGGGCGCTTAATTCGTAAGCCGGAACCTCGTGTCGTTTCACGAGCTAATGGCCCCCGGTTGTTTTACAATAACGGACTGTGTTATTTTGTATAATCTTTGTCGCCGAGTTTCGTTAAACGTCGTTGTATCCATAAAAGGTTTACTATGTTATCTTAAGCACGGTGGATCACGGAAAGCTCTGAAAGCGGCTTTTAAAATGAAACACGGCTGCGTGATCGGGAGTTCCACCGATTTCCAGCCCCTCCCGCGGCCCGATTTATGTAACAACGCGCTTTTTAAACAGGCGAACGTTCATCGTGCACGTAAATAATTAAGAATAATCGTTCCTATTAGCTGAGCCCCGTTAATTCGTCTCGCTGGTCTAAAAATCCAGACGGACCCAAACCGACGTAACAATCGTCCTTATTTCTCTCTTTCACCGAACACTTATTGTGACTGTTTAGCGTACTCGAAACCCATCGCGGAACAAAAGGGTCGTCGCTGTTAAACAAAGCTTTCGTTGGCATGCCCTGGCGGGAACAATGGCCGGCCGTTCGCCGCGAAATTTTCGGAAGACCAGAACCGTGTCGGCTCGCAGCGTTTCGCGAAATTGCGGTTCGAAGGCGGACGGTACACCGTCACCGAATTAATTACGGATTGCCGTGTTTCGTTCCATCAGAGAAATTCCCGTCCGCGGCCGATGCTCCAATAAAGCTCGCGATGGACGGAGAGCGGGGCCCCGGGTATACGTCGGCGAATAAATGACTGTCATTTTTACGATCCCCGTATCCTTTCATTTGCATGGAACGCGCGTCGCGTTATCGTCGAATAGGACGGCCATCGTAATCGCGGCATTCGTAGGGCGCAAATATTAGTCGCATTATTCAAAACGCTTCGCGTGCACATGGCGCTGCCGCCGTCGAGCCTCCTCGCCCTTCTCGTTCGCCGCGGTATCTCGTTCGAGCGAACACGCTCCCGCGAACAATATGAACGCGTGCGATTCCACGCGAAGAATAGCCGAACGTTCATAACCTGGCCTATTTTTTAAACTGCGAGATTCCCGAAAATTACGGCCGCTTCGAGCGCGGATCGCTGATACGCGTCCGCGGCGTCTGCCACGGTGGATATTAAAATACACGCCGAATTTTTTATAGCGCACCCGTCTCGGATATTCATAACAGCCGATTGAAATTTCCCGTCGACCCAGAAATATCGCCTCGCAAGCGCCGCGTTTTGTCTCCATTCTTTTTTTTTTTCGAAATCCCGTCCTACAAATTCCGCCAGCGTTATCAACGTCTGGCGTGCACCACCGGATACGACCGCCGCGCTGGCTGCGGATAATTATACGTAAGGAACGTTGTTGTCCACCGCCCGTCCTCTTTGAAGATCAAAGCGTTCTGTTATATGGAGCATCCGAGGAGCGCCCCTAGGAGCGCTAGGCAACGGCTCTTAGACGGCGAAATTCCAAGGCAATGAGGTATCAATCACCGAGATCATTGGATCCCCTGGCGCGTGAGAGAAACGGACCACCGTCCCATCCAGACGCGAAGACGAAAGGGGTAGTCGCGTGCGCTGCTCGTTCCTCCGCCGGGAAATTCCGCATCGCCGTGGCCTTAGGCCACTGACGCGGGTCCGACGTCTCGTGTAATTCGCACGGCCATATTTCACCCAGGCTGGATCTCCATCGTGTACCGCGCGCGGAGTACAGCGGCGGGGTTCTTAGACCCTCGACGATTTCAATAAATTATCAAAACAACGTCCGGCCCGTCCCGTATTAGCGTGAGAAGGGATAGAAGGAGAGACGCGACGGCGACGTTACGAGCGGAGCCGAGCCGAGGCGAACGAGTTTAAAGCGGCAATTTGCTCCAGTCCTCGTACCATCTGTCAAAAGGCAACGGACGTATTATCGGCCAGGCTTGGCCAATTACGCCCAGGGCCCACCAGATCGACCCTAAAACGCGCTCGATCCAGCTTTCTCTCTAATTGTTCGAAAAAAATCATCTCGACCTCTCTCTCTCTATCGCGGAGGCTGACCTTCTTTCGGCTCGATCGAACCCGCTCGAATCGCCTGCCTCCTCCACGATCCCCCGTTCGATCCATCGATCTTCCCTGGATCGCGAAACGGAACCGTCGTCTCGCAGCTGTTGCCGCGTTTGACGCGTCCACGTGGAAATCTCACGAACGTGCCTGGTTATCGACGAAATTGCTGCTCGTGGGGCGCTGTGGGGCAAATGTGACTGATTCGCGAGGGTTGAAGCGAACGCTGCTTGAGCAAACTTACGTGGGGAGGGTGTGATAAAATTTCTGTTCGATGGTTCAATGAATTGTACGCAATTAAATTTGAGTAACACTTTGAAGCACAACGAAAGAAAGAGAACTCCTGGATAGTTCGTGCCATTTTAAGCGATACAGACTGTTGAAATAATTTCACTAGAAAATGAAGGTCTATAGAGAATCATTTGATTAAACATGCTCGATCGAACACATCGCATGCGTCGCTAAGACGAAACGAACAACGAATCATTCGGATCACCAGCGTCTTAGTGTCAGCCGAGCAATTAGGGCGAACTAGAGAAAATTGAATTCCATTAAAAGGCGCAAGGACACGGGAAATAACGCGGTCCTCGTAAATTATGCAGCGGCGTCAGAGGCCGCTGGGCGTTCTATTCCGGGTTAACACTCGTCCGTTACGCGGGCTAAAAGCGAACACCGTGCTTTGTCCCAACTACGGCGAATATATTTATCCGGGCCCGCGGATAGAGGTCAAACTTGAATTCACCTGAATTCAAGGGTTGTAATTCAAACGTCCGCGGGCGCCTTCATCTTCAGGCAGCGCCGCCGCCTTTTCAAAGTTTCCCAGAGATCCGTGGCGCAGAAACGGGCTGCTCGGACGTGGGGCGACGGCGGCGGCGGCGGCGGTGACGGTGGCGTCGGGGGTTGCGCATTCAGAAACAAATTCCGCGGCCGCGTGTGCCTTTGCATCGGCGTTGCTCGCGTTTAACCGCGACACTCGCTTCGACGGACGTGGAATGAAATTTTTAATGACTTCTAAGAGCGCTCGGCATTCACGCCGGCATAATCCTGCGGTTTGAAATTGTAACGAACCGTCTTCAGCTGCGCGCGCGTTAAACGCTCGCGCTACGCTCCGGAAACGTTTCACGCTTTTCAAGCGGGCAGAGGAACGGAGGAGGGTGTTTTAACTTATGCGAGTTAGAGAATGAAAGAATAGGACGAAGGATGTACCGGTGAATCGCTCGTTTGTTGAGATTAACAAAAACCGGCGCGCGTGGCCGTTTGCCTTTTACATCGAATCGCGTTTCCGTTCCGACGCTCCGCTCGCAGGAGCCGTGTTTGCTCGCGAAATTTTGTCCGCCCCGCGTTCCAGTTTTCCGAGGTTAAACTTGTAAACTATCCAACGCGACGACCGGCCAACCTTGTCCTAGATAGTCGCGCAGCCACTCCGGTGTTTCAATTGGACACGGTGTAACGAGTAAAATGGCCCTGTACGAGCTTTTGTTTGCACGGTGTCATTATCAAGTTCAACAGTGCGAGCCGTACAAATCGCGCAATCACCATTTGATATCGTATCGCTGTTCCACGCCACGAATCTGCATCTATATCGCCATTGTTTCCAAGTAATTTCGATCTCATTTTTCTGCTCTAGCGCAAGGAGTTCCACGATATCCACGCTCGCTTCGACGGGGATCGAGAAGAGCAAGGGAGGAGAACTTGGTCGAATCAAGGATGCAAATGAACTACCGGAGGAGCCGCTGGAGAACAGCAACATCGGTCAGACGCAACGAAAGGAGTTAATGAGCGGTCAGAGCGGTCCTTCTGTAATGACTCTTTTGGGCGCACCAGGCCCCTGCGATGAGTGATCTAAACAAGGACAAAGGGCCACGGGAGGTAGAACGTCGCCCGACGGGAGGTCCCCGACCGTTTCGAGTCCGCTGCCTCCCAATGGGAATACATTGTATACTTCGTAGTCATCGACGGTTAACCGTCTTTAACCGGCTGTCGAACCTCCCTCCGTCGTCTCGGACGATCCTCTCCCATAATTAAGACGGTGAATCGCAAAAAACCCTTTAATTGTTCTCAGGTAATAGATTCGATCTTCGAAAGTCGGCTCTTTTATTCGGTTTCGTCTTCGATTTCCCTCGAATTAACTGGCAACCCTTTGGTTACTCGCGAGGGCTGTTGACTGCGACAACAGCAAGAGACGATCATGACTCGAACGTTGTTCGCCGTCTAAAATATCTAAATCGTGCGAAGTCTGGTTTGCTGGAATTCTTAGTTCACTTCGGTTATTCTCTTCGCCAAGTTAAACACTATCTCGGTCTAGAAATTCATTTCCGAACGAACCGGACACGAGCGACGCAATAACTTCCTTCGTTTTATTCGGTTCGTTTCTGGTGGAACGGAAGTGTGTTCATATCTGCGCGAACGTGGTAATTAGTCTAAAAGGTCTTGATATAATATATATATATACACGTGAAACGCGTTACATTCCGATATCTGGTACGTTTCGTGGAATGAATGGCGAGTTATTAAATTGCTCGGAAGTGCATCAGGGAGAAATGAAATTTTCCGAAAGATTCCACGGGGCGGTCGATGGGGCGATTATTAATAAGGGGAAAAAAGGCGGTATCGAACGGGCAGGTTGTCGGAACGCATCGATCGAATAACCGATACGGAATTGATTACCGCTAAAAGGTAATCGACGTATAATTCGCAACTATTCTCGAAGTGCTCGCCTGACAAACCGCGGAGAGCGTTCCGTAGGTCTCGAAAATTCTCGATGGAATTAAGAATTTCGCGAGTGGCCCCTCGAAGTTGGCTCGAAGCTCGCGGAGCGTTCCGGGAGTGTGGAACTTTCGGGGCTTCTAAATATTTCAATCTGTTCGAGCGCGGGACGATCGTCGATGCAATTTGCGAATTTCGCCAAGTGCCGCGGAGCGCCTCGTTAAGCGTCTATGAATATCCAACGCTCCCGATACTTGGTGTCCAAAGTTTTTCAGACATCGCGACCAATTACTAAGAAAGAGGTCCGCGAACTCCAGAGCATTCTGCGACTTTGCAAGTCTTCCGACATTTTTCGCTGGTCCTCGCTCGAGAGCGGAGGAGAAATCAGATTCGCAGGAGAGTCGCTCGAGAGGGTAGTTTTCGTAGCGCGCAGGACGGCTCAAACTGCGCGAACGCTTTTAGTTTCGCGCGCGTTTTACGCGAACGTCTTCATCGGTACCAGCCAGTGGCTCGCGTGTTTGTTTTCGCGTGGAACGAGCATCGAGCCGTTCGAGGGGGTTGCTCGATCTCGTTTCGCCAGCCCTTAAACAAATCACGACGTTTTAACGAGGGGCACCGATCGTATCGGAAGCCGCGTTTAACGTCCCCCAACATCCGCGCGCTCACAGTATTTTTGCGCGGCAACTTTCCTCGTAAAGAGCGCGGTGTAATCGCGAAAATTAAAAGGCCGTTCCTATTCTTAACGCTGCGGGTATCGGCTCGAAGTCGTTCGACGGTCCCTGGCACGCACCGCATCCACGGACGCATAAAAGCGGGAAGAAAACGGGCGGCAGTATCGGGGCGAAACTGTTCTAATTATTACTTATTACCAACCGAAGTAATTACACTGGCGGAGCGAGGGTATAAAGAAGAAATAAAAGTGGGAAGTGCTTCGCAGTTCTTTCGAAAGCACCAACGACCCGGACACGAATGTTTAGCCGTTTTTACAACCCCGAGGAATTGCCTGGCGGACTGTAAATTTTTACCCCTGTCGTTTAAGCGAGCTTTATTATAGACGTTATCCATCCTCGAATCGAAGGGACCATATTTTAATTATATTTCCACGCGTCGATTCGATGATGCATCGCGATTTATCCGTAGCCAGGGTTTTTCGAACGTTTCTCTGTGCAGCGTAAAAATTGAGATTCGATTACGTTTAGTTTTATTGTTTCATTCGACGAGTATAAAAATGCATAAAATGTTTAGACAGTGTAATTGTTTTCGAGAGCCGAAACGGTCTACAAAAACTGCGCGCGAACGGGAGCAAACGAGATTTGGATTACACGGGTTGTAAAGCACGCGACCGGTCGAAGTCTCTCTCTTTCTCCCTCGCGTTATTGCTTTTTCGCCCGCCAGAGTAGAATTAGTAACTCGCATCGTTCGCGATGGCCGTTTAATAATCGCCAAGCGCCACGTAACTTTAATAACGTTTACAGAATTTTTAATACGCTGCGGTATCGAGTAGTCGATCATCAGCGCCGAGAGCGCAAATAACCCGAGCGGTGGAAAAAAAGCGCGCAAAAAACGCGATCAGCTTTTTTCGCCGGCAGCCTGTAATTAACGACTGTAACGTGTAATCGAAATAATATGAAAATCTCCATTGAACCGGCGCGTAATTTTTTGTTTCGCCCGATGTTGAATGAATGAAGCGAAACGTAAATTCGCCGCTGATGCTGCCGCTATTACTGTTTGTCATTCGCCCGTTTTCGGGAAAAAGCAATTCCGCGCGCAACAGCCGAGTGCTCGTAAAATATCAAATTTACCTACCGGCGGATTAAAATTAACCGAACGCTGAAATCCAGCGAGCTGCTAAACAACCAGGTCTAATTTCGGATGCCTCCGTGTTTATCTCGGAGAATAAATCGTGCATCGGCCCCGTGGCCGCGAGAACACGAACCAGACCAGACGACGTCCCCCGTTTCCGTCTCTGACTGTCCTTATTTTTCTCGCCGCCCGGATAATTGCTCTGAAAAATACATCGAAACGGGTGCACGCGCGACGTCAAACTCGCATGATTATATATAACGGATTAACGAACCGGCGCAAGGGTGGACCAGCTAGTCGGTACCGATTTCATTTCGAAGCGGCCGCGTGGGGCCGCGGTTGATATCCGGGGAAATGAACGAGGCGCAAAGAGCGCGTAAAAACGCATTAGACAGCCGTGTCCCGGTATTAATAATAGAGTGCCGCGGTTGGCGGCGGGACCCGTCGTTTCTCATTAGCAATAACCCCCACCCGGGTGACGCGAAGCACAATGATAACGATTTGACGGCCATACGATTAATAGAATATTTGATCACGCGCGTGCAACGCAGCGCGATCCTACCCTTTCCCAGGCGTTCTTCACCACCCCCGCTCAACCCTTCATCGCGCTCGCACAGCATCCTCCGGCTGGCGTTACGCGCTGGCAGAAATAGAGGTGAATTTACTGGCGCTTGTTAGGGACACCCGTTAGAGGGGAGAGATTAATGCGAGCAATTGCAGGCTTGTGTTAATTGATACAGCCTAATCACCATCAGACGCAGCGGCGGCGATGGTCATGCAAACTATAGCGGACTATAATAATACAGGGGGCCGCCTGATAATGCTTCGTTCGCTAGTGACTCGATGTTCAATTATTCGTTTACCATCGGATTAGCAGATTTCGTGAACGCTGTTGCACGGTTAAGCCGAGCTTATCGAGGCTTCCGCGCGCGCGAGTCGTGTCGATGTAATTGTTGAAAGTACCCCGAAGTGCGGACGATAATTTCAAGAATCTCCGGTGGACGCTGAGTCAAGGTACGCGATCGGCCGATTTAATTAAACTGCGCGCAACGATTCGCGAACGTTCGTTAAATATCGAGTTTCCACGCTGATTAATATTCGATTACAAAATTTTCCTGAGTTTAGCCAAGAATATCGATAATAAGGCTTCACTTTGTTCGCATTCTTTTGCCTCGCGTCGAGGAGCACTCGCTGATTACCCACTGATTACTCGTGACGCTGTGAAACGGACAGAGTAAGGTCGATTCGATGGAAAGATCGACGATGTGACGCGGGCGACGTGTGCATTAAGATGCGAGATACAAGGGCACGGAAACGTAACGAGATACCGATCTACCTGTTTCCGTATACGCGCGCGCGTACTGCATCATGGCGTCGAGCGTAATGGCGTCCACCGCGTTCCTTTTGTGCGGTCGCTGGGCTCTAATCTCGATTCATACACAGATAAAACACAATTTGTCTGTCAGCGTGCCTTTAAACCGAGTCCACGTTAATAAAGGGCAGGTAATCAAAGTTCCTCTCGGCCTGTTACCATTCCTGGCCGTGGAGAACGGGCACGGGCGGACTTATCGCTTTGAACGCGCTCATTGTCGAACGGTGACTGGCCATAATCGGGGCGAAAGTCAGCGGGTGATCGACGCGACTCAATGCGCCCCGTTGTACAAGGGCACACACGTACATTTACGTATCTTTTCATTAATCTCCGTGCCGACAACGTCGCCGCGAGAGGACAATAATGATGTTTTGAACGGAATGTCTAATTGTTACCGTACGGCCTTTCATCGCGGCCACCCTCCACCCCTTTCCCGTGGGCATACAAGCCCTTACACGCGACACGAGAACCTAGGATTAGTGTCGCGCGTTATACAATTATTTCTCATATATACCTGATACTTAATAATCCTCGAAACACGTACGCGTATATTTATAGATAGCTAGTATTTATAGTAACGTTACCGCGTCGATAAATTCGCTTTAATGGCGAAAAATACCGATAACAGTTACGTTAATTAACAAAGCGATCGGCGATGCAAGTAAATAGGAATCGAAACGAAATTAATTCGCTATAAACTGGCACGCGATACCGTCGATATTAAAAGCTACCCAGTAATAATAATTTTAGCCAGTAATCCTGAATCGAGAGCCTTAAACCCGCGTCATCGTTCGAGGATTAATTTCGCGTTTACCTACCACCTTACGCGACACCGTTTGCCATCGAAAGAGCTCGATGAACGCGATTCGCGCGTTACCTCAGCGTTCGCACGGAATATTCCGACTCGCGATGGCCCTTCGCAATAAACATGTCCGATCAATGACGGTTACGTACCAAAGGCACGTATGAGTTCTCGCGAATCACGTATTGTCGCAGTGCAGTGCGCGCGGTACGTTTGCAAACACGGTTCTTTAACGCGCGGCGTCGTAGCGGCGTTGCGCGCGACCCGCCGCGTAATCGAAAGCGTTCATTATGCAGGCCGCAATGAATTTAAATACGATCGCGGGCGAAGCTGACCCGATTATGCTTGCTCGTGAAAATGCACGCTAGAAGGTCGCGTGAAATTCTTACGGCTGGTGCGCGGGAATTACGCGGATTTAGGCTTCTCGTTCTTATCGAAACGCAGGAGGAACGGAAAGGAGACTGCTTCTTTTTCGTTATCGATGCGCAATCGGTCAATGCACACGTTCGACGTGCAGTTATGTCAATAAAGTATCGAGAACAGCGTCGTTCGAGAACAATTCAAAGACGATTCGCTCCTGCGGAACGACGCGAACGGTGCGCGCCATCCGACAGCCCTCTTCGCGAGAAATTTCCACGAGTCACTACGACGAGGCACTTTTCCTCATAAGAATCGAATGGATACTCGAAACGCGACTTCCGTCATCCAGCGGCCGCGGATACCAGCGCGGGTAAGCGAGAAACAGGATACACTTCTGGCAACTAATTTCAACGAATATAAAGTGGTTCTTTCGCCGAGTAGCTTACGCTATTATAAAGAATAAAATATGAAGACGGAGGGAGAAGCGCAGATGGTGGATGAGAAACTTTCTTAATGAGAGGAACCGAGCCACGGACCAGGTCTTTCAATTATGAAAGAGTTAAAAATTAAAAACCAGGGCTGCGCGCGCTGGTTTCCTTATCGTCGGGATAAACGCGATCCATCGCTTGAATCCACACCCGAGACTCCTTCCCCTTTTCTCGTTACCCTTTCGTCCAGTCGAATCGTGCGTTGCTTCGTATCGCACTTCGTCGATCGACAAGATATTTCACATTTACACGATAACTCTACAACCTCCAACTTTGTCCTTACGATAGTAGAATCGAAAAAGTGGAAATCGGTTTGTTTGCACGCGCGTTTTTAGAAATGCACCGTTGATCGTGATTGTTGAAACGCGCGGACGGCGTGCCAATTACAGAGCGTACAATTTGAGGCCGGCAAACAGATTAATCTTTAAATAAAACATCGCTGAAATTAATAGCCGCAGTGGCGGAATAACGGTTTCGCGCACAGTGTAAACGTTGCCGAAGGAATTCGTACCGCACCGCTAACCGTCGCTAATGAGTCTCAAATAAATAATTAACGGCAGCGTTTGCGCGTTATACGCGCGAGCGGTTATACGCCATCGGGACATCGACGTTTTAATTTCTAATTTGCATTCTCGCTCCTCATTACCGGAAAATTGACACTGATGAAGTCCTTAATTATCCTACGGCCTTTTAATTACCGGGTACGGCTGCGAAACGCCGAAGGATCCGATCGATCCGGACCGCGCTCGTGCGCCACGAGTGCCACCGTCGTCGTCTGGCGATCTATTCGCGGCGAATAATTTATAACTTCTCTAACGACGCGTGGACGAAAATTAGATCGTCGAGGAGACGGAGCGACGCGACCGTTTCAAAGTGTTCGCGACGCTTACCGATCTCGAAGCGTTCTCGTTCTCGGATCGATCGACCGCGAGGCGCGCGCGACGCGACGTTCCAATTTCTAAATTCGCGGCAACGCGTTACGGTGTTTAGTAATTGATCAGATATCGGAGCGTTTCGTGTGATCGATAGCAAGCGACGGGGGGGTTGGGAAATGAGCTCGAGATTTATGACTGATGACACTCGAATTTACAACTAATCGATGGCTGGCAGAGTGCGCGCGATAATAGATGGCGAAAACACGGGGGCGTTGTAATGGATTCATAAAGAACGCCGCTGTAACGCGTGCCGGTACATCGAATGGCTTTTAAAAGCGTCGATTTTACACCACCGTCGCGGGGCGCGCGTCGACTCATTAATGAAAATCGGGTTCAAAATTCCTATCGATATTTTCCAGCTTCGTAAACCGGGGCGGCCGTCCATGGGGGATGGGCGGGCGACGAAAAGGCGAGGAAAGAGAGACGCTCGGAGAAAGGAAGGGGCCACAACAGGTGCGGAAGCGTCGAAAGCGCGCGGCGTACAGGCAGGTGACGACGTATCGGAGTCCGATGTAATCGGCAATCGATGACAGAAGCGAGAGTGACTGCGGGAGGAACGTCAGCGCGTGGAAATCGCACGGGCAAGCCAGGGAAGGGTTGCGTCGAATGGAGAGGTGAGATTACAAGGCAATAGCGCGACGTGCAATCACGGGGACACACGGTGAAGGATCGACATCGTGTGCCACGCAGCCGGTTCTCCTTCATTCGGCTCCACCGATAATAATTAGACGCTGTCTGGCTGAACTGCCTGTCCGCCTAGCTTGGCTCTGACATGCCTCCGGTGTCCTTTGCCCTCGAGCGGTATGTATATATGCGCGTCCGCTACAACCGCTCCTCGGACCTCTCCTCGTGGCGAGTGTGTCGGCGATCTGGCCGCGATTTCGTCGGTCAGTGGTTCTAATCAATGGGAATTGCGGAGGAAGGATTGGTAGGCGAGCAGCGACGCCGTGGCGGGACACGATCCTTTCTGGGGCCGCGTGGGCGAGAGCTACGACTCGGAGGCCGACCACTTTTTGTCCCCCTCTTCGGACAGATGTAAATCTCCCGTCTCCCTCGGGGATCGATCCTGTTTTGACAACGGTCCCGCGACAAACGGGAGGATCGAGCCAGTTCCCTGTTAACAAATTCTCCGTCGTTGTAAACGTTGTTGCTAGGATCGTTACAAAGGACGCCAGTTTGCCTACACGCGGGGAGAAATAAGTACGGTGCGATTCTAAGAAACGTTTGCTGCACACTTGTCTGATTTCTCTGGAGTTATTCGAAATGTTCGGAGGAGGTTGGTGTCCCACCGACATCGTCTCGTCGACACTGAGACGTCGCGATTCGGAACACGCGGTACACTAAATTTTATTCGAGGCCAGTTTGATTGAAGACTAATGGCCACTCGACGAGGACGGACAAGAATGTAGACAACCACTTTGTCATCTTCGGAATAGGCTATGCTGTCACCGGCAACGTGCCGACGCGACGCGAAATCTGTATACTGTGATTCCAGTCGGTGGATAGACGCGTCCACGATATTTCATCGAGTGACAGTACACGTGGAACTTTATCGTGATGTATATATATATATATATTATATTTCGATCCAGGGGGTGAGAACGCCGCCTGTCACCGAATTCGATTATCCTCGACTCCGTCATCCGTCTCCGGGACGAAATAATCACGAGCAGAAGGCAAGAATTACTCGAGGGTCTTCGCTGTTTCTCCATCCCCCAACCCCCTGGCAACTTCTCGATATTGCCGCGAATCGAATCATCAGGGTGGGTCCCTAATTCGTTTCCCGTTGTAATCTCAATACCTAACTCGTTCCTTCTATCAAAGTCGAAACTTCCCGCGGAAACTTTCTGCGTGGGGAAATAACGTTTCCCTGAAATTAAACAAATTCCAGGGAAACCGGCTGATTTAATAAAGTCCAGCGGGGCCAGGATCTCGGGGGCTCGTCCCGGCGTGTCGGCGTATCGAGGAGTTTACGCTGCCGCGGAAAGTTGAAACTGGCGGAGCAGACGGGACAACAATGGAGATTTCAGGATCGTTCCCGTGTCTCGAGAATTATAAGGAAGGGATAGAGCGTAAAACGCTTTAATGCCTGGTCGTGGATGGCGGGAGTTTTAAATGCGATATGACCCAGAATGCGAGCCGTAAGAACGGGAGCTTTCTAATAAATGAATATTAAGCCCTTGTACCGTGTCCGGGAGGTATTTCACCGCAATCCAGCCGGTTATGAGCGGGGGTGAATAAGACGAGCCGGGACAACGTTCGCGCGCGGCGCGTTCGAGGTCCTCTTCTCTGTGATCCACGAATCGCGCGGAGCGATCGATGAATCAGGACTGGAGGGAAGGGAAATCATCGATACGGTTGTCCGACGACGGGGATGGAACACGGGGAAAGAAAAATAGAGAGGAGCGAGGGAAATTCCTGCTCGACTATTTCGTCCTTTTGCTTGGCCATCAATTTCCTTTTTACTCCTTCCGTGATGAGCGTTCCCGTGGCTTTGTCGTCTCGTAAACGGCGAAATGAATTCGGGAACTCCGTCGGACATAAATTATCCGCGGTGCACCGGGCGTAATAATAAAAAGGACGACGCATTATCATCCGGACCGGTGAAGTTCGTCACGACTGAATCTAGCTGCGCAGTCGAGGGTGGTAGACGCCGCTATATAGATCGCGTGCCGCTCGCGTGATCCATTTGGGCGGTCTCAGATTTATCGTTTCGATGGGAGACGCTTCGGGTGAACCTCCACGGGAATCGTCTGTTCCCAGGACGGATCGCAACGCGGACACGAATGTGTGAATCCGGATGATCTAGATACTTTCCCTAGACTCCCTGGGTGGCTCGCGAAAAAAAAACGGGAGAAAAGAAAATGGAAATTCTTCATTCGATAATGCGAAGGGATGATACCATCGAGAAGTCTCAATCGAATCCCAAGGACCGATAAAACTCATAGTCCCCGCAATCAGCGATCGCAACCAAAGGCTAAACCAAAAACAGGGAACAACTTTTGTTCCCTGCGAGAAACGAACCTGGAGTGAATCTATAGGTTCAACTTGAAACTTCCTTAATCAAACTTCCGTGGTTAACGTACCCTTTCATAGAGCTGCATCCTCGTTTTCCTTTTTTCTCAATCATGCTGGCTGGGGTAGATAAAATAATCGTTGCAGTGGAACGGGTTGACAAAACGCGGGACAATGTCGACACTATTTACGCGCATTTGATCAAAAGGCGTTCAATGCGAATTAAACGAATACTGGGCGTCGTTGAGGGGTGGTCGCTTGGAGTGCGACAGGGTTGCGATCATGTTTAATCGTCAATGATTTCGTGGCAAGGGAAGAACGACGAGCTTTCGTACCGACGCATCGTTTGAGCGACGCGCGACGCTGTCTGTGCGCAGCGAAGCGTAACACGAAGAAAAGCAACCGATTGCTCGCCGAAAAGACTGTTCGCCCCGTCGAATTTCCAATAAAGCCAATAACTCGGCTTTATATAATCCGCGTAGCCCCTGGCGGCTTAATTGCGCTTTGATGGGGGGGCATTCTTTGATGGCGGCGCGGTGAACCGGTCTTCTCCCTGTGAAATCTTCTTAGGCTGATGCTTACTTATTGCGATTCGGCTCGCGTGCTTTCCGTCCACCCTCGATCATGGGATGAACGTTGCTCTTTTTTAACGCGCGCTCGCGGGAGTGACGGGACGCGTCGAAATGGGTTTAGCGAGATTTTCTCGACAAGGAGAATGCAAACCGTTCGGTTCTAACGCTTGTATCTCGTCGCGGAAATTGTTTTGGAACTTCTACTCCGTGGCTTTCTGAAAATGGCTTTTGGAGGTTCGCAGACATTTACGATCTCTAAACCCTGATTGAAATTACCCAATACCTTGGAACGGGGACGGGGAATCTCTTCCTTTCTTCCATTCCCTTGTACTCGAAGCGTTTAAGAAAAACGACGCTTACCGATATCTCGTGAACACGGGATTCCTCTCCTCCCTCGCGAGCAAAGGCGTATTCACCAGCCGAATTTACGCTGCACGGTTTCCGGGCGGGGAATTGTTAATACGGGATAGAGAACAAAATACTGGTCTGGTAGGATCGTTTCGGGAGGTTCGCGGAAGGCCGTAGCGCCGAGGGAGCTCGTATAATCTCGGAACTAACCACCCTTCCGATTCTTGACGTTGCCGCAGTCTCGTTTCCTGCTTTCATTACGATTCTCCGTAGCTCCGGGTACTAATCGCGCCTCTCTTCCCGTTCTCCCCTTGCGCCAGGCCCTTTCCGGTGCCCCATCGCGGATCAAGATTCGAACGGCCAGATCAGAACGTTCACAGCGTCGTGATTCGAAAGTCGAGGGATCTCTCGCAAGGGGAGGGCCCGGGATATCGGCACGAGAGTGAATTAGTACGGCAAAAATTCTCCCCATGATTCGATCAAACGGTTGATTAAAAGCGGAATTTGTTCGCCGTTTAACGCTGAAACTCGAATCGACCAATTGTATGTAAATCCCGGCGTAAAAGTGGCGACGAGCGCCCCGGTCCGCTCGGTCGATCTCGTTATTTTCGTTTCCCGCCGCCGCTCGCCGCCCGTTTCACATCGCCAACCCCCTCGCCACCTCGTCGGCCACGATCCTCTTCTGCCGGTGCTCGCGGGGCTCTTGAATATTTTATTCTCCGGTCGAATTTCGCGGGCGCTCGCGAAAAACATCGCCGATCATTACCGGGCGATAACGCGTTCACTGAAAATTTCGCGCCGCCAGGAATTTTATTGCGCGCCACCACCACCGCCATCGCCCACGCGTATCACCCGCGCCGCTCTATCGCTCGCAGCCCACCCGCGCCCGCCTATGTAACGTGATTATAGCTTTAAACAACGATCAAAGATAACCCTGTCCGATCGATAAAGCTCATACATAAAACGCAGCTTTTGTAGAGCGGTGAAAAAGAGCAGCGTTGTGAAAAATAGGAGGGCAAGTAGAGGCGGGAGGGTGGTAATCCCATAGCGATCCTCTTCGCTTTATTAAACTAGACTGTACATATTGTCGGTCGGAAAGACCTGGAATGATAAAACAAAAAAAAAAAAAACAAAAAAAAGAGAGGAACAGGAGGAAAAACATCGGTGCACGCGTGTGCGCGGCCGATAGACCAGACCGAAAATCGACCCCCGCCGCCTGTTCCGCTCGTCGATGCTGTTTCCCCAATTTATCGAGCAAATGGACCGCGTTAATCAAGCGTCGAGACGCGCGGAACCCGACGAAACGGCCATGGGATCTTGGTTAAGCTCGAGCGATTTTAAGGTCAGTCATTGTTTCGCCGAACCCATCGCCGCGAATCTCCCTGCCCTGTGGTTTGCTGATCTGTCGAGTCCACGGAGGTGGAATAAAACCGACAAGGATCGCGATTCCGTCGCGTTTACCCCAATTTATATGCTGGCCGTAAGCCGGTTTGAATGCCGGGCAAAAACATCCCCCCGTCGTTCGCTTGTTAGAGTCCCTTTCTTTGTTCGTCGGATCGACGTGTCCACGCCCATCGGATTAAGGGCGCACCCGATCGATCCTGATAATTAAAATCCCGTTCCTCAGCGTTCCTTTCTCCGTTTCCTCTCCCCCGCGTTAATATGAATACCCGACGGACCGTCTCCTCCGCTTTTAAATAACATCCACGATTATCCGCCGCGGCAGACGTCGCGTCTAAGTAATCGTATATCATGGCGGCGGCTGACGGACGCGGACGCGTTAAGAATATTTCGCAATTGGTGCAGAAATTGTTGGACGTCAATCGCGGGAAGGATTTCCTTAGCGCGGCTCGGTAATTTCCCTAAGGTATCGGCCGATCAAATGCACAGTTCGATATTTCCGCGAGCGTTCAGTCGGATGTTGCATTGAAAGGGACAGGAACGAACTTTACGTCGAGCGAGGAATCCACGGATTCCGATTCCGCGATTGCGGGTACCGAATCTTGATCTTCGGACTGAATGACACGCAGATTGTCGATGCGAAAGTATCGCGGATAAACGTTCGAGCTTTTTTTTTTTGCGCGCGACATCCATCGCGACGTATCGCGAGTCGCAACGTGGGTTCGCGTGTTTGTGGCGAACCGTACGAGGAAAAGAAATGGAATACGTGCAACGCCTCAGACACGGGCGGGTTCGGTACAGACAAAGGGGAATAAATTTCCAGTTGCGGATCCGGTGGCTACACTTTCACTCTAAGCTAAACGAACAGGACTCCGAGCGCGGCACTAAATCTCTTTGGCAATCACTGAAAGTGGAAAGAGAAAAATTGCGGCCGGCTTGGATTCCTAAGGTTAAGTCGGCGAGGTAATTGATTTCCGGTACTTTAACGTTCGAGCCACCGGTTTATTAATCACCCGCGAACATCCTACCGTCGTGTACATCGGGTAATACGGGGATCACGATCCTTTTATCATTTCCGGTGGAATTTATCGCGTTTTCCGCGGCAGCAAATTCTCCGAGGGAATTAATCTCCGCCTAATTCGAGCACGCATCGATTCGCCACGATCTGAATCGTATCAACGGATCACTTAAACGGCATTTAATAATGCATAAGCTGGATTTTCTATAGATTCTCCGCGGATTGATGCGCCCACTTATGCAACCCCCTCGATCACGATTTGGCACCGAATCAGACGGCTCTAACCGGATCTCTTGCCAAGGAAGCTGGATACAGATGAACGCATCGCCTACCTCTGCGTCGTCTACGTGTTTGCCCAATGGCTCGAGCGTATCGGAGGTTAGGCTTGCGTCAAGCGGAACGCAACGCGCGACGAACGCGATCCGGTATGCAAAAAAGGAGTCGTCGCGCGATCGAGCGGCCGTTCGAGCACCGCGATACAATTTGCCCGATGTTTAATGCACAATGGGCTACTGGAAAACACACCGCGGCGACTGATCGATCGGAAAAGCGTGTCTCGAATGCAGAACGGACGGGCGAGGGTTCCGCTCCTTTAATCTTTCATTCACCTCGACGCTCCTGCGTTCCATTATTCCTGTCTCGATGTGTTTACATTCTTTGAGGCTACGGGTTAATAAAAATATACGCCGCGCGAATTCATCGAGGCGACGTTCCTCTCCGTTCGTCGTTGAAAACGAGAGCGAAATTCGCGATGGACGCGACGAAACCCGCCACGAATTGCGCTTTAATATTCGGAGGCTTGATCCATTGAATCCACGACTGAGCACAGTGTCACGAAGCAATTATCAGCAATTAAACTATTCGATCCGTTCGCAAAGAATTCTATTCAGCGATCGAGTCAACAGTCGGAATTGCGCGGGCTCCTTTAATTGGAGGAAAGTAACACCGCGAAATGGCATTCCTGTATTTGGAACGGCAGCCCGTTCTTTCGCGCGCCATTTGCCGCGGAACGAAATATCGCGTTTCGTAAAATAATCCACGGCGTGGCAAACGATCCAGAAAACGGGCGCGGTCCCATTTTCCAACGGCGCGGTCGCTTAGCCGGCGTGGCAGGCGATCAAATTATTGGCCGCAACCGCGAGCGGTGGATCCGCGAAAAGAGTTGATAAGCCAGCGCCGGTCGACGCACCGCGGCGGGGGTGGTGGTCATTAATTTTTCATTGTACGCATCGCTACGGTTTCGGGACGGCGCGCGCTTGCCGCGCTCTTCTTCTGTCATCCGTTTGATTAAAGTCTTCATATTTCACGAACCTGTTCCGGGCCGCGGGCGTGCATATACGACACTCGAGCGCAGGGCGCGGCCAGCGAAGGGTGGGTCCGCTCGCGCCCGCCGTTCCATCGCTCGGCGGAACGCGCTGGCTTCGCCTGGGACCGAACACAAATGGAAAAGAAGGGAGGGAGCTGGAACGCGACGCGCGGTATCAATGGTAATGGCTGTCCGAGCGGACTTATTTAAGAGCGCGCACGAAATTATGCACGAGCTGGAGGGAGGGGAGAGCCGAGGGACCGGGTAGAAGAAAGGGAGAAAAGGGTTGGACCGAGAAAGAAAGGGAGAAAAAGGAACAATAGAGGAGAGGCTGCCGTGGCGGGCCACGATTTGACAGATGTCAAGACAAAGTGAGCCGGAGTGGCTCGGTTAGCCTCCAGCCAGGAAGGGGGTGCTCGATATCAGAGGCCGTGTGTTACATTTAAATGATTGATGAACGCGCCTCAATGAGAATCACAGCTGGGTCGCGCGCACATATCTTCCCGCGGTCGAGAGCCAGGACCACCGGGTCTAATCCACGATGCGGGGCTGGAAACGCGACGTGATGTAGATGTCCCGCTTAGCACACGCGCCTTACCGATTATGCGCCACGCTCCGACGGAATTCGGTTAGTCCGAGCTGCGGACCGTTTCGAGCCGCGAGCACCCGTGATTGTTTTCGATTCGGAGCGTATATTCCATTCCATATGCTAACGTATTCCATATCCTATGCCGAAAGAATAGGGGGAATATTTTCGAAAGGTTACACGGTAACGGATTACCATATCGGTATGACTTTTACCCGGGCAAAAAAAAAAAAAAAAAAAAAAAAATAGAAAAAAAGGAGGAAAAAAGGGGAGCGGCCAGAAAGGGAATGGAAAAAAAATTCGGAATTCATAAAACTCGGAGCAACGTAATAAAAAAATAACACGGCTGGCGTGAAACGATAACAACCGCGGCTAGGTGGGCGCGTTGCGGCCCCCTGCCTTCCTCCCCGACCGGACGCGAGATCATAGAGCAATTTGGTGTACTGCCGTGACGCATGATTGATCAGCGGGGACGATAAACATTGCTGAACCGCGCTGCGAAATGACGTATACTCGCGTATTAATATCCGTGATGGAGGAAGGCGGCCAGCTGTGCAACTACGGGCGGGTTCGTTCGCGTAAATGACGCGACGCTCATTTGTCTTTGAGGATGGATTCACGATTCAAATAGAGACAACGGTTCTAATCAATCTCTCGGTAAACCGCGTGCGTGCCTATCTGCGATCAGTACGCGCGCGTAGGACGATGCACCCCAGGTAGACGCGTTCCTCGCATACTGGATCGTCCTCTTTTCGCCCTCCCCGAGGGGCCGCCCTCCGCCCTTCCCTTTCGACGTTGCACCACCTGACACCTTTCGCCGCGATTCTACTCCGCTCGCCGCTCAAACTAGCCTGAAACGCGAATTCAATTCCCCTCGATGCCAGTCCCGTACGGAATTTCATCGATTCCGTGATTAACTCGTTCGCCCGCTGAATTACTCGCCGATGAAATTGATCGCACGAAGATGTTACAAGTGGGATATCGTGCGCAACGAGACCCCGCCGACGGAAAGAATCAATTTGACGCGAACTTAACGAGCTCGCGTCCTTTTTTATTTCCCCTTTCCCTTTTCCTCTCCCGTGTCTGACGAGGAATCACGCGATACGCTCGGCTTTACCCACACGCGGGGTTGCTCGCAGTTGTACGTTCGCGTTATTTGGCGAAGGGGCATGCGTCGTTGCATCGCGTGGTTTCGATCACGATGCTCACCGGCAGCTGAAGCTACGTCGGCAGCCGGGCGCAATAATTTGCATGCGAACGCGGCAAGGGACAAGAAGCCGCGTTATTAGGTGGGGCAGGATGGAATTGGCATCGAATTCGGGGGAACCGATCGGGCGAACGCGAGTGAAAAAACCAGCGACGGCCAAAGCGAAATAAAGAACCGGACCACCGTGCGGTTTCTTTGCTCGGAATGATTCCGTAATTAACTTTTTGTTGCCAGAGCCTTTTCTCCTCCGCTCTTCTCTGTTCTTCTTTTCAGCTGGAAGCCAGTGTACTCGTATGTGTCCACTACAGAGAAATAGCAAGAGAGAGAGAGAGAGAGAGAGAGAGGGGGGGGAGGGAAGAAGAGAAAGCAGCGGACTTACTCTCGACGGGCTTCGTCCGCGAAAGGAATAAAGATTTTCAATGTCCTCATCTCTGGAAAGACATCGCGCAGCCCTCTCGCCCCGTTTCATTCGGTCCCTTTCGACGCTCCCACCTTTGGCAGAATTAAACTCCTGGCAAGTCGAGTGAAAAGTCTCATCGGCGTGTTCATCGAGAGAAGGCACCCGGGGTATCCTCTCGGGGGGACGGACGACGATGGAGGCGAACCGTCGACCAATATCTTTGATAGAGTTCGAACGCGGACCGGCGCGCCCGCCAGGCGACGCCAAGATGGCGTCCGCGGGCCGCCTCGAGCTTAATATAGATGTTCATTTGGATAATTGAAATCATTCCGTCTGCATTTCATGCGCCGATGCCCGCCTCGTTCCGGGTTGATCATAGTAATCGGTATCGCGCGCGCTGCTCTCGAGCAGGATTGCGCCGTTTGGGGAAC
Organism: Xylocopa violacea; assembly: GCA_963969225.1. Classification (NCBI taxonomy): domain Eukaryota; kingdom Metazoa; phylum Arthropoda; class Insecta; order Hymenoptera; family Apidae; genus Xylocopa; species Xylocopa violacea. The sequence goes on along the minus strand of CAXAJV010000013.1, from coordinate 18,403,633 downwards.
AATCGACCGGCTCGCCGGACGGGTGCGCATCACCGTCACGAATGTCGTTATCGTTATCGATAACGACTGATTTGCGGCGGCGGGGAGCCGGCAACAGCGATGCCCTGTGCGTCGCGCCTCGTCCTGCGGGCCTCTTTCGGATCGTCAAGGCGTGACAATTCGATTGCTGGGCACCGCGTGACGTTGCTTTGACTTCGTCGGCCCCGTAATCGTGCTTTACGTCCCCACGTTAACGAGCTCGACGTTCAAGGGTGCACAGCCGCCCCCGGAGCTCGGCTCGGCCGCGTTCCGTTCCAAGGAGTCTCGATATCAGCTTTTGGGATTAGAATTTATTATCGCGTCCCGCCGCGACAGCGTTTAATTGGTCGCTTCGTTATGTGCCGCGATGTAACAATACCTTCTTCCAGCGTGAAACGGATTTATGGCCGCGTAATTGGGAAAAATGCCGGGAAGCGGGACAATACGAGTCGGAATGAGATTGCTCGCGATTCTACTTGGAATCGAGCCTGTCGATCGGCCGTGTTCCGTCATCGAGAACGCGGTTGCCGTTATCAGATTGATACGCCGCTGCGGCAGCCGCGTCGCGTCACGCGGATCTCTTCCGGCGAACGCACGGGAACGAGATCGAAGTCTCGTCTGGAAGCGACATATCGACGAAAGGATATATTCATCGATCGGCACCTGGCCAACGGAACGAGCTGCTCCGCGAGCCGGCTACTTAATCAGCCGTGCCTGGCGTTCGGACAAATCGCTCCGATTCGAGGCGCGCGTTAGCATCGCGACGCCATTCGTTCCTCGCCGACGTCGACGTCATCGCGCGTGTCTCTAATTTCTGAAGAGCACGCTCTCCCCATTTCCATCACGCGTTCCCTCCCGTCCGAAAGAACGATTTAAAGTTTCAACCAAAACGCTATTTCCTGCTCTAAGTTCTCGACCCTCTCCAGAGGGATGCTGCGCGCAAGCGTGCACGCGAACGCTTTCAGCGGGGAAACGGTCCGCTCGAGAACCGGAAACTCGTAGTCGCGATGAAATATTTGCTGCCGACTTTCGAGCGGTGAACGTAACGGGAAACGATAAAAGGTGCGTGCGACGAATCGGAGGGAAAAAGGGGGTCGCGAGGAACGAAGAGTCATCGGCTCGCGGCCCGTCGACGTGGAGACGCGTGTCAAGTGGACGTTCAATTAGGTCGCGCGGCGATTATTTCCTCGTTGCGTCGCGATCGCGTTGTTTATTCCGGTCGGCACAATGGACGATCGCACGGCGAATGAGGTGAGCCGCGTTGCATAACGCGCGCGCGGCGCTAACCACCCCCGAATGCATACGTTCGGATACGCCGGTTCCCGCGGGATCAGTTTCTAGAACGAGATTACGTCACGGTGTTTGTAAAGCGATTGGTCGCTACTATAGGACTCCGCTTCATCATCGGTAACGTCGTTATCGTTATCGGATTAATTGCTTCGCCCGAGTCCCGCCGTTCCGCGGTTAACCGTCCGGGGAAGGGGTTAAATTGCAAGAAAACCTGCGCGCCCGTTCGCGGGTGCCCCGTTTCCATTTATTCGCGACAGCGCACCGCGTTACCTAAATTCCACGTCCACGTTCGACCGGGAACCGCCTCGAAACAGTTCGATCGGTGCTCTCGCAACTTTTTATCCGCATTCTTGACTGCGAGTCGCGCGATACGAGCGAGTGGGAAGTTCCGTCGGTATCTATCCGTAGCCAGTCGAATATCGAAGTGAAATCGAATTCTTGCGGGGCAACGAGCGCAGAACGCGAGTCTGTATCGACCTGTTGGATTCGACGACTCTGGTGCTCGTGGATCACGGCACGGAACATCAGAAGTCGTTAATAATGAGTTTCGAGAGTCCTAGATTACGTCTGTTCGACTGTCCGAGCGTGGGATCTACTGGACTTTGGCATTATTGATCCGGGATCGTCGGTGCAAACTTCGCGAATCCAGCATTACCATTATTTAGCTCTGGTCCGGGAGAAATTGAATTTCTCGATTCCACATATTATGTACAGAGGAACTCACGGGCCGGAATTCGCTTGTATCAAGTTCCACGAGTTCAGATCCGACGGATTTTGATTATGCAAGTTTGCGATGGCCTCGGTTAGTTTACACGATTTCCGGACGGCTGTTTATTCATTTTCTTCGATGGTTTATCGTTGCCCCTTTTATTACAAGCGTTTTAAAAGTCTTTTATTCCGCCGCGCGCAATAGGATAATCGTAAAAGCATTGACGTTTCCAGTGGCATAAACAAACTTTTATGCCCTCGACGGGAACGTAAAATACATCCATCGGTGGGAGATCGAATCGCGTCCGAGCCATCGTTCTAACTAATAAATCTTGTTTTCTTTTTGGTCGAACGGTCCCGTGCGCGCGGATCGAGTGAAAATAAGCCTTCAGTTCTCGATGGCCTGAAAATTGGCGAAACATCGACGCTTTCGAACGAACGCGTTACACGGACGGGACTCAGTGAATTTCATTAATTAATGCACCGGGCGAACTTTGATATATGAAAGTCGAAACTTCTGGATTGGCTGGTGAAATCAGTGTTCGATGAACGAGCTGTAAAATTCAATGGGCGGCCGATTGGATTGTTAATAAATGTTTTAAATACGTTAAACAATTTTCGCCGGCTTTCCACCTGTACGGTTCCTTTTATTTTAGCGCGGAATTTAAGTAGGCATTGATCCGACGGGCATTCGCGGCTACGAAAGCGGAATGAAACGCAATATACTAATGGCACGATAACAAACATTAAATAGCTAACGATTTAATGGATAGTACTTGCAGCGTTTAGCAAACGACGTATCCACAGTATCCTGTAAAAAAGGAATTACCGTTTCATTAAGCACTCCGCTTCCCGAGCGAGGAGCGATTATTGTCAGAAGGGGTGGTAATAACGCCGGCGAACGAAACGGAATACACGGCCAAAAATAGTAATCATTCCCCATTAACGAATTTATTCGCAACGTTGAAGACGCGTCGATTCGTGCCGTGGCTGTTCGCTGATAAACAGAATAAATCGTACCCGTCTTCCGTGAAATTTCCGACCGTACGCATACATCCACCCAGCCCCCATCACGATCCCGCGTAATCGCGAATTAATTGAACTACTTGCGAAGGAAACGCGGAGGCTACTATATTTGACTTCCGTATTATGTATTACGCGATTCTCTTTTAGGTGCCTTCCGGTGCAGTTTCTATAATGAAGCTGATTTATCTCGCGTATTCACCGGAGTGGTCCGACGAATCCCGCTTAAACTTCAGGCTTTGTCTGACGCTTAAAGGGGATGGAGGTAGCTCTAATTCATCCCCGTCGCGGCGCTCGAGTACGTAGCGCGATACGATAATTCAAGAACAGCCGGTTGCTATTAATTTCATCGAATTCCCTCGAAGCCCCTGAACGGAATCGCCATTGGCGCTGACTTTCGAACGATCTCCACTCCCGAACAATGATCCAGCCTCCTTTTTCTCCATCCCAGTCTCTTTCAAGGCGCCACGGGACGTGGTATCCGAGGCAACGCGTAAATTTCGAACCTGAGAACGACCTGTAAGGTTCCGCGATGGAAAAGCAAACGGAACGACGAACCGTTCCGACCAGGCACATCGTATTAATACTAACGTCGCATGAATGTCACGGGTTAGCGTTGCGGTTTACATTCACTCGGGCAGCCCCTAGCCATTACGCGTGACGTAACCTAACATCCTATTATTGTTATATGTAGAGATGCACAGAATGGTACGCGATTATGCGCACATAACCGTGCACGGTTTGCGCTATTGACGAACAATTACTGTTTATCCTTTACTGGCCGTACAAGCTTAATCAGTTTTGCTGCTGTCTGATTGAATTCCGTTTACGTTACACGCGAGCTGTTCTCCAAGAGACTGTCGATGGTAGAGGAATAATTGAGGCGTACTTCCAAAAGCTAAGAATAACGAAACTTTCCAGTTCATTCTGATTCCTAGACTCAACCCTCGAATACTCTCTATTGGAAATAAGAACAGCAAATACGTTACCAATTAAAATACGCGAACGGTTCTCTCTCCGTCGACAAAACGCCCTAAAAGAACGATGGCGGTTCGCACAATCGCGGTACTCGAAGAGCCAGGCACCGTGTACACGGCGACGATTCGACGACGCGGTGGAAAGGCGAACAGAAACATAAGTACGGCGGAGATAGGTGGTTCGTATCAATAGTAACGTCGAGTGGACGCCGCGGGGCGGCATTGCGGTTTACATTCACTCGCGCAACCCCTTCCCACCGCGCGTAACGTAACGTAACGTTCTGTTCTGTATGTTCAACGAGCTGGAAGATCCATATCTCACTTGAGGGGTAGCTCTTAGAGAGACACGTATACGTGCAGGCGCGAGTGCATGCTCGCGACTAACGTTTAATGCCAGCGTGTGTACGTGCGCGCGCGCACGCGCCGCCACCCTTGCGTTGGCCGCCCGTTTACACCCCTGGCACACATGCACTACAGTGCACACGCAGATGCACCCGCGTGGACACGCACGTTGCTCCTCGTGTAACTCGAATGTCGCGTAACCTCGTCCCGTTCCTTTCGACTCCTCTTCCACCCCTCTGTCGCTTTCGCGCACCCTCCGCCTCGCCGCCTTTCTCCGAACTTATCGTACTTTTTTTCCACGCTTTCGACCCTCTTTCTTTTATTCCTCAACCGCCCCTCTCTGTCCCTCTCGACGGAGTTGCTCGCGAGGGCGAAGATTACGCTATTTCTTCTTTATAATGCACACATTCACCGAAGCTATTGCAATCTCGTTCGGTCTCGTTTTCGCGTTATCGGCGGGGAAAAGTATTTTCACGACTGCGGCGAACAACCGGGCGAAAGAGCGAGAGGTATAAAGGGGTGGATGTGAGAGAGCGAGAGAGGGGTGCCCGCGGAAATCTTCTCGGGCGAAAATCACGCGCCGCCATAAATTCACCGTTAAAACGGAATCGTTCCGGCACGTTTTAGTTCCTCCTTTGTCTCTGTCGGATGTTTACAGGTGCGGCTCTCCGCACGGAGATAGGGGGGCGGGGGCCTGAGTGAAATAAGATTGGGCTTATGGGGGTGACATGTTTTCCCAATTCGCCGCTGGAGCCCCCTATGCCTAGTGGATTTTCCTGTCGGCGTCGCCGATGTTCTCGCGACGCTATCGTCTCCGCCACCGTGTACAATTTTTCTTCCGCGCCACCAGCGCTTTTTATGTACATACTTTCGTTGCTTGAAACTTTCAAATAAAAGTCACGAGGGAAGCTCGAGGATTGTTCCATCGAAAGGTATTTCCCATCTCATGCCGATACGCGTGACTGTTTTATATGAAATATATATTTCGATTAATCGACGTCGAAAGAAATGCACGATGGGAACACCATAAAGTATCTGCCCCGTGTTTGAAATGTTTTTTTCAAAAAAAAAAGTACAATACACACTTCGAGCAGAGAAAACATCTAAACCGTGCACAAATAGGAAGGCGCGTGTATATATTTGTCATCTACAAAAATGGCCATTGTTTGGCGATCGCACGGCCGATTACGCTGAATGAATTACAAGCGACTGCCTTCGTTCTTTCGCTTTACCACCCGCCGTACGATCTAAACAGGACAACGGGGCGATCTTCGTTGCGTTACCACATTTGATCGAGTACCGCCATTCCAACGGACAAAGCACAAAGTCCAATAACTCGGTGAGGTCTCGTCTGTGAATTAGGCGCACGCGATTCCGTTGCTATCTTCGTCGTCGGACAGGAATTATTAATCATACGCGCGGTGGAGCTCGAGTCCAGGTGGTCGACTCTCCGGGTTCGCAGGTGCTATTGCCATCTCGATCAGATCGAATCGAAAGCACGGGTGGGCGGTGAGGGGCGTACGGGAATTTTTGTCCGATCGATCGATCGATCTCGAGCGTCACGACGCGGGTAACCGGGAATCGACTGGATCAGAGCTGGATGACCGCGCTGGTGCGTTCGCCCCGCGGAATTTCGTAACAAGAAGGACACCTCGGACGATTCGACGTCAAGGAGTCCTTTTCTTCCGCTCGAAACGGGACCGCGCGGCTAGCGGAGCATCCGCAAATCGCGACAACACAATGGAATCGTATTACAATGGCACCCTTTCAAGTCCCGTTAAAAACGAGTCAATGTACTTTTTCAAAAGTAAAATGGACGCGGCCATTCGAGCGGCGAGACCTGATTCTTTTCCCCCTTTTCAGCCGGCCGTGTGTCTGTCGATACGGAACAACTTACTCGCGGGCCGGGTAATGAAGCCGCGAGAATTGTTCCTTGAAGCATTTTTAACGCTGAATCCGCTGTCACTTATATAAAACCGTTATCGCGGTTCGTGTCGCAACACAATGAAACCGGCCGCGGCGCAGATACCGCCACCCCGCTCGAACCGTTCCCGTGCTAGTCGAAAGCGTTTTAAATAAAATACAAAGCGGCTCGTTCCGCTGAAACATTGATCAATTCCGCTTATCGTGATTTTCCATTACCACCGGGACGAATTAATCGCGCTCTTTTAATAAACGCGGACGCGTCATCGTTCCTTCGCGTCCGCGTAGAAGTTGCATTAATCGCGAGCAGAAATGAAATTATTGACACCGACGACTCTCGTAACTTAACTTTTAATTAAAGCAGCCACTCCTGTAACCAGTTCCTTGCGTCCATCGAACGACCTCGTTACAAAGAAACAGAGTTGATACTCGGCTGCGCGCACCCTTTGAGGTTGACACTTTTATAAGAACGCGAGAGTGGAAATAATAAGAACGCGAGGAAGGCGACGTAGGTGCCGAGCACCAATATGGCGTCGAAAGTATTCATCTTCAGCGCGGACGAATTCTACACGGTAATTAAAATGATATACGTGTGATCTCGAAGATGGAACATCTTGAAGACACGTGCACGTCGCTCTCTAACGATTGCACGGTGGTGCCCTCGAGGCGCCAGAGGGTGCGCGCACGCCCTCATCGGCGAATTTTTAGGCGTCATCAGCCAGGCTCCGGGCCCGTGGCTTTAATTGATGCCTTTCATTTTTTTCCTGCTTTTGTCTAGCCCGGAGATTTATGGTCAGCTGGCCAGACGCGAGCTAAAGGGGGGGTACGCTGAAGTAAGGCCGACGTCGGTTTCTTTGAGCGCGATTCTCAGCGGGGGACCATCTTTTCTGGCACCAACAAAACCACCGACGCCCAACAGCAGCCTTTTTCGTCGTAGCGTCCGGATCTCTGCCGGCCTTGTCCGGCTGCATCCTCGCGATCGCTGTGTCTCTCATAACGCGCGGCCTCCTCAGCTGCCATATGCGCTCCTGACGTGGCAACGAAAGAAACGGAGTCGACGTCGAATGACTGGCGTTGGAGGCATTCTTCTGCCCCGCGCGGTCAATCCTTTATTTTCTTTCAGACCGTCTTCTATCCGAGGCTGTAAAAAAGGATTCGAATTTTCGCCACCAGAATCGATCTTCGATACCTTTCGAAGCCACTGCACGGGACATACGTCCGCGTCGTTCTTAAAATCTGCTCGAGCCCCGTTCGTCTGATTCGCGGTAATTTCCTGGTAGCGCGGGCAACTTTAACGATCGCCGTAAACCCTGCGCAATTACGCGTTACACCTTTCTGGTAGCGAGTGGAAATACGCAAGGAAACACGTGTCGAAGATAATTTCGGAATGTCGCGGGAGCACGTAGCGGTTCGAACGATCCTTGGAAACGTGGCCGTTGAATTTGTGTCGCGGGCATAAAGTGCCTTCCCGCGGCCCTTCATCGAACGCGGGTCGAGATCGTGGGGAGGGCAATTTCGCACGCGACGTTAAAATGCATTAGCACGCCTCTGATTATTTACAAACGCACCGAACGGGTCGACTCGTCTCTCTCTCTCTCTCTCTCTCTCTCTCTGGTCGCCTTTCCTCTTTCGAGGCGCTCATTAAATTTGACCGTATGCACGAACAGGACGCTTAACGTTCTATTCGTTAAAATCGACTGCTCGTTTTATGACGCCATTTGGTTGGCATCCCCCTTTTATCCGTTGGCCGGGAAGGACCCGCGTTACTTAACGATGTGCCGTAATTAATGGCGAATTCGCGAGGTACGAAGCGGTGCTTTTTTCGGACGCCTCGACCTGGACAATCCGGAATAATTAATTTGTTCGATGAAAAAGAGGAATATTTTGGTCGCTGTTAAATGCGGTTCAAAGTGTTTCCGAATGTATTTAGAAAATGCAGCAAATTCTTGAAGAGACTCGGGACACGCCGTTTCATTCTCATTCGTTATCTTTTATTCGTATTTCGAATGCTTCTTTTAAAAGCAAACCACTTATTGAAACGGACTGATCGTCGCTCGACGCGTCGATTTCAGCAAATTTAAAAAACTCTGACGGGGCATTTAAAGATTTCGCTTACGACTTTCTTCGGTGTTCTCGAGAGGGACTAAAGGCTTAAAAGGAATTTCCTGGGAATCATTATAAATTTACCACGTTCGACATGGAAAGCCGGTTCGACACTTTGATAACGTCCACGCAATCTCCATTAATCTGAAAGGCAAATAGCGGTCACTTTATCGATTTTTTTTAAACGCAGCCGCCTTTAATACCACGGACGGCCCTCTTCGCCGTGAAACTCGAACGAAAAACTCGTCGGTTCCTCCGATTCTCGAAACGATAATCCTCACGGAAATATGCTGAAGCGACTGAATTGGAACGAAACAGAAATAGTCGATGCAAGCTGCACGCGCGATTGTACACGTTCGAGCTTCAAGATCGTTCGATAATAATTTATCGTCGAATACGTTCCAATCGAATGGAACTCGGACTGTTTTAGTTACGGTCGAAAATATTTATTGGATGCATATCCCGTCTTGAATACCTTAGATTCCAATTTCAATTATTAACCATGCAATTACGATGCATGAAATCTTTATCGAAGCGCGAAGTTTCTGTTTCTTGTATTCTATAAAAAATGCAACAACTTGTTAGGCATTCTGACGGGTAAAAGTGTCCCACTGTGTAAGAATATTTCTCCACGACGAAAATAACGACGTTTGCGTCGCAGACAGACGGCGATTAACCCCCAATTTATGGACGCGGTGGACGTAGAGCTATTTGTTAAGAGATATTCCTCCCGTCACTAGTCAGTATAATTATCCGATGGCACAAAGGGGAAATCTGTGTAACGAGGCGAGCGTATAAAGCGTCGCGGAGGTATACGATCGATCCCGCGCGTTAAATGCGGCCGCGGGTTCCTCTTGTGACGTTTTTCAATTCGACCGCGTACCAATCGGCTTTGTCTATCAGCAGTTAACCGATGTAAATTTACGAACGTTCACGTGGAAACAAAGGACGATTCCCCCGTTGACCTAATCGCTTTAGCTGCAGTCGCAGTTCCGACCATCGCCGGCTAAACGAATTGTGTCGAATCGAAGAACAGCAGGTGCGCACACGCGAGAACGGACGATCGTGCGAGACAATCGGTTCCCCCGGGGGTGGCTGCTGGAAACGCTTGAATTATCCCTTTCGCGAGTGCCCGAGCCCGGTGCAGTCTGGCTGCGACGACTATTCTATTAACTGCCACTCCATCGGGTCGTCTTCGTTTCTTCTAACGTCTATTTCAAATTTGTCGGATCTACGCCACACGAGCCACCCCTTTTATTCCCTCCGCGTTCCCGTCGCGGCTGAAATTCTCCAATCCCTCGGGTCCCACTCGATCGATAACGCTTAAAGACACTTTTTCTCGAACTAAGTTTCGGCTCCGCGGACAATCCCGCTATCTTGTTTCGAATCCCCTTTTTATCGCAGCTCGTTGACACTTCGATGGCGAAGTTTTTCCCCGCAATTTCTCCGCTCGTTGCACAATGTGGGTATTATTCTCGCGTAGCATTCGGAACCGCCGAGCTCGGTGTACGCCATCGTAATCATTCCCCGCGACTCGATCGAAGATTTTATCCGCAGCACCGGGTCGCTGCGCCCTCGTACACCTCGAACAGTCGAAGGCGTTGCTCGACACGAGCGTTCGTTGCTTGCCCGATCACCTGGCTGGCTGGTTTTAACCCAGACGGATTTTCTCGCGCCAGCCAATTTTAGGAGACAGTCGACGGTTCCTCGTCGCTAGTCGCGACGCCAGCACGACGCTCCACTTTACTCGCGCCGACGTGCCACGGGGGCGGAAAGGGGTCGCTCGACGGGGGTTAAAAGTTGTCGGTGGGTGGCGCGCGTTCGCGATCGACTATCGAGAAATTAGACCGCTCAAAGTTCGTCCCTCGTCCCGGGACGACGGTTCCCGTTCTCCTTTCGCTGCTGTAAGATGTAATGCCTCCGGGAGACCGCTGGGAACGCGGGAAATCGTGTCGCCGGACGCAGCAGATTTATTTGCGGGAAGAGGGACGAAAAGGAAGTAAAAAGGGGCAAGGGAGGAGGAGCGAAAGGTGGCATTCCTTGGGGGCGCGTAAAGTGCTTGATACAGAAACAACTTTTAAATGACAAATTCGAAATCGCGGCGTTAGATGTAATGGGGGGTGCGAAGGCGTCTTCTGGTGGAAACGAGATCGACTTCGATGTCGCGCGTTCCAGCCTATTCGAGGAAGCGAACGATCAGAGCCCCGTTGATTAATAATGAGCTCGTTTAACGGGGCGATCCGTCCCGAATCGAATCTCCTTCGATTCCTTTGGGGCCTAATAATTAACGCTCGAGCGTGTGATTCGATTCGACTCCAATAAACGTTAAATTTATCGACTATCGCTTCGCGGGCGTCTTTAACGTCTTGGTCGGGCGAAAAGTGCGGTGCCTCGAAAACGTGAACCGACCGCCGTCGGTGTCCCAACAGATTCATTAATATTCATACGTATGCATACGCGCAAAAAGCCCGCGTATTTATGCACAACACGACGCCCCTTAGCCGCGTCCATATTCCGATGGTTAATCAGCATAAAGTAAGCCTTTTAACGATCGACGCGAGGGAAAGGAAGGAGTCATCTCTTCGATCCAACGCGGTGTTTATCTTTTTCCCATAAAAGTGCGTAAATGAGGGCCGAGCGCGGCACTAAATTACGTCTTAATTTGAAGCGGGCCGCTCGTTCACGGTCGAATCGTCGGCCGTTTATGGGCCGGCCAATGGGTCCCTTCGAAGGGGCGCGTACATGCACGTCCGTTATCGCGACATTGACGCTCCGAATGTTCGACTCTTGTCGCACTTTATCGCGTCAGGGCTCCATTCGGCTCGAGTCGTAATAAAAGCCACCGGGTATGTATCCGTACACGCGTTCTTTGGGTCGTTATAGATCGTGAGTGGACGATGACCCCGATGAAGAAATTAAACGTACAAATTTCTGGTTACATCGAGATCATCGACACTCTCGATGCTTTCGACAACAGGAACTTACCAACACCAGCCGCGGTTGCTGCTGTCGATTACTGTCGTCGCTGATCGACGCCGTTGAATCACCGAATTCTCATTCGTGAGATTTGTGTTTATGATTTCAATGGAACCCAAATTGTACGCGGAAATCACTGTCGAAAATTGCGCGGAAGAAGAATTTCGCGCAAATGCCATCGTAAAGCAGAGTTTGAACGCCTCCTTGGAGTCTGGCATTTCCTGCAAGCCCTGGGAAGACTAAAAATTCAGGAATCTTCATGAATGATTCACAAGCTGGAGGAATTTACGAATCCGCGTGAATTATTATCGGTCAGCGTAGTGGTTCAACTCGTTTGCGACACCTTTCTCGTCGATTCACCCGTCCTTCCGGGGCGAACGGATAAGTCGAGCACGGTTCGCGAGAAAGGGATCGGAAGTAACGAGATCGATTTTAACTAGCAACGAGATGTGAATCTTTCAAAGAGAGCTATGTCTCAGAACTCGACCAATTTTTAATCGTTCGCGCGCGCATCGATGCAGCTACGCGATCTCACGGTTATCGGAGCTGCAAACGCTTCCGGATGCCCGCGTTCCTCGCCCTCGCGAGGGAATTCAGAATATTTCAGGTTCGAACACGTTAACGACAACCCTCGCAGCCGGGTACACGGCTCCGCGACCGTGTTGCGCTCGAACATCCGATATTCCAGCGCCGTAATATTATATATTATTCGCTACAACTCCGGATGGAACGAGATTTTCCCGACTTTCGCGCCTTGACGACGTTACAGAGCTTCGAGCAGCGCGTCTCATTCGAGAAACGTCAATTCCTCCGCGCGGGCAAGAGGCGCGCGCGTTAATGCTGGGAATTTCGTGTCATTCCAGCGTGTCGTTTCGTCTGCATCGACGAACATTTCAATAATCCGCGGCGGTGCGTCGGTACCCAGCTATTCCTTTCCATTTCTTTCTTCGGCCATCGGTTTGGTATCGACACGAGTTTTATCAAAGGGGCGCGGCTATCTTCGTCGCGTTAATTCTGCTCGTGCCAGGCTCGCGTTATTTTACCGCCGCTGCTCTCCTCCGCGAGATTGATGGCAATAGGATGCGTGAAAAAAGGGGAACTGTCCAGATAACGCGTGAAAGTAATGAACTTCGAGTTAAACGAAGATCGATAATTGGAGAGCGGGGCGAGCTGGGATTTTCACAGTCATGGGGTTCCTATCTTAGGAGACTCCCGCCGTTGGCGACGAGCGAGCGTATAGGAATATGTAAATTGAATATTTCCAGTTTTCAGAGGATAAATCCAGGAACGGGACTACGTATTTCGCAATGCTCGTTCCCCGGGAAGCTTTCTCTCGCATCCTCTCTTAATTTACATATTTCACGCGCGAAATAGAAATGCCGTTTAGACTTCTTCATCTAATATGTCGTTATTTAATAGACGTCAAAATCTCGGGAGCTTTCCCGCGAAATTCGTCAGACTCGAGCTCATATTTTGCGCAACGCTTGTTACAGCGGACGCTTTTTTGTGACTACTCTTCGCCAGGAACCTGAATACAATTTGAATTCAGTTCTTCGTCTCGGTTACGTAAAACGAGTTTCACGCTGTCCCTTTTGGACTAATTTCTTTTGAAATTTACGAAGAACGACAAAAATCTATACCCTCCAACCAGTCGAACTAAATACTATCGACAATCGTTGACGGAATCCGAAATTAATTAGCACCTAAACTTTTAAACGAATTGTCACCGACTTTCCCTCCTGTAACAATTTATTGGCCCCTAAAAATCCGCACGTTTGACCTATCTGATTTTACCCTCCTCGCTCGACTGTATGCTAAACCGCGGACCGACGTACAATGGAAGAATCAGAAAGAGTGCAGCCGCGTAATTTATCGAAGCCCTCGACCGGGCGGGGACCCATTTGAATAATTAATGCAAAACGCCTTCTAAATAAGCCCGAGCCGGCGATCGTTCGTTGCAGCTGCGGACAAGAGAGGCTCGCGCGCGTCCAGCACGCCTCCATGGGAATGGCCCGGGCGTGGAATGGCCGCGATTCGGACAATTTCGTTTAAGCATCTCGGCCTCGGCCGGCAGTTTATCGAATCTGCGACCGCGCGAGCGTCGAAGAAAAAGGGCCGAGAGAAAAATTCGACCGCGGTAGCCACGGTCAGGCGCGCGAATCCCGAATAGTTTGTAAATAGAACGTCTGCCCGCGGAACGGTGGAAATTGGATTTATGCCGGGTTCTCCAGCGTGGCCCGGTGGCCGGGACGTTTCGAGATTGATGGCAGCACGGAAATAGTGCGTTTCGAGGATTGACAAGTGTGAAAGAGAAATTCGAAACACCTCTCCCGGCCCCGTCGCCTCTCTCTCCCTTTCTCTGGCATTTTTTCCCACCACCCCCTCCGCCAGTGGTTTTCCTTTTACACGAGCGAACACGCGCGCGCGGTCAAAGAGACAATGGTGGATATCGAAATAACGCGTTTTTTCTTTCTTACAGGCGCGCGCAACGCTCTCCAATCCCCGTCCGCGCGTCCATCTCGATGCACTGTCGCGACGCCACTCTTTTTCGCCCTCGCCCGCTCATCGAACTCCCGTAATCCGGGCGCAGACAGATCGGCCTGCAATTACACAACTAATTATCCCGCGGTACAACTCCGACCCTCCGTGATTCCGTTCCGTAATGCCCGTATTAAGACGTCTGGTAATTTAATTTCCCTTAACCCGGGGAGGCGATCGCGGGCGCCGCGCCCGTTCCACGACAGACATCGCGTTTTCCAGATTTCACTGCGAGCGCACACGTCAGCAGTAGCACAATCCGGGTAATGTATTTTCCGATAATGAATAAGTAATTGCGCCGCGACCGACTCGACTGCCGCTGTAATTGTATTAAAGGGGCATTATTGGTGAACCCGGACGGGGTTGGAGGCGGCTAACAATAAGAGAGCCGTGGCAGAGGGTGCGGGGGAGGATGAAAGAAAAAACGAAGCGGCGTTAAGAGGTCCTCATCCCCCATCCCTGTTCTTATTTCTCGCAAGTCCGCGCGATAATGGGCTTTTACTGCGTGAATAGAACCAGGAAGATGGACTCTTTCGGGCTCGCCCGGTGTTCACCCTCTCCGTGGGCGTCCGCTGTAGGTGTCAGACGTGAAATTAGTCCGCATTTATATTCTTATTTGCATACAATGGAATCAGATAGCGTAATAATTGTTCTTTTATTCAGCGTTTTATCGCCGCTCGATCGGCTGCCGCGGAACGGGCCCCTGCCTCCGATCTCGATTCAACGCGGGACTCGATGGCTCGCTAATTGCGTCCACCTTCGTTAATTGTACATTTCAACCTGAATTCGTGCGCGCGATACGATAATTCGTATTAAATACTGTTGCAACGATTCCACGGATGCGTTATTACGGTGCAAGTATCGTTCGTTCACATCTGTTGCGATAATGTCGCAAGTCACGAATCGTGGTTACTCGAGATACAAATTTGACCATTTCAAATTGCTATCCACGCTCTCGTAGGAGCCGAATCAAGAATCGGATCTCTGTCGTAACGATATTTAATCGCGCGTAGCTTGCGATAGCAAACGGTCGGGGCATTCCACGAGCTTTTATCCTCGGCTCTCTGACAGTAACTGCGTCTTCCTTAAAAGATAAATGGCGGTGTACGAACGAGCGGGAAGGAAAAAACGCTCCCCTTTCAAACGAAAGCTAATTCCCCGTTTAAGAGGACGCAAGAAGGCCGTCGGAGAACGTGACACGTCTCGGCTGCGGCTGGTGAATCGATCAAACTCGAGGCCCAACAAGCGGGAACCGCCCCCGTGCTCTCTCCTCCTCGCTCTTTCACCCTGTTTCACGAGACCCCTAATTTCTTGCGCGGAACGACACTCGAGAAAGCATAAACACGTGTTCAGCGTGACGTGTCCACGGTGGCGGCATCCGTTCGAACGGGACGGGAGCAGTTTCACAGATCGTGAACGTAAACTTCTCGTGCGCTCCATTTCAGCCCCAGACGCGCGCGCGCGCGCGCGCCCCCCCCCCCCCCAGACGACGATGGATTTACAGTGAACCGCTTTTTTTCTCATCGAACAAGACCACTTACGCCCGACCCGGGCAGGATGTGGCCTAAATTTACACGGGAAATATTCTTCTTCGCGACAGCGGGACGCTCGCGCAACTATACGACAGCGAGGAGTCAGTCCTTCGAAGAAAGCGAGCCCGCAAAAAAACGAGGAACTCGCATTAATTCACGCCCCTAACGTTGCGTCCCTTTTCTTCTTCCTCTGTCCATCGCTTCATCCCATGGAGCTTCTCGTCTGTTACTATTCATTGTAAAAAAATTGTGCGGAGATATTTTTATCGTTTAACGCACGAGGGTCGTCGCGAGCAGACAAAACGGTACTGTCGTTCCTTTTAACTCGGTTGCATCTCCAGGCTTCACGCGGTAATCAGTCAACGATAACTTTTCGTACCAGCTATTAATCTGCCGACGATAGCCGCCCCTTCGTTTTATTGCTCCGTTCCACGGAGGAAACGGAACCCTATTTTTCTGACACACTCGAGATAGCACGGAAAAACGAGAGCTGTATCCTCTTGTTATCGCGCCCGCTTTAAAAGGTAACTTATCGTTCACCTTGAAAAAAATGACAGTAAGCTCGCCATTAAACTTTCACGCGTCTGTGTCGGACGCGTTCGTGTTTATCGAGTTTAGAAACCGTTCCGATCGCGCGCCGGTTTATTTCTCCGCCCTGCAATTTCTCTAACATCCACCGATTTCCATCAAACGTCGCGTCGAATTGTTTACGATCCAGGAACGCGTCGCGGGAAAAAAATTAATACTCGCGCACTTTCGAGGCATAAAAAGATGATTCCTCCTTCAGCCTCTCGTCGTGATTTCCACAGCCAGATATTTTTTACAATCCCACTGCTTAGCGCGTAAGAGCGAAAACGGCGATTCTCTTTTCATAGTTGTTGCTCCGGTGAAGCGTTTACGGGCGCGTAAACTACGCGTGCTTCTTTTGAACGGTCGCGTTTCGAGCTGGCTGCTGACGTTTTAACATTTGTCGTTCATCACGTCGCGAATTTACACGGGTCGGCTGTAATAAATTCGAGCCGCGTTCCGCGAGCCTTCCGGCCATCAACTCCGGGAATAACGAGATCTCCTCGCGAATTCCACGGGCACTAAACCCCAAGAAAATTGAAGCTGTTTCGCGTTCACCTCTGTTTTTCTGCTTTTGTTTAATTCCAACCGATCCCGCGGCCACCTGTTTTACGTCACTTTGACGGCGCGATGTATTTTCATCGCCGTCGAGAGGAACCGTGTAACTTCCCCCGGCGGAGTGACACACTAAATTGCCAGGAAAATTACCTTCTAGGACACTCGTTAATTACGCTTCTATTTTCCTGGATGGTCATTAGTTACACGGAAACGGGTCGCCGCGTTTCGCGGCCTACCCCCGGACGGTGTCCCTTGAAAAAGTGCTCGAAACTTGTTTGAAAAACAGACCGCGTTCTTTATGCGTCGAAACGCGCGGCGCCTCCGCGCGAAACGCGGTGCGAAAGTTAGCAAAATAGATCGCGCGCAGATTTACTGGCGGCGGTGTGTGGTGTTAATGGTAATTGTACGAACGAAATCCTTTGATGTCTTACTGACGCGGAGTTTTAAAGGTCGAGCCCCGATGTGCGCGCATACCAGCTGACCGCAATACAGAACCGGCGGAAACAAACGCGGAGCTTTCCGCGGCCGCTTTGTGCTTGGTGAACGCGCCGCTACGTTTGGCATTAGCCCGCTGCTCGTTATAACTAATACAGAAGTGGCTCTTCTGACCGAACGCATGCCGGTTACAAATGTACGCGCGCGTAATCATTTGAAACGCGACGTTCGAGCTCGAAATGCGCGCGCTGCCGCTCCCCTCGTGTAATCTTCGCGTAATTGGCCGCGATGGAAACGCACGGGGATATAATTAATGAAAGAAAATGCGAACGACGATGACAATTTCGCGGTGAATCCCGTATCGCGTTACGCGGCTTTGACAATTAAGTCGCGACCCGAGCGCGGCACAAAGGCACTCGATGCCGTTCAAAATTGGCAAATAATGTAAAATGGAGCGGAAAGCGCTAGACCGCCCCGCGGCGCGGCATTAGCGCGACCCGTAAAGCATCTCTCGCGCGGTGTGGATCGAATCGCTGGTAAACGGAATCCAACGGACACACGGTGTGTGTGTGTACAGGCTGTGGGGGGTGTTTCATTTATTCGCTGCTTCCGCGTAATACGATTCCGGGGTGGGAAGATCCTAGCCGGAGATCAGAGCCGCGTTGTTTGCCCGATGCCAGGAAGAGCGAGGTAAATTTGATGATTTCATTAGTCCGCGTCTGTAACTTAATCATCCGCCGTTGCCCGCTGCCCGGAAGTGGAGGCCTCCGCTTCTTATCTGACGCGAATTAATCACGTCCCCCGCGGCCCGCCAACCGGTTCTATTTCTTTTCCAGCTAGAGACGCCTGTCGACACGCGGGTGGATATAAACGCGCGTATCCTTTATATCAGCCAGGCATTTCCGTGTAATTGAATGGATTAAGGAAGGTCGTAATCTGTCCGTGGGGGGAGAGCTGGTTACGTGGAGGGTATGTCAAGCAGGGAGGGACTAGAATCTCGCGTGAAGCCTAGGAGGACGTACGACGTTCTAATTAGTATTTCGTTGATTGTTCTTGCGCAAAAGTTTGTCAAAGACTCGGTATTATTCGACTCTTATCTTTGAAAAGCGAAAGTTGCACTTCTTTCCGCAAGAAACTGCATTGGCGTGCGTCTCTCGAGTCGCGCGAGTATGAAACAAACGATGAACGCGAGCTCGAAAAGGCAGGTGAAAGGGCAGTGTAATATTGAACGTCGAAGACGAAAGCAACGTTCAGCTAAGCCGTTGCTTTGAGTCTTCGCAATTACATTTCGATATAGCCAGAGCCGTCCTCTGAAGCTAATCCGTAAGTAAATCGAATAAGCCTTATAGAAATATAGAGGGAGAACGAGTGAGAGGGGGTGGAAATGCGCGCTGCGAGGTGGTACTCGCAGCTATCGATTCGGCTGGCAGTGAAACGAAGGAACTTCCGCTGAGAGTTCGGAATTATTATGTGCTTGCCGCGCGTTACACAGTAGCTCGCTCGTTAACCGGTGTTTACATCGAAGCTCGCGAGCGGGCTTGCGAGAGT
Source organism: Xylocopa violacea (assembly GCA_963969225.1). Classification (NCBI taxonomy): domain Eukaryota; kingdom Metazoa; phylum Arthropoda; class Insecta; order Hymenoptera; family Apidae; genus Xylocopa; species Xylocopa violacea. The sequence goes on along the minus strand of CAXAJV010000013.1, from coordinate 18,385,095 downwards.
TCGAGAGCGAAGTCGAGAGAGCGTTACGCGGCGGATTATTAAAGCGTTGAACGGGGTAAAGTGGGGTTGGGGGTGGGCGGATAGGGTTGGGACGACGGTGTGGGTGGATTACCGCGCGACACGTACGATTTTGAATACATTACCGCGCAAAACATCGACGTTAGCCGGCTCCTGAAATATTCGCCGTAGCCATTCAGGCGCCTCAATTATGCCAGACACGTTTCAGTCTTTAGGAGAGAGAGGTCCTTAGTCGGCGCCGTGACAGTAGTCCCTCTCGTCGCGCATGAATAGCGAGCGGCCGTGAAAACGGCATTGAAATTACGCCCGGTAATCTCCAACTCAAACACCTGAAAGCTTCAACTAGTTACGACTAACGGGGACCGTGGTGTTTGCCGGATCACGGAAATTCCTAATGATAATTGCGTATCGACTGGCCCCTTTTCCGCCCCGCGACCGGAACCGTCGAACCGACGGTTCCCTCGAGCTCGAAACACAGAGAAGGTTAACTTTTCTCCTACGCTTCCCGCGCTTATCTTGCATCGATTACGTCGAGCCACCCTTTTCCGCCCCTTATTCAAGAGCGAGCGCGCAATAATTACCAGGCGTTCGCCACCGTACTCCCCGTTCGCAGAACCGACACGTCCAAAAATCAAGCTAATCCCACGGCTACGTATGCATGTACCGTATCCATGTAAACGCGCGCTCGCGCCATCGGAAGCTGAACGAAGGAGGCCGAGCGGGTGTTCGTTCGATCTCTTTCGGATCGTGGTCCCGGGGCAACCGGCGCGATATCTCGGTCGCAGACCGCCCGGGGGTGCCGTACACAAGCCGGGTATGTAATTCCAGGATATCTTCGTTACGGGGGCACGTTCGGTAGCCGGTCGAAGGTGGCGCGGGAGGTGGAGGCAGTGCGCGCAAGGAGGAAGAGAGGCAAAGGAAGTGGAAGTCGGCGGGCGAAGGGGGCGGTCCGTCTATTAGTTAGCCGGCAAATGTGCAGCGCTGTAGGTACAGGTTAAGGTGTGCAATGTCGGCAAAGGAGAATGGGGAACGAGGGCTGGTGGGAGGAGGTGAGGCATCTTTGAGCCGTGGAAGAGCTGGTTCTGTGGCTCACATATGAGAAACCCGAGGAACCGGTGAAAAGCAGCCCGGACCTGGGTCCGACGTACCTATCCAGACCTATATAAACGTCCGGGTGTGCTGGCGCACCTACGTGTGCCGTGTATACACACACGCGCGCGCGTTACAAGGAGCTTCATCCCCGTTCGCTCGGCTCCTCTCCGTGCGACTTCACGTCCCGGGCAACTTGGCTCGAGCGTTAGGCGTTAAGATGATATATGTTATACGCTTAATTAAGCGCTTGTCCGCGCGCGCTGAACGTCCAAGGCTTCAACAGGCCGTGCAAACTTTCGTCACGGGGTGCGGGATGGGGGCGGTTCCGCGGCACCCAGTCTCAGACCTCGTAATATCGTCGCGTACACGTCCTCGTGTCGCTCGTTCCGGATGGCTTAAGGGACGCGCTCGGATTAGACCCGTTAATTACGATCAATGTTTTTCGGTTTAACGGAACTCTACGTCCGCCATGCCCCCGGAACGGTCTCGGAAATTATTCGAACTTGAGACGAGAGCCGCGTTTCCGCGCCACGCTAAACGACGTCGAGCCCAACAAGACCGCGGCTCACGAGGTCCATCGACCCCGCGCGAGTATGCCCGGAATACCTGTGCTTTAATTAAAAACGAGAGAGGGATGGATTTCAATTAGCGTCGCGTCGTGCGTCGTCTTACGAGCAAACGGCTGCCCTTCGCGCGGAACAAGGGTGTGAAATGAGAGGTGAACGCGGATAACGGTGGATTCTGGGTTACAAATCACCCCGGAGGCGGATGGTTCCGGATGCGTCTTCTAATAGCGGAGGTTGAATTCGCGGTTCACGGAAAAAGTAGGAGAATAAATAGTAGAAACGAACGTTCGAGGCTCGTCTTTATCGCGTCTTATCCAACGAGCAAATATTCGTATCAGCAAGTCGTAAGAGCCGAGCGAGCGGATCGGAAAATTCGCTCTTTCACTTACACCGAGTAATCCGTTCTTTCCTTGGCTCGTTAAGGAAATTCAGCGCAGCTATTATAGGGAAACGCGGTGGATGTTAATTGTTCCATTAAGTACGTGCTTGACCCGGACGTCCAGGCTGGAGAAGTAAACTTAGTCGCGTGCCTGGTCTTAGGAGAGACGTTTCGAGAAACACGAGACGCTTTTGTGCTGCAAGTCCCAGCAGCTTGCGGAAGTTCCGCGCGGGGCGATACATCCAGACAAAGGCGAGGTCGATGGGGGAAAGGGAATCGACGCGAGCCGCGGCGATGAAATTACCCGATGAGGGAGGAGCGTGGAACGGAACCAGTAATTGCGAAATAGAACATTGAGGGGACTTTCATCCCGTCGAAGACAAATCCAATAACCCTTTCGAGTCGAGGGACGTATTCTTCTAGGACGATATTAAACTATAAGATGGAAATCACGGTGGCGAAGTTGCGCAACCGGTTACCCGGTGAAAGAGGATGATAGGAAGGGAAGTTGATGTTCTCGAGATTACTCCGGAGGCGCGGCTGGCTGCTGCTCCGTGAGACCGGAAACGAGGAGAAAATAAATGCAGCATTAGCTGTTTAGTCCCGGAACACTGGTATTTGTCTAATTAAACGCTCACTTAAGGGAAACTTCCATTCGGCAGGAATGGTTCATTTCATGCCCGTTGGACGAGTTTCGTATTCTCGGAAAGGTTCGCGAGGTTTCATCGGACAATAATTTCTTCCGCGAGCCGTCGCAAATTGCTCGACTGTTTCAGCGGTGAATTTGCATCCGTTTAATTGATCGAACCGCGATGAATTTCAATGGTCGACAACAAGAAATATAAATCCACGAATTAGTGGAACGGGGGCGAAAGGGAAGCCTTCCTCGTTCTTTCTACCATTTTAATGGTCTCGTTCGTCGGGGAAAAGCAGAGGGAACCGTTAGCCAAGCGCGAAATGTCGCGCGTCCGCGCCCTGATTAAGCATTTGTACGCTCTTAATGCGCGGGATTAAACGCGTGCAACTTTCTTGGCGCGCGGAGATACCATCGAGGCGCATTCCTCCGCGCGAAAATTTGAATACGGCCACGCAGTCGTGCTTCCCGCGTATTCCAGTTTATCGAGCACTCTCGCAAACTAAATTGAGGCCAGACGTTGAGATGAAAGCGCGAGCCGAGAGCTGACTGAATGCCTGGAGAGCTTCTGTACGACGTCGGATAGAACCGGGCGCATTAATTAAGAAATATAGCATCTCCTGAATGACTTTCATCGCGCGCTTAATGCGTGAGAACGGAAGTCTGTTTCCCCTGAAAACTCTACAATTACGCGCAACTAATAGTCTTATCAAGATTGTATTAATCGATTCGTAATAATCGCTCGCTTCGTAATATCGTCTGCGTCCCTTTGCTCGTTTTACTTTTCGAGCCGCTCATCCGTGTAACGCATTTTTAGCTCCGTTTAATAAACTTACGTCTATATGACGAGCAATGGCGAGGATCTCACTCGACTGTAATAAACCTACTCCATAAAGGATAATTCCAGCATTAGACTAACAAGCTATCCGTTTGATGAATAACCATTCGCCGAGGGTTGACGGTCGTCGACGAGCCACGCGCAAATTATTCGATTAATTAAGGACTTATCTTTGAGATCTATGCTCGCGCGGAAGCGTTGCACGAGGAAAACGGCGGACGCCTCGTTCCTGAGCGCCGAAATCCATCTGTGCGCTCCAAATGCGGCCCGCAAACATTCGCCCCGCGATTGTTTATTCTCAAATAAGGGGTACCAGTCGGTTCTCACGACACGGGCGTAGCTGGTATCGAGTTCTGGAACCCGGAAATTGTTGGTATCGCGTCACGTGACCTGGGACCCGCTATTATCGGATCCTCGAGTTGGAAGTTCGCGACATCGACTCGCACCGTCTGAGAACAGTTGTTTAGAACGTCCAGAAACTCGATAGTTGGCGAATTCAATGGAACTTAGAGTGTTATTAACCATCCACAACGTTCGCGCGTAACGAAACCTCTCGTCTGGGCAGATGCATTCCCGACAGGATTTTTTTCCAAGCAAAACTGTGTCACTCGATCTAACGCGATCGTTCGATTGTTAAATTAATTAGTTGCAACGCGGTTCACGGTGAACGCGGCAGCCAATGGTCTCCACTGATTAGTTTCCGCCACCGCTGCACAATAGACTTTACGACCGCAGGTAGCAAAAACATTTCACCCGTAACTTTCATCGCTCTTTATCGCTGGCCATAAAATCTTTGCTCCACCGTTTTTCTCCCCATTCCCAATGTCCGTTGCAGTGTCTTATCGAAAATAAACGAACACCCTGTCCCATTATTCCGTGCACCTATAGCTACGCGACATCATCCGGATTTAAAAGAGCCGTTTTTTGCGGAACGAGAGATCGACGTTCGACATGTTTCGACGTACGCACCGCTGATACCATATTTGATACGAGACCCTTGTTTTATATGCTAAACATTCGTAATAAAAGCGAACAATGCAGGGTGCGAATGATTTTATTGCGCGACTTCGCGTGCATAAAAACATAATACGTAATTGAGAATATTCTCGAGCAACGAATGTTCGTTTGCATAAGAGGGTACGTGTGTCTGTAATGTATGCGAGTGCCTGGAAAATAGCAGAATGCACGGAAATTCGGACGAAAATTGTGGGAAATTAACCCAATAATTTCACTTTACAATTACAATTACGTTTGTTTTCAGCGAAACCTTTCGATCCCGCAATAATTTCATTCCACTTCGCCAATCCTTCGCCCGGAAGATCTGCTCATCCGCATTTGCGGCGGAAGTCTTTGTTCCCATCCCCCTCGTCGAGGGCATCGGCGAATAAGATGGCACTCGATCGATGCCAAGCAGTCGCGTTTAACCTCTCGATTGTCGCGGTCCCCGTTAAGCCACCGGTGAATGGAAGTTAATCACAGAGCCGCGAGCGATTTCGCGGGACCGCGTCGTGTTTCGAGTGCGACGCGACGAGTGGCGGTTCCGGGGGTGGATTATAGCGGGGACGAGGCGGAGAAGGGCGCATCCCTCGGAGCGGCTGTTGCGAGAGGCGATGCGGATTTATTTTAAAGGGTCGCTTTTTCGAATGACGAGTGTTGTTGCTCGCGGCGGAAAGCCGAGCGCCGAGGGGCGACGCGTCGGACGAGGGTCGAAAAAACGGTCCTCCCGCTGCGGAGCCTACTTTGCTCGGGTCCCGCGACCTTTTGCGGGACTCGACCGACGGTTCGCCCCGCAAATACGTTTCTTCGCCTCTCTCGTTCTGGTTTTCGCTGGTTGCGCGCCAGTTGTAGCGCCACAGAGGAACGCTTTAAGGTTTCGCGAAACAACGGTGATTGCGCTGTTGAAGGCGCATTGTTCCGACGGCGCGGGAAAAAGGAGGCCGGCGATTTTAATGCGTATGGGCGATTCAGGGGCGTGTAAAATTTTGAATTGGCTCGAGTTGAACGATTAATGGTCGGGCTCTACGCTCCGGTCAATCGGGAATAAATGGGGATGAAGAGCGCTTTGTCTTTGTTGAGGGGGTAAACGCTGCCGACGTGGCCATTGGATGAATTTCACGAGCGAAAGGGGCAGGAAATCGTACGGCGGAAGGTATGGGCGGATGATAAAAAAAGATTGATTCGATATTTCGCGTTTTTCTTTTTCCTCCGTGTACCGATTCTTGAAAATTATGAAGCTATAAATCGCGTGCTCGTTGACGCGACGACGAAGAATGCGGCTGAAATTATCGTCCGGGTGGAAATCGACGAGAAGCGAGCCTGCGAGGCTGTATCGTCAAACTTGTCACGTAGTGTCGTAATTATAGGCGTGACCTACGGCTCGGATCCGATCGATCCAATCTTTGAGATGATTGATTTAATAGCTGGAGATACGGGAAGGGATAGAAGGTGCAGTAACCTAATGCTGAATACTAATGTCCGTTGATAACAGCGATTAAGAGCCCATCGCGGTTCTCGCTCGGTTTGCCATTAAATCGCGGGAATTTAATCGCGCGTAGTACATCCATCGCGCAGCAGACGATCGGAAATTCCCGACAAATTCTCAATCGCTATTTTTCAGTTTCCTCGGACAGACGAAGGCATAGTAAACGTTCTAAACGGCTTTCGGTTAATAGAAATAGTCCACAGAAGCGGCCTCGTTTTTCCAAGGAACGAAGGCGGGAAAAAGAGATAGCGTTTGCTTAACTCATTTTACAAGGCGATGAGCCGAGCAGTCCGTTCTGCAAAGAGTTAAACAAACGTCGCGCGAACCAGCAAGATGAAACGTCGACAAAACGGCGGACTCTCGCAAAAACACCTGTCACTTCTCTTTATTTTTCCGTTCGCAAAGGGAGTTTCTCATTTCTGTCGCCGACTCGGTTGCCAGGCGAGTACCGTGCAGCTTGACAAAGCTGTTGCGTTCGCGTCCGTTTACAACCGCCGTTGTGTATTTGTTCGCGCTGATGCATGCGTCTGCAAATTGCGTAAGCTCAGCGGAAAAGTAGCTACCGTCTTATCGAACAGTCGCATCTAATCGCGAATGACGAACACTGGGTCGCCTTAAAAGTTTCCCCGGTTAAATAACGCCGCACTTACGCTTCGAGTAAACAACGCACCGCGGTTAATGTATATTTGCGAAGTAACTTTAAGCGACTTTGATCGCCGTTGTCACAACCTTGAATCACTTTTAAACGATCTTAAATAGCCTCCAAACGACTTTAAATAGCCTCTAAACGAGTTCAAACAACCTCGAGTGACTTTAAAAACCGGCATGTAAACACGCGAAATTGCAATGAAAAAGGAAGGCAACGATAAGCCTGTTTGCTTATAATTTATTATAAGCCGCTGGTGCAACATCACCGTTACACCTCTATATCCCTCAATTTCAAGCGACGCCGATTTAATTCGAGGTTAATCTCCGCGAAAGCGATGCTATTATAAGATGTTCGAGGGTGGGCGGTGTAAACGCAAACACAAACTTGGTACCCTTCTACCCCTTCGGTGTCTCCACAACAAACAGGATAATCCACGTACAGGCAGCTGTTCCTGTTCCTCTTTTCTCTTTTTTTTTCTTTTAAGGAATCCCACCGGAACCCACAATAAAATATGACCGCCACGTGGCAAAGAAATTCGATTCCACGCGGGAACTGTTTCTCCCTTTGAGCCGCGAAAAGATTTATGGAAACTGGCCGTAAGAAACGAGTAAGATGATTCTGTTTTCTCACCGTCTCTTCCGGCGTGACTCTTCGACTTATCATTGCCTTCTGCCAGGAATATCTCGTTCGTCGCGCGAGGCACGCAGCGTTCTGATGCATTTTCGAAGACGAAAAACGTGGCCGCCACTTTCTCCGACGTTCAGCCTCGATTCTGCAAATTAATTCGAATTATTTCGATCGAGCACTTCCGCCCACGATCCTCTGGCGCGGCCAGTTAGCCGTGGCCTCGGCGATCGTCGAGTAATTATTGGTCTACGGGCAGATTGACGGACAACAGGCGTACCATTTACATTCCACCGTTTAGACAATGCTGGCTCGCTATATAATTTCATCCAGCCATCGGAGGAGACCGCAGACACACCGTTCGGATTTCTTGGGATTGATATATGTGCACGGGTGTCGAACCCTTTCATTTCGAATGGCGGCCGGCCCGTTAAGCGACCATGGACTTGCGCAACAAAGTGAAGAAATTAAATGGGTCCTCTAAAACGGTGCAATTATGCAATTAGCCGGAATACTATATTTGCCCGGTCTAATCATAACCATACGAGTAACTACCAGCCGCGAAGCGCGCTGGAAACGTACCTCGTCACTCGATGATTACGGGTTCCGAGGCTTTTGCCCGATTTTTTCGGCCTCAACTTGCCCGCCGTTTCCTAGCGAAAATGGCTGCCCGCGTTCTACCCTCGCGCGCTAATCTTACACGCGATTCGAGTATTAGAAAATTAAAAGAACTTCCACGCTGATTATTATATTCGACAAGGAAACGCGATCGCATCTCACGCGGCGGATAGGTGAAAAGGTGGTTATTTTAAAAAGTGGTCGTTCTCTCCTCGCGAGAACCAATGATTGACGTAACCCAGAAACAATTGCTTCTTTAAATAGCACACGGCGAGATATTATTTAAACGAACACGAGAATAATCGACTCTGAATGGATTCTTTGCGCCGGTTCTTTTCGACGAGAACCATTTCTTCCGTGCTTTATTCAAGAAATGAAGTCGTTGCGCCCCGTTAACAACCATTTAAGGGTAGCCCATTAACGAGCGCAATGTCGAAAGGGAGGACGTGCGTAAGAAGAAGCGAAACCGCCACCCCGTGTTCCCTTCAAGCCCTTCGTTTTCCGCTGCTCGCCAGCCAGCAACAACAAATCTATTAAAAATTCGTCGAGCAGAACGACTCGTCGTTATTGTCCGCTTCGCCAGGAAGGTATCCGTCTTCCATGATCCCTGGCGTTCGACGGAACGCGCGGCCTGCCCCGCGTATTTTCGAAAACCTAGCCCACAAAAGAGCAAACTGATCTTAAGTGTCCCTAAGAGCGGTCGGGACGGCCTGGAGAAATGCGACCGGCTCGACGGTGTGTGGGATCCTCTCGTCGCAGGTATACACGGTGGCCACGTTTAAGGAAAACGACATTCGACCCGTGCCATTGTCGATTTTCCCAAACGACAATGGGGACAGCTGAACGAGCGGACCAAAACATTGAGACGTATCCCGTTGTTGCCGCTGTCACCGTTTCAGCCCCACCTCTTGGTGGGGACATTATTACGAAAATATTTGAAACTACTCTCTGTCCTGCGCTCTGTAAAGGATATATCCGTGGCATTGTGCCGATTCGCGCAACGCGTTCAAAATCGTGCACAGGGCTGCTCGCCAACAGGGAGGACCGATGGCGGAGGCGCACAGAAGGGGGCGATATAAAAAGAGCCATCGGGGATTCCGCGAGAGATCTCGCTCTCTGTTAGAGATTTCACGTAATTTCGACTCGCGTGGCGTCCAGGTATCTCGTCGAGAGAAATATTCGGGACACCTGCACGAATCGTCATCGATGGATCGCGTCTAGTCACAGACGTATGGCGTATCGGCTAGGATATATGCATCGGTTAATATGGATTTATCGGCAGGCTGCCTTTGAAAATTTCATTTCGACGAGTATTGATAACCCGCCAGTCAATAATTGTCGAACGTTGGCTGTTCGATCAGCGACGGTAATTGTATTTACGACTGATTGCAAATGAGAGGATTAAAAACATAACTGAAACTAGAATTTATGGAAATCGAATCGCGGATAATCGTTCTGCACCCCCGCGCACACCCTCTCCCTCCTAGCCAGTCCCTCATTTTTATCTATCCCTTTTTTTCGCGTTGCGTTTTTACGCCGTTATCGAAATCGGTTTTTACCGGACGTGCGCGCGTCTCGTTTTTTTTCTGTTTTTTTTTTTTTTTAGCCCAGCGCGAATCACGTTTTTGCAAATAAATAAATCGAAGGCAACGATAATGCAGTTGCCAGATCACGTCGACACGCGATTACGTCGAACGTTTCATTGAATTTCATGCGTAGCAACGTTGCATGAAATTTAATTCGGTACACGGCTTATGGCGGGATAACAGCGGACAAAATTCTCATGTTAATGAACAACGTCCCAGGCTTTTCCTCAGATTAGTTTACGTTCCGCTGTTTTACGTTAATTGGCTTCACCAAAGTGGCTCTCCTCGCTTTCGTTCCTTCCCAAGAACGAGAGTTAACCGAGATTCCTCTATCGCCGCGAGTACAATTTTGGTGCGACGGTTAACCAACAAAAATCTGGCTCTCCCTCGGTCCGGTTCGCGCGTTTCACTTTCGCGCGCCAATTGTCTCGGCTGTATAAATCAGCCAGCCAGGCCGATCTCCTCCGGGGACAGGAATTAACCCAAGTATCTCTGATATATTTCCCTTAATTAGAAATGTATCTCGCGTTACGTATTCGTGGCTCGTCCCTGGGTATAAAGACGTAAGTTTCGGTCGTCGCGTAACAACGACGTGTCCCCGGGACTTCCACGGGGGAGTTTAAGAGGGCGAAGCGAAAGAGGAGGCGGGAATTTACAGAGGGGACGCGCTTCACCGCTGGAGATTTCGTATAATTTTGGCTCACGGGCCCGCTCACGTTTCCTGAAAAATGTTTGGCACACCTGCCGCGTTACGTGATCCCCCGCGGTGACACGGACCTGATCTGGTGAACGCGAGAAAATCCTGGGGCAGGCCGTCGACCATGGGAAGGTACCGATGTTTCGAGTAATCAACGAATTGAAAAAAACGAATCGAATTCTTCGCGAAAAGGAAAATTGTATCCTGATTTTTAATTACGAACGAACTGTTTCGCGTTCCACCACGACCCCGAATAAAAAGCCCTCGAGAGTTATTGTTTACGTGTTGTTCCGGCGATCGATCGACGGTCGAACGTCAGTCGCCGTAGAATTTACTCGCGTCAGTATTCGACGGCAACTCTCGACGAAGTCCATTTAACTAATGAAATTTCAGATACCTAAACACTCTCGCGGAGCTTCCTTGGTGCCCGTCGACGTTGGCGAATTTAGTCTGCTCAGGCTGCGGTCGCGAGCAGCCGAGTTACGAAGCGCGGATAACGCGCGCGCGAGTTCGAGGGCTGCCACGAAGGGGTGGCACCCCGCGTCGACGATCGCTAAACTGGCCCGCAATTCCGTGCACACGTCATCGAAAACAGAGCCAGGGACGCGATACAGGCGAATCGTCGGCGGTAAACGTCACGTTTTCGACGTTACGTCGATGCGGCCCGTCTCGATCGTTGCCAAATTCCACGGAAATTCTGCTGTCGCCTCGCGCGACCCCTCCTCGAGGGCGCGCCGTGAATTTCCCCGCGAAGACAGGACCGAGTTAGCTGCTGGGAATTATGTGTCGATCCCCGTCGTCGTGGAAATCCGCGTCCGACTTGCGAAGTTTCCAAATTATCCGCTCGCGGATCGATGGGAAATTGCAACAAGGTTCCGCTCGGTCGTTGTTGGAATAAACATAGCCAAGATATGCATTAACGTGCCGGCCTGGCGGAACGATCGCCCGGCCAGTATACGCGTGCACAGCGTGTTTATTGTAAATGTGTTTGCTTTTGAGTCAAGTGAACCGGGTTAAACTATAGGAGAATGGAGGGGGAGGACGGTGTATAGCGGAACGTTCAACGCTCTCCGATCGAACTGATTCGGAATTCTATTTGTTGCTGTTGGATATTGTTCGTAGACAAAGGTCTCCCTGTAATTGTTACGATTAATGGCGATCGCGTACGCCATTGTCCGCAATGATTTCGGTAAATAGTTTCGAACTACCAATTTCTATGGTCCGCAATCATTTCGATAAACCGTCCGGGACCCCGGATTCTTACGCTTTCGTACTCGTGAAATTGAAACGCGCGAGCCTCGGGTCGGTCACTGTTCTCCATTACAGAGAAGAGCCGATCGAATTTTCCGAACCGATTTCGCTGGGTTCTTTAACGACTGGTCTCGACGAAACGACCTTACGTACCTGCGCGGATTGACACGCGAGACTTGGCGGACCAAGCGGCACTCGTCGACGACGTCCGCGGCTCGACGCGACGTACAGCGTCGTTCAGCACAAATGGAATTTCCGGTAGACTAAATAGAAAACAAGCGAACGTTCTCCGCGGCGTCGTTGGAATTTTCCGCGCCCGTTCGATCGAGCTTTTATGCACAACCCCTAAGTATCGTTATGGCTCCCGTTTGACGTAAAGTTTTAACGCACTATCGAGGCCGTTGAATAATTAAGGCGTGCCCGTGCACACCGCTGGATTCGCTGGCCCCCCACCCACCCTTAACGCGAAATGATAATTAATTCAGACATTAAACGCCGTAAACTAGTTTCCGTTTTATCGTCCGACGCTTTATGAATTTTTACTCGGTCGAGAGTAGACCGGCGAGCGGAACGTATCAATTTTTCCAAAGGAATCATGCCGTTCTTTCTCGGTTGCCGTCGCCTCCCGGTTTTTCTCCGCAGAGGGGCCCCGCGACGGCCCCGTTCGAACCTCATTGTGCCGCGGAAATCGACGTGAAAAGGTGGAAAATGAAAAACGACGTCGCGCTGCCGTGAGCCACGCAGCCTCTCGCTGCTTTGAGCCACCTTAAAAGCCGTTAAATACCGCGCTGGATTCACCTTTACGGCCGCCAATGATTCAGTATTTACGCACAATGCCGGAGGAATTGCCTTCCATCGACCCCACCCGTCGCGGGGCCGCCATAGGAGGTCTGAAGAATTTCCCTCGCGGAGAACCTTCCTCTGAGTCCTTCGGAATCGTTTCTTCCTGCACGCTGACACGTGAAAACTATCTTCTGTGCGCGCCACTCTTTGGCTGCTGCGTGGAGAAACGTGCGTTTTTTTCTCTTGAATCCGCTGGTTTCCGCTTTTCCTTTCTCGTGACCTTGACTAATCGGAGAGAACAGTCGACCATATGCTTTTTTTTCGAAGAACCAACTAAAGTTTAATTGGAATCCGAGGATTGCTTACACAGTCTATTACGATGGAGATTTCAACAAATTTGATGGAGATTTCTTCGGTACATTAATCTAGAGTCAAGCATCTCGGCAATTTCGTACGTACATAATTTAGGACGCTGGAAAGAATGTTAATTCGATGGTGAAAACGAAGACGTGCATTAAAATGCAAGCTCTACGTCTGTAATGACAATATTACTAATTAGAGGGACCCCCGCCAAGACTTTAATAAGCCGGTTACGAGTGGTATTAACGAGTGGAGTTAAGCTTCGTCGGGAGGAATTAATGGTTAAATTTTAAATCGTCCCGTAGAGGACGCAGCTACTTTCTAATTCAATTGCCTTCTTCCTAATTCACCGTCGCTTTTAATTTCTTCCCCGAAACTTTGTCGAACGCTGAAAAATTCACGCCGTCGGCGCATCATTTCACCACGTGTTCCACTCGCAATCGTTTCGAGCATCCAGCGGGTCAGAACATTCGCAATGGCGGCGAACGATTCCACCCCCGTTACGATACGCGACGCGCGTCGTCGAGGACGCGGAACTCGTCGAATTTCACTTCGAATTGCCTGCTCTCGACGCGAAACCGGTGTTTCGCGGCGTTTCGATTCGAGTTCCTCGAGAACCCGTCGCATCGTCGCGAGTCTAGTGACCCTATTCCCGTAACAAGTTTGTTGAAATCTCGCCGCTTTCGTCTGGCTTAAAGTCGTTCCTTTCTTTGTCCAAGGAACTTGATTCACGGCTGAACGGGGGAGCGAAAGAAAGGAGAGAAAGGAGGACTCGTAATCCCTCGGTGCCGGGTATCTTTGTCCAATAAAGTGTCGTGCAATTTTCAGCAAGGTTACATTTTCGGCGGAGTCGTCCCCAATTGTTGGACCAGCTTACGGGCCGACAGAACTGGGTCGCGTTTCTTGTTTAACGCTCTCGCAGTCGGATCGAAGTGTTTTCGTAAAGCATCAATGCGCGTGATTCGATTAAATTACAAGAGAGAGGAAGGGCAAGCGTGAATCCCGTTGCGAGCTTCGCCATTGTACAGCGAACCCGACAGACGTCGATTTCGATCGAAACGAAACAACATCCCCTGGCTGTACCTGTGCGTCGCAACCTTAAATGGCGGTCACTCGAAACCGAGGCCCCGAAACGGGCCTCGATGGACCGCGGCTGCGGGTTTTTAAGCTGACCTTATTCCCTAACGGGTTTATTGAAATGTCAGCGGCTGAACTATGGTCGAGGTCCGCGCAAGGCGGCCTACAATGGCCCTCGATGACAAGGGCGGTGATAAAATATCGGTTGCATCGCGCCAGGCCCTCCCTCCGTGGATCCTTCCGCTCTCGTCGTCCGTGGGGGCGCATCGGGTAGAAACGAGAAAGCTCGGGGGTGGAAACGGGAAAGAGCTTCGTTCGAGTTCGACGAAACGACTGGTAGCGCGATACTGACAAAGCCTCGCGTTCTTTATGAGCGACACCGATATTACTCTTGCCGGTGAGAGTTATGACGCGGCATATGTTATCAGAGCCGTATCTCGCACCTGTTCACGCATTTTTCTTCAGCGTCGTCGAACGGCTCTCGAATGGTCGCGCTTAATGGCTGGTAGCCGCGAAACGAACGTTAGTCCGATGGTAATGAAGGCGCAACGGACAACGGGTTGGCGAGTGAGCGCGCGTACACGATATTTGCCATCGAATATGTAACGAGCATTGCATTATCGGGACGGGGTACTGTGCATTCATGCAGCTAGCTCGTCGAACAATTAACTCGCGTTATTTTCATGATCGATACCGTGGCATGGTTTCAGAGAAAAGTGTGTTCTGTGTAGTCGATGACTCATTTAGCGAGCCGAGGGCAGCTTTGACGAGTCAGCAAAGGACTGTGTAGGTATTGATCAAAACCGTGTCACCTGATGCGAGCTTATTTTTTGCGACAACGATATCGATCGCATTTATAGATCGAAATATTTCTCACGGTTATCGTAAACGTCAGATTCGATCGCTAATGTATAGAAGAATACATCGTATCTCAGACGGTTCCCCTGAACCTTCTATTCCACCACGAACTCCGATTTCGGAGATTCTACCTCGCCAAAGAAACGAGTCGGTTCTTGCCTGGACGAGACGAAAACACGACGACGTTCATTATCGCTCGTCCACGCTAGAGCAACGCCAGTTCCCCAACGTTTGATATTATTTCCGGACTGATTCGCGGGTGACCCGTGGCCCAGCGTACTCGTAACTTCTGACGGGGCGCCTTTCCGCTTCGAAAAAGCTTCGATCCCGTCGTTGCGTCGGTCGATTTACACCACGCAGACGTTGCTGCCGCGCGTAATTCGGCACCACGGTGTACCGCCTATAATTAACGTGGAGGATGCAAACTGTGCTTACGAACGATTAATTAAACCGCACACGGAGCGCTCGCTCCAGGGACTCGTAAGCGGCACGGCCGCATTGTAATGAAATTGTGTTCCCGATGATAAAGATACCAGCAGTTGCTTAACCTGCTGTTCCTCGCCGTGGCGCGCTCCTTTCATAGATTATCGGCCCGCGCTTTGTCCTCCCCGGTGGTACGCGGCGTCCGCCGAATATCGAATCGGTTATCGAGCGTAGAATACGATCAATACTGCGGATGATGTTCGGTTACAGGTGAGCAGAAGTGAAAGGGTCGACTCTATGGGACGAGACAAGAGAAACGTCACGGTTCGTACTTCGTTTTCGAGCAAAATGGTTTTGGAAATTCCTCCGAAAGAAGGAACTCGCCAGGTCTCGCCAGCTTCGCGACAAGGTGAAAAACAAGGATTACACCCGGCTTGGTCGTAGAAACAAGGAAAAAATGATAATCCTTTGAGCTTTCAATTTCGACATTGTCTGGCTCATTTACCCGGGGACTGCTGGTTCTAAAATGGAGCGGAAAACGTGGATGTACCCGAGGATTCTGTACGGTGGAACGGAATCTGGAAATCCGTGACTTTCATCAAGGTAAATCCTCGGTCTCTCCGTAATTGCCGCCGCGAATTTAAATATCGAGGCGCTGTTCTCCGATTAGTTATGGGGAAACGCACCACGCGGCGTCCCCGCGAGTTTTCCGTTTAATAGCCGCGCGAATTAATATCGCGTCCTTTCGCGCGCGCTGCGTCTTGGTAGGGAGATTGAAAAAGAATCTCGTTACGCGTTGTCCCCCACTCAGCTCTCCGTTTTTCTTTGTGAGACCGTCGTAAGTTTCTATTAAACTGTAATCGTTGTTTCTGAACGAAAAAAGGGGAGGATTAGTTCGCGCCCCAACCCCGGATGCTCTAAAAATCCAATTTGTTCCCATCGATCTCGGAAGTTCTTCGAGGCAATTACCTTTCGCGCGTTTTGTTTCTCTCGTTAAACATATTATTTAATTTTCTTTCGTGCGCGACAGCTTCGCAAAAAAAGGTTCGAGTTTCCAACGATCTCGAGGCTGAACAGAAATTATTCTCGTTCGGAACTGTTCTCCAATACGATTTGCATTTCAAAAAGTGTGAATTCTCCGAAAGCCTTTCGGCTTCGAAGGGACACAGGTTCGTTTGCTTACGGTCGAAGATTTTTATCGTCTCCACTGTTTTAACTGGCAAACAAGACGCTCGAGGCGAAGACCACCGTGCGCGTTGCAAAAATCTACGCTTTCGGTCGTATACCTGAGGCGAACGGATGGTAGGGGTTCGTCGTAGTTAATTCATGCCCTCTAGGACGGACCAGATGGCAACGATAGCGTGCGCTTTGTGGCGCACTGACGTTTTCCAGCAACAACACCAGCCGCGCCATGGCGTCAGGTTAATAGAAATCTCCACGAGAAGAACATCGTTAAACCGTTCACGGCGCCTTTGTTAATACACAGTGGACGCGGCATTTGCGTCGCGGCGGTGTCTTCAGAAAGCCGACCATCCATTATGCATCAAGGCGGTTAGACGCGGGTACGTGGTGTGTTTGAAAATAATTAGGTTCACGCAATCGGAAAAGGATTTCACGTAAGAGGAAACGCGAAAGGCGGGACGGAACTTGGAAGATGTACGATGGAGCCAGCTTAAAAGCGTACGAGGGATAGTTCGTGAACTTGGTATTGATTTAGGATTCCTTCGAAATTTCACGGTTCGTCGGACTCTTTACGCGAGGTTATCGATCCTACGAACATCCAGAGACTTCCCGATCTAACCGTGTCGCGTTAAGTTTCCCTCTCTTTCTCTCTCTCTCTTTCTCTTCCGCGTCGTCGTTTCATCGACAGCGAACAAGACGGAACGTCGTCTCTTATCGAACGTACAAAGTCCGTGAAGAATTTGTTAGCACCCTTCTGTATCGTGACCTAGGACACCCAGACGGAATAATCGAGTTTCCATCGGGGGTCGGTTCGGTTATCGTGGAAATCCCTCGCGTAGGATTTGTCATCCTCCCCGGCTCGACTCGGCCCTGGCACTCGTGTCAAAGGAGTGACGATCGTGGAAAGCTTTGTCAGAAATACCAACCCTCCACTTACGTGCCCACCTATACGCGCGGACACCTTGCACGTATTCACCACCACCGTTAATACGCGCGCGCTCGCCTCTACTGTTTGCATAAATATATAGACGAAATACCCGTGTACACGCTGGAGATGGTGGCAATATTTGCGCGGTCCTGACAGCAAGACAATGAGCCTCGATCCGACACGCGATATACAACCCCCTCTGGTAGTTCTCTATCATCCGCGATCCACCCTTGAAGCCCCACTCCTTGTTATGGTACACCCATCCAGACGCATCCAGCCCTTCGTTGCGCCGAGAAAAACAGAGGGTGAACGGGGGGTGGGCGGAGGGCGGAGAGGCGAAAGGACACAGAGAGCCAGATAGATGGATGCTTGACGGTAATCCCGAATTGTAAATTAATCCCCGACCTTTTGAGATTAATTTATACACCGGGATTACGAGCGCGTAGGTAAATACCTAGTCGATCGATCGGGACGCGGCGCGCGGCACTCCATTTATTTTAGTTTAATTTTCGCCCACTCGCTCGGCCATCGCCGCGAAACCCCGACCTTACCGCAGAATATTTGCCGGGTGACTGATGAGGCGAGAGGGGTCGCGGCAATAAGTCCCGCCGCCATTTCGACCGACGAAGGTGTCGCCTCGAGGGTCGAGGGTCAATTTCGGTTCCCACGGGACGCGCTGCTTTTATTTGTTTACTCTGGTACTCGCGCAGGACGTTTATGTACGAGCCTTTAACGAGTGGGGTCGAACAGGCAGATTCGTACGTCCGTACGTTTCCGTGCGCCAGATTTTTCCCGAACCGCACGGAGGATCGTAAATTACTCGTTTTAGGGGATAACGCGTAATTCGCGCGACATTAAACGCACCCTCGTCACCCGGACGACACGGACGATCCATTATTACTCGTGAATAGTGCACGAAACTGTTCCTCCCTTTGCCCGCGCGTCCGACAAACAAGTCTCGCGAAAAGATAAACACGGCTCGCCCCGCGTTACACATTTTCTTGGCTGATCCGCGGAACGCGTTACATCCTGTTTCCCACAGACTCGCCGCCGGAGTCTTGTTGGCTCGATCGAAGGTTTCAGCGAGGGACGGGGGGTGATTGGTGGCGCGGAGCACTGCTTGGAAGTTCGATTGGACGGGTCAAGCGAGGAAAATGTACGGCACGACGAGACTTAACCGCCGGGGATAAGTAGCTGTCACTTCCGTTGCGTCAGAGGTCAGGTTTGGCCGTATCCGGCGGCCGTGAGCGCCGGCAAACCCACAGCTTTCACGGCTTTCGGACAAATTGTGAAAAGAATGATGTATTGAGCCAGTAAACGGCGTGACGTCGGTGCAGCGGCGGCAGCCCCGTCCCGGGGACCTCCCAGCGTCTTCCGAGTCCCCAGGAACGGCTTCGCCCGTCTGGAGACGGCGGCCAGAACGTCTGCCCGCAGCAAACCGCCCATTACGTCCATTGTATTCCCGAGGAAACAGTCGTCCGGGACACGTAGCCACCCCCTTACTACCGGCTCCCGGTTACCGTCCTTCCTCCCGGCTCCTTCTCCGCCAGGGTACAATTACATTTTCACGTCCCGCAGTTTGGACAATCGGAGAGGAGAGAGCCCTTTCGCGGTCGAAAGTACGAGGAAAGGAGAAAGCGGAAGGCGGGGTACGCGGAGCCGGAGTGAGAGATTTCTTCGGTGATTGGAACGCCCCGCGGTTTATCTCTTTAACGATCTTTTGTGCCTGTCCGCCGGACAGCCCGGAGTAAGTTGGAAATTTGCCGCGTATCGGGCCAGATTGGATCGATCTTGAATGCTAATAAGGGAATAATTCGAGCCGGAATCGCTGGGAGGTGTTAGCCGGCGCGAAGCAATTTGCAGTTGGATCCGAGTAACGCGTCGAATTACGACGACGCGCCTTTCCTGTTGCTTTTCCCCCCGTTTTTCTTCCCTTCTTTTTTTTTTTAGGACCGCTTTCTTTCGCGATTCGAAAATTACTTCCGCGTCCCCGGAACCGCGCGGCCCAGTCGATCGATCGAAATTTTCGCAAAACGACGGACGATTGCGGTGGTCTTCGAGCAGTCGCGACAGTCGACCATGTCTCCGAATGAAACATTGCTTCATCAGCCGCCGCTCTCCGGCTCTTCTCTCTGTTCTCGGTACGGTTCCCTCTTGGAACTCAGATACGCGATCTCCTAATTACTCGGGTCGACCCATAAATTAGGATTTCACGCTAGTCAGAACCCGTAGGACGTCACACCCACCGAGGTGTTACTACTTTCCGGTTGACAAAATCCGGAGACACTGGGCGCTGCTGATTCGACGTGGGAACGTGGAATTCCGATTCTATGAGCTGTGACGCGGCCACGGATCTCTGGAAGACACCTTCGAAAGCGCCTTTCTGGCCTCGGCCATAACTCGGTACGGCCGACAGCTCGGAATGTTTATGCCCCGTGGATACTTTACCTGGCCGGCAGTCTGTGGTCTAAACCCGTGATATATAACGAGTGGTTGACTAATCCCTTCCACCCTTGCGGTCGGCCCACGGTGTTCGGAAACGTAAATAGCCGTTGCTCAGCTTTGAAATATATACGCGCGGAATTACACTTTACCGATCGCGTCGGCATTACCGCTTTAACTGGCTTTAAATAAAGTCGGCTGAACGAGATGGAAGAATGAGTCGAAACGACGTGATTCGAAGCTGAGAATTGACCTCGTCGATTGACGCGACCGCAGGTATAACCACGTCGAACGTTTCCGAGTAGAAACGCTCGAGATAAATAGACGGACCAGCAGTACCGCGTTCCCGCGAATTACACTTTTGGCGCGCGTTCGTTTCCGCACAAAGTGCAAGCGCAACGATAACCGGCTGATAAATTAAAGCATTAATTCGTAATAACGACGCAAAAGGAACAGAGGTACACACGGGAACGGATAAGTTCGTTTGTCCCTTCCTGCGCGGGGCAGCGTAAGCGTTTGACGCTTGGTCGCGACATTATTCAGAACGTGTGTTTCCGTGTTCCCTACGTGCTCTCGTTAATCCCGTGATTAATGCTACTTTCTCGGCGGGCAGAGAGAAGCCACCGCGAAACAACGGGGCCAAGTTATTCGGGCAAAAGCGAGGCGAACAAACACGCTGCTTTGTAGCAATTACTTTTAAATATACTCTTGACGAGTTGGCCGCGTTCTACCCGCGAGTTGGGGCGCTCGCGCTCGTACACCACCGACTGTGTGTACTTTGTTGGTTAAAAGTGTACGGGTTTTCAGCCGGTGCAACGCGAACACCGAGCCGCGCGAGGACACCAATTGTGAGAGAGCCTTTCTGGGAATTAAACTCATTGGGAATCTAATTTCGCGTAATCAAGCCTTCGCCAGGTTTCACCTATGCCTGACTCGTTTCTTTTACGCGTGCACGTTCGCAAACACCGCGACCCCTTTGCGGGGAACGTACGCGCGTATAATCACGTAACAACGCAAATGATATAAAGGAATCGCCGAGCACATCCTGAAACCGCGTGCCTCTCTCTCTCGCCCCGTAAAAGATCAAGACACTCGGAGTTCATTGTGCAAATTTCGTATTCCCCGCGTACGAGCACCGAGCGGTGGATTCGTAATCACGGTGGCGCATCCCAGACAAAATACACTTTGCGAAACTCGGCCCTTGGCGCCGTCGCGACGATGATCGATAACGTGCGTGCGCGAGCTGTCAACGGATAGCGTTTTTCGCCTCGCGACGCGATCGAACGGTACCCGTGGATTTGCTCATTTGAACGCGCGCGCGCTCGTTATTGATCAAAAAGTAATTAAAATGTTGTAACAGTACAAACAGGAGGACGAAACCGGCTCGGGTATGAATCAAATATTGATTCGTTAAATACCTCGATTTCATTCCGCGGGGTGCGCGCGCTAGATCGTTCGAGGACGATGATTCCTCCTCGTTTGCCAAGGCCAGGGCAGCGCGCGATGACGTTTCATCGGTGAATATTAATCGGGCTCGATTAAAGCTCCGAGGCAATTAAACCGCGGGACGGGCGGCCCGCGGGCTCGATCGTCCGAGGATCCGCCGTGGCCTTCCTTTTCTCATTCCAATTAGCTATTAGGCTCGCCGGAAGACGAATGATAACGAGTCGCTGAACATCGGCCCGTGTTTTATAAAGCCATTATTGGGGCTTAAGTGAATAGTTGAGCAGCGGCTATTCATCAAACCTCGTCCGTCCGTATCCCAGCCGCGGCTCCGCGTTGCTCGAACTTGTAAGCCGCGCTCGACACGGTTACACGGCTAATAAATAAGATGTACGCGGGCTCGACGATTCCGATCGGCCATTTGCTCGCGCGGCGCAACATTACGGCGGGCATGTTGCGCGCGATTTCGATATTACGTGTGCGCCTGGCCGGTATTTGTATCGAGCCGGGGATACACGCGGCGCCGTGTACGCTGGCGATCGTTATAATTTATAACGGCGAATTAATTTTATAGAAAGGGAAACGGATACGCGCGGGTCTGGTCCGCGGCGCGTTCATTTGCATAGCATGAATAATTATTAATAGTTGCGAGTTCTGGGGCCGACGATGGCCCTTTGTGAGCGCGCGGATGGATCCGCGTGGGCGAGCGAGCGGAATCGGCCGCCGCGATGGACGATGAAAAGATGCTGGCGAACGGGGAATTTTGCGCGGCTAAAACCGTGTCAGTATAGGCGGAGACTTATGGAACCGCGGTAATAACGCCTGATTTAATAACGACGCCGTGTACAGGACGAAACGTGGCCCGCGCGCGGAGGTCAAACGGCGAAAATGATTCGCGGACGACGATAATATCGTTTAACGGTTCGTCGAATATCGCGATCAACAATTGAACAAGATAATCACGCAACGATATTTAATTACCCGCGCATTATCGACGCCGCTGCCTTACAAAACGAACCGGATCGCGGCTGGGCCCTTTCAGTCGTTCCCGCCCGATTTGTCCCTCAATATTTTATAATCGACTTCGGAATACCGTGATGCGGTACCAGAATAGCGACGATAATATCTTTGTCTACGTGTCAACGGCCATTTTGGTGTCGTTCGATGATCCTCGATTCAATTAACCCCAAAAGCTGACGGGGATGCGCGCGTACGTCTGCGCGCGCGGGAAAAAGGGTTCGAGTAACGTGAAACCACCGAGTTCACCGAAATCCCTGGAATAGAGATAGTCGGGTCGCGGCGAGGAGGATACAAATTTCTCGGAAGACGGGTGGATTCAGCGTAGTCCCGGCCTACGGTGGTCCCGAGCGCCTGTCGGGGATCAAAAAGAGGAGGAACAGGGTGGAAGGATGGCCGCGCGAGTCCCTTAAAACTTCGAAAGTTAAATCCTGACGCGCGCAGTAAATCATGGACGCGTTACGGAATCGGTTTCGACTGCGAAATGACTCGGGGTGACGCGTCGAGAGGAGATCATCGGGACGCTCGATGGGCCGCGAGGGGCCGCGAGGAGGAACGGAGGCCGAGGAACGGCCAGAAGAGTTTCGAGCCGCACAATAATAATTTGAACGCCGGTCATATTTCACCGAGGCGGCCGTGAGTTATGGCAGCCGTGGTCGACGCGAATGATTTAGGTTTAATAACGACGGCCTGTCCGCTGGGCCAGTTCAGCTGGGCATTGTCGGCGGAACGACGCGACGGGGGCCTCGTCTTCCACTGCGACGTCTTCTGCGCTGACTCACCAACGATTCGCTCGAGGACGTTGCCGTTTTCTATTCCTGGTCTCCTCGCGTTCTGTGAACATTGTCATTTGGAAAATTAATATTATTTAACGGTTCTAAGAGTGTGCGCGTGGATGCATGGGACGTGAGTGGGAAAAGCGACGAGCAGCAGCGCCCATCCGTTCGCGATCGACGAAGGATTGTTTTAAAAAGCGCAATATAATCCTTCGTAGCCCTAACGTGGTTCATTTCTGTCCCTTGCCATCCCTTTTACACGTTCTCCGCTTCTCGACCAATTATAGTGGTTCGTAAAAGCCACAATTTCGGAACGGATTTGCCTCGTCTCCTCTTTTCGACCCTTAATTCGAGCTGGTGAAACGCGGCTTTACAGAGCGTCCCGCGATGGCGGAAGCAAACGCGCGTCGATATTCGAAGAAATTCGACGATAAAATCGTGGTACGTATCGCGTGCTCGAACGTGCAAAGCGAAAAACTGTCGCGCGCGTGTTTGCGCCGCGCGAAACTTTGTGTTTCCCCGTAGCCAACGTTCCGCTATTGTCACACGGAAAATATAAACGCGCCCGCACGAAATTTCCCGGAATAAAACGCTTTGTGCGCCGCGTCGAATCGATGGACGATGATTTCTGCTTTTTAAATAAATGTCCCGTTCGGTGTCGAGGCGCGCGCGGGGATCCATACGGGTGGCGCGTCAACAGGCGAGCGTTGTCTCCGCGTTGCTCGCGCGTGTAGCCGCGTTCAGGAGAGGGTCGTAGCGTCGTTCGAAGGGAGACGCGTGACAATTTCTGGACGAGCAGCCGGCTAACGGAAACGGAGGAACGCGCACGACGCATCAGACGGGTGAGAGCTTGTCTAAATGTTCGAACGGAGAAGTGGACGGTATCTAACGCCCACGGGTACCAGGCTCTCGTGTTCCCATACGCGCGTTCGTGCTGCCATGTTTATGGCCGCAGTGGAATTCCGGTTAGTTTCCCTATAGTCGAACAGATAACACAATTTCGTCTCTCGTGTTTGCGTATCGGTGTTATTGGTGCCGTAGAGGTGCGACTCTCGCGTAAATATATCCTCCTTAATGTTCAAAGCCACTCTCGACGCGCTCGCCGGGCTTTTCGTTGCCGGCTGCGAGCGTGCCTTTTGTTTTAAGTTAATAAATCAGCTGGGGCCTCCCCTGTATTTGTTTACGAAGGTTTGTGCGCAATAAAACTCCGGACACGGTTACAGCTTCGTGCGTTAGCACCGTTCCGCCGTGCATTCCAGAAACTCGGTATTTCCTGGCAAGAACACGCCGCGCCTCGCACTTGGACCTGTTACCGATGCAATTACCGAGACCTGCGCGTACACGTCAACGATCTGGAGTATCGCGCGTGCCGTTTGAACTCAACCTGCCTCTTCGTTTTAAGTTCAGTGACGCAAATAAAAAGAGATCGCCGCGAAGAGAAGGAAGTGCGAAAAGATCCTTTAACGATTCTTTCAGCTCGCAAACATTCGCAACGGCGAATTTGAACCTGAAGAACCACAAATGGAGCAGCGAGGGTCTTTGATTTCGAGAAGACAGGAAACGGAGCAAGATTGCCGCGCGGGTTAATCGTTCAGCAGAGCGACCGAAACCTCGAATCGCGAAACAATGCCTCAAAGTTCAGGGTCTTCGAGTAATCGGTGACGTTGAACTGCGACTTAGCGTGCGGGCGCAATTTCGGGAAGATTAGCGAGCAATCAGGCCCTTTCACGGCGGCGCCTCTCCCGTTCGATTCAGCCATCCTTGGAACGGTTAGGCGCGCACGCTGGAACCTTGTCCGCTTCCCACTTTCTTCCCCGGGAACATTCAATTTAATTACCCCGTGGAATGGCACGAACCCAAGTTTTTGCCCCGGGAAGCTTAGCCGAGCGATCTAGCCGAAGGAAAACGATTCATCTCTGCTCTTTTCCACGGTGTTACTTTTCAGACCCTCTCCCTCGGCGCTGGGCAACTTTCGAGGGCTGGCGCCGCTTACGCAACGTTCACGTGGAATCCGTTATTGCGCCTTTGCGTCAGCTCTCCTCGGTCTGATTAAATGCGCGTTCCGCGAATAAAGGCGCCCGGAAGCCGTTGTTCTTCCCCGTGGAAAGTTCGCGGATCTGGAAAGTCATGATTCACTTTCGTCTCAATTAAGCGGCGACCGAAACGCAGCCGACGATTTCCCTGCTTAGCCGCGCCAAGTCGCGACAATGAACAATCCGTTTCAGTTTGCGCTGGTCAGCAACTCCGAGCACACTTTCGTCATTGTCTTGGGCGGCGACCAACGGGAGTCACCGTCGAGCAATTCTTGGACAGAAGACGGGTAAAACTGTTCCGCTGTTCCGACGAGAACCACCGTTGGAAACTTGAGTACTCGCGAGCGCCAGTCATCTACCTCCAACGCCTCTGCCAAAAGCGTCCCCGACGCACGCGACGCCACCCCCAACGTCCTCGATGCGACGCTCCGTTGCGAATAACGAAGCACTGAAGTCGACGAGCGGACTACGCACGCGGCAGACGCCTCGCGAAACGGAATACGCCGGGGCCATTAAGGGGGGCGATGGCGAACCGACGCGGCTGTCGGGGCGGGCTGACTTTCCATCAACTTTTAAATCCGAGTAATTCCTCCTTGCCGCGAAGTTAGCCGCCGCGAAGTAGCAAGTTGAGGAATGCGCAACTTTATAATTTGATCGCCGCTGGTTTAGGGGGCGGTCGGGGTAATTTGCAACGTGGCACGCGTGAAACTTTGCTATATTAATTTGAATTTATACCAGCGGAGTGGCTTCCGCATCCGTCCGCCGCCACGGCCAGCCGACGGCCGCCGATTTCCGGTCTCGTCCCCCATCCTGGGGCTCCGATCGAAACAATCGTTGGTATTCCGGCTGTTTCCGCCGACGGAGGCTCGCGTCGCGATCAAACTCTACTTAGCCGACGAGGGTTCGCGCCGCGCGCTCCTCCACCCCCGCCCTTGTTCTCCGCGCGAGGAAAAACCGCCGCCTGAAACCGTAAAGGATTGGCTATTATTTTTTCGCGGATAACACCGACCGGCTCTCCCCTAAGTGATGTACGAGCCTTCCCGAGGAATTCCCACGAAAAACTTGATAAAACGGCAATTTTCGTGTCTTATTTCTCGGGCGATCGTTCAATGTTCCTGCTAAAAAATGGAACACACGGGGGAACGCCGTCGCGGCGACCTTATTCGGTTCAACCGCGAATACATCTCGAATACGCTGATGATGAATTATCGGTACCGCGGGCTATTCTTTGCTCCCACGGGGTCCTTGTTCGGTAAACGCGGACAAGAAGGAAGTCCTTCGCGTTTCACGGGGAAAGACGTATAGGCGGCAGTGCGAAGATACTTGTTTTTTGTCCCCCGTGGAATTACTTTTTAACGAAGACGAAGAGGGTATCGCGACGCGTCGAGTGTTCGATCATAATATTCGTCGAACGAGGTTTTCGTGAAAAATGCGGCAGGTGAAATAGTAAACGTCCGTCTGGGCGCCATCGATACGCGGCGATCTTACGACGTAAGCTGTTCTGGGGTTCTTCGCGAGGGCCAGACGGATCGTCTGCGTCGCGCGTGCCGATTCGTCGGGTCCAATTTTACTCTGTTACCGTCCGCGTGGTTGTTTCGCTTTTCAAAGCGGATCTTCAAAGAGCTGACAGACCACTCCTGCGAAGATAACATCAATGGCGAACAGATGCTTCCACGGTCGCTTTTGACCGAGTCGCGGTCAGGTTATTAACGCGACGCGGCCCAAGCGAAACTGAACGCTCGAGGTGACGAACAGCGTTCCTTAATAAAGAATTTATATGCGAATCGCGGTTTATTTGGAAGACCGGTGAACGGTCTTATTTCCCGTGTCTCATTTTTTCTTTTCTCCTCCTTTTTCTTTTTTTTTATAAGGAACTTAATTAAAGCGAGACGTGCCGCGTTACGAAGATTTTATCCGTTCCTTGTTTCCAGGCTGAACGAGCTCGCTGGTAAAAGGCAGTAAAATTTTTGGCTTACGCGCGCGACTTTATTAAAATTCTCCGCCGGAAATTCCGCGAAATTATATGTTACGCCCGAGCTATGCGATAAGAAGCTGTCCTACTTTTCCTTTCTTTATTTCGCACATCTCTTTTTTTTTATGACCCCGTAAAAAAAAAAAGGATGGCTCTTCGCATTCGACGCTGCGCGGCAAGCCGTATCACAGGAACCAAAGATGAGGTAACGAGTCCCGCCGATGAGTCATCGGTTATTACCAAGCCTTCGCGATTAGAATTCACGACGTGAGTCATTTATATGCCGCCAGGTATTATTTCGTGATGGATATCGCGATCCCGGTGTCACCGCGCGGGACAGAGGTGTCCTCGATGTTTCATTTCCACGTTAATACCTTTCTTCATTAACGGACAGTTCCTTAATTTCGTATTCCACGGAATGTAACCGATACGTTGTCAGTTGAAATAATAGATAACCCGCTGGTACAGAGGCTCGTGTTTCGTGCGACGCGGTGTTGCTCGATTAACACGCGATTCAACGTGCAGATCGATCAGGCAGGGAGAATAATACGCGGCGTGGATAAGGTCCGTGGACGATAAGGGGAAACCGCGGCAGGTATTTCGATCGGCGGTGACACTTTTATTATGCCCGTCGCACAAAAACCTCTGGTAATCAAAAGCTCGTTAAGATGATTTATAATTTGCCACCGCATTTAACCCTCCCGGCTCGTTCTTCGTACGCGCGGACGCCATTCCGCTCTTTTTTTTCCTCGCGGTACCAAACGCGCAACCCCACGACGCGCCAAACGCGCGCAACCCCTATTCTCGCGTATCGCATGGGGACGACGACGATTCGCGTTAATGTTTGGGTCACAAATGCTCGAAATCCTCCGCCGGCGACGATCCACGTATATATCTTCGATCAGATCCACGCCTCCCAGCGGAAGGGAGGAGACACGATGATCGACGAGTTGGAAAAAAATTATAGTTCCCCCCTGGTAATTGTATTTCGGTGGCATCATTAGCGCGCTATCCTTCCATTTCTGCAGTGGAACTCGGTTTGAATGCGTTGAAAGTGTTATTATACAGCGGCTGGCGATCTTGGATCAGATGGCTGAACGGATAAAGGCAAAGTAATAGCATTATTTTCAGCACGTCTGCACCTTCGATGTAGCACCGCTAACGTGATCGATGCGTTAAAAAATCGTTCCTCGTGTTTCACATTTTTAAATGAATATTTCTGAATCTAATCTAACCAATCTAGTTGAAATAACGATTCTTTAGTAGCCAGTATTTCGTGAGGATTATTGATTCCAACGCTCTTCAGCCTGTGGAGTTACAGGAATATAACGAGTGTCCCTTTTTCATCGAACCACTCGATTGCAGATAAATAAAATTTGATTGAACTTCCCTAAAAAAAAAAAACCGTTCAGTAAAAAGGATTAAAATTCGCGAAAGCAGACCACTCGTCAAAACTATTCGCCCTTTCCATCCACTTGTTCGTGGCGGGTTCTACAAACATCAACCTTGCTCCGAACGTTTCCGTTACGGCTGGTGTTCGACGGTTGCGCAACACCAGAAGAACATACGCAAATTTACAGTGGGAATCGAAATGTTCATTATGTTCCAGCGATTTGGGTCAACCTAGGAAAATAACGACCGGCCGAGCTAGAGCGTTTGCGAAACGCAAAGTAAACAGCGGCCCGATGGAAATGGAATTCGGAAAACCGCGAATCGTTATTCACCGCGCGTCGCGTATCTTTCTCGCGTCGCGACGCCTGTCAAACTGGCATTCTGTTTTTTTCTCTCCTTACCCCGAACGCGCGAACGCTCGCAACGTTTAAAGCTCCTTTTACGTACAGCGGATCGGACGATTCGATAATAAATCATCAGCCGCATTCGACCTCGACGTGGAACGGATTTGCGAGCATTTACTAATGGCTCTTTACCCAGATACGAACCTCCAATTATTTCGTTCCGATCGAAATTAATAAACCGACCGTTTCACAAATATCTCCAGCAATGTTCGGTTCATTAATAGAAGCAGCTGGCCCGGCCGTAATTACGAAGTTCCTCCTCGGAGGAAATTAATGAATATACAGCGAGCTCGCGGCTGCGCTTGTGAAAAAAAAAAAAAAGGGAAAAGAACGGGTCGCAAATACTCGTGCAATCCTGCGGTTTTCGCTCGTTAAACGAGGGATGATGCGCGAATCGGAGACGTGTGGAGAAGCGTCAAAAATTCCCACTTTATCTCTCTCTCTCTCTGTTTGGCGGGGTGCGAACGACGCTCAGAAACCTCGTCGTCGCGATAAATAGGTAATAGGCAAAGCTCGAACGTGATCGTCCACGGCGTGCACCCTGTAGGATCGGTAAACATGTCATCCTGAAAGTCGCTCGAGTGGCGCGCTCGCTGAAGAAGTTTCCGAAGCACTTTATCGGAATTTCCTCGGCTCGATAAGGGTACGTGACAACGGCGAACTTGAACTTCCGCTCCGCTCGCTGGACCAAGACAATGCGCGCTGCGTGCGTGCGGCCGATAAAAAATGGGCCCGCTTAAATTTACCGCCGCTGCCGGGGGTAGGCACTGGCGCAGCCTCGCCCTCCGCTGCGTGCACCCTTCTTTAAGCAGTTTAACCGGCCGTTAGGGCGATAAATAATACCGCGATTGCCGCGCGGAGGGCTGTGCTTCGTGCGGAAAAGTAATGAGAACTTTGCACCTTACAGGCTGCCCGGTGAAATATCGGGTGGCGCGGGTAAAACGTGTCGCCTAGTCCCGCCATCCCGCCTTCAACCCCCTCGCAGATGATTTAAAATGCATGTCCCTTCGGGGACGACGCTCGCGTGGCTATCGCGGCCGTTGATCCGTAAATCAGCAAGTTGTTCCGTGAATCTTTAACGTCTCCCGCGATTTATTCCGTGACGGACGATTCTTGGGAAACCGTTTCTAATCGGACAATCGAGCGAAAGGGGTCTTGTTGCCTTTTCAATTATACCCGGCCGCCTCTCAGATGTTACGTGCGAGATTATCAAACGCTGCATCTCCGAGCAAGTTCGAATGGGCAGGGAATTATAAATTCCGTGGAACTCGCTGGCTCACGAAAAGAACGGGGAGTTTCTTTTCCCCTCTTCAGGTGGCGGCGTCACGATATATGTTACGCGGGCATAGAGAAACGAACGGCCATCCGTTATAAATACGTCGTTTTACGCCGTTGGGGCTGTAACAACGGGTAGGATGAATTTGCTTTATGTCCTGAAAGAGTCGTCAGGGAGTCTGGCGTTTAGTGAGGCAAAAGGAATATCCCTGTCCTACGCGCGGCTGACAAAAAGCGGGATTATCACCGATAAATCTCGTACCCGTTCGTCTATGAAGGGACATTTTTCTGCATCTTCGACGAGAAAAAAAGCATTCCAGGCTCTCTGTTATCGGAGAAACAGGTAGCCCTGGAACCTGTTTCGTTCGGGAGAGGGAAAAATATCGCGCGCGTGAATCATTTACAGGCGGTTCGATTAAACTTATTATCGTAAACCACCGGCACGCTGTAATCATCCCCACTTCATTTAACGTCCCGCAACCCTCGAATCACGACCCGTCTCTTCGGCGACACGACCCCCGGAATTTATCGCGCAGCGAGCAACGCGCGGTTCTCGCGCTTATCCGACGAGCGGGCGCGATCACGGTCACGCAGAGGGTGAGAAGGAGCTGGGGGCTGGTAAAAAAAGGCGGCGGGACGTTGCTCGCTCCAGCGAGAGGGCCGTCACCGAGTCTGGGCTTACTAGACCAAGAGAATGCTCTCTATGCGAGCGGGGATAAAAAATGGGATTGCTTAAATTCGCCGTCAACCCCAAGAGTCGGCCCCCTCGTTCGCAAGAAGTTTGGCGAACCATTGCGGCAATAAATAATGCCGAGACCGCCCCTTTCGTCCCGTGGACCATGGAAGAGAGTGAAAGACGGAAGAACGGAGAGGGAGAAGTAATGAGAACTTTGCACTTCCATCCTCCGCCAGCTCCGCGTATAATGTCGATTCGTACACGTATCGCCGATTTAATGTACACTTGGGGGAACGGCGCGTTAGTTATTATTTACTGCGTGTACATAAATTGTACGGGGAGGTCGGCACCGGCTATACACCGCGAACGCCGCCACTTTAATGGTACGCTCAGCGCGCGAGCCGCGAACGTCTCTATTAAAAAGTGTTTTATCTTGATTTATTCCCACCTAGAGAAATTGCCGGAGATTATTGTGGAGTGCGAGCGGTAACGGCGGGGAAGGGCGGCGAGGATAGGCGTGAGACGGTGGGAAGCAACGAATAATTCTATTACGCGGCTGATAAACGCCGGGCATTTCGAAGGATCGCGTTATTAAGAGACATAATGACCACGATTTCGGTCGATATTAAATCTGCCACAATTCCCACTTTCAACTCGACCTTTCACTCTGGCGCGTTTTTACTCAAGGAGATTACACAGAGCCGGTGTCTCCAGCTACTCTCGATATTATTAAAAGCATGTTTACCCTTTCAGGCGCCACCTCTGATCCGCCATTCGATAGGTGATAACTGTGTTAATTTATTACCCGCGATCACTTTGGGGGAGGCTCTCAGTTGATCGAGCGAGTCGTCTGATTAAGCTGAAAGCGTGTGTGATTCATCGCGATGAGTTTCCAAACAACGATACCGATCGTGCACGCGTAATTACGATTAAGAAAGTTCCTCGACTTCCGGACTCGCTTCGATTTCCCAAACCCAACGACGGTAGCGCGATCGAAGACGATAAACTTCCTGCTGGATAAGAGCACAAAGGACCAGATATCGGCTGGCGCGATCCGGAAGAAATTAGCGAATTCGATTTCGAAACAACCAGTTGCACCTTCTCCGTCGACCGCCACCTCCTCGAACGCTCGACGATTCGCCACGGTTGCCGCGGCGTGCTTCGACTCGATCATCGTTTCTTCCCTCGACCTCGTTCCTTCCCTCGCGAGAGAATTTCGCTACAGCCGCAAAAAGGGACACGGTCATTTTTCTCCAGCCGAAACCCTTTTCCAGGCGCGCGGCGACGTACGTGCGGCGCGCTCGTTTTTGCGGGTCGAACGCATTACCCTTCCCCCGCTCCGCTGGCGAACGCCTCCTTAACACGTTTCTCAGGAAACGTCACAGTTTATCGAGTCAGAAGTTTTTTTTTTTTTTTTCTCACCCCGCGTCCACCTTCTACACGGAATCAGCAAAAACACCCGCCCCTGCGGATCCATAATTCATACGCCCTGCAGCTTCCCTCGAACGTTATCCACCCTCCACGATTTCCAACGGTATCGTTCTATTATACGCCCGAAAACGGTGAACCGTGACGATGGCGGTCGGTCGTAGAGATTCGCGGATCGGCGACGTTTTCAACGGCACGGTGGTCGTGGTTGTTACAGTTATGCGCCGGACCCACCGTTTAGGGCCGATTCCTAGCGGCGGCGGCGGCGTTTTATCAAAACTACCCCCACAGTTCGACCGTCCCAGGCGTCCGAGCGAGGAAAACCGAAGGGGCGCCGGATTAAACCGGTTGCGTCAGCGATTTCCCGCTGACAGCCGTAATAAGTCGTCCGGTTCCGGAACAATATGATTTCCGCGAGATCCTATCGGGAACGATGATGAAGGGGCTTCTCTGCTCGTGGAAAATTGGTTCGCGTGTTTATGCCCGGGGGCCTCGGCCAGCGGTGCTCGTAAGCGAGCGTGACTGTTATTTTTCGCGGTCCAAGAGTTCGATAGTTATACTAGCGGACGGTTTGGCAGCTTGCCTGGCGGTATCCTTATAGTTAGGTAAACTTCAGATACCCCGGTTGATCCGTTCACCCGTTCGCGGGAACGTTTCGCGCGATATAGTGCCGGTTTAAATTACGAATTTCACGGGGTATCGGGCCCCGCGGATGTGTAATTCCGCGGATCCCAGCTCTCCCCAGGCGGACTGCTGCTTTTCTTTTCCCTGACACTAGGATTACCGCCCCGACGTTTCCTAATATCGATTTAAGTCCGCATAAATAACAACAATTCGCGGGATTACCCGCGGATCGTTCCGGAGAGATTACAAGTTCGATCGGGCCTCGGACGCGTAACGAAATACGGATATCCCGGGTGTTTCTATCCTGGCGGAATAACCGATAGACGCTTTCGGGTCTTGGAGGTGTCTCTCGACGTCGAAATATCGACAGTAGCCTTCTTTTCCGCTGGATGCGATCAATATTTCAGCTGGGGCCACGTTAAGAAACTAGAACCGTCGCGTCGCAGGGAGCTCCGCGACGTGCGCGAGTCGGAATTTCCCAGCTTCTTCCCGGGGTCATCCAGTGTCAGCGCACAACGTGACCCTTCCGCGCGTCGGGATCGTAACGAGCGATCGTCTTAAACTTTAACGAGCCCGTTCGAACGGCGACGGTAAATGTAACGGGACGAATCGAGCTGCGGGCCGGGCGGTCCCATTGACCGAGCGGAACGCGCGCTAAAACACAAAGGTACGCCCGCGACGCGTCGGGAAATATCGGTCCGCGGGACCTTGCCAGTTCATAACTGTTGCTCTTCCGTGAAAGGGAACCGCGTGCAAGTACCGCCCGTACGTGTATACCTTGGCAGACTGCCCCGAGCCTTGGGCACAGTCAATATTTTCGGCAGGTCCGGTTCTGGTTGTCGTAGGTATTACCCGCCTTTCCTGGATTCCTTCGCGCTCCGTGGCGGCAGGTAGAAAACCGTAGAAACGCTCAATTGAGCCTGGTGCCCCGGCAAGGTTCGAAGGACTCCCTTGTGTGTGCTCTGCCCCTTGTGGACGTGCCCGTCTTTGTGGAGGCGACGATTGTGTTTGTCGACGTAGTCGGGTGTCGAATCGCATCTAAACAGGAGATATCTTATTTCCGTGACGCCTCATTGGAGAACGCGTCCTGTTCACCGTCTTCCATTCCCTCTCTCCCTCTCTCCTCCACCCTGATCCGCGTGCCTTTCGTTCAGTGTAGTCGCTATAAATTCCACCGCAGCGATGCCTATCTTTATGGATTCCTGTTTTAGGACTTTAACAAATAGATTTAGGTTCCCGCTGGCTCGCGTTGTCTTCTTAAATGTCGCGGTGTTCCCGATCCCAATCGGCAGATAAGATGGCGGATGATCCGCGCGCGGGGCATTTCACCGATCGCTCGCCAAACAGATCGCTGGCCTGGCGAACTTTACGCGCAAACGAGAAAGTGTCCGGCCGTGTGTCGCATAACTTAAAAATCTCATTCTCGAGATAAAGCCGGGGGGGGGGGGGAATTTTCGAAGCGCGATTAAGATCTACAGGGATGGAGAAGAGGATGCGTCGTTTCCCGGAGAAGGCGTAAACGAAATTCGATGCTTAACCCGTTTACGATGCTAGATACGCGAGGAAAACTTGACCGAGCCTCTTGCCTCGGATATGAACCGAGTCGTTGCGAGGAACATTCCAGGAAAACAGTGAAACTACTTCACGATACACCTCGAAGCAATAATAACTTGTTGGAAATCGTCACGGAAGACACTAGAAATACGATATTCCTATTTCACTTTCAAACTTAGCGAGTGAATAAAAAAAAATCGATCGCTGTCTGGTACCGCTGGTGCACCGTCGTACGTTCAGATGAACGTCGAAGAGAACCCGCCCTGTCTGTCTAATACGCTCGACGCTTCGCCCCTGAACGCGGGGATTAAAGCATAAAAGATTCCTGCGGACGATGGAACGTGCGAAATGCTAACTTATTAGAGTGTCGAGGGCGATAAGCGGTGGCTCGCGTGTTAACGCGGACAGGAGAACGCGGGGGTGGGTTCCGTTTCTGCGTCATCGAAAAATGGTGTTACCGGTATCGCGGCGCCCATCTCGTGCCACCGCGAAAACGCGTAATACCGCGGACAAACACTGCGGAACGCAGATTTGGCACTCGTCGAAATAATCTTGCCCAGGTCGCGAGGGGGTGGTCGGTGGCGGTGGTTGGGAGGACGCTGCGAATAGGGAGCAGAGCCGTCGCAGCGTCGCGGCGCTCGGTGTCTTGTGTTTGGATAATACACACAGATAGTCGGATAATTCACTTGTCTCGTCGAAAATGAAATTACGGCGGCGACGGTGCAGCTATGCAAAACCCGGGCAGTCGGCGAAATGGCAACGCGGCGAGCCCCCGGGCCGCGGAGGCAATGCATAAAAGCAGTACAGCGTGTATTATTTTACATTTCCCCGAGGGTCGTCCTATGGGGATTCAAGAGAGGAGTGTATCCTCCCCGCCCTCAATAATTCCCGTCTATCTGAACCCCTTCGCCGCGCTCGCGCGTAGGATGCAGCTAGCTTCGTGTCCTTAGAAATTTATATTCAATAAAACCACTTCGCCAACTCGCTCTCTGTGCTGCTGGTAAATAAAGGCTCGTTGTAAGTCGCGTTACACGGGTTAGAATCGAGTTTTGTGACGGGAGCCGCGTGGGACGAGTTCACCCCCTAAGTACGGGATTACGTGAGAACGAGCTCCACTCCGTGGAATATCGTCGAATATCGCTATTGTGCGTCGCGCGAGCGGAAGCTATGCGCGCAGGAATTCGTGTCTGTTTAAAGGTACATTTTCTGTTATTAAGACTGCCAAAATTAAACGTCTTCGCGCTTCACGCGCGCAGCGTTCCACGAAAAATATCGAAAATCATTCGGCGCGACGGCTCTGGAACCGAAACAATAGCTTGGAAGTAACGCTTACGACCGGGACACTATTAGCGCTAATCGAGGTATCGGATAATAAACGTTTTATTCGACACCACCCTGTCTCCCCCCCCCCCCTGACTTTAATTAATTCAACGAGAATGAATATAATATGTCGTGCGATGGCAACATAATTCATACATAATAGAGATATACACACGCTCGAACCGCATTTAAGTCAATCAACGAACACGATAACACGTAATCACCCTCTTCGAGGCAATCGATGCGCGTGTCTCGCGTTTCTGGCTATCACGGTGACTCGACGGAACGATTACGCGTATAAAAGTCGACCGTGTCAAATCCTCGGTTACCCTTGCGGAACTATAAAGTCCTGAATGTAATAAATGATCCGGTTCCCCTCGCCGCCCCGGTACCGGTCCGGTTCCGTTACGGTCGGACAGGGCGGAGGAAGGGGACCGGTCGCAGTATAAATTAAGTATTCCGCGGAGGGCGGACAGGCTCGTTCACCTTTCGGGGAAGGAGATATAGTTTGGTTTTAAGGAAACTGGCCGGACGATGGACTACCTCTTGGGACGTTCGAACAAAGGTCCAGGGCGAACCGGATCGTTTCGCAGTGAAAAAAGGGCGAAACGAGCGGCGGGGTGCGGCGTGCAGGGTAGGGTCTCGACCACGGAACGTGTGCGATAATAAATCACCTTGCGGATCTTAAGGGAAATTCGGTGAAATCTCATCCGTTAGGATTAGAAGTCCGGAAACAACGAGGTGCACGTTTCGCAAACACCCAGGGAAGAGTGCTTATTTGTTGGCGTTGGGAAAAATGTTGGAGGCGCGCGCTTACGCGCGGTACTGGTTGCTTGCGTTATGAAAACAACACTTCGGGTTTTCCCTTCGTCGGTTGGGGCTTCAAAACCGTGCGCCGGCATATTTACCTCGAGTACTGGCCCCCTTCGTTCCTCCTCCTCTCTTCCTCCTTCCCTCTTTCGCGCTCGCAGCTCTCCCTTCGTTCGTGCCCTTCATATTTTGCCGTCGTTTTGGTAATCCGTGGAATAGCAATACGAGTGGTTTCACCCTAACACCGGCGGGTATAAATCGAGGTATCCGACGCGAGGCCGATTATACGATACGAAGCGTCGGACGGAAGGGAGAAAATTGATAAGTTGCTCGAGTGGCGGACACGGTGAAGCGTGGCGCGAATTTTCGATTCACCGACAAACGACATCTTGCCGCTGGAGTTCATGAAAGGATAATCTTCCGTTGATTTAATCGCGTGGATTTAACCGCGTTTCGGAACGTTCCATTAAATATGGAATTTTCCTTTTCCGTCTCTGCGGCCGGCTGTGCGGATTGCGAGTCGACGAGGGATGGGTCGATCGGGCCCTTCTATACGGCGTACGCAATGATTTCGCGAGTGTCCGCGATTCGTGTCCGCAACGCCGCCATCGAACGTTATTGCGTGCCATAAACTCATGCATAATGATATGAAACACTCGTGCCGAAATGAATATCCTCAACAGCTTTACGCATATTTAGCGAATATTCGGAGCGTCATGAAATATGTAGTGTATCTACATCACTGTGCAGCTCGATAATCCTAGCCGCGTGTAAACCGCTGACAAATTCACGTCGGGACATTATAGACGCATTATCAACGAATAGTGGATCGGTAAATCGAAACGGGCAGCGAAGCGGTGCCTGGCTTCTCTTGACTCCCGCGAAAGTGGCACCAACTATTAATTAATACAGAAACCGGGGATCGAATCGAGCTAAATCGAATCGGACTGTAGAAAATATCAGCGAGCGTGCGCGCATTCTCTTAAACCACTCGCGCTGGCAAGAAATTCACAGATGCGCTCTCCATTTTCGAATACAGCCTGAATATCGATAACCACACGCGATGCGGTGCAATCGAAAACTGTGCTCTGGCGAATAATCTCGATCGACGTGCCACGCAAAAGCATCTCGACTTGCGTCACACGTCTCTCCAGTGATTAAAAATAAGTTAGCGTTCTGACACCTTCCAGCGGCAGTTTATACGCGCGCCTCTCGCGCGTTGGTTCGCGCGGAACACCGTCGAAGTTACACGCGGAGGACAGAAAGTACGATAATGCCTGCCCCATGCTTCGTCACCCCCGGCGCCGAGTTTCGAGTCAAGCTGGTGTTGAAATTTTGTTCGATGAGCGAAGTACACGCCGGTTTAATTTGTAGTACTACCAGCCGGATGCGCTGCGTGGATGGTAAACGTCGGCCGCGATGGGTGGTTGGTAACGGGTTGGCGAGAGTGGGCAGTCGGCGGCGATGGCGGCGGCGGCGGTGGCGGCGGCGGGCCGGCTACTAGTCAAATTTATTGAAACGCACTCTGTACTCCACCCGTCCCCTCCCCTGGGGATCGAATCCTGGTATTGCGCAACGATTTCGCCCGATGGAGAACCGAGTTCCGCAGCGTAGCCGCGCGCTCGAAGGACCGCGGGGGTTGGTTTGTTAAGGGATATTCCGTGGCCGGTCGGCCCCGCTCGCTGTATATTTTGTAATTTAATTGCAGACGGACAAGACGGAACACGGTGGCCCGCGCGGAATCGATTTAAATTCCACGGGCCCGTCGGTCAGGGGAACTTAAGCCGGTAAATTAATTTGCATTACGCGTCGCTGGTTAACGCTCGAAGAAAACGGGCGCAGCGGTTTATTCGGTTTCGCCTCTATTAGTAACGTTTCCTTTACAGCGTGTGTACCGCGCGGTTTCTAATACAGTCGAACCGCGTGCACGGGGTTGCGGCAAGGGATGTTTCGTTCAGATGAAGCTTGTCGAAATTGCCCTCTCGTTTCGCGTTGCGCTCTCCTCACGATAACAGCTTGTTTATCGAGTCGAAACGCCATTAAAAGTTTCCGCAATTTATCGGAAAGATTAGATTGGCCGGAATTATAAATAAATACGTCGGCTGATAAAACTGCGCCGTTACCGTTCGACGAAAGGGAGTAAGGGAGGCGGACACTTGATGGGGAAAGAGTTCAATTAAGAAGGAAATTCCTAGCCGTTCCTAGGCCGGGGATCTCCATTTACGTAATTGACT
This sequence comes from Xylocopa violacea, assembly GCA_963969225.1. NCBI lineage: Eukaryota > Metazoa > Arthropoda > Insecta > Hymenoptera > Apidae > Xylocopa > Xylocopa violacea. Next base: position 18,346,650 of record CAXAJV010000013.1, on the reverse strand, counting down.
TCGAAATGAAAATTTTCGTCCCTCGTATATAGTACCTACTCCAATTTATCGGAACGTTATCCCAGCCTGTCCCGTGGGACACTGAGCCGTGCTTGAAAACAGTTTGTCTGATAGAGTTGAATTGTGCGGTATGTTAGATACGAGCCTCCAGAGGAACCGGTTAGATTGCTATAAAATATGTCGAGAGAACTCGGGATACCTCGCTAAAATAGAACAGCGAAGGTTTATTGTTTGTCCTTGTTGCCCTCCTTATTTTCCGTCACTGACGAACGATGTCAAGTATTTGGGAAATGCACGCTGATTCCTCCGTACCTCCGTACTTTTTTCTCTCCCTTAAGAAGCGGATGCAAGTTCGTTTAAACATCTTCCATTGTATCTTATCGCTTATTATCTGCAAATATTTGAGAGATACCGCAGAATAATGTGCCCATTAAACTTTATCGGTCCTCGGTTTGCCAATGGTCATCGATATGGATACGGCGTAGAGGGATAAGGGTACCACGGGTTGTATCAGTTATCGAAACAGGGCTATTATTTGCGTTTGACCTAATTGCTGAGTCAAGTATTGCGTGAGCAACGAAGGGATAAGGGTCGATGAAAGGGCGAGCTGAATCAGACCATGTCCACGCGACTCGTTTAACATTTTCTTATCAATCCGTGGCTCCGAAGCGGCCGCGAACTACCGCGCATGCAAATTTAAACCGCCTCGAAACACTATCGCTGACGAAGGCCGTGAAACGCGAAATTTCCGTCCGGCCAAGCTCTCGCGGAGGCGTCAAAGGCGAAGAAATTGGATTTCGTTCAGCCGTCCGGTTGCATTCTCTGGTCGCGTGAAAATCAGCTTCGTGGGCGTGAAAATGAAACGCCACCTTGTCCCCCGTAATTTCTCTGATACACGGTTTACATGGCGCGGCAGGATTGTTCGTAATGGTCGAACACGAGGAGGCGCGAGATTATTCAAATCCGTTCGGAATCCATCGCAACTATATTCAAGAACTTGTCGCGCCGTCCTCCAATTGTCTTACGCTTGTTGTACATTCGTAAAGGCGAACTTCCGTAGCCCGTGTAACAAGGTTTCGGCTAAGTTTCGACGCGCGTCGACGTTTCCGCCTCGAGAGGACCGAACGATGTAAAAATATGCGTCGCGTATTTTCACGTACAGATCGTTGCATTACGAGCGTTACGCTATTTTTTATTTGTCATCCCGCGGCATTAATTTTTACGCGTAATCGATATTGCGTTTGTTCCCTTCTCGCGTCGAAGGAGCGAAACGGACACAGGGGGATGGGAGAGAAGGAGAAAAAGAAGCGAAAAATTTAATACGTTATTGGTGGCGGAGAGATTTATCGAAACGCACGTTGCTGCTCTCCCTAGGGAATAAATTCCGTACCGTACACTGCTTTACCAGACAGAGTCGAATTCCACGGGGTGGTAGATACGAAGGACTAGGGGTAGCTAAAGGATGCGCCGAAGCAGGGCTGTACATTTACATCAAAGACTCCGGGCGAGTGTACGCACATATTTCCCTTTTGCTTATTATTAAAATAAATGGACTTTCCAGCGGGAAGCGATATAAGCCTGAATTTCACTTGTAAAAATCCGAATCTAAAACGCGCCACCAGTCTACATAATTTACACCATTCGTCGCTTCACAATTTCCACTTTTTAACTAATGTTTACTCGTTTCAGACCTCGCAAAAGTGCGAAGAGGAAGTGCGCGGATCTTTGAAATCCCCCACCGCGTTGAAATTAAACATCTTTGCGGGTCGCGTGACAGAAAAATCTAGAATCGCTCGCGCGTCAACCCCGACGAACACCCCTCAAATTTCACACTTAAAACCGATTCAGCCCCGAAAAACGTTTTACCCCGGTTACGACAATTTTCTCCCGAAAATAAAGGGGGGGGGGACGAAAGCGAAACCAGCGAAACTGACTCTGGTTTCGCCGCGCCCCCACGAGGACTCGAAGTTCATATCGGCGCGCAGGGGTGCGAGTCGATTTCAAGCCCCCCGTATCGAGCGACGGCACTGGCCAGGGAGTCGAACAAAGATCCGCGTGCGTACCTAGCCCGAGACAATCATAACAAGCGGCTTGTCGGGGCGAAAGGCAGCGGCAACGGTAGCGGCACCGTCAACCGGGGGTAGATGAAACACCGGCGGGGCTTAAGTTCACCCTCCCTGGCGGCAATGAAAGAAGCCCGCGGAACGGCGAGGGATGAATCCAGCTGGATACGCAACGGCGGCGATTACATCGTGGCAGGAAGCACCGCTGGAATTCGCCACGGAGCGAGTCGGTTCAGCGAGCGTCGCGAATCGCTCCTATAAATTATCCCCGCTAAAACGACACCCGGCGCGCGCAATTATTTAAATGTACCGGATAACGACGAGGAGGACGAGTCGCAGCCTGAGTCGCGCGGGAACACCAGTTCGAGGGAAATGATAGAGGGTTCGGCGCGATCACTTCAATACTGCAGCAGAAAGTTCCTCGGGAGGGTGCACCCCGCTCCGCGTCGTTACTCGGAGAAGGTACGAGGCGTGCGTGCGCGTTCTCGCTCTTAATCTTGAGATTCACGGTTCTCCTTTATGATCGCGCTTGACGGAACGGTCGCTCTTGAACGGTGATACGAATTATGCGAGTCGTTGAATGAATTCGACGATTTTTGCTTCATCGAGCTGCGCCGTCGATACGTCGAGCGGTACTCCCAAGATTGGTTTCGTGACAGAAATCCGGCATTTGCTTGATGGAGCAATTTATTGGAACGCTGTTCTTAGTTCGTCCCTGCGGAGCCGGTGCTTCGCTTCGCGGCAGTTCCGTCGAGGAAGTTGAATAGCGCGCGGCAGATATAAAGGAGATTCCCGAGGAATATGCTGAGGTTGCTCCTAATGCTTAGTATTTCCGAAATAAACCGCGCTATTCTTCAAACCTTTTTCGAGGGAGCTGGGAAAATTGTTCGCGAAAGTCTGCGCTTGAGCTCGGATTCGTTCGGGGGATCCTCGACTCGGGCACGGGAAACGTTCCGCGCTCGATCCCTGTATCTAATGCACCGCGGTCGACGCCGGAAGTTTAGATTGCCTCGGCGAAAACTTTTCGAACGCGGCGGACGCACGAATCGTTCGTTCCGAGCGTACGTTCCGATCGCGCGGTCCCGATTAAAATTTGATTGAAATAAAGATCGAATATTCCGCGGAGGTTCTCGCGGCATGCGCGTTGCGTCATATCGAGGTTCGATAATCAGATTACCAATAATATTCAGTGTAACAGTCGCGGAGCACGGATGGACTGTCCGCGATCCGAATATTAAATACCTCGATAGATTTGATTCCAATATCGAGCGTTACTTAAGTTGACCTGAAAGCTTTCGAAGTGCCCTCCGCCCGGGTGGCTTGATGGCGCTGAATGGTAACAAGAGAGTTGGCGCGCAAAGAAGAAAGTTGACGGGGTGCAGAGGCAGCGGGAAGACGAAGGGGGCATTAAAAGATTCGAAACTTTGTCAGGTGAAGCGTCGAAATGTCCCCGATAACGAACTCGGGACGACCCGATCCCGCTTTCTCTTTACAACCGACTATTATTTAACTCGCCGAGGCGTAAATGGGTCGCGCTCAACAGTGCCTTCCTTAACGTGGAAGTTTCGCCGTTATTAATTCACGCGGAAGTTCCGTCGTTGAAAAACCAAGCCGTTTGTAATTGATGAGGGAGTACTGTAAACGTCCCGGACGAAAATAATATGTAGCGCGCTTTATCGTGCCCGCCTAATTTATGCTGATGAATTCGCGGTTGATTCAATTGCATAATAATGAAATCCGGGCATGCATACCCGAGTAAGATATCCATAACCTATTCTTTACCGACGTCCAATTACTTATACCGTACGTTATCTTCGCGACATAGTAACGTCGGTGAGCATACATATAAATCATATCTTGAACTACCCTATGGAAGACTGACGCAGTGCTATCAGCCCGGGGGATCTCGGTTGGTGAATAGATTCGCATATACACGTATCTATTTTGCGTTACACTGCATAACCCCCCGTCCGTTCAAGTGATTCAATATCGAATCAATCGTAAGCCGGGGTGGGTTTAACGAAACCGAATTACGAACAGCGGAGCGGAATTATCGGGGCAGCCGGAGCGCGTTTCAGCTACGTTTGAAAAAGTGCACACGAGCTGCTGAACTTTCGCGAGGTTGCGTTACCTGAATGCAATTTTTATGGAGGCAACAAAAAATAATCGAAACATTTTATCGCGCCCGGGGGTTAGAGGTGCGGGAAAATGGTCGCGAAAATTCTTCGCCGCGACACTTTCTGCGGAAAACGAGATTTCCTCCGCGAATCGTTCAAAAGCCATTTAACGCAGCAACGTTTCCTTCATTTTTGTCCTGCTCTATTTTTTTCCCCTCCCCCCCGACCGAGCTCTTTCAAGGTTCATGCGCTCGCGTCTCCTGCGTGTATCCTTCGTTACGGCCGGGGGTTCGTCGTTTGTACGCATTTTCTAGAGCGTGTAACCGAACACGAGAGCGCCGGCTCCGAAGTAACGTGCAAATTCTCAATAACGCGTCGCGTGACGCGAAATTCCCTTCCCTCGCTCCTCTATTTTTCTTTAAATGCTTGGCGTATTATTTTTAACGTCGGCCCACGTTGCATATAATCGTGCCGCGAGATCTTGCGTAGAATTAACATTTCTGCCGCACGAAACGAGTCACGGGAGAGCAGGCGCGATGTATCGAAACACGCGTCCTTTATTAAGTGAAATTTCGTTTCGTTTAATCGGAAGTTGAATGCACGAGAGAGGAGGAGGAGACGGGGGCGAAAAGGAGAAAGGAAAGTAAGGGAACGTCGCGTTCCTCTTTTTTTTCTTCGTTCGCGCACAATGGGCGTAAATTGAAAATAGACGCGTTCTAACTGAAATCTTCTCCCCCAATTATCATCAAGATATATTCAATCCCGGGGACATCTAATCAGACACCACAGCCGGGTGAATCTGCGGGCAGTTTATAAATTGGACCCTCCTTGTATATGCTGATAGAGGTCCAGGGAGAAGGGAGGCCGGAGAATCAATGTGATGGAACTCAGAATTAGGAGAGCAGAGCGCTACGCCGGCGGGGAGAAGTAGATTTCAACCCTCCCGAGGGGATTTTCAGACCGGCGAGTTCCGTCCGAGGTACCTTCGGTCTCTCTGCCCGTGTTCCACCAGCGGGCATACCGCTTCCACTGTACGGGGCGACATTCATCTCGATTCAATTTTCTCGGATAAAAATTATAACCGCATTGCCGCGCGGCTCTTCTCTCATTACTGCGTCCAACGTGCAATCCTTCGTGGATTAACCTTCAACCGACGATGCGCGTTTACGCTGTCAGCAATCGTGACGCGCGATGTCACCTCCGCGTGTCTCGAAAATGGAATTTCCTTTCATTTACTACAATCGCGTTTGTACGTACTCCCCCTTGTCCCGATTGATGAGTTCGGAATTTCAATGCGGCAGGGAAGAAAAGAAGAGAATTCACGCGGAGGAACGTAGAAGAATTGCCAACTGTTACAGACGCACAAAGAATCCCGTTGGAACGCGAAAGGACATTATCGTGCCGGATAATAGAGTTCCCGTCGGGTGGGACGGGCAAGAAGTTTTGATAAGCCGCTTACAGGGAACTGAAAAGGTATCGATTGCCTTTATTCCGGGGGCGCGACTAATAACCTCCTGAAATTTTAAGCACCGTCCCTTTATTAAGGTAATTGTTTCCTCGAGTGGTTTTATTGGCTCCTACCGTCTCGCGAACGAGGACTCGTGCCGTATTACCTGCATTGCGAGTACCACCTACGTTCCCGACTTCGTGGCGCCTTCGCGTACAATTTCCTCGAATCGTAATGGCGGACTGGTCCCAGCCCACGGAGAGTCGGGGACGTCGGGAACTGGAATCCGTGGCAACTGTATCGGGGCATCGGCGGCTCGAATGAGTTACAATACGGTGGACTTCCGGCCTCTCATCCCACGCGTTCGCCATTGTGACGCCGGGTGGTAAACGGGATCGTGTTTTATACGGCCGCGATATTTTACCTGCCTACGGCGCAAGACACGAGAAGAGGCAGCCTCGCCGCTGCGAACGCAAAATCATGGCCGAAGGGAGAAGAACGGCGGGGCGAAAGCGGGAAGGGTACGCGCGTCATACAAATGAGTTGTCATTCATTTCTACCGTGCTCCCCTGATTCTGATTCATGCCTCCTGCAGTTTCGTATTACTCACGTATAAAAGAGGCGCGCGCGCGCGCGACTTAAACAAAGCTCGATCCACCTGACGCGAGCCCTTCACCTTCGAGCGTGCCAGTGGACGCAGCTTCGTGCGACACGCACCCCTTCCTGTAACGAGGACCCGCTCTGCACGATCCCTCCCGATTATCTCGTTTAAAATACAACGCGACAAGGGGGCGGGACGTCGATGGGCGGCGATATAATGATATTGAAACGCAACTCGCTGCGAAAAGGCAACGAAACGGGTCGATCCGCGACGTCGCGGTGTCGAAGGGACGAGCAACGAGGCTGGACACGATATTTCTTTCTAAGCGTACAGCAACGTTGGTCCCTGCGCAACGTCCGCTGGATAATGCGCGCACTTTTGTTTACTTCTTTAGTCGGCGCTCATCAAGAGTTCCTCCCTATTTTTCTCGTTATACGGGACGAATGAAAAAAGGAAAGAGACAGGTAAAAGACGAAACTCGGGTGACAAAGGGTAAGGGAGGGGTGGTGCGAAGGAAAGAGCGAGAGGAATGCAAATTGAAGTTGGCTCGTTTGCATAATTCAATCATTTATGCCATCCTCCCGATCGATAATGCGAGAAGTTGCATAATACATTTTTTATTAAGCGCGCGGCTAACGGACAAGGGGCACGGACGTTCTACGCGGTCCCCCATCAAATATGCAACAAATTTCCGCGGGCGTAAATATTTCAGCGCGTTTAACAAATCTCGAGTCGCTGAACTGGCTGCGCTAAAACCGCAATTTCCTGTCGCTACATAAACGTCGAAAATCCTGTAAACGACGTTTTAATTAGAGACTCGCGCTCATCCGGCTAAACACCGCGCGAGCGTCATTTGTGCCCGCGTCAATTATCATTTAAATAGTACCCGCTAAATTGCACACGCATTACGTACACGCGCGCGCGCAGGCCGCAGCTTCATAATTTGCACTCTTTAACGAATGTTTACCCGCGATCGATGGAACGTAACGAGTTTACCTTCTCGCGACAGACGTTTTTCTGTTCGACTCGTTTCGCAAGGGACCAGCACTGGCCTCGTTATCGCGCGATTTTTCGGATACCTGTCCATTATGCGCGCGGATGAAGCCCACGAAGAACGTTCCCTGACGAAATCCATGACGAATTCACGCGCTCGTCGGACGGGTCCCCTCGAAGACTCGTAGGCCGTATGTTAGATGAAAAGTTTCGCGTGTGTGCTCGTTTATAGGCACGGTCCTCCGAGGAAAACTTCGTTCAACTTTCGAAGACGGTCCCGGATGCGTCTGAAGCATAATGTGTTCCTTGTTCTGCATTGTTTACAACGAACGCTGGAATATACGTCCGCGCGATGCACGGCGAGTGTAATGCGCGAAACTTTTCGGATTATTCGCTTACTGAAATAAGAAAAGGTGCTGGCAGATTGGATTGCTGGACGGAAAGAGTAATGGTCGAAGTTTAAACTCTGGTTATTCTTTCTCCGCGACGGTATCATTTTCTTTTCTAACCGAAAATGTATTAATTCCAATTTATTCCGATGAATTGGATTATTTCGTCGTTACGGAGCGCTATCGATCGGATGTTTTTTTTAGGTACAGCCGCTGTTATTCGGAGGAAATACCCAATTTCGGATATCGACGGTCTGTGACAAATTGCGTTCATCAAATTTCAGGATCACGTACCCATGGCACGCCCGTTGCATTAATCCCAAGGATAATTCGATTCACCGAGATCGAAACTAGAGTCGTAGACTTAATCCATCTTTATGCCTTACGAAGATTGCGCCCGCTAACGGCGAATCGTTAAGAAGCTCCCTCGGAAGCGAGCAGGATTCCCGGATTCGTCACGCTGGCTGTCCTTTCGATGCGGGAAATAATTCTGCCTGCGCGCGCTTATGGTGTCTATTCATTTTCCCTCGTTAAATGGAAACATTTATTAGAGCGAAGAAACTCGTCTGAATATATGCAGGTCGAAATAATCCGCTGTGTAAACGGTAGGATAACACTGTCAGCCGAGCGATTTGATTTTTCGGGAGACACGAATTCGTTTTGGAGAACAGCGCTGCCATCCGCGAAGACAACGACTGTTTGAACAGGAATTAAACTTTAGAGACACGCGGATACGCGCCGCTTCGAGCGTTCCAGATTGGGGACGATCTTAGCTCTCCGCGCTTCGCAGCTAATTTCCCCGTGTTCCTTAAAATATAGAGGTATTTTATAACAGCTCAACTAACTTAGGTAAGTATCGCTGGCAGCGCGCTCGAGTGTTTGCAGAATTCATAACGCACGAATATCTCCGACGAACCGATGTAGCATCGAAAAGTTTCAGATTCTCCGCAGCGTCGAGCGAACCCGAACTATTTGACTTGCCCTCGACCCGCCGCGTTTTACAACGGCGCGCAATTAATATTTTCCTCCGCGAGCGGCGGTTAAGTTTCGCGGGAAATCGGATTGTCAACGATCGTTCCCGTCGACGGGGAAAAAGCCGCGTCTCGACGCGCGTCGTTGGTTAAACGGGAAAAGGGGAAACGGCGTTCGTCGATGCATCGTGGGATTAAAAGGTTGGCCTTTTTTTCGTCGCCGCGCGAGCGTCGAACGGAACACGGCGGACCAGGAGCTCTAACCAGGGATCTCGCGATCGAAATTGTCCGGCGTGTTTTCGGAACGGGGGAATAAAAGTCGGCGAGAGAATCGGTGTAATTTTCCGGGAATGTTCCGCGTTCAATGGAGGGCAAGAAATTTCGGTAGCAAAACCGCGGCCCGTTCTCATTCGCGATCCGATAACAGAAAAGATTGGACGGAAGGTGCGCGCACACACGCGCGCGGTATCGACGCGCGCCCATCAGATCCAATAAAAACTGATTTGCCCAATTTTTCGCCGCTCATAAATGGAATTACGCGGCCAACAGGAACGCGGTTGCCCGTACGCGGAATAATTTATCAATTTTTCTATCGAGCGCGTCCGATAATTAAGCGAACGATGGGATTTCATTTCCTCGCTGCTGGTGACGTTGTGATTCGGTTAATTGTACGTTAAATACAACGAGCAGGACGGGCGAACACGACGCGCGACGCGTCGAATAATTTGTCACGGAAGTCAACTCGAGAGTGAAAGGCGTCGTCGCGCCTAAGGAGACGACGTCGATCGAGGAGACTCAGTTTTTCGGCAACTGTAGCGTGAAAACGGGCGAAGCCGCGGCGAATCGTCGCCAGTCACGCCCAGATACTATATTCGCTTTTGTATTCAATCCCTCCGTCGCCCTTCGGCAATTTCGTTTACGTGGACCAATGGGTCACAATAGGGTCTCACAAAGGGATGATCGGGTCCCCGCCAATAAACCAGGGGTTACAGGGGAAATCGGACTCGTGTGCCGGATTCTATCGCGAGGATGAGTGGGTCAACCGATAAATGGTATACACCGACGACGACGCCGGCGTCGCTGGCGTCGTTCCTCTCGACGAGAATCAAATCTATGCTCTGGCTCGAATCGAGCCGAAAACAAAAAAAAAAAAAAAAAATCGAAAAAAGGAAACAAATGGAAGAAGAAAAATAATGAAAAAACGAATGAAAACGAGAAAGTTACTCGCTCCACGTCGATGGCTATTCTCTGTTAGTTTGTTCGACGCGATCAACGAGTTAATGAGAGAGCGTTGTACCGTGCCAATCGCACATGGTGACAAACGTTTAACACGGTGACAGCATTTAATTAGAATCCGTATGAGTTGATTTAAAAATTTCTGTAATTGAAAAGTGAAAAATTCAGTCGCCACGAATTTGACGGTACAGCAGCGTTGTGAACAATGGTCGAACGTCCAAAAGATACGTCCGTCTTCCAGTGGTTAGGAGGTACTCGTGGGTAAAGGCAATATGGTTCCTGGTGGAGCAATACAAGGGGCAAGTAGAGGAGTAAGTAGTATAACGTGTTCGTGTAACACTTGAATAACGACGGTTCTTCACGAGTGGAGGTTCACGCGGTGCGACCCTATATAGTTTTGCCCTCTGCGATTCGCAGAACCGTTTAGGCCATTCCAGTAGTTTTAACACGGCGAAAGAACGACCTGATTGGTCCTAGGCGGTGCCCCGACATCGTTCTGCATTTCTCATTCGAGCCACCCTGAAACACTTTCGGGGTTCTTCGCCTACTATGAATTTACAATGAGAACTCCCCTTTGTCGTTAGAAACTTCGTTTTTACAGTGGCTCTCGGGGAAAGTTTCGCCATTACGAACTAGGCGTTTTTCATAATGTGGAACAAACAGTTGCGTCAGTTCAGCTTTAAACCCGCGGGAAGTTTAACAGTGCTTTCTTCTCAACTGCACCGTTCTCTAATGCATTGACACGTTATTTAAAAGCGCCCGCTGAATTAATGTTTACGCTCCCGCGATTCGCGACGAATAAAAATTCCAAGTTCTTCCGCGTTACGAGTGTAAATTGGCTTCTATCGGACCGCACGCGGCGGTTACGGCCGAACGAGTGCCACGAAAGTAGCAATGGAAAAAGTGCGTCGTCGAATACATTATATTAAGTCGTTCCCATATTTTTCTAACACGTGCAAAATTCGTTCTGTTGCTTTTTTTCGATTCCTTCGGCCCCCTTGCGTCTAGCTGCGCAGCCGGGGGCTCCTGTTGGGGTTACTTCGCAGCCCACCATGGAACCAAATGGAAAGCAACCCCCGGCTAAGGCGACCCCACTCTCCCTCGGCCATTAGGTGTTTTTACAATGAATCCCTATTTACCGGGCTGTCAATGCGATATTTATGTTACCCGATATTGCGTCTCCGAGCGAGTAATTGAAATTTTCCTGCCGCGCAACTCTCTCCAGCCTTTCGATCGCGCGTACCATCCGCCATCGCCGTGAGTCAGAGACGACGATACGGTGCACCGCGAAACGTTTCCGTCCGATTATCGGCGATTGTTTCGTGACGCGAGCCGATCGACGATCCACGCTCTGGTCCGCTTGATCGTGCCAGATTTCCAACGGATACACGGCTTCCATTTTCCCTCGCTGTATCTCCGCCGCGGTGAAATTTATCCGCGAACACGTGCACGATATGTATACGAGTTCCCTCCAGAGAACCATGAAGCTCCTTTTTATCCGGAACACCGAAGCCAGGAATATCGATGAAGAACGTAAGGTAAGCAGAAGCACCGTTATTTGCGGCAGACAATTCCCACGCAGGTTGCATGGATTTATTGTTAATTTCCCTCGCAGCGAACGGTAGCGAGCCGCCCTCCTCATCGATTACCAAGAATCTGCCTGTTGTCTTGCCTTTCTTTTAATCCCTCTCTAGTTACGAGCCAATCTACCTTTAAGAGCGGTGCGTGCGCATCGTACGATACTCGTAGGAACATCGCATAAAGCATCAGCGATAAGGGTGATCGCACGATACCGCGTGACACACGGTCGCTCGTCGCGCGGTCCTCGTAGACGCAACACGCTCCTGACTTATTTGCCATCGTAATATATTCGTCGTTTCTCGTTTAGAAAAAACTCGACGATCGCGTTTCACGTAGAAGTTTTGTTAATTAACGCAAGAATCGCGCCGCTTCGCCCGTCTCCGTTTCCCTTTTTTCGCTCCGCTCGCGTTTCGCTGACGCCGGAACGCATTGCTTCGCAAACGATGCTATTAATTAAGGATGGAAACGATTATTTTTTTCCTTTCCGGCTAGCCTCTTGCCGCCGCGTGCAGGGGTTTAACGTCGGTGAATTACAGCGTGAACCTCGTCGTTTATGCAGCGAGCATGTAAACACGCCGCATCCGCGGTCCACGCTGCAAAAAAAGAAACAAAATAAAAGTAACCCCGAGCTGCCCACCGAGCAGTCGGGAAAGTTTGAAATTTTAACGAGATGCATCTAGTTACCGTGCCCGGCACGTTTCGATACGATATCAAAAAGAAATCCCGCGTTACGAACGGTTTTGCAGCTCTTCTTTTCTATTCTCGCTCCGTGAACGCGTGAACGCGTTCTTTTTTTTTTTTTTTTTTTTTTTTTTTTTTTGGTTTTCTGTTTGCCTTTTTTCTCCGTTCGCAAATATTTTCGCGCGAAAAGGGACACTTCATAAATCACTCGCCGGACAGAATGACAAGTTGCCACGGGACGTCGAACGATTTATCGCTGAAAACTGAGGCTGAGACGCGCATTTAGATGCGTCCTGCGATTCACCGTGCTGCGAAATCATTTTTAAAACGGCCGACTAAATTGAAAATTAAACCGCACACGCGAGCACACGCTCCATGGACGCTGCGAGCAAAGCACGTCGGAAGAATCGAAGGTCCGGGCGTCTTCGTGTACGAAACGTACGTACTACCCGCGATACGCCGTCGGCTATTTAATCAAGAATTCATGTTTCGCTTGTGTTTCAGTATGCGGCAAAGCATATCGAACAACGTGTACTTTGAATAGGCGAGGTGGCCTCGTTTTGATTTCCCTAAAGCAACAGCTCGATTGATTTATTCGCAATAAACAGGAAAAATCCCATTAGCGAACAAAAGAGTGTAATTTATGCAACGACTTATGCATCGTCGATAGTTCAAGATGGATACCGGTCGTATCGCGCAGTGTTAATCATAAAAGTTCCTGCGTAGTGTCTTTAAAGGATGGATAAAATCCAGCAAGCAAGTTCGTTACGAAACAGACGCGGTTAATAAAGTTGGATAGCATAAATTGGGAGTACACGGGTGGAATACGGGTAGAAAGATCGCGCTCCCTTAAATGGTTCGGTCGAGGCATAAAAATTCATTCTCTCAAGAATCTGTGAAGCTTCACGTCGAACACATTTCGACTGTACACTCGTGGCAATGAAATATCGAGTCTGATAAAAAATCTGTTTCCGTTCGTTCGATTTACTCGACGACCCCATTACGAACAATAGGATTCTCGCGATCATATTTTTCCTAGACGTACGAATTAATTATCGATACTCGTTTCTTTTCTGAAGCGCGCTCTAGGAACTGGTCACTCGGGGTTTCCGGTTGTACGAAGCAATTTCCTTCGTTCTTTTCTTTTATTTTCTTTTCTTTCCCCCTCTTTCTTTATCGCGATATCCGCGACGATATTGTCCGTGCACTTTTTGCTCCGAGTGATCACGCGAATTACGTTTCCGAGCTATGATGTCCGGTATAAACGAGGAACGCGTGCAATTCGCTCGCGTCGTATCGGGAAACGGTGTTTGCGGGGCCGATGCATCGTAATACGCGCGCATATTGCTGCCGTGACACATTTCACAGATAATACCCAGAAATATTTCTAGGCGGAGAGATCCCGTTTTTACATTAATCCCTCGGTTCGGAGGCTTATAACGCGCGGGCCAGACGTAGATAGCAGAAAATTAGAAATTTATTGACTGCGGCCGCGGCGTCGGAATCGAGTGGCCCCGGTGTAATCCTTTCGTTTATGAGCGCCGCGTTTTTATAATACTCGATAGAGTCTTGATCTTCGTAACAAAGGGAACTTGTAAATTACGATTACCAAGAGGAAACCGTTGGTGTTCGATCGGGAAAAAGAGGAGGGGACAAATCTCTTGTTAAGACCGACAAAAAGGCAAGAACGCCTCCGGATAGTTCGATGATATTTGTGGTCTGGCAAAATCGGTTCCACCCTTCTGGGTGTCTTTTTGCTCGAAGGATCTTGGCAACGATCGTCGGGTAAAAACACTCTCTTTGTCGCGCGGATTCCTCGGATTTCCGGGGGAACCATATTCGAACGGGGTAATAAAATTAAAGACGTATCTCGTTGACTCCTTTCCCCGCGGTTTACCAGCGAATCGAAATTCGGGGACGTCCACGATAGCGAGCCGGATAGAGGGCCAGGGACACGTGCACACGGGTACGCGTAAAATATAATATTCAGCGAACGGATGGGCGAGGGGCGTCGCGCGAAGGCAGCGAGCTTGTTCAAGATCATGTAATGCAATCTGGGTGTAAATCGCTGGAGTGCGCCGCGAAATGCGAATGGCTGCTTGTCGTTGCAGTTCACGTATGTAGAGCAAGTGGCAGCATTCCAAATCTCACCACTTTCGTGGGATAAACATTTCCGCCAGGACAACCACTTCCACCGGTTATGGATGCCGGGCAAAGGACCTAAGACTCGCGTGACGTTTGCGTGCGCCTTATTATCGTAATAAGGATTAGCGGACGCTATTGTTGCCGTCGCGTCCCAAGTTTAACAGAACCGAAAGTGGACCTTTGATTCCGAGTGGACGCGAACGACTACACCGTGGATTAGCGGAATGAGTTGCGCGTATCGCAATTAGAACAGCGACCAGTCTGACCAAGCGCTGAAAATTGTCTCGACTCGGCGAGGCAACAGAGTTTGCTTTGTCGATGAGAAAGATAACCATGATAACGTTTACCCAGTCCCGTTTTCAATTGCGCCGCCGCGTACACAACGCGACGGAATAAACATGTCGAACAGGCGAATAGACTCTTGAAATTTTTTTATCTACCCCGGCTGTAACATTTTCCTGTCGGCTAACAGTTTCGCGAACTTTCTCCCGGCTTCCCTCTTCTCGCCACTCTCCTCGATCACGAAACTTCGTAATAAGGATATACGCAAATATTTTCAAGTTGGAAGTAGTTCGTAGCGCGATCCTCGTCGTCGAGGACGCAGCCGAGCGGCGGGGCTACACCGTAAGGAAACCCGGGACCGAATGCGCCGCGGCTCTAATCGCACGAAGTGGTTGTAATCGACAAACTTTTTGAACGATACCCGCTCGTTCTCTGCTCCAGCGACACAACAAACGTGGGAACGCCCACGTTCCCTCGACTAATGGAATTATACGACAGCACCGACGATGGAGTGGCTCCGTTAGACTTAGGGGACAAGCCACGCCGCGTTTGTCAAATCCTATCGGCGAAAGTTTTTGATGGGTTTCATGGAAATGTCGATTCCTCGTCGGAGCGACGTAGTCTCGTTTCCTGTAACGCATCGATTTCGCGTGCGCCTCGCGAAGGACCTGGGTAAGCCCCTGCTTGTTTTTCCTTTGACGGGAGGCCCCGTTCCGTCGCGCTCGTGAATAATATCGCGAATTCGTTGCTGCGAAATCTCGCATCCATAATTAGAGACTTCGAGCGAGCAGCCACGACGTCAGAGTTTCTTTCCACGATCCGTCGACCAGTGTTCGATCGGAGTCGTACACGCGCGCGGCTAATAAACCGCAGGCTCTCTCCCCTGGTCGCTCTAATGAACTTAATAGAACGTAGATTGCATATCGACAAATCCAGCCGGCGTAGAATCTGGTAAATTCGACAGAAATGTATCGCGATGCGTTGCGGTGCGCCAGCCGTTTCGCTCTATCGATTCCGCCGAATAATTCCGCGTCGAGCGGACGACTAATCCCATCCGGTCGTGGATAATTCGAACTTGAAACGCGAACTTGACGAACAGCGGGGACTTAGTAAACAACGATGTTCGAAAACCGCGACCATCGCGGTCGGTTTATCGCCGGAACGGTCTAAAATTCACACTTGCCTAACGAACAACGATCGCCACTTAAGAGGAGGCATTATCTCGAGGAAGAGGCCCGCGTTAGCCCTCGGTAATACGGCGTTGAGGGAACGATAGGGCGTGCGTGGAAAAGAAATGTAGGTCCGTTCTAATGGGCAGTGGCGTGGTCTCACGGCCGAGGAGGGTAGGAAGACGAAGACGAAGTGTGGCGACTACCCTGCGCGGACTAGGCCGGCGATGGCGGCGTTTCTCACCCTCGACGAGTCGTACGGGTCGAACTGGGCGACGTTGATGAGAGGACTTGGAGCGCACGGTCGGGGGAAGAATGGAGGAAGAGACGTCGCGCAAAGGATGGACCAGGCGAGGCGAACGACTGGCCAGAGAAGAGGCGCGTCGCCTCTGGTAGAGGCGTACGTGTTCATCTTCCTCGAGGCCGGCTGCCGTAGTAATTACGCTTTCACGTCGCGCGACCCCAGCCTCTCTGTGTACGCTCAGCGCCTCGATGCCGTAGTCGGCCGCGCGACGGCAGCCAAATAACTACACCGAATCCTTATACTTATTTCCTGTCGGTGTTTTGCATCGAGACGTCGGAGAGCGAAGCCAGTGCGCGTTTTCTGCGCCGTCCGGTATTACGACCGCGGCAGCCAAATGACCGGGTAAAAACTGGCTCGGCTGCGAGCCGCGGAACGCTTCGAACCGGCCGGTCGACGTAAAATAGCTTTTAAAAGTTTCCGAAGACGCACTCGTTAGCCGTACCTGGCCGTACAAAACGTATCGCCCGTTTCCTCGGTCTCGCGGCCGCGCGAGCGCGGATCGCCAGGCTGGCTGGAAGAAAAACCGGAAGGCTGGAAGAGGCGAGCGCGCGCTGCAAGAAACTCCACGTCTTGCCGCTGTCTCGTGAAAGCTTCAGCGGTGAAAACTCCGTAATTGTGTTTCTGTATAGCTGCCACGGTATGAGACGTACGGGTCGTTAAGGTGCTTCGTTTTTCGGTTGTCCACGGCCACGGAGCTTATGCTAGTCGGGAACATGATCGATGGGGAGCGCGAAGACGCTCCTGGGATCTGTTGAAATTCGTATACGCACGCAAGTCGCCACGGCTTAATGAATTGATAGTCCGCGCGCGGCTGGGAGACAGGGAAAAGGAGCGGAAAAAATTCGACGCGTTTGGGATTAACGCGGAAAAACCGACGTCCGTAATCCAATTTCGTATCGAGGATGAAATACGGAGTCTGCGTAGGGAAGAGGAGATTTTTCACCGTGTTCATCGAATAATTTTCCAATGTTTTCAACGTATATCGCGACGTCGAAGTGCCCTTCGAAGTATCCTGATTAAGTCGTAACAGTAAAATCCCGCCAAGATTTCGTGTTTTTTACTTCTCGTCCCGGTGAAACGAGATTTCGTTATTATTATTATACCGATCACCGACCGTGCGCGATCACGATCGGTTGTACCGATGTCTATTTGTGGCTTATGAAAATCCTTAAGCCCCGTAAATCACCAGTTATGGAGCAGATGTAAATTACGACTACTGCTGGTTTTACGACTTTCGACAGCGCCTTGGTAATCCGACTGTCACACCGTAAAAGCGAAAGTAGGGTTCCGCAATAAGTAGAAACTTTACGATCGTTCGATCGCGAGCATTACGTACGCGTAGGTTTTCAAGGGCAGAGCGTGAAGGAAGGAAGGAAGGAAGGAAGGGAAAAAGACGGGCAAGAAGGACGAAAGGAGTGCAATTTCGTTCCGGGCACCGTAGGCCATTGTGTCTGGCATCATAAACAGATGAGCTGTATGGGATTATTTTACAGCCGATACGTCATTCGCAATTTATTCGTTGATGCTCGACCCTTTCAACGACTTCATCGCCGTTGAAATAGGATTTCCGAGTCTCCTCGAGGACTTAAAAATGTTGTGACCCGGCTAAATTGCTTTTCCGTCAATGGGATGATTTAGTGGGTCGCGCTAAACAGTCGTTAGCGGAATAATTCTCTCCTCTAATAGCGCGATATTTTTCGACGCCGTTACGATCGGTACCTAATGGATTTTCAAACACGCGCGCCATCGCACGCGGTTCGGTTATCGCGTCGTAACGTATCTCGAAAATGAATAATTAATCCCCGTTTTATTTTTACAATTATTTTAATTGTCACATTATACAAGCCCGCTGGACCAAAACAGAAATGATTAATTATAGCCGAACCGTAATAATCAAGCGAACGTAATTTCGCGATACCACTATGATATACTGAATTAAATTGTTACGGTCTGATTAAAATTTTAATACGGCGGGAACGTGTTCATTTGAGTGATGGTCTCTGTCCCTGTATATTACGAATTTCGGTACTTTAGTGGCGGCCGAATCAAATGGAATTCACAATTGCGGGGTAATTTCAATTTTTAATGTACCGCCCTTTTAATGAATCGCTCGTAATTATCGTTACATTGCACGGCGAATCGACCGTTAATTACTTTCCCCGTTCTAGGTGTAATCGTTATTTTTATTACGCTGGTTACCTTGTTGTTGTTGTGGTTGACGGTAATTTTTGATAACGACGCCCGGTTGAGCCTTGGATCCGATATTATCGACTTTCATATCGCAAAGTCCTTTCGAAGGCTCGAGGAGCCCGGAGTAGCCCTAACACGGCAGACAGGAATTTAATCCTCGGCTACTAAGGACCAAGGGGTTCAAGAGCGAATGAACTTTCATTAAAAAATCTAATTTTCAAGAGGGACTACGTTTAACCTAGGGGATAGAATTAAATTTTATGTGCTTCCTTTTCCGCTCACGGAAGCATGAAACTTGGTTCGCTCAGGAGACGCACCAAGCACAGCACACAGCGCGACAAGTGCTGTTCCGTCAAAGAGCATACGGATATTCGCGGATTATCCGGTTAAACAACAAGATGGAATAATGTATCGAACGCGTCGGAAAATTGTCTACGATCCTCGCTCGGAAACGGTTCGCGCGGGGCTTTAAATTACTTCACTCCGGGGCCCAGGATACGACGTGCACGCGCGTTGACGCGGCGACCGCGCGTTTCAGATTTATTCTTATTACACCGAGTGGTCTCAAAGTAAACGGATCTGCATATTCAGCCAGTTAATTGCATGGTTCGTGTGATGCGGGTATCATGGCGAAGATTAGCGGGACCCTACAAAGCCTGAGAACTAAACCAACACGATGCGCGCATCGAGTTTATGCGCTTGACGTGTGCTACATTCGAAATGAGAAGATCACGGGTGCGGCAAGAACGTTAACGCTAAATTCAAACTACTTTCCTGATGCGAATCTAATAGTGGACACCAACAAAAGAACTTGTTACGTTCGCGTTGTGATATTCAAACACGAACGAGATACGGATTAAGCCGGAATTACGCTACGCGGGGGATGAAAGCTCATTTGCGCGGCGAAAGTAGCAATTCGCAGCGGAGTGGCTCCCAGGGATGCAATTATATTCGTCCTCGGTTGTATTAAAAGAATATATCCTCCTGAAACGCGTAAAGTAACGCGCCCGTGAAATATTCTCGTTCATCGCCGGCTAATACCTGTAACTTCGTCTGAATTGCTCGGCGGCGATTCTTGTTTTCAGAAAGGAAAACCAAACGTTCCGCCCGTCTAATTTGCATCGTTTGTGGACGCTTCCGCGCGAACTCGTTGAAAGTGTCGCGTCGTGCAAGTTGATTTCCCGGGGTCTACGAACGGACAGGTTTGATTGAATTTCAAGGGGGATTAATTAAACGCTCTTATCGTGTTTGCGTAATTACACGATTCCCGTGATAGAAATTTTATCTTCGCACAGGATGGCAAAAATATCGTCGTTTTTACGCTCGTCTACGAGCCTTAAATACACACGTCCGCGTGTGTGCCTGTGAAATGTTTTTACGGTATTCGTCCGGTTTTTTTCCTTTTTTTTTTTTCCACCGCTTTCGCACACGTAACCGAAATTTTGCAATTTGGTCGAGCTGTCCGTTTGCGCACGCTGTTCTACCTTTGATCGCGCGATGTTTGATGAAACAAGAAGTTTTTATATTTCACGTTCGCGTCGGCGGGACTTAAAGATGCGTGAACATCCGACGCGCGTGTATTTTAAATACCGCGATATTCCCCTTTGGCAAAAAGCGGTGAAACATTTTATTACTCGCCGTGTAATCGAACTTTAATTAACGCTCGTCGAGGAAAAGGCGGGGGGTGAAAAAAGTCGGGAATGAAAGAGTAACGTATAGCATGCATTAAGCGAACTTTATTCCGCCGTCCATTTTCGTATCGTACCGCGCGCGGACTTAAAGCGTCGCCGCGCAAATTGAAATACAGTTTTGACAAACGTTAATTACTTTTCAAACCGGGCCGGGCGCGCGGCTCGCGCGGTAAGCGAACAAGTGAACGCTTTCGAGGATAGGAAAAAGTATTCACCCGATTCGTGGAACGCAACATTTTTAATCGACGGCTTCCCGCCGTCCCCGATTCTGCCTCTCGACCGGCCATTAAACGAAACGAAACGATCCCGAGGGGACCGCTCGGTGTTTGGTTCCCGTCTGTCCCGCCACGTAAGCCGTCCTATCCTTAAAAGGGCCATCGTCCTGGCCCAAACGCGAAGGGTCCAAACACTTTTCTCGCACTTGCCCGAGCGAGAAATCCATCCTTCGCGGTTATGATAAAAAGATCTCCCTCCCGCGCCTCCCGTCTTTTCCTATTCCCGTCCCTCCGTTTCCTGCTCCACCCTCGCCCTCCCCGCCGCCCTTTTCTTTTCCCGATCCTATAGAAGAATGGAAGGACTCGAAGCGGCGAGCGTGTGCCACGGGATTGGCCGGGGCACTTTCTTGCTGGCTCGTTCCGAGAAGCGGCCCCCGAGTCGGAGCCGGAGTCGAGTCGAATCCGGTGCAAGGGTGTACATGCGCGGGTGTACTAGCGCCGAAATATTTCTGAAAGCACGGCTGGCTGACGGGAACGAGATCCGGAAAAGTCCTTGGAAAGAGCGCGCCCAAGGAAAAGTGAGAACGCGATGCGGACGGGAGGTGGGAAGGTGGGACGCGAAAGGGTGCTAGGAGAGGGTGAAACAGAGAGAGAGAGAGAGAGAGAAGGCAGAAGTATTCAGGAAAGGGTGTACGAGGGTGAGGTATATACCGAAGAAACGGGTGGTCGTTCGGTCGTACGTGAAGGGTCGGCGTTAGGCAGTTGGAACGTGGAATAGCGAGGAAAAGGATAGATGGAGGAAGAGAGGGAGGTAGGGAAAGAGAAAGAGAGCGGGGGAGAGAGAGAGAGAGAGAAAGAAATGAACCGTGGTGGAGCGAGAGTAAGGGCAAAAGGACGACGGGGTACGAGGGTGCGAGGAACGCGAGATGGAGAGAGACGGGGTGAGATGGGGTGAGAGCGAGGGAGAAAGCTGGCCGAGGGGTTGGTGTGCCGAGGGTCGCGCGAGAAGAGAACCCGAGGAGTGGGGAGATTCCCTAGCAGAAACCAGTCGAGTCCCGGCCTCAGGTCGCGACGGGTGTTCAGTTTACAGGCGAGAGCCGTACCGTGCGGTCGATCTGCACGCTGTTCCGGAGCTGGTGTATTCTATCATCGTTCTCGTGGCCGGTCACACTTCTCGACTCGATAGCTCGACACCGTGAACACCGCGTTCGCCGACAGCCTGTCAGTTTCGAGGGGAAACATCGAACGACACCCGGTGTTCCGCGGTGATTAAAATCGTCGGAACATGGCCACGTACACGCTGTACAAACGTTCGAACTAGACGCGTGTGATGGGATCGTGAGTTGTAATCGCAGGCGCGACTCGACGGTCACTCGTAAACAAATACAGTATTGACAACGACGCGTAGCTGTCGCGTCTGGACGTACTTACCGCGAGCCTTGCTCCGCGAACGACTTGCGCGGCATAAACAAACGCAGCGAAGCCCGCCGACTTTCCTCGAACTTCGCCGTGGATCTCGTAGTGTAAACTCTGGACCGAACATTTGCGGTGCTCTTGTCGCGGCTGCCGCGACTGACGTTGCTCCTGTCGTTCGGTAAACGTTGAACGAACCGGGGCCACGCTCGAAGGATTGTTACCTGAAATTCAGTGTGTGAGAGTGACAGAAGTGTGCAAACAGGGCGGAAAGTGACAGAAGGGAGGAGAGCACTTTTTTTTTTGCCTTTTCTTTTCCTTTTCGACGACCAAGGTATCCCTCTTGTACTCACCCGGTCGAGGAGCTCGCCGACTATTTAAAACTGGCAGCAACTTCGAAGCACTTCGTACACCGAGTGGTAAGTGTTATCTCCTCCTCCGTTTTTTCTTCTTTCCTCTGTCTCTGCGTTTTTCTCCTGGTTTACACCCTCTACTCGGCGAGGGTACCAGCGATCGCGCACTACCCGCACTCGCTCCGAAAACCACACTCGATACGATCTCCGAGGACCACGAAAGTAGCTCGAGAGACGACCGTGCAGGAGAATCTCGTTGACGACGTCGACGTTGATCGGCACTCGCGCTGCCATCCCTTCCGGAAAAAGAGACCGTGGAAGACTCGCGACTTTTCGAGATAAACGTCGCCGTAGTTTTCCACATTTTCTTTTCTCCTGCACTGCACGGCTGCTCGTTTCGCTCGCGTTTCGACTCCGTTTCGCCGTGGGTGCTATCGCGTAGTAGACGTGGTACATTTACGCGCCAAAATAGCTGCGGAAAAGAAGATGGCTGCCCCGCGTTGGTGTTATCGTAACAGGGTCGCGGACGAGGTGACTCGAGCGAATGACGAGTTCTCCAAAGTGCTCGGTGGCCTCGTGCGTCTTCGGACGGATACGCTTCCGTTCGCGGAAGAGGATCTGTTATCGCATTCAGCGAAAACGGAGCGGACAGGAATTATTTGTTTCGCCCGCTGGCGATAGGCTGCGACGTCGGAAAGGATCGATTTTGTTTACTTTCGTTAGCTTGTCGTATGACGTTTTATCGGCTTACACGTTCAATATTTACGCTCGTCAACATCCTTCAGACTCGTGTGCCACTCCGTTTCGCGAGTACACGTCATTTCTTCTCTTCCCGTGTATCGTGTAAATAAATAAGCAACTGTCGAGTTAGGATTAATTGCGCGAAGATTATATCGGTTCTCGTCCACTCCAACGAATCGGAGCGGCAGAAAAAGAATACGAGGCAAGTTTCGTTTCGCGCTCGATGGGATTTCGACGCTCCGTGCGACGCATCTCCATTTTAAAATTTCCGATTGAAAACGGCCCCGACTTTTTCCTTGCGCGATCGTTTTCGGGAGTTTCAGCGCTGTTTCCGCGACCATTCACTATTCACGAGGCTGAATGCTTAATTCGCGTATATGCCGCTTCCGGTTGCGCACGCAATATATCGTTAGAACCCAGTTCGGTGCGCCGGCAATATTCTCCGGCTCTTTGCAATTCGAATTTTCACAATCAACCCGCTCCTAAGTGAAACTGGACCTGCGAATGTTTATCTTGATACCGTGGAAAGCGTTGTTTCGCTCTGTCGCATGGACCCCTGGGAGAACGAAATTTCGGAGCGCACTCCCGGGGTTTGGGAAACTTTTAAAAATACAACTGTTGTGCCGGTTTCCCGTCAGAATTTTTCAAAACTCCTATTTGACTTGCGGTCTAGTGCTCTATCTTTTGTTCCCAGCAGCGATGGGCACGAATCGGAAATTCCGCGAGCCCTTTCGCGGTTTCACTTCCGATACCTTCGAACTGGAAAACAGAGCGTTTGAAAGTTTTGTTCAAGTAATGCCGATAAAGTCATCTAGATTTACATCACAAAAAGTTAATGGAAAGTGTGATACGAATTTCGAGAAACACGAACACGTCGATTCTGCTAAAAGTGGCTAAAAACCTATGAGTCACCAATTTTTTTTCAAACCCTGATAATGGGAGACAGTTTCAGAGCACATCGACGAATTTTTCGACCGCGCGCTCCGCAAGTAAAAGCTTTTTCATATCTCATAATACGCGTGGAGTGTCGGCGGGATTTATGTCCCGGGTCGCGAAATTTGTTTAACTCTTTATGGCGCGGTACAGTTTCGCTATAAAAACACATAATCTCGAAGCTTAATACGTGTACTTCTCTTTCACGATTTTCATCTGTTTAACGTCAACGTGGTCGTTATTTCTAGCGTTGACTATTTGTATAACAACCGATTCGCTTCTTGAGAAACGTCTGATCCAAATTGCGCCCCAAAGGGTTGATTAGCAGAACGAAGAATGACCCAATTTTCTATGCGATCGGTCAAACGCTTCTTAGGAAGCGCCCGGAGTATAACGGACGCGTATAGTGTGCGAGACTAAGAATTTAAGAGCAATGTCGTGTAGCGAGGCCGAGCGAGGAAATAAGAAAAGTTTGAGCGAAACTCCTCGCGCGGTGTCCGCCGGTTAGAAAAGTCCTTCTGCCCGTTTTCCATCGCGAGATCGCGTATGCTTCTGAATCTCGAGGAGACCATCCGCGTCGAAGGGGCGCGATAAAAAATGTGACGGGGAAATGATGAGTAATAAAAACGCATCGAGGGTTCGTTGTTCGTTCGTAACCTCGATGTTACGCGATACACGCGGCGGGCCGTAAAAAAGGGACGCGAGATATATCGCTTTATGAGGGAAATGAGACTTTTATCCGCGGAGCCGCGAGAAGAGAAACAGGGACGAATTCTAATTCACGGAACGTTCCGGACATATTAATTTTAAGTCTGAGAAATCTCTAACAGCCCCGAGATTGCAACGTTGACGACGTCCGGAGAGTTTTACCCGCGTTTTCCTTCATCTCGGAGGAATTCATTCGATTCGAACTGGACGATTGAAAAGCGCAGGGATTTTTTCACCGCCGTCCGCGCTGCACCGCGCGTGTACAATCTCGTTGATATCGTCAATTTATTCTCTGTACGATCTGCCTCTCGACTTTTATTATCGTCTTTCCATTCTTCTCTCTCGACGCGTTGCAAAGGAAACGCTGTGAATGCAACAGGGAACCGAGGTTGGCAGAAATTACGGGAAATGAGGCGGATACGGGGATTTGAAAGAACGGAAGATCGGACCACGCTTACTTGGGAGGTCGGGCGCTTATTCTAGTTTTTTAATGAATGAAGGATAGCTCGGCGGGTTCTGTTATTCTTCCAAGGCTGGAGAGGAGCCCTCAATTAACCGTGACCGAGCGTTCGCTCCACTTTCATTCGGATTGCTCATCGTCTCCCGAATGCCTTTTGTCCGACGAAATTATTGTAAGCACTCGGACAGTCGCTTGTTCGACAAACATCGTGCACGGTTCATTGAAATTCACTCGACGTGGAACACTTTTGGTCAATACTGAAAACGATTTCCGGCCGCGAGTCGTATCCGGTGGCATCGCGATACTCGCTGCCATTAATGATAACAATTACCAGGCCGTTCTAACGATGCTCATTAATTCATCGATAACTAGCGCCGAGCAATTAATTACCAGCCACGATAGTGTCTCCCGACGACTAATACCATCGGCTGATCGAATTCTCGCGTGCAACTTAATTTAATTCACTCACCCGGAGTCGCAAAATGGTGTCTGAATTGACATTTACCCTCCTCGATCGATTCTTTCTTTCGTCAAATAGAAGCAAAACCAGCGGACGAGGTTCGAAAAATTCAAATTACAAGGAAGAGCTGCGTAACGTCACCTGTTAACGTTACCCTTCGATGCCAAAGTTTCCCCAACATTCACGGTACCGAGAGCACTAGGTGTCTCGCATCGCGTTTACGTCGCGTTAAAGTCCCGTGGAAGGGCGAGATCGCGAGGAAAAAGCTCGACGTCGTTGTCGTCTATCCTCGCGTCTCGATACAAAAAGGGGTGGCGACGGGGGTGCAGGTCTCTCTCGCGTCTGGTCGCGTGCAGGCAGAAACGGAGCGACGTCGCCGTTAGTCGCGGCAACGACATCACCAACAACGGCGGCAGTCGGAAAGTTTCGGGGCGGGGAATTTCCATAAGTTGAGAGATGGCTTCTTCGCAAAGTGAGAAAAGATTGTCGCGCGCGCGGTGCCACCGGAGATGGCGCAGCCGGATAGCGCCACCCGCCACGGGTTATACATTACCCGGTTGTCCTGCGCCAGGATCTTTACCGGCTATCTCCTTTAAGCTCCACTCTCGAACCTCTTCTCCTCGTCCTGTATAGAGACCGTTCGCGTTTTCATCTCTACCACCGCCTTCCTTCCTCGTTCCTCGACCGCGTCCTTTCTTTCCCGCGGCCGACACAACAGCGCGTGCTTTCTGCTCGTGGCATCTGCATAGAAATCACGCGAGGAGACGGCTCCCTGCGTGTTGCGTGCGCCCCACGACTCGGCTACCGTCCGCTGTAATCTCTCCTTTATTTTTTTCCCTCGCTTCTCCGCTCGTCCGACCCGTTCGCCGCGTAATTCGGCAGCTTCGAGAGCCGCGGTCCACAAGTTCGCATCGGGGGGGATACGATCGAAGGAACGAGCTGCGATATTTTCCTCCATTGTACCGTGGTCACGCCTCGCGTTCCACGCGGTTTCGTCGACACCGAACCGACGGAGGAACCGGTCGCTCGCCCCTAATTGGCATCCATTATTTGCAATTTGCCGTTTTTCCTTTTGTCTTTTCTTCTATCGCCCTGACGATTACCAGGCCTTGTAAGCTGAACCGT
This sequence comes from Xylocopa violacea, assembly GCA_963969225.1. Lineage (NCBI taxonomy): Eukaryota > Metazoa > Arthropoda > Insecta > Hymenoptera > Apidae > Xylocopa > Xylocopa violacea. The sequence goes on along the minus strand of CAXAJV010000013.1, from coordinate 18,320,382 downwards.
GTATATCCCGGGTTTCGTTTCGTCCGCGCGGTTATCGCGATCCTGCGTACCCAACAGCGAGTCGATAATGACGTTAAACACCGCGCCGCGTGGGCTTCGAAGGAGCTGAATCGTCGGGTCACCGCGTCTAAATCGCGGGAAACAGATAAGACCGCGTTAAAGGTCGATATCGACTGCGCGGGATCGCCCTCCTTCTCCTCTCAACCCTCTCGCTGCATGAACGATCCGCTCACGCGAATTCTCGTTTTGCGAGTCCCCCGATACGATCTCGTATATTTCCGCGTAGTTTTCGCGCCTTGTATCGATCTGACTTATTTAACGCGGCTAATAAATTAAGAGTCTGGTGGTGTTAATGCACGGAACGGGCGTTGGCTTTCTTTCCTTCTCTTCGGTCGGGTAACGAATACCCGGTTCGATCATTTTTTCGCAAACACCAGCGAACGTTCGCTAACCAGTCCTGTTCCGGGTCTCCCTGTTTCGCAAGCGGTTTCATTTACTCGCGAAGTAATCGTTCGAGATTAAACGAAGGAAAGAGTTTGAGAAATATTTAGAGCGCGATATCATCGCCTTTCTTCAACCTGAATTCTAGATTCCTTGACCCACGACTTCCTTCTTAAATATTAAATCCTCTCAAATAGTGCTTCCGTCACTCTGCAGAGGCGAGGGCCCTAACCCTCGGTTTATTGCGTTTCAATGCGGTAGGTCTCACAAGTGTGTGACAAAATGCAGAACTGCTCTCTCGGCTTCTACCTACTTGCTCTACCTACCTCCCTCTCTCTCTCTCTGTCTCTCTCCCTCGAGGGCGGCATAAATTTAAGGACTAATAAGATTCCGGAATAGCGTGCACTCTGGCCCCTTTAAGGTTAACATAGTTTAATTTTAGAGGCAAGTTTAACTCTCGTTAAGCAGTGACATTCTAAAATCAACATTCTACAAATTTTACATAGCGCCTGCTCACGGAATGACGTAACAACACGTTATTAACGATTACCTTGCTCCCGGGTATCGTGGCGATAGAAGTATACGTATGCGCATAATTAATAGTTACTAATCGTACTGGAAAGAAAGAAAAAAAATTACGGTAAAAGCTCGCAGTGAAAAATAACAGCTTATCCTATACGTATGGTGATTAGAGAGCAAAGTATCGGGGATCGAATTCGAAGACAGAGGTGCCCCAACGTGATCGGGATATACGTATGTTAATTTTATAGCCCGAGCATTTCCCTTTCACTCGAGAGAGCGAGCAAATCACGCGTTTTATCCCTGTTTCCGTTCGTAACGTCACTGGTTCGTACGCGTTCGCAGCGCGTGCCTCGTATTACCATACTTGGCACTGCTCGCGATGCCAAGCATTAACGTGTCAATTGCCGTGGTGGAGTTGAATGTTACAGCAGAGCCGCGCGGATTGCCGCATAGTCGCGTTTATTCGAGGGATACTCGGTTTTCTTCACGCTTTGCGCGTGACTGACGTGGATTTTCACCCCGATTACGGGGGTGGAAACGCAAAGCGACGCGGCGCCGACATGATTAACGTGTCGGTTAATATAATCAACCAACAGAGCCGGTTAATTCCAGCCGGCGGAATCTGGTCTGCTGGCGTGCGCCATCGACAGTTCGACGCAGCCTCCTAATTATCCTAATCCGAAGTAAACTTTGCCTCCGTGTTCTCGTTAAAGCGCCGTATTCGCGTTAAACCGATCACTCCCTCGATGTAGTTTCTTCGCTTCGCCATCCGATTGCATTAGCCGAACGTATTACCAGGTTTCGAAGTTTCTCGGTCAAGCGAAGCCATTGACGCGGCGTATCAATTCTACTGCTTCGCGTTCGTCTATTGTTTTCACGCACTTCGCACGATATCTGACGTGAAATTCTATGAAATTTGACGAACGAATAAGTATTTCAAACGAACGTTTCACAGGCAGAGCATCTCAGTCGTAAAGAACCCTTTCTGACTTTGAATTTCTTGTATTCGACATTTATTAATAAATATCCTACACTATCGAAACTTTCCTCATCGACGCTGTATATGGATTTTTAAAGATCAACCAGAATCATATACATAATTAAGTACCAGTCGTTCGAGACGAGTTATTGCCCGATCGCTGCAGGAAACATCGAAAGAAACCGCTTCGAGCAGGAACACCGGGACACTTGAACGTTGCACGTCAGCGGAGGCGAGTCGAACAGAAGGTGCGGTCCATTGAGGCTGGCGCACGCCCACGTCGCCTTATCGCGTCCCCCGTGGCGCGTGTTAATTGCCTTTAAATTCCAGCCGGGGTCGAAATAGGCATCGCGCCGTAATGACAGTCGGAAAGAATGCTAATGGAGGGAAAACGAGATTCCCAACGCAGCCGGCTGATCTGTAATTTCGTCGTGGAAATGCCAAAGACACGGACGACGCGGAGACAGCGGCGCGAGGAGGGCTGAGGGGGGGATGAGAACGGTGTGGGACCAAAGGCGCACTTACAAATTACGACGATGCGGAGTCGCGAACGGTCGCGGTGTACAGAACCCGGTAATTTGGGGAGGGCGACGAGATTAAGCTGCGCCCCAAAAAACCATGATTTCGTCGCGACACAGGTATACATTATCCGCGGAAATTAGGGTGGAGGGGTTGAAAGACGACGGGAAGCGTCGCTTTGACTTGCTAATTTCGCATCGGTCTCTCGTGGGTCATTTGATGTTTTGGCTCTTGGTGCGCAATTATGGGGCGCGATTCGCTCGGGTACCAGCACCCCAGTTCCGCCTTCTCGCGATTCTGATACCGCTCCCCCTGCGATATTCCCGGTGCGAGCGTACACGCGTTATTATTTACCCGGCTACGCGAAACGGGGACATATCGTTCGCAATTGAAAGTTGTTCCACTCGAGGGGAGAACAAAACAATTCGGAGATTCGTCGTCGCGTTCGCGGAGGACTGTAAATTCGCGGGCTGGCGTCGACGAAGGAGGGTTATAAACGTTGCTCGTGTTCGAGATCTGAAAATTCGATAATTAATTGTACCACCGTGTTTGGTCGGTGACAGGGACAGGCGTGAGCTCAGCCTCCGCCCCTTTGACTTGCTAATTCGTAATTGAAATTGCTCGGGTCCGCGGTGGGCGAAAAAAAAAAGAGCGTGTTAGCTTTTGTCCGGAGAAATTTCATCGGCGGGAAAACGTATTGTCTGGCCCGTTTCGTCACGCTTCGCCTGTGTCCATCGATTCACGCTTTTGTCGCCGACGCCGAAAACCTCACGGTATGAACTAGAATGATTAATCGAATATCGGTATATCGCGGCGCGAGGGTGCAATCGATACCCCGGCTCGATGTAACACCCTCCATTTTTCGGTCGGACAAGTGGACGAGACACGGGAAACCGGGTGGTTGCGGGGAACGAAAAAAGAGGGGCGAGGCAGGTCGTTATCTCGACTCGAGTTGCTCGAATAAGGATCGTGGCGGTGAAATATGCGTGGAGACCGTGGCAAGTCGCGGTGTCAGGAAATTGGAAGGTCGATGCGCGCGTTTCGGGGTCGACGAACGAGCTTTCCGAATTTCGGTCCGCTCTCCGCGCCTGGCGCCGTGTGTGCTTGCGCGAAATGTTTATTCACGAAAAGCCCGGAAAAAAAACCACGGTTCCAAGTCCGCTCGGGACGATTGGCATTTTCGTTCCGGACGACGGCTTTTTTAACGGCGACATAAAGCGAGGCGCTGCGACCGTGTAAAACCGTGGAGCCAACAGATCGACCGTGTCATCCGCGTTAGATGACAAATGCTGACGCCAAGAAATGGACGAGTGCCGCCATACATCACGCAGATAATTATATTATGCCGCTTCTGGTGCGTATTTATAGTCGTCCAGCGTTGCGTCGCGGTGCCACGCGGGACGCCGAACGCTGCGTCACCCTATCTGGCCGCCGTTTCGATTCGAAAGTAGCGTGCGCAGAGATAACAGGCGGCGGGTTGCTACACCAAGGGGTGAAATATTAAATTGTCCGTCATTTATAACCTTCATTCGCTCGGGCATCGCCAGGAAGCGCAGATGCTTTCGTGAAGATAGAGCTTCTTTTTTTTTTTTTTTTTTGTTTTTTTTCGGCGTACCGCGTTCCACTTTTTATCTCGCTCGCTTATCGGCCGCGGGGTTTCGAACAATTAACCGCGTTTATTTCGCCGCGATTCCTGTTTAACTCCGTCGATTTTTCATTCCCAACGCCGCTATAAAATTTGGAAACCGGAGCCACTTCGTATACTTGGTACTCGCATTTGACCAACAATTGCGTCATCAATTCGCATGGATTGTTTCCCCGACACTCGTGTTTGCTTATTGTTGTATCTAATTTAATTTGGTCCAACAAAACTCTGTTGTTGCCATTATTATGTTCGAATGATTTGCAAACAATATTAATTCATCTCTGTAATATCATTATTCCGTAGGTTGATCGAGTAATTCTCATTAGTGGGTCGTTCCGTGCGCAGAGAATAAAGCCGCGCAGTTTGTTGTTCCCCTCGGTGAAGGGCCACTACTACGAGCCTTCTGTTCTCGAGAATGCATTTACGCGGTTGCAATCGTGCATCATTCTCGTGAGTGCATACTAATTCGTAAGTCCTCCGAGGGCTGTCCAAGAGAGCCGGGAGCGACGCCCCTTAAAGCCATCGAGAACCAGTCGTTGCACACTTCTCGACGTGACTTCGAGTCCTCTCGATGGATTCTTGAGTGCGCGAGCATTTTCTTTGCCGAGTCGAGTGCTTCCTGGCTTTGCGTAACTCCGAATTGTCAGCGTTTCCTCCCGCCCCCGGCGGAAAATTCGCTTTAACCCTCTCGCTTAATCGTCCGAGGGCGCTTTAACGAGGAAACTTTAAAGTAAAATCGCGAAGGCATTCCGTTCGTCGGAGTTACGTTGAACGGCGGAATCCGAGCGACTCGAGCGAAACAGTTTCAGAAAGAAACGCATCGCTCGGTCGACGGTTGCTTTTCGAGTTGCCGTTTCCAAATTAGAACAAGCAAATCGAATTGATAAATCAATACCGCTCCACCGTAGAACGGCTACCCCTGGAAATGAACGCGCGACCGTGACTGTCGTTTATAAAATTTTCTCGTTCCACGGTAACGACATCACAGAGCACCTAAACAACGAGATGCGGTAATCGGTTAATGCGGTTCGATTCCTTAACGCGATTAAGAGTTGTCGTGAACCGGTAATCCGTGCGACGGGAATTGATTTTTAATTGCAATTAGCGTGCCGGCCCGTTCTAACGACGCAATCGCTTTGTTATTAGTATCGTTATAAACGAATTAATAATTAAATCCCAATCAGCGGTACCAACGAACGAAAGCGATCGGGCGGGCCGGATGAAAACGCGTCCTCGAAACCAGCCTCGCTAATACACTCGTTCGCTTCGGTATTTCAGTCATTACTTTTTAATTATCTCGATCGCGTTCCCGCGTACAAATAACGGTGCTGTACGAACGGCGAGAGGGACGGTGCGCGCGCGCGCGCGCGCCGCTGCGTTCGCCATCAGGACCCAAACCAGAAGGACGGCGGCAGGTGGCAGGGAAAAGGGTGGAACGTGGCGCAAGTCGAGTAAATAAATTTGTCGAACTCTCGTCGCACGGTGCTCGTTATGGAAAGCATTCGGAGTATGCAGTTCAATGAGGCGAACTGGTGAGCGGATAAACGTATAACGCTTCGAAACGGCTTGTATCCGCATGCAAACGCGTGCTTATAGCTGAGGCAGGAACGGGCGCAACGCGTCCCTCTTCTTCCCCCTTCTTCTCCTTTCCTCGAACTCGCCTCTTTTCCCCGCTTTCTTTGCGTTTCTCGCGCTAGCCTCAGGCACGAATTATTCGCTCTTTTCCAAATCCCTCGATCATAACGAAGTTTCCTCTTTCTGTTTAACGATACGCGGGCATTTAAAGAGTTACTTTTTGCCTCAAGCAGACGGGGACACTTTCCTAGGATCCTCTTTATCGAAAAATGATTATTCGGTCGTGAAACGAGAAACACGTATGAAATGAGACATTTTTCGCGGTGAAACTTGGATAACGAGGGGATTAATTAGAAGTCTCCGAGTCGATGTACTTTCTCAAACGGAAGGAAATTATCTCCTCCCCCGCGATACCACCTGTTATGAGAAGTTTAGCAATTCATACAGCGCGGACGCTGCTTGATGTCGGGTTACTTTAATTCGTCGCGATTGAAATAATTTCAATTTCACCGAGGACGTAGACTCGCCGATTTGCATGGGCAATTAAGATCCAGCTGAGAGCTATATTCCCCCGGCCGTTTCTTCGGGGATAAGTCTCCCTTTTAATCTCAAACCGGCGCTCCGTCGGTTTTCCTTCGTTTCCTCTTAACGCGGATATCCCACCGCGGTTGATGAATATTACAGGCGAGGGGAGAAGACCCGCCGTCTAATGAGTAGATCGTGCGGCCAACCGTCAACCTCCGAGCATGTATGAAAGGATTCGTGAGCGCAAGAATTCCTCGGCGTGTGTGCGTGTTGAAGCATACACGAGCGGGCCGCGTTCTTGCTTGTTAAGCCGGGACGCCCCGCCAACAGTTATTTCTGCGGATGTCAACCCGAGGAATTTGTCAAACCCGAGCAATTACCAGCTCCGCCGCCTCTTTACAACGAATTTTACTTACGACGTTAATTGAAACGACCCCTCATCGCTACTTCCTACTGACGCCGATGATTTATCGCTCGCGGTAAATAATGTACGACGAAATAACCCTGCGTAACGGGAATGCTGTTCGGTTCTCGGAGAAGAAGTTAACCGAGGTTCGTTATAAGTTTCAGAATTAACGTTTGGTTTTCGAGTCGCGCTGGACAGCGGTGCCGTTTGCAAACGTCGCGCGTTTCTTTCGAAAGATACATTCAGAGATCGCATCGGAAAATGCATTCGACAATGGAGGATTAAGAGGCACGGATACACGGATATGGAACTTTCGAGTCGCGCGACGTTATAGAGGGGCAACGACGATGGCTCGAATAGCGTTCAACGTCCAACTATCGTCCAACTATCGTCCAACGAGCGTAGCCGCAGAGGTCAATCCTCGACCGGTGGATCAACGCTGCTGCGATCTCAGGGATTCACACGTTTGTCCGTGCAGACGCGTGTGAAATCTCTGCTTGTTAGCGAGGCCGTTTCGCCGACAGTCGTCCGCCGCGGATGTCTGGTTAACGTGAATTTAGCTGGATCAGAGCGGCATCCAAACTCGGCGCGCCATCAAGAGCTGCTCGAACGGTTCGACGCGTCTTTTGCGCGACGTGCAGAAGTCGCGCGGCCGATGGTGTGGTGCACGCGGTGGGAATTTATCGCTCGCCTAGCCAGGAGGATGACAATTAGCCTGAAGCACCCTTGGAACAGGCGAGCGCCGTTTTAACGAGACCATGCCGTTTACGAGTCGAGTTTGGCGTCGTGCTTGGGTTTCATGCTCCTCGAAGGAACTAATTAGATAAGGGTTGCCCGCTTCCGGGCGTCATTCGTTTTCTTCGGCTCCGTTTTACCTCCGCCCTCCGCGGGCGCGCGCGTTTTCTCGTCTTCGCGCTCAACTTGAGCCAACTTTCGCGGAATAAACTCGCGTTATCTCGACGTTGTGTACCCAGCGTCGAAGCTTTCGGCCCGCGACTCGATTTTAAGCTCGTCGCTTCAGGATCAATTTTAAGGTTACCCTTTGTACCACGACGCAACTAGCTCCGCAGTTGAAGCTTTTTAGGTCGCTCGTTTTTCCTTTCCCGCTTCCACCTGTGCGGGTGTAATTCGTGCCAGAAGTGGGGCCATGACTCACGACCGGTGACCCAGAGGAAAATAAAAGGAAAACAATATAGCGGAACGTTGCGCGAGAGGAACAAAAAGGTGGAGGAGACAAAGGGTGAAACAAAAAAAGGGAAGGGTTGAAGGGAAGAGCAACACGGAGACTCTTGTCGGGAATTCCGCCGCGAATTAAGTCGGTGTATTCTTCATTTTCTACGCGTTCGTAAAGATTGCGCCTTTAATGGGTAGCTTTGCGCGAATCCTTCGCCCCCTCGGCGAAAGGGTGCAAGTAAACGCAGCCGTCATTAGACAACGGTTCTCTTTCAGCTGCGAGCCTTTCACGTCGAATGCGTTTCACTTTGATCCGTTTAAATCGGAACACGGTCAGTTCCGCGCAAACACGTGTTCCACGCGGAACAATGTAACGAGATAGCCCCGCGTTCGAACACACGATGTAACCACATTTGTGCTACGCACGGTTACGGGTAAACGCCGATGCGTTGCTTCGATTACAGCCGTGGCTCCGAACGTTTCCGCGCTACCACCCTCTTTTTCTCGCGTTACTATACGAGCCTCATTCCTGAATCGAAAAGTCCGCCAATCCACGACGCAAGTTCGATGACTTTTTTTTGTCCCTCGCGCGTACAAGTCTAGAGTCGTCCACGCGTTCGTATGAATAAGTGATATAAACGAGCAACGATCCTGCCTCTACTAGATTCGCTGACATAAACGCGTGGCACGGCCGCCCAGTAGCGACTCTATCCACTGCCATTACTCCTCATTGAACGTTCGCGCCGCACGGCTGCGTTAATCAGGTCACTAGAGTCAGAATCACTGCTCGCGTTTCTGCGTCTATAATAGAAACACATTCCCATCGGTCGTGTAACATACTTTCCTTTGTTTCTACAAATTGTTGCGATTATTACTACAATCTAACTCGTTAGCAAACTTGGAGCAACCTTGGGAGGTCCGCGCTCGATCAATAACATTGACCGCTTCAGCTCGATTAGTTTTTGCCTCATCGATCATTCGATACAAACCGCCACGCGTTCAGTGGTATTGTCGATATCGCTTGGTATTGACAATATTATCGATCACGCGTGGGCCGTCAAGATCAAAGCGCGGTCGGCTTGAAATTCGCCAGCGCAACGTGGACGCGTGAACGCCTTCGCGGACCCCCTGGAACGATACCGCAGCCTGTCAGGGGAAGGTTAAGAACCGCTGGATTATAGTATCCTCGCTGCCTTTCGTCCTAACGAGAGCTGCTCGACTGCGAACTAATCTCGACGCTTTCTCCGGCGACTGCGCGCCATTGACTCGCGCGGAAAGCAACCGTACCCGATCGCTTTTCATCGCTCCCTTTCGCTTTCGACTCGCGTGCAACGGTCTCGTGTACGGGAGGCCTGCGCGTGCGTTCTCCCGTCGATGTACTTTATTTCTTCCCTTCGTTCTATCATCCAGGCATCGCCGATTTGCTTTCTTGTTCGCTCCGCCGCGGTTCCTCGTTCCTCCGCGACGCGTTACTCTCGCCGTTTTCTCCGGCTGTTCTCGCCTCTCCTGCACGCTATTTGTTTTTCCGCGATAAATCATCGTCCATTTTCTCGCGTTTCGATCCCCTCCTGCGAGCAGCCGCCGCGCCGTTTTCGCCTACCGTTCGTGTCTCGCGCGTGTTACAGAATACCCGGTGGCTGGACGATCGAGGATCGACGATTACGGTTAAAGCTGGCTCACGGCTCTGTTCGTGCCTGCGCTCGTCACGGAATCGGATGATTTGTTTCGCCGGCTGGCCGTAACGCGATTTCCTCGTCGTCCCGACGCCGACGCCGCGAGCCACGACCCCCTTTGTACCGGTTTCGATCTCGCGGACACGCGTGGTACCGTAACTGAAAAAAGTGTTCCCGCACGAGTTACGCTTTTAATGGATACTGTAGGGTGCGAGTGATTTTATCGCCTGCGATTGGGTATGCGTGGAAACTTAACGAGTATTCGATATTCGAGAATATTCCAAACTGTGTGCGTAAGAATATGCGTGTCCGTGTATGCGAGTGTCTGGAAAACGATGGAATGCATGGAAATCCGGGCGAAGGAATCGAGAATGTTCGACGAGCGGATGTGTATAAGAATGTGCGTGTGGAGCGTTAGGGACGGTTGAAGAAAAGCAGCATTAAGTGTTCGTCAAAATCTTTCAATTCTACAGTGCCTGCACGTGGAATCTATCTTCATTAAAAGTTCCATTTCTCTCGTAGACGTTTGAGACGTAAAGGGTCGCAAAGGCATTCGCATATTTACGAGTTCGTCGTGTGCGAACATATCTCTCAGTCGCAGCACGTACATTACGTGTACACGTGTACTTGGCGAGCGATTTCCGTTCACCGAACGGTGGCCGGTTAGCGTTGTTGACAGCGGTCGAGATCGAGACCGATCGCAGGTGAAAGGGAGTGGTACCGCTGACAATCGATCGATCCGATAGCGGAGGCGATCGCGAGGAACGTTGGTCGAGGTTCCCCCGCGCGAGAGACCTCTGCAAACTGCGCGAGATGACGAACGTTGCCCCGTGGGCAGGTATTTCTCGTTTAGAAAAACGAGCGGCGGGAAGGTACCGGGTTTCTCACGGGCACCACGGGTCACGATACACCTACGCGAATATTTATATAGAACGTAATCGTCGCCGTGGCGTCGGACGGCTGCAAATATTTATCGAACACGACGAGATCCTTCACGGGCCCCCAGACGGGGTGGGGGCCAGGAAATACGGAACGAGGTTCGCGACAAGGGGGAATAAGAATTCCCAGTGATTCGAACCGTGCCTCGGTTGGGTTCCGGCTTCTGACGCGCGGAGGATATCGTAAATACACGGTCGGCCGGTTCGAGTGGCTTTCGGTATTCCTGGCTGCCTCGTCCTGTGAAACCTAATCGAGACGCGTACCGCCGCGAGGAATAGTGCCTCCGTTCGCGCCACTCTCGGATACCATAAATATGTGGACGTACCCGCCGGGTAGGGAACGGGATATACAGACTCCCACGTGCCGTTGCTGCCGTGGACTCGCCGCGATCCTTTAGCGTGGGCAGATGCCAACTTGCACGACAACGGTTACGACGATGTTGGAGGAGGACAGGGGATGGGGCTCGCGCGAAGGGAGGCGTTGGAAGAAGAAAAGGAAGCCGAAGAAGAAGACGAAGGAGAAGAAGAAGAGGAGGAGGAAGAAAGGGATAACAGCGAGGGAGAACGGACGGAGGCGGTCGATGATGCAAGATGGAGTTGGCGAGCTTGCTGGACGAGCTTGTCTACATAAACGTCGCTCGTTCCTTCCTTCGCGCCCTCGTATACATGTCCCCGATTTTCTTTACCGGCTTCTGCGAGTGTACGTAGCGCGCGCCGTGTGTCGGCTACACGGACAGGGCGAGGGCGTGTATCTCCTGGCGAAGATGCGTGTGGCCCGCCACTATTCGCGTCTGGAATTCGAATCCAGTCGCGCAGCTGTCCAAATGTCGTCCCTGAATGCGCTCAACGGAACGATGGAGGCTAGAGAGAGCTGTCTGGAGCGATTTCCTCTTTTTTCCTTCCTTTTCCCCCGACCAGAAGTGTCCGTTCGTAAAGGGTTACGGAGCAGGGGAGCAAGACCAGTTGAATTAACGATGAATTTATGGCGGGAGGCTGCGAAACGCTTTGGAGTACAAATTGATCGAAGGCAGTTAAGCAAGCGTTTCCGCCGTACTTATTCGCCGCTCTTCTTGGACGCGAAACGAGCACGAGAATAGAAATTTAACGCACGCATGCGATGGCAAATGCACCGCGCGAATTATGCACGAGCGCGTTTCTCGCGCGACTCGAGCGCGACGAGACAGATATGGGTCTCTGATTGCGGTTGATCGCAGTCAACGTTCCAGCTGCCAAGGGGGAGAACGAGCAACTGTTTACGCGAGAGGTGTGACTGCACCTTTTTCCCGTTCCGTCGTATCTGCCCCCCGTTCGTTTCCACGTTCGTGCCGCGAATCGTGGCCGCGTGCGACACGTTTCGCTTTCGTGGTACGTGTTCCCCTGAAAATACGTGCGGCCCGTCAGTCTCGTGCGACGAATCGGCCACCAGGGTTACAGCTGCTTGACAATCCTTCACCGTCGCGGCGTTCGACGCCACTCCGGGAAAGCCGAGCCGCCGGAAAATGTACCGGCAGATGCAGTTCCGTGACGTGCAACACGTGCCTTTCTCTCTGCGGTAGACTTATCGAATTCCTCGTGGAAAATTTCAGGAATCATCGCCGGTCCTCGAACGCGGAGGTACGCGGCTGAAATATAGAGCGGCGCGCGCGTTCTCCTCTTCGAACCGTTGGGCGTGCGGTGCTGAAAGGGACAAAAAGCGCTCGAGACAACTTGCACGCGCCCCAAATTGCAGCCAACTCCGCGCAATTTTGGCACTAAATCTGGAGCAACGGCAGTTCTCCACGGTGGGTGTGCGAAAAACGGGGTCACGGCTGAGGATCCGGCGGCCATAAAAGCCGGGCCCAGTTTTTGGTCCCGTTCGCGAGCCCGAATCCGGACTCCCGCGGCCGGGAATTCGTGTCACGTTGAGCTTCGCTCAGGAATTCATTGCGGGTTACGGGGGGATACAGCTGGCCGATCGTAGCCCTTCGCAATGCGCCGGTACCGCGCGGAACGCGGAAATTCGAGCTTACGCGAAGGGGAATCCGTACTGCTCGATACGCGTCCGGCTTATTGACTTCCGGTGACGTGGGAATAGCTCGTGGCCGCGTATTACCTGCTCGTTACGCGTTGCTGACCGGCATCCCGGACGGTATCGCGGAGCCCTCCTTCCCTCCGCCTCTGGCCGCGCGCTAAATCGGATCCGATTGGACCGCGCGGCGCGGAGAAATTTTCGAAAAGTTGGCCAGCAATATCGCCAGGTCAGGGGAAACGAACGAGCTGGTTAAGCGGAATGGATGACGGTGATTACACGGAGCACTCATAGATAGCCGGATAGCCAGACAGATTGCGCAGTGTTTGCCCGAGATAAAACAATAAATCAGAGGGATGCACGGTAGTAAGGAGCAAGCAAATTCATTATTTTAACCGGCGAAACGAACGAACGCTCCGTCTGGCTGGCGGATCCGTCGGCTGATGAACTTAATCGTCGCGAGCGTAACTTCCAGAGACGCTCGCGTTTGTTCATCGAATTTGTCACTCGCTGGCCTATTTCCTGATCGCGATATTCCTCCCAGTCCTCGGCAGGCTAACCCGCCGCGCTGCCGTGTCGCGAGTGTTTATTACGATCCGTGGCCACTGGCTTCTTTGCAATTTACGCGTAATTGCGAGATTTATAGGTTTAATAATCTCTCCCGCGTTACACTGCCTACCCGGCTCGCGATATTAATTTTAATCATTTTTCGCATGGAACTTGCACGGCTTGCAACCACTTTGGGAGAGGGGGTAGGAGGTTTCCTCGAACGTTATTATCCCCACACCGGTAGCGCGGATACGTAGGCGCGCGATGCACGCGCACTTAAATAATTTTCATGCACTCACCAGGGCGTTTAATTGCGCGAAAGTATTCGTTATCGCTGCCACGGCGCGCTCGCGCGATTATGGGCCTTGATAAATGAAACGTTACCAGCGAAATATTCCTCGCCTCGAAGTGCCGAAGCGTTAATTGGCATCAGGTCTCCATCGGCGTTTACGTTGCTCGAAGAAAGTCGAACACGCCACAGAGGGTGAACTTTACGATTGACAGCCCCGAACTGGTGCGCGGTGCCCTCGCTAATCGTGTTACTTTTATTTCGCCCTCGCTCGTCCACGTTCAACACCTCGCACCCCTTCATCGCAATTAGTCGCCGTTTCGCTATGCCCGTCAGTCGAGAAGGATATAGTTTTCTTGTTTCCTCCTTGCCGCGCAACTCGAACGCGCTCTCGCGCTCTGTATAGACACGCGCAACCGCTCGCGGAACGCTGTTATTAAGTGGCTCGTTAGCATTAGAGGCGCATTCGAATCGCTGCGATATTCGAACGCGATGCTAATTTAATTTCCCGTTCGAGCCGACTTACCTCGTGCATTCGCGTCTCCTCGCAATCAATAACCGTGGAACCTCCGTGTATCGAGTTATACTGTGCAAGCGGGGAACAGGCATTAACGCGCCGATCGAACGTCGCCCTCCGCGACGTAAGACGCGGACTTTGACCGAGATGTAGAAGTTGCAAGTTCCTCGTCGTAGGCGAAAGGGTCGGCCTACCTCGTCCCGCCGCTGATCATAGACGATCGAGCAACGGTCCGGGACGAGAAAGAATTTTATGCTAATTTCTTGCGCCGAGCCCGCTCTTCACCGTGGCCAAGTATTGTCCGCTAATAACCGGGCGACCTCAAGCTCTCTCAACCCACTGACTCGGCCTAAACCCCCGTCCCGACCGAGAATAATAATTATTTCACGGGGACGCGGTCGGAAAATTACCGTGCGGACGGACGATTCATTCCGCTCGGAGACAGAGAGACGAGCATAACGACGCGCATAAACGAGAACGTTGATGGCGGTTGGCCGCAGTTCCTGGAAACGTGTCTGAACGATGCGAAAAGTTCCACTTTGCCACTTTATTACTTAACGTCATAGAATTTTAGCCTGTCGTGCCACTCGACGTGGTAATTTTCAACTCTGAGAGAGCCTCTGTTGCGTTCACCTTTCCTCTCTTCTGTCTCTCTCTCTCTCTCTCTCTCTATCCCTCCCTGTCGCGAATCGGTGGGGTGCATAACGAAAGGAGAATTAGGGCGTTATCGATTCGAAGGAGCCCACCGTAATCACAGCTATCCGATAGAAGTAATTATAAATATTCAAACTACGTTATCGAATCGATAACCCGGTTCCCAGGGGGTAATAATTATTTCTCGACGACGAAGGAACCGCTTCTGAGATGAAAAACTGGACGGGAAGATAAAGACGAGTCCAGCGCACAATAAGACCGATGATATTACCGCGAACGACGTTCATTGAAATCACGGTTGCGAGACCGGAACGAGACTTATTTTCCTCTCTTTCCCTTTGGTTTCCAGCGCGTCTTTGTGGCTGGAATCCTCCTCCTTCACGAGTAGATTAATTTGTAAGTCCATCCCGTTGCTCCGAGCAACGAATATTTTTCCGATTTACCACGAGTTGAAGCTACAATCCCGCGTATATTTCCTCCTTTTTAAACTTAAATTGTAGCCATGCCCGCTGACGCGTTCATTCTCTCGTTTAATGCTGCTCGTTTAGTCAGTTTTAAATATTTTCCGGCGCAATACTTAAATCCGTCGTCGCACGATTTTATCAGGCCTGGCGCATCGAATATGCGATCGCGGTATGAACTAATATGAACTAAATGATTCGAAACTACACGCTCTCTCGATAATTTCAACCGAAACGATGTCACGATTTCAACATTTATTACGCCCCCGAGAGACGGAACGGAGGACGTAAATAAAGTAAAGCTACGTAATATTTCGCGATGCCTATTTGTTCAGCCGACATAGTTTCCTTCGTAATGTATGCATTTCCTCGTTCCCAGTTCTTGCTCCAGTTGCTAATGTTGTTACACTTCCATTTGTTGGCCGCGCTAAAGGGACCGTACTAAAGCATGAATAACTTGATATTCGCTGCATCTCCGTTTTTCCCACCCACCGCCCTTCCGCTTATCATTTTTACCCTTTCATTCCGCGGTATCTGCTTTCTCCAGCTTCTTAACTCCGCGTCGTAGGGAATTTACATGAAATAAGTAAAGCGAGAATCTCCTTCAATATTAATCTCTAGTTAACCCCGCTCGCAGGATTAAAAATTAATTAAAAATGCCGAGAAATTCCATTTACCTCTTCCGCCCGGAGTGCTGTATTTCGAGTGCCGCACTTTTAACGTAGAATATACAATTAACTTAATATATTTAATAACAGCGGGAAGAAAAAATTTCGAGATAAATGCCTCCGTAAAAGTGATATCAGGTTCCCGTGATATTCTGTGGAAGTTGATTTCAGAATTACAACAACGCGCACCTATGCAGGAACGATGGAAACGCGGAACGCTTCCTCTTAATTGCAATTCCCGAATTCAGCTCTGTGTTCTCTGACGAATTTGCAAGAAACAAGCGGAGCAGGAATTTTCTTCGGTATTAATCCCCAGTTAACCTCGTTTCGAGGATTAAACGCGAACTAAAAATGTCAGAAGACGAAGTTACTTCTATCGGGCTTGCCGCCCTCTCTTCACTCGGATTATTAAATTTCCAGGCCCAGTTAAAAAGAGGAGGGGAAAAAAGCGAAGAACAAAATTTACCAACGCTGTTCCCGTATATATTAAACGCCTTTTTTTTTAAGGGCGATATCAAATTCTCGTAGAACAGGTCGATTTCAAACCCGGCACAAGCTGATCCCGGAGTTACGGCACGGTGCACCGCTATTCCAACACCGGAATGGACCGAACACGGAAATCAATGAGGCTATCATCGACTGTTGTCACTCGTAAAACACAGCCGTGCCCTCGAAATCGTTTCCAACATCTGCTCCGGCTCCACTATCCGTAGGTATCGTTTACATGTACAGGCTGCGTTCCCTTTCCCGACCCTGGGCGCGAACTTATCATTCCGGACGCCCGTTTTCCTCTTTTTTCCCCGACTGGCGCGTTCGTGTCCGCGCGCTACCCCACGAGAAGGGTGGAAACGAGAGCGGCGCGGACGAGAAAGCGACGGTTAACCACGACCAGCGCCGCCGTCGCAACCACCGTCGGAGAGGCGGCGGCACGGTGGCGGTGGTCGGCGGTGGTCGGTGGGTCCGCGCCGCGTCGTTAAAGCGTCCTTCTCCGTCGCGGGGCGTCGGATCCGAGCGCAAGGAGCACGATTTAAATTTAAATAAGCGCGACGAAGCTGCGATAAAATATAATTAAGTTGGCCGCGGCGCTGAAGTGGCGCGAGGGGGCGAGGAGGAGGAGGAGGAGGAGGAGCGGACACGGAGGCCGTGGGAGCAACCACGACGGAAGGGAACAGAAGAAGAAGCAGAGGAAGAAAGGGAGCGGCGGTGCGCGAGGGAGACAGAGGAGGAGACAGGCAGCGAGAATGGTTGGAATGAAAAGATGAGAGCGCAGTCTGTGAGAAAGGGATGAGGCCGTTGCGACGAGCAGCCACCGGGCGGTAGCTCTATGTATGTATATTATGCGTATATTACAGCGAGAGCGAGCCCTGGGTATCACGTCGCTACTTAACTTGACGGACTTAATGGCCGGCCGTAATGGGCGCGGTCGCAAAAAAAAGAAGAACGAAAAAAGAGAAGAACGTAATTAAGAGTGGCAAGGATCCTGGTTACCAGGGCCAAGATTTATGTTATGCGGTAATTTCTGCGAAATCCTACCGTCCTGAACGAAACGAGAAATTTCATCCCCTTGTAAACGCGAGGGGATAACCCGGCGAGGCAGCTCGCGCCGCTGGCCTGTATTCCAACTTAACCATACGTCGAGGGTATAGCTATACCCCTGGCTCGTCATCCCTCGACGTGACGTCGTTTGCGCGCACCTTTGCGCGCCACCTTCGGCCGCGTTTTGCGTATCCCCGTTCGCGTCAAAAACAGCGGTTATTTCCGCGGATAACCGCCGCAGGTGGCAAGCGGTACGCGCTTGTAAGGTGTAACCTCTCCGCGGTCGTTTCCCGGCGACGAACACAGCGCTACCCTGGCGGAGATTCAGACGATGCCCAAGCGATTTATAGCCCCGCGGTAAACGCAAGCGTATACGCGTGTAACACGTGGACGGTTAGATTTATCGTCCTCCTCCCGAGAGCTCAGGTATCTTATTAAAACGGTTGACTTTCACGCCATGAGAAGCGGCCAACCCCGCGCGACCCCGGAGCTTTTTCGTCCTCGGGATGGTCCGTGCATTGGCCTTCGTTCGTTTCGTCGAACAGACCTCTGCATCGATTACACTCGATACTCGCGATCCTTTATTCCTACCAAGAATTGTGAAAAAAATAAATTTCGTTGCGTTTTCGAGCGGATTGGTCCCGTCCGGCACGACGCGGTCCATACAGGGTGAAATTCAACAAAAAAAAAAAACCCCGACGCGGATGGTGCCAGCCATTTCCCATAGTAATGTGATTTATAGACCATTTTTAACTCCCCCGAGGTAACGTCGAACCGACGGTTGTTGGGCTGATCCGCTTCAGCCCCCGTTGGACGTTGATGGTATTGCGTTCCGCGCTCGCGTCCGCGATCGACGTCCCTGTTTTATCATTCTTGCGAGCGCAGACGCGCGCGGCCCATTGTTCCCAAGCGGCCGGCGTCTCGCCGATACTTCACGCCCGAAACTAATTACCAGCTCGAAAAATGCCGGCTATTTATTGCGTTTAGCCACTCGGCCGTAGCTCGTTAGGAAGGCACCGCGAGCCCGCCACTCCCACGCGTGATTTACCGCACTCGTCGTACGTTTCGCTTGTCACTGCACACGCATCGAGCCCTCGTTATTTTTGCTACGCGATTCGATTCGCCGTTACATCGGTCGGCTCGTTAGCTTGTGGCGCGCGTTCCTCCACCCCCGTTAATACGCTCGACGAGCGCGAAACACCGCTGGTGGGCCGGAGTTTGTTTCGTTTTTCTTCGAGTTGCAGGCGGATCGAGTTCGACGCGCGCTCGCGAAACGCGAGTCGAGTTCGAATTTAATATCCCGACTAGAAAATCGTCGCGAGTGAATCGCGGGTCGTGCAGAAATCAGAAATCCGCTTGGCGAATGTTTCGCGCACTCGAAAGTACCGCCCGCGCGCTTTCGAGTGCTCGCGAAGACTTGGAACCTGTTTCTAGCCTCGAACCCACTTAAAGGTGCAGCGTTCGTTTTTCGAGATATTCGCGGACCATTTGAAACCGTGCAGACAGAATGAAACCTATTCGCGATACGCTCGATCTCCGCTCGCGCATGATCTAATCCGAGGAAATGGCTGTTCGGAACTTTTATTCCCGGCGACGTCCAGTCATCGAGCCGCGTGGACATCGACGCGACGCCTGGGCGGTAAATTAAATACCGTGGCCGGGTCTCCCGGCCGATCGCCATTTATCAAGTTATACCTAGCCCACTTTGTAATGGAACGAATGCTTTCACGCGTTCGACTCCGTAGCGGGGTTCCAATCCATTGGGATAGCGGCCGGGTAGCGGGCAGTTCGCGAAAGGAACACCAGCGCCCGGCAGATTTAGTAGAAAAAGACACAATAGCTTCGTTCTGGCCCGTTAGGCAGTTGGGTCATCGCTTTAATCCATCGGTCGATGGACGCTCGCGGGTGTGCGCGCCCGTGCACGTACCAGGCGCTTTTCCTTCCGTGTGGCGATCGTTAAATCGGCGCGGGAACACGCGGACCGTAACACGAGGCGCGATGCATCGCGATGTTTCCGTAAGAACGCCGGTTACTTCGCGGCGCCCGCGTCGGGGAGCTCATTAGTAACCGATATCCCATTATGCCCAGCCGTAAATAACGCGGTGCACGTACGCGGCGGTCGGACCCTCTGCGGGAAGGCTCGAAGGGGTGGCCCGCGGGACCAAGGGTCAAGCGAAACCTTGGAAGCGAACGGAACCCCCCCCGTCCACGTTCTCGTGTACCGTCCCCGCCAAGGCGTAAATCGCTTGTCGTCGCTCGAGCTCACGACGCAACGGGTCACTATTAATTTTCGATAGGATTATCCGGAGCGTCGAACTAGTCTGCGGATTAAGTTTCCCGGTTCGAGGGGCTG